>CM069903.1:14906747-16179699 GCA_036172215.1 Camellia granthamiana | reverse complement strand
TCCAAAATAACAAATGTTTATGTTAAAACTTATAAGAAGGAGTAGATTATCCCTACCTCAAATGGAGAAGATGAACCACACAAGAGACAAACTCCAAAAGTGCCGAAATCCACTTCTTTTCAGATTAAAGTGAAGACCTTGACAAGCTCTATCTTTTACTCCAAAGCACAAAGGTGGAAATCTTAACGGATCTAGATGAAATCCAAGAGAGAAGGTAAAATGTAGAGAGAGAAGTTCAAGAACAAGTCTTTTAGAAAGTCTTAGAGAGAGAGAGAGAAGAAAAAATGGTTCAAAATGACCACTTCACGAACTGAAATACGCGCAGTCTGCTCGAGCGTGGGAACCCCCGCTCAAGCGTCAGACACAGCCTCTCGCTTAAGCGTGAAATTGGACGCTCGAGCGTCGAAAGCATACTTCCAGCATCTGCAGACCTGCAAAGATGCTGAAGGCTGAAGAATTCCGCTCGAGTGTTAGAATGGCCGCTCAAGCGGAGGAGCAAATAAAGCAAAGCCCGCTTGAGCAGGGAGACCAAAATTTGGGCAACACAGGTTTTAAAAAAAAAAGCCATCAACCTGATCCAAACTTACCCAACACATTCCACAATTCAAATATAAGGAATTAAGGGATGGAAATAAGATATAGACAACAACAACCACTACGAAACCAAAGTCCGAAACACAATACATGACAGGGAAAACCGGGATCGCTATAAGGGCCTTCTCCCAGGGTGACACCACTTTGGTCTGGTTCATAACCCAAATGATTTAAAGTTCAGACTTCTCTCAAATTCAAATTTGAACTTCAAGCACTCATAGAGTTTATCATGAGTCCTGTTTTGTTTATGTGAACCATTCATTTTATAAAAAAAAATTATGTATATCATCTATAAAAAAAAAAAAAAAAACTAAATCAATACAATAATTGTAACATTTTTATTTTATTATTTTTGTCTCAAAAAAAATAGTCTATTTTCAAAATAAACTTTTAGCCTATTTTTTCAAAGACATGATAAAATAAAAATATTACATCGAATCGATTTATTTATTTATTTATTTATAAATGATATACACAAAAAAAATTATAAAATAAAAACAGAACTCATAATAAACATCGCATGTTTATTTGCAAGCGTTGGCAAATCTATATATAAAAAGAAAATGGACTTTTTAAGAATATTGATTGTGAGAGCTCCAAACTCCCAAACTAATTTTGTTGATTTGTTAATTTTTAAAGAAAAAAAAAAAAAAAACCCCTCTATTGGTTAGTTCCCTAAGTCAAAAAACCAAAAAAAAAAAAAAAAAAAAAATCTAATTATCTATAATTTTGAATTTTAAAATTCAAAACAATATGATAAGTCACCCTCACTTTTTTCAAAAATAATATTGATCAAAACAATTCAAATAAAGAAACAATAAAGGTACTAATTATCTATGATTTTAAATTTCAAATTTCAAAATAATATGGTAAGTCACCCTCATCCTCATCCTTTTCGAAAATAATATAAATCCTAAAATTTTAAAAACCCAATCAAATTAAAATTTCAATACAATTCTCTCTTTAGAATAGTCAATATTTGATCTTTTTTTCAACCTAGCCAACTTGTCTCCAAATGTAATGATACAAAGATTAGTCTCTCTTTTTGTCAATAATCCAAACTTATTTTAAATTTGTTTGTTTGTTTGTAATTTTTTATTTTTTTTGTAAATTTCTATTTTCGTGTGAGTATTTTTTTTTTTCCCTATATGACTTTTTTTTCCAATTAAATTGATAATATATATATATATATATATGTTTAACTATCTTTGTTTTGGGAGTTAATTTGGAAATTTATTTTTATTTTTTTGGTGGATGTTTGTGTATTTTTTATATTGTTGTTATTACTATTTTTGATATATATAAATTGATAATATAGTTATGAGTTTTTTAATAGAATATGACGTCTTATATTGTTATTTATGATTTGGCCATTTTTTTTAATTTCTTAAACAAAATTTTCAAATTTTTTTATTTGTAAAAAATTGAAAACATTTAATTGACTTGCCCATCAATAAATAAAATATTAAATAATGAAAACTGTTCCATAATTTATGGATTAAAAAAAAAATTTATCACCCATATATGGAATAAGAAAAACTAAAACCACACATTTTTTTTTAATTTTTTATTTTTAACTCTTTCAAACTCTAATGGTACCTTTTTATTTCCCCAACATTGTCTTTTTAAATTTGTAAAAATAAAAAACTATACCGGAGTTGCATAGTGGTTAGTGAAGGTGGTGAGCATGGCAACAATAAGGATGATGATAAGCTCAATTAGAGTATTGTTTGGGTGAGTTTTGAAGATGTGAATATTACTTAAAAGAATAGTAGATAGATAGTTTGGGTGATAAATTGATTTAGAAAACTAATGTGTGGTTGAGATTAACTTTGAATTTTACTATATAAAGATTGAATATGGATCATATATTATTTTTTTATACATATCATTTTGGGTACTTTTGTATAATTATAAAAAAATTATTGTGATCACATATGTTATTTATCATCTGATATATTATTACTGTATTATTGTAATGGGTTTTATTATTAATGTCTATGATCAATGTAGTGGTGAGATGTCACATGATAAATAAAAATATGTTTTGGTATTATTATTATTGGTAATATATTTTTTAATTTATTTTTTACAATCTCCAAAAAATAATTTATGTTTATTGTTAGTTTTTGTAGATGAGAACTCAAAAATAAATTATATATAATTCAAGTTATAACTAATTTGAGATTGAAAAGGAAAGTTTCAAAAGAAATTATAATTATATATAATTTTAAAATATTTTTTAAAAAATACAAAGAAAAATTAGAATTATAAATTATAATTATCAAACAACCTAATTCTATTACGAAAAAAATTAAATGAAAAATTGATTAAATTTAAATTTATAATTATTAAATATTTTTAATAAGCCATTAATTTTTTATTCAAGTTCTAACCTGATTTGGTTTTAAATAATTTTTCAGATATAAATATATCTTAATATTGATACAATCAATATTAGACATATTTTAAAAGCAGTGGCGATTCGTAGCTCGAATTCTTTGGCTTGAAAATGGCCCGACTTCTACATGCAATTACATATCTTTGTACACCTCAATTTATTCATCTCAGTTTTTACCATACATTTCATTTCAAATAAAAAAGAAAAAGAAAAGAACAGAGTAGAGAGAGAGAGGAGACCCACGAGGCTGGTGTTGGCTCCGACGAGTTTCTGTGCTGCTTCCGATTTACTGTGCTGCTTCCGACAAGGCTGGTGCTGCTTCTGTGTGTGCCGACGGTGCTTCCGATGCTGCTCTGTGTGCCGACAGAGGAGAACAAACCACAACGGGGGACGAACGACGGACTAAGACAGCGAACGATGGACGACGATTTATAGATTTGAACAACTCGTGACCTACCTCTGTCTAGAAGGTAATTTTTTTATAAAAAAAATTTAAAAAAAAAAATTCTTTGACATGCAATTACTAGAACAGAGGTACTGATGTCTTCTAAAGTAACATAGTGCATAACAAGCAAATTGGCAGGGACAAAGGGTTCAATCAACAAATTTACAAGTATCAATTTCTCAAGTCACAGAAATCATACTTCATCACCAAAGAATAGAACTAAACCAATTATGTAACTTGTTCTTTCTGTCCAAAATTGAAGCATGATTACAAATTCCACACATTTGAGTAGTCCTTTTCACAACACAAAGCAGCAGCAGCAACCCGTCGGCACACAGCAGCAACGGAAGCACCGTCGACATACACAGAAGCGCCTCGTCGGAAGCAGCACAGTAAATCGGCGATATGAGTCTCCCCTCTTTCTCTACTCTGTTCTTTTCTTCTTCTTCTTTTTTTTGGGGTTAAAACTGAGATGAATAAATGGGGGTGTATAAAGATACGTGGGTGCATGTAGAAGTCGGGCCATTTTTTAGCCAAAGAATTCGAGCTACGAATATTTTCTGTTTTAAAAAAGGGAAATTATATCAATAGTCTCCGCATTTTGTCTCGTGTCAATTTGATTTTTGTAATTTTAATTAACTTGGTTTTGACCAATAATTTTAGGTTTTGTATCAATTTGGTCGAATTGATAATGTCAGTTAACATTTTTAAAATAAAATAGTTATTGAGTTGGTTGACATTAACTTATTGAGTTGAACAAATTTATAATTTTATCTAATTATAACAGATGCTACTCGTGTGTATTTTTATTTTAAAAGAAAAACACTAGCAATTATAACCATTGGACTAAATTGAGACAAAATTATAAATTCATAATCAAAATCGAGCAAATTAAAATTGCAAGGACAAAAATAACACAAGAATTAAAATATAAGGACTACTAATGTAATTTATTCTTTTAAGAATAACTACATAATTTTTTAATTAATTTTAAAATTGTTAATAAATGTACCAAACAAATATGTACACAATTCCTATTTTTGTTATAAATTTTTTTAAAAATATATTTACTACTTAATTATGAGAATGCCATGCCAGTCACTAATACCGTAGCAAAAACAGTTTTTTTTTTTTAAATTGGTAACTTCAGAGCAACAAGTTAACAAATTATTTTGAAAACCAAAAATAAATAAATAAATAAAACTTTTTAGAAAATGAGACGAGCAGAATAGATACTAGCAGCCAGTGTAGCAAATAAGCCACTCAACCTTATGCTACCGTCACCTTACACAACCAGATCTACAAGCCTCGTAGGATCTCTACTAATTGTATGTGATGGTATGCGAACTTGTTTCCCAGTAGATAATACATGTCCAGTCTTTCATCTCTTGGAGAAAGCTACACTAAACTAAAGGAATGATATCCCCAAGGACAGCGGTACAAAGACAGGGTAAATAAACCAAACAACAGCTGTAGAGCACCTCAAACCACAAAAGTAACACTAGACAAAAAAATTACAAAGAAGAAGAGTGAGCATGTATTCTTTTTGAACTACAAAAAAAATTACACTGGACAACACACTGAGCATGTACTCAGTCATGTGGGCCTCTGTGACCACCAATAATAGTTGGAAATTTGAGTTATTGAAGAATTCGCCATATTAGAAATATCTGCGGTGATTGAGAAAAATAACAAAGATGGGCAGACAACATGTTCTAGCCATACCTTATCCTGCTCAAGGCCATGTCCTTCCCTTGCTGGAGCTCATGCAATGCTTAGCCAAACATGGTTTCAAAGTCACATTTGTGAACACTGAATTTACTCACAAAAGGGTCATGAATGCATTGTCAGGGAAAGATAACATAGAGGATCATATACATCTGGTTTCAATCCCAGATGGGTTGGAACCCTGGGAGGATAGAAATGAATTTGGGAAGTTAACAGAATCAATTTTCCACGTCATGCCAGGGAAGCTGGAAGAGCTCATAGAAAATATTAATGGATCAGACAAAGACAAGATTACTTGCATTGTTGCAGATGAGCTCTTGGGATGGGCCTTTGAAGTTGCAGAGAAGATGCAAATCAAGCGAGCTGCCTTTTGGTCTACAGCAGCTGCACTCTTGGCTTTGGGATTCAGGATCCCAGAGCTGCTTGATGATGGGATAATAAACAATAATGGTAAGAACTCATATACTAATTCTTGATTCTTCGTTCTGATACAGCGTACCATACTAAAACAGAGACAAATTTAACAATTAGTTACGATTACCTGTATGAATATAACACAACATAGGGGCTCAATAATTTATTATGCTGGGTGACTGAAGAAAAATTTTACAAAACTATCATGGTGAAAAAGTTTGGCAAGGAACATGAGAATGAAAGAAGCAACTCATGACATTAAAGAAATAAAAGACTACAAAGTAGAAAACAAAGCATATTTTGCAACTATAGAAGGCTGGAATTTGACAAGTAATTCATGAATCAAGCATCCAAAACATGATAACTACAGAAAATTTTTGCTGTTATTAAAGGATAACAACAACAAAACAGTAACAATAAAAATTAATAAAAATAAAAAATGGAAAATTTATATCACTGTGCATCTATCTGGGTAACCGCAAAAGTGATGCACAAACACTATAGCCTAAGCCTTGCAAGGTTTGATTATTGGGGAAAAAAAACTTTTAAACATAAAAAATTTTAGATCTTACCACTACAACAAAAAACACTTTTGGCGACCAAAAAATGAAATTTCGTCGCTGAAAGTGCATGAAATGGCGACTAAAATTGAATTTGTCGCCGAAAAGCAGGTTTTCAGCGACTAAAAGAGTTTAGTCGCCGAAGGTGTGATTTTTAGCGACTAAAAGGAACTTTGGTCGCCTAATATAGGGTTTTCAGCGACTAAAGTTTGTTTAGTAGCCAAATGTCACGGTTTTTAGCGACTAAAATCATTTAGTAGCGAAAAGGTATGGTTTTGGCGACTAACAGCTTTAGTCGCTGATTATAGCAGTTTTGGCGACAAACAACAATTTAGTCGCTGAAAGTGGGGGTTTTGCCGACCAAACTCCATTTTAGTCGCCCAAAGTAAGGGTTTTGGCGACGAAATATCTGTTTAGTCGCCAAAAGCGCTGATTTTTAATTGAGAACTTTTTTTTTTGCGACAAATAAATAAGTAGTAGCCCAAAATAATACAATTAGCGACTAAATAATGGTTTTAGTCGGCAAAAGTCGCCTAATTTTTTTTTTAGTAAATAAATTATTTTTGACATAAATTATATTGAATTAAAAAAATTATATTTATAAATATTATTTTGTATTAATTGCGGTTAATATACTATATAAATAATATATATTGCATAGATGTTCATGTGATGATGTGTTGGCATAGTGGAGGGAGTGTTGTGCAAAGGGTTTGGCCTGTGGTAGTGGAACGTCGCGTGTTCGAAACCAGCTGGGAGCAAACAGGTTGAAATTTTTTTTTTTTTTCATATACTTTTGGCGACTAAAGTTATTGGTCGGCAAAGGTATAAATAATAAAAAAAAAATTAACTATTGGCGACTAAAAGTTTAGTCGCCAAAGGTATAATTTCCAAAAATGGAATTGAGCAATGGCGACTAAAAGTTTAGTCGCTGAAGCCCTATCTATTGGCGACCAACAGTTTTTTAGTCGCCAAAGGTATGCGCGACGAAGTATAGGCGACAACACCGGCGACCAAAATTTTTAGTCGGGAAAACTTAAAATTCGACATTTGGCGACTAAAAAGAGACTTTTGGCGACTAAAAATTTAGTCGCCAAAAGCGTATTTTCTTGTAGTGTACTATGATAAAATTGTTAGCATTCGTTCTGCATCCATAAACAATTATCCATTTTTAATAAGAAATGGACTGCATCATGCTGCAAGGTAACCAATTTGGTTATCAATTTTTTCTATTGCTATTGCCAATGACACTTCATTTTTATAAAGTTAATTATTTATTATTGTTATCCTTTTCTCTTCTTTTTTTTTTTTTGTTTTTTTTTTTTGGTTTTGTTGCAGGAACACCAGCAAAGAATCAGATGATTCAACTATCACCAACCATGCCCGCCATTAGCACAACACACTTTGTGTGGGCATGCATTGGGGACTTGGCCACACAGAAAACTTTTTTTGA
The DNA here is from genome assembly GCA_036172215.1 of Camellia granthamiana. Taxonomy (NCBI): domain Eukaryota; kingdom Viridiplantae; phylum Streptophyta; class Magnoliopsida; order Ericales; family Theaceae; genus Camellia; species Camellia granthamiana. Next base: position 16,172,104 of record CM069903.1, on the reverse strand, counting down.
AGTTATTGTAAAAAATAACAAGTCTGTGGCAGTGGCAGACTGGCTGATTTGCAATTCAACTTATGAGCTAGAACCTGCAGTATTTACCTTATTTCCAAATATCATGCCTATAGGTCCACTTTTGGCAAGCAATCGACTTGGAAATTCAGCAGGCTACTTCTGGCCAGAAGACTCAACTTGCTTGGAATGGCTTGATCAACAGCCAGCCAACTCAGTCATCTATGTTGCATTTGGGAGCTTCACAGTTTTTGACCAGATCCAGTTCCAAGAATTGGCTTTGGGGCTTGAACTCACCAACAGACCATTCTTATGGGTTGTGCGGCCAGATTTAACTGACGACAACAACGTTGCTTACCCAAAAGGGTTCAAAGAAAGAGCAGTAACTCGTGGGCGAATGGTAGGTTGGGCACCTCAGCAGAAGGTCCTGGGACATCCTTCTGTTGCTTGCTTTTTAAGCCATTGTGGCTGGAACTCTACCATGGAAGGCCTAAGCAATGGAATCCCTTTCCTATGCTGGCCATACTTTGCTGACCAGTTTTTTAACCAAAGTTACATTTGTGATGTTTGGAAAGTTGGATTGGGGTTTAACTGTGATGAAAATGGGATCGTCAAACAAGGAGAAATTAAGGACAAGGTCGAACAACTGCTCAACGACAACTGCTCAACGACAAGACATTTAAAGCAAGGTCTTTGGATCTGAAGGAAGTGGTTTCAAAAAGTGCAAAAGAAGGTGGATGCTCTCACAATAACTTCAACAATTTTATTGAATGGATGAAGGCATAGACAAGTTGTTCAGTCTGCTGACAACCTCGGGGTTTGTTTCTTGATTTTATTAATTATATGTCCCTGATACTGAAACTGGACTTTGTAATGTCTTTCTCGAACAGCTACGCTATGCTTTTTCTCTCTTATTGTGCTTCCATGCACCCAAGGCCTCCTGCCCCTTCTGGTACTTTGAAAGTTATTACATGTCTTTCATTAAGGTGAATAGACTCTAGACCAATAGGGCAACCAAGCAAGAAGCTAACCAGACTGCCAAGCCGAAGCGCTCACCAGCAAGAACATGATCTAATTGAAGAACCAAAAGCACTCTGACGTCAGGTTGGACAACATGCATCTTGGTTGGTGTCACCAACATTAGATTTTTTATGTTACTAACTTACTATACATTAGACAATGCAGTAAATGAAAAAAGAGAACTATGAGAACGCCATACATGTTACTAGTACTATAACAAAAAATAAAATAAAATAAAAATTTAGAGAAACATGTTAAACAAAAAAAATTGAAGGAAAAAATAAATCATTTTTTTGGTTAAAAAAAATAGACTTTATAGAAAATGAAACAAAAGCAGCATAGCAGCCATTGTAGCACATACCCAGTGGCTGAGTAACAAATATATTGTTTCCTCCCATGTGAAGCACTTTTAAAGAAGAGCTCTAAAAGATTGAAGATGGTATGTAACCAGTGAGGCCCACTTTTCTGATAGATAGTGTCTTCAAACTTACAAACTTACCCATACCACTGGAATTTTTACCTGCAAAAATATACCAATCCAATGAATCCTGTACTAGTGTTATTGTTGGATAATTAATGAAATTCAAGTGGAACAAACATGTCAACATCAAAAAAAGCTTCCTTCAAAATGGACAAGCCCTTATGTTGAAAATTCAGATGGAAAAGCAATGTGTTGTATCTAAGCCATGTTATGAAGTAGTTTGAACTAAATTAGGTTATCAGTTTGTAAACTTGGAAATGGCACAAATTTTATTGAATTTTTGGTTGTCACTTTTCAACTCCAAGACCTTTTGGCGCTGTTTTCTTCAGTGATTGGTTGATTTCTTGCCAACCTTTTTTTTCTTTTTTGTCTTGGACCAGGTGTTGCTTTTGTGCAACTGGTTTAGGCTATGATTTTCCAATTTTTTTTGCAGCTCTGCTTGGATCTTTTAATTTTTTTATTGATGTAATGAGATGCACCTCTGTTATACTCTTTATTTTACATCAATATATTTCTCTTTTTGTGGCCGATCTAAAAAAAAACTCACAAGACTCTAGTTGCTAATTGGAAGTTAAAAGGAAGTGGTAGGGCTCAACACATAGAATTTTTCAAGTTTCAAATCTTAAATGGAACAATACATGTTTATAAATTATATTACAAACTTCAACAATTGATACTCATAATACCAGAATAGATGCCCAATATAAATTATAATGCACAACGAAAATTAATAGGAAAATTCAAACGAGGTCCAATAACTAGCGATATCAACAAAATACATGTTACATACTGTTAATATATAATAGTAATATATAATATACTCACACACTTTAGGTTAATATATATATTATAACACATTGTATGCTGTAAAGTCACAGACACCACTCACACACTTTCATCATGATGTTTTCTCCTTTCGGTGCTTCCGCTATAAATAAGCAGCACTCTTGTAACCAACTCAGATAATTGTATACAATATACATTCATTCAGTCTCTCTCTTTTCTCTCTCTATAAATCTTTCATGGTATCAGAGCCCAGTGTTACATTTCTGACAATTTTCGATTTTGGTGTTTAGTCCCGTACACAGTGGCACTACACCAAACCGCTCAGAATTTCTCACGATTCCAACGGCACCAAGCCCGTCCTCAGAAACCATCTCACGCGCCCACACGCGCCGTCTTTGTCCTCGGCGCGTCACCAAGTCCGCCACCACTCTCACACGCGCCAACTGTTGCTGCACACATCCGCCACGCGCCCACACGCGCCCACACACTCGCGGCTGACGTCAGCCCTGCCACTCCTGTGCACTGCGCCTGCTACTGTGCGCCTCTCGTGCGCCGCTTCACTAGTGTGCACCCGCGTGCGCCAAAACTGCTACCGTACACCGTGCCTGCGCCAGTCCGCTACCGTGCGCTGCCGCCTTCCTGCTAACGTGCTCCTCCCTGCACTCTGCTATCGTGCGCCGCTGACACCTCTGCTGACATCATCTCTGCACAGCACACCTTTCCTAGCTATTTTCGACCTTCCGGACTCACTGGTACACTCTGTTTTACCTAATTTTGCTCCTACAGGTCTGCTTCTATTTATTTCACCCTATTCACCTATTATTATGGATCGTCATGATGCCTCTCATCCCATTTTCGTTATTTTGAATGGTTCCAACTATGTCCTATGGGCCCAGGCCATGTCTTCCTTCCTCAAAGGAAAGAAGCTCTGGCGAATTATCACCGGGGATGTGACCCAACCAGTAAAAGACACTGCTGAAACTACTGCTACTACTACATATGAAGACCGACTTGAGGAATGGGACAACAAGAATTACCAAATCATTACCTAGTTTCGCAATACTTCTGTTCCCTCTATCAGTCTTCAGTTTGGTCGCTTTCAGCTTGACTCTGTCACTGCTCCTGCAAAAGACATCTGGGATTTTTTGAAAGAACGATACCAGACTACTGGTCTAGCCCATCAATATCAACTTCAAAGCCAACTTCACCGCATGCGCCAAGAATCCAATCAGTCCATTAATGACTTTCTGTCTCAAATGTACTCTGTTTGGGATCAGCTTACTCTTTCAGAACCGGCTTGGCCTCACCAAGAAGATGCTGTTTTATTCACTGTCTATTGTAATTAGCAACGGTTGGTACACTTTCTCATGGCTCTCACTTCCTCTTTTGAGCCCGTCCGTGCCTCTCTACTTCATCGTCATCCCTTGCCCACTCTTGAACAAGCTATTTTTGAGTTGCTCTCAGAGGAGACTTGCCTTGGTACTCTCCAAACTCATCATGTGGACTCTGTTCTTGCCACTCCTCCGTACCGGCCATCCTTTACCCAGCGGGCCACTGCCTGTCTCTATTGTTAGAATCGGGGCCTTCCTTCAACACATCTCCTAGTCAATTGCCCCATCAGAACCTGCCGACACTGCAACAAACTTAGTCCTGGTCATCTGCAACAGGATTGTTTTCGCAATCCCTCTCGCTCATCCTCCATTAGCCACTCTTCTCGAGGTGGTTCTTCCCGGGGGAGCTTTCATCGTTCCGAGACTCAGTCTCATTCTGGGAATCAGTCTCATCACACTACTGCTGTTGCTGCTGCCTCTGAGGGTTTTTCTGAGTCACCTGCTCCGTCTACCCCTCTCTTTTCTCCAACAGATGTAGAGGCCATGTTCAAACACCTTCTCTCCCCTTCTGGTATACCTCCTCCTACTGCTTTGTCTGTGATTCCAGGTAACGCTTCTTGGTATTTTGACTCTGTCTATTGTAATCATATGACCTCTAGTTCTACTATATTTTCTTCCATCTCTTCGTCTCCTCATATTCCCTCAATTCAAACTGTTGATGGTTCTCTCATGTCTGTTCGTCATGTTGGTACTGTTTCCACATCATCTTTATCTTTACCTCAAGTTTATCATATCCCTGCTCTCACTTTAAACCTTATTTCTATTGGTCAATTATGTGAACTTGGTCTAACTGTCACCTTTTCTGCTACTCATTGTTTGGCGCAGGACCCTCAGACGGGGCAAACTATTGGGATCGGCCGTGAGCACGGACGTCTCTATGAGCTCATTCACCTTCATGTTCCTAACTCTCCTCAGATCGCTGCTCATGCATCTGCTTCCTCATTATCTCCTTTTTATCTTTGGCATTGTCGCTTAGGACATATTTCTGTTAATCGCTTAAAGTCTTTGGTTTCTAGTGGACAATTGGGTCATGTAACTCCAGATACTTTCGATTGTATACCCTGTCAACTTGCCAAACAACCTGCTTTATCATTCAATAAAAGTACTTCTGTTTCCCATGCACCTTTTGATCTTATACATTCGGATATTTGGGGCCCTTCCCCTACTACTGCTATGGGGGGATCTCGTTATTTTGTTGTTTTTATTGATGATTTTTCCCATTTTACTTGGATTTTTCTCATGAAAACTCGGTCTGAACTTAAACACATTTATTATAGATTTGCCCAAATGGTCCACACCCAATTTTCCAAAGCCATCAAACTTTTTCGCTCTGACAATGCTATGGAATATCGGGATTCAGATTTCCTTTCTTTTCTTCAGAGTCATGGTACACTGCCTCATCGTTCCTGTGCCAGTACGTCCCAGCAAAATGGCCGTGCTGAACGGAAACATAGGCATATTCTTGACAATACTCACGCTCTCATTCTCTCTTCTTCTTGCCCTGAAAACTTTTGGGGGGAAGCTGCCCTCACTGCTGTCTACACTATCAATTGTGCTCCTACCCCTATCATCCATAATCAAACTCCCTTTGAACGTCTGCATGGCACTCCCCCTCCATACACTAATCTTCGCGTTTTTGGCTCTGCCTGCTTTGTTCTGCTTCAATCCCATGAACACACCAAGCTTGAACCTCGTTCTCGTCTTTGTTGCTTTCTTGGGTATAGAATTGAACACAAAGGCTTTCACTGCTGGGACCCTCTCTCTAACCGCCTTCGTATCTCCCACCATGTCGTTTTCTGGCAGCACAAAATGTTTTCCTCCCTCTCCTCCTTTCACTTACCCGCACTTTCCACTAATGTACTGTTTACTAATCCTTCCATAGATCTCTTCTCTGATGAATTTGATACAGGTTCCTCCTTCATCGAGACGCCCTTGCTCACTCCTGATCTTGTCCAGACTGCTCTCCTTGAAGGTCCACCTCTCACTGTACCACCTCCTTCTATACCGGTTCTTCCTCCTACCGATCCTCCTACGGGTCGACCACACCGGGTAACTCAACCTCCTATCCATCTTCGTGATTATATTGTTGGGTCTGCTGCCTTTTCTACTTATGAACCTACCTCCTATCGTGAGGCTTGTACTAATCCTCTTTGGCAGCAAGCTATGACTGATGAACTCCAAGCTTTGGACAAAACTCATACTTGGGATCTTGTAGATCTTCCTCTTGGCAAAACTGCGATTGGCTACAAATGGGTTTACAAAATCAAGACTCATTCTGATGGCTCTATTGAACGCTACAAAGCTCGTCTTGTTGCCAAGGGCTTCAACCAGGAATATGGTATTGATTATGAGGAGACCTTCTCCCCTGTTGCTCGGCTTACCTCTGTTTGCAGTTTACTTGCTGTTGCTGCTACTCGTCACTGGGAGCTCTTTCAGATGGATGTCAAAAATGCTTTTCTCAATGGTAATCTTCTTGAGGAGGTCTACACGCAACCTCCACCTGGGTCCACTTTTCCACCTCATAAGGTTTGCAAACTACAGCGTGCTCTTTACAGCCTCAAACAAGCGCCCCGAGCTTGGTTTGCTAAGTTCAGTTCTACCATTCATGACTTCGGGTTCACTTCTAGCTCCTATGACTCTGCTCTGTTTATCCGGACTACTCCTCATGGTACCACTCTTCTCCTTCTATATGTGGATGATATGATTATCACTGGTAATGATGCAGCTGGTATTCTCCACCTCAAACGGTTTCTTCACCGTCAGTTTGAAATGAAGGACCTTGGTACTCTTAACTACTTCCTAGGTCTTGAGGTCTCTCATGATTCTACTGGTTCCTATTTGTCACAGGCCAAATATGCAGCCGATCTTCTGGCTCGTGCTGGTCTTACTGATTGCAAAACTACCTCTACTCCGGTTGATCCTTAGATTCGTCTCACTCCTCTCGATGGGGATCTCCTCTCGAATGCTACTCTTTATCGCCAGCTCGTCGGTAGTCTTGTCTATCTCACAGTAACTCGTCCTGACATTGCCTATGCTGTTCACATTGTTAGTCAGTACATGTCGGCTCCTCGCACTCCCCACTATACCGCTCTCCTCCACATCCTTCGCTACCTCAAAGGCACTATGTTCCATGGCCTTCACTACTCTGCTTCCTCCTCTCTTGAACTGCGTGCCTTTTCTGATGCTGATTGGGCTGGGGATCCTACGGACCGCCGCTCCACCACGGGTTTCTGCTTTTTCTTAGGGGATTCTCTTCTTACTTGGCGTAGCAAGAAACAATCCCTCACTGCCCGCTCTAGTACCGAAGCTGAATATCGAGCTCTTGCTGATACTACTCAGGAGCTTCTCTAGCTTCGCTGGCTCCTCACTGATCTGGGTGTTTCCTCTGATGGGGCTACCTCTCTTTATTATGACAATCAGAATGCCATTCAGATTGCTCACAATGATGTTTTTCATGATCGCACAAAGCACATTGAGATTGATTGTCATTTCATTCGACAGCATGTTACACGTGGTACTGTTCATCTTCTCCCTATTGCTTCTACCGATCAGCCTGTTGATATTTTCACCAAGGCTCATCCACCTGGCCGCTTCCGTGATCTTGTTTCCAAACTCAACTTGGTGGATGCCTACCCTCCTTGAGTTTGCGGGGGGCTGTTAATATATAATAGTAATATATAATATACTCACACACTTTAGGTTAATATATATATTATAACACATTGTATGCTGTTGTATGCTGTAAAGTCACAGACACCACTCGCACACTTTTATCATGCTGTTTCTCCTTTCGGTGCTTCCGCTATAAATAAGCAGCACTCTGGTAACCAACTCAGATAATTGTATACAATATACATTCATTCAGTCTCTCTCTTTTCTCTCTCTATAAATCTTTCACAAACAGATATATATATACATAATTGTTTTTGTATGTAAAATATTGGTAGCATAAACCATCAAAAACATGAATTCGAGAGTAGTACAAAGATGGAGAAACAGAATTACCTGCATGTATTCAGATTTTCTCGAGTAGGTCAATTGCTATTCGAGTCGAAGAAGAAGAGAATCAAATTGATGTAGTAGGGTTTTATGAGTTGCAAGCGATCGTATAACAAGTCTTTTTGGGCGGGAGTGAGGTTAGTCAGGCTTGGTTTTTGGGTTGGTTTTTTTGTTTTTTTGTTTTTTTTTTTAGTTTGAGGTTAAAAAATTTAGTTGGAATAAGTTTTTAAATTTTTTTGATTTAAATAAAATAATTATGATTTAAATATGATATTTTATTTTATTAATTTTTATTTTTTTTAACTATTTTAACCAAAAAACAAACAAACAAACAAACTTCTTCGTGCCAAATCAACACTATATAGGTAGGGCTGCAAATGAATCAAGTTGTTCATGAACAAGCTTAGCTCAGCTCGTTAAAGGCTCGGCTCGTTTAGTAAACGAGCTGAGCTCGAGCTCGACTATTAGGCTCGTTTAGTAAACGAGCCGAGCTCAAGCTCGCATAAGTTTGGCTTGTTTACCTTTATTTAAATTATATAATAAAAATTAATAGAACTTAGAACTTACAATTGTTTATTGGAATGAAACTATGATTTGAAAACAACTTGAAAACAAACTTGAATATATAAAATTACAGTGCTATTTTTCTTGAGAAATAAGCACTCTCAATTTTTTCTAACTTTACCCTATTCTTGACTGAAGAGGCTCTTTTATAATCAAAAGAGATTACTGTTAGCCTTGTGAGTGAATAATCTTGACTTGAAAGGAGCATCAGGAGCACATGGGAGCTGTCTGCTACTTTCGGTGACTGACTAAAGTTGATGGTTGCCTTTTACTGTGCTGAATTTGTCGGTTGGATGAATCATGATGAATGAGGAATAGTAATGTTGACTTTTTGATGAATAGTGAACAGTAAAGTTGACTTTTTTTCACTATTCATTGCTTGGAGGCATGTGACTGAGGGAATCAATATAGCTATATAGATCAGCAGCTTTTCTCAAAAAACGAGTATTGATTGAAGCTGATAATTATAGCTATATAGAATCTAATGACTGAATTAGGCATATGGGTCCTGAGCATCTTGAAACAGGGGCCCATAAGGATCCTGATTAGTTGAACATTCAAAAGAGTTTGAACTTTCTGAATTATCTTATGAATCACTATTATCCGAATCTGACTTGGCTTGGGCCATAAGGAGACGAGCCATTTGGAGAAGCTCATCATTGGATGACTTGGATTTAGGCTTAACCTTGGACTTGGATTTTTCCTTTGATTTGGGCTGATCAGTGATGGGCTTTGCTGACTTGGACTTGATCTTTGACTTGGATGACTTGGGCTTGGAAGAACTGGATGTTGGGCTTCCAAGATTGACTGGAGGAAGTTGACTTCCTTGTGTTAATGAAGCAACTAGGATCTGCTGAGCTTTAACCATAGCAAGAGTTGGAGCATGTATGTTGATTGGGAATTCAGTTTGAACAATTTCAATGATGCGTGGAATTTTGAAATTATCCCACCATTTAACCATGTGTTGACGGTAAATAACATCATCAGAAATACCACATTGCCATTTGAATATCCAAGGGATTTTGTATTTGGATATAAAAATAAGCAATGGAGGGAATTTCCTTTGCTGAGGAGTGAATGAGAAAACAGTGGAGAAGTAATTGACTTGTTCCATAATTACAGATGGGAAGATTTCTGAAATGGTGCCATACTGAGTCCACCATCGCAGAAACCAGGTAAGTAACTCGGATTTGAACTTTTGATCAAATTGAAGAAACCAAGAGTGACTGTGTGACTCATTTTGATACAAGAGGACTTTGAACCAAGCATCAATGTAATCATAGTAACTGTATTGAATTAAATAACCAGGCAAATCTCGTAGTTGGTAAGGAGAACCCCAATCAACCAGAGAAACAAAGTTGTGAATATAGAGTGAATGGTACACAATTTTACTTGTGTAAGTGCGATCATAAATGGGTTTAATCACAATTGACTGATAGTTGAACATGATGTCTTTATAGAAAATAATTGTTTTTTCTAGATGGAGAGGAATAAAATGCCATCAAGGAGGGAAATAAGATTTAACCAGATCATGAACAGTATGACTCTTTGGGTGACTAGGTTCTTTGAAAAAGAGATTAGTAGTGGTGGATTTAACATAATCAGATCAGGCTGATTTAATAGGATTAGGAGGGTATGGAGTAACTGCTTGACTAGATGAAGCAAAAGGATCAGTAGCCAAAGCAGATGTATAACTAAGTTTAGGAATGTTACCAAGAATTTGGTAACGGTTAACCAATTCAGCAGGATGGTATTTGGTGACTAGCTCCAAAGGAGGAGGAATAAAAGATTGACGAGAAGGCACAAGAGCCTTGCTGGATGGTCGCAAAGGTCTTTGATGAGACATCTGTAAAATAGGTGATTGTAAATCAGCATCCACTGAGGATATCTAATTGGTCAGTATGAGAATGCAAACAGTTAAGATAATGTGCAAGTTGTTGTCTTTGAGCTTTAATATGATGGTATTGAATGTATTGAGCACGTTTAGTGGTTGAATGGGTTGATTTGAGAAAGGCAAGGCGAGAAGCAGTGTGTTTGACTAAGATTTTATAGTGTTTAATATGGTATTTAAGGTAAGGAATAGAGGGAATTGTCATGATGTAACTCACTATCCACCCTGTAAAAATTCTCTGGTAAGAAAATCAGGAATAGAATTTTGACAACAAGGTATATATTCTATTTCAAAATAAAAAATACTTAAAAGAGATTGCCAACGAGCAAAAATTTGCTTACTAGCAAGATTTTGAACATCTTTTTCTAAAACATATTTAGCAAATTTGTAATCAACACAAAGTAAAAATTTTTGATTTAAAATATCATCTTGAAATTTACTAATACATAAAACAGTAGATAAAATTTCTTATTTAATAATACTATAATTCTTTTGTGCTTTATTCCAGACACCAGAATGAAATCGAACAATTTGTTCAGATGACTGAGGAGTTATTTTTTGGAGAAGGATGCCATCATAACCAATATCAGAGGTATCGGTTTGAATAATTTTAAAGAAATTTTCAGTAGGAATACCAAGACAAGGAAGAGACTTGACATAATGTTTGACTTGTTTAACAATAGCAGTATGAGTAGGAGACCAAGGAAGAGGATTGTCTTTTAACCGATCAAATAAGGGTTGACAAGTTTTTCTAAGGTCTTTATAAAATTCAGCAATATAATTAAGGGATCCTAGAAAACATTATAACTGGGTCTTCTCGAGAATTTCGTCAGGAAATTTAAAAGCAAATTCAATAGAGCGACTAATAGGTAGAATTGTATTCTGGTGAATATCATATCCTAAAAATCTGACTTTAGTTTGGAACAATTTGATCTTAGGAGCAGATATGACTAGACCATGACTTTTAATAGTATAAAAGAAAGCGGTAAGATGTTTCCAATGTTCACTAATTGATTTTGAAAAAATAAGAATATCATCTATATAAATTATGGAAAAATGACTAAATGGATTGAAAATATCATTCATTATATTTTGAAATTCACTAGGTGCATTTTTTAGTCCAAAAGGCATAACATTCCATTTATAATGCCAAAGGGTGTAATAAAAGCAGTTTTATATCTATCTTTAGGATGAATTTGGATTTGCCAAAAATCACTTTTTAAATCAAATTTACTAAAAATAACAGCTTGACTAAGTCTTTTGATTAAGTCCTTTTTTATTAGGAATTAGATAGCGAATCCATTCTAAAATTTTATTTAATGGTTTATAATTAATAACTAAGCGAGGGACACCTCGTTCTAGTTCAGCATTTTTATTTACATAAAAAGCAGGACAAGACCATGGTGATTTACTGGGACTAATAATTCTATTTTTTAATAATTCATTAATTTCTTTTTTGCACATTTCAACTAATTCATGATTCATTTGAATAGGTCGAGATTTAGTAGGAATTTGCCGTTCATTAAAATTTTTAATATATGGTAATGTAACTACATGTTTTTTCCTATGCCAGAATGCAGTGGGGAAAGTAGAACAAACAGTTGTTCTAATTTTAATTTAAATTCTTCAATTTGAGATATAATAACAGGATCAGTTAATTGCTATTCAATTATTTTATAATGGACATCTTCTTTAAGAAAACGTAACTGACGAGTTAATCGATTAATAGATTGAGAAATAGAACAGTCTTTTAATTAATTTAATTCTAAAATTTCAGGTCGAAATAAAAATTTAAAAGTAACTGTTTGATCAAAAGCTTGAATAGTTATTCCTTCACTAGATGTAGTAAATGGATATAATAAAAATATAAATGGTGTTCCTAAAATAACTTTATCAGTCATATTTCTGACTAAAACAAATGATGTTTTAAAACAAACATTATCTTGACATATATGAACTTTAGGTAATTTATATTTAATATGCATTTTACTACCATTAGCAAAAGTTAACTGTTCACTAGTTTTCTCATAATATTTTGTAGGGAGTAAACCTTCTTGAATACAATTAAGATCAGCACCAGTATCAATTAGGGCAATAATATTTAATTCAAAATCATTAATAATTAATTTAACTTTTGAATACCATTTTTGAATATGGATTTTATTGATAAGATTTAATCTATTAGATTCAAGATTATGGGATTGATGTGATCTATTATCAAACAAAAGATTATCCAGGTTAGTATGTTTAGATTCATGTTCAGATTCATCAGGAGTATTATCATCTTTTTCTTGGAAATTATCTAAACTTTGATTGAGTTTTAATGTAATAATTTCATCTTCTAAAGCTTTATCTTTACTTTGTAAATCTTTAATAGTTTGTTTAATTTGATTAATTTCACATTGTAAATCTTGTAATGTAACTTCTTTTTGTTTATTTTTAAATCTTTCTAAAGTTTTAGATAAGCTAATAATGGGTTTATCATGCTTTGGTTTATGATCACTGTTAGTAAGTAAAGATTTTAATTTGTCAATATATTTTTGTTTTAACTGGGGATCGTCTAATTGACCAATTAATTCAATAAAGGCAGTTTCTTCTTGATTTTGTTTAGTAAGGACAGTGATTTGTTTAACTGGTTTGCAACAAATATAATTACATCCTAATTCACTGTTATTAGCAGAATCATCACTAGGTGAATGGTAATCAGATGAGGTATTAGGATTATCAGAAGAAGAATTATTATCAGATTGGTTTAATTGGAAGATTTCAAATAATTGGTGTTTGGATTCATCATTAATTTGAAGTTCATTAACTTTATCTTTCAATTTTTGTTTTTCTTTACATTTATTAGAATAATGACATTTTTTACCACAGTTATAACAAGTAATAACTTTATTAGATTTAGATTTTGGATGGGATTTTTTATAATATTTCTTTTTGGGTTTAGTATAGAATTTATCATTTGATTTTAAAGGTGAATAATTCTTTTTATACTTATGAGAATATTTGTAAGATGATTTATATTTATTGTACTTATGTTTTTTATGATGAGAAGGGGCGAGAGGAGGTAAGCCATACTGTTCACAGAAATTACCTAATTCATATTTAGCCTTATGTTTATCTTTAGCAGCTTTTTGACTAAGTTTTAGGTCAATACACATTCTTAGGCCTTCTTTTTGAATAGTACTAATAATGTCACCATAAGTTAAATTATCATATTCAATAACACCTGTAGGTTGACTGAGAACATCTCTAATTTTATGAGCAAAAAGACTAGGTAAGCCATTAATGAATTTTTCTTTCCAAAAAGATTTAGTACAATCTTCTCTTAACATAACTCTAGAGGTAAAGACATCTTTATACCATCGAAAATCACTTAAGGTTGGACAAGTGAGATTACTAAGTTGATCATGTATGCAAGAATAGATATTAGTAGGTGTTCCTATAAAATGGCGAACTATGGTGTAGATTAATGTACTTATACCATCAGGTTTATAATAGCCAATAGTTTCATCAAAGACAAGTAAATCATTTTTATCTTTTTGAATTGAATGTAAAATAGATATTCTTTGATCTTCAGCTAGATATTTTTCCCACCAAGATTTGAGCATACCAATAAAGCCAGAGGTAATTAAGGAAACAATTTCAGGTTGAGTATAATCAGGGTAGTTACTAAGATAACTATTTGTAACCATAGATAAATGATTTAATTTTTGAAGTATTTGATTTTCACTGAGACCATCAATATTCCATTCGTATAATTTTTTAGCAGATACAGAAAATTGATTACTAAGATTATTTTCTTCATATTGGAGATCAGGGGGAGTAGGTCGTGAATACCAATTTTTGGTGAGCGTTGTAGAATTAGGTTTAGGATAATGAAGTTTATTCAGAGTAGTTGATTGAAATTGTTGAGCTAAATTATTAATTTCATTATCAGTTGTGTCAGGGTCTAAATAAGTAGAAACAGATTTAAGAGTAGGATGTTGGTTTAATACAGTAAGACCTTTCTCAATAGATGGAGAAGCTTTTTCAGAGGTAGTTAATTTAGTAAATAATTGTTCAATGGCTTTGATAGTAAAATTATCTTGGGTGACTAAACTATGACATTTAGAACGGTTACTAGGTAAATTAAGCAATGGTTGGTCTAAAGATTGTTTAGTAGATGTATTGTTAGCCGAATAATCATCTAAATTGGTTTCTATTTTATCTAATTGTTTACCAATTGTTTTTAGACATTGATTAGTATAATTATTTTGTTCAATAACTTTTTTAATTTCAGGGTCAATGCCAGATAACTTAAAAGGAGAGGCGAAGACTTCGGAGCCGTGATGATTAATAATTATAGTAGATAAAGGAGGATGGCTAGAACTAATAGTAGTAGTAAGAGAAGTTTTCCATTTATGTTTTGTAATTGTTTGAACTTTTTTATAATGGTCTTCTAAATATGCAAAGAAAGGAATTTCAATTTTATGTTCAATCATAAATTTGTACCATTGACGAGTAATTTTAGATTGTTGACTCAAATCATATTTGGTACGATATGCATAACATTTAGTCCTATTATCTTTAGATTTAAATTCAATATGTAATTTATCAAGATCAAGAGTAAAGAGTCTACTAATAGTCATTAATTGAGGATTTATTGGAGGTATAACTTCAAAATCAGTTCGCGTTGGAGGTTTGCTAATTTGGGAAGTTGTTGAATTATCAATTCCTTTCATTTTACTATGGGAATTTTGACCAAGATGAATTTGACTATTTATATACATAATATATAAATATATATAAATAATAATATAAATACATTATTTATATATTAAATAACTAGCGTATGCCCGTACCTAAAGGCACGATGTAAATAATATTGTAATCAAAATATAATTATAATTTATATGTATCACGTTAAAATTTATAGAGTCTGTAGCATTTTTTGATAAAAATATTGAAAAAATATAAAGAAATAATATTTTTCTTAAAGAACTTGTAATAATTTTACTTGTATCATACGCTCTACAGAACTCAAATAAAATAATGCAAATTAAGAAACAAACATATAAGATTTAAAATGTTGAAAATATAAGAGCAAGCCAAAAAAAATTATTAACACTAAACAAAATATACAAATCAAAGTTATTGTACACTTGCTAACATTTAGTAATAAAAAAAAATTACTGGACACCAAATAAAATACACCAGCAAGTGCTCTGCAATCTTAATAAACTAATGTATGCCCGTGCTGCCTGAAGGCACGGTGTAAATAATGTTTTTTTAAATTATTTTCATTTATCATTCTCTGTTAAGCTAGGAACATTGACAATCAAATATACCTAAAATTTTGTTTACCCATGACACACAAAATGAATAGATAGCATGCATTTGAGCAAGAGGATCCTCTTTATTATAAATATAACTTCAAAATAAGAGGAATAACAAAATGGTGCTCTCCCTTTGGAGCACCCCATGGCAATACGAAAATGGTGTTCTTGATCAAATTCCAAATAGCAGACACTTCCAAATGTCTACACCTCATACCAAACCAAACCAAACCAAATGTAAATAAGTTTACACAATGTCAATCTGCCTCTAAATAATCCTTAACTTTATACAATGTCAATCATTTTCAAAATTTGGCAATGATAAAACCAAAAATAGTATAAATTCTATCCTCAAACTCCTAGATTTGCACTAATATAAATTTATTGATGTGCAATGCATGTGCTTACACTACTACACATAGTCAAAAGACGCTTTATGGGTAAAGAAACTTCTTTTAACTATCAAAACAAATATTCAAAAAGTGTATTAGGATATTCACAAATTACTTTCACATATACCCATGACAAAGTTTTAAATTTACACTTGAAAACGAAGTGCATAGTTCCATACACATGAAAATGACAAATGAAGATAAGTTTCTTCATTAGCAAAAGGGCAAAAATAACTGTAAAACTAATGATGTCTAAGCTCTCCTACATTCCAAACAATTACCAAATCATTTAATAGAAGTGTTTAGATGAAAATCAAAATACTTAAGACGAAACTTTAAAGATAGAAGGTTTGGAATATATAAAGCTTAACAAATTGCTTAAAATTTCAAAGATTCTATATGACTCAATTAAACTAACCTAGAACAATGAAATTCTCAACAACCAATTAGAGAATTCTAAAAAAATAAAAGGACTTGCTAATGAGATTAATGAAAGCTTGAACAGTATGATATTACAAATTCAAACCAATTAAGTCATTAATTTCAAAATCAATTAACTGAAAAAATTCAAATCCTAATCAAATCAAACGGATTAAAGCCATGCACTTGAACATGAATTTGAAATCTTAGTAAACAAAAACTCGAACTCAGCTTTTATAGTTGTAAAACAAATTAACTCATAAATTCTATAATTCTGTTAAGAGCCTATTCATTGAAATTGTTTAAATGGTTGAATTTACAAAATCATTACATTCATATAATGCCCTAATGTGACTAAACTAATCATGTAAATGAAAAAGTGCTTTAAATAAGAGTAATTACACAGATGATTAATTTGAAAGTCATTAATTACATCAACTACGACAACTTTAAAATTGAAATTGTTGCATTAAAAAATAACTAAAGTAAAACGACTTTAAAGTGGTCCAATAATCGTTTTAGTAGCAATATATGAAATAAATAAAAAAATCAAATCAAATCAAACGGATTAAAGGAATGTTATTTAGAGAAAAAAAAAGTTTAATATGAATTGCTAGCATATCACTCATGCCTAAAAGCACTCTCATATAAATAACTTAAATGGCTGAATCTTTTCTCTATAAAAAATAAAAAATAAAAGATAAATCATGTAACATGGAAGTTTGAAGAGATTACCTTGATTGGAGAGTTCAAGGGTACCACTAGTTTGTTTCCTTCTATCAATGAACAACCTCGGACTCTTTCAAAAGCTTCTTCATCTCATCCAATTCCTATAGATTCTGTATGGGGAGCAAATATTCAGGCGAGCCCGTACTCCTTTCTTCCAAGCTCCTGCCTGTCCGATCGACCTGCGAGCACAACGGCGGTGAGCTACCTGGCGGTGTGTGGCCGGAAAACCCCTCCGACAATCAAGTTAGAACACACGCACAGGCGACAGATAGAGAGAAGGGAGAGTCTAGAGTGCAAGTGTTTATCTCACCTAATGTTCATCTGTCGAGCATGGGGGGGGCGCAGACATGCTTATATACCTTCTGCGTCCCAAATCTATTCCCACTAGTCTCTCAACACGTGGTGCTGCTATCCCATCTGTCAGCACAAATCTTGCCGAATACCACCTAACCAAACTGCCAGCCCACTCTACTGGGAGCTCGGCAGCCGGGCTGCATCTTCTCGGCTCGGCTATCAACGGCCGTGCTGTGCAGCTGGCCAGAGCGCTCCGCTAGCCGTGCTCAATGAGGACCGAGCTCGGTTGCATCCCGGCATAGTCGAGCTCGGGACAGCTCATGCTGGTTTGCCATCGGCCTTCCTGCCGGGCTAACTCATGAACCATGGAACATCCATGCCTTTCCTGGCGCTGGACATCTCCCTTGACCGACTTCTATACCATGAAGCCAAGTAGCTCGGTCCAACCACGCCTCGCCTTAACCGAGCAAATCCTTTCTGGACAGGGCCACGCTACCTTGGCCCAATCTTGTTTGGCCCAATCTTGTTCGGCCCAAATCTGTCCGGCCGTTACCACGGCCCAATCCAGATCACAAATCTCCCTCTCAATTGCCCCTTAATTCTGTCCACGCAAGCGTGACTGGGATTACCTATTTTGACCGGGTTAACACTTCCTCGGTCCTCCGTTTGTAATACGGTGACCGGGCTAGTTGACATGCCTGTCTTCAAAACTTGTCCGATCGATGCCTCGATTCACCATCCTGCCTCTTCAGTACTGACGCCGCCGTCAATAGGGACACGTGTCGTGCGTTGATTGGCCTCGAGCAGCCAAACATCACGTCCGTTCAGATTCAAATTTTTGGCGGTCCTCCTCCCTTATATACGCCATTTCCTTCTTCATTTCGTCTTTACTGATTTTCCTTCATCCTTGCTGATCTAGAGCTCCTGCCCTTCCTTTCTTGCCATTACTGAATTCGTGTTCGAGGAAGAAGCCACTACTTTCCACTGGTAAGTTCTTCAACCCCTTTTATTGTTATTTCACTTGGAATTACGCATATTAGGGCACTACATCTGTAGGTTTTAGGACATAGGCACCCAAAACCGTCCCTAACCCTTCACTCTCCTTGCTGTTCTTCATTTTCTCTTATGAACACTGAAGATCTGGGGCGGACCAGGCTCCAGGTCTTCCTTTGATCCAAAAAATCATTAAGACCGAGCAAATGACCAGTTTGTCCCAACCTTAGCAGAAACCAGGGTAGCCAGAGGACTCGGCCGCTTAACCGGGCTAACACCTGGTTCGTTTGAGCGACCGGGCTCCTTGGTTAGCCTTAACAACCGAGGTGGTTTAGCACTCTTCATGACCAAGCTAAAGTCAAGCTCGTTTTGCGCGACCGCGCTCCCGCTTACACTTGACATCCTTTTCCTGCAGAGTCCAAGGGGACCACTGACCAAATACCGAGGCTCTCAAAGACCGAGCAGCCATCAAAACACCAGTTTGCCAAACCACCTCAGCCGAGCTAAACCAGCCGGTTACACATGGGGCGCTTCCGCTTCCTTGTTGATACTCCGGCTGCCCTGGCCGCGTTCTGGGAGGAGTACGGTATCCCGATCGATGTTCACTTAGAGCTCACCGAGATTGAGACAACCCCTTGGGGCAGATTAGACCAGTGCCCCTTCACCGTACTGTCTATAATTGAAGGAGGCCTCTGTTTCCCGGTCAACCCACCGATGACCGAATTCCTACGCCGCACCGAGCTAGCACCCACCCAAGTCTCAACCAACACCTACCGAATAATCAATGGCGTGCACGAGCTAAACAACCGGCTAGGCACAAATTTAGGTTTAGCCGAGATACTGTGTCAATACACCCTTGGGCACACTGGCGATGGCCTTGCCTATTACTTAAAGATTAGGCCGGGCAAAGAAAAAATAGTGACCGGCACTCCAGATAAAGACTTGCACGATGACGACTTCTTCTGGGTGTCCGGCAACTATGAAACAGCCGACGTACCGGGCTAGTTCATTAGCAAGAATTTCGGTGAAACATGTAAACCGTGCTAACCTGCTCGGTCAATTTCTTTTCTTCAATATTCTATACTTAGCCATTTTTCTGCTTTCCTTTGCAGCGATCCAAACCTTACAAGCTAACTACCGCTACCCCAACGAAGAAGCCATCCGGACCGTGCTCCGCCACCCCCACCAGGATTGTAACGAGCTGCTCGGCTACACTCCCATATACAGATACTCAGCTCCATGCCGGAGTAAGGTCACAAACTTTCTCCGTCCGCCGTCGCCTCCTCCAGACCCAACACTACCGGACGTGCCCCTAATCCAGTTAACCGAAAAAGAAGAGATGGCAAAACGAAGCCGTATCAAGAACCTCCTCACAGCAACTTCCGCCGAGATACCGAGCGTCATCACCCGCTCTCCAGCTGCCGGTCAATCCAGTTGGGTCGTGGTTACGCTTACGTCTCTAGCTACCGGGCGACCCAGCCAAGACAACCGCCAGGCTGGCAAAAGACCTCGCGCAAACCCCTCTGCCAAGCTGGTTGAAGAGCTGACTACCGAGCAACCAGCCGTTACGGTGGACCCAACTCCGGCATGGCGATCGCAGCTCAAGCACCGGGGTAAGGAGATCCCGGCAACAGTTTCCGTGAAGGGCGACAAAGAACATTTTCTCGCCTTTGACCTCTCCAAGGCCATTCTCCTATCAAGCGACGTAGTCGGCAGCAACCATGTTCCAGACACTCGGTTGGTGAAGTCGGCCGTGAAGTCCATGACCAGGGTAAGAGTCTCGAACTTCTACTCAAATTTTCACAAGTGTTTGCACGGTTTCCTCTCTGATCAATCTTTCTTCTTGCAGGCCATCCAGAAACAACACTTGGTCATGGAGTGAATTCATCGATTGCGGCAGAAGGCGAATGACACTGCCAGCCAAGTTCAAAGCCTTCAAACCGAGCTCGGGCGGGCCAAGTCTTCACTTCAAATTGCAAATGCTAACAACGCGAAGTTGCTCGGCCAGCTTGGCTCTGCCGAGCAAGAGAGGGATGCACTCCGGACCGAGCTAGATGCGCTCAAACAATCCCGGGAAAAGAAGCTGGAGGACGCCAATAATGCCGGCTTCAAAGAGGCCGAAGAGAGTTACACCAAGCAGGTCCACGCCACCCAAGATATCTACTTCAAGGTGGGTTGGAAGACTGCTTGTAAGCAGCTCGGCCAAGGACCCGGGACCGACATATTTGGCACTCCCCCAGTTGTCTTCTTGCTGACGTACCTGATTCCTTATGCCAACGATGTCTTCAGTGCACTGCAGGCTGAGGCTGAGGCCGAGGCAGAAGGCGAAGAAGAAACTGAGGAAAATGCTGAGGTGAGAAACCGCCTAGAGCAGCCCAGTCAAACTGAGCCCAGTGTCCAAGACCAAACACCCACGGTCAACCTGGAGACGGTTGAGGACGAATTCGCTCACCTTTCCCCCTTAGCCTAGTTTTCTTTTTCCTTGTATCTTTTTGTCTGA
The DNA here is from genome assembly GCA_036172215.1 of Camellia granthamiana. Taxonomy (NCBI): domain Eukaryota; kingdom Viridiplantae; phylum Streptophyta; class Magnoliopsida; order Ericales; family Theaceae; genus Camellia; species Camellia granthamiana. The sequence continues at coordinate 16,151,329 of CM069903.1, read as the reverse complement.
ACATGTAACCGGGCTAAGATCCCCGCCTTTTGTACTTATCTCTTTCATCAATGAAAAAAGTTCTATTTTCATCAAGTGTTTGTACGGTCTTTAAACGAAATAACTTCAACCGAACAAAATACCTCGACAAGACTAATCAGCTTGCTTAAATTATTTAACCGGAAAAGACATCTCGGCTTTATTCACAAATTAACTGGAGTAAATCATCTCGGTCAAAAGCTTAGAGTTGAGCAAATCATTAACTCAATCAACCGGAGTAAATCATCTCGGTTTTGATCTCAGAGTTGAGCAAATCATCAACTCATTCAACCGGAATAAATCATCTCGATAAAAACCTATGAGCGAGCAAATCATCAACTCATTCAACCGGAATAAATCATCTCGGTCAAAACCTATGAGCGAGCAAATCATCAACTCATTCAACCGGAATAAATCATCTTGGTCAAAATCTTAGAGTTGAGCAAATCATCAACTCATTAAACCGGAGTAAATCATCTCGGTTAGAAAATCAGAGTTGACCATATCACTAACTCGTTCAACCGGAGTAAGCATCTTGGTTTCAAACTAAAAGTTAATTAACCGGACTAGACATCTCGCTTTTATACAAAAAGTTGAGCAAATCATCAACTGATTAAACCGGAGTAAATCATCTCGATTGGAAAATCAGAGTTGAGCATATCATCAACTCGTTCAACCAGAGTAAACATCTCGGTTGGAACCTCATAATTCAAAAGCAACAATCAAAATGCTAAGGCGAAGAGGAGACACTTCTATATATTGACAAAAAGAATATTACATTCTGAAGTGTAAGGCAAAAAACTCCTTTGCACAAAAAGAAAAGAAAAGCTAAAAATAATACAATTTGAGATTGGCCGCATTCCATGGCCGGGGTATTCCTCTACCCTCCAGGTCCTCCAAGTGGTATGCCCCCTTGCCCGCCAGATCGATTATCTTATAGGTTCCTTCCCAGTTTGCCCCTAGTTTGCCTTCACCTGGCACTAGGGTGTTGCCCATGACCTTCCTCAAAACCCAGTCGCCTACTTTGAACGGTCTGGGGTGCACCGTCTTGTTGTATTTTCTAGAAAGCTCTTGTTGGTAGGCGGCCACATGGATGAGAGCCTTTTCCCGACGTTCTTTCACTAGGTCCAATTCCAAGACGATGGCTTCGGCATTCAGCTCGGGCTCAAAACATTCACTTCTGAGGATGGGCATTCCAACTTCCAAAGGTATGACCGTCTCCATGCCATATGCCAAGGCAAATGGAGTTTCCCCGGTAGATCGCCGCGGGGTGGTTCGGTATGCCCAAAGGACGCTGGGGAGTTCCTCGGCCCATTTTCCCTTGGCTTTCTCAAGCCTTTTCTTCAACCCCTCAAGAATAGTCTTGTTTGATGCTTCGGCTTGACCGTTAGACTGCGGATAAGCCGAGGTAGAGTTGTAGAATTCAATCTTTAAGTCTTCACAAAATCCTCTGAATAGGCGGCCGTCAAATTGGGTGCCGTTATCCGAGATCAGAATTTTGGGGACGCCAAACCGCGTTACAATGTTTTGCCAGACAAACCGTTTGACGTCTTTCTCCTTGATTGTAGCCAAAGGCTCTGCTTCAACCCATTTGGTGAAGTAGTCTGTGGCCGCGATGAAGAACTTCCGGTTGCCTGGCGCTGTTGGGAGTGGCCCAACTATATCCAGCCCCGACATCGCAAAGGGCCAAGGGCTGGTGAGGGGAAGAAGTTCCCTAGCCGGCTGGTGGATTTGGTGGGCAAACTTCTGGCACTTCTCACACTTGCGAACATATTTCTATACGTCTGCTTGCATGCACGGCCACCAATAGCCCTGCGAGATAGCTCAGTAGGCCAAAGATCTGTCCCTTATGTGACTGCCACAGATGCCTTCGTGGATTTCGTGCAGAAAGGCTTCCACGCTACTTGGGTGCACACACTTTAAATACGGACCAGTGAAAGACTTCTTGTATAAAGCGCCAGATAAAGAGAGCCAAAACTGCTCTGACTTCACCTGGACTTTATGTGCTTCCTTCTTGTCTGCTGAAAGGGTCCGTTCTCTGAGAAAGAGGATAATAGGGTCCATCCAAGAAGGACCTAGCTCGGCGCAGAATACTTCTGTCTACCGGGTTTCCTCAATGTTGGGCCTCGGAAGGAATTCAATCAAGAGAGGGTTGGGAGATGTGCTATCGACCATGGAAGCAAGGCCGACCAACTCATCTACTCGGCCGTTTTCTTCACGGCCAATCTGTTGGACCCTTATTGCTTGGAATCGCCTGATGTGGTCTCTGACCAGAGCCTGGTACTTCATCATTCTGTCATCTTTTGCTTCGTAAACCCCAGAAACTTAGTTAACCACAAGCTGGGAATCACTGTAAACCATTAGCTCGGATGCGTGTATCTGAAGCGCGTTCTTGAGCCCGGCTAAAAGCGCTTCGTACTCAGCCTCATTGTTTGAGATAAGGAATCCGAGGGTGATAGAATGTTCGATAGTCAGCCCGTCTAGCGAAATCAAAACTATACCTAGCCCGGCACCGTGACGGTTCGAGGCTCTATCAACAAAAAGTTTCCACATTTCGCCGACAAAGAGCTTCCAACAGTCTGAGGGGTCCTGAGAGGCTTAAAGGTTGATGGGATCACGGTTGTTTGGCTGTTCGGCTTCAAGTTCTGTGCTGAGCGGTTCCACTTCAGCCCCCCTCGGCGATTCGGCGCCGGACTCAGCAAGTTGGTCCGTAATGCCTAAGTCCATAGGCGAATCGCCGGGTTGCAGTATTATATCGGCTGCAAGCTCTGTGCTGAGCGGTTCCACTTCAACCCCCCTCGGCGATTCGGCACCGGACTTAGCAAGTTGGTCCGTAATGCCTAAGTCCATAGGCGAATCACCGGGTTGCAGTATTATGCCGGCTGCAGGCTCTGTGCTGAGCGGTTCCATTTCTTCCCCCTTGGCGATGCGGTACCGGACGAAGCAGGGTGGTCGGTGATACCCAACTCCGTCATCGCATCGCCGAGCTGTGGTATTGTATTACCCGAAGGTGTTTCAGCGGGGCGCGCAAGTTCCGCGTCGCCGTCATCACCTAGCTGTGGTATTGCGGTCTGATCTGCATTCACTTCCTCATCTGCCGCGGCAATTTCCACCGGGCAAACCGAATGAGTTCCAGGTGAAAATTCAGCAACGAAGTCGGCCAGTGTCTGAGCTTTTATGGCAGTTCGTGGCTGGAATTTAACGTCAAACTGTCCCAACTCGACCGCCCACTTGAGAATTCGACCGGAGAAGTCCGCCCGTTCGAACAAGGCTTTGAGGGGGAATTCGGTCAAAATGATGATAGTATGAGCATGGAAATAGTGCGCCAACTTCCTAGAGGCCATCATCAATGCCAATGCGAGTTTTTCCAGCGGCAAGTACCTCGACTCTACCGGTAGCAAGGTTTTGCTGACGTAGAAGATGGGGAGGTGCTTGATTCCTTCTGACCGGACAAGCACCGCACTGACTGCATGCTGGGAAACGGCCAGATAGAGGTAAAGTTCTTCGCCGGGCTGTGGTGTGACCAATAGTGGTGCTGAAGACAGATACTCCTTCAGCTCGGCCAAAGCCCGGTCACACTCTTCATCCCATGAGAACTTGGACTTCAAAGCTTGAAAGAATAGGCAGCAGCGATCTGATGACCGGCTTATGAATCGGTTAAGCGCGGCGGCCATTCCGGCCAGATGCTGCACGTCCTTAGCCGAGCTAGGCTGCTTCAACTCTTGCACGGCTCGAATCTGCATGGGGTCCACCTCGATGCCTCGATTTGTGACTAGGAAGCCCAGAAATTTTCCGGATCCCACACCAAAGGCACACTTTGACACATTCAGGCATAGCTTGTGTTGTTTGAGAATGGCGAACATCTCGGCCAAGTCGGACAAGTGGTCTGCTGGATGCCGGCTTTTGACCACCATATCATCAATATAAGCCTCCATTGTCCGGCCTAGCAGAGGAGCAAACATCTTGGTTACCATCCTTTGGAAAGTTGCCCCGGCATTCTTTAAACCAAAAGGCATGACCCAGTAGCAGAAGAGTCCCCTTGGAGTAGTGAATGAGATGATTTCTCGGTCGGGGCCGTGCATGGCAATCTGATGATAACCGCGGTAGGCATCTAGGAAACTGAGCCTGTTATGTCCAACCGTTAAGTCCACAAGCTGGTCTATTCGGGGCAGTGGAAAGCTGCCTTTAGGGTAAGCTCGGTTGACGATCTTGTAGTCGACGCAAACTCGCCACTTCCCATTCTTCTTGGGTACAACAACTGTGTTCGAAATCCACCGAGGGTAGTGCACTTCCTGAATAGCTCGCGCCTCAAGCAAGTTCTTGACCTCCTCTGCGACTACCTCAGCGTGGTGCAGCGCCGATCTCCTTGGTCGCTGAATGACTGGCTTGGCTCCGGGGAAGACGTTCAGGTGATGGCAAATAAAACTCGGATCGAGGCCGGGCATGTCATAAGGCGACCATGCGAAGACTTCGATATTGGCCATCAAGAACTCAACCATCTCGGTCCTTTCTTGTGCAGTAAGGCTTGATCCGAGCAAGAAGAACCTATCCGAACTCTCTGTATCAATTCGTACTTCGACCAAATCTTCGACGGCTTTGTCCTTGGCCCTAGTTCCCACATCGTCAAGGACTCCTTGGTCTTCCGGTCCCTCTATCATTTGGACGAAGCCTTTGACAGCTCGGCTCCCGTTGACTGCCACGAAGTATTGCTTCGACATGACTTGATAGCCCCAAATCTCCTCAATTGCCCCCATAACCGAGGGGAATCTCATCACTTAATGGTAGGTCAACGCTATGGCTTGCATAGCGTGAAGCCATCCTCTCCCAAGGATTAGGTTATAAGTAGATGGCACCTGCAACACCCAGAACTCCACTTGCTTGATCACGGATCCCGCTTTGACTGGCAGGATAATTTTTCCCAAAGGCCACTCCGATTGGGAGTTGAAACCGACCAATGGCGAAGTTGCCGGAGCCAAGTCTGTATCTCGGAGTTTGAGCTGCTTGAATGCGTCGTAATACATGATCTCGACCGAGCTTCCCTGATCGATCAAGATACGCTTGACATCGAATTCCTTGACGCGGAGTGTCACTACTAAGGCATCGTTGTGCGGCGTCTGAATGCACTCTAAATCCCTTGTAGAGAAACTGATTACGTCTTTTTCTTCGATCTTCCCCCTCTTGATGGCAGGTTGGACCGATAAAACCTCCCTCATATATTCTGCCTTCTTAATCATGCCACGAAGCTCGCATACACGCGCCGGCTCCACAATTATGTGGATGACATTAACAACTCCTTGTGGGGGCGCTTCCAAGTCACCCGGCGCACGCTGATCAACCGGGGATTGGTTTGCCTTCACACCCCCATCAATGTAAAGGTCCAGGTGTCCGGCTGCGACTAGCTCTTCCAAATGTTGCCTTAAAGGCAAACAGTCCTCTGTCCGGTGGCCGCGCTCCCGGTGAAATGTACAACGGTACCGCGAATTGAAGCCCCTCTGTCCGTCGCCCAACTTAGCAAGAAACCGGATATAATCCTCATCACGGATTTCACTAAGTATACGATAAATTGAAATCTTAAAAACCGTGGTGATGCCTGTCCTGGCCTTCAGCCTTCTGTTTGCATCGGCTACGTCATCCCGGGGGTAGTCATCTCGGTCATTTCGACGCCCCCTACCCCAGTTTTTGCGACTTGAACCACGGTTTGAATCCTCAGCGCGGTCATTTGGACGGTTGTTCTCCTGCCCGACCACGTGCACCTTGCCCACCGACCTCTTGTCTGTTGCTACCGGATTTGCCTTCGCGGTAGTTGTTGTCGCATCATCTGTGTTCATTGATGCGCTGCATTAGTTGGCCCATGGATGTCGGCTGGTGCATAGTAAGCGAGTCCCGCAGTCTATGTCCGACCGGGAGACCACGCTTGTACTGTGTGATTGCAAGGTTGACCGGACAATCCAAGATCTCGTTGAAGGTTTCCCAGTATCTGGAGTTGTATACCTTGAGCGTGTCGCTCGGCTCCATCTTGACACTGAGAAGGTGGTCAACCTCCTTTGGTGTCTTAGTATTGGTTTTGAAGTGCGTCACAAAGGCTTCCGCCAACTGATGCCACCTTTCTATGCTCCCCTCCGACAGCCTCTCAAACCATTTCAACCCCAGCTCGCCCAAACTTGACGGGAAGATAAGGCACATAAGGGCGTCATTTCGCCTATGTCCGGCCATGACCTGCCAGAAGTGGCTTACATGCATATAGGGATCGGTCTTTCTGTCGTAGAGGGTGAACTTTGGCTGGTGGAAGCCCGTCGGAAGCGGTGCTGTTTCTATTTCCGGGGAGAAAGGAGTGGCGCTCAGCCTTGCCAAGTCTGTGTCTAAAAGGAGAGGCACAACTAGGCGGGGTGGAGACATGCCGACCTCTTCACTAGCGTGTCCCCCATAGGATAGCCGCTGGAACGCTGGCACTCTCTGAGCTTCCCACCGGCGAGCCCATTCCTTCAAGACTGCCCGCAAGTCCTCCGAGCAAGCGGAATAGGAATACCTCGACATCGTCCCCGGACGTGAGGGTTAATAGGTGCTGTCTTGCGCGCTGGACCTCTGTGCGTGCGCGCCGGAATCTCCAACCTTGTAACTTCTGGTGATTGAGATGGACGGAGTTTGCCGCTGGCTCTGGCTGTATGAACGACGGGGTTGGGTGCGCTCACTGTGGTCTCCCACTCCAGCTACACCCTTCCCTTTAACATGCCGCTTGAGATCCTCCATCTCCGCCGCCATTCTCCGGATGATGGCGTCTTGGTCCCTTAGCTTGTGTTCCAGTCGTCTGGCGTGCGATTCTCTCCGCCGCCGGTGACCGTCTGGACTCCGAGAGTGACCAAAGCTTCTTCCGCGCTTATCTCGTGCGTCTCTTGAGTGTCCTCCTGGGGATGTTTCCAGGTCCACCATTGGAGGAATGGCGGGATGTCCTTCTCTCCGTCTGCCTGACTCCGGGGTAACTCCGTCGACGGCAAACAACGGAATCTCGTCGTTGTTCGCCATGGACGGCGATCAGCTGAATCTGGAAGACAAGGTTTTGTCTGTCAGGATTCCCACAGACGGCGCCAATTGTACGAGGAGCAAATATTCAGGCAAGCCCGTACTCCTTTCTTCCAAGCTCCTACCTGTCCGATCGACCTGCGAGCACAACGACGGTGAGCTACCCGGCAGTGTGTGGCCGGAAAATCCCTCCGACGATCAAGTTAGAACACACGCACAGGCGACAGATAGAGAGAAGGGAGAGTCTAGAGTGTAAGTGTTTATCTCACATAATGTTCATCTGTCGAGCATGGGGGGGTGCAGACATGCTTATATACCTTCTGCGCCCCAAATCTACTCCCACTAGTCTCTCAACACGTGGTGCTGCTATCCCATCTGTCAGCACAAATCTTGCCGAATACTACCTAACCAAACTGCCAGCCCACTCTACTGGGAGCTCGGCAGTCGGGCTGCATTTTCTCGGCTATCAACAGCTGTGCTGTGCGGCTGGCCAGAGCGCTCCGCTAGCCGTGCTCAATGAGGACCGAGCTCGGTTGCATCCCCGCATAGTCGAGCTCAGGACAGCTCATGCTGGTTTGCCGTCGGCCTTCCTGCCGGGCTAACTCATGAACCGTGGAACATCCACGTCTTTCCTGGCGCTGGACATCTCCCTTGACCGGCTTCTATACCATGAAGCCAAGTAGCTCGGTCCAACCACGCCTTGCCTTAACCAAGCAAATCCTTTTTGGACAGGGCCGTGCTACCTCGGCCCAATCTTGTTCGGCCCAATCCAGATCACAAATCTCCCTCTCAGATTCATATCCAACCAACAATGGTAGAGTATTTAGCATGAATAAGGAAGAAGATTAAAACAGCAAAATTATTTTAGGAACATGACATATTTGAAAAAGTTATTTAGGAACATAAAGTTTAAATAGGAGTACACATAAAGTCAAAATTTGTCACAGTACACATTAAAAGTAGAAAATTTAAAATTTACTTGGCAAAAGTGTCATCCTTCAAAAATATATAAAAACAATGCCAAAATAGTACACATTAAAATCCATTTAAACTATTAAGATAACTGTGGAATATAAAATTTTATAAAATTCATGTGAGTTTACCACTTTGGATGCTATTAGACTTATTTATTTTGATGATTTATTTAATTATGTTTTAATTTATTTGAAAGAGAAAAATATAATCCAAAATTCATTTTGATGATTTATTTGCAAGAGAAAAATAGAATCAAAATTTATTTTGTCCCATTATTTCTCACCTAAACCTTTATCTTAAATGTTGTTAGAATGTATTTAATATTTGATTAAATCAGAAGTTCAAACAACCTAGTACAGCAGCAGGCCAAAAGGTTCAAGTGGAAGATATTCAAATTAGTAATGATGGAAGTACAACGACTATAAACGGCTATAAATTCAAATGACTACAACGGCTATAAACGACTATAATTTTCATTATATATATTAAAGTCTCTAATGTAAACAAGTTACAAAAAACTTGAAAATATTCTTTGATCTATAATCACTCACATCTATTTTCAGAAATTATACACTAAGCCTTATAGCATTAAGCTCATCTTTCCTGTGTAAGATTTACAGAAAAATCAAAGCTTCATTTTATATATCTATCTTTGAGAGATATTTATTGTAAGCTTTCTTTGAAAGCAAAAATACCATTTCATCTTGTAAAAGTGTTGCAAACACTGTGTTATTGAAATCTTGAGAGTGATTGTGAATCACCTACGATTTGCAAGGGTTTGGGCTTGTGAAGTCTGTGTAAAATCCGTGGAGGATTGCTCCATTTGTAAAGAGGTTGCTAGCACCCCTATGAAGCTAGAAGATAGTGAAAAATCTCAAGTGAAGCTTGAGGAGTGGATGTAGGCTTGGTTGAAACCGAACCACTATAAATCTGTTTGTCTCCTCTTCCCTAATCTCTTTACTTTCCTACTACTGCTATAGCTATCTAATATTCATGTGTTAATCATTTGATTTACCCTGTATGTTAGTTATACTTCATTGTTATTTTGCTTGATCATTTACTGTTAAGTTCATCATTGTGCTTGTTAATAATTTGTTGTACTAGTAGTTAATTTTGTTGGGGTATTATTAATTTTAATTTGTAGAAACCTAATTCACCCCCCTCTTAGGTTGCTTTTTGGGTAACAATTGGTATCAAAGCCTGGGGCTCTTGTTTAGATTTAACAATCTTGAGTTTTTGATCCATAACAACCATGTATTTTACTTACTCTACTGTAAGACAAGCTAGCAATATGTCACTTCTCTTTGATGGTAGTAATTACATTCATTTGAAAGAAAAAATGACTTTGTATCTTCAAGCTACCAATTATGCTTTGTGGCTCATTATCACTAAAGGTCCTAAAATCCCTTCCAATGTAGTAGACCATATTAGTGTGCCTAAACTTGAGGATGAATTTGATGAGCGTGATTATAAATGCCTTCAAGCTAATGCTAAAGTCAAGCTTATTCTTATGTGCGGACTAGATGCAAATGAGTACAATAGAATTTCTGGATGTATTACTGCTAAAGAGAATTGGGATAAACTTGAAATCACCTGTGAAAGAACTAGCCAAATAAAAGAGTCTCAGATTGACATGCTTATTCATGATTATGAACTCTTTACTATGAAATCATTTGAATCTATTTCTGAGATGTTTTATAAATTTACCAATATTATTAACGCTCTAAAATCTCTTGGTAAATCTTATACTAATGATGAGCTTGTGAGAAAAATACTTAGGTCTTTGCCAAATGAATGGGAAGCTAAGGTTACAGCTATCCAAGAAGCAAAAGACCTAACAAAATTAGGTATTGAAGAACTCCTAAGCTCACTCATGGCTCATGAACTTTCAATGATGGATGGCAACAAAAAGGAAGCCATTTGGGGAGAAAATGATGAAGTAACCAACTTGTGTCTCATAGCTCTTGGAGAAGAATAATTCACTCAAGATGAGGTAATTTCTAATTATGTAGAACTTGAAAGTGCTTTCAATGAATTACATGACATATTTAGAAATGTTTGTGTTGAGAATTCTAAATTAAAAAAAATTAGTTACTTCTCTTTCAAATGATGTGGATGTTTTAAAAATGAAAAATGCTACTTTGAAAAATGACTTTACTTCTATTGCCAATGAGAAAAACATTTTAAAAAACATTTTAAAAAACAATGTTGAGGATTTAAGCAAAACTCTCGAAAATTGTGTAAAAGGAAAAAAAAACCTCAACAAGTTTCTTGGAAATAAAAAATGTGTTTTTGACAAAGTAGGCCTTGGTTTTGATCCTCCTAAACCTTTTATGAGATTAAATGTTCTTGAGACTAATCCCTATGGACCCAAAAAAGTATGGGTACCAAGAAAGAAATCAAGATATTTTGTAGGTGGAATCTCAAAGAATACCAAGGACTTCGAGAGGAAATGCACAACTAGAATGTTCAATCTAAAGAGCAAAATCAGCTCCTACAAGAAGAAAAATGATGAAATGAAAATCACCAAGATAAACAATAGAGGTAATGTATGGGTGAAGATTCCAAAGAGGTAAATGAAGGTATAACTCCTAACACACCTTTAAGTTTAAAGTTCTATATTCTTTAAGGTGTGATTTGTGTACAATAGGTTGTGTCTAATCATTGCTTCCATGTAACCTAATTTTACTAAGTTTGCTAAGTCATGTTCTGCTAGTTTCTTTCAAACATTCATTGAACTCAAAAATGAGAATTATATTATTTTGATGAATGCCTATTAGAATATGAATGATTTATGTATTCATTAACATTGTATATCATGTCATCCATTGCTATGAAAAAGAGATAAGAAGTGATAAATATGTTTTGTGAGCATACTTTTCACATCTTATATATGAATTCATACTAATATGTTAATTCCTTTTTGAGTCATATCTTTGTAGAATCAATTTTGATATCATAGCATGTTTTTGAGATGTATACTATCTATATTTTGAATTGTACATTTGCGATATCAAGAATATGCTCAATATGAAAATTTCATGCTTATATGCTTTACATTGGAATATTTGAATGAGTTGTGAAATTCCTTGATTATGATCCATCAATAATATCTAAATCAAAAAAGTATCACACGTTTGTAGAGACATTGCATCTATGCTATTGAATATCTTTTGAATATGGATTATATTGACATACATCTCATGAAATGCTTTTGATTGATAAATTGTTGAATTAATTATTTATAACATTCATGTTGTGTTCCATATTGAGTAAAATGTTTTATCACACTTGAGCATGTGGATTAAATTAATGAAAATGCCTCTTGATAATGTTATGTGATTAAATGAGATTGTTGCATCATTTTTCTTAATAAAACACAGAGCATAAAACTATTTTCTTATGCAGATTATGCTATGCGTTATAACTTGAAAATTCTGAAAAATAGCATTCCAAACTCTTGTTTGACCATTGAATTATTTTTCACATTTTTAGTTTGTGATAAAAAGTGATTTGTGTTGTATTTTTATTGAGTAATAGTGATTGTTCTATGAATGCTATATTTACACAAAATAGAAAAAGGTAGCACCAACTTAGGGGGAGAAATCATTTTGCTAACATACTTGTTAAACCCTTTTGAGATGAATTCCTCATGAAAGAAAATTGAAGATTGAAAAGCTTCCATCTCTTAAACCTAACGTATGCCTCTCTTAAGTTTTTGAGGTAAAAATTCTATCTTATAGCCTTTGAGCTAATATTGTTATTACTTTGATATGAAAAAGATTGATTATGCTTCATATGGTTTGCAATGTATACTCTTTGAGGATGCTCTTGCCTAAAAATCATGCCTATGCTTAAAATGTGTGCTATGTATTGAAACTCATGATTTTTTCTTGGCATATGGATTGATATACCTTGAACATGCTTCTTTTTTTGGATTTACATTAGCACCATGAGATTATATTGAGTTTAACATATTATGAGCAATATTTGGTATTCTACATAATGTTTGAGTTATGATTGTTAAATCTTCTAAATTGCATATTGGTATCCTTGGTAGATTGCATGTTGGTATCATTTTGGCATCCTTATTGGTCACATTTGGCATCCTATTTGATATTATTGGGGAGAACATTTCAGTTATGAGCTTTAATTTATCATATCTCCTATTAATTTTGCCAAATGAAACAAGGGGAAGAATTTCAATTTGATTATTTTTTAAAATCCTCTCAGTTTCTATTCTGTTTTTGATATCAAACTTATGGGCTTGCACCTTCACATTGTACTATTTTTTTTGCCCATTATTGTCAAATGGTATGAGCTTCAATTGTATGATCATTATATGCTATCATTTTTTTTTTTGGTATCATAGAGCTACCTTGATATGGATGATTATTTGTGCTATAATGAGACTTACATTCTTTCATCCTATATGTTGTAGTATACTCCTTCCTTGTGCTTGATTTTGTTGAAAATGTCATCGGGGGAGAAAAAAGACTTGATTGTTTTAGTATCTCTGATTATTTTGGTATCTCTATGCTTTTGGTATCTTAATTCTTACAACATGACCTTTGAGCTGATTAGTTGTTGATAATGTAAGAGGAAGATCGTTTTCCTCAAGGAAGAGTGACTTGAACTTTAACTCCATATTTATGCTCTTACTTGGCAACCTTGTTTGATCTATGCACTGTTATGTCTATTATAGTCTTGAGATTGGTATGCTCTTACTAAGAAATTGAGAATTAGATCATGCTCAAATGCTTCTCATATGCTCATTAGCAATTTGGTCTCTCATTATTATTTTTTGTTTGGGTTTAATTTTCTTGTTTTTTTTTTCTCTGTTTTTAATTTCATTTTTCAGTACATAAACATAAACACAACAACAAATCAAAATACAAATATTTACATTAAAAAAAAAAAAAACACCCTTCATTTTTTTTACAGCCACACGCCAATCCAAATAAACATATAAAAAAAAAAAAAACCCTTCATTTTTTTTCCGACAATACGCCGATCTTACTTACTCGCTTCTTCCATCATTTTCTTCTTCTTTTTATCACCTTGGGCGACCCTTGGCGCCCCTGCCCCTGTGTTTTCGTCGAGAGCAACGACTTCTCGCTGACTATCAAAGGCCAAGAATGATGTTGCTCCAAATCGGGCCATGGTGGTGGTATTCCGTTTAAGCTCTTTATTTTCGGCCTTCAGTGTGCCTATTTCTGCTTGCACATCCTTGTACATGCGCTGGAGCAAAGAGAGTTGGGCGTTGACCTAATGGAGCTCACTCGTCCTGTTCTGTAATCGATGAGCCAATTTTGTGACTGCCGTCACCGTCTCCATACAGGACGTTAGTGTGAAATAATTGGCTTCTATATCAGATTAAGCTACCATAATTTGCTCAATCGACATCATAGGAAGGCTAGGAAGAGGAATGACAGGAAGAGTAGGAGTAGGGGCACTTGGTCCAGCAGAACTTATGGGATCATTCAAATCTGGAAATAGAGTGAGGGGACGGGATGAGGAAGCCATGGTTTAGAGGTAAGAGGTGTAAACGAAATGAGTTGCAGAGAAATAGAAGAGAACAGACTGAGAGTGGTGAAGAAGAGAGTGAGGTGAAGAAGAAGAAGCAGGCGAAGAGAGTGATTACAAAGAAGACGGAAGAGAAGACAACAAGAGGGAGAGAGAGCCGAGGCAGCTGATTGACTGATTAACCCGTCTCACTTTTGCCGGTTGGTTGATGCAAAAGCAAGGACGCGTGTCCGACGCGATTTTCAACGAACAAAAAGAGACGCGGGCGAATCATATATATATATATATTTGTTTTGATTATCTATTTTTTGGTGCCATTTATCACTATCATTTTCCTCTTCCTCCTCCTCCTCCTCCATATTCTAACACATGATTTCTTTTTGATTGAGAGGGTAATTTATTCATAAACTGGGCCGAGCTAAGTAAGTCCGTTGGAATGGACCGAGATAGATATAGTCTTAGGCCAAGCCACGAATCGAGATAATTATCTCGGTAGCCTTGGTCCTTGGTCGCATTGGTTCGGTCAAAGGTGGGCTATCAGTGGCCTGGTTTAGCGATCGTAGACTAAGGTATCTGTGGAAATCGGACTGAGCTAAAAGATAGCTCGGCAGGAGGTCATTCCAAAGACTAGGTTGACTAAATTGACTTAATTAGCACTGAGCTGTGTAAGCACAGTTATGTCTTGTGCTAGCCAGAGTAAGAGTTGCAACTATCTCACTTAGACAAGCAGTGAGTAAGGAGTTATCAGAATATGCATTATCCTTGGGAATGTAATTCCTAGGAGGACTCTACTAAGGATAGTAGAGTCCTACTAGGATTGTGCAAACTATCTCACTTGATTGGTAGTGAGTAGGGTGTGAGATTCCTAGCAGAACTCTTATAAGGAGAGTTGGAATCCTACTAGAATTGGGCCGGACAGAATCTATAAAAGCTCATAACAGGACCTATGTACAGGTATCACAATTCTTACTCTAGAATACACAGAGTTTATTGTCTATTGTGTAGTTGCTGACTTAGGCATCGGGGGGGTTTCTGGCACACACCCGTCGGTTAGCTCACGTTTGTGTTTTCAAGTAGCAAAGCAACGTTGTTTGGAAGAGTGCAAACTTGATCAACATGATTATACGAGAAGATTATTTCGCGCTCATACAATTGGCATCGTCTATGGGAATTGCAATCACAAAGAACGAACCTCTTGATTAAGTTTGCTTTCAACTGATTTCAATAGCGCACAATGAAGACTTGCCACACTCTGCCATTGATGGGCAAACCCCGAAGGGGAACGGAAGGCGCGAAGGCTTACCTTTTATCCCGCCCATGGCAGAGTTAGATCCCCAGCGGCGGAACCCGCAGAGGGATACCCGTGAAAGACGGGGCTCTAGTCCCTGTCGCTCCAAAAGCCCTGAAATGCAGAGGTGAAGGTTGGATCCTCAAGTTCTAGAAAATCGGGTAAGGGAGCAAGACAAATTGATACAAAGGATGGCGGCAGACATGAAGACTATGAAACGCTAAATAAAGAGCAAAAGGACGGCGGAAGAAGAGGTAGGCAAGAGCAGGGAGCACCTTCGCCACTCAGAAGATCGTGATAGACAAGTCACACCATCACAAGCTAAAAGTAGAAGCCCCAAGTCAGGCGATACACAATCGAGGATTTCCAAGACTCATTACTCCAAGTTTGAGAGAATGAGGACTAAAAGGTCTTACACAAAAGGAAGCAACTATCGGCCCACACATTCACACCAAACGACATCTAGGCACACTAAGTTGCCTAGGTCGGCGGACTTGCGAATAGTGCTTGAAGAAAGGGCTCAAATGAGAAAAGACACTCAGTCTCGCGACCCTCGCAGAGTCTCTGCATTACAACGATTGGCTCCTAGAGCACATGGAAGTGTCGAGGTTGGGATGCTAGAGTCGCGCCTTGCCTTTAAACCAGTAAACAAAGCGTTAGCAAGGTTGCAGAGCTCGCCGTTCGTTCCAGTGATAGAGAACGCACCATTACCCTCAGGCTTCCACCAACCCAAATTCACTACTTATAAGGGAAAGTCAGACCCCTACATGCACTTGAGCCACTTTCACCACGTTATGGCCGTGTATCGGCAAAACGAGGCTCTGATGTGTATCATGTTTCATTCTAACCTCGGCGACATGGGTTTAACATGGTTTGAAAGGTTGCCAGAATGTAGCATAGCTTCATGAGCGCAACTAGCAGAGGCATTTGTGACTAGATTCAGAACAAACACTAAGACGCCAGTGGAGATTGACCAGCTTCTCTCCATAGACATGGGCAAGAAGGAAACATTGAGGTCCTACAATAACCGGTATTGAGAAACTTTTAATCAGATTGGAGATTACCCCACAAACCTAGTTATCGCACAGTACAAACGAGATTTGCTGGCTGACAATAAATTAAGTGATTCAATGACAATGACGCCGCCTCTTACTATGGAAGCCCTGATGGAGAAAGTGCACCAACACATCTTGGTCGAGGATGATGGGATGTGTATTAAGACAGAGTCCAATACAAACAGCAATGTCGGACAAAACACCCTCGGCAAAAGTTAACACAGTCGACAAGAAGGACCGACCACGCAAAAATCTTTGCCCAACTGGGGGCAAAGTGGGTTGGCAAGTTTGACCAACAAAACTTTCTAGATTCCTTGCACAACTGGGGGGCAAAGGCGGTTGGCAAGTTTGACGAACAAAATTTTTTAGATTCCTTGCACAACTGGGGGGCAAAGGCGGTTGACAAGTTTGACCAACAAAATTTTTTAGACTCCTTGCACAACTGGGGGGCAAAGGCGGTTGGCAGGTTTGACCAACAAAACTTTTTTGAACTCTTTGACTGGGATGACAGTTACCTCGGCCAAAGCAGGTTGGCAGGTTTGACCAACAAAATTTTTTCACTCTTTGGCCTGGATGACAGTTACCTCGGTCAAAGCGGGTTGGTAGGTTTGACCAACAGGTTTTTTGGATTCTTCAGCCAAGATGTGTATCTCGGCCAAAGAAGGTTGGTAGGATCAGGTAAGGCCAAGCTAATTAGTTTGGCTAGACATGCAGTGGGAATGATGCAAAACATTGAAAAAGAAACACAGTAACCGCGCCAAGAGATCAAAAATTTTCATTAATTGGAAGATGATTACAAAATGTGGGACATATAGCCCGGTTACACAGAAAGAACGACTCGCCGTACAATTGCAAACTCGAAGGGTATATACGTTGAAGGCAAAAAGGCGAGACTATTCAAATTTTTGGCATGACGGCTGTAACAGGAGAACGGGGCTAATGAGGACACTCCACATGCTAGATTAGTGGAAGGACGTGCTAAGCAACTAACAAGACTTATTAAAACCGAATAAGTTTTCTAGCTCGGCAGAGTCAGGCGTTCATAGCTGAGCTGGAGGAAAATAATCCCAATCATGCTACGCAGATAGAATTAAGGGGCAATTGAGAAGGTAATTTATGCATAAATTGGGCCGAGCTAAGTAAGTCCGTTGGAATGGACCGAGATAGATATAGTCTTGGGCCGAGCCACGGACCGAGATAATTATCTCGGTAGCCTTGGTCCTTGGTCGCATTGGTTCGGTCAAAGGTGAGCTATCAGTGGCCTGGTCTAGCGGTCGTAGACTGAGGTATCTGTGGGAATCAGACCGAGCTAAAAGATAGCTCGGCAGGAGGTCATTCCAAAGACTAGGTTAACTAAATTGACTTAATTAGCACCGAGCTGTGTAAGCACAGTTATGTCTTGTGCTAGCCAGAGTAAGAGTTGCAACTATCTCACTTAGACAAGTAGTGAGTAAGGAGTTATCAGAATATGCATTATCCTTGGGAATGTAATTCCTAGGAGGACTCTACTAAGGAGAGTAGAGTCCTACTAGGATTGTGCAAACCATCTCACTTGGTTGGTAGTGAGTAGGGTGTGTGATTCCTATGAAGACTCTTATAAGGAGAGTTGGAATCCTACTAGGACTGGGTCGGACAAAATCTATAAAAGTTCATAGCAGGACCTATGTACAAGTATCATAATTCTTATTCTAGAATACACAGAGCTTATTGTTTATTGTCTAGTTGTTGACTTAGACATCGGAGGGGTTTCTAGCACACACCCGCCGGTTAGCTCATGTTTGTGTTTTCAAGTGGCAAAGCAACGTTGTTTGGAGGAGTGCAAACTTGATCAACAGAATTATACGAGAAGATTATTTCGCGCTTGTACAATAATGTCACAGGGGGAGAAAACTTATGATGTTATGTATTATGGTATTATTTTCAAACTAATCTGATGTTATCTTAGTCTCATATCATGTCTCTAATTAAAATTTATTTATTATACATGTGCTAACCTATGTATTTAGAAATGAATTCAAGGAGCATGACTTGAGAGGGACCTTTTCTTACTCCCAAATCAAATCAAAATATCATTGTGTGCCATCATCAAAAAGGGGGAGATTGTTAGACTCATTTATTTTGATGATTTATTTAATTATATTTTAATTTATTTGAAAGAGAAAAATAGAATCTAAAATTTATTTTGATGATTTATTTAATTATATTTTAATCAAAATTTATTTTAATGATTTATTTGAAAGAGAAAAATAGAATCAAAATTTATTTTGTCTCATTATTTCTCATCTAAACCTTTATCCTAAATGTTGTTAGAATGTATTTAATATTTGATTAAATCAGGAGTTCAAACAGCCCAAAACAAAAGTTCAAACAGCCTAGTACAGCAACAGGCCAAAAGGTTCAAAAGGTTTAAGTGGAAGATATTCAAATTAGTAATGATGGAAGTACAACGGCTATAAATTCAAATGACTACAACGGCTATAAACGGCTATAAATTCAAATGAATACAACGGCTATAAACAGCTATAATTTTCATTATATATACCAAAGCCTCTAATGTAAACAAGTTACAAAAAACTTGAAAATGTTTTTTGATCTATAATCACTCACATCTATTCTCAGAAATTATACACTGAGCCTTATAGCATTAAGCTCATTTTTCCTGTATGAGATTTACAGAAAAATCAAAGCTTCATTTTATATATCTATCTTTGAGAGATATTTATTGTAAGCTTTCTTTGAAAGCAAAAATACCATTTCATCTTGTAAAAGTGTTGCAAACACTGTATTCTTGAAATCTTGAGAGTGATTGTGAATCACCTAAGATTTGTAAGGGTTTGGGCTTGTGAAGTCTGTGTAAAATCCGTGGAGGATTGTTCCATTTGTAAAGAGGTTGCTAGCACCCCTATGAAGCTAGAAGATAGTGAAAAATCTCAAGTGAACTTTAAGGAGTGGATGTAGGTTTGGTTGAAGCTAAACCACTATAAATCTGTTTGTCTCCTCTTCCCTAATCTCTTTACGTTCCTACTACTACTATAGCTATCTAATATTCATGTGTTAATCATTTGATTTACCTTGTATGTTAGTTATGCTTCATTGTTATTTTGCTTGATCATTTACTGTTAAGTTCATCATTGTGCTTGTTAATAATTTGTTGTAATAGTAGTTAATTTTATTGGGGTATTATTAATTTTAATTTGTAGAAACCTAATTCGCCCCCCTCTTAGGTTGCTTTTTGGGTAACTGATGTGATTTAGGATAACCCTCCATCACTTTCTTCAATCTTCACCTACACCCATTCATATTCATTTCGCTTTCAATACATGACCATAAGCAAAATATCAAACCAACGCCTTTTGATCCATTTGGTTAGCTCATGGGTAGCAGCCAACCCCCTGCCACAACAAAAACAAAATTTAGATTGAAACTAAATAAACTATAAGACTAAACTGATATAATAAAATTTATTTTTGCCCTGACCAATCATTTTCAAAATTTGGCAATGATAAAACCAAAAATAGTATAAATTTGGCCCTCAAACTCCCAGCTTTGCACCAATATAAATTTATTGATGTGCAATGCATGTGCTTACACTACTACACATAGTCGAAAGACGTTTTATGGGTAAAGAAACTTCTTTTAGCTATCAAACAAATATTCAAAAAGTGTATTAATATATTCACAAATTACTTTCACATATAAACATGACAAAGTTTTAACTTTACACTTGAAAACGAAGTGCATAGTTCCATACACTTGAAAATGACAAATGAAGATAAGTTTCTTCATCAGCAGAAGGACAAAAATAACTGTAAAGCTAATGATGCCTAAGCTCTCCTAGCGTATAACTCGTGCCTAAAGGCAATCCCAACAAAAAAAAACTGATAACACTGATTATTGGGATTTCTCAAGCGATAGCACTTGTCAATCTTCACTGGGTTTAACAGAATTACCAAATTCAATAGAGTACTCACCAATTTTGCTAACTGTCGTAATTGATAAGTAGCTCACAACCTAGTAATGACATCAACTTCATCACCACAACCAACGTTGCTCATTTTCATCAGACCCAAATTAGCATGACCGATCAAAAACTTATCATAGAGTAGAAGCAAGCTGTAGAGGCACACACTACAACCTAATTTTCAATCGGAGGAGTACAAAAAATATGTAACAGAACATTCTTAGCTATCCCGACCATCCTTTTCTTTAAGGATGGAATTTTTATAAAGATACCCCATTGTTGAAAATAGATTATAAAAAATGAAATGCGAATTTGGGAAGGGAATAGCTCCAATGACCTTTTCCCACACTCACAACATTCTCATTAAAATTCCATATACAATGGAAAACCAATCTGCTAACCAAAACATTTATGGAGCAACGGGTTCAATTGGAGAAAACAAAATTAAGATCAAATTAAAATGGTCAAAGTCATCCACAACATGTTCTTTCACCATCCTATTACGAAAATGGGTCAAAGCCCTGGCATCATTTGCCATAAATACTGCAAAGCCAAACTGCATCTCACGAAAGTATTATTTGATATAAAATAGAGAGAGTTACCATACCAAATTCAAAGCACAAAAACTCTAAAGGCAATCAAGCTTATGCTTCCACGTGGTAACTACAGTGAAGGAAATAAAGAAGAGACTATTTTAGGTATTTTATTAAACATTCTACTGGCAAAATTATAGAATATGCTATATAATCACAACACACAAAAACATAAGAGTTTGACTATAACCTATAATCAAATCAAAAATAGTATGCGAAGGGAAAATTTTGAGAAAATGAATAAGCATAGAGTTTTACCTGGGTTTAAGTCTCATCCACCTGTAAATTATAGGGAAAGCTTTTTATTAAGAGGAAATTAGATATAATAAATAAATAAAAGCCTCAACCTATAAGAAATGTGTAGTAGAAAGCAAAAAAGAAACTATATCACATGATACTCCTAGAGTATCTAATAATTTTCTATTTAGAAACGAAATAACCAAGTGTACCTTTCTATAGTTCCTACAATTACTAACCTTCCTCCCTAAAGACTTGTGGCATCATTAATATAAACAAATTAAATTGACCAACTCCAAGTTCCTGATTTCAATTAAAAAAGAAGTGATATTGTTGGGTACAAGGGGATAAATGGAGCCATGTGAAACAGAGGTAAATATAAAATGGCATTAAATAAAATAAAAGGACAAAGTTTCAATTCTAATTGCAATGAAAAGAAGGGATAAAGAAGTGGGGTTAGAAACAGCTAGGGAGGGTTGTTGTTTTCTATATCAAATCAGTGATTGTTACATTACAGCTTTTGAAAGTTGGAGTAGTCATTTTGTTTTCTTTGGTGCTGAAGCTGAAATAGACAAAATGCAAATAGCAGATATCAGTAGAGGAAGTTTCAAAGGACCTTGTTTAAAGCCAAGAACAAAGTCAATAAATTCAAGCTCTTTACAAAATTTACACTTAAAAATTTTAAGTGCAAAATTTACAAAATAAAATTTTACACTTACAAATTTTAAAAATAATTTTTACAAATTTAAAATAAAACTTTAAAATTTAAAATTACATAAAATTTTATTATAATTTTGTCAAAAATAATACATTTTACTAAAACAATCAAAATTTTCAAATTATTTTTTAATACACTCATGTTTCCAAATTATTTTTGAAAACACTCTCTCTCACAAGTTAATAGAGGATTTTTTTCTAATTTTTTTAAGATTGAGTTATTAGAGGATAATATTGAACTTTTTGTCCACTTCTATGTAACATGTTTGACCTCCTTTCCATGGAGTTTTGTACCAATTCCTCTTTTTAATGATAATGCTATTGCAATTATAATATTTTTTACAAATAAAATTATATTAAATGATGTGGTAAATTGAGATTCCTTTTTTTTCAAATATAAAATTCATTACTTAATCTCATAAAATTCATACTAACGATAATGGACTGTCAATAAATTGAAGAAAAAAATTGCAAGAAGAGCAATTTTGCGTTTTCACTGCTTTCTGTATGAATTCTTCAAACACCAAAGTCACTAGATGATAACTTTCTTTCTGTTCTTTTCTTTTTTTAAATTTTCCATAATTTATTCTTCAAACAAAATATTTTTTACAATTACTGTCATCACGTCCTAAAGGTTCCTCACAAACTATAAGAATTTACATGCATACATAACTAATAATAATAAGTTGAAGTTAGTCTTACACAACTTCAACAGAGGCAACTGATCTCATAGAAAATGATCTGTTGGCACCCTCTTTTCTATGGAATAAATGATTAAGGCCTTCACAATCTGCCTAAATCTCCTCATGTAAGTTGGAAACTTTGATACACTTCAAATCATTCCCATCATCCTAACCCAAAAGACTATATATCAGTAGTGTTTAGAGAAAATTTAGCCTTTTACAATGTAATAAAAAAGAAAGCAACAAAAAGCATATTTGGGAATATCATATTGTCTATGACATGAACCCAACTTCTCAGAAGGGAAATCAATCACACTCAATTGAATACGACTCCAACGTCAATTCCCCTTATCCATGGCTTTAATTTGGCTTTTCCTATTGTCCCTAACATCCATGTTAACCCCTACCCAATTCTCAATTCATGGACCTTTCAAAGAGTAAAATTCTTGAAATTTAGAGTTGCTAAATTTCTCAAAATTTGAGTGGGGTGACAGACCCCATTGGTCTATGCTTAGGCTCATGTCCTATAGCTTTCAAAGAGCTGTGGGCTAATGTCCAAACATCAAATGCCAGCAAATGTGGTCACTACCAATTTTTGGTTGATTTTCAAAATCATAGAAAACCATGTTTTTGAAAATCAACACTCATTAAACCCATTTCATAAATCAAAATCATGTCAAAAATCAAAACTCATTTCAGATCCAAAACTGAAAGCTGCATAAGAAAAATAAAAAAACAGACAGAACACCACAAAAAAAAAAACGAAAAAACGACAAAAACAAACACAAACCCAACACAAACATATCAGTTTTAATATTTAGAAAAAACAAATTCAAATTCAAACTCAAATCTTAGAAACACAAACCCAAATTGATGTATGCAGTGTCTTTGTATGCCCTGCTTCAACTTTTTCTGGGTTTAGTGTGATTCCATTTAATACATGGATTAAGATGGATTAAGATATAGAAAACACAAACCCAAACACTCTTGACGGTGGACGGAGGTGCCGTGGCGGGTTAAGAGAAGATCCGAGAAGGAGAAGAGATGAAGAGTTGATGTCAGTGGAGATCAGAGGCGGCATAGCGGTGGAAGCGGCGCGGCTGTGGAGAGTTGCTGTCGGTGGTAGAGATGTTGCCTAGAGAGAGAGAGATCTCTGAAAAGTTTGAAGAGAGAGAGAGAGAGAGAGAGAGAGAGAGAGAGAAAATGGTGCAAATTTGAAAAGGAATGTTTGCAAGCCTCAGAGTCTTGGGTGCAAAGTTTTAGGGTTAAGTGGGCAAGAAGTTAAAGTAGAGTGGGAGAGAAAGTCTCATCTCTACCGTCCATCTTTAGGCAGAATGAATTCTAACCATTGAAATGTCCTAGAAGGACAATTGTCTCTAACATATTTTTAAAAACCTTTGTGCCTTATTATATAGATATAAATAATATATTTTATTTAAATATTTTTATTTAAATAATATAAAAATATTTTTTTCTTAAATATTTTTATTTAAATAATATAAATAATATTAAAAAAATTATCGAGCCGAACTCGAGTTTCATTAATGTTAACGAGCCGAGCTCGAGCCGAGTTTCTTAACGAGCCGAGCTCAAGCTCAATAAACGAGCTCGATAAGTAAACGAGCCGAGCTCGAGCTCAGCAAAGCTCGGGTCGGCTCGATTCTTTTGTAGGGTTTTATTTTACATATATATATTTAATGGCCCCCATAAATCAGCATTTCTTTTTGACAGATGGGGTAGTTTTTTTGGAAAAAACCCAAAATCCAAGGTCCTGTTTTGTAATATTTACAATTGGTTAATATTAGTTTGTAAAAAAAATTAAATATTATTCATCCAAAAAAAACATTAAATATATTTATATAAATTAAATGAATTGTTTATAAGAAGTAAGGAAAAAAAATTGAGAGTTCTAAATATAGAGCTCTAGAAGAGCTCTAATGAGTTGGGCCTTACTCATGATGTGATGTTTGTGCCTTTGTTTCTTCTTTCTTTTTTTTTTTACTTTATCACATAACTAGAGCTCAAATTAAAACTCTATATTTAGAGCTCTCTATGATGATTGAAAATAGTAGGTGACAATCATGTTGCCAGAGGTAGTGAATAGGTCAATCAGTCATGATACATCCCTCTAAAAAGGAGTACTAAACCAATTCTAATGAGATGAAAATTCAAAAAAAAAAAAAAAAAAAAGACAGACACAACCATCACATCATGAGAAAACCAACTCATTAGAGCTTTCCTAAAATTTCATATTTAGAGCTCCCAAATATTTTTTATTGGTCAATAGCTACCATGACTGATGGGGGTGATAAACAAAGGATGATGGTGGAAATAGGTCAGACAAAGATGTTTTAAAAAAAAATGAAATTTTGGTTATAAAAATTCAGTAAAATTTGCAAATTGTTTATATATTTTTTTAACAAAAATATACATCAAGAGAATTTTTGTTTAGAATTTTCAAAAAAATTATAAATATAAATAAAAATGTTACCAAACAAATCTTAAGGCGTCGTTTGGGAAGGCAAACCCAGGCTAAATTAGCCACGTCGCGACAAAGTTGGCTAATTCGGCCACGTCCCGACAAAAATGCATTTCACGGATGTAAGAGAGGCTTAGTCGTGTAAATTTACCCAAATGCCCGATAGGTTAAACTCTCCTCCATCTGCAGGACACGCCTCAGCTTGAACCAAACATACACCTATTGCAAAGCAAAAGAGAAGAAAAACGGAGCTATTGGAGGCCATTGGACCGACCTTGGCAGAGGAAACCGCAACCAGAGAACGCATCGGCGGCGGCGAACAACAACCAAGTCTCTCAAACTCAAACCGATCTGCAGGTGATGATCTATGGCCTATCTGATTTCTGTTTTTCTTCTTCCCATCTGCATAGTTTAGGTTCATAACAGCATCGGTTCATGGCCGATCTGTTGCTTCACGGTCGTGATTGGGTTGATTACACTTACATTACACACAGACGGGGCACCGATCTGTCTCTGTGAGAAATCTGGGTTTCTGGATCTGTTGTTATGTTCAAAATCTGTTCGGTAATCACAAATTTGGGGCAGATTTGTATATATACATATATATATATATAATATATCTGTTCTGATTAAAATAATTGTTCTGATTTATGAAAATCAGCTCTGTTGATCTTATATATCTGTTCTGAATCACAAATTTGGGGCAGATTTATGAAGGCACCGTTGTTTAAACAATAAAGGAAATGCAGATCTTATATATATGTTCTGATTTGCAAATCTGTTCTATATTTTTTGTATCTGTTCGGTTATATTTTGAAATGCAGATCTTAAATTTTTTTTTTTTTTTTTTGATAAATAAGAAATGTTGTTCTATATCTGGATCTTATATCTGGATCTTATTTTGAAATGCTGTTCTATATTTTGAAATGCAGATCTTATATCTGGATCTGTTTTTTTTTCTGATTTACAAATCTGTTCTACATATCTGTTCGGTTATCACAAATTTGGGGCAGATTTGTTGTATTTTTTGTTCATAGTCAATGTTGAACCCTGAATTTTGGCTAATAGAAATGCTCAATTCCCATTTGTGAAATTTTTTTTAATTACATAAAAAATATAATTCCAACTCAATTTGGGAAGGAAGTTAGATATATTAACAACAAATTGTCAAAATATATATAACTTATAGTACAAAAAAAAAAAAACAAAAATTGTCAACAATTAAGCAATATATTAAAAATATATTACCAAGATATTAAAAAAATATATGTCAAATGTATATTACAAATTTTGATTTAAAAAGTAAAGACTGTAAAAATTTTATTAGACATATATGAAAAACTATATCATAAATATATTCAAAAATGTTTTCAAAATATAAAAAAAATATATATTGAAAATATATTACAAATTAGATGTATTAATTTGCGTATATTTTTTACTCAAGACGAAATGCTCAATTCTCATTTCTAAAAAATAAATTAATTAGATAAAAAATATTTTCGAACTAAATTTGGGAAGGAAGGTAGATATATTATCTACATATATTAACAACAAATTACAAAATATATGAAATTTATATTAGAAATGTATTAAAAAAACAGTTTATTAAAAATATATTAAAAAAATATTAGAAAGATATTAATAATGTATTAATATTATATATTACAAATTTAGAGTTAAAAAGTAAAGAGTGTAAAACTTTTATTAAACAGATATGACAAAATTTAATTATGAAAAACTATATCATAAATATATTCAAAAATGTTTTCAAAATATAAAAAAAAAATATATTGAAAACATATTACAAATTAGATGTATTAATTTGCGTATATTTTTTACTCAAGACGAAATGCTCGATTCTCATTTCTAAAAAATAAATTAATTAGATAAAAAAAAATTTCGAACTAAATTTGGGAAGAAAGGTAGATATATTATCTACATATATTAACAACAACTTACAAAATGTATGAAATTTATATTACAAATGTATTAAAAAAACAGTTTATTAAAAATATATTAAAAAAATATTAGAAAGATATTAATAATGTATTAATATTATATATTACAAATTTAGAGTTAAAAAGTAAAGAGTGTAAAACTTTTATTAAACATATATGACAAAATTTAATATATTACAAAGATATTAATATAAATATTACAATTTTTTATTTAAATAGTAAAGAGTGTCAAAAATATATTACAAACTAAATTTGGGAAGGAAGGTAAATATATTAACAAGTTCTTAGAAATATATGACAAAATTGGGTTTATTAAATAAAATATTAAAAATATATTAAAACGATGTTAAAGACATATTAAAATATAAAATTGCGTTATTGGGAAATGAATGTTCATGTTGATTCACGTAAATTTAATTTATATTAAAGCGTAGCATGGCGTCGTTCACCTCTACTGCAACTTCCAGTACATGGCCACGACGAATGTGTGCCTGTGGACATGGCCTGTGTATTGTTAAGATTTCCAGGTCCACCAAAAATCCAGGGCGTTCCTACTTTGTCTATCCCCGCCCTGTGGTGAGTGACCCAATCTTTACCGGTTATAACTTTATGAACATTAACAACCCATGAAACTAATAGTTTCATAATTTTCACTCATCAGCCCTGTGTCAGTTGGATTGGTTGGTGTGAAGAACGAAGGCAAGAGAACCAAGGCTATGCGTCACCCGGAGATGAAATTGCCATGCAATTGCGGGCTGATGTCATAGACATTCAACAATCCTTGCGTGTCCTTAAGACCATTGTGTATGTGCTCTGCATTGTCGTTGTCATTTTGTTGTGCCGTATGTAAGCACCGTTACCATGTTCTTAGTATGTACAAAGACGTTAGTATGTTGTCAGTATGTTCGTAGTACGTAGTTAGTATGTTTGTAGTATGTTGGTAGTATGTTGTCGCATATGGGAGCCGTAATACTAACTATCATATTTTTGTCCACTACTAACTTCCATGGAACCTGTGTACATACGTTAGTAATGTTCAATGGGTATATGCAAATTTAACTTTAGCATCATATGTCTCTGTTTGTTGTTATTAATGTGTCATGGCTTATGCGTGTGTATATAACAACCAAATTTGTGATGGTACTCTTTTGTAACCGTACATTAGTAATGGCTTCCACACGTACTTCGCCGCGTAACCACTCGAAAAGCAAAGGCGTTGTCAGTGACAAGTCAAGCAGTCTTGAAGAGACAAACTCAGTTAAGCCACAAGGCCTCATGGGACAGTAACTCAGTCCGAGTTTTCCTCCAGTTGATTGCAAATGAGATTAGTAAAGGAAATCGGCCATTCTTAGTCCTCAGCCAGGCAAGGTACAAGTCGTTGTCAAGGAAATTTGAGAAAAAAACAGGAAAAAAACATGGACTGAAACAGTTGAAGAATAAGTACATGAGCTTGAAAAAAGAGTGGCAAGCGTGGACAAAGTTTATGGATTCAAGCAAGGGAGTGTCCGGGATAGGCTTTGACTATGACACCGATTTGTTTCAGGCAACTGACGAGTGGTGGGACAAGATGGAATCAGTAAGTACATGTATAAACAAGTTTCATATTTGTCATTTACCAGTACATTTTTTACTTCTTTATTTAACTTCAATATAATTTATTTATATGAAATATAACGTCTGCCTCTTTCATACATCTATATTTCTGCAGATCAACAAGGCGTGTGCGAAGTTCAGGAAAAAAACTTTGGAACACCGTGATTTGATGGAGACGGTTTTCATGGGGGCATCAGCTACTGGGAAGCACCATTGGACCCCGGGAGAGAACCTTCCTGAAGCTGCTGAGGCCTCATTTGATTCAGTGCGTAGTTTGGGAGCCCAGCCATTTGCTGATCCAATACCCGCAGGAGTACAGGACGTGGATTCTGATTCTTCACTGGAGCATGTTCCGATTGAAAAGGCAAAACGGAGAAAGACGCCATCAACAAGTGTTTCAAAGTCGAAGAAGGCAACAAGTGGTGCGTCCGTTATTGCGGAAAGCATGAACAAAATGACAGATGTGGTGCGTTCGAAGAATCAGCAGGTCACGGTGAGGCACCTCACAGGCAACGAATCGCTCTACACTATTTCCGAGTGCATGCATAAACTGAGCAGTATTCCATCCCTGATTGGTACACCGTTATTCCACTTCGCCTCCACACTTATGGATAACGCCGATTACCGGGAGGTCATGATGTGCTAGCTTGATGATGACCACATCATTGGATGGCTTACACAGAAGCAGCTCCAGTGTACTGCGTCGGCGCCTTTTGCAAACCTGTTTGGGGGTCGCCGGATGTGATGTATCGGTGTTATGAGTGTTGAAGATGCATGTCCTTGTCTTCCTTTTTAAAACTTTGACTTATGGTATTGTTGGCAATGTACTAAAACAGGATGGTGGTGTGTGCATGTTTGCATTCTGTCGTTTTTTTTTTTTTCTTGCTAGCTACAGGCAGCAACAAGTTTTAGGTAAGTGCATGGGTTGACGGACCGGAAGCATGGTTGTGCTTCGTTTTTGGGAAATGAATGGGATGTTTATGTTTTAATATTTTGTGTCGCTACGTTTAAGACAGGGAATTACGTTTTACTTGCACGCTTTTGAATGCCTATATGTCGCAAGTTCATTTGTTAGTTTAGTTTGTTGGCTAGTTTTGTGGTTGTTACCACCATGGCCCCCCTGTAAAGCATAAGTTGAACAGCTTCTTTTTTTTGTGCAATTCATATGATCATGCGTTCCAAATGACATTGGTGATGGCATTGCTTTCATTAAAAACAATGTCGGCATTTTATAATTGCAAAATTCAATATATTAAAAAGTCAATGAATCACGTGCCAACTGATTGAAAGGCTGCCACTTTTGTAGGTTTTGCATCAACGAAAACGCGATGAATCCCTGCGATGGAAGCAACCATGCTGAAATAATGGAAATGCTTAATCAAATGGCGGTCCAGGTGCAACAAGAACAGAACTGCACATTTCTACAAGCATGCCAGTTAGCGACAGAATGGTACGAAAAACACATGAATAAAACGCCGTGTCGCACTTCTATACTAACCGGGAATGCATGGATATGCGAACTATACGCGGGGCATATGGGTCGATTTGAGGAAAATGTTTGCATGCCGAAGGAAGTTTTTTCCGCATTGTGTGAGACATTAGTAAATGATTTTGGGTTACAAGTCCCGCAACATCCACATGGCTTAGCTGTTGAAGAAAGCGTTGCGATGTTTATCCATGTCTTGAAAAAGAAGCAAAATCGGGAAATCCAGGAACGGTTCCAACATTCCGGGGAGACTGTGTCGAGGCACGTGCATAACGTATTAAATTCCATGAAACAGTTCACTATTGTTCATTGCCGGCCCACATACAGTCAGCATCGTATACATCCATACGTGCGGTCTAGACGGAAATACGTACCGTTCAAGGTACTTCTGAAGAACGTGATTAACATATAAATTAAGACAATATATGCTGTTTTTGTTGTTAACTGCACGTGACGCTTGGAAAAAACGAAACACTTGTTACAAATTTACGCAACAAAACAATTTATCCATGTTTGCAGGACTACATTGGCGCAATAAACGGAACACATGTCAGTGCATGGGTTACGGGGCCAGATGCGGCAACATATTTCGGTAGGAAATACTGTCACACGCAAAATATAATGGCCGTTGTCGATTTTGACATGTGTTTCATATTCATTTCTTGCGGATGGGAAGGAAGTATGCATGATAGTCGCGTATTCAACGAGATACTAACAAATGACAATGTCCCCTTCCCACATCCTGACGAAGGTAACACATAGTCCTGTTATTAGATTTAATAACAAATAATTTTTTCCTGAGAAAGCGTTATATGAAAATGACGCAGAATGTTCGTTTTTGTGTCATACATTGTTGTCATATCTGCAGGCAAATATTATCTTGTCGATTCTGGCTATCCAAACCAGATTGGTTACTTAGCACCATTTAAAGGCCACCGTTACCACCAACAAGAATTCCGACGTATTGCACGGAACGCGATGGCAAACACGCCAAGGGAATTATTTAACAAAGTGCACTCGTCCTTACGCAGTGTGGTGGAACGCACTTTCGGTGCCTGGAAACAGCGATGGGGGTTTATTCGAGACATGCCTCGGTATGACTTTGCAAATGTGCAAGTTCAGTTAGTAGGTGCGTCAATGGCATTACATAATTATATACGGCGAAACACAGGTAACCCAACAATTGTTCAGCCAATCTGTGACGAGGAAGAGGCTATGGCAATAGTAAATGCCATACCAGAAGTTGAACATGACGAGGATGGTTTAATGGTTGGAGATGAGGACCCCCATATGGCATTGGTCCGCCTTCACATACGCGACAAATTATGTTACATGCGTAATAACGGAATGTTAGGAAATATATAGTAGTCGAAATAATTTTCGTATGGTTGTCACATAATGACACACGTGGAACAGACTGTATTCAAATATATTATCATGTACAATATGTATGAGTTTCCACGGGAATGTAATCCCTTCCAGTTGCTGACGTGCCTAATTTTGAAAAACAACAATCCATACGAATTTCGCTTTTGGAAAAACAAAAAAAAAATGTGAAACAAATAAAAACAAATGAAAAAGAAAAATAATACACAAATTGTCATGTGTGACGTAAATTACAAATAAATGAAACACATAAATATATTAAAAAAAAAATTTGATTGTATACCAATTAAAAAAAACAAGACATACTTAAAAATAAAAATCCAAGACCAAAAAAAAAAAACATAGTTAAAAAAAAACATACTTATAGTAAAAAAAAAAAAACAATAAAAAGACAAAAACATAAATTCCCAAATAAAAATCGAAAAATTTAAGCACAATACGTCAAATCCAAACCCAAAATAAAAAAAAGTAACAGGAAAAAAAATTAAACAAAATACGAAAAATCCAAGCGCAAAATTAAGAAAAATTCAAAGAAAAAAAAAATTAGCGCAAAATCTGACAAATCTATTCAAAAAAAAAAAAACAAATCAAAAATTTGGATTTGCAAAATTCGGGAGATCGACACCCAATATACAAAAAAAAAAACGCGCCAAATCCAAACCCCAAAAAAAAATAAAATAAAATAAAATTAGCAAAATAGGCGAAATCGAAACCTAACATAAAAAAATTAAAATAAAAAATAACCAAAATATGCCAAATCAAAAAAAAAAAAAAAAAAAAAAATTTAAGCAAAAAGCAAAAATTGTAAAAAAAAAATACCAAAAAAAAAAAAATTCAGCAAAAAGCCAAAATTGAAAAAAAAAAAAAAAAAAAAAAAAAAAAAAAAGAAACGGAAAATATGCCAAATTCCAAACAGTTTATTAAAAAATAAAAAAAAATGGACAAGGGCAATTTGGTCATTTAACAGGATGACACCTCACCAAAAAGCCAAAAAAGTCAAAAAACCCTTCCCAAACTAAACTTTTTAGTCCCAGGCTAAAATAACCAAAAAAGTCAAAAAACCAACCCACTTCCCAAACGGGGGTTAAGTATTTTTATCTTGTTCAATTGATTGAATTAGTGAAAATGAGAAAAATATAAACTATTCTCGAAATTTAGTTTCTTAAACTTTTTTAAAATTATAGATTTTGAAATAAATCTACATAATGCTATTTTTATTTTTTTTATTTAAAAAATATATATAAATTAATTTGACAAAAATAAACACTAATGAGATATTTTTAAATTTTTAAAAATTTTGTTCATTCTCACAAAATGTAAAATCATATAAAAATAATAAAATTTTTATAATATTTTTTATGTTAAAAAAAAAAAAACAAACAAACAAACAAACAAAACAAAACAAATTCAAGCAAACTAATGGATCTGCATTTAAGAGCGTGGCTTTGCCTCGTTTGGTGTAACTGTTAAAACAGATTATAGATTATAACTTAACAGATTATAAATTATGATTTTAATCAGAAGTTGTTAATCTGTTTGGTATAACTGTTTGATTATAGATTTAAGTTTAATATTTCTTAAATAAGCTGTGAAATAGTTTTTCAGTTAATTTTTATGTTCTGTTATTCACTACTTATCTACATTTCTCATAAAAAATAATAATAATATTTTATAGTCCATTTGAGTCTTTTTCTATTTTTAAAAAAATAAAAAATAAAAAAATCTAAGAGTATAACCGTAAATTAACATCTCCGCAGTAGAAACTGATAATCAGAAGTAAGGGGTAAGCAATTTCTCAGAATCAATTTTTTTGATTTAAAAGAAATTGTTAGAATCAGAAACTGTTTCAAATAAATTTAACCAAACAATTTAAAATAACTTTTCAAAAATCAAAAGCTATAAATTGACTTAGAAAAACCCAAACAAACATGCTCTTTGCCATGAAATGCTTGTCTGGATACATGGTGACAATGGTTCACAGCTTTTCTGTCGGTGTCCACCCTCCCACCAACCCCATTGCATAAAAATAAATAAAATTAAAAGTATAATCAATGAATTTCAATGCCTACAATTTAAAATTTAAATTAAAATTAAAATATAATTTTAATTATTTATTTTGATAATATTAACGCGATCGTTTTATAAAATTATTACTCGAATATTTATATATATTAATTTTAGTTAAATTATTTATGTATTTTGATAATTTTAATTATATCATATTATAAAAATGTAATGATTATATAATAAATTTGTATGATATATATTAAATAATAAAATAGTAAAATAAATATTCATTTTAATATTAAAAATAAGAGTAATGCTACGTCGCTCGAAATCTGTCCCCCGAATCCCCCTAATTGGAAAAACGACGTCGTTTTCCCTTTTCTTTTTTTTTGGGTTGAATCAGAAACGAAGAAGACGAAAGAAGAAGAGAAGGGAGAAGAAGAAGAAGAAGAGGAAGAAGGGAAGGGAGAAAGGAGAACTGGACAGGAGGGGGTATAAACCAGGGGCGGAGGCGAGGCGGAGGCTGAGCTGCTGCAACGATCGGCCGAGCTGCTGCGACGACCGAGCTTCTCTCCCTCTCTCTCTCTCTCTGTTTCCCTCTCTCCTCTCCTCTCTCTTTCTCCCTCTCCCTCTGTTTCCCTCTGTTTCTCCATTTTCGAGGGATTCGGAGGGGAGCGCATTCGAGCTCCCAAGCTTTATCCTAAAAATAATAGTTAAATTATAAGAAGAATTAGTAACATAAAATTGGAAAATGCTTTGGACCCCCAGTGGGGGTGCTGGGAGTCCTTGCTGATTGGCTGGAAAACAATTCCTTTTTTTTTCCTTTTTTTTTTTGGACTTCAGCCATTGGCAGTGTGCCATGTGGCACTGGGGGTGCTGAGGGTGCCTAGTCACTAGGGGTCTCCAGCATCACCCCATAAAATTAAAAGTAATTCCAACTATTTAATTTTCTTTTAAATTCATTTGGGAAATAAAAAGATGTAGAAATCATATAAAATTTATTAATATATATATATATATGTTATAATTAGATTATCATATAATAATTTTATATGATACATATATATATATATATTAAATTATAAGATTGTAAATAAACACTCTTAATTAAATTAAAATATCAATTATATAAAAAAAAAATTCAACAATGACTAACCATTAAAGAATCACATAACAACATTTAAACCCAAAAAAAATAATGAAAACATCCAAATAATAGATACATCTTAGTGTGTGACGTGATTAATCATCTGTTATATGATGTCAAAACATAAAACAATTTACTATTCAACAATTGAAAAAGTAACTCAAACAATAAATTCAAATTTTAGAGATTCCTCGAAAGTATCATTGTTGTGCAGGTTTTTCTTCCTATGAGATGTGATTACATAAAATAATGTAAAAAATAAAGTATAATTTTATATATAGAATCACTATAAAATTTAAACTACAAATTCATAATATAAAATAATACATAATTGGAATTTAGTAAAAAATAATGCACAAGAAAATAAGAATACGAAAGAAGAAAAAAAAAGCAATTTAACGTTAAAAAAAATCCTAATATGTTTTAAAGAATTAAGAAGAAAAACTTGAACGCAAAATTGGTATTGAGTTTATAAATTATCTCAATTTACGATGAAAAATATATGAAAAATAAATATTTGTCAACAGAAGGTCCTGAATCATCCTTCCGTTGCTTGCTTTCTAAGCCATTGTGGCTGGAACTCTACCATGGAAGGCCTAAGCAATGGAATCCCTTTCCTATGCTAGCCATACTTTGCTGACCAGTTTCTTAACCAGAGTTACATTTGTGATGTTTGGAATGTTGAATTGGGGTTTAACTGCGATGAAAGTGGTATCATCAAACAAGGAGAAATTAAAGATAAGGTGGAGCAACTGCTCAATGACAAGACAATCAAAGCAACGGCTTTGGATCTAAAGGAAGTGGCTGCAACTCACAGTAAAGAAGGTTTTTGTTAAAGAAGGTGGCTGCTCTCACAATAACTTCAACAATTTTATTGAATGGTTGAAGACGTAGACAAGTTGTTTAGGCTGCAAACAGGCATGGTTTTATAATTTATTTCTGGGCTTTTTCCTTTTTGTGTTATCATGTAAAAGGGTCCAGTAAAAGATAAGAAAGTAAATGCAAAGAGAGAACTACGAAATGTCTTGTGTGTCACTAGTACTAAAGCAAATAATAGGTTTTGGTGTTGTTACTATACATTAGACAAGATAATTAATGCAAAAGAGAACTATGAGAATGCCATGTCTGTCACTAGTACTACAGCAAAAACCTTCTTTTTTTTAAATAAATAAAAAAATGGCAACATCACAGCAACATATTAAACCATTTATCTTGAAAAATAATCAAAACAAACTTTATAGAAAATGAGACAATCAGCATAGATATTAGCAGCCATTGTAGCAAATAAGGAACTCAAAAGTATGCAGTATTTAGGATCACCTTACACCACCAGGTCAACAAGCCTCATAGGATATCGACTCATTATCTAAGTCAACTTGTTTCCCATCAGATACTACATATACAGTCTTCATCTCTTGGAGAAAGCTGCATAATACATTAAACTGAAGCAATGATTATCACCAAGTAGAGCAGTAGACAAGGCAATAAACCAAACAACAGCTGTAGAGCAGCTCAAAGCACAAAAGTAAAACTAGACAAGAAAAAAAATATACAAAGAGGAAGAGCCGGTTCCCAACTTGGACCCACACATAAATATTAAAGCAAATAAAAAAATTTACAATGAAAAAGAGTTGGTTCCCAACTTGGACCCACATAAAAATATTAAAGCATATAAAAAAATTACAAAGAAGAAGAGTTGGTTCCCAACTTGGACCCACATATAAATATTAAAAAACATATGGACAAAACTTTGAGCACATAAAAATAAAAATAAGAACTTGGACCCACATAAAAATATTAAAGCATATAAAAAAATTTACAATGAAAAAGAGTAGGTTCCCAACTTGGACCCACATAAAAATATTAAAGCATATAAAAAAATTACAAAGAAGAAGAGTTGGTTCCCAACTTGGACCCACATATAAATATTAAAAAACATGTGGATAACTTTGAGCACATAAAAATAAAAATAAGAACTTGGACCCACATAAAAATATTAAAGCATTTAAAAAAAATTACAAAGAAGAAGAGTTGGTTCCCAACTTGGGCAAGCATAAATATTAAAGCATATGGACAACACTTTGAGCATAAACCTCTGTGGCTACCTGTAATAGTAAGAAATTGAGTTATAAAAGTATTTGCCATATTGGTGATTTCTCAAGTAGCAAATATGGGCAAACCACATGTTTTAGCTATACCTTATCCTGCTCAAGGCCATGTCCTTCCCATGCTGGAGCTCATGCAATGCTTAGCCAAACATGGTTTCAAAGTCACATTTGTGAACACTGAATTTACTCAAGAAAGAGTCATCAACGCATTGGCAGGGAAAGACTGTATAGAGAATCATATACATCTGATATCAATCCCAGATGGGTTGAAACCCTGGGAGGATAGAAATGAATTGGGGAAGTTAACAGAAGCAATCTTCCAGGTCATGCCTGGGAAGCTGGAACAGCTCATAGAAAAGATTAATGGATCAGACAACGACAAGATCACTTGCATTATTGCAGATCAGCTCTTGGGATGGGCCCTTGAAGTTGCAGAGAAGATGCAAATCAAGCGAGCGGTCTTTTGGCCTGCTGCAGCTGCACTCTTGGCTTTGAAATTCAGCATCCCAGCGCTACTTGATGACGGGATAATAAACGATAATGGTAAAAACTCATATCCTTTGTGAATTGTAGTTTATATTTTTCATTACATGAGACCAATAAAAATAATTAGTACCATCTAACTTAGTGGTGATAGCTTGTAATTTATCATCAGCCATAGTACTATAATTAAGCAACACCGTAAAATCAAAGCAGAGAGAATCACACAACCAGAGTTGCTGTTGCTATAATTAAAGAGTCCGTAAGGTCAAACTTATAATAACCAGACCCAAAGGTTAAACGTATAATAACCAAACCCAATCACCCTCAAATAGCAATCAAAAAGAGAGAACCAAGGCAAAGCACATAGTGAGAGAGAGAGAGAACTGAACCAATCAGAGTCACCAGAGAATCGATCAAACCAGAGGTAGAGAGCTTCAATCGAACCAGATGAAGCAGTTGAGAGGTCGAGCTTCGAAGTGCGACGAAGAGAACAGGGGCTGCGATGATCAATGATGATCTGCAAAAGGTATGCTAACCTCTGTAACTTGGCTCTGATACCATGATAATTGATAAGAAAACCTTGTCTTACAATTAATCAATCTGAGAACAAATATATAAAACCCTAATCTAATAGAATGAAACACAGACTAAACTATCCTTAATGAAAAATATAGACTAAGGTTTTCTTATCAATTATCAATCCTAACTCCTGATTCTTCTGCAACAGCGTAACATATTAAAATAGACAAATTTAGCATTTAGTTTTGATTACCTGTTTGAATAACACAACATGGGGGCTCAAGAATTTATTGTACTGGGTGACTAGAGAAACATTTTGGAAAATTATCACGGTGAATAACCTTGAAAATAAACATGAGGGGAAACAATCAATTCATGACAATAAAGAAATAAACGATAAAAAATAAAAAATAAAATAAGAGGAAACAGCATATTTTGTCACTATAGAACAGTGTTCAGCCTGAAATTTTACAAGTAATTCATAAATCAAGCATCCTACACATGATAACTACCATAAAGTGGGCTGTTATTAAAGGATAACCAAAACAACAAATAACAAAAGCAAAAACTGGAAAATTTATCACTGTGAATCTGTCAGGGTAACTGCAAAAGTGATGCACACACAGTATAGCCTTGCAAAGTTTTGAATATTGGAAAAAAAAACTTTTCCGCTTGAGTCTAAACATAAATATATTTAGATCTTACTGTGATAAAATTGTTACGATTCATTTTGCATCCACAAAACAATTATCCCTTTTCAAAAAGAAAAGGTCCACATCATGCTGCAAGGTAATCAATTTTGTTATCTTTTTTTCAATCATCATTGTAGGTGGTATCACTTTATTTTTATAAAGTTATTAATTTATTATTGTCTTTTTCTTTTCTTTTTTTTACAGGAACACCTACCAAGAATCAAATGATTCAACTATCACCAACCATGCCTGCCATTAGCACATCACACTTAGTGTGGGCATGCATTGGTGACTTGACCACACAGAAAATTATTTTTGAACTTAATGTAAGAAATAACAGGTCTGTGCAAGTGGCAAACTGGCTAATTTGCAATTCAACTTATGAGCTCGAGCCTGCAGCATTTAGCTTATTTCCAAATGTCTTGCCCATAGGTCCACTTTTGGCAAGAAATCGACTTGGAAATTCAGCAGGCTACTTCTGGCCGGAAGACTCAACTTGCTTGGCATGGCTTGATCAACAGCCAGCAAATTCAGTCATCTATGTTGCATTTGGGAGCTTCACGGTTTTTAACCAGATCCAGTTCCAAGAATTGGCTTTGGGGCT
Source organism: Camellia granthamiana (assembly GCA_036172215.1). NCBI lineage: Eukaryota > Viridiplantae > Streptophyta > Magnoliopsida > Ericales > Theaceae > Camellia > Camellia granthamiana. The sequence continues at coordinate 16,112,794 of CM069903.1, read as the reverse complement.
TGAAATCGCCAACAGGCCATTCTTATGGGTTGTGAGGCCAGATATAACTGATAAGAACAACGATGATTACCCGGAAGGTTTCAAAGAAAGAGTAGCAACTCGTGGGCGAATGGTAGGTTGGGCTCCTCAGCAGAAGGTCCTGGGTCATCCTTCTGTTGCTTGCTTTTTAAGCCATTGCGGCTGGAACTCTACCATGGAAGGCCTAAGCAATGGAATCCCTTTCCTATGTTGGCCATACTTCGCTGACCAGTTTCTTAATCAGAATTACATTTGTGATGTTTGGAAAGTTGGATTGAAGTTTAACCACGATGAAAGTGGGATCATCAAACAAGAAGAAATTAAGGATAAGGTGGAGCAACTACTCAGCAACAAGACAATCAAAGCAAGGGCTTTGGATCTAATGGAAGTGGCTACAAAAAGTGTTAAAGAAGGTGGCTGCTCTCACAATAACCTTAACAATTTTATTGAATGGTTGAAGACATAGACAAGTTGTTTAGGCTGCAAACAAGCTTGGTTTTATTTCTGGGTTTTTTTCTTTCTGTGTTATCATATAAAAGAGTTACGAAGAAAGAACTATGAGAATGTCTTGTGTGCCGCTAGAGCTAAAGCAAAAACAGTTTTTGGTGCTGTTACTACACATTAGAGAAGACAGGTAATACAAAGAGATAACTATGAGAATGCCATGCCAGTAACTACTACCGTAGCAAAAACAGTTTTTTTTTTTTAAATTGATAACTTCAGAGCAACAAGTTAACAAATTATTTGAAAACCAATAATAAATAAATAAATAAAACTTTTTAGAAAATGAGACGAGCAGAATAGATACTAGCAGCCAGTGTAGCAAATAAGTCACTCACCCTTGTGCTAGTGTCACCTTACACAACCAGATCTACAAGCCTCGTAGGATCTGTACTAATTGTATATGATGGTATGCGAACTTGTTTCCCAGTAGATAATACATGTCCAGTCTTTCATCTCCTGGAGAAAGCTACATTAAACTAAAGGAACGATATCCCCAAGGACAGCAGTATAAAGACAATGTAAATAAACCAAACAACAGCTGTAGAGCACCTCAAACCACAAAAGGAACACTAGACAAAAAAATTACAAAGAAGAAGAGTGAGCATGTACTCTGAGCACGAGAAAAATTACAAAAAAAATTACACTGGACAACGCATTGAGCATGTACTCAGTCATGTGGGCCTCTGTGACTACCAATAATAGTAGGAAATTTAAGTTATTGAAGAATTCACCATATTAGAAATATCTGCGGTGATTGAGAAAAATAACAAAGATGGGCAGACCACGTCCTTCCCTTGCTGGAGCTCATGCAATGCTTAGCCAAACATGGTTCCAAAGTCACATTTGTGAACACTGAATTTACTCACAAAAGGGTCATGAATGCATTGTCAGGGAAAGATAACATAGAGGATCGTATACATCTGGCTTCAATCCCAGATGGGTTGGAACCCTGGGAGGATAGAAATGAAGTTGGGAAGTTAACAGAATCAATTTTCCACGTCATGCCAGGGAAGCTGGAAGGGCTCATAGAAAATATTAATGGATCAGACAGAGACAAGATTACTTGCATTGTTGCAGATGAGCTCTTGGGATGGGCCCTTGAAGTTGCAGAGAAGATGCAAATCAAGCGAGCTGCCTTTTGGTCTACGGCAGCCGCACTCTTGGCTTTGGGATTCAGGATCCCAGAGCTGCTTGATGATGGGATAATAAACAATAATGGTAAGAACACATATACTAATTCTTGATTCTTCTTTCTGATACAGCGTACCATACTAAAACAGAGACAAATTTAACAATTAGTTACAATTACCTGTATGAATATAACATAACATAGGGGCTCAATAATTTATTATGCTGGGTGACTGAAGAAAAATTTTACAAAACTATCATGGTGAAAAAGTTTGGCAAGGAACATGAGAACGAAAGAAGCAACTCATGACATTAAAGAAATAAAAGACTACAAAATAGAAAACAAAGCATATTTTGCCACTATAGAAGGCTGGAATTTGACAAGTAATTCATGAATCAAGCATCCAAAACATGATAACTACATAAAATTTTTGTTGTTATTAAAGGATGACAACAACAAAACAATAACAATAAAAATTAATAAAAATAAAAACTGGAAAATTTATCACTGTGCATCTATCAGGGTAACCGCAAAAGTGATGCACAAACACTATAGCCTAAGCCTTGCAAGGTTTGATTATTGGGGAAAAAAAACTTTTAAACATAAAAATTTTTAGATGTTACTATGATAAAATTGTTGGCATTCGTTCTGCATCCATAAACAATTATCCATTTTCAATAAGAAATGGTCTGCATCATGCTGCAAGGTAACCAATTTGGTTATTAATTTTTTCTATTGTTATTGCCAATGACACTTTATTTTTATAAAGTTAATTATTTATTATTGTTATCGTTTTCTCTTCTTTTTTTTTTTTTTGCAGGAACACCAACAAAGAATCAGATGATTCAACTATCACCAACCATGCCCGCCATTAGCACAGCACACTTTGTGTGGGCATGCATTGGGGACTTGGCCACACAGAAAACTTTTTTTGAAGTTATTGTAAAAAATAACAAGTATGTGGCAGTGGCAGACTGGCTGATTTGCAATACAACTTATGAGCTGGAGCCTACAGTATTTATTTACCTTATTTCCAAATATCATGCCTATAGGTCCACTTTTGGCAAGCAATCGACTTGGAAATTCAGCAGGCTACTTCTGGCCAGAAGACTCAACTTGCTTGGAATGGCTTGATCAACAGCCAACCAACTCAGTCATCTATGTTGCATTTGGGAGCTTCACAGTTTTTGACCAGATCCAGTTCCAAGAATTGGCTTTGGGGCATGAACTAATCAACAAACCATTCTTATGGGTTGTCCGGCCAGATTTAACTGACAACAACAACGATGCTTACCCAAAAGGGTTCATAGAAAAAGCAGCAACTTGTGGGCGAATGGTAGGTTGGGCACCTCAGCAGAAGGTCCTGGGACATCCTTCTGTTGCTTGCTTTTTAAGCCATTGTGGCTGAAACTCTACCATGGAAGGCCTAAGCAATGGAATCCCTTTCCTATGCTGGCCATACTTTGCTGACCAGTTTTTTAACCAAAGTTACATTTGTGATGTTTGGAAAGTTGGATTGGGGTTTAACTGTGATGAAAATGGGATCGTCAAACAAGGAGAAATTAAGGACAAGGTCGAACAACTGCTCAACGACAAGACATTTAAAGCAAGGTCTTTGGATCTGAAGGAAGTGGTTTCAAAAAGTGCAAAAGAAGGTGGATGCTCTCACAATAACTTCAACAATTTTATTGAATGGATGAAGGCATAGACAAGTTGTTCAGTCTGCTGACAACCTCGGGGTTTGTTTCTTGATTTTATTAATTATATGTCCCTGATACTGAAACTGGACTTTGTAATGTCTTTCTCGAACAGCTACGCTATGCTTTTTCTCTCTTATTGTGCTTCCATGCACCCAAGGCCTCCTGCCCCTTCTGGTACTTTGAAAGTTATTACATGTCTTTCATTAAGGTGAATAGACTCTAGACCAATAGGGCAACCGAGCAAGAAGCTAACCAGACTGCCAAGCCGAAGCGCTCACCAGCAAGAACATGATCTAATTGAAGAACCAAAAGCACTCTGACGTCAGGTTGGACAACATGCATCTTGGTTGGTGTCACCAACATTAGATTTTTTATGTTACTAACTTACTATACATTAGACAATGCAGTAAATGAAAAAAGAGAACTATGAGAACGCCATACATGTTACTAGTACTATAACAAAAAATAAAATAAAATAAAAATTTAGAGAAACATGTTAAACAAAAAAAATTGAAGGAAAAAATAAATCATTTTTTTGGTTAAAAAAAATAGACTTTATAGAAAATGAAACAAAAGCAGCATAGCAGCCATTGTAGCACATACCCAGTGGCTGAGTAACAAATATATTGTTTCCTCCCACGTGAAGCACTTTTAAAGAAGAGCTCTAAAAGATTGAAGATGGTATGTAACCAGTGAGGCCGACATTTCTGATAGATAGTATCTTCAAACTAACAAAATTACCCATAGCACCGGAATTTTTTCCTGCAAAAATATACCAATCCAATGAATCCTGTACTAGTGCTATTGTTGGATAATTAATGAAATTCAAGTGGAACAAACATGTCAACATCAAAAAAAGCTTCTTTCAAAATGGACCAGCCCTTATGTTGAAAATTCAGATGGAAAAGCAATGTGTTGTATCTAAGCCATGTTATGAAGTAGTTTGAACTAAATTAGGTTATCAGTTTGTAAACTTGGAAATGGCACAAATTTTATTGAATTTTTGGCTGTCACTTTTCAACTCCAAGACCTTTTGGCGCTGTTTTCTTCAGTGATTGGTTGATTTCTTGCCAACCCTTTTTTTCTTTTTTGTCTTAAACTAGGTGTTGCTTTTGTGCAACTGGTTTAGGCTATGATTTTCCAACTTTGTTTGCAGCTCTGCTTGGCTCTTTTAATTTTTTTATTGATGTAATGAGATGCACCTCTGTTATACTCTTTATTTTACATCAATATATTTCTCTTTTTGTGGCCGATCTAAAAAAAAACTCACAAGACTCTAGTTGCTAATTGGAAGTTAAAAGGAAGTGGTAGGGCTCAACACATAGAATTTTTCAAGTCTCAAATCTTAAATGGAACAATACATGTTTATAAATTATATTACAAACTTCAACAATTGATACTCATAATACCAGAATAGATGCCCAATATAAATTATACTGCACAACGAAAATTAATAGGAAAATTCAAACGAGGTCCAATAACTAACGATATCACCAAAATACATGTTACATACAAACAGATATATATATATATATACATAATTGTTTTTGTATGTAAAATATTGGTAGCATAAACCTTCAAAAACATGAATTCGAGAGTAGTACAAAGATGGAGAAACAGAATTACCTGCATGTATTCGGATTTTCTCCAGTAGGTTAATTGCTATTCGAGTCGAAGAAGAAGAGAATCAAATTGATGGATTAGGGATTTATGAGTTGCAAGCGATCGTATAACAAGTCTTTTTTGGCGGGAGTGAGGCTGGTTTTTGGTTTGGCTTTTTTGTTTTTTTGTTTTTTTTTTAACTTTTTTTAGCCTGATGTTAAAAAAAATTATTTGGGATAAGTTTTTAAACTTTATTTTATTTAAATAAAATAATTATCATTTAAATATAATATTTTATTTTATTAATTTTTTAATTTATTTTATATTTTTTTAACTATTTTAACCAAAAAAACAAACAAACAAACTTTTCGCGCCAAACCAGCACTACATAGGGTTTTATTTTACACATATATATTTACAGAAATGCGTGAGAGCTCGAATATGCAGAGTTCGAATGGCTCGAATGGTACGGAAAATATTATCTTACCGGTAAGAGAATACAAAAAAATCTTAAAATGACGTCATTTTGGGATTTCGAGCTATTCGAGCCGTGGATATTTCGAGTTACGTAGCGAAGTTGATATATTCAATGGCCCCCATAAATCAGCATTTCTTTTTGACAGATGGGGTAGTTTTTTTTGGAAAAAACACAAAATCCAAGGTCCTGTTTTGTAATATTTACAATTGGTTAGGGTCTGTTTGGTAACGTTTATGTTTTCAATTTATATTTGCAAAAATTTTATCTGGTTTTTGTTTATTTTTTGTTTATTTTTAGAAAAACATAAACTACAAACGCGTTTGGTAATTGACAAAATGTTTAAAAAAAATTAAAAGTATAAAAAAGAGTGAAAAATGGCAAGTGGCGGCGGAAAACGGTGGTGGAAAGTGGTGACAGTGGGTGGTGGTGGGTGGTGGCGGGTGGTGGGTGGTAGCAAGTGGGTGGGGGTGGTGGTGGCGAGTGGTGAGTGGTGGTGGCAGGTGGGTGGCGGATGGCAGGTGGTGGTGGGTGGGTGGTGGTGGCGGGTGAGTGGGTGACGGTGGCAGGTGATGAATGGTAGCGAGTGGATGGTGGTGGTGGCATATGGTGGGTGGTGGTGGTGGCGGGTGGCAGGTGGTGGTGAGGGGGTGGTGGTGGCGAGTAGGTGGTGGGTAGTGATGGTAGCGAGTAGGTGGCGGGTAGTGATAGTGGGTGGGTGGGTAGGTGGCGGTGGCGATGGCGGGTGGTGGGTGGTAGCGAGTGGGTGGTGGTGGCCGGTGGGTAGCGGATGGAGGGTGGCGGTGGGTGGTGGCCGGTGGTGGTGGTGGTGGGTGGGTGGGTGGGTGGGTGACGGTGGCGAGTGGTGGGTGGTAGCAAGTGGGTGGGAGGGTGACGGTGGTGGGTGGTGGTGGTGGTGGTGGTGGTGGTGGTGGTGGGTGGTGGGTAGTGGTGGCAGATAGGTGGCGGGTGGGTGGTGGCGGCGAGTGGGTGGCAGGTGACTGGTGGCTGGTGGTGGTGGGTGGCTGGTGATGGATGGTAGTGGCAGGTGGGTGGTGAGTGGTGGCGGCGGGTGGTGGTGGCAGGCGGTGGATGGTGGTGGCGGGTGGATAGTAGGTGGATGGTAGTGGTGGTGGTGGCAGCGAGGGGTGGGTGGTGGTGGTGAGTGGGTAGCAGGTGGGTAGTGGTGGCTGGTGGGTGGTAGTGGCGGGTGATAGGTGGTGGTGGTAGGTAGGTGGTGAGTGGTGGTAGCAGGTGGTGGTAGGAGGTGGGTGGTGGTGGCGGAAGACGGTGGTGGAAAATGGTGGCGGGTGGTGACTAGTGTTGGATGGTAAAAAAAAAAAAAAAACTCAAAACTCAAAACGGAAACACTTTTTTTAAGTTTACGGGCTTGTTTGGTTTGTTTTTGGGAGAGTTATTTTTGAAAAAAATTTGAGAGAGTTGTTTTAGAAATTTTTTTGATTTGTTTGGTTATATATCTTGAGAGAAAATTTTTTTGTGGGAGTTTGGGATGATTTAGATATTTTGTTGTAATTGAGTAGATGTGTATGAGAGAAAAAGTGATTGAGAAGGAGAGAGGAGAGAGAAAAAGTGATTGATTGATGTGTAAGAGAGAGAAAGTGATTTTGAAAATTTTTTGAAAAAAATCTCAAACCAAACAATTTTTTGGAAATTTTTTTCTAAAACTCATCTCTAAAACTCAAACCAAACATACCCTACATTTTTTGGCCAAATTTATAAATTGAGACCACTGATTTATAAATTAAAAATTTACCAAACAAGTTTTTATTTGAGTTTTTAAAATTTTTATAAATATAAATAGAAAACTGAAAACGTAAGTGTTACCAAACGGCACCTTAATATTAGTTTATAAAAAAAATTAAATATTATTCACCAAAAAAAAACATTAAATATATTTATATTTATTTTTTTATAAAAAAAAATTGTTTAGTATACGTGTTATAAAATTTTATTTTAAATATAATTAAATGAATTTTTTATAAGAAGTAAGGAAAAAAATTGGGAGCTCTAAATATAGATCTCTAGAAGAGCTATGATGAGTTGGCATCACTCATGATGTAATATTTGTGTTTTTTTTTTTTTTTTACTTTATCACATCATTAGAGTTCAAATTAAAACTCTAAATTTAAAGCTCTATATGATGATTGAAAATAGTAGGTGACAATCATGCCGCCAGAGGTAGTGAATAGGTCAATCAGTCGTGATACATCCCTCTAAAAAGAGAGTACTAAATCAATTCTAATGAGATAGAAATTACAAATTAAAAAAAGAAGAAAAAAAAAAAGACAGACACAACCATCACATCATGAGAGGGTCAGCTCATTAGAGCTCTCTTAAAATTTCATATTTAGAGCTCTCAAACATTTTTGATTGGTCAATAGCTACCATGACTGATGGGGGTGATAAATAGTGGATGATGGTTGAAATAAGTCAGACAAAGATGTAAAAAAAATAAACAAAATTTGTGGTTATAAAAACTTAGTAAAATAACCCAAGGGGTTGTGACATTGTGGTAAAGCCTTGGGATTTAAGCCCCAAGGTCACAAGTTCAATTCCCCTCCCCCTTGGGCCAATCTCCTGGGCGAAAGCATTGTTGGTTAGGAGGTTGGACCTCAAGTTGTCTAGTCAGCACTTGGTGTGGGTTCAATGCTCCCCCGCTGTGCGAGTCCTGACTTACTGGAGCTTGCCTTGTGAGGTCGGGACAAGCTTCCAGGTTATAGTCTCTTGCTCGGAACGGCCAACAGGACACCTTGGTGATCTCCTCAAGGGGCGCTGCCTTGGACCTGCGGGAGAGTGAGAGGATTTTCCTGTAACAAAAAAAAAAAAAAACTCAGTAAAATTTGCAAATTGTTTATATATTTTTTTAACAAAAATATACATCAAGAGAATTTTTGTTTAGAATTTGCAAAAAAATTATAAATATAAATAAAAAAATATATAAATATAAATATTACTAAACAAATCTTAAATATTTTTATCTTATTCAATTGATTGAATTAGTGAAAATGATAAAAATATAAACTATTCTTGAAATTTAGTTTCTTAAACTTTTAAGCCTCCGTTTGGGAAGTGGGTTGGCTTTTTAGTTTTTTGGTTTTTTTGGCTATTTTAGCCTGGGGTTAAAAGTTTGGTTTGGGAAGGGCTTTTTGGCTTTTTTGACTTTTTTTGTGAGAGAGGAGTGAATGATTATGGGTTGGATGTGATGTTTTGTTTTTTGTGGCTAAAAAAGCCTATTTTGTCTTTTGTGGCTAAAATAGCCAAAAAGCAATTTGGCTTCCCAAACGGAGGCTAAAAATGATAGATTTTGAAATAAATCAACATAATGCTATTTTTATTTTTTTATTTAAAATATATATATAAATTAATTTGACAAAAATAAACACTAATGAGATATTTTTAAATTTTTAAAAATTATGTTCATTCTCAAAAAATGTAAAATCATATAAAAATAATGATTTTTTTATTTAATATTTTTTAAGTTTAAAAAAGAAAACAAAAAACAAAAACAAAAACAAATTCAAACCAAACTAATGGGTCTGCATTTAAGAGCGAAGATCGTGGCTTTGCCATGAAATGTTTGTCTGGATACTTGGTGACATGGTTCACAGCTTTTCTGTCAGTGTCCACCGTCCCACCCACCCATTGCATAAAAATAAATAAAATTAAAAGTATAATCAATGAATTTCAATGCACAAACATTTATGGCTAGAAATTGAGATGCTAAAATTTAAAATTAAAATTGAAGTATAATTTTAATTATTTATTTTAATAATATTGGCACTATCATTTTATAAAATTATTACTTAAATATTTATACATATTAATTTTAATTAAATTATTTATGTATTTTGATAATTTTAGTTCTATCATATTATAAAAGTGTAATAATCATATAATAAGTTTGTATGATATATATTAAATTATAAAATAGTAAAATAAATGTTCATTTTGATATTAAAAATAATAACTAAATTATAAGTAGAATTAGTAATATAAAATCAAAAGTAATTTTAACTATTTAATTTTCTTTTAAATTCATTTGGGAAATAAAAAGATGTAGAAATAGAAATCATAAAAAATTTATTAAAAATATATATATAAATATGTTATAATTGGATTATCATATAATGATTTTATATGATATATATATATTAAATTATAAGATTGTAAATAAGCACTCTTAATTAAATTAAAATATCAATTGTATAAAAAAAATTCAACAAAGACTAACCAAGAAAGTATAGCGATTCCGGTTTTAACCCGACCCTTATTATAATCTGGATACGGGTTTCTTGGTCTCGTACTGTTAAGTATGTCTTGCTTATCTTTTTTTCCCTTAAACTTGGCTTTGGGATTGTTATGGTTGTGTTTTGAACAGTTCGTTGTTCGTTTTCCTAACTCTTGTTGCCTAAAATTTTGCTCTTCCATTCAAGCAGGCTTTGCAAACTCTCAGTACTTTTGCAGGTTTACAGAAATACTGGGAGAGTGTATTCTACACTCGAGCGGGTGTGCACTCGAGCATCCATTCTTGCACTCTAGTGATGTTCTTCTGTTTACAAAATTACTGGACGTATGTATTCTGCGCTCGAGCGTCAACTGGAGCGTAGAACTATTGTGTCTAACGTGTGTATTCTGCAAAACTATTGTGTCTGACGCTAGAGCATCAACTCTTGCGCTCGAGCGAACTGTGCGTATATCTGTTCGCAACAGCCTTATTTTAATCACTTTTTCACATTTTTTTTCACCAAAACCCTAGATTGGGGCTCTCTCTCTCTCTAAAACTCATATTCTCTCTACATTTTGACATAGATCTGCGGGTTCCTTTACCCGTGTGCCTTTGTTAAAAAGGTAGAGCACCTCAAGAGTTCCGTTTTGATTCGAGTAGAAGTTGGTTTTGGCATCTTTGAAGTTCTTTCATTGTTGCTTTGGTCATCTCAGCTCTATGAGTTTTAACTTGGTCATTTTCTTGATGTGTGAAAAACATTGGGTTTTGAAGTAATTTTAGCAAACCTAGGGTTTGGGGTTTCAATTCCAAAGAGAGGTTTCATAATGGATGTCTTAGAAATGGTTATGGGGATGGATATGACCTTAGATTATGTTAAAATGGTTGATTTTTGGTGATTGGAATGAGATTGGGAAAAATTAGAGTTTTGCCCTAAAATGTTCAAGTAATTATTTTGCATAAATAATGAAATTGGAAATGGGAATATGAAATTAGATGAATATTTATATAAACGGTGAAGTTGGATGTGTATCATCTCCCTCCTATGGAAATTTGAATAGTTTATATGTTGAGAAGATTGTATATCTGTTTAGAAATATTTGTTTTGGGCTATCGGTGGAGGATAGCTATGATTGTTGTAAAAATGGCATGAGAATTAGGTAAATTGAAACTAATCTCTTATTGGTTGTCATTGAATATGTCTGTGTATACGTATGATGTTTGGTAAGAGAAATAGGATGTACTCCATATTTGGGAAGAGCAATGGGATAGACTCCATTAAATTAAGTTCGCCTGTGCATCCAGAGTGAAAGTCCCGAAAACATTGTGTATACATGGGTGCCGATTCCTACAGACGAAATTTTTGTAAAATGATAAATTGAAGTGTTTATGTATAATGGTTGTGTGGTAAGAAAACCACTAAGTTATAATCTCAGTTGGGTTGTCTAGATAACAATGGATATGACTCATGAATTGAGAAGATATGAAATGACATGAAACGAATTGATATGAAATGGATTGGGATATCATACTTGGCATAATATGAATTTGGGAAAAAGAGTTATAAATGATTTTTCTTTGAACATTGGCTATGTGCATCATATTTATAACCTTGTTAAAGTTCATATATTGTGCTAGATTATTTCTGCTGGGCTTGCCTCACCCTATTTGGAAAAAATCATTTTCAAGTGCCGGTGATATACCTCTACAAAGGCAATAGCAAAGAGGGATTGGGGCAAAAGCTTCTATTTTGTTATATCTATTTTTGTATAACCAATGGCTTTGAATGGTGTTGAGGTAGACTAATTTTTGTTGTAACCAATAACTATTTTGGGAAGATGTAAGTCTGTAGGGCATTTATTTCGTTAATCGTTTAATTTGGTGCCACATTCTATAGATTCAGGATAGAGCTTATGAATGTATAACGCATGTGCCCCATTTGTAAATGGACTCTGATTAATAAAAGCCTAATATTCTATTATGTCATTTGTACTAGTCTTTACTGTTGAATTATTGTACTATTTTCGGGGCGTTACAAAAAGAATCACATAACAACATTTAAACCCCAAAAAAATAATGAAAACATCCAAATGATAGATACATCTTAGTGCGTGACTTGATTAATCATCTGTAATATGATATCAAAACATAAAACAATTTACTATTCAACAATTGAAAAAGTAACTCAAACAGTAAATCCAAACTTTAGAGGTTCTTCGAAAATATTATTATTGTGCAGGTTTTTCCTCCTATGGAGTGTGATTATATAAAATAATGTAAGAAATAAAGTATAATTTCATATATAAAATCAGTATAAAATTTAAACTACAAATTCATAATATAAAATAATATAGAATTGGTATAGAATAATGCACGAGAAAATAAGAAGATAAAAAAAAGAGAGGGCAATTTAACATTAAAAAAATCCTAATACGTTTTAAAAAAATTAAGAAGAAAATCATAAAACGCAAAATTGATATTGGTTTGTAAATTATCTCAATTTACGATAAAAAATATATGAAAAATAAATATTTGTCAAATATAATCCATATAAAATAAGTAAACTTAATATAATTTAAATTAGATTTTGATCTATATGTAATTAAAAAAATATATACTGACGTAGCTCATTTTAAAAAAAAATAAGCTCTTATAATATACCATCTAATCATAGAAAAAACACTTACTTTTAACAATATATATATATATAATTATGACAACTAATTTTACAAACAAAAGTATGATAACAAAAAAATTTCATGTGATATTGATTCAAAGGACTTATAAACAAATAGTATTTTAGTTCATTTCAGTAGAATCAAATTTTTATAATAAAATAACAAGAAGAAGAAGCATACAGAGATACAAGTTTATGTGACCCACATCAATGATAAAAAATAAATAAATAACAATACTTTTATTCATTGAAATTAATACACAATGACCCTATCATATTTGCATAAAAATTGTAAAATAGACTTGGATTGTCTAAGGTCAAAAGAAAATGTTATATATATATATTACCAATTTTTAGTCACTATTTTATTTTGTATCATCAAGTTATTTATTTATTTAAAAATAATTATTAATGAAGTAATAAAGACAGTATAACTATAGTAATTAAAGTCAAATTGTGAAATTAAACTTTTCTTCATATAACACATAAATCATGTGTTTTTTTCTTTCATAATTTTATTTGATTTACTTTTTTAACATTTTCTACGCATCAAGAGACGAAACAATCCAAATTCAAACATTTCATAATGTGATTCAGGGTTTCCATCTAATTCAAGCACACAGTAAAAGACGTTTGGATGCCGAGAAAATGAGAGAAATTTTGAATAGTACAGCAACTAATTAATGAAGTCGTCAGAACTAGCCATACACTGATGAATTAGAAAACTAAAATCAACAGATCGACGACCTTTAGTTTATACTGACTATACAGCATTGAGGTGGACTTGATTAGACTCATAAAAACCGATGAGTCTCTGCAAAATCAACACTTGAGTTTCCAGAAGAACAATGTAATCGGCAGCTTCTTCGAACAACTTATCGGACTTTATCTCTCTATTCTGGTTCGGAATGAGGCTTTTGAGAGCCTCCAACTTGTTGGAAACTGAAGAAGAACGCTCTCGATCGGCTGATCTGCCATTGATGGATCTTCTTGAGTTCTTCCGAGCTCTGCAAATTCGCATTTGAGAGTTCATTCTCTTTCTCGCCCTTGTCATATGCCTGGTGGTGGAGCTCTTTCGCCTTGAACTCATGGCGAGAGAGAGAGAGAGAGAGATGAGGCCTGAAGCTAGCTTTAATTTGTTGTATATAACGAGGTGAGGGGGGCCTTGCTCTGGTGTTTATAATGGTGAATTAGATTAGAGATACTAAAGTTGCGTTTGGGAGAGCCGTGTGACTACGATTTGAGAGTATAAGTTGTATTTTAGATTTGTGAGTTTTGAAATTATGATTTAAGTGTACAAAATTTGTTTAGTGAAAAAGTTTTGAAAAGAGTTTTGAATTGAGTAGGAAATTTTTAATGTGACATTTGATATTTGATACAAAAACTTACAACTCATAACTAAACATACAACTCAAAATTCTATTAAAGCACATAAAAAATTTTAAAAAATTCGAAATTTTTTTTTTTCAAATATATAAAAATTAACATATCAATTGCAATAAATAAATAAATAAAATTTGTATTGTTTTGGTCAATTGACCGGACGACAAGTGGGACGATTAGTTAAAGGCGTATCCAAACGTGAAGTTAAAATGTGTGGGTAGAAAACTATTTATAAAATCGCTCCAAACAGAGCCTAAATTTTTTATCAAATAAATAATCAAATTTCTTATATGAGGTGTAAAGTTGGCAAATTTAAAATCTATAACATTTTCCGAATTGGATTCATGACACTAGTTTTCTAAAAAATCACGTAAACACTCCCACCTTCTTTTTTTCATTTTTTTTTTAAATTTCAAAATTCTCAAGTTTATTTACTACACTTTTTGCTAAATTAGTGGTTAGTTTTATATAAAATAAATAAAATATTACAGTGATGTTTACTATCCAACTTATTTTTGAAAAGTAAATTAAAAGTTGACATTTTAACTTTTCTTAACTATTGTGTGAATAATTTTCCGATCATACTGCCCGTTTAGTAATTCAGCTGTAGAACGCTGGCAGAATAAATGGCACCCTGCTGTCCTGCACAGAAAGAGAAGGCTCCGGCGGTGGTTCTTCCATCCGGGGGTTCTCCGACGATCAAGTCAGTATATCTCTCAAAGATAATCAAGTGCTAAACTCACTACTCAAAGCATAAAATTGCGTACCTTACACCCACGGGGGTGCCTTTCTTTTATAGTTTACTCAATCCTAGTCCCACTAGAAGCCTGGCTTCTATGGACTCCAATTCAGTGCTTACTTTGGATTTCTCAAGAGATAAGGATAAACTCCCTAAGAGTATTACCCTTATCCATCATGAAGTCTTTCTTCATCCTAGGACTCTTGTCCCTTATCCGCTTATCTCGGATTCCGGTATTCTCGCAGATAACCTCGGCATAACTACCACGACACGTGACACCTCGGCCAACACGTCGGCGTCACCTTGTCACGTGTTGGTATTCTGAAAATATATCCCCACAACTGCCCCCTGGGTTCTATTACCTCGGCATTCTGAGGTGATAGAACCTATATCGTTCCTCTTTCCAGTACATCGGCATAAGAACTCTTCAGCCGAGATCGTTCATTTCAGGCCGACATGTTTTCTTCCAAGAACAAGAATTCTAATGAACTCTTTTACGCGCATGAGCTGTCATGTATCACTTTTCAACCGTTCTACTTACGTGTTTCACCTTCATTGGTTCGTGTCTGTGACGCGTTTGTAAGCCGTCTTGCATCTGTCTGTGTCGTCTGACGCATGCGATATTCCAGGCGTATTAAATGCACTGCTTTTGCCGCCGTTTCAAGTTTTTGACAAAACCTATTTTCCCTCTTTTTGCCTCTTCACTTTGCGCTTTGATTTACTTGCTTTCTCTCTCTCTAAACTCTTTCTCTTGAATCCGCCATTGCTCAGGCTTCAAGCTCTGCAACTTCATTCGTTTTTTTAGTGAAAGCTCTCGCTACTCTGTCACTTCTGTACCCGTCGTCTGTCTTCGGCGAACTTTATTTCGGCCTTACTTTGCCTGGTAAGCCTCTGTTCCTTTCTTTCTCAATTCTTCTATGTTTTTTGCTTACTTGCTGTCATTACTGTTTTGTTCAAACCTTCGATTTGCTGAACTATTCACCTGGATGTGTCTATTAAATGATCTTGCTCATATCTTGAACACTTGCACTGTTTCACCATTTTCTTGCCATTGTTCTTGACCCTGTATTTCTCGTATTCTTTATGCTTTTGAGAACCCTACCTCCGTTCTTGATTTTGAAATTTCATTCTTTGTTTCTTGTTTTCTGTGTTTCCTTCCAGATCTGTGCCCCCAATCTTTATTTCCATAGATTTAGGTTTGGGATTTGTCTGTAGATTTCACCAATCCTTAGGAAAAACTGAAATAACCCTTACCAGTATTTACCTAGGTTTTTGCCGAGGTCCAAAAAACCCTTTAAGAACATCCCCTTTCTGAAGTCGAATACCTTTACGCCGACATCATGGGCATGTGGAAACATAGGGTAGATACCCCAACCAAGCTTGAGTACTTTAGGGAAGAATTCTCCATTCCTGCCGATGTCCATCTGAGACTGGCTGGGGATGATGACTCCATTATGCCAACAGACGATTCGATGCCCTTTCCCATTATAGCTTTCACTGAATGTGGACTCCAGCTTCCACTTAATCCCCTTTTTCGTGAAGTTCTCCACTACTATAAGTTGAACCCCATGCAACTTACCATTAACTCCTATCGAGTGATTAATGGTATTATAGCCTTAGCTAAACAGGAAGATGCTAGGATCACCTTAGCTGATATCCAATACTTTTATACAATGTGTGCCCTCAATTTGAAAGAAAAAGGCTATGTCTATTACCTTAAGCCGAGGTCTACAGAATTCAAAATTGTAGCCGACCTCCCAGACTCCAACAAGGGAGCTGGGGATGACTATGTTATTGCTTCGGGAAATTGGGAGTTCGGCTCAGACGAGGATGCCCATCTCTACCATCTTCCTCGATCAGTTAAAGAGGACAAGGGTAAGAGCCCAGTGTCAATACCTGTTTGTTTCTTTTGAAGTCATCAATACTTTGTCTGTTTCTAATGTCTATTCTTCATGCTCGTAAGCCACCTAAAAGCTTTCGCCAATCCTACATCCCCAGCAAGGATTTGAAGAAACTTTTAGACTTGCCAGTCCAGAAAAGGAAAGCGCCTTTGCTTCTTAACTTCATTCCAACATACAAGTCAATTTTGCCCGACGTCCCTAAAAGGAAGAAGAAAAGCCTTTCTCCACCTTCTGCCACAACCCAAACTGCGTCTGTATCTCGAACAGATCAATGATCAACATCGGATCCAGCTGATCAGCCATCAACTTCGGCTCCATACTTGATCCCAATACCTGAATGGAAAAGGCGGCGCAGACTAGTCCAAACTGCTGAGATGGGTCGCCCGAAACCTGTAGCCGAAGATCTCTTAGCCTACCTCCCTACCGATGTTAACGCTCAACCATCGCAAACCATGCCCCCACCGAAGCCGAAAAGAACTAAGAAAGCTCAACCCAAGGCTAAAGTAATTCAGATTGAATCTGAGGATACTTTACCTATCTTTAAACTGGTTGAGAGCGACAAGTCTCAACCCTCTGTTGGGAAGAGGCGTGCAGAAACCCAGCCATCAGAATCCCCAAAATCAAAGAAGCCGAGGTCATCGTCTGCGACGACCTCAGGGTCAAAAATACCAAAAGTCCCCTGGACGCCTGAAATCACTCTTGAAGATAAGCTCGTTTTTGCTAATGATAGTGCCGATGACATTAATGTCGGCGTAGCTCTTAGTACTGCTCTATTGCTCCCAGGCGATCTCGAACGGAATGCCAAGATGAGTGAGTACGACAACTACGCCCTCATGCTTCAACGTTCCGTTCAAGTAAGTCTCTTAACTTGGTAATTTGTCTTTCTGTTCTTTTTCCATACTTGTAAAATTCTTAATGACTCTTGCCTTGTATTTTTCCAGGCCATTCAGCATGCTCATTCACTCTCCATCAAATCTTTTGAGAATAGGGAGAAGTTGGCCGACATGAAGAGGGAGTTTTCTACCCTACAAAAGATTAATAAAAGTCTTCAATCAAAAATGAAGAAGTTAGAGGACCAGGCCGAGGCTGCCCTTAAAGCCCAAACTGAGGCCGAAGAGAAGGCTGATGCTGCTGAAGTTATTAAGAAAGTTGCCGAATCGCAGAGGAGAGAGGCCGAGGCAAAAACGGCCCAAGCCGAAAAGGAGCTTCAGGAGGCCCTGGCCACTAAAAACGCCGAAATCAAGGCGGCCAACGAAAAGGCTTACGCTCAGGGTATGGCCGACGTCACTGAGGAATATAAACTACAAGTTAGGCAGGCATGCAACAGGGGCTTCTCCCTTGGTTGGATGTCCTTGATAAAAAAACTTGATCTCCCTACCGATTCACCCTTCCGCAATGCCGATGCTATCCCTCTTCCATTCCCACCACCTCCACCTCCAAGCGAACCTGAGGATGCTTCTGAATCTGAGGATGAAGATGGAGATGAGGACGAGGATGAGGCCTTAGTAAGGAAATCCAAGGATGCAGCTGGGGCCAAGTCCCTTCCTTCAATTGAGCAAATCATGGACTTAACTCAAGATGAAGTGGGTGATGAGGTTGCCAAGGAAACTACTCCTGAGCAGGCTTCGTCCGACGTCCCTCAAGTTGACAAGAGAATTGACGAAACTCTTGCCGAGATTGATGCAGAACTGATAACGGAGAAGGCGGACGAAGTAGTTCTTCAAGAATCTGCCGAGGTCCAAACCCAAATTGCTCCTGAAGTTGAGGAATCATAACTTTGATGTCTTTTGTACTTTTTTGTTTCTTAGGCAGTATAAGCTTCTTTATGTGGCCGATGTGCCTCCTGTTTTTTTTTGTTGAATGCTTTAATATAACAATCTTTCTTCGAATGCCTGCACTCTCTTGTCTTTTCTTTGACTGTCTCTGCATGATTCTATGCCTTTCATACTTTGCCTCCTTTGTGCAATTTTCTTGGGGTTACATACCTCGGGTATAATAACTGATGATTTACCTTGGCAAGAATTTGACCTGTAAATTTAGCATAAATTTCAACAAGTGTAAAACATATATTGTTTTAAGTTTAACTTACTTTTCTCAAGTCTCAAACAACTATAAAAAATGATCTTAGCTTTCACCTTCAACCTCAGCTTAACTTCAACTTGTAAATTGCTAAAAATTTCAACAAGTGAAGATAAGGAATAACCTCAGCTTAACTTCAACTTGTAAATTGCTACAAATTTCAACAAGTGAAGATAAGGAATAATCTCGGCTTAACTTCAACTTGTAAATTGCTACAAATTTTAACAAGTGAAGATAAAGAATAATCTCGGCTTAACTTCAACTTGTAAATTGCTACAAATTTCAACAAGTGAAGATAAGGAATAATCTCAGCTTAACTTCAACTTGTAAATTGCTACAAATTTCAACAAGTGAAGATAAGGAATAATCTCGGCTTAACTTCAACTTGTAAATTGCTACAAATTTCAACAAGTGAAGATAAGGAATAATCTCGGCTTAACTTCAACTTGTAAATTGCTACAAATTTCAATAAGTGTTAAGTGTCTTTGTATTCTTTCCGCCCCCAATGTGAACCTGAGTTCCACTTGGGTTCTCATTATTCATGTCTTCTAAAAACAATATTTTGTATCCTTATCAGTCATAAGTGTTGAAGAATTCTGAAAAGATTTTATTGATGGCATCGGTCAAAAACAATGCATATCTAATGATAGAAAAATTTCAAATTACAAGTGTTTCAGGGTCTAGGCAATGCTTTGCCCTCATTGTCTTGAAGCCGATAGGCTCCATTGCCTAATACCGAAGTGATTCTGTAGGGTCCTTTCCAGTTTGGCCCAAGCTTGCCCTCTCTGGGATTTTTCTTGTTGCCGACGACTTTTCTCAGGACTAGGTCGCAGACTTGAAAATCCCTTGGATTGACCTTCTTGTTGTAAGCTCTGGCAAGCTGTTGCTGGTATGCTGCGAGCTGAATTGCAGCTTTCTCTCTTCGTTCTTCCAAAAGATCCAGATCTCAGGCTAAGAGTATATCATTAGTCCCATTCTCAACTCCCTGGGTTCGAATCCCTGGGATGCCGACTTCCAGTGGAATGACTGCTTCTGTGCCATAAGCCATGGCAAAGGGGGATTCTCCTGTTGATCTTCTCAGCGTAGTCCGATATGCCCAAAGCACGTTGGGCAATTCGTCTACCTACTTTCCTTTTGTTGCCTGCAGCCTCTTCTTTGTTCCATCCAAAATTACTTTGTTGGATGCTTCAGCTTGTCCATTACTTTGGGGAAAACTTGGTGTTGAAAAGTAATTTTTGATCTTGAATTTCGCACAAAAGTTCTTGATGACTTTGCTGTCAAACTGCGTTCCGTTATCGGCAACTATTGCTTTTGGAATCCCAAATCTGGTGATGATGTTTCTCCATATAAAGTTCTTGACATCCATATCTCGGATTTTGGCAAGAGGTTCTGCTTCTATCCACTTTGTGAAGTAATCTGTTGCTAACAGTAAGTATTTTCTCTGCCCAGTTTCCTGGGGAAGTTGGCCAACAAGATCCATGCCCCACTGGGCAAACGGCCAAGGGCTGGATACTGGATTCAGGTCAGCAGCTGGCTAGTGTATCAAAGGTGCAAACCTTTGGCATTGTTTGCACTTCTTCACGTATGCTTCTGCATCTTTTTGCATGTAGAGCCACCAATACCCCTGGGTAATGGCCCTGTGAGCTAGTGATCTGCCCCTAACGTGGCTTCCACAAACTCCTTCATGAATTTCATATAAAAAATCTTCAACTTGCAAAGGGTGTACGCACCTTAAAAGGGGTCCAGTGAAGGACCTTCTGTAGAGATGTCCGTCTGCTGTCAGACTGAATCTTGTCGACTTCAATCTTACTTTATGTGCCTCCTTGCGGTCTTCTGGCAGCTTTCCTTCTTTCAGGAATGCAACTATTGCATCCATCCAGCTTGGTCCCATGTCCACGCACATTGCTTCCTGCTCTGTGTTCCATGGTTCTATGCTCGGGCCTGACATATAGTCAATCATTATTGTCCTTGTTTTTCCAGTCTATATTAAACTTGCTAGGTTAGCCAATGCGTCGGCGTGGCTGTTATCTTCTCGGCTTACTTGGAGTAGTCGGCAGTTCTCAAATAAGGCTGCCAATCTGATGACTTCTTTTGCATATGCCGACATCCTTTCGTCTCTGGCTGTAAATTCTCCTGTTGACTGGTTAACAATAAGCTGTAAATCACAAAAAACTATTACCTCATCTGCTTCTGCTACTACTGCCAGTTTTAACCCTGCAATTAATGCTTCGTATTCTGCTTCATTGTTTGAGGCCTTGAACCCCAAACGGATGGACTGTTCTATTATTTCTCCATCTGGAGATATCAGTAGTACTCTTGCCCCCGCTCATTGTCGGTTTAAACTTCCATCGACAAACAGTCTAAAGGAGTCACCGATGTAGATGCTGCAGAGTCTGAGTTTTTCCTTCCTTTGTTCTTTTGCCTTTGGCTGGGCTTCTCCTTGCTTGCTGGGACAACATTCATCTTGGCTCAACAGAGCCCGATGTTCGTTGGATTCCGGGGTGAACTCGGCCATGAAGTCGGCCAAAACTTGGCCCTTAATTGCTGTTCTCGGCCTGAACTCCAGGTCGTACTGGCCCAAGGCCACTGCCCATTTTGCTATCCTTCCAGTTAAGTCTCCTTGCTGTAACAAGGGTTTCAAAGGGTGCTCTGTTAGCACTACAATCTTGTGCGCCTGAAAGTAATGGTTCAACTTCTTTGAAGCCATCACTAAGGCTAGCATTAATTTCTCTAGGGGTAGATACCTTGTTTCTGCGTTGGCCAAGGTTTTGCTTACATAGTAAACAGCCTTTTGCTCCCCTTTTTCTTCTCGGACTAACACCGCGCTTACTGCGTGTTCTGAAACTGCTAAGTACAAAAACAGCTCTTCCCCAGGTCCAGGTGTTAAGAGGACTGGAGCCGTAGTTAGATACTTCTTTAGGTCAGCCAACGCGGCCTCACATTCCTCTGTCCAGAGGAAATCCGTGGCTTTCTTCACCAGGTTGAAGAAAGGTTTACATTTGTCTGAGCTTCGGCTTATGAACCTGTTTAGGGCTGCGGCCCTTCCGGTAAGCATCTGTACCTGTTTTGCCGATGTTGGGCTCTGTAAATCTAGAATGGCCTTGATCTGATCTGGGCTGGCCTCAATGCCCCTTCTTGTTACCAGGTACCCCAAGAACTTACCAGATCCAACTCCAAACACGCACTTTGATGCGTTGAGTCGGAGTCGATATGTTTTGAGGATTTCAAAGACCTCTTTTAGGTCAAAAAGATGACCCATAGGCTCCTTGGTCTTCACGACCATGTCATTGATGTAGACTTCTACTGTTTGGCCAATCAAGTGTCTGAACATCTTGGTTACCAACCTTTGGTAAGTTGCTCCTGCGTTTTTCAGCCCAAAAGGCATTACTCTGTAACAGTACAGGTCTTTTGGGGTGATAAACGCTGTCTTCTCTTCATCCGGGGGGTACATGGCTATCTGGTGGTACCCTCTATAAGCATCTAGGAAGCTCATCCTTCCATGTCCAAATGTGGCGTCCACCAACTGGTCGATCTTGGGTAGAGGAAAGCTGTCTTTGGGACAAGCTTTGTTTAGGCTTGTAAAATCTACACAGACCCTCCATTTACCGTTCTTTTTCTTTACTACCACAGTGTTTGATAGCCATGTCGGGTAATCGACTTCTCTGATGGCCCTGGCCTCCAGAAGTCTGTCTACTTCCTCTTCTACTGCTTCGACGTGCATCAACGTCGGTCTTCTGGCTCGCTGTATTACAGGCTTGGTCGACCTGTCGATGTTCAGTTTGTGGCATGTGACCTCGGGGTCAATGCCAGGCATCTCATAAGGTGTCCAGGCGAACACCTCGATGTTTGTTCTCAAAAAATCTTCCAGCTCTCTTTCCTCTTCTTCGGCTAAGCCTGAGCCGAGAAGAAAGAAGCGTTCTTCATCGCCCTCCTGGACGAGGATTTTCTTTAGTGCTTCTTCACTTTTCTCGGCCGGCTCCTTACCGACATCGTCCAGGACCTCCATGTCCTCGTCTTCGATTTCTGCTTTCTCTGGTTCTCGGATGTTGCAGGTTGATTTCATTGTTACCATGGAGCAAGTTTTTGCCTGCAGTTGATCTCCTCTGATTTCTTCAATCCCAAGCTCTGTTGGGAACCGCAATAGTTGATGCAATGTTGAGGGAACTGCCCCCATTGCATGCAACCATGGCCTTCCCAAGATGATGTTGTATGGTGAGGGTGTGTCAATCACAATGAATTCCGTCTTGATTTTCTTTGTGCTGGCTTGTACTTCCAAGCTTGTTGCGCCTAGTGGCCATGTCGGTGTTCCATTGAAGCCGACCATCGGGCCATTGGATCCTTCCATGTCATCTGGGTGAAGGCCCAGCTCCTTGTAACATCTAACGTACATGATGTCACAAGAGTTGCCTTGATCAATCAAGATGCGCTTTACTTGGCACTCCCAAACCTGGAGGGATACTACCAAGGCATCATTATGCGGATGTTGGATCATCTCTAGGTCAGCTTCAGTAAAAGCTATCATCGGTCCTTGGCACTCCTCTGGCCGATGTCTCTTTTCCCCGACTTGGTAGACATGCTGTAAATGTCTTACCCTCTGGGTCTCTCCTCTGACTTCGTTCTCGTTGACCCTTGAGTGGATCACATTAACCACTCGTGGTCCCCCTACCTGTGGTTGCTGTGCTGGGGGAGGCAGGGCTGCTGGTGCTTGAGGCAATCTTGCATGTTCCTCTCTTATCTTGGCTTCATCGACAAGGTCTCTCAGATGGCCTTGTCTCACTAAGTCCTCTAAGTGTGCTCTTAGGGCTTTGCAGTCCTGGGTTGGGTGCCCTTCTTCGTTGTGGTAAGCATAACGCCTACCAACGTTCCTTCCCATGTATTCTCCTGGGGCCTTTGCCGGTGCTCTGAAATAGGGTTGGTTTCGGATTTGATCCAGGACTTTGTGGACCGGGATTCGAAACACAGTCGTCACTGCCTGTTTGGCCCTCAATTCCGTTTCTTGTTTGTTGAACCCGTTGTTACCTCGGCCTCGCTTCGGCGAGCCGTTGGTTCTTTCTTGTTTTATCTCTTTATTCCCCGATGTATCTTCCTCGGCTCTGGCATACTTCTCGATTCTTGCCATGAGCTCCTCCATGCTTTTCGGTAATGTCTTTGCCAAGGACTTCCGTAATGGACAATCATCTTTCAGGCCGTTCTTGAAAGACACGACTGCCACCTCCTGGTTGCATTCGGGTATTCGATTGAACACCTCATAGTACCTTTTTGCATAGTACCTTTTTGCATAGGCCCTAAGGCCTTCATCCTTGTTGATCTTCAGAGCCATCAATGCGTCCACCCTTAATGGCTACAACTTGTTTGTCACGAATCTGGCCACAAACATCTCGGCCAGGCTTTCCCAAGTCTTCACGCTTCCCTTTGGGAGCTTGTGGAACCAATCTGATGCAATCTCCCCGAAGGATGAGGGGAACACTTTGCAGAGCAACGACTCGTTTCCGCTATACAATGCCATTGAGTTTAAGTATAATCCAACATGAAAGTTAGGGTCTGACTTACCATCGTATATTTGAAACCTCGGCATACTGAATCTCTTTGGTGCCTGGAACTTGTCCAATTCTACCGAGAATGGTGTCCTTGGCTTGTCAGGTGAGGTTACCTCTGCTTCTCCGTTCTGTTGCTTCCTCTTGAGGTAGTTTCTCAAGTCTTCTTTGCTCCGTCCAGAAGCTCGGCTATCTGCTGACTTCAGTTTCTTCAGCATACTGCTCTCGGCCTCGTGGTGGGCCCTTTTTGATCTCTCCCCATGAGTTGTGTCAAAGCATAACGTCTGCCCTTGAACATGCCGATGTTTCTTGGGTTCTGCGTCCTTTGTGTGATATGTCTTTTGGGACTCTTCTCTTCTCGGCTCCTCTCGTCGGACTTCCCTGGAAGGCCGGTGAGAGTGCCTCTCACTCCTAGTGTGCTGAGGGGCTTCAGGAATTGTTTTCTGCCCTTGCTTCTGGGCATTGGTTGCTGGCATTGGTGTGTCATGCAGTGGGTATGGCAGCTGCATGACGTTGTTTTGCATCATGAAGTTGACGACCGATTGTAGATCTGCCAACTTGTCTGCCATCTCTTTTACTTCTTCATCCCTCCGTAGGCACTTGTCCCTCCATACCTGGAGGTTGTCTTCGTTGTAGTATCTGCTCTGATTCGCCTTCTTTGAAGTGTCGCCTTCCTGGCCGACGTCTTTCGCCCCGTGATTCTGGTCACGAGTTTCTGTGTTGCGGTTGTTTTTTTGACATCGAGGTCAATAGGTTTTTCGCTCCCAGCGGGAGTGCCGTCCCCAATCTTTTCTTTTTGTGCGTTACTGGCCATCTATTCGTCTTTCTTTCCCACAGATGGCGCCAAATTGTGTGAGTGATTTTCCGATCACATTGCCCGTTTAGTAATTCAGCTGTAGAACATTGGCAGAATAGATGGCACCCTGCTGTCCTGCACAGAAAGAGAAGGCTCCTGCGGTGGTTCTTCCACCAGGGGATTCTCCGACGATCAAGTCAGTATATCTCTCAAAGATAATCAAGTGCTAAACTCACTACTTAAAGCATAAAATTGCGTACCTTATACCCACGAGGGTGCCTTTCTTTTGTAGTTTACTCAATCCTAGTCCCACTAGAAGCCTGGCTTCTATGGACTCCAATTCAGTGCTTACTTTGGATTTCTCAAGAGATAAGGATACTCCCTAAGAGTATTATCCTTATCCATCCTGAAGTCTTTCTTCATCCTAGGACTCTTGTCCCTTATCCGCTTATCTCGGATTCCGGTATTCTCGCAGATAACCTCAGCCTAGCCGAGATAACCTCGGCATAACTACCACGACACGTGGCACCTCGGCCAACACGTTGGCGTCACCTTGCCACGTGTTGGTATTCTGAAAATATATTCCCACAACTATTTTTTTTAAAACGTACAAAAAAAAATAGAAGAGATGTGACTGTAAAAAAAAAAACAAAAAAAAAATTACTATTTACCATATTCCCAAAACAAGTCGGAGCGCCATCCAAACCAAACACTTCAATGAATTTATACACCTATAGCTTAATAAAATGATTTTTTTTTTATTAAATGTATTATTCGTGTTAAGGAATACATTTTACATAAAAATATGTATAATACATATTTATAATTGTTTTAAATTTATGTAACATATGCACTAAAGGCCTACATTAATAAGACTCTAATAAAATTAATTTCTAACAATATGGGAGGCGAGATGAAACTAACGTACCCTCAGAAAAATAATCTAAAAAACAACCAAATAAGAAATGAAATTTTTTTCCTAACATTGTGTGTGATGACATAAAAAAATGTTAAAAATCAAACAACTTTGTTTCAGTTATAAATATTGGGTATATGAGACTCAAAATATCTGTCTAAAAAAAAAAAATAACAAACAAGACAACAAATTTGCATATCAACAGCAAGAATAAAAAAATAAGAAAAATAGTATAGAAGTTCATTTTTTAGATTTAGTGATGTATAAAAAAAGAGTAATGCTACGTAGCTCGAATTGAGCCCTCCGAATCCCCCTAATTTACGAAACAACGTCGTTTCGTCGTTTTCATTTTTTTTTTTTTTTTTCAATCAGAAAATCAGAAGAAAGAAAGAAGAAGAAAGAGAGAAGAGAAGAAGAAGATGAGAAGAAGATGAGAAGAAGGCAGAGGCGGAGGAAGAAGGCACAGGTGGAGGCGACGGCGGCCGGGCTGAGCTGCGACGATCGGCGGAGCTGCGACGATCGGACGATCGGCCGGAATGCAGGGGCCTCTGTATGTGTGTGTGTCTCCATTCCCTTTTCTCTCTACTCTCCCTCTCTGTTTCCCTCTCTCATCTCCTCTCTCTTTCTCCCTCTCTCTCTCTTGCCTTCACCCTCTTTTCCCCCTCTTTTCCCTCTGTTTCCCTCTGTTTCCATTTTCGGGGGATTCGGGGGGGGAGCTCATTCGAGCTCCCAAGCTTTATCCATAAAAAAAATAATTGATTGATAATTAGAGAAAATATAATAGAAAGAGTTTACCTTACATATTTGAATAGTATGTCACAATACTGAATTTGAAAAGTAAGTATAACTTTTAAATTATAGTAGCACTATCCTAAAAATATATATGTCCCAAAAAAAATAGCAAACAAGTGAACAGATAAATATTTTTTAATGAGAGCTTAGCCTACAAATTCAATGATTCAAAATTGTTGATGATCCATTCATTAGGAACACAAGAGTGAGCCATCCTAATTATATATGCAAAATGAGAAGGCCCAGGCACATGTATATAAGCCTTTGTTTGAGAGGTAGGTTTTTTAATTTTTTAACTTTTTAATTATTTTAATTTGGAATTAAAAAAACTTATTTGTGATGGACTTTTCAATTTTTTTAATTTTTGTGAAAAAAAAAAATAATTATAATTTAGACGTGATATTTTATTTTATTAAGCTTTTAATCTATTTTATCTTTTTATAATTAAAATAATCACAACCCAAACCAAACTTTCACGTCAAATGAACCCTAAATGTGATATACTAACTAAGGCCAAGTTTGGGAACTTCAAAATAATTTATCTTTTTATCTTTTTTCCATCACATCACCTCTCTACTTTTCTGCACGTCTTTTCATAAAAAGACAAAAGTACACTTATTTAGGTCATCCCAAACAACTCTTAATTATCATGCAAGGAGGTTAATATTGTAATTTCACCGAAGAAAACGACAGGAATTTCGTATCTAAGTTTAAAGAGAGAATAGCGGGAAGGAGGCACAACTTGCGAGAGAGCTCCCAAAAAACATTTATGTGGAGGGAACGGAAGCTTTGGCAGTGGCAGTGAAAGCTCTGCATCTGCAATCGCACATGTTGTTGTTGGCCCCTTCCAATTTTTGTTGCCTAAAATACCCCCTTATCTTCTCATTTTATTTATTTATTTATTTATTTATTTTATATAATCTGACATTGTGACACCTTCCAAGTTTTAGAACTAGAGTTGTGTGACATTATTCAATCATTTATGTAAGCAAAGAAAATGAAAAAATATTTATATTTGTATGATTTAGCTTATCTCATAATTGGATATCATGTATTATTAAAAAGGAATCGACAATTATTTGTAATTCAATATATTAAAATATGTATAAAGATAAAAGTCATGTATCAAATATATATATATATATAAAGTAGGCCTTAATGTACCGTAAATGGGCAATTATTAGTCTACGTATTTTGACATGGCATGATTTAATAACAAAAGATCTGAATTTTGTGGCCAAACATAGTAGATGGTCCATGTCCCATTGCATAATTACATATTGGATAATGATGTAAAGTTTAAGTATTACTAACAACAAAAAGAATATGAGTAACTAAATTAACCGTTACATTAACCATTGAGATCTCAAATGATCAAAAAAAAAAAGGGTAAAAATGATAACTTTTGAGATATACTTCCATGTATAATATAAAAAATAGTAAGAGCATCTTTATCAAAATTTTAAAAAGTTGATACGTTATTTTTTTTAAAAGTTCGGATAGCAAAAGATTTTCACCCGATATGTCAAATCTATTATTCTTTTATTTTTAAAATTTGAACTCTTTTGTGTGTCATTAGTTTTCTTTTATTTGAAAAAAAAAAAAAAGATAAGAAAAGAAAAGGCATGAAATAGTTTTTATGTCAAAATTGATATGAAGGAATGATAATAAAAGTCATGTTGCATATTAGGTGGAGTTCATTTAATATATGAAAATAAAACTGTTAGACTATCCCATTAAATTTGACATATCAAATGGAGGTGCTCTAAAATTCAAAATATTTTGGGTTAACTAACAAAAACTTTAGCTTAGTTGATGAGATTGTTTCGTACAACTTTTAGGATTAATTATAGTTTATTTTAATTTAAGAATTTGTATTAAACTGTTTGGTGTAATTTCTGTTTATAATTTATTAGGCAAAAATAGATTAAATAAGCTAGAAAAGAAAATTTGATTATTTAAAAGCTAAGAAAATAGTACTTTTACCTTTTACTTTATAATTATCAACTTTAACTTAACAAAAATTACACCAAACAAAGCCGATATCTTGAATCTAGTGGTAACATAAAGGCTCCGTTTGGCAAGGGTTTTTGTGGCTATTTTAGTCACAAAAGACAAAACAGACTATTTTAACCACAACAAACAAAACATCACATCCAACTCATAATCATTACACTTTTCTCTCACAAAAAAAGTCAAAAAAGTCAAAAAAGTCAAAAAATCAAAAAATCCTTCCCAAATCAAGTTTTTTAGCGCAGGCTAAAATAGCTAAAAAAACTAAAAAGCCAACTCACTTCTCAAATAGAGGCAAAATTTATTTTGAAGTGCACGTCGAGGTCAAATTTTATTGACTATTAAAAAAATTAACTTGTATATATAATTGCAAGTCTAAAGGGCAATTTAGACGATTAGCTAAAAGGAGTAGAACTGTGACCCAGTTTGTAGGGAAATTATAGAATATTTATAGAGTATTGTCTATTCGTATTTCTTAATCAATTATCATTTAGTATATTTTTTTTATGTTTCTTAATTATTCAAAACAATATTACATCTATCTATTTTCCTCATCGATTATAATATTATAAAATATCACGACTAAGTAATTACCTCCCCCACCAGCGCATGTGAGGTGAAAGTGGATATGGGCCAGCGAACACCTCATGGAAAGAATGAGAGAAATATGAATATTATGTGAAATTAATCATATAATAAAAAAATATATAAATTAATTTATTTTTATTAAACAGTTAAGAGATTAAAAAAAACTTGTATAATGAATTTTTGTTGATACAGAATAATATTAATAAATAATATCATATTAAATATGCGTTGATGGTATCTTAATAATTTTAAAAAAATAGAAGGGGAGAAGGAGGTGGTGATGTGGGGACTCCATACCCAAAAAAATGTAATGACTAAAATATATCTAAAATGGTAGGTTTCACCAGTCTATATCAATTAAAATGTGTACTTTTTGTACATTAAAAAATATATATGAGTAAAATCGAACTCATGGGGTGGGAGGATTCTCACATGGAGTTGTTATTTTGTAACTTGGAACATTGTTTTTAGGATTGCAAACGAGCCGAATCGAGTTTTGTTAAACTTGAGTTCGACTCAACACGTTTGCTTATCGAGTTCGTTTATTGGACTTGAATTTGACTCGATAAAGTAATTGGGTTCAAACTTAACTTGATAAGGTTTTTTTAAAAATATTTAAATAAAAAGTATTATTTACATATTAAATAAATAATATATGTATTATATAGTTTAAATAAAGATAAACAAGCCGAATTTAACGAATCAAATTTATTCAAGTTCAAATTCGACTCATTTACTAAACGAGTCTAATATTTGAGATTGAGTTTGATTCATATTTTAAACGAGTCGAATTTGATTACTGTTTATGAATAGTTCAATTCATTTACAATCTTAATTATTTCACACTATTCATCATAGATCTACAATTTTAATCAATATATATCAAGTTAGAATATCGCACAATATTGTCCATTAGTAAAAATATATGGGTATGTTTGGTTTGTGTTTGGGAGATGTGTTTTAGAGATAAAAAGTACGAAAACATGTTTGGTTTGGTTTTTTTCAAAAGATGTTTTGGAAAATGATTTTGAGAGAGAGTTTTGAAAAAAGTGATTGATTTGATATGTGTGTGAGAGAGATTTGTTTGGAAAATATGTTTGGTTTAGAAGTTTTGAAAAATTTTTTTGAGAAACATGTTTGGTTTGAGTTTTTCTGAAAACTCATTTATAGAGAAATTTTCCCAAAATTTTTTCAGAGATTCAAACCAAACGAACCCATAATTTCTTGCGCACATGGAAAGCACATACAAAGGGGTCAAGACGCAAAAGAATAGAAGTGGACGGGTGTACCTTTTGTTTGAGTAGAGAGAGAGGATTGCGAGAGAGAGAGAGAGAGAGAAACAGCACGAACTTGTACATGTCGTCTGCACATTCCCTGCAATGGTGTGATATGTTGGCAGCTTCTCTCCTTCTTTCATTTTTTTTCCTTTCACTTTCTGCTTTACAATTTACCCTCACCTTTTATCAGTTGTCCTGAAAAGATGATTAATTTTTTTAAAAAAAATTTTGATTAGTTTTTTTAAAAATATATATAAAAAAATATGAAAAGTGATATGATTCAAAATTAATTAAAATTAGAAAGTGATTCTTAACCATCTTTTCAAAACAATCCTATCTCTTCAAAGAAAAATGATTGAGAGTTCTAAATTGTGAGCTCTAGAGGTACTCTAAAATGTAGGCCCTACTCTCTTATGTGATTTTTTTCCCTCTCACATTAGTAAAGCTCTAATTATAGTTCTACTATTACAGAATCACTTCTCATCTTCAAATAGGAGGAAAATGCTATAGATCTCGAATTTTCTACAAAATAAATAATCAAATGTCTCACATGAGTGTAGAGTTTACAAAATTGCGGACCCCACGCCCATGCGAGACATTTAGGCCTCGTTTGGGAACCAATCCGTTTAGCCAAAAAGTCAAAAAGTTATTAAAAAAATCAAAAACCCAACAACCCATACCAAAAAGTCAAAGATTCTCTTTTCTCTCTACTTTTTGCACATCTTTTTGTAAAAAACCAAAAAGTCATCCCAAACGTACTAATTTTTTTTAGCTCATATTTTAGCTAAATAACCAAAAAGATACTAAATTAGGTGTTGTTTGGCAAGTTGGTTTGTGGCTAAAATAGCCACGAAAGACAAAATAGGCTATTTTGGCCACAACAAACAAAATATCACATCCAACCCATAATCATTACACTTTTCTATCACAAAAAAAAATCAAAAAAATCAAAAAGCCAAAAAGTCATTCCCAAACCAAGTTTTTTAGCCCAGGCTAAAATAGCCAAAAAAGCCAAAAAGTCAAAAAGCCAACCCACTTCCCAAACGGAGGCTTAGCCTGTTCCCAAACGAGGCCTTAGTCATTTATTTGGTAGAAAAATTGGCATCTCTAACATTACCCCAAATATGATTCTACTTAATTTCCCATGCACGTATGGACGTGTGAGTTCCTAATCCATCTCTATTGGCATGTGTGCTACGTATGCATTAGCACGTGATTTTCTCATTTTTATTGCAGAGTGAATCACACTAACAGTCCTTATAGTTTGGTGCTTGTGTTACTTTAATCTCTGACCTTTCAATTGTGATAAATTTGACCTTAAATTTTGAATCTTGTTCCAAATAAGGACAATTGAAGACATTGTTGCTCAATTTGAAAGGCAAAGTCGCCATACAACTTATTTTGTGTTGGTTAACTTATATGTTGTTTGAAATATAAATATCTTTTTCTAATGAATGCTATTAAAACTTTTGGTAAATTACACTAACCTCCCCTGAGGTTTACCTTGATTACAGGAACCTCCCATGTAGTTTCAAAAATAATACTGAGCTCCCTTACTTTTGAAAATAATACTCAGATTCCCCATTCCCGCTAAAAGAGCATTAACAATGTTAACTTGATAACCAAATTGACCATAATACCCTTGAACCACATTGTTAAAAGAAACAATTGACCCTTAATGTAAAAAACCCCTCTCATTCATTCGCATATTATTTACGTCATCATTATCATTATCAATAACAACAACTAAAAATAAATAAATTATATAATTGATAAATGCAAAAATTATCCTTTGAAATTCAATTACACCATACCAAAATCCATACCATCCATTTCTAATCTCTCCACTTAGGGTTTCGTTTTATTCAAACGATGCACAAAGCCTAATCAATCTCCACTATCTCTCTCTCTCTTTCTCTCCGACTGAGAACAACAATAACAACGGTGTTGATACAACGCCATTTCTTACGGAACAAATCTTCCGGAGCCGGTAGTTCGTTCGGCATCCACCGAGCCTCACGCGGCTCGGTTCCTCCGTCGCGCCAGCAACTGGAGAATGATGCGCGAGCCATTAATAGAAGTGTGCAAGTCGGCGACGAAACAGATCAAGTATAGGCAGAGCGATTGGGCGTATTCACGACCTGATCATGATTCTCAATCTCTTATAGAACCTGACATTTGTAGACATGGTGACGGCGGCGAAGAGCCGGAAGGAGTCGGCAATGGTGTCATTGATGGTTTGGATTGATCTGAGGTGTGTGTGTGTGTGTGTGTGTGTGTGTGAGAAAAAAAAAGAGAGAAAGAGACAACAGCAGATGAGAGATGTAGCGGCGGAGGAGAGAGAGAAAGAAAGAGAGAAAGAGGCGGCAGTTTGCGGCGGGAAGAGAGAGAGATAGAGCACAAAGAGAGAGTGAGAGGGAAGAGAGATGGAATAGGTAAAATATTATGGATAACAAAGCACAAAGAGAGAATGAGAGAGAAGAGAGATGAAATGGGTAAGATATGTATGTGTTTATATATATATATATATATGAATAAATTACACTTACCTTCCCTGAAGGCTGGTATTGGAATTTGTAGAATAATTATGGATGATATCAGCATAATCTATTTGAATTTGGACGGATGGGTAACAAAAAGGGGTCTTTGTATATTAGTTTCAAAAGTATGGAAGGTTAGTGTTATTTTTGAAACTACAGGGGAGATCCCTGTAATTAATGTAAACCTCAGGGGAGGTCAGTATAATTTACCCTAAAACTTCTTCTGTTATAAAGTTATATTTTGTTTGGTTTTAAGAATTTATTTTCAGATTTTTTTTTTTCTAAAATTAAATTGGTGAAAAAAATTAAAAACACAACATTTTTATATAATATCTTTTGGGATGGTAGAAATAATTTTTTTGATATTTATTTTCATTAAATTAGTTTTTATTTTTTCAAAAGTCAAACACGGCGCCAACTTTGATATCATTATTAAACCAATCCATTAAATCAAAAAATTCAAAACTAAAAATATTTTATATATTAAACATATGATACATTAAAAGTCTAATAACCATTTAAAAATATCTGTTAACAATAAATACACTCATCTAGTATATGATAACCATCCAAAAATATCAACAAAAATAATCAGCCATTACATGATCACCATCTAAACACATACTAAAAATTAATTTGGTAAAAAAATAAAAATATAAAAAATTTACGATTTTTATATAACTTTATATTTGGTGAGTAGATATAATTTTTAAAAATTTAAAAATAATTTGTTGACATTTATTTTTATCAAACTAATTTAAATTTTATCAAATTGACAACTTTACCCTTAAAATTGTGCAACAATGTTTTCAATTATTCTTATTTTAAACGAGAGTTAAAATTTAGAGTCAAATATATTATAATTAAAAGACCAAAGACCAAAATAATACGAAACTCAAATTATAAGGACGGTTAGGTGTAATTCACCCTTTATTGTATTATAAAGTTGTTTGTTAATAGTGGACAAAACTTGTGGAAAAGGTGTGAATCCAATCCTAATTGGGGATGACGTTTCAATATTGAAACGTTCCATACAAAAAAATTTGTCCAAACCTTTCAAAATCTTTAACTTTTGAAGAGTATCTTCAACTTAAGAGTCATTTGAAGTATTTTTCACATTAGCCCTGTTTAGTAGGGCTTATTTCCACCTTATTTTAGTTTTTACCTTAATTTAAGCTATTTTGATGTATTTGGTTCAGCTTAACAATACAGCTTATAATTTTTTGTAAGTTAAAAATCAACTTATTCTTTGAGTAGGGAAGGAGAAGCTTAATTTATAAGTCAAAAATCAGTTTACGTTCACAGCTATAAGCTATAAGCTGTTAGGCTATAAGTTATAATCATTTTTCCACAACTCTACCAAATAGGGCCATTATGAAGTTATAATAAAATAGGCAAGATGATAAGTATTTTGTTTTTATGTTCTCTCGATTAAATACGTTAAAAGAATTTTGGAAGTTAGGCAAACAAATATTAAGAATATATAATATTATTAAATATATATTAGGTAAAATGTCTATCAATATTAGGTGTGAGCATGGACCGAATTAGGATAAAATCAGGACTAATCCGTTATCTACGGTTTTTGAACAATTGGAACCAATCAAATCCGTTTAAATCGTGGAATCAATCCGAACCAATTTATTTAAACACGGATTAGATCGGTTTAGGACCACGGATTCACAAAATTAAATAATAAAATATATATATAACACTTTAATTTCATAAAAATATAAACATAGTACTATACTAGTTCTACAATAGTAACATGTCTTTGTGTAATAGCGATATACTGTTTTAGAATATAAACAACCATAAGAAAACTGGTTCCAGCATAAGTATTTAGATCATTACAAATCAAAACTAAAAACTAACAAATAAAAGCAATAAAAGAAACAGCAATGATAGAGACCCCCTTTGTGGAGGACCCCCACAACCCCCTTTGTGATCTACACCATTCATGATGTGGACCCCACACATACATAAGTAGACCCCACACATCATGAATGGTGTAGATCAGTAAGGGGGTTGTGAGGGTCCTCCACAAAGGGGGTCTCACTCATTTTTCTAAAAGAAAATACTATATGGGTTTAGGTTTGTGTTTAGGTTATATATGGAATAAGCAAAGATACTATGTGGGAGGGTGTATAATAAAAATATAGACTATTTATATACAGTTCGGATCGGTTCCAATCCGGAACCATGGGGTTCAATCCGGAACCAATCCATAGACTACGGATTTTTAATTCTTCAATCCAAAACCAAACCACGGATTCAAAAAATCAATCCAAACCTATCGAATTGGACTGGACTGGACTAGATCGGATTGGATTACGGATTTTACGGATTCCTTGCTCAGCCCTAATCAATATTGAAGTTATTTTAACCACAAATGGAATTAACGATAGTTGAAGTGACTTTTTTTTTGAAAACCTTTTTGTTATGATATTATAAATTAACCATCTAGATATATATATTTTTAAAATTTAACAAGCACCCATGTCTTTCCCATATAAAAAATAAAATAAAATAATTGGTATTAATATACAAATTTTTGAATTACATATAAATTTATCCGTTTTATTAGATTCGTCATTGTTTCTCACTCCATATAGGAAAATTATTCGATAATTCCGAAACACACGTGGCTATACTCCAAGTCAATTACTAATTATTTAATCCCATGTTATTCTCTCATCTCCAACATAAATCGTGGGCTCCTATCCCTCTTTACGAATCAAAACCTTATGAAGTACCACGTGTCCATATTCTGGAAATATAGAATAATTACCCCTCTAGATGAAGTAAAAAGATAGTATCAAGGGATGTTGCGGTGACTATGTCACAGTAACGATTGGTAGTGCCTTGATGGAGACTTTTTTTGAGAATTTTTCGATGATCCGAACTGTTCATATTATAGGATTCATTGAATAGATCATTCATGCAAAAAATCAAATTAATTGGAAATCTATAGCTTTATAACAAGAACACATTTGTTTTTTAAAAAATAAACGGTTAACGTGATCTTGATAATTTTTGTAAAATAATTTGAATCTGATCATAGAGTTTCGAATTTCTAATTAACTTGATTTTTATTATGAATAATATACTCGACGAACCTCACAATATAAACGGTTCAAATTATCAAAATGACTCAGAAAAACCCCCACTGAAACACCACAAATTCCTACTGTGACTTTAGTCCTAGCAAGATTGCCGAATTCGAAAAGATAAAGGTTGAATCAATATCCAAGATACAAGATAAAGACATTCAATGTAATAATTTGTACATAATTTTTTTCGTCACATAAACACACACAAAAACTAAAATAAAAATTTAAGTATCTGCAAAATATCATACGACAATACCCAACACAAATTATCAATTGCCACTCCAAAAAAATTAATTTTACTGTTTAAACTAATTACACTCAATTTAAGTAATTAGTAGCCAATATATATATATATATATATTTTTTTAACACAGCATTTGAGTAGGCCTTCAGGTGTGCGAGTCCATGTGCAGGTGAGAGTACTTTATTCCTTCTGTTCTTCGGTCGGCAGTGGCAGTGGCCACTGGCCACCCTAACCAACATGGGTTAATGGCCCTTTGGGTCCGAACATCCACTTGTTTTGTCTAACATGGACCATCAATCAATGCCTTGCTGATTTTTGTTTCTTTATTCTTCGCCATCTTTTGGGTTAAATTTGTCTTTTGGGTATAAGTTGGTTTATGTCTAGGTTGTAATGCTGGTCTCTCGTTATCAATCTAAGGCGTTGTTTGAAATGATATAAGTGATGTATTTTTTAACTTTTTACGAATAAATATACAAAAAAAATAAATAAATGATGTAACTTTAAAAAAATAAAAAATATACACTAATATTAAATATGCCAAATTATCCCTAAAATTTTAATGTCACGTGAAAGAAAAACTATTTACTGATATTTAGGTATAATGGTATCTTACATGCTATTGAAATAATGAATAATGAAATATCGAGCACCATTAATGAAGGTTTGAATAATTGATGTTTTATAAATGTTATAAGGCATAATTCAAACCGAGCACTTATTCCATCCTTAATTGAGATAATAAGTTAAAAAATGATATTTTGAAAAATAGCAATGTTAGGAATATAGACCGAATGGGACATGGATATTTAATAAGATATTTGTGTCTCATAATGTGTTTAGTGTTCTGTGCACTTAGACTTATTATTTGAAATATATAAAATATTATTTTTTTAAAAAATATTTTTCTCACTTTTAAACATATGAGTGAGTAATACTCCATTACTTTGTATCTAGGAAGTGAGAATATGAAACCCATCACATAAATAAATTATATTTATACAAAAATTTCACAGGAATGACGTAATAATATTATTGTTATAAATAAATATATCTTCAACGATGTTTTGTTTTAAAGTAAATGATTTGTTTATAATGAGTTATATTATTATGTATGATTTTTTTATTTGTATAATATTACTCATCATACAAATGTTATATTGACAAATAAAATAAAATGCATAACATTATTGGATACTTAGATATGTTTCATGTTACATTGGATTCTTCATTCTGTCTGATGTTGTGGTTTATATAATATATAGCATGGAGTACAAAATTGACCAGAATATTATTGTACAAACATTGGAACAAGGAACTGAACTTTTCACATGAGGTGAGTCCATAATGGAAGGAAACGTGAAGTATGTCAGAAGGAATGTGTATATGTGGTGGACTCTAAAGAAGTAAGGCCATCTGAATTTAATTATGTCTCTAAGATTTTAACCACTAACCAACAAAAAAAAAAAAAAAGAAGAAAAAGTTAACATGAAATTTCAATCCAAAAACAGTGGCCTGTCCTGATCATACCTTGATCCTTCATGCCCTCCTGAAGGCATGTTTGGTTGCTCTTTTTATTTTTCAAAATATATAAATAAAACAATATAAAAAAAAATACGAATTACACTAACAATCCCTATAATTTGGAGCTTGTGTCACTTTGGTCCTTGACTTTTCAATTGTGACACATTTGACGCTGAATTTTGAATCTTGTTTCAAATAAAAACAATTGAAAATACCATTGCTCAATTTTAAGGGCAAAGTCGTCGATTTGATAAAATATAAACTAATTTGACAAAAATAAATGTCAAAAAAAATATTTTTGATTTTTTTTTTATCCACCAAAGATAAAATTATGTAAATTTGATAAATTTTTTACATATTTATTTTTTTTTTTACCAAATTAATTTTCATTATGTGTTTAGATGATAATCATGTAATGGGTAGTTGCTAAGCTTTTAATGTGTAATCGATATATTTAATATATGAAATGTTTTAGTTTTGAATTTTTTGATTTAATAGATTGGTTTAATAATGATATCAAAGTTGTACTCATATTTGACTTTTGAAAAAATAAAAACTAATTTAATGAAAATAAAAACAACCACCCATTATATGATCATCATCCAAACATATAATAAAAATTAATTTGTTAAAAAAATGTGTAAAAAATTTATCAATTTTACATAATTTTATCATTGGTGGGTAGAAACAATTTTTAAAAATTTAAAAATGTTTTTTGACATTTATTTTTGTCAAATTAGTCTAGACTTTATCAAATTGACAACTTTATCCTTTAAATTGATTAATAGTATATTCAATTGTTCTTATTTTGAACAATATTCAAAATTTATGGTTAAATGTGTCACAATTGAAAAGTCAGAGACTAAAGTGACACAAGCTCTAAACTATAGGGACTTTTAATATAATTCGCCAAAAAAAAAAAAGAAACTTGTTTGGCACATTGTTTGTAAAATTTGTTTAATTTTTATTTTTTTTTTATTAAAAAACCTGCCTTTTGGAAAACACACAAAAATAAAAATAAAAAAAGAAAATGTGGTTTTGCAAATGTTATTTGTGCTTTTGATTTGTTTTTATTTATAGAAATACTAATGGGTGGCACACGTAATGCATATGCAATTTGGATAAGTAAATATAAAAATAAATAATAAAAAAAATTAATATCATAGTATGTATGTTATCTAAATTGTAAGAGTATTCTTAATGAAACTCAAGGTCTTAGGTTCAAACCTTGTTAGCGCCTTTGAATAATAGTGTTTTATTTTAGGATAAAAAAATTTGCCGCATCTCCACACTATTAGACACCTACTCATGTGCTCACATATATAATATTATTATATAGAGAGATTTATTAGAAAATCATTTTTCAAATGTTTATATCTTAATTAGTCCATAAGATATTCTTGTATTTCAATAAGTTCTATTATTTAACCATTTGATCTGCCAAATCCTAATTTTCATATTTAAAGTATTTTATGGACATTTCTACCCTTACACATATTTTTTGAACGGTTATCAATTTGGTGATGTAAACATTCATAATTTATAATGTAAATATTCACATTGATGTGTGAATGTTCATATTGACAATGTGAACATTCATATTGACATGTTAACATTGTGAACATTTACATTGACGGTTTGAACATTTACACCGTAAATGTGAATATTATTAAGGGTATTTTCGTAATTATGTCACTCATAAGACTTATTAGAATATAAGAAAATAATATGAACTAAATGGAACATAAGTAAGTAAAAATAGATTTATGAAAAAGTGCCCCTATTATATTTTATATATATATATATATATATTAGAGTAACTCTAACTACACTCTCTACTTTTCACTAGCTAAAGTACGAAAAAAGTACACTCTTTATTTTACCTACTTTAGCTATTGTATTCTCCAACCACATTCTTTATTTTAACTAATCATTCAAGCTAACTTAATTAATTTTTAAAACAAAAAATACTAATTGTTGATATTTTACTAATGTAAATTTGCAATAATAATAAATTTGCCCATACAAGCATACAAAACCTGTAGAATGAGGGAAAAAAATACAAAATATAAAATAAGTTATTCCGTAATTCATCAAACAGAATTGAAATAACATATAAAATTGCTACATACATATATAAAATATATAAAATTCCAAATTCAAGACATAAATATACAAAAAATAAAAACATATACATACATATTTATTTGAAGAGCCTATAGAGCTCTTTAATGGTAACTAACAAAAAGATAAGATGGTAAAATAACTAACCTAATAATCAGTTTATTGAAACTCAAAATTAAAATTTTATTGACTACAATACCTAACAACTTTTTTTTAATTATCTCCTTAGAGATGCTGTTATGGATAAAAGCAAAAAACACAACAAAGGCTTAACCTCCATAACCCATTTGGAAGTTCGTATCTCCATACATTTATTAATTTATTTTAAACTTATTGAAGCACTTTTTTTTTCTTCTTCGATTAAAGTGTTAAAAGGATTTTGGGCCCATTTGGTGTATTTTTTTTTCAATGTCTAAGTTTATAATTAGAAAATATAAGCTAAAAGCATCATTTAATTATGAAAAATGCATTTTGGAGCTTTAATTTTTGAGCTTTAAAACCAGTTCTAATGAGGTGACAATGAATCTCATCCACTGTGATGTGATGTTTTAGTATTTTTTTTTTCTCCTTGCCATATCATTAGTATTCCATTAAAGTACTAAAATTTGTACTCCGAATCATTGTTGTTTAATTATATTGTTTTTTCAACTTATATAAATAATTTATGTATCATAAACTATAGGGAATTTGTCAAATTTGTGCAAATTAATCTCACTATTTGTTGGACCATAACCTTTTTCAGACACACAATTGGGCCTGCGTATTGTGTTATTATCGAGAAAGAGAAGAGAAGAGTAGGTCCATCAACTGAACTCATTGGGCTTCAGGGCTCAATTAATAGTGAAAATAGTTGCTTCCATTACGTGCTCTCATCAATCAAATTTAAGGAACAACCACCTCGCACCCTCCATTATTGGTAAATTATCAATTTTTAACTGTTGGAGGTTTTTAGCCTATTGGTTTTTGCTATTGGTATATTTTCTCACATCATCTATTTTAAAATATATATGTATATATATATTAATCATTTATTTTTATAATTAAAAAAATTACAAATCAATTATATTTTTA
Organism: Camellia granthamiana; assembly: GCA_036172215.1. Lineage (NCBI taxonomy): Eukaryota > Viridiplantae > Streptophyta > Magnoliopsida > Ericales > Theaceae > Camellia > Camellia granthamiana. The sequence continues at coordinate 16,071,815 of CM069903.1, read as the reverse complement.
CAAAATATTTATAAATTCATTAATTTTTTTATAACTTTAATTATTAAAATTGATCAAATTTATCTTTGATTTGTAATTTTCTTTTTTAAACTTATGCTGAAGTGCATTTTTTTTCATAAAAACGAGGTCCTTTTTTTTCATTGAGAAATTTTGATATTAATGATATAAAAAATTAAAAAAATAATAAAAACTAAAACATCACATCATATAAAACTCATACACCAATTAAAATTATTAATTTAAAATTTCCAATCTTTTTTTTCTTTTTCTTTTTTTTTTTATGTTGGACCAGTCATTATCAATAAATAAATAAATCTCCTTTGGACCACCACGGGGAAGAAGAAAAGATGACTATTATAAGGTATATGTAGGGACAAAGCTTCGAGTGTGAGGTAACTACATCCCTCATGGGTGATGCAATTAATCTTAGTGCTTTCCACCTCAAATAAAAAAATTATAATAATAAGTTTAACAATTCAAATATAATTATAATACATTTTTTTTTATTTTGATTTACATAAAACTTAATATATTTTTATCATTAATTTATTAGTCATATAAATGAGAAATAATAATATCATTCACTTTATATTTAAATGTCTAATTTTTTTTAATTTTTTTATCTTTATATTTTCATATTATTTATATTAGTTCAAATTTCATTAACTTTATTAAAAGAGAATCGATATTATTTAAGATTTATTATAATTTCAAATCTCAATAAAAATAAGTGAAAATAAAACTATTACTCAATTAAATCATTTTTTTATTCAGTAGCATTTTCGACGAACATTCTTTAGTAATTGACAAAATAAAACTCAAAACAAAACTCAAAACGGAACTTGATTAAAATTTGTTAACATCTCCGTCAGTTTGTTTTGCCATGAAAAAAAGAATAATGTTATATGTATTAATTAGTATACTAGTTAGTATATTGATTGATGATGTAATATAATTTAAGAAGTTTTTAATATTTATAATTTGTATAATGAGTGGGATCAATAATAATATCATAACTATTGTTGGTATACTAGTTAGTGTTGGAATTTATAGTTTTATAGGTTTATTTTGGGCCAACTTTGAATCTAAATTTGAGTGGGTCCCACATATTTTTTGGGTGGGTTCAAAGAGGTAACGTGTTCCTTGTCATATGACCAGTTACACAGTGAAATGGGTGCGTCAAAACCATTTATAAGTGAATGGGAAGTTGACATTATTTTCGAGTTTTTGAAATGGACAATTAAAGAGTACAATGTGGGTTTCCTTGTAATGGTTGTTCCACATTGAAAACTTAAGAGAATTTATGTATGTATACAAGTTCTAGGTGACAACACTTGGTTTGGCTCCCAAGGGACACTCCAAGTTTGTAGAAGGAAGGAATTATGGACAAAGTAAACCTTGGCTCAAATCACCACACATGCTCACGCGACGCCGTCCAACCGGGCGAGCCGTGGGTTGTGCGTCGGTTTTAACATTAAATTTTTGAACAAAATTTATTTGAATTGTTTCCAAAAATTATTGTGGGAAAATTATTTTTTCTGAACGAAATTAATTCAAATTTTGTGCCAAATTTGAATTCAATTTTTCCTGTCCATACAGTGCCTTTCCGGTCCAATTCCATCAGGTTTAAACTATTTTTTAACAGTTATAAAACTGCCAGCAGATCTGTTCAAGTTTAAATTGCACCTATTCGATTCAAAACTGCATCTATTCGATTTGAATCTCATATCTATTTGGCCCTATAAAAGCAGACTTGTTTCCAGCATTAATTTCATTCCGAAATTCATTTTTTTTTCTTGTCTTCCTTTGTGCTCTCTTGCATTCATATTCTACATATTATTTTAATGAAAATTTTTTAGAGCATAGAACATAGTTTAGTTAGCCGTACAGATTGTTTTGAGTGCTACTACAATCTGTGTAAAGATCATTGTATCTTGGGAGATAGACGACATTTATCCGTAAGCACCGAAGCGAGGCGAATCTGTCTTAAGGACAGTGTGTCACACACTCGACTTGATCGTTTTATTGTTAGGTTGTTTCGGTAAATAAATTCTGTAAGTAATTTATTTTTATTTATTTGATTTGGTTTCAAGTTATTTATTTTACACAGAAGATTGTTCCAACAATCTTAAGACAGATTCGAATTATTCTGTTTATATAGAATTTTTCGTTTGTTTCCTTTTCCTTTTCTCTTTCTTCTTCTTACAGAAATTATTTTTCTGTACTTATAGAAAATAATATTCTTGTTGGAAAAACAAATAGTAGTAATATACTATTTGAAAAATAGTAGTAATATACTTTTATTTTCTTTGACAACTAGTAGTAATTTACTGGTAATTATTAACAATTCAAAATATTTATTTGTGAAGTTAGTCAAAAATTAATTTTGATTTTAAGAAATAATTTCTGAGTGTTCATTAATTAAAATTCTGTTTTCAGTATTTTAATTTTTGAAGTGTTACAGAAATATTTTTCTGTGTGGAATTAATTTGTTTAAATAAAATTTTATTTTCAAATTAATTAGAAATAAAAGTTACAATTCTAGTTTCTTTTATTTTTACAGAATTAAATTCTGTGTTTATGGTTTAATTTTTTGTATAGTATAAAATTCTAATTATAATTTTGTTTTATAATTTAGAATTCATGGCTACTGAAACTAATGCTTAAACAAGTACTGGTATGGTGGCTGCAATTGCGCTACCTCATCCTCCTATTGTAACTGTGCCAATCAATCACGGTGAAAAGCCAGAGAAGTTCTTAGGAACTGATTTTAAAACATGGCAGCAAAAAATGTTGTTTTATCTTACTACTTTCAACCTGGCACGGTTTCTCCATGAGGATGCTCCTACTCTAAAAGATGATGAAACTGACTGACAAGTGGTTACTGCGATCAATACCCGGAAACATGCTAATTTTCTTTGCCGGAACTATATCTTGAACGGACTTGACAACACATTATACAACCTCTACAGCCTTATCAAGACGGCAAAGGAACTTTGAGAGTCTTTGGAGAAAAAAATACAAAACAGAAGATGCTAATTCAAAGAAATTTGTCATTGGCAAATTCTTGGATTTTGTGATGGTTGATTTTAAGACTGTGATCAGCCAAGTTCAAGATCTCCAACTTATTCTACATGACATCCATACAGAAGGCATATCTCTCAGTGAATACTTCCAAATTGCTATTTTAATTGAAAAATTATCACAAGGCTAGAAGGAATTCAAGAATTACCTCAAACACAAGCGCAAAAAAATGACTTTAGAAGAATTAATTATGCGTTTAAGGATTGAGGAGGACAACCGCAATTCTAAGAAGTGGGCTGGTAAGCATCCAATGGAGTCTAAGGCAAATGTGGTGGAACATGCTCCAAAAGCAAAGAAACGGAAGTATTCTGGAGAAAATTCCACACAAGGTTCTAAAGGAGAGGAAACAAAGAAGTACAAGTTTAATGGTAAATGTTACATCTGTGACAAAGAGGGATATCAGGCCAAAGATTGTCGTAGCAAGCGCAAAGGCAAAGGAAGATCAAGCAAGAAGCCTACTCAAGCCAATATAACCGAAATGGACAAAATTTCCAATGGTGTAGCTGACATAAATTTTTTCGCAGTCGTTTCCGCGACAAACCTTGTCGAAAATCTTAAAGAATGGTGGGTGGACACTGATGCTACTCGCCACCTCTGTGCTAACAAAAAGATGTTCACATCTTATTTTATAGTAGACAACAGTGAATAACTTTTTATGGGCAACTCCTCGACTTCTAAAGTTGAAGGACAAAGAAAGATTATTCTGAAGATAATATCTGGAAATGAATTCACTCTCAACAATGTGTTGTATGTACCAGACCTTCGCAAAAATCTAGTTTCCGGATCTCTGTTGAGTAAACATGGGTTTAGGCTAGTTTTTTAGAGCGAAAAAATTATATTACATGTCTGATGACCTTTTCAAAATAAATGTAATGACTGTTGTACCTTCTATTATTAATAAAATTACATCTCCTTCTTACTTTCTTGAGTCTTCAAATTTATGCATGGTAGACTAGGACATGTTAATTATAAATCTTTGCGTAAATTAATTTATATGGAATATTTACCTAAATTTGACATTGATTTAAATCATAAATGTGAAATTTGTATTGAGACAAAATTAACTAAAACTCCTTTTCATTCAATTGAACGAAGTACGGAGCTACTTGAATTAATTCATAGTGACATTTGTGATTTTAAATCAATTCAAACTAAAGGTGAGAAAAAATATTTTATCACTTTCGTAGATGACTATACTAGATATAGTTATATTTATTTAATTCGAATCAAGGATGAAACTTTGGAAACTTTCATTCAATATAAGAATGAAGTTGAAAATCAATTTGGTAGGAAAATTAAAAAACTGAGAAGTGATATAGGTGATGAATATGAATCACCTTTTGGTGAATTTTGTAAAAAATATGGAATAATTCATCAAAACACCGCTCCTTACTCACCTCAGCAAAATGGAATTACTGGAAGGAAAAATAAGATTTTAAAAAAATGATGAATGCCATGTTAATAAATTCTGGATTATCTCAGAACTTGTGGGGGGAAGCAATACTTTCTGCTAATTATATTCTTAATAAAGTACCTTGAAAGAAAGTAAATCAAACACCTTATGAAATGTAGCATGGGAGAGTACCATCTTACAAATACTTAGAAGTGTGTGGTGTTTGGCTAAAGTGGTTATTCCTAGTCGTAAAAAGACTAAGACAGTTCCTAAAACTATTGATTGCATTTTCATTGGTTATGCCAAGAATAGTAGTACATATCGGTTTTTGATTAATAAATCAGAACATTCCGAAATGTATGTAAATACTATTATTGAATCTCGAAATGCATCATTCTTTGAACATGTATTTCCGAATAAAACTGGACAAGAGACTAGTACTGATAAAATATCTTATGATGTTATTAGTAGTCATGATCAAGAACAGAAGCAAGAGATAGATCAAATTGAGGAAGAGGAACCTAGGCGTTGTAAACGTGCTAGAATTTCAAAAAATTTTGATCCAGATTTTCTAACATTTTTGCTAGAAAATCGGCCTTTAACTTTTAAAGAAGCTATGTCCAATCCTGAGGCTCTTTTATGAAAATAGGCTATCAATAGTGAAGTTGAATCCATCTAGCAAAATCACACTTGGGAATTAGTGAATTAGCCACCAGGTTGTAAATCTCTTGGATATAAGTGGATTTTCAAGAGAAAAATGAAAGCGGATGGATCAATTGACAAATACAAGGCAAAACTTGGGGTTAAAGGATATAGACAAATACTTTGACACACACTCACCGGTAGGGATGACAATTTGAAACTGGCCTGACAGGGACCCGACTCCCCAACCCCAATTAGAGCAATTTTTTCCCGAAAAGTATACCCTACGGGCTGGGAATGGTACTCAAAAATAAATCCCCGATGATTTTCGGGCCGGGGATGGTGATATGTTTTTCACCCCTGCTCCCGGCCCCGACCCCGTCCCCGTTAGCCCCCCCGAATCAAACTTACTATATATACCCCTTAATATATAACCCTAATTATTTTGTTCTGTCTCTCTCTCTCTGTCACTCTCTCTCTTCCCTCCACACTCTCGCACCTCTCATCTTCTCTCTCTCACTCTCACACCTCTCCTCTCCGCCTTCTCAGCGCAGCCGTCACTGTCCACGACGCCAGAGTCGCTGTCCACCTCGCCATCGTCTCCGCCGTTCATCTCTTCCTCAGCGCAGCCTTCACTTCCGTCGACTTCGCCATTCACTGCCCTCTCTCTTCCTGTCCGTTGAGTCACCGTCGTCGCGGTCACACAGAGATCTCAGATCTATGTTGATCTCCTTCGTCGTCGTCGCCAATCAGCCGATCTCCTCCGTTGTCCTCTCTCTGTGTGTATACATATATGTTTGTGTCTCTGTGTGTATGTATAATGTATGTGTGTGCTCTGTGTGAATGTATACATGTGAGTATGTATGCATATATGTATTTGTGTATGATTTTTTGAGGATGTTGCTGATGATGTTGAAAAGTGTTGAATGTTGAAACAGATTTGGATAGAGAAACTTTCAGGGTCGGGGAAACTCGATTCCCATTGGGGACAGGGACGGGGACCATGATAGGTTCCCTGTCAGGGATCGGGGCCGGAGACAGAGAAGTTTTGGCCATCGGGGACGGGGAGTGGGATCCCCGGCCCCGCCCCGCCCCGCCCCGTGGTCATTCCTACTCACCGGTTACTGCAATAATATCCATTAGAATACTAATTGCCATTACATCTTTGTACAATCTAGAAATTCATCAAATGGATGTGAAAATCACTTTTTAAAATGGTGAATTCCATGAAGAAATTTACATGGAGCAACCAAAACGTTTTTTTGTTCCAGGAAAAGAAAAGAAATTGTGTAAATTGGTTAAATCATTATATGGTTTAAAACAAGCACCAAAACAATGGCATGAGAAATCTAACAAGGCAATGATGTCAAATTGATTCAAAATTAATGAACGTGACAAATGTGTTTATATTAAAAACACAAGCAAGAGTTATGTTATAGTATGTCTTTATGTGGATGATATGCTCGTCATAGATAGTAATAATGATATAATTAAAACTATCAATAAAATATTGAATAAACATTTTGACATGAAGGACATGGGGATTGCTGATGTAATTCTTGGTATGAAAATTATAAAAATATCATAAGGCTTTGCTTTGTCACAATCACATTACATTGAGAAAATACTTGACAAATTTAGCAAAGATGATGATTGTAATGACCCCAAAACGTATGGAGTAATTATCGATAATTAATTATGTGATTATATGATCTAATTGAAAAATATCTGTTGGAATTACAACTTCGGGACTGAAATTGACGACCATAATGGGTTCAGAAAACGAAATTGAACATACCTATGTGATACCGGGAATTTTTAGAACCATTTGGGAAATTAAATTGAGAACTGAATTTCGTCTGATTCGTAAGTCTTGTTTGGCTCAAATGTTTTGATATAATTGTTTCTAGTCAAGTATAAGGGCCTTGTTTGGCTTAAGAGTTTTGGCACAAATATGTTTATATGATATATAGATAAGGATTGTTGACTCATTTGACTCAAACACAAAAAGAAAAATCTGGAAAGAAGAGAGAGAGAGAGAATTCGTGGAGAAGAGAGAAACCAAGGAAGAAGAGGGAAGAAGATAGAAGAAAGAAAAGGGATTAAGCTCAAATCTTCTCTAACTTAAAGAATCAAGGTAAGCTTTTCATGACTTAGGTTGTTAATCTTTGACCTCTAACATTTGAACTCAAGATCATGGCTTAAAGTAGCATGAATCATGTCTATTTTGTATATTTGAGGAAGAATCTCCATGGATGTAGAGATATGAAGTTTGTATGTATATGTTTATGGTTTTCCATTGTTGGTCCAAGTGTGATCTTCTAAAGATTCTTGTGGGTTTGTTTTAAAGTGTTAATGGTTAAATTATGTTGTTGATCAAGTATTTTGAGACTTGAATTTCATAAGATTGGAAGTGGGTTTTGCAAAAAGGGAAGATTGAAGCTTTGAAAAGTCCAGAATTTCGAATTTCGCATGGTCTGCTCGAGCGGAGGGATTCCCGCTCGAGCGTGAAAATCGGCCTCTCAGCAATTTTGAAAAAATTGTACAGGCCGCTCGAGCGGCCAAAGTTGCGCTCGAGCGGAGGGACTTATTTCAGGAAACTTTGGACAGTTGAGTTACATGATTTTAACATGTTAATTGCATCATTTAGCATCTTATGAACATGAAATGAACATGAAAGAATGTAAAAAAGGAAGAGAATGACAGGAATTGTGTGATTTGATGACGATATGTGTTAAGGCAATGTGTTATTATGATGTTTGCAGGTCAAACTGTGAAGACCGTGCCACCGGTTTTGGAAACCCACTGTGAGTAGCATTTCTGTAAAGTTACGTTGATAAGCAATATATTTGAAATGTTATGTGAATGCTATGTGATATGTTTTAAAATGTGATTTTGAACTGTGAACGAATGTCCTAATTTGCAAATCTAGTATGGCATCCATAGCTAGTTGAAGTCATGGGGGCGAGAACATGCAAGCCCATGCGCTTGAGTCATGGGGGACGGCATGGAAGGACAAGCCCATGACCAGTTACGAGATCTCGGTATGTGTTTAATCGGTGTCCGGGACCGGTTACTCTAGTTGTTGGACCACATGTGTTATGTTCTATGGAGTATGCCATTATGTATGTTCTATGATGATTATGATTATGATTGTTTTATTACGGATTTATATGAAACATGGAATTCGTTCACTAACCCTTTACTTTAATGTTACTTGCTGAGTTTTAGCTCATTGTTTGTATTTATGTATTTATAGGTGAGCCCTCAGGGAGTCAAGGCTAGGCGGAGCTTGTTCGAGCCGCCGTTTTGAAGCCAACCAGATGTTTTGAGTGCCTCCGATTTGGGGCTAGGCCTGGAAGGCCGTACTAGCTTTGTTTTTGGTTGTATAGCTGTGGCGTGAGCCTATGTTTTGTATGTGAACTTTCGTTACATGTTATGTAATGTAGTGGGTAAATTACCATTTTTGGCATGTAAATGTATGTTCATATAAATGCACAGCTCTTTGGACTATTAGTATATTGCTTTCGCTTCCGCGAGCCCCGTTTATTTATGTTATGTTCAGAAAAGCCTGTGGTAATCTAGAATTACTGGCCGGTTACGATGCCAACCTTCTCGGGGCGGGTTTGGGTCGTGACAATGATCGTCTTGCTAGAACACATGTGGATGTTAATTTGTTTCTTTATAAGAATGTACATGAAAGTATTTCTCAATTAGAGTATGCCTAAATTATTAGAAACTTAATGTACTCGCTAAACTGCACTCGCCCAGATATAGCTTATGCAGTAAGTAAAGTAAGTAGATATACAAGTAATCTAGGAGTAAAACGCTGGAAAACAATTGTAAGGATTCTAAGATACCTCAGATTTACTCGTAACATTGTGTTAAGTTATACTAGATATCTAGCAGTACTTGAAGGATATTGTGATGCAAATTGGATATCAGATACTAGAGACTCAAAATTCACCAGTAGGTATGTCTTTACTCTTGATGGGGCGGCTGTATCTTGGAAATATTCCAAACAGACTTGTATTGCTAGGTTTACTATGGAATCAGAGTTTATAGCTTTAGATAAAGTTGGAGAAGAAGTAGAATTGCTTCGCCATTTCCTTGAAGATATTCCAATATGGCCAAAATCAGTGCCTGCTATATGCAGACATTATGATAGTCAATCAGCAATTGGTAGAGTACAAAGTCATATGTATAATGGTAAGTCGCGACATATTCGTCGTCGACATAACATCGTGAGATAACTACTCTCTAATGGAATTATTTCCATTGAATATGCGAAGTCTAAAGACAACATAGCGGATCCACTAACCGAAGGGTTAGCAAGAGAGTTAGTTGAGAATTCATCGAGGGGAATGAGACTTAAGCCTATTAAATAAGAGTTACCACAATGGCAACCCAACTTAGTTGACTGGAGATCCTCAGATCTATGTTCAAAGGGACAACCGAGTTGTGTATGACTCATAAGGATCACTAGAGAGTCAAACTCCTACAATTTCTATGATGAAATAGTGATGTCTGTAGCGTTTTAGGTTAAGTAATACTTTTAATGATTCTTATATCTAGGAATACCTAGTGGAGTATGGCAGGGTACTTTTCATAAGAATCACCTATATGAGTGTGAATTAGGTCGATTTTATGAGATTTGTGAAATACTACAATTCTCTAGAGTACTCATGAAAGACCGGGTTGTTCAGGGCAAAAATGAACACAATAGTGAGAACTAAACTGTGTCTGATAATATACTGTGTGAGTTCTATTGTCTTGGTTTACACAAATGGCTGAATAATTTAAGACATCATGTTCATTGGTTAACTAATAAATCTGATAGTGTCTCACAAGGGAAGGTTCAAAATCAAAAGCTACCTATCATTTGTAGAATATTTTCAATTTTTGTACTCTTTGTAATTAGATTATGTTGTTGCATTTCTTCTCTGTCAAATTCCATTCATGTGAGGCATTGTTGGAATTTATGGTTTCATAGGTTTATTTTGGGCCAACTTTGAGCCCAAATTTGAGTGAGTCCCACACGTTTTTTCGGTGGGTCCAAAGAGGTGACGTGTTCCTTGCCGCATGGCAAGTCACACGGTGAATACGGTGCGTCAAAACCATTTATGAGTGAATGAGAAGTTGACGTCATTTTCGGATTCATGGAATGGATAATTAAAGAGTAAAATGTGGGTTTCCTTATAATAGTTGTCCCATATTGAAAACTTAATAGAACTTATATGTGTATATAAGTTCTAGGTGGTAACACTTGGGTTGGATCCCGAGGGGCACCCAAAGTTTGTAAAAATGAAGAGTTATAGACAAAGTGAACCTTGGCTCAAACCACCACACACGCGCATACGTGCCATCGCCATCGTCGTCCGTCCGATCGGCCGTGCCGTGCCAAGCGCAGGTGTGGGTTGGGTCGGTTATAACATTAATTGTTTGGACGAAATTTATTTGAATTGTTTCAAAAAATTCTTGCGGGAAAATTATTTTTTCTGAACGAAATTAATTCAAATTTTGTGCCAAATTTGAATTCAATTTTTCCTGTCCATACTAGTGCATTTTCAGTCCAATTCCAGCAGGTTCAAACTGTTTTTTAACAGTTATAAAATAGCCCAATAGTTATGGACAGATTCAAAACTGCCAGTAGATCTGTTCAAGTTTAAATTGCACCTGTTCGGTTCAAAACTGCATTTGTTCGATTTGAATCTCATACCTATTCGGCCCTATAAAAGCAGACCTGTTTCCAGCATTATTTTCATTTCGAAATTCATTTTTTTTCTTGCCTTCCTTTGTGCTCTCTTGCATACATATTCTATATATTATTTTAAGGAAAATTTCTGAAAGTATATAACACAGGTTTAGTTCGCCGTACAGATTGTTTGGAGTGCTACTACAATCTGTGTAAAGATCATTGTATCATGGGAGATAGACGCCATTTATTCGTAAGCACTGAAGCAGTGTAAATTTGTCTTAAGGACAGAGTGCCACACACTCGACTTAATCATTTTATTGTTAAGTTGTTTCAGTAAATAAATTCTGTAAGTAATTTATTTTTATTTATTTGATTTGGTTTCAAATTATTTATTTTACACAGAAGATTGTTCTAACAGTTAATACACTAATTGGTACATATAACACTACCGAAAGAAAAAGAAAAATTATTTGAGCTCACTAAAACTCACCTATATAGGAGGGCAATGAAAGTAAGGTGTTGTTTAGCAAGTTGGTTTGTGGCTAAAATAGCCACAAAAGACAAAATAGGCTATTTTAGCCACAACAAACAAAACATTACATCAAACCCATAATCATTACACTCTTCTCTAAAAAAAAAGTTCAAAAAGTCAAAAAGTCCTTCACAAACTAAGCTTTTTAGCTCAGGTTAAAATAACTAAAAAAGTCAAAAAGCCAACCCAATTCCCAAACGGAGGCTAAGGGTGGCCTGATGGCGAGTCTACCTTGATATTTTTAAAATTTAATAAAAATATTTAGTATATAAGATTGGGTTTGATTGAAATTTCCAGGTCATTTAATATTTGGATTAAATTTGGGAAATAATTTTAACCCAATTCGGCCCAGTCTATCTATTTATAAAATATTAATTTTAATTTTTACATTATTTAGTTACAAAATAAAGTAAAAAAATAATAAAAGATAAGGTAAAATACATACGTATATTTATTTCCCGAGTTCAAATTAAAACACTTCTTAGCAGATCATATTCATTTTACAATTGATTTCGTCAATTATCTAAATTTAGATAATTATTAAAAGGGTTTAAAAATTTAATAGCCTTCAAGATGATAAAAATTAAAATTAATAACTCATATGTAGGTAAGTTTGAGATTTATTCATTATTTTAGAGACAAGCTTGGGATGGATAAATTAGATCTAATGTTAGAGCAGACCGGACTTGGATACACAAACTCTATACTGTGCCTGTTTGGTATAGCTTAAAAGCTGCTTATTTCATCTTTCAGCTTAATTTAAGCTATTTTGATGTGTTTGGTTTAGTTTATAGCTTATAGCTTATAGTTTTTTGGAAGTCAGAAATCAACTTATTCTTTGAGTAGTGCAGGAGATGCTTAATTTATAAGTCAGAAATCAGCTTATGTTCATAGTTATAAGCTATAAGCTGTTTAGACATAAGTTATAAACATTTTCTCACAACTCTACCAAATAGGGCCACTATATAATGCTAAATTGGTTCGAGCCCAACGTAACTTGGTGTTTGTCCATCCTAAATTCCTTGTAACTATATTACATATTAATAAAAAAAAAAAATCATAATTATAATTATTAATATTTATAAATTTTATTACTTTTTTTTTTTATAATTATTTGTCTAAACATGTATTGACAAGTAATTTCCCTGTGTTTTTTCCCACAAAAGTGCATTACAGCCAAACACTGAATAAGAGATCTAGCTACAAGCCAAAGTCCCAGTACAAAAATAATTTTCAGCCAAATAAAGTTATGAAAAATACATTATTGAAAGAAAAAACTAAAATAAATTGGTGATTGATAACATACATCGCGTTCCACCAGATCCATGTAAACCGTCCATCTGTATCAGATTGTCGCCAATGAGGCCCGACACGGGTTACCCACGACAAAGTGGGACCCAATAACAAAGCTTATCCTAATATAAGATAATAGATCGCGACTCACCAAATCAAAACACCTCTCCTATTATCTCTCTCAATCAATCGAAGAGGCCTTGTACTTTTTCTCTTTCTCTCTCTCTCTCATATGCGAAGATCTCTCTTATCGGTTTCAACGAATCCTAGGGTTTTTGGTTTACCGATTCAAAGGTGAATCAATTTTTTTCGGATCATTTACGTTTTTTGTGTTTCAGATCTAAATTATCATCCTCGTATGCTTCGATTTGCATTATTGTAGTGATTGTGTGCTTCATATGATGAATCTGGTGGGCCTTCCTCTAGCATAGAATCACTGTCTAGGGTTTGATTTCTGATCCAAAATGGATGATTTTGTGTGTGTTTCAGATTTCACATGTATTGAGTTGATGAAATTACCTTCTTTAATTTCTGAATTTTGCTTGGAGAGTTATCTACATATTGTAGAGACTTCTCTGTGATGTAAAAAGGTCCCCTTTTTTTGCCTTTTTTTTTCTTTTTTTCAATTTATTTGTTTTCAAGTTTTAGGCTTGGATTGGGATTGCTGAACGTTCTTCTATTGGGTTGGGTTTCTGGGATTTTGAAGAAGAATGAAATTAAGGTTTTACTTATTATTTGCTTGTTAGCTTTGTGGATCCAAAATATGGGAAACTTATGTTAAATATAGCAAATAGTTGTATCACCATTGTTTTTGTGAATGGGGTAAAATACCTGCACTGCATTTTTCTGCAACCAAAGAGAGTAGTACTCTTACTTTGTGTTTGTTTTTTGGGTTTGTTATTGTGTGTAAGAAAGGGGAGAGAGAGAGAGAGAGAGAGAGAGAGAGAGAGAGGAAAAGATGGGAAAGTAAAAATGAAACCAGAGAAACTAAAATTCTTATTTTGTGTGGGTGGGCTAGAAAATGGAGAAGAAACTGTATAGGCATTTTTAATAAATTTATTTATTTTATTTGTTTACCCAATGAAAATTAATAGATGTAAGTGATTTCATTTTTTTGTTTTTCTTCTTCTAATTTTTATTTTATTCCCCTTCCTTCAATGTATCTGAGATCCAAACATTGTCTTTATGTTTATAGATTGTCAAAGTGCTTAGTTTGATTGTTTTGGTGTTACATTAAAAACTTTTGAAAAAATGTTTATGTATATTATCTCTAACTCGAGTTTTGTTTTTTTCTTAACAAAGTTAGGCCAGATAAAATATCTTTGAGAGGGGCTTCTTATATGCAATGGAACGGAGTATCATACCAATTCAATACGGCTTGGTGTCCTAGAATTCTGAAACATGTGGACCGTTGATGTGTTATTCTTGATATCATTTGTGTAAGATCAATATTGTTTTGTACATTGATTTGACTATTCCATTGCTGACTTCAATTGTAATTCAAAGTTCTTCTGTGATTGCTTTTCACACTTATGGCTTGACTGTACGTAATGCTGCAATTTGAAACCAATATAGAATGAGGGTTGAAGCAACCTGAATAACTGAATCTTATGTCCATGCTAAGTTTGAACTTGGATTTGTCTTTTTTTACATTATTTTTCAGTTTCCTTTATTGTGATCATCCAGGATTTGCAATTTCATGATCAAATTCTTCATTTTTGTTTTTGGATCATTCAGTTGATATTTGTCTTGTATTCCCAACTTTGAAGAAATGTTTTTACTGTGTTTAACTTGGAGATGGATAGCTGCTCACGTTGAATTTCTTTTGTGCCTTTTACAGGGTATCCATGTGAGGCAATCAGTTTTAAGGCCCCCATTGCTGTAAATTGTTGCTGCAGCATATTTTTGTCTTCCCTTAATCTTTATCCGTTAGTTGAAAATGTCGTATGAAGAAGCTTTGAAGGCTGTTTTTCCATTGCTGGAAGGGCCTGATCTAGCTTCCTGTATGGCGGTGTGTAAGGAGTGGCGAGCGATGGCTCAAGATGATTACCTGTGGAAGTGCCTATGCGCCAAGAGATGGCCTTCAATCTGCAAGCGACCATCGCCTCCCATTGTAACCTACTACAAACTATTCCAAACGTTCTATAAACGTCAGCAACGTCGGACCCTTCCTCCCCCAAGACTGTCCTTCAATGACTTAGAGTTCTACATTGATATTTGGGCAGAAGAGAGGCTAATCTTCTCGGAAGTTGTGCCGGGCCCTGTTCTTCAGAATGGAATCAGAATCCCGCCACCCGGAATTTGTGATATGCTTAGGTTTCATCTGGAAGGCCCAGAATACAAGATGACGCTACCGGTGGAGCCAAGGTTCACGGTTCCTCTGTGCCAAACAGTCAGTGTTTCGGTGCTTGTGGGTCGCAAGGATTCGAACAAAGTTGCTTGCATCATCAACAAATCAATATTCGACTACATTGACCGCACTGCCTATAGGGCCCTTGCATTTGACTACCTTGACTTCTCACCGGTTTACCCATTTGTGTCGGGTATTCGTGCATGGATTTCGTTACTATTCATGGATGATCGCAATGAAGGGGTCATTGATGTTTTTGGAATCGAAATGGATTTCTGTGATGCTGCTAACTCTGAGGAAGAAGTCCTGTGGCTGTTAGACATGCTTGATTGGAAGTGAAAGTGTAGAATCATCCAAGTGTGTCTTCCTTCCGAGGAGACCTAGAAAGGCTGTGTGTATTCTGAACCATGTTCGGCAAGCCTGTGACTGCTGGTATGATTTCCTTTTTCTTGTGCAAAGCTTGTACATTATTTTATGTTCTTCAGGATCGAGAGAATAATTATGGACAAAATTTGCGTTATTGTGAAACATCAAAACCTTTACAATTTGTCCAGACGCAAGTGAACTAATTGCCATTGATGGTTGATTGAATTGGTATAATTCTCTAATTCCCTGTACTCTGGAGGTTTATGAGAATTTTTTTTTTATATATATATATATTTTTAATCGTACTTCACCTATTAAATAAAAAGGGCATGTTCATGCTCTCTGTGATTTACTGCAAACCTTTTTTGTTTCTTGGCTTAAAACCCTCTCTCCCTCCCTCTTGTTCAGTATCCATGTGAATCAATTCACGTTGGTGTCAATATTGATGACAGATTACAACAGCACTCTTTGTTTGGTGGTTCTGACTTTACACTACTGTTCCAAATAGAAAAGTAGTTTTGACACATTGCTTTCTTGTCCCCCAACCACTACCGTTAATCCAGATCTGATATTAAAGAAGGGGGAAGTGTATGATAATGAAAGGGGAATTTTTAGAAAGAAAGATTAACGCGGTTCTGGCTTTTCATCAATTCGCAAATTGAACAAGAAACATAACCAATAATAATCGCAGGTTTGGTTGATATGGGGTGGGGAACATGAGGTTGCTGCTGTGCCACCTCATGTGGGCTTTCAAACCATTTATATTGAAAAATTCGAGACTGATAATAATATTGTACTAAGCTTGATTATAGAGGTGAGGAAAAGATTGTCAAAAAGGAGAAAGGAAGAAAATACTTCGATTCAAAATTTCTGAAAAGAGTGACGTTAGGTTTCCCATGGTGAGTGAGTGAGTTAAACGTTAGTTTATTAGTTAACAAAGATTTGATACTTTAAAAATAAATAAATAATCGGGTTACATATTTAATGGTTTTTTTCAAAAAGCCAAAATTGATTTTTAAACCACATCCTAATCAAGCAAACTAAAATTTGTACAAAATTTACTTGCTGTTTGATATGGAACCTTATGGAACATTCATGCAGTGGGATTCGAAGTAGTATGACATTATTTGATAAATAAAAAAATCAATAAAAATTTAATCATCACAACATCATCAACTTGTTTGGTTCCATTTTTTTAAAAATACTTTTCAAAAAATTCTATTTTCTTATTTTTCGTGTTTTTTTTGTTTTTATTGAATTTTTTTAATATTTTAAGCAATTTTTTTACTTTTTAGACACACTTAGATAAATACACCTAAAAAGTTAAAAAATTGTAAAAAAATCTATTAAAAATTCACTAAATACCAAAAATATAAAAAAAATACAAAAATTTAGTACATTTTATGTATTTATTAATTTTTAAAATATTTTTTCACAAATTTTTTACTTTTTAGATACATCTAAGTAAAGTGCATCTAAAAAAGTATAAAATTTTAAAAATATTCACTAAAAACAAAAAAAAACACAAAAATTAAAAAACTCAATTTTCAAAAAACTTAATTCAGAAAACTAAAACCAAACACACTGATTACTTTTCTCCAAAATCCTCCCCCGCCTTGATCTAATTTACCCTCTCTCTCTCTCTCTCTCTCTCTCTCCATGAATAAAATCATCTCCAAAAGAATTGAGGATAAAAGACAACCATGAAACCAAAACAGAGAAGAAGAAAGATGAAAATAAATAAAAGATGATCTTGGGACAAATGCTAAAAAGCTAAAATATATTTGTAGAAACAGTGTCTGATCATCACAGAAAATATATGTCGTAAGATAGAAACCTAACACATATTTAGCAACTCCAAGAAACCCTGTCCGCAGAGCTATTAAAAGCTGAGACATGGGAACCACAAACCATTACCCCATTAAGTTCAGAAGCAAGGGTCCCCACTACCATAACCCACAAGAGTGCCGGGAATCAATATGGGCTTCCAAAATGGTAAGGTAAGCTCTCAGGAAGAATTGGCTCCCCTGTGAATGGATCAAATTTGTAAGGTTCACCTGTGAAAGGATCAAACCTAACCTGGGGTCCTGTATGTTGACAATCAGCAGCACCTATATGCAGATAATCCAATCTGACTTTGCTATAAGACGTAGAAGAAGAATCTGGTGTTTGGTGCAAAGGGGTAGGATTACTTTCCTGCATTTTTCCAAAACCTACTCAACTGGATAGAGGTTGGGCTGACAATGAAGAGGAATAGAGAGATGCCTGCAACGAACCAACTTGGATTAGCAAAGTCAACAAAAGTATTTGTTTAATGGCTAAGTTCACTGAATGGATAAAGAATTCTAGTAGTGCTGGTTATCAGCAGAAAAAAGTAACCTAGCCACAGTCAAGCCTACACGTGAGGCAAGAGGATCAGCAGTTGGCAGATGAACTATATTAGAGAAGCACGATAGTTCTGATTCCTTTGAGGCAACATCCCTTATCATTGACAAATTCAAAGCATGTTGGTTCAGTCCCAGTTTATCAACCTGCTTCTGTAGCCAAAAAAAGGACTTCATAAATTTATTTGTTATGTCATTTCAACAGTCCATAAAGCTAGAAGAATTATTACGTTCAATCCACAGAGGTGGTACATACCCTAGAAATCAGCCCAGCAAGATACTCTGCCTTATTATTCTCCTGGCCTCGATAACATGAACTACAAAATAGATGAAGGAAGAAGACATCATGAAAGAAGAATTGCAATAACAGCTTTAAGTATTCAAATTGCAAACACAAGGCAATAGAAAATAAAAGCACTGCACAAATCAGAAATTATACAGGAGAAAAAAGTTGAATGGAGATGTAATTATGCTAGACCTGAACAAGGATAGATATGGCACCAGATTCAGGTAGTTCCTTGAGGCTGGTCAGGCTCTGAATATCTATCTGCCAATGAACAAAATCAAATTTGAAGAATTCCATGGTAAATTGTCTGATTGTAAGATGGGACACAACATGTTCAACTGGCAAACCAAAAATGGAAGAAGAATGGATAAGGAACTTAACAGAGTAGCAATACAAATTCTTCTGCTAACAACTTTGGGACTTACAACGAGTAGCAATACCAAGTCACAAGATCCTAAGCAGGCGCTCCTTAACAGCCACAGGTAATGAGACTACAGCAGTTTCATATGGATCAGTCATTACTGGTTCCTGATAGAAAATTACATACATTCAGCATTAATGGTGCAACAATACTAACACTAACAACCTTGGACAATTCCAAAATAAAGATACTAGTTAATCCACTGGGACTTCCACTACTGTTTCATTAAAAAGTATAGTTGGTGATCCTATAAAGCACCCTAACCATATCAAAAACATTGCCAGCAAAAGTAGAGATACTAACACTACTGGCCTTAGCAAATTCCAAAATCAACAGGAAGAATATCCAACAGAATAAGTGTTGACAACAAATATATCTAATGCAACGAGTGTTCATACAGATATGGAGGAATAGATGAAGAATGACAATTCAACATACATCAATTAGCATATGTGAGAAAGCAACCAGTCATCTTCCACCTTACTAATGTTTAAGGTGTAGCATGGTTCTAGTTCTTTCAACCATACATCACAAAAGGTTACACTCTACTGAACTATATTTCTATAGACAGCGATAGAAAACTTAATACATATGATTGGGCAAGGGCATTGTAGTATCTCTATAGCAGATTACTGATTCAGACATCCATAAAAAAGAACAAACCATATATTTTTTCAGTATAGTGTCATGGATGTAATGTAACAGAACTTATCCTCGACAACATATAGTTATAGAAGATGGGAAATTTAGGAAAACAAGAAATCAACCTCTGCCAAGTACTTGAGTTCTTGAGTTCCAAATTTAGGACCACCAAAAGTATTGAAGTTCTCCTCATCCTTTGAAATTTTGATTTGACTTGAAATCTTACTGACTGGTTTGCTTTGAGGATCATCATGAGCTCACTTCCTATTCTTTTCAATAGGCCTTGCAACTTCCACCTATTAGGTGTCTACAAAATATCTAACTTCAGTGCAGCCGCAAGTTAGATGTTTTCTTCATATTACAATTTAATAAGTTTACAACTTCAAATCAATTGGAGTTTAAACGAAGGATCCCCATTCAGTCCCTGGACTGTTTTTCCATTCATTTCCTTGCATTGTCAAGGTCCTATGCACTGAAAATGAAGAGTTATCACCAAGGCATTACTAATTTGAGATTTTTTTTCTTTAAAAAAGAAAAAAAAGAAAAAAAAAGAAGAAGAATAAAACAAAGTCAGCTCAAGAAATTCCAGAGCACAAGATACAAGAATGAATATTAGTTAGACAAGCTTTCTTCAAAAAGGTAGGGAGTATAACAGTCATTTTGAGGCATAAAATTACAAATATTCAGTAAAGAACCAAAATGAAAAGAAAACACCATGCTGAAAGAAATACAGGAAAGATATTTATTATCTCGGCAAGAAATTATCTATTAAAATAAAATAATCGGCAAAAATTTACATTACGCATATAAGAAAATTTGTATCTTTCAGACCCAACCCACAAATTTTATTCATTGGCTCCATGGGCAGAACCAAAAGCAACAAAACTACTTTAAGATTGTCTATCTCCCTACATCCAATGGAAAAACAGAATCAGGAACTTCCTAGTGGAATCCAACAAGTAAACTTGGAGTGGTTAAAAAAAAAAAAGGAAAAAAAGAATAATATGTGACTTGCTGCCCGTTTAGCAAAGTGGACAAACCCAGCGGGGTAGTGACCCTTCTTGGATAGTACAACTCTGTCCAACTGAAAACAGATGATTTACAGTACAATAACTAATTTTGGAATACATCATTATGTACAAACAAATCAAGGTTGTAATATGACGGACCTTTCCAAGTGGGTCAAACAATTTCTTCAAGTAGTTTTCATCAGCATCTGCAGGGAGGTTCCTAACAAATGCTATTTTTGTCTGTTAAGTCAAAAATAACCCCCATAAAGTAAGCTACAACTGACGGCTGATAAAAAGTTTTGCTTTAAAATCCAAAAAACAAAGAATGATGCACCTTAGCAAGTTCTTCTGGATTAACTTCAGGTTCCTCAGCCCACTCCACAATTGGATGACAATTACCAGCAATAAGAAAATCTGATTTGGAACCCGCCCGATGTGCTCGTGCAGCAGCCTGTGATTTAGAATTTTCAAGGAGGCAGGTTCATATTTTTTTTAAAGCAAGGATGGCATGATTGTTTGATCTGATAAGCCTCCAAGACAGTATTAGAAGTAGGATTGATATATTTGATAGAGACTTCATGAATTTAGGGGTTAGTCAATTGGCAAAGACCCAAGGCTAATGCATCAATGTGTTGGATTTTTTCAAGAAAAGGAGTGGCAATGGCACAGTTATTAATATTCAATTTTTGACGATATGATTTTGAACACCATGATAACTTCATATCAGATTAGACATACGTGGAAGGGTAAAATAAAATGATTAGATGAAAGCCGAATCCTGAAGCAGGAAATAGTGATCTTAGATACTTATCAAAAAAAAAAACAAAAGCACTTAGCAAGATAAGAAGGAAAGCTTGATCCAAAGATGGATATAATGAAAGTATACAAGAGTCTCAACACAAATGAGATCATAATTCAACCCACACTAGCTCCAAAATCGGCTGTCGTAACTATAATCGATAAGAAGCCAACTATAGACCAAAACAGTCCAATGGGTTGATTCAAGAAAATTATTTTAAACGTGGAAAACAAACACAAAGCAGAATAAAGAAGGCTAAGCAACAGAACAACATAGAATCTGTTGAATTGTTGTCGAATAAAAGATAAACTCGGATCATGAAGAATTAAGGTATTAAACTATTAGTGTGATAGATTGAACTCTTATGGTCACCCTATTTGAAAAGAAAGGAACTTTGAAAGGCTGACTGGTAGACCAGTGTGAGCAAGTCTGATCACAGAGCAAAAAGATGCAGCTGTGTACTGACAAGGGGTGAAGCCAACTTTAGAACCAATCCGACATAAGGACACCAATCAAAGAGAAACCCTGGACAGCAGCAATTCATGAGACAAACCCTACACCAGCAACTCCAAGTAAAAAGGTGAGACAAATTATGAGTTCTCTAAAGTAGTGCAGCACAGCACACATTCATAGAAGTATCAAAGGAAACACTTGGCAAAATGAAAGGACTGGATGAAGCAACAAAAGCTATGACCTCAAGAAAAAAATTAATGCATTGGAACAAAGTTCATTTTATGATTTCATACAGAAAACACTATAAATCCAGAGCAAAGACTGGTTACTTGAAAAATATCAAGTAAAAAGAAGTTCTCCTCAGTCAAGACATATTTATTCAATCCTTTAATAGATTCGGAGCAACCTGCCTTTGAATTTTTGCATCCTGTGATCATTATTTGCCACATTCCAGAATTGAACTAGAAGAAACCCATATTGCTGATTAAGACATAACAGTTAAATTTAAGTTTATGTTCACGAATATTCCTATCAATTTATGTGTAACTTTGACAGATAATTTGTGGTGCAGTATCGAGCATATGTTCACATTAGTAGTAATTGCCAATTTGCCATCATAAGAATCACAAGATTGTGAAATAAATATCAGAAGTTTGGGGTAATCCGAGTCAGTAAAATATATGTGTTTAAAGGCACAACTTGTAAATTATAACCAAGATATTAACTGTAAAATGATGGAGGAAAATACTAAGATGAGGTTATTGAAAACATAAAAACTGTTCAAATAACGGAGGAATTAATTTAATCATATATTTTGCTTTCCCTATAGCTAGAAGAAAGGTCATAAGAAAAGCAAGGAGTGTGATACCCAAAAACAGAGGCATAGAAACGACTGAGGATCATATGCTGCATGAGAGTAATAGAAGATAAAATGGTAACAGAAGAAAAATTAATACTGAAAGACATGGCATATGCTAACCAGTGGTCATTTGAATAAATAAAATTATCACGTTAAGCGCAATTTCTAATTGCCTAGACAACAAAAAATAATTTAAATGACACAAGGAAACCAAATAATCGATGGAACAAATCCTATTTTTACAAGTGCAGCAATGAAGTATTGTATCATAATATTTCATTGCACATCCTTGAGTACTGGAGATCAAACAAATGGGACTAGAATATGTAGGTTTGACAAACTATATAGGAGGAATAACCAAAAAAATTGGAGGTTGCCAGAAATATAATGCAATCAAATCGCATTCAAAGAACTAAAATTGCTATCAAAGAAAGGTTTCAAATTTGGGTAGAATTTTGAAGTGTTGATATTTTATTTGATACGAAGCCATTCCTAATATTTTGACATTTTGAAATTTCAAGTTTCTCCTTTTCTAGGGAGGAATGACTACTACACACGCATGCACAGCGTGTCCCAAACAGGAGTTGAACCCCACACCTCCCCATTTCAAATTTCAGGATTTCTATACAACTTATGTCTGCTACGATGCATGTTTTAAGACTTGAAAGAGAACTTCAGCAAAAAAAATTTATTATTTATAATTAATGTGATTTTTCGAAGATTCCTTGTGGTTTATTTGGTCCCTACTACTGTTTTCGTTTGATGTGTCTTGGGTATTGCCAAGAATAGGTGGCAGACTTGATGCTTAGTTGGAGAATGGAAAGATCAATAGGACAAGTAAGACTTGGGATGCAGATCCTGCTCTGGTGCATTTGGAAAGAGAGTAGTTTGAGGTCATTTCATGAAGTAGAAGTGTGAACATCGTGCATTCCAAAAAAGGAATCTTTCGGCTTTTTGGTATACATGATGTTTACACAGTTGGTTCCCCTTTTCAACGCCTTTTAATGAAAGGGTTTCGGTAGTGCAGATGAAGAGGATCTTTCTTTGACAGCTCTTGCTATAGTCGACTTTCCCACTTGGGTGAAGCTCTAGTGAAAAAGGTTTCAGTGCTTCCTCATAGATCTATTCCATTTTTTGGGGCTAACCAAAAGAGGTTAATCACATATGTTTCAAACTTGAATTTGGATTAATAATAGGTTTTATTTTTATCTTTTCTCCCACCTTCAGAAGAATAAAACATGGGCTTTCTCCCTATGGTTAGAAGTTTCCGAAAGGTAACTATCCCGGTTACTTATCCAACAAAAACAAGGAAAAGGAAAAAAAATTTATGCTTGAACCCAGAATCTAAACCACGGACCTGAGCTTCCACCCTGTAGGATTTGAGATGCAACAAATAAATCAAATTAATATTACCAAATTCTCAAACAATGGAACAGTTCAAAGATTGATGAATGATAAGATGTCAGACTATGTAGAAGGCAACATACACTGTGAGATGAGAACACAAAAGCAAAACCTCGATTCTGTTGCTTTTGGCCATGAGGGGCGTACCCACTGCTGAATAGGGATGGCAATTTGAAACCGACCCGATGGGAATCCCCGATCCCGACCCCGATTTAAGCGGTTTTTCCCCGAAAAATACTCCCGACGGGGAGGGGACGGTATTTAAAAATCAATCCCCGACCTATTTCGGGCCGGGGACGGTGATAGATGCCTCAACCCCGGCCCCGGCCCGGCCCGGCCCCGACCATGCCCTGATCATTTCCCGCGTGTATATCTATATATATAATATATATGTTTAGCGTGTAAATCTATATATATAATATATATGTTTAGTGCTTGAAATCAGTGGCTTGTTTATTATATATAATATATATGTTCAGAAGTCAGTGGCTTCTCAACAACTCTCTCTCTCTCTCATCCTTACTCTCTCTCTGTTTCGTTCTTCTCCCCCTCCCCTTCTACTCTGTGTGTGACTGGTTTGAGAGATGAGAAAGAAGCGAATCTGTGACCTCGCCTCCTCCCCTCCTCGCCTTCACCACTGTCCTTCATCGCCTCTTCTCCTCCTCCCCGTAGTCCACTTCGCCCATCCGTGACCTCGTGTGCAGTGAATCCGCCATCATCGCCATAGTACGGCAGTGGATCGGAGGCAACGTAGCCTCGATCCTCCTCCGCTGCCTCCGATCTGTGTTGATCTGGGGTCTACAACGGTGGATCTTCCTCCGATCTACTATGTTGATCTGCTGATTTTTATTTTTTATTTTTTATATTGTATTTGATCCGTAAGTTGTGTATTGCTGGTTTTTTTTTTTTTTTTTTTGGGGGGGGACGGGGAATTTTCGGGGTCGGGGAAATCCGATCCCCGTTAGGGGGCGGGGGTGGGGGCGGTGATAGGCTCCCCGTCGGGGATCAGGGCCGGGGACGGGGACATTTCTACCATCGGGGATCGGGGACAGGGAGGGTGATCCCCGGCCCCGCCCCGCCCCGTTGCCATTCCTACTGGTGAAGGGCATTGCAAGGTCAACTGCAAGATCAACAGATACAACATCTGGAAAAACCTATGTAGCAAAAAACATATTACATGTGGCTCATCCGAGTTAAAATCAATTTCAATAAGCCCACTAAACACATACCTGGCATACAATTTTGTCAAATTCATCTGCACTCCAATCTGAAACGCAACAACACAATAACATTAATATATTTTGGACAGAAACAAGTACCATGAAGCACAAGCATGCAAACAAAAGCAAGAAGATGATTTATTAACATGCAAAAGGAAATTATCAAATTTTCCATCTCCAAGGAAAAATATTCTGATCCCCTATCAGAAAAAATTCTCAACTCTCCTTTTGGAGCTTCGACTCTTTACATAAATTTTCTTGTTTCAACAATTCGGAAGTCGGAGAAAGTGTTTTACTTTTTTTCATAAACACAAAAAGGTCATTATAAAAGCAGTAAGTATATTTATCAAAACAAAACAAAAAAAGCAGTAAGTACGAAAATATGAAACTTACATCAATGCACCAAGAAAAAAGATGTGAAAATAAACCATGGAGAACTTATAAGGTACAACAAAAAGAATGCACTGAAGCAACATTTCCATTTCGTGGAATCATCTTCAGAATTAGTAGAGTGTTGCACTATATCATTCCTATACTGCCACAGCGCCAATGACCCTAATCATCCTATATACACCACACAAGTATTTTTGCTTAATTTGAAAGTATTTTCTTACTTTGGGGACCACTAATTCCATGGTTATTGCTCTGAGAAGCAGGCAAAAATTTTCAAAAATACTAAAGGAACGGCACCCAGCATTAGAACTCAGAATGTCCCTTAGATCCTATAAATTAAAATTTATGAAAGTAAAACAATCCTTTGCGCAGGTTTCCAAAAAACAAAGAATACTGTTCGATTGATGGGAGAACACCAATCTTTTTCCCGTCTCGCTGAAATATAAAGGCACAAAGAGATTAACACAAAATATTTTTGTGTCCTCAAAATTTTGGAATGCTAGACACCCAAAAAGCATCAAGTATACAAGAGCAACATGTGGAAAATTATCCAGATTTAAGAGAAAGCTTCAAATCATAGCTAGTTTTATAATTGTGCTTATGTAATCCAGTTTTATTTTATCATTTAGTTGGTCAATTCTAAAAATTTACCAGACCAAAAATTACAAAGTCCACTAACTTGAAAGCTAACGCAAAAACCTATAGTTAAACCTTCATGAACTTGTACACTTGAAATGTATATTATCTATTACAGGCAGTACTGTTCTTAATTCAATATGATTTCCTCTAAATTACAAAGAATACCAAAAAATTTCTCAAACTCTAGATGAACCTCATTAAGAAATTTGAAATAAAAAAGCCATTTTACACAGCTTCCACGACACATGTCCATCCTGGCATAATCTTTAAGAGTTTGAAATCCTTCACATAGCTCACAATTAAATCAGTCTTATGTGGTAAAGGTAAGAGTGTCCTAATGGAAAATAATAGGATTCCCTACTAAATGAGATCATTCGCTTAATGTGACTGCTTTTACCATTATTCCAGATTTTTCCTTCACAGCTTTGTCAGCAGCCTCTTTCATCGCAAAGCGTATAAAGCAAAACCCCTGGATAACAAATGAGATGAAACAAAATAGTCTAAGGATGATTTTTGGAGAATGGGAGAAGCATAACATACAAACCATTAGAGGAAGGGCAAGAATTTCCCCACAAGTAAAGAATACCTGAAAGAGACAAATATTCAGTTAAGGTTACAGTAGGTTTAATCTAGTCTTTTCTTTTTATACATTACAGGTTTTATCTTCATGTAATGTACACGTGCCTTGAATCCTCAAACCTAACCCATTTCAGTCTTAATGCTGAAACAACATGATATTACACCTTGGAAAAACAAAAACAAAACAAAAAAACTTGAATAGAGAAAGCAGCAGCACCTTAGGGAAGAGGGGAAGAAGCCAAACTGAATTCTATAATTATGCAACCATGTATATAAACTTCCAACCTGACAAATTTTAGTTTTTATTCTCTTTAATCATTTTCTATAAAAAAATATATATATATATGTAGATATTATAGCATGTGCAGTTCAACCGACATCTTCAACTATTTGGTAACAAGCCCCATTAAAAATATCAAACTTCATATAAAATCAAACATGTCAGTATAAAAATGTCTCCAATTAGAAGCTCATGAATAACCAGATTGCTCGAATTACTAGTTCATCAGGTTAGGTGCACGCATAGCTCCAATTCATAGCTTGTAAATAACTCCCAGTGTACATGTGAACGTTAAACATCTAAGCTCATCAGAGAAATTTGTACATCCTATTTACTGGAATCAGGTTGAAACTCCAGGCAAGTAATGTCTTTCATTCAAAATAAAATTTATTCTAAAGATACAGGTTTAAAGAAACTAAAAATAGCCCGTTAGCAATGCAAAAGAAACAGCATGACAAAAAATTATTGGCCGACAAAAGATTACACAAAAATTTATTTCATTATAAAGAATATTAACATTGTAATACTTCATTGAATGTTAATTTCCATTAGTTGTTATCACAATATCCCTTTGTGATATTTCATGGTAGCTAACCTTGTATAATTTCATTACAACATTTCATGGTATGTTAGTTGTTGTCTATCTACCACCCATACGGGCTTGTCACCATGAAAATGTCATCAAACCACAAAATGCCTAAGGTAGGTCATGAGATCCTTTGGTCCCCAATAACAAAAGTCAATTCATATTAAACTCGACCAAACTCATTCATCTCTACAGAAATAGTAAAAAATAACTGCGGAAACAATAGCAGTACAAGAAACTTTGCAGAAGACTACATATAAGGCATCCTTAGTCACCAAAATATAAGGTCCAAGTCCTAGCTGAATATCAATTTCTCATTGAAATTCCAAGAACTTCAGGAAATGGTGATCTGGACACACTCACATTAACAATATGATGCATAATTCAAGGTTTTTTGTTACCCGGCGGCTCAACTAAACATCCTTAAGCCCAATTAATATGGGTTGGCTACATAAATCCATCTTCTCATGTTGCCACTGCGTAAAACCATTCCCTAGGTATAATCTAGGGCAATAATTTGGTTTTTGCTTTACTCGTGTTGTATATAGATTCATTGTTATCGCCAATTTATATCACTAGCATAAAGATAATCATATAAAGGTATAATCAAAGTTAATCAATCATCCTCTTAGATCTAGTATTAGTAGTATTCAAACAATATCAAATGCAGTGGGACAGGAAGTCAAAGAAGTCACGGCATCATGTACCTACAAGTTTTTTTAACAAAAAATGCAATCGGAGTGGATGACAAACCTCACAAATCTTATTTTCAGTTGTACTACGCACCAGACCGCCGACAAAAACCTCTAAACCTCTGACTGCGTGTTCTTCATAACCCAACAAACAAAAAATAAAAAAACCAAACCATTAATAAAATAAAAAGTTCCAAAATATATGTATATAAAGCATACAAAAATTGTGCTAAAAGTTTCTCAACAGTTACTCTTTTTTCTTTTCTTTTTTTAATCAGCAACTATGAAATTATCTATATATGTAGACACAGACAGACATATATGTTTTTTTTTTTTTTAAATAAATAAATGTAAACATAAAATGGTTATGGTTCTTAGCTACCAGCTCAAACAACAATTCCTTTAAATATGGAAGAAGGAAAAATGAAGGAAGACTAACTACGGTCTGTTGAATGATGATCCAACGAAAAACTCATCTGAAAAGTCCTGTGAGATGATTGGAAATCTAAATACGGAAAACATAACAATGGCAATCCCCAAATCTAATATATACACTTGTATGCGCTTAAATTATGTATTTGCTAACTTTTTTTCGTTTACATAATCAAATTAACTCTATTTTCAAGCTTTGTGAGCAAAAAGCCAGCAAATTCAACATCAACACATCTATAAAGCAAATTCAAGCTGCATTGCCATTTGGAGACTAGTATAGAATCATTGTATGACCAACGAAACAACTCCTCTGTTTGTTTTGATGTCATTGAATTTCAATAATGCAAAACCAATTAATTACCTGTGCTTGTTGGTGAATAGGAGTTGGGATGATCGATGGTGCACGGGATTTGGAATCGAACGAGAAACCCTAGTGCAGTGGGGAGGAGATCATATATAACAGTTTCGAAGAAATTACGTAATTATATTGATTAATCAGTACTACAATAATACGGTTACTGTTACTATGAAGTATTGAAGTGTACACACTGTTTTCAAAATGTATTTTTCAGAAAATTTTAATTTTTTTTATTTTTTATTTTATTTTATTTTTAAAATATTTTATATATTTTTAAAATTTTTAGACATACTTAACATAGATATATTTAAAAATTATAATATTTATAAATAAAAAAATTAAAAATTTTACTAAGTACTAAAAATACAAATAAAAATACAAAAATTCAGTAAAATTTTATATTTTTGTGTATTTATTAATTTTTAAAATATTTTTTCGCAAATATTTTATTATTTATATACATTTAAGTAAGATGTATTTAAAAAAATAAAAATAATTTGTTTAAAATTTTAAAAATATTCACTAATGATTTAAAAAAAAACGCACAAAAACAAAAAAAAAAAACTTAATTTCAAAAAACTGAAACCAAACACATTGATTAATTAGATAAATTATACATGTCTTCTTAAAATTTTAGACTCACTTATGTGTCGTTTTGATCCTTAACTTGAATTTTGAATTTCGTTTTAAATAAAGATAAATAAAAATATAATTATTTTATTTAATGACAAATTAGTTAATTTTATAAAATATAAATTAATTCGACAAAAACAAATGTTGAAATTTTATTTTTTTTATTTTAAAATTTATTTCTACCTACCAAATATAAAATTATATAAAAATGATAAATCTTTTACATTTTAAAATTTTTTTTTAATTAAATGTTAGTATGTGTTTTGTTGATGATTGTGTAATGAGTGATTTTTTTATTAATTCTTTTATAATTATAATATAGTAGATGGTTATATTTATTATTAGCATATTTTTAATGATTATCATGTGATAAATGGTAATTAATTTTTAAATGTGTAATCGATATGTTTAATATATAAAATAATTTTAGTTTTAGATTTATTGATTTAATTGATTAGTTTAATAATGATATTAAAGTTGTTGCTATATTTGATTTTTAAAAAATATATAAACTAATTTAACCAAAATAAATATTAAAAGTTATTTAAAAAATTGATTTCTACCCTGCCATAAGATAAAATTATATAAAAATTATGTGTTTTAAATTTTTACAACAATTTAATTTTTTTTCTTACAACAAATTTCTGAAAATAGATTATGAAAAGCAAACAAAATTTTATAGCCAATAAAATTTCAATGTTATTCATTACAAAATAAAATTCATTATGTTTCAAATGACATAAAACGAGTTAACTAATATAAAATAAATTATATGACAACTTTGCTATTGAAATTGACCGTTTACAAATAAAATATTTGTTTTTGTCCTTATTTGGAACAATATTCAAAATTAAATGTCAAGTGTATCACAATTAAAGCTGCAAACGAGCTAGTTTGCTTATCAAGCTCGTTTATTGAATTCAAGTTTGGCTTGATAAGTAAGTAGGATCAAGCTTTACTCGGCTCGTTACCATTAATGAAACTCAAGCTTAGCTCGGCTTAATAAGATTTTTTTTAATATTATTTAAATAAAAAAATATTAGTTATATTATTTAATATAAAAATAATGTATTTATATTATTATTTAGGGAACACTAGTCTAAGGTCATTCTTCCATTTTTAGTAATGAAAGAGATCCACAATATTATTTTATGATATCTAAAGTCCCTCACTCCCGCTCTCTCTCTATTCTTTATTCTCTGTTCTTATTCTTGACCTCTGCACATCTCATTCTTTGTCCTGATTGGTTGTTTAAGCTGTAAGAGAAGTCCATCGTGATATCTTCGTCGGAAATTGAGAAAGCGTGGTCTACGTACGCCATTGATGGAGTGAGTTTCACTTACACTCACGAGAATCGAACCCGAAAGCATATTATTAGAAAGGTCAAGCTGTTTGAGACTAAGAAACCTAGTTACAAATTCTGGAAAATTTCCCAAAAACATGTTGTGCCCAAGATCAAGAAACTGTAAATTCTTACAAGTAACGTTAGGCAATGTAGGTTCAGGAAAAGAACCGGAGTGAGAGTTATCGTGAAGCCGAAGCGAAACAAGCCAATCGCAGACTTTCTAGATTGATGTGGGGAGTGACCTATTGATCAAATTGTTGCCCAAATCGATGTTAGGGAGAGACGAGCTGTAGCCAAGCTCGAGAGGAATGGTTCCAGAGAATGTGTTGACATTGAAATAAAGGCTTTGAAGGTAAATAGCAAGGAACATTTTTTGTTGAGTTTTGATTCATAGTTTCAACATATACTATTAACTTTTGAGAGCTCGTCGAGCTCTCTTAGGAGTGTTCTTGAGAGTCCAATCTAAGAGAGTTGTAGAGAGAGAATGTGGAGAGTCCAGGGACGGCCAGGGAGGCCAGAGAAATTTAAAATTTCTCTGGAGAGATAATTTTGTGGGAAGTCCAAGAAAGGCCTGGAATGCCTGAGAAATTTAAATTTCTCTGGAGAGTGGGAAGTATAAGGAAGGCTAGAGAAAAAAATTGATCTAGAGAGAAGGAAAAATTCTCTAGAGATAAGGGAAGGTCAGAGAAATTTACAGTGGGAAGTCGAAAAATTTCTCTGAACCAATTTTCTCTATGAAGTCGAATTTTCTCTAGATCAATTTGAGGGACCTTAGACATTATTAAAATATTGAATGTCCTTTATGTTATAAAATTTTAATACCAGGGACCTTAAAAAAAAGATCCCTATTGTTTGTACATTTATATATTATTTAATATATAAAAAATATATTTATTATGTAATTTAAATAAAAATAAATAAGCCGAGTTTATTCGAGCTCAAGTTCGGCTCGTTTACTAAGGCCTGGTTTGGGATGTCCTAAAAAAGTGTACTTTTTGTCTTTTTGAACTAAAAAGTTGAGGAAAAAAATATGGAGGTATGGCTAACTTTTTGACTTTTCATGAAAATGTGTGCAATATAATATTATTACACATGGTAAAATGTCTCTTTTATCCTTCCCAACTGACACAACAACAGGAACACGTGTCGCGTGGTTTGGGATTCGTGGCTGTCAACCAACACTGTGCAACGGTACTTTCAGAATAATTCAAAATTTTTTATTCAGTAAATAAGTACTGTGCAACGGTCTAATTTTTTGTTGCATTCATTATTTTTTATGTTCATTCTTTTCCTTTTACCATTAATTTTTTTTTCTTTTATAGTCATTTTTTTTTTTCCTTTTAACATTTTTGTTTTTTTTATTTTCGTTTTTGAAAGAATTTATTTTTTTTAATACCATTATTATTTGTTTTCACAAGCACGAAAACAAATACTTTTTTATTTTTTAAAGATTTTTATTGTTTTTTGTATTCATTTTTTTCGTTTCCATTCGTTTCCTTTTAACATAATTTTTTTTGGATTTCTATCAGTATTCTTCTCATTTTAACATTATTATTTTTTTATTCTTTTCCTTTTAACATTATTAAATTTTTATTCGTTTCCTTTTAACATTATTAATTTTTTGTTCTTTTTGTTTTTTTATTCCATTTTTTTTTTTCCATTCTGTTTGTTTTAATTTTGGTTTTTTTCTTTTCCTTTTTTAGTCAATAATTTTTTTTATTCTTTTCCTTTTTTTTTTTATTTTCCTTTTAACATTTTCATTTTATTTTTTACTCTTTTAACATTATTAATTTTTGTTTATTATTTTCCTTTTTTGTCATTTTTTGGTATTCTTTTCATTTGTCGTGAAATTTTTTTCTTTTTTCATTGTTTTCCTTTTTGTATTCATTATTAAATTTTTTTATTCAAGCAGAGGTTGCAATTGTTCCATTATTGTCTGAAAATTGGAACCGAGTGGAACAGGTCTGCTTTGTATTTTCGGGAATGCATATCATAACATGTGAATAAAAAAAGATAAACCACGTACATGCCCAGTCATTAGATTTTTCCTTCTTTTTTTTTTATGTTTTGTTTTTTTCTGACCAATGGCTAGAAATTATTTTTTTGCATAGCCAGGTTGAGAACAAATTATTATAAAAGATATTGCAAAAACTTCCCCCATGTTTATACAAGTTAATTAGTGGACATACTTCCTTTAAAAATACACTACTATGAAAATGTCTACGCTCCGAAACACATGAGACTATTAAAACCAAACGTGTTTACAAATATGAATCTCAGTTACTGATATTAACAACCTTCAACCAATATTCTTGTATTTCCAATTCGCCCCTACCGGTGTGCTTGCCATACCAATGCGTTAGTAATGTTCACTCTTACAACGGCCATTGCACGGTCCGAGTCCTCTTCCTCCATCACATCAGCAACCCGTGTGTATTCGTCGTGGTCGGGCATTTGGGGGCCCACGTAATCGCCACTGTCTGGGATACCCATCATGACCTCATCAAGTTCGCTATGTCGGCATATGAAGTTATGTAACGCCATCGATGCACATACAAACGTAACTTGATTAGAAAAACTTAACTTTTTCATATTCCGCAATGCCCCCCACCTAGCCTTCCAGGCACCAAATGTCCGCTCAATACAACTACGCAGTGATGAATGTGCCTTGTTGAACATTTCGAACTGATTCTGCGGTGTTCGATTTCGATGGGCATTTTGGTGATACCTATACCCCTTGTAGGGGGCTAGGTACCCTGTCTTGTTGCTGTAATCGCTATCCACCAAATAGTATTTTCCTGCAAAATTTGTTTCATTTTATTTTCAATTTGACAGTATTCTGTACCACTTAAATTATTCTTCAATTAACTTGCATTGGTATGTTTTTTTTTTTTTTTTAATAATTAATTCTTTTGTTGAATAATTTCTCCATTTCTAAATTAATTTTTTCCCAATTTTGTTTTCAATTACTCCTTCTCTCAATTCATTTTGTTCTCAAAAATTATATTTCCAATTACAGCATTGTTTGTGAATTATAATAAAATTTTTTTTATGACAATTACATTTTCATTAATAAATTGTTCTTATCCCAATTTTGGTTTCAATTATAATTTCATTGTGAAGTTCTTTTGTTGTGAACAATTATAATTCCAATTACGCAAACATATTTCTAATTACTTGCTAATTCATTAACAGCATTTCTATTTGGAGTACTTTTTCAGTTATTGTAAATAATAAATTATAACATCTCATTTTCACATTCTTATGTACCACTTCATTATTTTTGAAAATTTTTCATTTTCATTTGTTTCATTTTTTTAAGTTGTTTGCAAAAATTTTGAATTTTGGAAAATAAACTACATTAGACAACTGTTTTTGTTGACAATATAAAAAAAAGACAATAATTTTCACAATTTTGTTGCCAACAAAATACATTATTGAAATTTTTTATATTTATAGTTTCTACGTATTCATATTTCGGTTTAATATTTTGTACCTGGTGCGGGGTGCGGGAAGCGATGTTTCTCTTCGGTTGTCACGTAGTGCAAAACCCGGCTGTCGTGCATGCTCCCATCCAACCGGCAAAGACAAATGTGAAGCACAAATTAAAGTTGCATACAACAATTATATTCTGTGTCGGCACGCCTTTCCGGCCATAGTATGATGTGGCGTACTCCTGCGAGACACGAGCCATCACGTGCGTCCCGTCCAATGCACTGATGCAGTCCTACGCAACGCACCAATTTTTAACAAATTAACATAAGTACTCAACAAGCACTATGTATCGAACAGTTTCCACAATCAATGTAAGCTAGAGATTGATTAGTCCGTAGAAGCCCAACATTATTCTGTAATTGGTTTTTGACTTGAGAAAAATCTCTCCCAATAAAAAAAATAATCTTTCAACTTTATACAATTATATTGTTTTGTTTTTAAAATATAAAAGTTAGTTAGTTGATAATACCATTGCACACCTGTTAGTCAAACAGTTTATTAATAAATCATCATTTATAATTAACAGTTTTTAATAATGTTAAAAATATGTTTCATTTAAATTTAGGTAATTTTATAGAATGTATAGGAGAGCAATTATAAATTTTATTGTGACAAGTTAATTCTGTTGAAAATAAATTTTTTAAATGAAGGAGTAGTTCTGGTTTTTCAAATCACAGCAAACAATTTGTTTTTTAAGCAAATTCCATGAGTTATATTTACAATTTACCTAATTTGTAACTATTGTTAAACAGAGTTTGAAATGTAAAATATGTAACCATAATATAATAATTTCATCATCTATTAATACCATCAAAATTACAACTACTGTGAAGAAAAAATAAAATAATTATTTAAAATTGACACGTTTAACGGTAATTTGTTCATTATTTGACAGATGTTAATATAATTTATCTTAAAATCAAATATACAAGCTGACTTCAATTCTTTTTGAATAAATTATTTTGCTACTCTTTATACTTTATTCATGTTAAAATTTTAGTGCTTGTTTTTTAATTTTGTTTAACATACATACCACCCATTGGGCCGACGGTGATTGATAGCCTTTTTTATTTTGGCCTCATCATGGTTTTTTTGTAAGCTTTAAAAAATTTGCACGTTTATGGAAATTGTCACCTTGAATGCCCGGTACCGCTGCTGTGACCGTAAACGTGGATGGCCCCCTTGTTGTACTTGTTCGAGCGTAAGACTCATACTATGAACCGATGTAAACGGTATCATAACTTGCATTACCTCATGAAAATCGCGGGACAATGTCTCCTTTGAGTGTTGGAACCGTTCTTGCAAATGTTTCCAAGATAGACCCTGCAACGCACAAATAAAAATGGCTACTCTCTCTTCCAGCGAAACGCCATGCTCCCACTCCGGCAACGCCAATCTGAAACTGTGAAGCGCATCGCATAACAACAAGAACACTGGTTGTGACATACTGACATTATCTTCAAACCGGCCCTGGTGGCCATTAAACAACTCAAACATCCATAAACGTCCCGAAAGTATTGACGTATTTCGAGGGACTTTGTAATAATTGTTGCAATAATATCTTGCCCCACTGTTATAAGCTTCTACCAAGTTGTGATCAGTTTCGACCACCATTTCCCTCGCAATTTCATCAATAGCTTCCCAGGCGGGCATGGAAAGTGCAACGCGGTGACTCGGACCTGCGTCGTTTGCCATTTGTTTTTTGAGTTTGGCGAAAAATGTGAACAACTTCAAAAACTTCCAAGCAAATAAAATAATTCAAGTTGATGTTGAGAGAAGGACAGAGAGAAAACCACACTGTGAACTCTTGAAGGAAAAAAATAGACAAGAGGGGAAGAATATAATGGCCAAGGTTGTGGGGGCCATGTTTACACAAATGCGTAGCTTTTTTATGTAAGGGATTCTACATTGTTGTCAACGGTGCCATCACGTTTGATTCTCTTTTTTGTGAGAACCAAAAAACATTTTAATAATGTCCACAAAATAATCTTTTGTGCAGCCATGCTAATAAACTGGACAGCTTGCCTAATTAAAAAAAAAACCTATTTTGCATATTAATTTTTGCCATGATAATAAACTGGACATTTTAATAATGTAAAATAACAAAAGCTGTCCATCATATACAGGGTACGCACATATTGACTGAAAATGTAATTTTTACACGTCCAAATTCCCATGAGCACAACAGTGTTCACGTGAACTAAGAAGTCAGGTGAGGGGTACATCCATTACCAAAAAAAAAAAGACAACCTGCCATGAAAAACCTATGGTAAACAATTGTAGCATCTGTCAAAGTCTCACAAATGGACAATATTGAAGGAAGTTCACAACAATCTTTGGGTAAATCTTTAGGTACAATTTTAGCACCAGTCCATCTGCCTACGGCTCCCTTTGTCAGTTCCATTATTGTCCGAAAATGTATGTATATTTTTTACACTTACATCCATTATTATCATCTTTTTTACATTTTTTTAAAAATTTGTAAACACATCTAATATAAATACACTTTAAAAATATAATATTTGTCAATTTTTCTAAAAAAAATTAACTAATACTAAACATACAAAAATAAATAAATAAAACCAAAATTGCTAGTACATTTTTCTTATTTTTGTGTGAATATTTTAAGTTTTTAAGAAGCACGTTTTTACAAATATTTCTTTCATTTCTGATTGTCATTTTTAATTTTTTACAGACTACAAAGGATTGAATTCCATTATTAAAAAAGCTCTATCCATTAACAGTTCCAATTAAAATTAACACATCTGCCTTAAAGTTGAATTCTCTAAAAAGTTTCAATTAATTTAACAGTTTTTCCTTGAAGACATCTCCGGAACACAGCATCACATATTAGACAGCTGAAAGTTAAAAACTTGACGAGTTCAAAAAACAAGTGTTCTTGTCAAATTCCAATGCAAAAATCAGATCAAAATGCAGAGAGAATATGGATTCGCAGGTTAATCTGAGAGCACCACCACAAAATTTCCCCAATGCTCTGTGTTGTCAATCTGTAAAGTCCTGTAAGATCAATAGTCTTGCCGAGTTAGGGCAAATGAGATCTCTTAAACATGAAGTTAGAATCCTCATTTACAGCTCTGAATAGCCATGTTTTTTCAGCTGCTCTGCTCATGAATGTGTATTCAATAAAATTTACAGTTCAAACCATAACTGTAAACCCAACTCATGCATAGACCACAGATATACAACACACTCATAAAAGGTGGGTCATCACTATTCAGTAAGCTGCTTTGTTAGCATCCCTTAAAACCCAGGAATCGAAACACATTTATAAGGGAACGAAAAGAAAACATCCAACACATTTATAAATAACGTGCCTGTTGCATACAAAGTAATACAACATCCAACACATCACACACCGATTCCGTAATTAAAAAAAAATCCTACAGCCACTGTCAAACATAGGGGAAATAATAAACATAAAACAAACATAGGAGGTAGCAACAATTAAGAAAACTAATGCAGAATATTAATGAAACATGAGCCCTTTCCGGTGACTAAGGCTGTCAAAACCAGGGGCCGTGAGTTGGCGCTGATGGGCCACCCATATTCTAGGACTTCTTGATTCGCAGCCAAGTAATGACGTCTGCGTCCGTCGGAAGCTGCAACAGTATTGCCTGATTTGCCGGATTGTCCATTAGGGATATACCGTAAAGGATTAGTGAGTCTTGCCGGTCCAAGCCTTATAGGGAGTACAACCTTGCCATACACTTGCGAATGCAGTCCGAGGCCGAATCTCCATATTCATGATGCACGCGGACTTCTCGTTGTTGTAATTTAACTGAAGACGCAAGGTTTTCCATGCTACTTGCCAAAAGCGATGCTCCGAAACTCTGCCCTTTTTTCCACTGTGAGTGTGTTGTGTGACTGAATTTGCGTTTGCTCTGGCCACTCGTAGGTGTGTCATCAGCGTGAATTGCCGATGCCGCAACATGTACACTGACCGGGATGTCCTCCTCTTGTGCAGAACTGTGGTGGACAGTTTGTCCATGCTGCGCAGATTGCTGGAAAGGGGGCAAACCACTGCTGTCTTCGCAGTCTTCTTCATCTA
The DNA here is from genome assembly GCA_036172215.1 of Camellia granthamiana. Taxonomy (NCBI): domain Eukaryota; kingdom Viridiplantae; phylum Streptophyta; class Magnoliopsida; order Ericales; family Theaceae; genus Camellia; species Camellia granthamiana. The sequence goes on along the minus strand of CM069903.1, from coordinate 16,033,478 downwards.
CTAGCAACGGATTGTCCTCCGTGGCCACAGGTTCGAACGCTGCCCTTGGTGTCCATGCGAATTTCCCGGTTGCAGTTGCACCTTCGTACACCCTTCGCATTAGCTCCATATGCTCCAACGGTTTCGTTTTGAACTTCAATGCATTCTTGTCAATCTGGGGAAAACCAAAACACGTAAGCATAATGAAGTGAATCAAGGAAGGAGGAGAAACACAACAGTAGCCATGGAAGAGATGTTTATGTTACAAGTTTAGTAAAAAGCAAGTTGTTACCAGATTGCATGAATTCCTGCAGTGATGTTTACAGACTGATTGCCAGATTATGTTCATTGTTTTGTGTATACTATCCCTCTAATCAGTGCACATTTATAAGTTGTTACCACATTCCAGCAAACTTGTTTTCAATATGTGCAACTCTTAGATAGTACTTGTAGACGTCCCCGAACGCCCCGGGAGGGTTAAGTCCCGTTCTGTTCATATTGGGTTCACTACAGTTCAAAGGACTCAAATGTCACGGTTCTAAATCCTGAACCAAAGAGTCCAAATCTGGCAAATCGTTTTGAAGAAAAACAGATTTTGAAAAGAAGTGCCAAACATGGACTACTTTGCCAGATACAGAGTCGCCACCTAAATATTTTAAAATGGGAAAATTTAGGAAACCCTGACTCGGTGCCGAAGGCCACGTGTCCGTCATCACCAAAGTGGTCTTGGCTCGGGAGCTTGGGTACGATCGGGGAAGGTCAGCTATGAGCACCCCCTTTCGCCCGGTCCGAAGACCGGCCGCTACTAACCGTGATATCCGTTTTTGAAAACGTTATGCGTTCTTATTCTGATTATTAGCCTAGAATTACTATGTTATGCGCACAGCAAACAAGTATAGACCAAATCGCCTAAGTTGGAACAAAACACTGCATGTTTGTTTTGAAAACGGTTTGCAACTCGCAAGTAGGCTAAAATGCAAGTTTTGCCACCCTCAAGTGGGCTTTAGAAAAGATGGTTTTGCCACTAACTAGTGGGCTTAAAACTCACAGTTTTTAATGCATTGTCCCAATTTAGGTAATTCAACCTCCATCCACAGGCATTCAAGCAGTTATATCACATAAGCAGCTAGCCTCATGGTAATCATGCTATCATGGCAACAATCACACACATGTGATATGCTAAAGCGTAAAAGCTCACCTAGTACTCCGAGCCAAAACAGAAACCAGTTAGTAATCATATGCATGATCTTAGTTCATGTTAAGTGGCTAATGCAACACATGCAAAGATGCAATCTAGACAGGCTCGGCTATCCTAAACATGGCACGTGGAATGCTACAAATAACACGTATTCAATTTGGAATTGAAATACAACGCAGTTTGTATGATGTGCCGAGCCCGATGCATGTGTGACAAATGTATGGATGCACGCATGCATTGCATAAGGTATGCTAAAATAAACGTGCCCTAATACTAACCATCAAAGCAGGTAAATAAAAGGGGAGAAAGAAATGGGGGTTGGAAGACATACACACACTCACCCACACTTATTACAATTATGCCCTCACTCGGAGGGACCAAAAGAATAATACAAATAATTAACTACGCAAGCTAATTAAATATTACAAATTCACTAAATCAATTAACAAATTAACTAAGTTAATTAAAGCAGTAAATGCCTTGGGAAGAGGGCAAGATGCATCACGCGCCCGGGACCCGCTCGGAATCACACTGCCATGCATGGTTGCCTCTGTTTTCCCTGCTTTCCTCCTCCGAAGACTGCCAAAACTTCAGGAATACTTCCCTGGACACTGGAGATCACCACCGGCTGGGGTAGAACACCACCGGCTGAAGGATGTGGCTACCGGCACTGAATTCATCCATCGGCTGCCAGTAGACTGCCGGTCGGCACTAAACAGTGCCGGTCGGCACAAAATGCCTGCAGAACCTGCAACTCACAGCAGCAGAGGACACAACTTGCATGGCAATGTAATTCAAAGCATATATGCACCAAACACACTCCTTATCATGTTTTTGACTCAAAGGAAGATGTGCCTCGGTTCTCGGACCACCAATCACGCATTTCCATGCATGACGGCCCAAGAAACCAAGTATGCACTTTGATTTCAAATGTCATGCAAATCAAACAAACACATAAAGCCCAACCTCTATCACTTGATCAAGAGGCAAGGCATGCATGCCAATGTAATGCAACCTAGGCATGTGATCTAGTATGCAACATGGGCATGCAAATGAACAATGTATGCTAGGCGCGCAACCTAAACATGTAAACAAACATGGTATGCAACAACATGCAACGATGGACTTAAACTAACATGGATAGCTCGCAAGCATGCCAAAATCAGTGGCCATAATTGTAATAACCCGGAATCGTATATCATGATTATCAGTAATTCTTTATGTGTTAGTATGATTTAATTGAAGATTATCTGTTGAACTTAGAAAATATCTGTTGAGATTACGACTTCGGGACATAAATTGAAGACTATAATGGGTTCAGAAAATGAAATTTGAATATATCTATGTGATACTGGGAATTTTTAGAGCCTTTTGAGAAAATAAAATGAAGACTGAAATTTATCTGATTCGTTAAGTTTCGTTTGGCTTGTTAAGTTTTGGCAAATGTGTTTATATAATATAGAGATAAGGATGGATGATCTTTGACTCATTTGACTCAACAAAGAAAAGAAAAATCTAGAGAAAGAGAGAGAGAGAGAGAGAGAGAGAGAGAGAGAAGGAATTCGTGGGAGAGGGTGAGAGACCAAGAGAAGAAGGGAAAGAAAAGAGAAATCAAGCTTAATAGAATGATCAAGGTAAGAATCTATCTCTAATTTCATGAAATTGAGTGTGAATCCTTGGCATCTAGCATGTTGAATTCAAGATTATGGCTTTAAATGTTATAATTGATGAGATTGAGAAGAACCTCCATGGATATAGAGATATGAGTTTGTATGTATATGTTTATGGGTTTTTATCTTAAATCAAGATTGAGTTTCCATATGAGGTTTTGAGTTTTGAATAAAGTTGTGATGGTTAATTTAGGTTGTTTTTCAAGGGTTTTGGGACTTGTATTTCATGTATTGGGAATGGATTTTGTAAAGGAAGAAGGAAGCCATGGATTTAAAGAAGAGAACCAGAGTTTCGGACTTTTGCATGGTCCGCTCGAGCGGAGGGAATCCCGCTCGAGCGTAGATCTCGGTCTCTCAGCAGTTTTGGGGAAATTGTGTTGTCCGCTCGAGCGGACAAAGTAAAGCTCGAGCGGAAGGGCTTATTTGCAGAAAATCTTGGGAAGTTGAATTATGTGATCCTAACACGTTAATTGCATCATTTAGCATCTCATGAGCATGAATTAAAGGAAAGAAAGATAAGAATGCACATGATAAAATGTAAAAGAAGAAAGGAAATGGCATGAATTATGTGAGTTAATGATGATATGTATTGAGAAATATGTTATATTGTTAATGTTTGCAGGTCAAGAAGTGAAGACCGTGCCATTGGTATTGGAAACCCACTGTAAGTAACATTTCTGTAAGAGATATGTTATTATGAATTATATTTCAAAGGTGTTATAATATGATATGATAATGTTGATAAGCAATATACTTGAAATATTATACGAATGCTATATATTATGATATGTTTGAAATGATAATGTTTTCTGTGAATGAAAATGTGTTTAATCGGTGTACGGACCGGTTATTCTAGTCGTTAATCGACGTTATGAAAATGTGTTTAATCGGTGTACGGACCGGTTATTCTAGTCGTTAATCGACGTTATGAAAATGTGTTTAATCGGTGTACGGACCGGTTATTCTAGTCGTTAATCGACGTTATGCAAATGTGTTTAATCGGTGTACGGACCGGTTATTCTAGTCGTTAATCGACGTTATGCAAATGTTATGTTTTACCACCGACGGTCTCTGAACGGGTGGCTATGTGTATGAAAAGGTTATGAAAAGGGTTATGAAAAGGTTATGGAAAGGTTATGAAAAGTTATGAAATGATGACTGATGTCTGATTATGTTCTTATATGATGACTGATGACTGATTATGTTATGACTGTGTTATTGCGATTATATGAAATGTTGGACTTCGTTCAATAATATGTTAATGTTACTTGCTGAGTTTTAGCTCATTATTTGTCTTTATGAATTTATAGGTGAGCATTCAGGAAGTCAAGCCCAGGCGGAGTCTTGACGGAACCGCCAGTTTGAAGCCTAACCAGAGTTGTGTGCCTCCGAGCTGGGGCTAGGCCCGGAAGGCCGCTGTGAGTTTTGTTTTAGTTGTATGAGAGGCATGTACCTATGTTAGTATATGGTCTTTTAATGCATGCTATGTAATGTGGTGGGTAATTAACTCATTTTTGGCATGTAAAGGTATGTTCATATGTATGCACAGCTCTCTGGACTATTAGTTTCTTTTTGCTTCCGCGAGCCCCGTTTTATTTATGTTTTGTGCAGTAAGGCTTGTGGTAATCTCGGATTACTGGCCGGTCTCGTTACCGAACTTCTAGGGGCGGGTTCGGGGCGTGACAATAATCATGGAAATGAAGGCACAAAATGCACACACACATGCATGCAATCATGGTCCAACACCTTAAGCATAAACAAGGCAACTCTTAAGCACACTTAAAGAGGCTAAGTATGGACATATAGCATGCAACGTAAGCACTGAAATCATGTTATAGGAGGTTCCAAACCAACTAAATAAATCAACAAAGCATGCAACAATGCTCACACATTCACATACTTGAAGCATACAAGCCACAAAATGCAAAGAGGCTATATAATGCATGCTAGGATCGACTCAAACAACTTAAGACAGACCTAAAGCATGGCAAAATAAACACAAAAGCTTCACAAATCTAAGCCTAAAACATGCTCGAACAAAGGCTAACAACCTAAGGCATATTAAGGCAATTATAAGGCATCACATGGTAGGTATGCTAAGCATGCACCAAACTGAAAAATACCCTTCTACAATACTGATGAGGGACCAAAAATATGACTACCCACAGTAGATGACAAGCCCCAAATCAATATACAAACATGCTCAAAATGCAATGCAAGATTAAGGCCCACAAAGGGGTATAACATGAAGTACCAAAAGGGTGCACCAAACAGCCAAAGACCCTTCATGAGACATGTAGAGAGGGGAAAAATAAGACACTTTTCAGGCCTGTCGAAGGCCCAAAAACAGAAGCATGGTAGGCTAAAGAAACATGCAAAAAGATGGGGACCAAAGAGGGTATTGAAGTTAGTCATTCATGGAGGCCCCAAACAGTGTTGAGCCCTTCTTCAATGTTGAAGAAGGGCTCAAAATAAGCCTCTTTGTAGTTTACATCGAAGCTCAAAAATACATGCAACTATGGCTTAGATATGAACCAAGAAAATGCTAGTTTTGGGGAAAAGTGTGCTTACCCTTGTAGACCAACAAACCAGCACCTCTTGGACCAAGTTTTGGTGCTCCTAAGCTCTGAAAATGACCTCCCAAATTCTGGAAATGGAAGTGGTGGTGTTGTGCTATGGGTTGGTGAAGGAATGGCCCAAGAACAAGGGTGTTTGGAGGTTGAATGAGAGAGATATAGTGAGAGATGGAGGGATCTATGTATCCATATCAGATATGTATCTATATCTCTGGTTTTTTGCTTAAGAATCTCTAACCCCCTCAATAGAGGAGGAAGGCTCTCTTATATAAACAAAGGACCAAGCTCCAAGCTTCTCCAAGAAGCTAAATCAAAGGGGCAAAGGGTGCAAGGCTTATTCAACAAGCTTGGACAACTGGTAGGCTTCTTGAGGAAGCCAAGACAAGGGGTCAAAGCTTCCTCAAGAAGCCTTGAGCAAAGGGTGCACAAAAGGGGCCAAAAGGTGGTTAAAGGGTGCAAAATAGGCACATGTATGCACGTGGATCTGGTTCTGTGCATCCCAGCTGGCACAGCTGGTATGCACCAGGCTTGGAGGGTGCAAAGGGTGCAAACCGGCCAGAAAATTTGATCATTGGCCAAAATAAAGTGCCGGTCGGCACTATATATTGCCGGTCGGCAAAATATAATGCTGATAGATGATTCTGAGGTCAAAAAAGTGCCGGTGGGTATGAAAATCGAAGCCCCGGAAGTTAGCTTTCCAATGGCGCAAACCTTGCATCAAAATTCCTCCTATGCAAAAAGTTATGCCCTTTTCCGTGAAGTCGCGCAGACTCGATCCAACCGGGATGATGCCCAGCTTCAACCAATCATATCTCCTCCACCTTGACTTGGCTCTAGGAGATTCTTGAATGAAAAATGAAGCCCCGGAAGTCTTCTTTCCAATGGTGGTGGCCTCATAGCTCAACTCCAAGTATGCAATTGAATAAGCCTGATTCAGCGATGGCTGCTCGACTCCCTTCTACCTAGATCTTTGCCGATCTTCTTCTTCAACCTGTTTTCTTCCCTCTTCTCCTCTTTTCTTCAATTCCAAACCTCTAAACAAAGTGTTTTGAAAGACTTGCTCCTCTCCTTGCCGAAGGAATTGAATCTTTGGCCTGCACATCTCTCAACACCGAGCAAACCATCAGTAATGCCCAAGTCTTGAGGGCGGTCAAAAATGGGGTGTCTACAGTTGCCCCTCTTTGACAGAACTCGAAAGTCATAACAATGACGGGAGTGAATGTTAAAGCCTAGAGACGACCCATTTTTGACAAGGCCGAAGACTTGGACAAACAAACAAAATATAAAAAGATAAATGGTTGTGCCCGCAGGCTGCCTACGTATCCCTTTGCAAGGAATCAAACCAGCGTAGTTCAGGGGCAGGAAGCAAAGTGATGCACAATGCAAGTGCATAACTTATGATCATGCAAAGGATGCTGTAATGAAGCAATTATCCAAAATAAATGCAACATTTTAAGCGAATGCTATGCAAACAAGTAAACATGAACCAAACTACATGTCATGTAGAAAGGATGTAAGAAAATTATGCAATTCTCACGGCGTCTTGCGCGGAGAAGGCTAAAAGTGACTACCGAGAATACCCGGAGTCTCAAGCACAACATCTCTCAGCGTATCGTACACAGGAGAGGAAAGAGTAACACTTCTCAGCGTAGTACACGCGAGAGAAGAAAGATAAAATTTCTCAGCGTAGTACACGCAAGAGAAGAAGAATAAAATTTCTCAGCGTAGTACACGCAAGAGAAGAAGGAAAGACAAAGAGAAACCTCATCAGCGTAGTACACGCGAGAGAAGAAGGAAAGAATTTCTCAGCGTAGTACACGCAAGAGAAGAAGGAAAGGCTTAGAGAAACCTCATCAGCGTAGTACACGCGAGAGAGGAAAGAGGAAAGCAAAGAAAAACCTCTCAACGTAGTACACGCGAGAGAGGAAAGAGGAAAGCAAAAAGAAACCTCTCAGCGTAGTACACGCGAGAGAGGAAAGAGAAAAGCCTCTCAGCGTAGTACACGCGAGAGAGGAAAGAGAAAGCAAAGAAAAACCTCTCAACGTAGTACACGCGAGAGAGGAAAGAGGAAAGCAAAAAGAAACCTCTCAGCGTAGTACACGCGAGAGAGGAAAGAGAAAAGCCTCTCAGCGTAGTACACGCGAGAGAGGAAAGAGAAAGCAAAGAAAAACCTCTCAACGTAGTACACGCGAGAGAGGAAAGAGGAAAGCAAAAAGAAACCTCTCAGCGTAGTACACGCGAGAGAGGAAAGAGAAAAGCCTCTCAGCGTAGTACACGCGAGAGAGGAAAGAGAAAGCAAAGAAAAACCTCTCAACGTAGTACACGCGAGAGAGGAAAGAGGAAAGCAAAAAGAAACCTCTCAGCGTAGTACACGCGAGAGAGGAAAGAGAAAAGCCTCTCAGCGTAGTACACGCGAGAGAGGAAAGAGAAAGCAAAGAAAAACCTCTCAACGTAGTACACGCGAGAGAGGAAAGAGGAAAGCAAAAAGAAACCTCTCAGCGTAGTACACGCGAGAGAGGAAAGAGAAAAGCCTCTCAGCGTAGTACACGCGAGAGAGGAAAGAGAAAAAAACAACGCAAGTAAAAAGGCGCACAACAATGTGGGCGAAACATGCATGACAATGCAAGTGAAATGAGTGTATAACAATGCAACTGGGATGTGCATCACAATGCAAATGAAGTGGGTGCATAAAAATGCAGGTGGAAGGGTGCATTTTCTATGCAAGAGATGCGAGTATTTAACATGTACTCTGGTGCCTCTGATTTACCTCTTGGAGGGCTTTGCAACACACTCTGCTCGAAAAGGGGACACCCCGTGCATGTTGGCGAGAGATAACATCTGCTGCTGCTTTAATTGCCATTCTGACTTGAAGCAGGCTTACACTTGGAGTAGAGGCACACTCATACTTCGGTAGCATTGCACAAGGCCTGAAGAGGCACATCCGGAGTACAATCACGGAATTTGCTGAAGGTGAAACACACTCAGATGCTTCGATTTTCCCTCTTTTCTTTTGCTTTGCAGTCCGGAACCTATATAGCTTCAGATAGATCCTGGTTCTACTGTTCTCACATGACCTGGGTTGAACCCTGCGGTTTTTGAAAGAACAAATTCCCTTTTTTGCACAAATGTGGAGAATGGCACAGCACTCTGAGCACACAACAAATCATTTTTGAAATTGAGAAAATGAGTTCTCGACCGGGTATTGAGCCTACGACTGAACACAGCGAAAAAGACTCAACAACGGAAAACGATAGGTAAACAACCTAAACACATCGAGACACGCTCGGAACGACTCAAAGCAAGAATCGAGACAATCAAAACAAAACACAAGACTCAAATGTGCACAGGGAGCCTGTTTCACCGGGTATTATTTCCCACCCTTTCTCATTTGTGATTCTCACATCACTCGGCCCTCAAGCTCTGTTTTTCTGAAAAAGCCCTTTTTCCTCACTTTTTCTCTCAGCGCACATCTCTCTATTCTTCAATCTCTCATTTTTCAATCCCTCCCCTGGGTGGTTGATGGACAAACAGAAAGTTACGGGGTCTTGCCCCTAGCATTTCGCTAGACTTTTTTTTTTTGTTCACAACAGCGAGTTTCTCCCACAGAGGGGTTGTGCTACAATTGGGTGTGTAGCAAATCTGTGGCTGACATTGGTTGATGATGCCCTACTGGGGAGTTTGGACGTGGTTAGATCTGTCCAGATGAGAGAATGGAATATCTTGATCCATTCCAATTCGTGCTTCGCACTTGGCTTGATACCTCGTTGCTTGGAGGATGTTGAGAGCTTTCGGCATTTGCTGTTACCTTCAGTTGTGCTCTCTGGCAGGTAGAGTGCCCTTCTCGGCAAGTATGGTGCCCTTTCTGACAAATGTATTGACAACAGGGAAAAGACAAGAAGCATGACTCAACTGTGCCCCTAGTTCATCATTTTGACCATTTTTTGTTTTTGCTTTCTATTAAAACAGTTTTGACCAACATGAGAGTTAGATTAACATGCTTGTTCAATTTTTGATTTGAAATCATGCAAATCAGGCTATAAGCACTGAAAATTTTCCTTTTTTGGGTCCAAGAAATGGTCCAGTTTTGGAAAAATTGAAATAATTTTCGAGAGAATTAGTCAACCTCAGTAAAAATTCTCAAAAACTATTTTTGCAAACGGCCACTGCTCAACGAGCATAGAACCCACTTTCGAGATGCACAACCTCAGATTCGAAGGAAAATTGCCCCTTGCTGGAGGGGAGCTGCACGGCAACGGAAAGTTGCCCCTTGTTTGAACGGCATCACGGCGCATTGAATGGCAACGGAAAGTTGCCCCTTGTTTGGACGATGCCGCAGCATTTTGTAAACAGTCTTCATCAATGATGACCGAACTCCCGGATACAGAGAAGGCAAGGATGATCAAAACCATTATATGGACTTAGTCACTATGAGAGCGTTGGGGGCTGGACTTCAGGATGAAGTTGCCTACGTATCCCAAACATGGGAATCAAGCCTTACGTAGTTCGGGGTTAAGGTACACTCGGGTATTTAACCTCTCCTTTTTATGCTCTAACTTTTGCCAAGGCGCCTGTTGCAGGTTTTCAACCTTGCGAGCTTTGGTCTTCTTTCTTTTTCATTTCTTTTTTTTTTTTTTTCTCTTTTCTTCTTTTTTCTTTTTTTTTTTCTTTTTTTTTCTTTTTTTTTGCTTTTTGTATATATCTTTTCTTGCTCTAACTTTTGCCTGGGTCGCCCTTTCCGGGTTTTCGGCCCAGCGAGCCTCTCAAGGTTAAAAGTGTAGCTTTGTCCATGCCAAATGGTTTTGAGATTGAAGCCTTCTGTATCCAGGAGAGTGGCCGTTTGTATTGTGGTGCAGAAGGATCCACCTTTGGCTCTTCGAGGACATCGGATGTTTTTTGCCCCTAGTTCGAGGGGTGCCTCTGATCTAGCTTTGCAAGCTTCTTTTGACGAGGTCTGATCTTCTCGATCTGACTTTCCTTGCCTCTTGTTCGAGCGCTGCTTCAAATCTAGCCACACAGGCCTCACATTGTAGTTGACCGTTGAACGTTCTGAATGCAAGTTCAAGGTTTGAAAGCAAAGGGGGGGGCGAGTCTCGAGGCTGAGAGCGATCCTAAGCTGTACAATCTCAAGAGCGATTCCACACATGTCTTCACAGGACCGCGCAAAACACCTTTTTTGAAAGTTTTTAAGAAAGCGACAAATCGCTCGTGCTGAAGACAGTGTGGGACCAATCTGGATCAAGCTAGGGTCCTTCTCAGTACTCATACTGACAAGCATGATTTCATTCATTAAGGGCTTAGCACGCCTCTCTTTCTCTCAGTTGATCAAAGTTTTGCAAATCCCGAGGAATTCTTTCCTCTTTGTTTTCACCGTAGTGTTCAAAAAGGTTTTGAAAAACTCAGGTCATTACAATGACTTAAAAGGCACAGAAGAGCAGATGAAAAGTACTGCCGGTTCATTCCAAAATTTTCTGGCACAACTGGCACACGGCCGAAGCAAGCACAAAGGCATGAAAAACCACTGTTGTTTCATTCAGATTTTCTGGTGTAACTGGCTCCAAGGCAGAAACAAACTCAAAAGAAAGCAAAAAAGACAAAACACAAAATGAGAAAGGGGTGTCCGAGGTAACATCCCCGGAATCACCCGACTTCTACACAACAGGACTGACTCGGTACGACAAGACAGACTTGAAACAAAAAGACTGACTCAAAACAAAGAGACATATTCGAAATAACACAACAAGACTGACCCACTACCCAAGTCAGAATGTACAAAAACCAGCATTCACAAATGCTCAAAACAGTGCGTGCCGTCCACCACATCTGAAGTAAACTGAACGCCGCCCGCAGGTGGTCCAACCTCTAATCACATCACATTATCCCCCACAAGTTCACTGATCAGGTGTCGATAAACTTTGCAGGACCTGGTGCGGGGATGACCCCGTTGTCGATCAGATTTTGTATCTCATGGCGAAGACGAAAACACATGTCAGTGTCATGGCCAGCTCGCTGATGGAAGGCACAGTAATCAGCTGGGTTATGTGAGGGAGGGGGTTTCTTTGGTAACGGTTGTGGCTCCAGTGGCTTCAGATACCCCTTTTTGATCAAGGTCCTCAGGGCCATTGATAGAGACATGTACAGTGGGGTAAACACCCTTTGGCCCTGAGGTGGGTGTTTGGCTGTTTGTGAGCTAGTTTCGGATGTACCGGCGAATGGGGTGGTCATTTTTTGTGTGGTGGTGGTGACTATGCCCACATCTGAAGTTATAGTAGCTGCGTCACCACTGGTGGTCGCGTTTGAATTGTGGATAAATTCCCTCCTAGGTTGCTCCTTCTCCTGGTCAATAAGGCCCTGCTTCATAGCGTCCTCAATCTGTACCCCCATCTCGTGTAGGTCCGCAAAGGTAGGAAAGGGTAAGACTATCATTTTTTGCATCAGTTTGGGTTGGAGGTTGCGCACAACCATCCGTATCTGGTCTTTGTCAGAAGGCCTTGTAGTCATCATTGAGGCCTTTGCTCTCCATCTCATCACGAACTCTGAGAAACTCTCATTTGGTTCTTGGCGGGTGGCTTCGAGATCACGAGTTGTGACCTCGATCTGTGTGTTGTAGGAGTATTGAGCAATAAAGGCCTCAGCCATCTCATCCCAATTCTTCTTAACATCGTCTTCCAGTTTCGTGTACCAGATGGCCGCCACACCTGACAGGGTTCGGCCAAACAGAGACAGCTTTTGTAGTCTGGTGAGGCCCATCGGCCTTAAGATATCTGAAAACAGCCTCAGGTGCACCATGGGGTCCCCGGACCCATCAAATCGGTCGATTTGTGGCATCTTGAACCGATCTGGCAGCGTCACAGCTGCGTCCGTATATCCATCCTCAATGTCGGGAATGGACTTGACTCCTTGGGATTTCTTAAACATCTTTTCCAGCTTACTTAGCTTCAGCGCTGTGGGGTCCGTCTTGAACTCAAACGGAGAGTCCGGTAGATTGGTAGGTGTCTTGGATTGCTGGGGTAAAATTGGGGGCGGAGCCGGCCCTACCGGAATGTATGTACCTTCCTGGACATTGGGTGTTTCCCTGGGTGTCTGAACCCCTGGTGGTGGAGGAGCTTGATGCGAAGCAGATGCTCCGGTTTGTTGCTCTAGCCTGGCAATTGTTTCTGCCTGTTGGGCTATGACCACAGCCCGTTGCTTGGCGAATTCTGCTTGACAGACAGCGTCTTGCTGCATGGTTTTCATACTATCCTGGAGTTGGCGCACCATCTCTTCCAGACTCGACATATTGTCCTGGTCTAACTGAGCAACCGGTATATCTGTGCCTGCTGTAAGTTCGGAAATCTCTACCCAACCGCTCAAAGATCACTGATCTGGTAGCTGTGGTACTGGTGGTCTATGCCTGACTAGCCTTCTCTGGCCCTGATTACCCTTAAACTGAGTCTCTGACCTGACAAAGTCTATAAGCACAAATCCAATGTACCCGGGGGATAGTGGAGCATTCTGAAGCTATAGTTCTAGGACTACCTAGCAAAAGAAAAAACAGACAGCATCTCAGCTCAACTTTACTGGAACGGATATGAGCAAAGCTGAATGACTGTATTCTATTACTGATCACTGTTCCCCGAAATCACTGCCCCAAATCTGAATCTGATACCCGCGGATATAACTGATTCTCAAAATACTGATACTGGTGCCCGCAGGCCGGATACCCAAACCCGCAAACTGGTATATGCATTCCCTGTAGAGATACACTCACATAGCAAGTAAAAGAGAGCCAAAACACCCCTATGTTGGGGTAGGGTTTCCCTGTCTTATTTTGTCAGGAGCTAGGGTTTCACTACGTACACAGTGGGTTTCAAACAACCTAACATCGGGTAAGCAACCTGTCCTAGTTTGGAATAGTCACTACGGATTCCGAATATGCACTAGGTCGAATGGTCGAAGAGGGTGCCCCGGTGAAACCGGGGTTTGTGTTCCCATACTGGCAGAGCCCGCAACCGGTCAGCCTTATGGACATGCCTTGACAAGACAAGCCTCCGGCAAACCGCTCAGGAATAGCAGATGGCCAACACGGTGTCCTAGGCGCACCAATGCACATGCAATGCAAAGAGACACATAAACATAGTCAAAACAGGATATCACGAGTTCGAGTCAAGCGCTCTAAATTCCCCAGCAGAGTCGCCAGAAACTGTAGACGTCCCCGAACGCCCCGGGAGGGTTAAGTCCCGTTCTGTTCATATTGGGTTCACTACAGTTCAAAGGACTCAAATGTCACGGTTCTAAATCCTGAACCAAAGAGTCCAAATCTGGCAAATCGTTTTGAAGAAAAACAGATTTTGAAAAGAAGTGCCAAACATGGACTGCTTTGCCAGATACAGAGTTGCCACCTAAATATTTTAAAATGGGGAAATTTAGGAAACCCTGACTCGGTGCCGAAGGCCACGTGTCCGTCATCACCAAAGTGGTCTTGGCTCGGGAGCTTGGGTACGATCGGGGAAGGTCAGCTATGAGCACCCCCTTTCGCCCGGTCCGAAGACCGGCCGCTACTAACCGTGATATCCGTTTTTGAAAACGTTATGCGTTCTTATTCTGATTATTAGCCTAGAATTACTATGTTATGCGGACAGCAAACAAGTATAGACCAAATCGCCTAAGTTGGAACAAAACACTACATGTTTGTTTTGAAAACGGTTTGCCACTCGCAAGTAGGCTAAAATGCAGGTTTTGCCACCCTCAAGTGGGCTTTAGAAAAGATGGTTTTGCCACTAACTAGTGGGCTTAAAACTCACAGTTTTTAATGCATTGTCCCAATTTAGGTAATTCAACCTCCATCCACAGGCATTCAAGCAGTTATATCACATAAGCAGCTAGCCTCATGGTAATCATGCTATCATGGCAACAATCACACACATGTGATATGCTAAAGCGTAAAAGCTCACCTAGTACTCCGAGCCAAAACAGAAACCAGTTAGTAATCATATGCATGATCCTAGTTCATGTTAAGTGGCTAATGCAACACATGCAAAGATGCAATCTAGACAGGCTCGGCTATCCTAAACATGGCACGTGGAATGCTACAAATAACACGTATTCAATTTGGAATTGAAATACAATGCAGTTTGTATGATGTGCCGAGCCCGATGCATGTGTGACAAATGTATGGATGCACGCATGCATTGCATAAGGTATGCTAAAATAAACGTGCCCTAATACTAACCATCAAAGCAAGTAAATAAAAGGGGAGAAAGAAATGGGGGTTGGAAGACATACACACACTCACCCACACTTATTACAATTATGCCCTCACTCGGAGGGACCAAAAGAATAATACAAATAATTAACTACGCAAGCTAATTAAATATTACAAATTCACTAAATCAATTAACAAATTAACTAAGTTAATTAAAGCAGTAAATGCCTCGGGAAGAGGGCAAGATGCATCACGCGCCCGGGACCCGCTCGGAATCACACTGCCATGCATGGTTGCCTCTGTTTTCCCTGCTTTCCTCCTCCGAAGACTGCCAAAACTTCAGGAATACTTCCCTGGACACTGGAGATCACCACCGGCTGGGGTAGAACACCACCGGCTGAAGGATGTGGCTACCGGCACTGAATTCATCCATCGGCTGCCAGTAGACTGCCGGTCGGCACTAAACAGTGCCGGTCGGCACAAAATGCCTGCAGAACCTGCAACTCACAGCAGCAGAGGACACAACTTGCATGGCAATGTAATTCAAAGCATATATGCACCAAACACACTCCTTATCATGTTTTTGACTCAAAGGAAGATGTGCCTCGGTTCTCGGACCACCAATCACGCATTTCCATGCATGACGGCCCAAGAAACCAAGTATGCACTTTGATTTCAAATGTCATGCAAATCAAACAAACACATAAAGCCCAACCTCTATCACTTGATCAAGAGGCAAGGCATGCATGCCAATGTAATGCAACCTAGGCATGTGATCTAGTATGCAACATGGGCATGCAAATGAACAATGTATGCTAGGCGCGCAACCTAAACATGTAAACAAACATGGTATGCAACAACATGCAACGATGGACTTAAACTAACATGGATAGCTCGCAAGCATGCCAAAATCAGTGGCCATAATCATGGAAATGAAGGCACAAAATGCACACACACATGCATGCAACCATGGTCCAACACCTTAAGCATAAACAAGGCAACTCTTAAGCACACTTAAAGAGGCTAAGTATGGACATATAGCATGCAACGTAAGCTCTGAAATCATGTTATAGGAGGTTCCAAACCAACTAAATAAATCAACAAAGCATGCAACAATGCTCACACATTCACATACTTGAAGCATACAAGCCACAAAATGCAAAGAGGCTATATAATGCATGCTAGGATCGACTCAAACAACTTAAGACAGACCTAAAGCATGGCAAAATAAACACAAAAGCTTCACAAATCTAAGCCTAAAACATGCTCGAACAAAGGCTAACAACCTAAGGCATATTAAGGCAATTACAAGGCATCACATGGTAGGTATGCTAAGCATGCACCAAACTGAAAAATACCCTTCTACAATACTGATGAGGGACCAAAAATATGACTACCCACAGTAGATGACAAGCCCCAAATCAATATACAAACATGCTCAAAATGCAATGCAAGATTAAGGCCCACAAAGGGGTATAACATGAAGTACCAAAAGGGTGCACCAAACAGCCAAAGACCCTTCATGAGACATGTAGAGAGGGGAAAAATAAGACACTTTTCAGGCCTGTCGAAGGCCCAAAAACAGAAGCATGGTAGGCTAAAGAAACATGCAAAAAGATGGGGACCAAAGAGGGTATTGAAGTTAGTCATTCATGGAGGCCCCAAACAGTGTTGAGCCCTTCTTCAATGTTGAAGAAGGGCTCAAAATAAGCCTCTTTGTAGTTTACATCGAAGCTCAAAAATACATGCAACTATGGCTTAGATATGAACCAAGAAAATGCTAGTTTTGGGGAAAAGTGTGCTTACCCTTGTAGACCAACAAACCAGCACCTCTTGGACCAAGTTTTGGTGCTCCTAAGCTCTGCAAATGACCTCCCAAATTCTGGAAATGGAAGTGGTGGTGTTGTGCTATGGGTTGGTGAAGGAATGGCCCAAGAACAAGGATGTTTGGAGGTTGAATGAGAGAGATATAGTGAGAGATGGAGGGATCTATGTATCCATATCAGATATGTATCTATATCTCTGGTTTTTTACTTAAGAATCTCTAACCCCCTCAATAGAGGAGGAAGGCTCTCTTATATAGACAAAGGACCAAGCTCCAAGCTTCTCCAAGAAGCTAAATCAAAGGGGCAAAGGGTGCAAGGCTTATTCAACAAGCTTGGACAACTGGTAGGCTTCTTGAGGAAGCCAAGACAAGGGGTCAAAGCTTCCTCAAGAAGCCTTGAGCAAAGGGTGCACAAAAGGGGCCAAAAGGTGGTTAAAGGGTGCAAAATAGGCACATGTATGCACGTGGATCTGGTTCTGTGCATCCCAGCTGGCACAGCTGGTATGCACCAGGCTTGGAGGGTGCAAAGGATGCAAACCGGCCAGAAAATTTGATCATCGGCCAAAATAAAGTGCCGGTCGGCACTATATATTGCCGGTCGGCAAAATATAGTGCCGATAGATGATTCTGAGGTCAAAAAAGTGCCAGTGGGTATGCAAATCGAAGCCCCGGAAGTTAGCTTTCCAATGGCGCAAACCTTGCATCAAAATTCCTCCTATGCAAAAAGTTATGCCCTTTTCCGTGAAGTCGCGCAGACTCGATCCAACCGGGATGATGCCCAGCTTCAACCAATCATATCTCCTCCACCTTGACTTGGCTCTAGGAGATTCTTGAATGAAAAATGAAGCCCCGGAAGTCTTCTTTCCAATGGTGGTGGCCTCATAGCTCAACTCCAAGTATGCAATTGAATAAGCCTGATTCAGCGAGGGCTGCTCGACTCCCTTCTACCTAGATCTTTGCTGATCTTCTTCTTCAACCTGTTTTCTTCCCTCTTCTCCTCTTTTCTTCAATTCCAAACCTCTAAACAAAGTGTTTTGAAAGACTTGCTCCTCTCCTTGCCGAAGGAATTGAATCTTTGGCCTGCACATCTCTCAACACCGAGCAAACCATCAGTAATGCCCAAGTCTTGAGGGCGGTCAAAAATGGGGTGTCTACAGTACTACTGATGCGTTCTAACTCTAATGACAAACAGCAGGAGCAAAACAGACAACATATATCCATTCAATATGAACATACAGCAATTACCTGTAATTCCAATGTGAAAAGCAAATGAAGTAAATTAAAGTTGATTGAGACCAAAAAAACAATGGCAATAAGAAAGATTTTGTTTTGGCACAACATAAAAACTTTTCAGAGGGAAATAAAGGATTACCACAATGAGTACTGATGCCACTAATAGAGCTATCCACTTTAGATCTTGAAGAAATACAGCACAACTGCCAATAGACCTTAACCTAACCCAACACCCAGTCTCATCCACAGCATCATTTGTCTTCTTCCTACTCTTTGGTTTGCCCACATCCCAAGACTCTCCCTTTCCTAATCCCATATTTCACAAACCCTATAATCAAACCCAGAAATCATCAAAGGTGTCCAAATTCCCCCCTCCTCCCTCTTTCACCCTCCACAACCCAACTCATAGAAACCCCAAAAACCAAATTTACTGATAAGCCCTTCAATTTTAGAGCTATTTAGCTCATACCTAATATATGATAAGGAATTAACTCCAGCTTGTTTTATGACAGTCAGCGGGACAGATTACTTTTTATGACAGTCAGAAATTTTTATAACTCTCCCACAATGCATAATCTCAATTTTTATATATAGGAAATGATTTAAGCAAAAATACTTTCTTCAACAAAATGACAATGGTGGAACCCACGTTTTCGTATGCAGAAAAGGAAAATAGTTTTCATTTTCATATTTATTTCATTTCCTATCAATTAAACGCAGCCAAGAGCCTTATAGAAAAGAAGACATGTACACAATTTTGGAAAGCTAGAGGTGGCACCGATAAGGGAAATACAAATTGAAAGTTAAGATTGTTTGTCCATGCTTACGTACCAATGAATCCATTAGCTAGTGAAGTGAATCCATTAGCTAATGAAGTGAAGTCAGTCAAGTACTTGGCCACAGAAACTCACAAAGAAGTTAAACAAATTTCACAAAACAGTTATACATAGGGAGGGAGATAGAGAGACTGATAGGCAACTTGGCAAGTATAATAACGGTTGTTGGGGTGAAAAGTCTAACCAAGTTTAGTTCTTGTTTTTGGTCACATTAAAATATGTTTGAAGAATTTTTATAAATATATATTGTAACATATGAATAATTTTCACGTTGGATGTTACAAAGAAGAATATGGAATTGTTACCTTTTCATAATGGGCCCACCAGTCGTCGGATGCTTGTATCAAACCAGTTGCTTCATTGTAACTTATGCCAGTTGGCCCATGCCTGCTGTCTATCAGGCGTGACCACGACTACCAATCCTTTTTCAGTGACGCGTACTTGTTTTGCAGTTGCTTCACCTCATGGACCTTATGTGTACGCTCCTCGAAGGCCTTGGCGATAGCCCTGTATCCGTGCATTGTCATTGTATGGAAGCTGCCCTTGAAACCTGAGTCCAACTCTTTGATAACAAGTTGTAAGAACACGCGCACCGTGTCAGAGTCTCAATTTGCTTTGTGAGCTAGTCTGGACTGCGGTTGAGACTGTTTACCACCACGCTTACGCAAATGTCTCGAAGGTGTGGATGGCGATTGTGAGTGCTCTATTGTGGTACTACAATGCAACAGTAATTGTGAAAATGTCAAAAAGCAACATTGTTACAACATGAAAATGGTAAATAACAATATGAATTTAAGAAATTCCCATCCATCTCCTTTTAGTTAAAACAATTGAATCAGCAAATAAGACCTTATATGGATTTCATAGTTTCATGTTCATTCTTGATGCGGTTCTTCTTGTTCATGCCTTCTATATTGTTGGATTACTGCTCTGAAAAAGGATTTTCATATATAAACATGCATAGATATATACTCACTGCAGTGATACGTCAAATGTAGCCTCTGTTGTGCCTATGTAGCATGGTCCCAGTTAGCTAGTTCAATAGTATGGAGTTCTGCCCATTAAAATTGATCAAAACAGAATCTGATCACCCTACGTACTTGTTCTGTATTTGTACAATTTTTTTGAATCATTCGATATTGGAGCTCTACTGCTATAGTGTCTGGTATTTATGCAACTTGCCTGTGAGAAAATATAGATGCATCATGAATATCCATGGATTCATTTATCCATTCCAAACCAACTCATCCTTGTCGCTTCCATTTAGAAGAAGTTGTTATCTATCATTACCAAAAGCTGTCAATTGTTTATTCCTGAATCTGAAATGCTATTCACCTGGAAGATCTTTTAAGCTTTGAACTGTTTATTAAATTGTACTGAATATAACTCTGTATGAAATGCAATATATATTATCTTTAGAGCATTAACCTAAATTTTGTCTCGAAATTGGTTTCTGAGAATTGCTTGTCATGTGCTTATTACTCGAGATAATTGGAAAAGGAAAAACATGTTTTTCCTGTTACTATGATCATTCATGTTTTAAGCAATGTGCACAGTTGTTTCTCCTTTTATGAAATCCAGATAAGGTCTCATTAATAAAAATTGTTCTCATACACTAACGATGCTGGAAACACTAATCTCCATTTTGTTTTGTAGATGTTAGAAGAAGCAAAAAAGAAACAGACCCAAATGGTTGACACATCAAGTGAGAAATTAAAATATCACAAAAGATCATAACCAAACATATAATAAACCCTTCTATTAAAAAAAAAGAAGACATATAACAAATCCTACGAAAGAGTGTATTATAGAATTTCTTAATAATAACACGAGATGAATTATATAACATTACTCCATTTCTTTAACAAATCAAGTTAGAGGATTTTGTTAATACCATTATTATGTTTTTTTTTTTGACCGTATGAGATAATTTATAAATATGAGAAGAATTATATTATAAGCTGGACAACACTATCTATAAGCTGAACAATTAACACTTAACACCAATAATTATACTCCACCTACAATATCTATAAGGTGAACAACTAACACTTAAGACCAATAATTAATTCAATGGTAGTCCTTGTTAGAAATTTTGAACAACTAACGGTCTTACATGAGGGCCGAAATTTTCCACTATATGCTTTGGATGCTAGAAAAGTTTAACATCATTGAACAATTAAAGACCCAACAAACTCAAGCAACTATGAAATATCCAAACCAAAAATTGTGAACATTACAAGCATAGAAGCCCAAACCAGGAGAAAAAAAACAAGAAAAAAATTGTCAAAATATAAAATATTTTCTCAATGGGTATATGAGAAAACAAAAGTTTTACAGAAGAAAAAATCCCCAATACCATCACACACCCAGAAGAAAAAATCTATAATTTTTTTAAAGGGCTGTGTGGGTCATCTTCACCGACCAAAAAGAGAGAGACCCAGAAGGCTAAAACATCGAACCACATATATAGTATGATAGAGGGGTTAGGTTATGGGGCAGCCATTAAAGACAAAGGAAAGTGGAGGAACAGAGGAGAGAGTGATGAAGAAGGTAAAGAAAAGAAAAGGTTGGAAAGTGGAAGTGTGAGAGTGGAGAGAGTATAGGGCGATTCAGGAAAAATCATTGATTTTCTTCTCAACTACCAAATCGCCGAAAATGGGGAAATGTACAGATTTGGTTCACATGCCCAAAATTAGTGGCGTGGAAGAGATGTTACCTTGTTCTTTGGGGGATACGGGTCGAAGTAGTGTAGATCTGGTCGGCGGTAGTGCAGATCTAGACGAGGGATGGTCCTTCCTGTCGGTTACAGTTTTCAAGTGATCGCGTCGAGGTCTGCCTTTGGCACGGCTGTGGCGGTGGTGCAAGGTGAAGGGTGTGACGGATCTCCGGCCGTGGGCGGTGTGTCTTCGACGGACTAGACTTGTTCAACCGACTGAGGGATTTGTGAGGTTGGAGAAGGAAATGGGGCTTTCTGATCGCGTATATTTTGTGATATATTCGACTTAGATGCAATTTCAAAAAGGAAGGGCAGAAACGTAATTTTACCCTCTGCAGAGTCAGACAGGGTTTTGCTGCCCAATCTTCCAAGATAAGGTAACTTTTTGACTTTTTTGATAACTTTTTGACTTTTTATCTTATCTAATAAATGCCAAACCAGGCCTAAATGAGCCTAATATTCGAGCTTGAGCTCATCTCGTTTACTAAATGAGTCGAGCCAAGTTTGTTCACGAAGAACTTAGTTCATTTACAGTTTTAATTAAGAATCAAAGTGACATAAGTCTCAAATTACAGAGACTATTAGTATAATTCGGCCTACAATTTATAAAAAAAATACAAATATATATATATATATTTAATTTAATTATATTTAAAAAATATATAAAATGGCACAATGCATAGCTCATTTTTTATTCCTTACCGAATTTCCTATAATTTTTTAAAAATATTAAATGGTGTAATAGTGTGACAACACCACTACGTATTATATTTGGCATTTAATTATTTAAGGAGACTTGGATTTTAAT
Source organism: Camellia granthamiana (assembly GCA_036172215.1). Classification (NCBI taxonomy): domain Eukaryota; kingdom Viridiplantae; phylum Streptophyta; class Magnoliopsida; order Ericales; family Theaceae; genus Camellia; species Camellia granthamiana. The sequence goes on along the minus strand of CM069903.1, from coordinate 16,011,453 downwards.
TAGTTGTTATTTTGATTTAACTTGGGATTTACGAGGATTATGGGACCCAATCAGTAAGTGATTTTAATAATGATTTATTTTGGGATTAGAAATCGAAGGTCCAAAGGGCTTAAAGAAGTGAAATTAATTAATTGAATCAGTTTGTTTTCAAGTATTAACCCATTTGGGAGCTTAATTAAATTAATTACGTTAGAAGTTTTGATAAATTATGATTATTATGAATTAAATTTAATTATGAGGTGTCCAATTTGAGTATGTAAGTTATTAAGAAGAATCTTGAGTTTGGGTAAAAATGAAATATCATTAATTGGGCCTTAATTAAAGTAAATTCGGCTAATTAATTTATGTGGGATTTGAAATTAGTTATAAATAATTAAATGAAAGATTTAATTTGAGATTAATTAGAAGAATTGAGTGATAATCATAATTACTTAGGCTTAAAAAGTGATCAATTAAGTTAATATGTAATTAGTTATCCTATTCAAAATTTATTAAAATACTAGTGTATGTAGAGCTACAAATGAACCGAACTGTTCATAAACAAGCTCAATTCGGCTCGTTAAGGACTCGGTTTGGCTCGTTTAAACGAGTTGAGCTCGAGCTTGCATAAACTCGGCTTGTTTATCTTTATTTAAATTATATAATAAGGCCAAGTTTGGCAAGTTGCCAAAAAGTCAAAAAGTTACTCAAAAAGTTAAAAAGTTATCACTATTCACCAAAAGTCAAAAATTACGGCTGCACAACTCTCAATCCTAATTTTTCTCTACACACTAATTTATACAATTTTTTAATACACATTTTTTCATAAAAAGTCAAAAAGTTAACCCAAACAACCATATTTTTTTCCTCAACTTTTTAGTCCAAAAAGTCAAAAAGTGCACTTATTTAGGACATCCCAAACAACCCCTAAGTATATTATTTATATATTAAATAATATATAAATACAATTTTTATATATATATATATATTATTTAATATATAAATAATATTTTTTATTTTAATATTTATATTTAAATAATATAAATAATATTAAAAAAAATTTATCGAGCTGAGCTCGAATTTCATTAAAATTAACAAGTCGAGCCGAGCTAAGCTCGAGCTCAATAAACGAGCTCGATAAAGCTCGGTTCGGCTCGATTCGTTTACAGTCCTGAGTGTATGTTTAAGAGAATTCTAGAAAACCTTATTGGTTCTAGATTTTGTATATGAGAAGGGAATGTATTGTAATCAAACTTTGTGCTGGAAGCTCACTGAAACAACCGAGAGAGAGAGAGAGAGAGAGAACCGAGAAAGAGAGAGAGAGCAGCAAAAGTGTATGTGTGAGAGAGAGAGAGGGTTCAAGTCAGCACCTATTTGCTGAAAATGCAAAAGTAGAGCTGAGGAAAAGCAAGGGAAAATGAAGAAAATAGAATAGACTCAAGAAATTCAACCATCGAAGACTTTAGGTAAGAAATTGAAACTTAGATTTTATAAATAATTTAGCTAAAAGCTGAAAGTAAAAACTAATTGGGTTCAATTCCATACAAATAAAAAGAAAATGAGCAAGATGATGAAAAAATGGAGTTAGGTTCAAATTTATGAAAGTTAAATTGAGAATTAATTATGTTGGGTTTGATTTTTGTAGTCTTACATGAGTTTGAGTCTAATCTCTACATGCATGAACAAATTCTTCAATTTTGATACTCTAATTTACATACAACAAAGATTTCTACGAATTGACTTCATGTCTTGATGAAACAAAACTAAGTTTTGGAAAGTTATGAGTTTTTGAACACATGAGTTTAATTTTTAAATTAAAGGGGTTTTGATGTAAATGATTTAAAATTGATCATATTTTCTTGATTATTTAAGAGTTTGTGTGTTTTTAGCCAAGTCATGTATGAACCAAAGTCTTGAAATTATATTTTGAAAGTTTAATTCATATTTTATAATTGAGACGGGTTTGGGTCGCGACAAATAGTATCTCTAGCGCCTCATCAAATTTGAGTAAAAAAGTTAATAAAAAATTTAATATGATATTATATATTTCAATGGTAAATTTATAATTTTTACCAATCTTGTTAGAAGCTCAGTTGTTTGGGAAATGTTAAGACATGAGTGAAAATCGACGTTGAGATAAAGAAAGTCTTGTTGTCCTATAGGACGTCCGACTTAATTGCCACCTAAAAAATTTAGTGAAATAATAAAGATCATTTGATTTAATGACAAGTTTAACTCTCTATTTATTCATAGTAATGCTAGAAAATCCAAATGTTCTACCAAATTTGATGTTTCTAACATTTTTTTATTTATTTAATATTGATTTGATGAAATCATTTGAATTGAATTTTAACGCATTTTTTTACAAAATATGTATTTAATGAAACATTTAATGAATAATGGGAGATGGCCTAAGATGCTGTAATAAATGTTATAGTTTAAATAAATTTTGTCCCTCTCCTTTTTTTTGATCCCTTACGTCACTGTTGTTTGTTGAATTAAATTATATAAAATTACAAGTACAATGATATGGAATAATGGGACCAACAAGGGGTGAGACTATGTTAGAGATGTAATATCAAAAGTGTTTGTTTGTAGACAATCGCATTAATAATATTATAAAAATAGGCATGGTTTGTTATTTTAAATCGGTGGTACTATATGTATTAATTAGTATATATATTAGTGTATTAATTAATATTATATTATTATTATTGACCTCATTTATTATATAAATTATAAATATTTAAAAACTCTAAAATTATATCACATCATCTGTTAGTATATTATACACCTAACATTATTCATTTTAAATAGATTTAATATATAAAATATAATAAATATGACTGATATGCCGTTGAATCTTTACAAATGAAACGGGAAAGTGAATATATGCTCGTTGATATAGGGCAATAGGGGAAAAACAGTCTTTCCAATATTAATCCCGTTGGACTATTTTTTCAATGTAATTTCTCACCCGACTAACCTAATCCAGCTGCTCTTTGGGATTACCAAACCCATTCAATCCGGTTGTTAAGTTCACAACTTGTTCTGGCAACCACCCCCCCAAAAAAAAATGTCACATCTTTTTATGTTTTTTGTTTTTCAAAATTATGGCAAAATTGTCTACTTTGTTGGTTTGTCCTGTTGAAACAAATCCAAGAAGTAAATTATGTTTTGAAACATAAAAATGAAAAACCAAAATAAGCGCGCAAAAAAAAAAAAAATTATGTATTTTTTTAAAATTTTTTTGAGAAATTTTTAAAAATTTACAGTTTCTTGAATTTAGGGCTGCAAATGAACCGAGTTGTTTATAAACAAGCTCGGCTCGACTCGGCTCAACTTGTTTAGTAAACGAGCCGAGTTCGAGCTCGCATAAGTTCGGCTCATTAAGTTCGACTCGTTTATCTGTATTTAAATTATATAATAAATATATTATGGGAAAATTAGTCTAAGGTCCCTCTCCTATTTTTAGTAATGGAAGAGATCCACAATATTATTTTATGATGTCTAAGGTCCCTCAACTCCCACGTCCATATATCACAGAGAAATTTGATTGAAATCAAACCTCAGCTTCCCACTTTTCTCTCTCTCTCTCTCTCTCTCTCTCTCTCTCTATAATACATACACAAATATATATATAACTTCAATGGCGGTGGAGCTGGATTGAAAAGCATGGAACATTTGATTCATATAATTTCTCATCAATCTCAACAAAGGCAACAACAACAACAACAACCTTCTTCGAATCAATTGGATTGCAGCGAACTCACTGATTTCATTGTTTCCAAGTTCAAAAGAGTCATTTCAGTTTTGAACCGAACTAGCCACGCTCAGTTTCGCCGCGGATCGCCTTGCGCTCCGTCGTCTTCCTCCTTGTCTCTTCACAATTAGACTTCGACACCAGCCTCTGTGGCTCTAGCGAGCTATCATCCCCAATTGCAGCCTCAATTGTTGACTTTTGAGTTCACAAAACCCAATCTGCTAAACTCGAACCCTAACAGCAGCGAGATCACGAATGAGACCTTCAGTATATCGCAGCCGATGACGTCGTTGGTAATTTTGTGAGGAGGCCGGTGAAGCCAAAGAAATTTTCAAATTTCTCTAGAGTGTCCCAGAGAGTCCAACAGAAGGGGGTTGTAGAGAGAGAAGATGGAGAGTCTAGAGAGATTTCCTTCATCCCATGTAAGCTCAATCTCATTGTTTATGATTTCTATGAGCATTTGAGAATCCAATAAGATCTGAGCTTGAACAACTTTTTTATATTTGAATCAAAGAAAATTTCTCTCTGGTTTGGTCTAAAGAAAATTCAGAGAATTTCTTTGGAAAAACATGAAGTTTCAAAGAAAATGAATAACCAAGAAGGCCAACAACTTCAACATAAATCAAAGACCAGCCCACTATTTGCAACACAACACATTATCACGCCACAAAATAAAGTATTTTTATTTTTTTTGAAAAAAAAGGTTAAGATTGCACAAACAATGGAGAGAAATTCAAGTACTTCTACCAATTAAATAGTCCTTTTCTTATGGAAAAAATAATTAGAACAACAAATAGTACACAAGAAGAGTATTTGCTAGGCAAGCAAAATAATTTAACCCAGATCAAACTTTCACTGCCTTTCAGCTTCTTCATTTTGTTATCTATAGAAAATATATACATAATTGTGATTAAAAATTTAAAATGAATGTTAGCTAAATGAGGAGAATGTATAGGTTAAAACATTACCAGTAAGGAAACACTAGATATATCAATGGCCTTCAAAGAAAGAAGCTCCAGAAGTCTCTCAGGTGTAGACACAAGGTACTCGGGCTCACAACTATTTAGACTGTAGTAGAAAATGCAATTTTATAAGAGATAACATAAGAGAGATGAAGAAAAAACTCTCTCCAAATCCCGTAAATAGACACTACGTAGCATGTAATGTCAGATGCACCAACTGGACATGAGATATACAAATGCCTTGAAGGAAAACTAGAAATGTGAAGACACATGTGCACAAAAATTAACAAGATATTCCAGTGTTTCATCCTTATAATATGTGGAAGCTTTGGAAACCAGAGAATTTATCTGGACCAACCCAATTTTCTCTGAAGCAGAGCACTAGTTCAATCTAGAGAATTTCTCTGGACCAACCCAATTTTCTTTGAAGCAGAGCACTAGTTCAACCAAGAGAAAATTAAGTCCAAACCAAAGAATTTATCTGGGCCAACCTAATTTTCTCTGAAGCAGAGCACTAGTTCTCATTGTTGTCCAGAGAAATTTAGAATTTTCTCTGTGATGTGTCCACAGAAATTTGGAATTTTCTCTGTGATTTGTCTAGAGAAATTATCTGGATTGAATTTTCTCTGAATTGAATTTTATCTGGATTGATGTTGAGGGACCTTAGACATTATGAAAATATTGAGTGTCCTTTTATGTTGTAAAATCTGAATACTAAAGACCTTAAAAAAAATTTCCCATACATTATTTATATATTAAATAATATAAATAATATTTTTTATTTAAATATTTATATTTAAATAATATAAATAATATTTAAAAAATTTTATCGAACCGAGATGAACTCGAATTTCATTAAAATTAATGAGTTGAGCCGAGCTCGAACCCAGTTCCTTATCGAGCCGAGTTTGAGCTCAATAAACGACTTTGATAAATAAACGAGCCGAGCTCGAGCTCGAGCTCAGCAAAGCTCGGCTCGGCTCGGTTCGTTTGCAGCCCTATCTGGATTGTCTTGTCAAGTTTAATTTATAAACCAATTTTATTAATTTTTTTTAAGTTCGCTAAAGATGAAAATAAATGGAAAAAAGGACAAAAAATAAACAAATACCAAAATAATTTTAAAAATAAGATATGAGTAGAGTTCACATAAATTCTACTAAAATTCGATCACTCCTGTGGGAAAATAAAAATTTCTTAGCTCATTTATGAGCTCTTAAAGAGGAATGAAAAAGTGAATATTACTTTGGTAGTTGAAGCCTTCAACAACAAATTTTATGGAGTAATGCAAATGATCCTAAAAATTTTATCAAAAATTATATCAAATATTTCACATAGGTGTGAGACTCATATCATGTGGGTCCCATATGGGTCTCACATTCATCTGAGACATTGGTAAAATTTTTAAAATCTCTAACATTTTTTAATTTCGTATGCTAACTCCAGTTTATTGTAATTCGATTTTGTAATTTTATTTTTTTAGTTGATGATAAATAATTTAATAATTTTTATTACTCATAAATATGTTTTTTAAACTCAGTTTCCAAACACTACCCTAGCAAAAAATAAAATTGTCAAAGGAAACCTGAAATCTAAAATTGTCAAAGGAAACCTGAAATCTAAATAATGATATTATATTTTAATGTTATTTTTAAAATATCCTAGCCTTGCCAAATATCAATTTTTAAAAACAAAGTTAAAAATACAAAATAAATCACAAAATGATACACGTGAATGCGATGAATGACAAATGATACACATGAATACAATGAGTGACAAGATTAAACTAAATTATAATTTAAATCTATCAACAAAAAATTAAATCAGATAACATCATACGAATGCAGACACGCAGTTTCCATTTACGAAGAAAGCAAAAACACTTTTTTGTTTTGCGAAAACAAAAAAAAAGAAAAAAAAAGTTATTTGCAAATTGCAATAAATGAACAGTCAAAATGAAGACTAGGAGATTACCGTTTTAACCAGTTGACTCAAAACTTATCTAGCAAGCTTGTAATCATCACAAAAGCGTACAAAGCAAGTCGCGTTTAAACAACAAAGTGACAGCTAAAGGGCATTTCCGTAACTTCACAAGTTGGACTCTTTTTCTCACTTTTTATTTATCTCCGACTCGCCTCCGAAAAAAAATCCCAATTTTGCTATTACTCTTTCCCCGCCATGTGCCTCTCTCTCATAATTTTCTCTCTCTAGGGCTTCCTCACCTTCTCTCCCAATCCACTTCCTCTCACTAAAAACCCTAATTCGCGCTACAATCTATCAGATTCTCTGCATTTGAACTCTCAATGAGCAGTGGTAGATGTGTATGTAGTGTGTATTGTTGGATCTCCGGTTGATCAGATGTCGAATTCCGGCGACGGAGCTCCCCGAGGTATCAGCCTCCCCAACACAGTCCATTCCGAAGTCGCGCCGTGCTTGCCTCTTCCGTCGCTGCCGGTGTTCTGCGGCGCTATCGATGAGGAGCTGCGGTTGTTCGATGAGCGGAGTAGTTCGAGGTCGTTGAATCGAAATGATGTGATTAACCAGGCTAGCAAGATCGCTGATCTGCTTCGAGCAACTGATGTCTCTTACTTGTGAGTTTTAGCTGCTAGTTTTGTTGTCATTTATTGTTTTTAAGCTTCAATTGTAGTTCACGGTTTCAAAATATCGATTATCGATGGAATCAGATACTAGCGTGTATTAGTGGTCTTTGCTCTTATAGTTCTAATAAGTGAAAATTTTCTGGTATTATATATATAAAAATTGAAATAAACTATGTATGTAATTTGAATTTTGAACTGCATGATTAATGGTTTGATAAAAATTCAGAAGAAAACGCCGAATGCATGTTATTTGAGCAATGACAACACTTATTTCTCATTTATTCTAGCTGTTTCCACAATTTGTCAGTTGGGGAGGACTTGCTATTGCAGTTGCGCTTGTAAATGTTGTTGTTGTGAAGTATGGTCAGCTCAGCTGCCTGTTTACTGTTAAATTGCAAGTAAAAGTTATGTGTAGATGCAGAAGCGAGAATATGTTAGAATTAGCATTCGACTTTCACTTAGTTAATTGCTGGTTTTGCTTTATGTTTTTTTAGTCATGGGTATTTTGGAAATTTTCAAAATTGCTGGACATGGATTGTGGTTTTGGTTCGCAGGTTCTAATTTGGGTTAAGTCATGATTTTTGGTATTTTTTTTGGCAGTAGGTCTAGAATTTAGGAACTTGTAAAGGGTTATTAGTTTTATAATTTCTAGCATTGCTTTTTTATCGTTTATTATTTTTCTGTTTTCTCCTTATTCTATACACATTAAAGAACTTTACTATTCTCAAGTTACTGCTCACAAACACAATCCAAGATCAGTCTTTTTTTTTGCCCCGAAACATCATCATAGCAAGCCAAAGCAAACCCTAGCATTTGCCTCACCCTCTGGCTTTTTCAGTCCCCATAAGCCCTTGAGTGCTCTATTGTCTAAGAGAAATTCGGCCTATTTTTGCTACAATTCTTGCACCCTGACACTCTAGAAATCCACCCAATTTCAACATCTTTCTTCTTGCAGACCCCACAATATTTCTTCTACTAGATTAAACTATAAAATCAGTAACTTTTGCAGACATATTTCAAATTTTCAACATAAAACCAAGGCAGCTTGATTCCATGTTTCTAAAACTTGTCATATGTCACCATCATTTACGTTGGTATAGGTTTCTTGTGTGGACTGTCCGATAAAGATAAAGGAATATGTAAAAAATGCACTTTTGGTATGTTGGGATTTTTACATTACAAAAAAGAATTATTTTTTTGGAAGGTTTCGATTTTTACATTATGTTGCTATAAGTGCTGTGGTCCTACGGTCTCATTGGGTGTTATTTGCAGGAATCTACGACCTGAAGCAACTTGTCTTCCTTGTGGCTTTTTAGAGCCTCTAGATCTTTACAATGAAGTTCTTCAATTCAATTCTGAAGCATTCGAATGCATTACACCAGGTAAACAAAGTATTTAAACTGCTTATTTATTTTATTTTCTTTCTTACCATTGTTTTTTTTTTTTTTTACAAAAATAAATGTAATTTGAATCAATTGATTCAGCTTTTCTTGCTCAATGTACCACTGGTTAATGACATTTAATAGTGTTTATATATATATTTGAAAATTTTAAAATGATAACTTACGATTCTATGTGTTTAACTTGGACCATGAAGGAGGAAATGAGAAAGTGTTCCACGGGTGTGGGTGATTGTTGTATTGGTATTAGGTTGAAGGAAAATTATGTTAGTGAGGTATAAGGTTTGTAGGTTGCGATAAAGAATGTTGTGTTGTTACAGCATGTTCAGAAAGTCAGTGTAACTAAAATAAGGATATTGAAGTGGTGGAGCAATATTACAAGAAAATATAGAATATGAAAAAATGCTCTCTTGAAAGTTAGAAATGATACTAGTTGAAGGTAAAATGAGGGGATGAAATGGTTAGGACATTTGTAATGTAGATAAAGTAATAAGATTGATATGAGTAACTAGGGGTGTAAATTTGCCCCATTGGGCTTGGACTTCCAAAAAATCCTGGGTTCGGCGAAATTTACAAACCTAGCCTAGCCTAGCCTAGCCTAGGGGCCCTAGGCGAGTTCGGCCTAGCTTGGGCTCGGACTTGCCTGAGGCTCACTCCAAAAACCTAGGAGTAACTTAGTCCAAGTAAAAGGTGCAAGCAAAAATGTGGGTTGGGGCCATGTGAAGTGATCTGATTGCCTTGAAATTAACTATGGTTATGGGGCATAGCTCCAGGTCTGGATGGTTTAACAGTGGTGTTCATTCTTGTAGGTTGGAGTGTCCTTAGAGGAGATACTTTAGCATTATTTAACATTTTCTATGAGTTTGGTTCTTTTGAGAGGGGTTTGAATCCATCATGCATTGATTTGATTCCTAAAAATGGAGATGTTGTGTAATTTGGTTCTTTTGAGAGGGGTTTGAATCCATCATGCATTGATTTGATTCCTAAAACTGGAGATGTTGTGTAATTTAAAATTTTTGATGTACTAGTAATCAGTTGAACATCTTAGCATTGTTGAACATCTTAGCATTGTTGTGGCACATCTGATTTGATTCCTAAAAATGGTGATCTTAGCATTACTGAACATCTTCTTTGAGTACTCATTGGCTGGTAATCAGTTGCATTGTTTTTATTTTTTATACAACTTAATTTTTATAAGATAAACTAGACCCTAATAGTGACTGGTTCAGGTCAGACTGCAGTTAGACAGCCTTCAGGGTCTGGTTTTTCTAAGATCATCTTTGTGTATGCTTCTATGTAACTCTAAGTGCATAGGGATTTGGGTTTTAATGCATGATGGTTTGATTTAATCTCAAATTTTCCTTTTTGCCAAGTTTTTTCATCAAGATGTTCAGGCTATAAAGCACGGGTACTCCAAAAGTAGTGCCGTACGAGTACCGGTACTTATCGGGTGCGGGTACGTGTACCGGGTACGGCAAAAGAGGGTCTTGTACGTTTGGTTCATTCGGGTACGGCGTGGGTACGCCATGGGTACGGCGTGGGTACACTGTTGGTACGTTTCGGGTACGCCAGGGCCAATTTTTTTTTTTGTTTTTTGTGCCCTTGCAGATCAACAACTATTATTTATTTATTTATTTATTTTTTTTGTGCCCTTGCAAATAAGTAATTTTGATGTTTCTCTGCTGTTCTGTCTGTCTGTATGAATTGTATAAGCATATCAGCAAATGATTTTGATGTTTTTAAAAAGCAATTTGAACAAAAAAAAATAACAAGGTCTATAAAGGGTAGTTTTGTGTATGACTACGCATTATGCTTTTGCTTCAGATCCTCATAGAATTTCTTTATAAAATCTTTAATCATAACAAACTTTTAAAGTTTATGCACAAAATATTAAAAATTGATACTGTATTAGTTGATTAGTAGTGGTTGGGAATGATGCAATTTTATGTATTATGCAAATTTCAATTTGCAACCTGCCCCAATTGAGTATTTTTTTCCCTTTACTGTTGGCAATTAACTTTAAATCTTTCTTTAGTCTCCTGTTATTTATTTGGTCTCACCCTATAAAAATAGCAAATTGATGAGCAAAAAGAAAGATTTTAAAAATAAATTATGATCACAAATTCACAGTGCATAACATGTCGAAGTGAGAGATTTCACAAATATTATTTTTAACGCTTAATGGTTTTAAATTATAGGAAAATGAGTAGTTTTCTTTTTAGTTTTGATATTTAATTTTAATTTGTAGGTTGGATCTTTTAACCATAATTATATTTAAAAAAAAAAAAATATCGGCATACCGCAGCCGTACCCGTATCATATTTTTTTTTTTGTTTTGCCGAATCGGCATACCCCGCACTCGTACCCGTACCCGCACCCGTGCTTCCTTGTGTTCAGGTTATGCATATTATACATTATAGTAAGCCTCTATTGTCTCTTTTCAAATGGTGGAGTGGAGATCTTTTGAAGATAATTAATGTTGCTGCGCTTATTGTTTATTGCACTGTTTAAGTTTCTCAGGTCCTATCAAGGAACAGTTTTATAGTAGTACGGTATCTGAAAAAAAGCCTTTTGACGAGAGTCTACCTATTGCTAGTCAACCGCAAAGAGACTTTGGAGGAACTTATAATCATCAACCTGACTACGTTCTTGCTAATGTATGTGTGTATTTTTATGAAACCAGTTGTTGATTGGATTGTTTGCATTTCCTAAATTTGTTAGTAAATTGCAGGACACATTTACATCTTCTAGAAAACCGAAAGTAAAGAAGAAAGGAAGTGATGAATATCCATCATCAACTGCTCCAGATCCCATTGAGCTTCAAGGTTAACTTAGTTCTTTCTTAGTTTTATGTTTGTTTATTTCTTGTTTGTTTTTGCATGTCGTGTTTGAATAACTTAACTTTCATGTCTCTTTGCTTAGATGCTGCTATTCGAGTCTTTTGTGAGTTCTTGGAGGATTTATGTGGCAGAGCAGAAATTCCTAGCGATGACCGGGATGATGCAGAATGGTTACAGTTGCCTGTTGCTGATCTTAGAATGCTTGTGAATGAGATTATATCAATCCGAGCAAAGAAATTCCTACATTTGGTCCCTGTAGATGTCCTTGTGAGACTGTTGAGGGTTTTAGATCATCAGATTCATCGAGCAGAAGGTTTATCAGTTAATGAAAGTGAAAATGTAAGTTTGCAACCATTGTGTTTCTGTTCTGCTTGTAGTGGGGTGTACAATTGTCCAGTTTAAATTGACAGATTTTATTTATTTATATTTAAAAATTGTTGCATTCTTTTTTTCTCCTGGTTGTGTTGGAACTTTGTGCTAGTCTACTAATAGGATTTTTGCGGGGTTGCTATTTTCTTCTATATCTCATTAATTATTGTTTTCTAAGTTCCTTGACGTTTTCATATGGTCTCACTACATGAGCTTTCCATGCATGCTGCACAGTGGTATACATCAAAATGGAAAATATTCTCCACTTACTGATGTTGTGTATTTATGAAATACTTACAACCTAATTTAAGATGTGGCGTGCTTTTTTATGCTTCACTGAGGTATAATTGGATTCGTCATGTTTTGATGAGTTCTGGTGGAAACGGTGGAGAGTCTGTTACATGGACTTGTACATGTGTCCGGTGTGGGTGTGTATATTGTTTCAAGTTTGCATGATCCTTGAGTATTGAGACATGGAAATGCTGCCAAATTACAACTGTTGCGAATTTTACCTCATGATAAATGTTGAAAGTAAGTTTCCAGTTTGTCTTGCTGGGGAAATATGTTATAATTGAGCTTGCCAATTTCCCATGGTCATACCCATGTCACGTGTCTGACATGAATAATCCACTTGTCGAAGCATGCATCCGACAGATATGAAGTTCCTCAGTTTGTTTTCAAGTTTTTAGTTAATGGATATGATTTAAATGTTTGAATTGATTTTGTTTTGAATCTGGAAGTATGATATTTTGCTTGTTAGGTAACATGGTTGTGAGGGAGTTGGGAGCAATTAAGTATGTATGCACAGTTCCCTATAACTGATATAATTTGGGGAATTTGTTTGTGCAAATATGCATCATATCTTGATTTTTTTCTCTCTTCTTGGAATTTCTTGTCATGTATCCTATTCAACTTTTGCCCAATTTTCAACATGGAGTGGTTATGATATAACTATTATGCAAGTGTAATATTCAACTGATGAAGACATGCTTAAGTTTTGGCTTTACAATTGCATTTAACATTTTAAATATTTTTTTTGACTTCAAGGTTAGGCAAAGGGCTGGAATTTTTTTTTTTTGAATATGATTTAACTGTATTCAATGTGTAACTTAATCCACCCCCATGCTCTCTCCATCCGAATCCAGGTTTGTCCAAAATGCTAAATAAGGCTACCAAATTTGGGCAATGACTTTTGTTGAAATTTTACTGTTTGCCTACATTTGTTTGAGCTTTCTTTTTCTTCAAAAGTTTTAGTTATAATTATAAAAAAACTAGAACATGTAATCGTTTTTAAATAAAAAAAACTGTCATTTGTCATGGCAATTTCTGCCATGCACATTGCTTGTGGTTAAATTTGGTCAACTTGTCCCTAGTGGTCATCAAATTGTTTTTGTATCTAATATTCTGCCTTTTATGAGTGCAGCTTATGACTCAGCGTTTATTTATTTGTTTTATAGAGAATTTTCTATCTTGAAAAAAAAAGACAATTGTAAATGGAAAGGCCACATAGGATACAAGCTGTATATTGAAGATTTGTGGAGACAAAGTAATGTGAAATGCTTGTCCGTGATACAAAAGAAGCACCGATAATAATTTATGTATGCCCAGGGAAATATTTGGGCTTTATTGGATTTTTGTAGACTTGAGACTTGTGTCTTGAAATGTTATTTAAAGAGAGATTATAGAAACACATCTATTGTGCTGTTTTTTTTTTTTGGCTTTAATTAGACACATTGAAGGAGATTTTGTGAATCTCTTAACAGGAAAAAAAATCTAGCATTCTTGGGGATTATGCAATCTTAAAAACATTTCTAAAAGAATACATTGCCTACATGACTAACCTAAAGTAAGATAAGCAATTGATCACTTCAAAAATAGGAAAAGAATATAGTAACAAAGCTTAAGGGGAAAAAAATGCAGTAAGAAAGGAAGCAGTCGAACTACGCATTGTATACATGGTTTTTGTGGAGGTTCATATATGTAATTTTGGATAGAAATATTTAGATAATAAATTAGTTTGCATGTTCCTTATATAATACGGATAAAAGCTATGTGAATGTATTAATATATTATGGCGTTATCACTGTTTCTGTATCCTACTTGCCATGTCAACTTGTTGCTATCATGTTTTGTAAGTTCTTTGTGTCCTTTATCTATGCTACATAGGTCTTATTGAATTTATTATCGTAGATCTTTGTTGAATTTATTCTGATAGATTTTTATTGCCGGCGCACCTACAAGCCTTAATAGAAATAATCTTAATATGGTACTAACTCGTAATATGTAAGGAACTTCAACACGAGTAGATTTAGCTTCTAAACCTATGCGGCTATGGCCTTCCTTAAGTGGGCATTAAAACCTTACTAAAATGAACAAATAAATTTTTTTTTTTTTTTTTGAAGAGCAACAAAACAATTTTATTGAGATAAAAGATGAAAACAAGAGGACATTAAGTACTTGTACAAAAGCAAGAAACTTAGGCCTCGTTTGGGAACAAGCTATTTTAGTAACTTTTTTGGTTTTTTGGCTAAAATATGAGGTAAAAAAAACTAGTATGTTTGGAGTGACTTTTTGGCTTTTTACGAAAAGCTGTGCAAAATGTAGAGAGAAAAGGAAATCTTTGACTTTTTGGTATAGGTTATAGGCTTTTTGGCTTTTTTAATAACTTTTTGGCTTTTTGGCTAAAATGTTAACTTGCCAAATGACGCCTAAAAACTGAGGAAGAGACAACTAAACATATAGTGACAAACAACCACGCAATCCCTAATAATCAAGGAAAGGGGTATGTCCTTGCAGGGGGGGAGGGATGGCCTCAGATTCTTTTTCATTAAAGATCCTGTTATTCCTTTCCAACCAAATGGTCCAACAAAGAGCGAAAATAATGCAAGACCACAAAGCTTTGGCCTTCTTATTGCTTCCAAATCCTCCATAGGAAATCAGCAACAAATGCGTGCACACCCTCGGAGCAACCCACAGCTCATCACAAAGGCCAAAGAGACGCTGCGATAGTGCAATAGCCATCAAGCAATGTAGGAACAAATGATCCGCCGATTCCGCATCTCTTTTACACAAAATACACCATTGGGGACCAAGAGAATGATTGGGCCTTCTTCTTTGGAGGATATCATTGGCCGTGACACCCCCGTGAGCTAAGGACCAAGGACCATACAACTTCACTTTATAGGGGACCACTGCTTTCCAGATTTTTTTATGAAAAGGAAATAAAGGAATAGAACATCGATAACTCTCTCAAACATAGATTTACATGAAAAAAGCCTTGAAGAATTGATGCTCCAAACCCTCCTATCCCTATTCTGAGAGACCAAAGAAATGCAATCAAGCAATGATAACAAAGAAACCAACTAAAGAGACTCCCTAATTTACTAAACTCTGCTATCCTCCCTTTTGATGTGCATTATAAAATCGATGCCCTTGAAATCGTTCCTTGTCATCTTGTATGCTGCGTCCTTCATAGTGATATATACTAATGAATCCAAATTATGAATCTCTATTGTGTGGTTTGGCTCTTTCCTGGTGTAGTTCTACTCCTACACATGTTGCTTTTCTACATGTCTTGTAAAAATACTGTCATTTTGTTTTGTTTGTTTTTTGGTAACTGGCTTTTTATTTTGGTTATCAACTGATCTAAGTAGTCATAATATCATTTCTTGAAATTCAATCTCTTGTCTTGATGAGAGTGTGTATTTTGGCGTCCTCTTGTTTTCACATACCGTAACACCTATGACTTTTTTTATGTGCCACTGATGTTGCATCTATTAAGGTCTGAACAAAAATAATAAGCTCTGGAAGCCCAACACAAGGGATGTTGTCCTTATTAAGATCTAGGCCTTTTTGCCAAAGGAAATAATTTACTGAAGGTGGTTTCAGTCTGGTTCCTTTAGAGAGAATGAAATCGGCAAACATTTGAGGTAGAATAGACTGCCATACATGGACTCAAGTTTGCTTTTCTTAGATCTATTCATTTTTGTTAAATGGAGGAGTTTTGTCAATCTTCGCTTTTGTTGGTGGACTTTATTGAGGACAGGGTTGACACGCCTTTCACATCCTGTTTTGGTAGTGACTTGTGAGTCAAGTTTTATTTCATATTTATGTTCAGACTTATGATTTCTTGTGAGCTTGCTGCTGGGCCTGCAGTTATGCTTGTTTTGGTTGGCTTTTATATGTTCTTGAAGGGCATTGTAGTTCTAGTAAAATTAGGAGACAAACCTGTGAATTGTAGTTCAGTGAATTAAGGAGAGAGAGTTCTAGAGTTCAATATAGAAAACTTCTAGCTCCTTTTGAAGCTTTTGTAGGGATTGGGTGATGCTTGCTTTTCATAGGAATTTCAGGTGAGATTTTTAGAACTATATTTTTCTTTTTTTGTTGAGTTAATTTTTTGCAATCAGAATCTTTCTTTGAACTGTTATCGGTTCCTGCCCTGACATTTTGATAATGAATCGCGAAAGCGCTTTTGCTCCTCCTTCGGACAACTAACTGAATCTCTCCAGACCAGACTGTTTTCAATCCCATGGTAACCGGTTTTCCTTTGAAGTTCTTGCCATGAGTGATTATAGTGTAGTTATAGTGTAGGAAGGAATTTTTTTTCCTCAACCATTTGGTTTACAAGAAAGTTACAGGAATCTGTTTCCCCAACTCTCTGTGATGCACAATCTTATATGTAATGTAGGAAAAGGTTTGAGGGAGAGGGACATATATCGTTCAAGGAAATGGTCTAGACACAACATGGAAATATGTATATATATGTGTGTGTATAGCTGTTTTCCCTGTGTGTCACTGTATTTTTTCTTGTTTTTTTTTTTTTTTTTTTTTTTTTTTTTTTTTTGTGTGCAGTCATTTTAATGGTTCTAATATTAATTTTAAATTACAGTCAGATTCAGATGTAGTGTCATCGGTCTGTGGTGCTCTTGAGTCCATTCATGCTGCTCTAGCCATAATGGCTTATAATGACATGCCAAAGCAGCTCTATAAAGAAGAGGTAACTGGTTCTTTCCAACTTATGTGTTACATCTAGTAGCATTGCTGCAATATTTAGTAGTGTTTTGGGAAATTGGTAAAAAGCTGACTTTTTGTTTTTTTTGGCTTTTTGGCGGATTTTTTTGGCTAAAAAAGCTAAAAAGCCAAAAAGCTGGCTTTTTTAGCTTGTTGCCACCCCTTTTGGGAAGTTGGTAAAAAGCTGGCTTTTAGACTTTTTGGCTTTTTTGGTGGCTTTTTACCTAGTTCCCAAATTGATTTGAAATCCCTTGGAAACTTAATTTTGTGTTTGTGCATGCTTCTTTATGGAATTATGACTTTTTGAGTGATTGTTGTATAACCATAACAGATCATTGAAAGAATTCTGGAATTCTGTAAGCATCAAATTGGGGACGTTATGTCAGCTTGTGATCCAGCATATCGTGCTTTGCACAAGCCTAGTGAAAATGGGATTCTTGAAGGTAGGTAATTAAGCTTGTGCATGAAAGCTGTGATAATGTTTAGTTACTGGCTTTGATCCCTTATCTTTTTTTATGCTTATTTTGCATTGATCTTCAGGTGAAGAAGATGAGGAGGCTGATACTGATTTTGGTTCTGCAAGCAAGAGAAGGCGTACTTTTAAGAGTGTGAAAGTGAAGAAATCATCAGTGAACAAGTGTGCTTATTACTGTTTTTCTCTCTTCTAACGGCATGCAAATATTTTTGGAATCTAATATGAGTTTTCTTTCTAAGGTCTATATGTTTTGGCCTTGTTAGGGTCTCTGCTGCTGTGAACACCATACTCCAAAAACTGTGCACCATTCTTGGTTTTCTGAAGGATTTGTTGACAATAGAGCGCTTATCAGATAGTTGCATTATGCAATTGCTGAAGACAAGCTTCACGACATTCTTGGTGGATAATATCCAGCTCTTGCAACTGAAAGCAATTAGTCTAATTAGTGGGGTATTGAAATCCATGCTCTCTGTTTTGGGTTGGTCGCTTCTGCTTCAAATGAATTTACAACTGCTTGTTGATCTGAATTTGTTGTCCTCTTTATTACTGTTGGTGCAGATTTTTTACACATACTTGCAGCATCGGACTTATGTGATAGATGAAGTACTTCAGTTGCTTTTAAAGTTACCATTCTCGAAGCGAATACCCAGAACTTATCATCTACCTGATGAGGAACAGAGGCAGATTCAGATGATCACTGCTTTGCTGATTCAGTTGGTTCACTCTAGTGCGAATCTTCCTGAGGTTTTAAGGCAAGCATCAAATGGAAATCCTATTTTTGAGGTCTTAATTGATGCCAGTGACCCCACCAAATGCCATGAGGCTGTCACCGAAACGTGTTGCCTTTTTTGGAGTCGTGTCCTTCAGCGATTTACAAGTACAAAAACTCAGGATGCATCTGAATTGAAATCAATGATGGAGAACCTTGTTATGGATTTGCTTACAACATTGAATCTGCCTGAATATCCTGCTTCTGCTCCCATTCTGGAGGTATGATGCATGGTGTCTTACCTTTTCTTGACTGCATTGTATTGTTTTCATGTTAAGGGACAGTTATTTGCAGGTTCTCTGTGTCTTATTACTCCAGAATGCTGGGCTGAAATCCAAAGATATTGCTGCACGTTCCATGGCCATTGACCTCCTTGGTACGATTGCTGCAAGGTTGAAACATGATTGTGTCCTTAACGGGAGGGAAAAATTTTGGATAGTGCAGGCGTTGATTAGTGGAGATAATGTTGAATGCAGTTACCCAAATGATGCATGTGCTGTATGTAAGGATGGAAGGATTGAAAAACCGTTGTTTTTATGTCAAGGTTGTCAGAGATTATTTCATGCAGACTGCATGGGAGTTATAGAACATGAAGTTCCTAGCCGTGGTTGGTACTGTCAGTTCTGTGACTGTAGGAAACAACTTATTGTTTTACAGTCATACTGCAAATCACATTGCAAGAATGACGGCACGAAAAATAGTGGTCCATCAAAAAAATCATCTGAAATTACTGATTCAATTGAAAAAGTAGAGATTGTTCAGCAGATGCTTTTGAACTACCTCCAGGATGGTGGTTCCGCTGATGATGTCCATCTCTTCACCCGCTGGTTTGTAACTCAATGTATCCATTTTCCTTTATTAAATTGATTGAGCATTTTGTTTGGTGCTATTACCAAAATAATTTCGTGCAGGTTTTATCTTTGCCTATGGTACAAGGATGATCCAAACTCCCAACAGAAGTTCTACCACTACCTTGCACGACTGAAGTCAAAAACCATTGTGCGCAACTCTGGGATTATTTCTTCATTATTGACAAGGGATTCGGTCAAGAAGATAGCTTTAGCATTGGGACAAAATAATTCGTTCTCCCGAGGTTTTGATAAGATTTTGCATATGCTTCTGGTAAGTTATCTATTGTTTGATGTATCATGTATGTATTATTAATTGAGGTAATGATTAATTTTTATGATGCAATTGGTTTCAGGCAAGTTTAAGGGAGAATTCTCCCGTGATTCGTGCCAAGGCATTACGAGCTGTAAGTGGAAAAGCCCTTTGTCATTATGAAGAAATGCCTTTTTAATGGAGAACTCTTCTTTTTTTGAAGACACTCATCCTCCCTCCTCTGTTTTTTTTATTGATGAAAACAGGTTAGTATTATCGTAGAAGCTGATCCGGAGGTCTTATGTGATAAATTTGTCCAAACGGCTGTTGAAGGAAGGTTTTGCGACTCTGCTATATCTGTCAGAGAAGCTGCACTGGAACTTGTTGGTCGGCATATTGCATCTCATCCTGATGTTGGTTTGAAGGTATTGCAAATTGAACCTTCCCATCCTCAGACTTTATGAAGATGCTGTACTGACTCATGCTTTTTTTTTTTGCGTAGTATTTTGAGAAGGTTGCTGAGAGAATAAAGGATACTGGAGTTAGTGTTCGAAAACGGGCTATCAAAATCATAAGAGAGATGTGCACATCAAATGCTAACTTCTCAGAATTTACGAGGGCTTGCATTGAGATTATTTCTCGTGTTAGTGATGATGAATCCAGTATTCAGGTAGTTCTGAAGCAATGCAATGAATTTGATGTTTCTGATAATCACCCTGAATTTTGTCACTCTTCTATGATTAGACAATTTCATTTGTCTGCAATGATTTTTTTTCAGTGCTTGGTAAGCAATATTTGGCCTTTTTTTTCCCCTTTTCATCTTTGATATCCATTATTTGTTCATTGTTGGATGAATAATAATTGAAAACATATGGAGAAGGCAACCAGAAAGATAGGTGAAATAAATTGATGTTTTTTGATATGTTTCTATTTTATTTTTTTTTGGCTTTTTTTTTTTTTTTTTAAATTTTTTTTTTTTAAAACACAGATTGTGTTTAAGTTCGTTAATGATTCAAGGCAAATTCCAAGACGACACATGGGCTATAAAATTAGTAGGATAACAGTTTCTGTGAATCCATACTTGTATACGGAATGCTGTATTCCCCAGATTGGTGGCTGAATTGATGCATAGTTGGAGAGGGGCCACAATTTGCAGAAGGAAGGAGGAGTTAAGATGCTATCGCCCTTTGTTTTATGTGGTGCATTTTGGGCAAGGAACTGGAGGTCCTTTCAAGGAGTAAAGGAATTAATTCATGGAATGGGAAATACCTTTGTGGGAGTTTTGTTAGGCTGGACGACCAAGGCTGTGAACCCCTTTCTTGTGTTGTTTTTGACCTTTGTGGACACCTAATTCTTGTGTAGTTTGTCTGCGCCTTGGTAGCAGGAAATTACTACTGGGGTGACGTTTCTTACTCACAAATTCGATTTTGCACTTTTAAGTAAGAAACTTGCTCCCATCAAGGAAGAAATTTGCTCCCAACTAGATAAAAACTCTCAAACATACTAATTTTAAAGAAACAGGAAAGAAAAAAAAAAGCTAACTCAAATTTCTGTTACTTCGTATTTACATAATATTTATTTATACTTGACAAAGACAATTTGCAGTTGACAATGACACTGATTTCTAAGAATTATTCATATTTTAACACATATTACAACTAAGCAGAAAAAATATTTGTTAGAATATATTTATATATTTTAAAAAAAACAACGCCCAATTAATATACATTAATGTGTGTTTGGGAGGGAAAAGATTGAGTACACACCTAATCTTTGGCATAATGCACAAAGTGGTGGCCCCAAGACTTGAACGCATAACCTCAAGGTTATTAGGCTAAGTCTTAACCATTGAGTCAATGGTCACCCCTAATATATTTATATATTTAATATAAAAAATATATACACACCCATAGGTGCTCCCAATCTTAGAAGCTTCTATATATACATGCTCCCATAGGGGCTCCTGACCTTTGAAACTTTTATATGCCCTCGCTCTCATGCTCTTTCTCTGGCCCCCACTTCGTGTAGCTAAGGTCTGTGCTTTATATTCAAGGGTATGATGGTTTTGCACCCCTAGGCATCATTAATACAAACTTATACAAATAAATGCCTGCATAAAATTTGTTTATCTGGTTTCCAACTCGCTCTTTTCTCTTTTGCTTTCAGGATCTTGTCTGCAAGACATTTTATGAATTCTGGTTTGAGGAACCTTCTGGTTCGCAAACTCGTCTCTTTGGAGGTAGTAGTTCTGTTCCATTGGAATTGGCTAAGAAAACTGAGCAGATTGTTGAGATGTTGAGGAGGATGCCAAATCATCAACTTCTTGTTAGTGTCATTAAGCGTAACTTAGCCCTTGATTTTTTACCACAATCAGCTAAAGCTGTTGGCATAAATCCTGTCTCTCTTGCATCTGTACGCAAGCGTTGTGAATTAATGTGCAAATTCTTGCTGGAAAGGATATTGCAGGTATTCTTGATTGTTAATGTTCCAAATAATTTTGGTGCTCTTTTTTCCTTGTAAACAGGTTACATTGAGAAACTTGTAATTGTTCAGGTAGAGGAAACGAATAATGACGAAGAAGAGGTGCGCACACTTCCGTATGTGCTTCTCTTGCATGCTTTTTGTGTTGTGGATCCTACACTCTGTGCTCCGGCTTCTGATCCTTCCCAATTTGTGGTTACTTTACAGCCATATTTAAAGAGTCAGGTTATCTACAGTTTCACATTTCATTATAGAACACTCATTATGTCTTTTGATGGAATTTCTGTCTCTTGCCTACTTATTCTTTTTTTTTTCTTCTCCTTAAAAAAATTGTGTTTTAAAAGTAATTTATGATATAAATTAGACCGCATCTTTAACATGATATATATACGTGCAATTTCCATTTTTACCTTTTTTTATTATTATTATTTATAATAAATATTATCTATTACTTGGTCATATGTCAAGGAATTGCATTTCAAGAAATTTTGTTTCACTGAAACAAAATTGTATTTATTCTGTATGTTCTGTTTTTGTTTTTTGTTGGTTCTTTTTTCTTTTTCTTTTTTTTCATTTTTTATTTCCTTCTTTGTTTTATTTTTTCTTTCTTTCATCTTTTGTCCCCATTTGTTCTAAACACACCCCCCCCCCAAAAAAAAAAATAAATAAATAAATTTTGCTATGGGTGGGGTAACTCCATATGATTTATGATTTCCCTCATCTTGTACTTTGTGATAAAAATGTAACAACTTTCATTGTGGTGGGTATTGTATTCTTTATTGTGATTAATTTGGTTAATATATATGTGCATATGCATTAATGTATGTGTATACGTTTTTTCTATATGTAACTTGGGGAGATGTTTTTATGTGTTTATTCTACAGTTATTTGTATTAGACTGTGGAGAGAGTTTTGATCATGCACATTAACTCAGTTTTACTTGTGTTCAGGCTGATAATCGAGTTATAGCAAAGTTACTAGAGAGTATAATCTTTGTAATTGATTCTGTTCTGCCCTTGCTTCGAAAGCTTCCTCAAAATATTGTGGAAGAACTTGAACAAGACCTAAAGCAGATGATTGTTCGGCATTCTTTCTTGACAGTTGTCCATGCCTGCATCAAGTAATTTACATTTCACATGTTATTTCATTTTGACACATTATTGACTTGTTTGCTAGATCTTGGAAGTGTTTTTTATTCGAGGTTCTCAGTCACCTAATTGAGTAATTAACTTGATAAATTAGCCTATAATTTATATTAGCAGTTGGATTAATTAATTATATGCAACAGCGCTTTAAATTATACAACATATACAGCATGACAGTGACATATATGTGTGTTATATTATTTAATTTTTTTATAATTAATAGTTTGCATGGTGATAGTATACGAAATTTTTTGATTTACATAGTAACACATGTTCGTGATTGTGTTGAGGGTGCAAATTGATAGCTACTTGTACAACTAGATTGTTTTGCTGTTATGTTCTTACATTATGAAACTGCCATTGAGGATGATGCCAAGTAAAGGGCTTCGGTATGCATCTTTGGCTGTTGTGAGTGAGTAGTAGACATTCATATACTTCATGATTTTCTGCACCTTTGTTTTTTGGAAAGAAGGAATTATATTGGAAGGGGATGGCTTCTTTTTTTTTGTTTCAGGAAACAATAAGTTAAATTTGAAGGAGAAGGTACAAAAGAAGGATTAATCTCCAAGAAAGATGAAGAAAGATGGTAAAAATAATACGATAACAACATGAGAGTGCAATGATCTACAAAGATTAAAAAAAAAGACAAGAATTGTAGGAAGTACAAAGATCCCACCCTGTAAGAAGTCTGCTTGAAACCATGTTACACTGACAAGAAGTGACCCTTGAATCTAAGACTTAAATTGGCATGGGATGTTGTAGTAAAAAAATAGCTGGGTATGTAGCCATTGACATAGCAGAATGACAAAAAAGGATTCATATAGCCGACTCCAATTGATTGGGATGCAAGGTTTGGTTTGGTAAAGATCATTATTTTGAGAGAATCCTAATAAACAAGGTAATGATGATGGGTTTATAAGCCATATATGGAGTTAGGATCCAGATAAGTGCATCTTTTCCCTGCCATTTCTCATAAATGAGATAATGTTTTCTTGATTGAGTCAGGTTTAATGAATTGATGCATAATTTTAAACGTGTGCTCCATAAAATTAATGTTTTGCACTTTATTATATTTATGAGTTGATTCTCTTCTCTGTTCAGGTGCCTGTGCTCTGTGAGTAAAATGGCAGGGAAAGGTTCAGCTGTAGTAGAGTATCTTGTTCAGGTGTTTTTCAAGCGTTTGGATGCCTTAGGATTTGATAACAAGCAGGTTGGTGGATATTTTGAAATAACTACATCTTTTGTATTGTTTTTTTTTTCCCCAGCAAAAAATCCATTTGCCCTCCTGTGGTTTTCCTTTCCCCCAAAAAGGAAGAAAGATATAAGCCAGCCATGAAACCATAGATTGGTTGGAATCATCAACAATTCTCTCTTCACAAAGAATGATGAAGGTTCAGAAGGGTTTAACAACTGAAACAATTTCCTCTTTAGAACACAAAAGTATTTGTTAAAAAATCACTGCAATAATTGTAACAGCTTATTATCGGCTTTTCGTAGGGAAAGAGATCTTTGTAAATTGTTTCTTACAAAAGTTGAAAATTATGTTTTCTACAAAGTTTTAAAAAACTCTATTGAGGCTCGCCTCGAGGCGAGGCTGAGGCAAAACGCCTCAAAACTTTGATTTTTAGGCTTTTCTCCCCAAAGGCTTGCTCACACAGTCTTGAGACATGTGCCTTAGGTGCGTCTTGTACGGCTTTTATGCATAAGCATGTGAGGAGTACGCATATGAAGAGTACGCGTATGAAGAGTACGCATATGAAGAGTTTACATTAGGCTCTTGTTAAACTTAGTCTAGTAGATGGTTTAGACATAAAAAAGTAAAATATAAAAAATAACTCATTTTGTAACTATATTCTATAGGAAAAATTAAGTAAATGACCAATCAAGCAAAAAAACACAAAGTTAATGCTCAGTTAGGAAGTCAATCACTAAAGCTAAAAATATCAATTTCGCTTTCAATAAAGCAAAGCTTCCTTCTGAAGAAAAGTGTTTACACCTTTATATTTAAGTTTGATGTATTTATTTATTGTTTTAAAATATTTACTAAATATAAAATTTTGAAATTTGAAATGCTTATGCCTCAACACCTTAAGGCTTATGCCTCGTCTCATGAGGGGTAAAATGTCTTACGTTACACATTCGCCTTTAAAAACTTTGGTTTTCTGCATTATTTTGAATTTACATGCTTTTTTTGTTGGAATTGTTCTATATATATCACAATGTTTGCTTCATGCTCCCAAGCACTGAGGGTTCGTTTGGTTTGAATTTCCCAAAAATTTTTGGGAAAATTTCTCTACAAATGAGTTTTCAGAAAAACTCAAACCAAACAAATTTTTTCAAAAAAATTTCCCAAAACTTGTAAACCAAACAAGTTTTCCAAACAAATCTCTCTCTCATACACATCAAATCAATCACTTTTTCCAAAACTCTCTCTCAAAATAATTTTCCAAAACATCTTTCCAAAAAAACCAAACCAAACAACTTTTCGTACTTTTTATCTCCCAAACTCATCTCCCAAACTCAAACCAAACATACCCTGAATCTTCTAGGGACAATTTCTCCCACCTCCCACCCTCTCCTAAGAGATCTCTTTGAAATGTGTATACGCGTGATGTGGTCTGACCTTGTCACTCAATGGGTTGTAGATCATAGAGGTAGTTGAACATTATTAGTTTTGGTTGTCCTTATCTTCTATATTTTCGCCTTATAGTACCTATGCTTGTTATCCTAGTTTTTTTGCTTTGGAAAACCTTCTGTTTCCAATTTAAGATACTGTTGTAACTATTGAAAACTTTAACTTGCCAATTATTCTCATATGAAAAGGATATCGTAACCCATTGGGCCACCCTTCTCTGTTTGTTGACATTTGCAGTTGAGTTGGACATACTTGCTAGACAGTTTGATTATTATATAGTTTATTGGAAAATGGACCATAGCTTTTTATAGCTTTACTTTTCAGAATCATTCTGCATCATGGCTGATGGTCTGCTTTGGACTACCCTTTTGATGTACCATTTCCTATGCAGAGAAAATTGTGTATGCAGTTTAAAATTATACCTTTGGGTATTTTTTTTTTTTCTGATAAATTATTCCGTTGGTTGATTTAATTTTTAATGCTTTTTGTGATGATTATCTGAGAAATTATTTATTTACTTGACGAACTTAGAAATCGTTGAATTTCTGTAAATTCCAGCTAGTTGGGCGATCTCTTTTCTGCCTTGGGTTGCTTATTCGTTATGGAAACTCTTTGCTGAGTACATCCTGCTCCAGTAACAAAAATATAGATGTCAAGAACAGCCTCAACTTGTTTAAAAAGTATCTTCATGCAGAGGATTTTGTTCTAAAGGTCAGATCGTTGCAGGTATGCCCCTTCAGCATTTGCCCATGAATGTGCATGTGCACCCCCACCACGGAAGGGAGGGAGAGATTTTAGCTCGTCTTATTTAACTTGTAAGTTTTGAATTCTGTAGGCATTAGGTTATGTTTTGATTGCTAGGCCTGAATATATGTTGGAAAAGGATGTTGGGAAAATTTTGGAGGCAACACTCTCTTCTAGTACTGACGTGCGACTTAAGGTAATAATTTCTCTTTCTGTTTTCTTTCTTCACTTTCTGTCCATATACTGAATTAATTTGTTGTACAGATGCAAGCGTTGCAAAATATCTACGAGTATCTTCTTGATGCAGAAAGTCAAATGGCAACTGATAATACCATTGATAATGCGGTTAATTATTCCGTAGATGGTGGCCATAGTGTTCCTGTTGCTGCAGGTGCCGGTGATACTAATATCTGTGGGGGAATAGTTCAATTGTATTGGGATAACATCTTAGGAAGATGTTTAGATGTGAATGAACAAGTTCGCCAATCTGCTGTGAAGGTAAAATCTTGTCCGTGTTCTTATCCTTGGTTGTTTGTCTAAATTTTTTTGATTCAAATAAGTGAACTGGTCTGCCCAACCAAGCCAATCAGTAAACAGAAGTATTAATTATTTACTGAAACATGAGAAGGAAGTCTCAGACTAATATTTTTTAAATTTTTTATTGTGGATTTATTGGTCATTTGGTTAGTTCGAAAACATGAAAACAAGGACGTCAAAAGTCTGAAAGCTAGAGGCATTGATTTTTCCATCATTTTAATTATGCATTCTGGCCTGGAATTCATAAATGGCTGAGTTTCTCATGTTGTGAAATTCATGATCTTACTGTTATCAGTATCTACTGTAATCTTTACTTCTTTTTTTATTTTTATAAATGTTAATCAATGCAGATTGTGGAAGTTGTGCTACGTCAAGGTCTAGTTCATCCTATTACTTGTGTCCCATACCTTATTGCTCTTGAAACAGATCCTGAGGAGGCAAACTCAAAGCTGGCTCATCATCTTCTGATGAATATGAATGAAAAGTATTTCCCTCTATATGCTTCAAAATTTTGGGTATCTTGTTAATCTGATTATTCTAACTATTAAAACATCTTTCCAGGTATCCAGCATTTTTTGAAAGCCGTTTGGGAGATGGCCTTCAAATGTCCTTTATTTTCATTAGGTCCATGGGTGGAAGTTCTGAAAATTCAAACCCAAAAGTCCAACTCAAGGTACCTGATAGCATGAAAGGGAAATTCGATAATGGCTCTTTCAACTATGCAAGGCTTGGTGTTTCTCGAATCTACAAGCTGATCCGCGGGAATCGTGTTTCAAGGAACAAATTTATGTCGTCGGTAGTGCGCAAATTCGATACTCCAAGCTGGAATCCTTCAGTCATCCCTTTTCTGATGTGAGTTATTTCTTTGGTCCCCATCCTAGAGTAGTGTGGTTGTACTACATATATTGACTTCAATTTGCTTTTCCCAGGTACTGTACTGAAATCCTTGCTTTACTCCCTTTCACATTGCCTGATGAGCCACTTTACTTGATTTATGCCATAAATCGAGTTATACAAGTTAGAGCCGGTACACTTGAAGCAAATATGAAAGCCTTTCTGCATTCATTACAAGAAGATGCAAAGATAGTTCATGGGAATGGGATAACTCCGCAGTGGCCATCTTCGCAACCTGTTTCCAGTCATACAATATCAATGGATCTTAATGGGACAGTTAAGGAAGAGTCAGCTGATGAGCCTGTTTCTAATCATTCAGTGTCTGTGGATTCAAATTTGCATTCTAGGAGTCCATGCAATTCACGTGGCATATCTGAAGATGATTTGCAGAAAATACAGGTAAACTTAAAGGTCCTGCTTTTTATGTCTTCTATGGATTCAAATTTGCATTCTCGGACTTAATGCAATTCACTTGGCATTCAAATTTGTGGTGTTTATACAGGCTGACTGTCTCTCGGCTATTGCGCTACAGCTACTTCTGAAACTAAAGAGGCATCTAAAAATTGTGTATGGTCTAAATGATACACGATGTCAGGTAAATCTTCTTTGGAGTGGTTTCTGTTGTCTTGTATCTTAGATTTGTTGCTTTAGAGTGGCGTATACGATCCTAATTTTTGTGTAATATCTTACTGTCTTTAAACAGGAGTTCTCTCCAAATGAACCCCTAAAACCGGGGGAGGCTCTCTCAAAGCAGAACATTCCCTTCAACACCAATGAAACACGCATTGATCTGCCTATCAATCATCAAGAAGTGTTGCAAAGATATCAGGTAGTGTGTGAGCACTGACATTTCGAGTCACTGCAAAGTTTTCATGCATAATGAAGAACATCTACCTTTTTACTTATCTAGTTCTCTTTGTGCATCTTTGTTAGAAAGTATGATCAGTGTCTTTCCATGTGCTTGGTTACAAATACTTTTTTTTTTCCCTTCTCTTAATAGCATAGATATAAACTGTTATGAACATGCATAGTAGCTTTATTGCATTTATAGATTTTCTACCTTGTCTGTTGCAACAGTTGAATAGTATACAGTGACAAGCTTCATTGTACTTCACTTGATTGACATTTGACATACTTGGTTTGAAGCTAGCAGTGATCCAATTAGAAATTGCTAGGATTCATTCTAATGACTTTAACAAGTTTTATCTTTTCTTTTAATGAAGGACTTTTGATAGATGCGCCTCGATAAAAAATCCAAAATCATAATATTAAAAAAAAAGAGGCATTGTGTAAGAATCGATTGGCCTGTTTTGAGCTGGAACTCTTGTTGTCTTTACCATCCGAACTGTTTTTTTTCACTGTGCAGGAATTCAAGACTGCTTTGAAGGAAGACACTGTTGACTATTCAACATACACAGCGAACATCAAAAGGAGACGGCCTCCTTCAAGGAGAGGGGGGAGGTCTGGGCGTGGTGCAGGCAGGGATGATGAAGATTATGATGACGATGAAGATTGGGGAGGAAGTGGAAGTGGGGCCCGGAGGCTAAATAACAGTGGGAGGAAAAGCAACAGTAGTAGAGGTAGGCAGTGGTCGTAGTTTGTAAATACATTTACAGGTAAATCTAACATCATGTATATTATGTAGGAAGGGGGGGAAGAAAGGGAAAAAAGGAGGTTAGAATTGAGAACAGAAAAAGTAATAGAATATTGATGCAAAACCAGTACTGCCATATATTTCAGAAGGTTGTGGCAGAGGAGCGATTTTTGTAATTGATTCCCTCATGTAAATTCTTTTTTTTTTCTTTTTTTTTCTTCTGGAAATCATGTAATTTGGTTGGGTTAATGGTATTGATTATCCCATTTTTTTGTCCATTGTTTAATGTGTATGTGCCATGTTGAGACAGAACTCATTGGTTTGTTATTATTGTTGCAACTCTTTATGTGGTTAGACATCTTAAATGTGATTAGCACATGAGAGAATATGCATATAATTTGATAAACTGGCATGTTATGTAGGTAAGATGTGCAGATATGGATGGAGCCTAAATGTGGGCTTCACGACATTCTTTGCAAATGTGACATTACTTTCATGCAATGATAATTCTTTGGTGAGTTCTAATATGGTTCATATGGTAGACTCTTGAAATTCTCGTCATATGATTAGGGGACTTGTATATCTTTTTATAATGAACCTGGTGAGTGAGGGATTTTACCATCACTCAACTCTGGCAAATTTAATAGAAATTGCTAAATGTAATCCACAACCATTATGACAGTAACTGCATTCTCTCTCAAATCAACTTGTGTAAAAGGCTAGTAGGTACAATTTAGAAGGCTATAGAGCAACACTGGTGCAGATATAATAATTATTTTTTCATATAGAATTTCCAATAGAATTCATATATCTAGCCTACCATTAAGGGTGTGGAGAAGAACTGCTGAGCTACAATTGCAATGAGTGACAGTTGTACAGATAAGCTATAGAAGCAGTGCTGGAGACAGTTATACAACCTCTCGTATGTGAGGCCCGCCACTAGCTAGAAGCCCATTGGCGGTGTAGTGATTAAGAGTGGTGGAGAGATGAAAAGCTTCAGAGTCATGACCTCGTGTCTATCATTCATTTTGGCTCAAAAACTACACAAGTATGATCAATTTACAACACACCTCAAAACTCAATTTCATGGCACCCAGAGTTATTAATAGGGACATGAGCACACGAACAGTTGAATGGGCTGTATCATCACATATCACTCACCCATATGACAATTGTACGTAATAATACAACCAAAAGCTTTAATGCCATGAAAAAAATTGTTCAAAAGCCTGACTGACTACACTGATCTTTGTCTCATACATCACTGAAAACAGCTTAATTATTTTTTTCTGGTGGAGCAATGTTACAGAGAAAAAATCCGGGAACAAAAAATAAATAAAGAGGCCACCCTCCAAGGGACTCACCGAGGAATTTGGTTTGCATTATGAAACAGCAAAATGTTTTGGAGACCACATGAAACAGATAATAAAGTGAGGAGTAATAATGAAGAAAACTGAATGTGAAAGAACCTAGTAACGGAGCCAATAGGTCCTACGCCTGAACCAGTTGTAGTCAGGTAAACCCTGGATGGGTCCCATGGCAGCAATGGCAACATCCTGCAAAAAGGCCAAACATGAGTTAGAACAAATATTGAATGTACCGAGGAAAAAAATAATTTTTTAACATTCTTCCCTCATAGCAGGTAAATTTGCAATTAGCAATGGGGATGCATTAATCCTTACCTGATCAAATATAAAACGGTTTGCAACACGTTTGACGGTGCTAGCATCTACAGCATCAATTCTGGCAAACAATTCAGCGAATGGGATTCTTCTCCCATACGTAAGTAGCTGGAAGAACATAATGGATTACACCAAACAATCAGGCTCTTTACCAGGAAGGAAAATTTTTGAAAACAAAAGCTTCTGTCTTGATAAAAAGAGTCCATGTTTTAGAAACTAAACTAAACCGTCTTTATCTGACACTACTCACTTAGTACTCTTAAGTAGACAATCCAAGAGATTCAAAAGTAATACAAGGGAATCCTTTCATTTTCTGCAAGTAATATACAAAGCATTCTTTCATTTTATTTTATCCACCCTTTTTTTTACCATCCACAAATGAAAAATGCACCAAATACTTTACCTGGCGCCCAATATCTTCAGCAACAGGACTGGTTCCGTCTATGTGAAGCAGCAAAGAAGATTTCAACTGCAGTGTAATAGAACTGTAAGTGAATGCCAATATACTGAACACCACAAGATAAAAAATAAGTGACCAAGCTAAAATCGATTTCATTTTCATAAAGCTAAGCATGTTGCATGGATACAAGTTAATCTACCACACCTCCTTTGTCCATATTTTAGTTTTAATGTGTGTAATAAAAAATGTGGATAACACATTTTATTCAACAAATGATGTAGCTCTGACTCACTTTGGCACAACAAATACTTATCTAAGATAAGTTAGAACTACAGGCAAAATATGGGATACTTGGTAAAGGGTTATTTGCTTGGTGAACCAAAAACAGTTTTAAACATCCCCAACTTTAGAAATACTTCTTAGTCATTAATAAAGACTTATGGCTTTCATTATCTCCAGAACTCAACTATAAAGAAATAAAGACTTAAGACCTGAGCATATACGCAAGGCATATTGACCCACAAATTAGGGTGGTAGCAATATATGTCATATTGTTTTTGAATTACAAAACAATATACATATATATATGCAATATAGTTTATTAAAAGCACTTAAAACCTGAGGACAAGCAAGCAGATAATATCAAGGTTCAGTACAAGAACTAGTAACTACCTGGTTACAAGCACGAGTAACATCAGCTTCAGAAACTCGATAACATAACTTGCTCATCTCGTACATAATTGCATAAGCTAGATCATCCAAGCAATCCGGCTAAAAACAAAATGTAAAAATGAAAATGAATAACTAGAATTATTGAGGCATAACATACAACATCAATTGTGAATTAAAATAAATCAAACTAAAGCTCCACATGACATATGTGAAAACTGATGGGCAATACTGATAGCTGTTTTATCATGTTTGTGATGCTATAAAATTATGATTAATGGGCATCTTAGTCTGAGCAAAATCCTGATAATTTTTTTGCTACAGATTACCATGATCAAGAGTTCTAAGGTATTGGCTATTAAGCCATAATCCCAAGACATTAGTGGAAAGGAAATCATTCTAAAAGTTAACTTGGTATCATATAAATTAATGGAGAGAAAGGATTGCAAATTTTCAAAATTTCCACTGTAACTTTTTGCACTTGTCACCCTTTTATTCTTCTCACTTGACCCACAACAGTTTTCCCCCCGCTCTCCATGTGTGTGCGCGCGCGCACCAGTGTGTCCCCCCTCTTGATTTTGAGAAGCTTTTAGAGGCCATAACCACTATCCTAGTGTTAGTCCCTGCCAATAAAGGGTACTGGAAGGGGTGAACCTCATCCCCTGGCACAGTACTCCTTTTTCCCTTTCTGACATACCTAAATCACCCACAAGAGAACCAGCTGGGCTATTTTGTTTTACTTTTGACTATATTTCAGGTCTGAACTCACCCAGAATGCAAGCAACCAGTGTCCTCCACCACAACATCCAACAATATGTTTCACTTATTAGGCCTGTTTTGTGGTGTATAGGCCTCCAATCGGTTAAAAGCTCTATAGAAGATGTTGTAAAAAGGGTTTGAAGTGTTTATTTGCCGCACTTCAAAAGCACTTGCATATCCTCTTGTATGTTTTATTTCACTAAAAAAGTGCCTTTAGGGGAGCCTCTACACATCGAAGTACTTTAAAAGATGCAGCCAAACACAACCTAAAGCATTATTTCAAAGGAAAGAAAAGTAATTCCAAGCTAAACACGCAGTAGTGCCAAATGGGGACTTAGTCCATCAGAAAAGTGAGTGAGGAAAGAAATGGAATGAGAGGGAACAAGAGATACAACCCAATCATTTCAGGGAGTGACTTATAGATGTTCTCAATTTGCTAACAAAATACGGATTCATGGCAAAAAGATATCACAAATTTGAAAGAACCTGATATGAAGAGGGAAAGAAGGCACTCAAACTAACAAAATCATAATTATAGGACATAATCTCACCTTGGCAATGGCATAAACACCAAATAGACCAGTGTCCTTATAATTGGTGTTAAAGGCCATCATGTTTTCAGCAATCTCATTAATGCCAACCCTCTGTGCAAGCTCAGAACTGATTACAAATAGTCAAAAACTAATTAATGCATGCGCTCACAGGTTGTATCACAGGAAAATATCCAACTTAGTTATTAAAACCCCACAAATGATGTTCAACAGCTCACCCCATGTGCTTCCCACCACCTGCATTCTTATTCCAAGATCCCAACATAGACTGCATGACCATCAAAGCAATGGAATCTGGATCTGTCCAAGAAGCCCCATTGAAAGCTACCGCAAATTGTGCCAAAGGAATGTCATCATCAATTATCCTAACCTGATTTTCACATAACGAATGCCAATTAATAAATTTTGTAGAAAGACAACATGGAAGAGAATGTTTAAATTAAACAAATCGTGAAATATTTAAATGAATAAGCACACCTCGGAACCTGTAAAAATTGCTGGTTCTTTAGCAACTAATTCAGAAGCTGTAGTTGGATCTGTTGACAACTTGGTAAACAATTTCTTTACTTGCTCAACAATGTCCTCATGTTTCACAGCTCCAGAAGCAGCAATTACCTAAAATAGAAGACCAATGCTTAAGATTTCAATAAGTAAGTCAATAGAGTAAAATAATTGATGATAAATGACAGCAAAGCCAGCATGTAAACCAACCAACCAAATAGACTTAACAATCAATATGAATATCACCTACCATTCTAGGCGCAGTGTAGTGTGTCGATATATACTTTTGAAGATTATATTTGGTGATCGTCTTGATATTTTGAGCAGGTCCAAGAATGGTTCTGCCCAAAGGAGTGTACTGGAAAGCAGTTGCATGCAGATGGTCGAAAATTACTTCCTCAGTTTGCCCTTCGACCTATAATAAAGAATATACAAGCATCACAATAAAAAATCAAATAACTAACGACAATGCAATTAGAATTTTGTAAAAACAAAATATAGAGATGATTTAATTGATGAAATCACGAGACCACAAATGAATACGCAAAGGCATTCATCATTCAGAAAACTGACTCGATCAGCATCTATTGGTGCATCAATGCAAAGGGTGGAAGAAAGAAAAGCACAAGGAGGTCAGTCACACTAACTAAGGCATTACTTTCAACTGCTCAAGCAACTAATAGCAATTAATAGAACTCATTGTATTCTTTTTTCTTAAAATCAAAACATTTTGATCATCCAACAACTCCTTAGTGTTCGCGTCCCCTTCTCATTATTAAAACAATAACTACCTTAACAAACTATTCTTGGCTCTTATTCCCCATGTAAGGTAGACTTTACCGTTTACCCTGTGAATCATGATGTGCCTTTCCCTATTGACTATATTCTTTACCAGGATTAACACCAATTCTAATAATACTCATTCGCAATTTACGCCACCAAAGATTCATATGGTCTATAGTGCAACGGCTTTTTACATCAAACAATTGGAATATAGAATCATTCCTGGAAAACAAATCAAATTATGAGGAAAATTGAAGCAAAACACAAACTTTATCAAAGAATGAATGTTACTACCTCCTCCATCTCCCTCAAAATGACATCACGCTCACGATTAATCCGGTTCTCATCAAACTTAGAATTCTGCAGAATATCGGCCAATATGTCCAACGCTTTAGGCACATCATTATCCATAACCTTAGCATAATAAGTAGTCTGTTCCCTGGAAGTATAGGCATTAAGATGTCCCCCCATATTCTCAATCTCCTCCTCCAATTCCCTGGCAGTCCTCTTCTCAGTGCCCTTGAATATCATATGCTCCAGAAAATGAGCAGTGCCGTTGGTCTGATCAGTCTCGAACCTGCTTCCGGCGTCGATCCAGACTCCGACGGTGGCGGTCTTGGCGGAGAGGTTGGACTCGGTGGCAACTCGGAGGCCGTTGGGGAGAGTGGTGACTCGGGTGAGAGGGGATGCGAGGATTGAGGTGTGGTCGGTTAGGGTTGGGTGAGGAGAGTTGTGTTGGAGGAAGCGAGGGTCGGGGTTTTCAAGCTGCTTGAGCTTGTGCTTGACAGACTCGGCGAGGCGGTCGTAGATCATGGCGGTGGGGGGAGGAGGAGAGGGAGGAGGAGACGTCGTGGTGGCGACGGCAGGGGAGGAGAAGGATCGGAGGAGGGAGGATTGGGGGCGGCGGTGGGAGCGGCGAGCTAGGGCTAGGAGGTGCCGGATCGCCATGGCTATTGTTCTTCTCTCTCTCTCTGTGTCTAGGGTTTGGTTTGGTAGAGAGAAGTGTGAGAGGAATTGGAGTTAGCTCGAGTGGATCGAAGAGAAAAGGAGGCTGCTTTCGCTCTGATTTTTCGGACCTGGGAGTGTGTGGACTGGACGGCGTCGTATAATGTTTTAGGCACGACGTCGTATTTTACCTACTACTAGTCTCATATTTGGTGTTTTTTTTTTTTGGGATAAATTATAGTGACACCCCCTAAGGTTTATGTTTATTACAGTTTTCTTCTCACTTTTTGGAAATTACATCTCTTCCGAGATTTAAAGTTTTATTATAAATTCTCCCTCAGTAATTTAATTTTTTTAAATGTCAATTTTACTCTCACTAGGCAAATTACATTGACACCCCTCACATTTTAGTGATTACAATCTCCTCCATAAGGTTTAAACTAGAATTACCAATTGCCCCCTCGATTAGTATTAGTTGGAAAAAACGGGTTGGGTTGACCCAGAAGTATAGTAAGAAGGAATGGAACTGCTGGAGAGTCGTTTGCAATTCATACTTGGGCAAAGACGACTGACTTTGGAAGCGGAACACGAACCGATGTCTGTTATTTCGGGTTCTTTTTTTTCGTAGTTTAATTGGAAAAAATAATAAATTGAAAAAAAAAATTGTTAGTAAAATTTTTAAATTTCTGTTTAAAAACCAACATAAACTCATTTTTTGAATTTACTTTTTTTCTTTAAATTTACAAATTGAGACAACCATTTATAAACCAAAAAAATTATCAAATAAGTTTTTATAATAGTTTTTAAATTTTTGTAAATATCAATTGAAAACTAAAACGAAATGGCTACCAAATAGGCTTCAGATGGTAAAAATGTCATAAAATTAACAAATAATTAAATAAATTACCAACATAAGAAATAATTTATCAAAAGATTCTTAGGCTATGTATGGTTTGATTTTTAGAATTTTTTTTAAAAAAAAATTAAAAATTAATCTAGTTAAGAAATAAAAAATAAAAATAATTATCATTTTTATACAATTTTTATCTTTCGATTAGTTAGAAATAATTTTTTACAAATGAAATTGAAACAATCATACATATGTATATAACATGTCCAAAAGTTAAAATGATAATTATTTTTTACCCTTAAATGATAATTATTTTTTATTTCTTAACCAAATTAATTTTTAATTTTTAAAAAAAAATTCTAAAAATCAAACCATACATAGCCTAAGAATCTTTTGATAAATTATTTCTTACGTTGGTAACTTATTTAATTATTTGTTAATTTTACAACATTTTTACCATCTGAGGCCTATTTGGTAACCATTACATTTTCAGTTTTCAATTTATATTTACAAAAATTTTAAAAAAATGTCATAAAAACTTATTTGATAATTTTTTTAGTTTATAAATGGTTGTTTCAATTTGTAAATTTGAGAAAAAAACGTAAATTTAAAAAATGAGTTTGCTTTGGTTTTTAAACAAAAATTAAAAAATTTTACTAATAAATTTATTTTTTCAATTAATTTTTTTTCCAACTAATACTAACCGATGGGGCAATTGGTAATGCTACTTTAAACCTTAGGGAAGGGATTGTAATTTCTAAAATGTGAGAGTTGTCAATATAACTTACCCAATGAGGGCAAAATTGGTATTTAAAAAAATTAAATTGCTGAGGAGGGGAATATGTAATGAAACTTTAAACCTCAGGGGGGGAGATGTAATTTCCAAAAGGTGAGGGGGGAACTATAATAAATATAAACCTCAGGGGGTGTCAGTGTAATTTATCCATTTTTTAAAAATTAAATTTAGTTTTGAGTTTCATATTTGTGTTTTTTTTTTTTTTTTTTAACGTAAAAAAAAAAAAGACGTACCATGAAAGTATCATAGGGTTTATGGATCCTGATCCTGAAATAACCGGTTGTCGGTCAGATTTAATCTAATCCAAGGGAATTGACCTACCACCACAGTCAGATTTAATCTAACCCTAAAGAAGAGATCTACCATTATGGGAAAGGAGAAATGTATCAACCTCTAGCACAGGAGGCAAAGTCATGATCGGAGTATAGTGGTGCTGTTTGGTGCAGCTTATTGTAAGTTAAAAACTGATAATCGTAAAGCATAAACCAAAAGCACCCATTTCTCAGTTTTTAAATAATTAGCTTTTCTCAACTTATTTAAGTTATTTTTGCCTAGAAAGCTGTAAGCATAAGCTGTTGGAAATTTGGTTTTTATAGGCTTATTTTGGGCCAACTTTAAGCCCAAACTTGAGTGGGGCCATATGTCTTTTGGGGTGAGTCAAAAGAGGTGACGTGTTCCTAGCAAGTCACACAGTGAAGATGGTTCATTAAAACCGTTTATGAGTGAATACGAAGTTGACGTCATTTTCGGGTTCATGGAATGGACAAATAAAGAATAAAATGTGAGTTTCCTTATAAGACTTGTCCCGTATTGGAAACTTAAGAGAACTTATATGTGTATATAAGTTCTAGGTGACAACACTTGGGTTGGGCCCCAAGGGACACCTCAAGTTTGTAGAAATGAGAAGTTATAGACAAATTGAACCTTGGTTCAAATCACCACGCGTGCGCTCGTTGCTGCTGCCGCCGACTGAGCCGTGCAGGGCGCAGGTGTTGGTTATGGGTCGGTTCTAATATTAATTTTTTGGACAAAATTTATTTGAATTTTTCCCAAATTCTTGCAGGTAATTATTTGAATTTCAAAATGAAATTAATTCAAATTTGAATTCAATTTTTTTGTTCAAAAATTGTGCCTCTTCCAATTCCGAATTTCACAATAGATTAAATTGTCTAAACAGATTTTTCAATCTATTGCACCTAGACAGATTCAGTTTCATTCACAAAACAGATTCAAATATGTGTTTAGACAGGTTGAAAACTGCCCAGAAGTTATCTGTTCAAACATATAGAAACTACCTAGCAGTTATATGTTCAAACAGTAACTGCACCTATTCATTCAAATTCAGATATGTTCATTCCTTTTGTACCTGTTCGGACAGCCACTTTTATGCCTATAAATACTATAAGTTTTTCAGTATTTGGACATCCGAAAATTCATTTGTTGCATTATTGTTCCAACAGAATTGTTCTAGATTTTGCTATTTGCATTATCTATTCTTCATATTATTTTTAGGAGAAATATTTGAGAGTATAAGAACACATGTTTTATTCGTCGTACAAATTATTTGGAGTGTTACTACAATTTGTGAAAATCATTGTATCCTGTGAGATAGATGCTTTTTATCCGTAAGTACCGAAACGGGACAAATCTGTCTTAAGGACAGAGTGTCACACACTTAACTTTATCATTTAAATATTTATTTGGTTCGATAAAATAAATTCTGTAAATAATTTATTTTTATTTGTTTGATTTGTTTCAACTTATTTATTTTAGATAAAAAATTGTTCCATTATAAATTGCACCAAACAATCTGACAAAAATTTTTAAATTAAAATAAATTATAATCACTCCTATAATCCACACAAAACATCCCAGTACAATCAACTTCACCGTTTGAAAACGGGCCGCTAATTACACCCTCTATGAGCCGAACCCTATTCAACTGTGTAGAAGTAAAGTACATTTTCACTCAACTACCATATCTGATGATGTCGTATTTGATGTTTGATAATTGTAATTGAACACTTGAAAGCACATGTCTGAGGTCTTGTCTTCTTCTATTTTGATTAATTTTGTAAGTGATCAATTAATTTGTGTTGGTCAATAGAAAGGTAACACGATTTAATAATGTGTAATTGATAAAAAGTAACCCATAACGTTATTACCTGGTACTCAATTGGTGGGAAATTATTAAATATTTCGGGAGTACTATATGTTTATGAAAAATGATTTGGGGCCCGAATGAGCCCCGTCCCGAATGTCCCGAGAGAGAGAGAGAGAAGATCGGGGAAGACGACCGCAGCTCGTCGCCTCGCCGCCCGCCGTCGTAGCCGCCTGATCGTCGCCCGCCATCGCTCGTCGCAGCAGCCCCAGCTCGTCGCAGCAGCCCTGCCGTCACAGCTCCGCCTCTGTCTCGCCGCCCCGCCTCTGCCTCGCCGCCTGTCACGACCCAAACCCGGCCCTATGGGTTTAGCACCGTAACTGGCCAGTAATCCGAGATTACCGAAGGCCTGCGGAACAGTAATACAGTTAGACAGAGTACAGGGCCTGGCGGAAGCCAATACAGTAAGTAACTAGTGTCCATTGAGCTGTGAAAATCTGTATGCCAAAAACATTTTTCATGCATTCATACAGTTCAGAACAGTACGGTCTATATACAATCTATACAATCATATACAAACATTCAGTACGGGGACCTAATCCCTCGACAACAGTACAGTAAAACAGTAGACAGTCTATACAGTAGTACAAAACAGTAAGGAGACCGATGGGGGACACAAAAACACCCCAAGCCATAGCATGGCAACTCGGAACCTCGCAGTGAGGCACATAGGCTGGCTTGACAAAACTGGAGCTTACTCCGACGCTTCTAGCTTTGATCTGGTGCCTGTACACCTACATATATATATGAGCAGTGAGCTAAAGCCCAGTGAATAACATAAAGCGTAAAGAGGTTAGGAATGAATGTTCTTACAGTAATGAAAACAGTTCATTAAACAGTATTTCAGTCTTTCAGTATTTCAGTCAATCAGTCATATGTGGTACACCCATTAGCCTATAAACAGTAGGTCCAAAAGGACCGGGTCTTAACAGACCCATCAGTAATGATGGCCATCAATCAGTAAATAGTATGGTTCCACAAGGGAACCGACAGAGTTCTGTAACAGTAACAGTAAACAGTAAGTGCTAAGGATGCCACAATACAGTTCAGAATACAGGACATACATTCATTCAGTAAATGATATCGGTTCAAGAAACAGTTCAGTTCAGTATTCAAAAGATAACCATTTTGAACATATCTTTACACAATCGTTACTCACAGAGATTGGGCTACAGTATGCTAGAGCGCGTTTCCCCAGTCGCCAACCCTACACAGTTAACAGATCGAACACACTAAGCTATACAGTTGGGAAGGATAATAACTTAATCCTTAAATGCCTCGGTGTGTTCTACACCTACATCCTCATTAAGATGCCTTAAATGCGCCCTAGGAATGCCTAGGATGGAAAGAGGATGCAAAGATGCACTAGAAAACATTTGCAGAATTTCAGTGAAACAGAGTCCCGCTCGAGCGGAAAAGCAAACAAAGGTCCCCGCTCGAGCGCAACATCCCCGCTTGAGCGGACCAAAAAGTACTGGATAGGTGAAATCTCCGCTCGACGCCCGCTCGAGCGTGTCACCTAGTCCTCCGCTCGAGCGTGTCACCTAGTCCTCCGCTCGAGCGCCCAATACTCCGCTCGAGCGGACTGATGCACAGTGCAAGATGCTGGGAGCTCGATTTCTCCGCTCGAGCGCTACTTCTTCCGCTCGAGCGGACAACAGAAATCTGGAAATCCCAGATTTGAGTCCCAAGCTCAAAACC
Organism: Camellia granthamiana; assembly: GCA_036172215.1. Classification (NCBI taxonomy): domain Eukaryota; kingdom Viridiplantae; phylum Streptophyta; class Magnoliopsida; order Ericales; family Theaceae; genus Camellia; species Camellia granthamiana. The sequence goes on along the minus strand of CM069903.1, from coordinate 15,970,360 downwards.
AAGTTCAAAAGCAACATTTTCGATCCTCTTGGGCTATTTTATGGAAAAACTCTTGCAAATCCAATGTACAACAAGTTTCAAAACTCAATTTAAGAAATCAAAGCCCAAGGGTGTTTAATCAAACTCATTTTCAAACCCAAATTTCATGAACATGCATGATCATACTACAAAGTGACATGCATGAGTTTAAATCAAATCAAAGCTTCCATTTCAAGCTCTAATGAGCTCTAAGTTCCAAAAACAAGTTGAAAACATGGACTAAAGTCTAATTATGAACATGCATGTACAATTTTGCCATGGATTCAACTCAAAATTCATCAATTCAAACATGCATGCATGAATTAAGTTATAATACAACACCATTGAACCAATTCATGTCTTAGCTCTATAATTTGCCATGAATCTAGCAAGAACCAACCTTAAATGCAACAATGAGTGATTGATATTCATACCTAAGTCTTCAATGGAGAGCCTAGGAGATCAATAATGGAGTCAACACTTCAATCCTCTCAAGTTTCAAGCACAAACAAGCAAAATGTGATGAAAATCAATTCTCTTCCTTCTCTCTCTCCCTAAGATCGGCTGAGTGCTCAAAATAGGCTGAAGGGAATGTTGTCTCTAAGTGTAATCAAGTCTCAAGAAGGTCCAAGTAGTGGGCCACTAAGTGTGGTAATTTAGTAATTAAGGCAACTCTTGTATTTGGCTCATTTAATCTAATTTAATCATTCCTAATCAATTTTCAGATAAATATACCATTAAATCACAAATATTCTACTGATCCCAAAACTCTAAACGGTTCCTAATTCGGCCGCCGATAAGGCCTTCAATTAGCAGTTCAAACACGAGACATGAACAGATAATCAAATAAATCAAACAGATGCAATATGTAATTCAATAGATGAACTTATTCAATTTCAGTTTCGATTTCAATCAGTCCATTCAGTACTTCAGTTAATTCAATTATCAGTCATTATCAGTTCAGTTTAGCAGTAACCAGTAGCTAATTCAGTAGTTTATCGGTAATCAGTACGAAGGTTGTTACACCGCCCCCACCTCCGCCCCCTGCCTCAGCCCAGAGTTTGTTGGCCCCCTCCCCTCCCCTCCTTCTCTTCCTCCCCTCTCCTCCCCCTCCTTCTCTTCTTCGTCTTCTTCCTTCTGCTGAAAAAAAAAAAAATACAAAAACGACGACGTTTTTGTATATTAGGGGCATTCGGGGCTCCCACATTCGGGCTCCCAATCACAGCTCTATGTTTATACTCTTTAATTAATTATCATTCAATATATTCTTTCATATTTCTCAATCATTTAATACAATATCTTACATATCCACATTCTCTACTAATCATAATACTATGAAATATCATGGATCCATATTCCAAAATTATTAAATAATTACCCCTTTATTGACACTAAGAATGGCAACGGGGTGGGGCCGGAGACCACACTCCCCGTCCCCAATCCCCGAAAGTGATATATTCCCCGTCCCTGATCCCCAACGGGGACCCATCGCCTGCCCTCGATCAGGGATCCGGGATCCCCGACCCTGAAAAATTCCTTTTTTTTTTTTTTGGGATCTGTAAAAATCTGTAAACATTCTATTTGCAAATTAAAAATGTCACGATCCAATTCCAGGGGCTTAGGGTTGGAATTGCAACTTACTAACTTTTTTCTATTTGTAGTAAATGAAACTGCGTAAGCGGAAATAAAAATAATGAAATAGGAAATTACTTAATTTTACTATTTTAATAAGAGAAAATACATTAATAGGGCTTTTATTATTTTAGTATTCAGTGATTGGCCCCGAGTAGAACAAAATGGAGCAAAATATATATAAAAAAAAAGAAGAGGAAAAGAAAAAAAAAGTTCAACATCAATTCACGTGCGGTTCCATTTCGTGGGGTTATGGGTTTTCATCTATATCTCGTCACCTGAAATGATAACAGCTATAAGTACACAACAGAGTGAGAAATATTATGCCAAGAATACAGAGAATACAAAATAGCCATGGATAGTTAGTTAAGCCAAAACATTTACATAACTCAATTTGGTAAATAAATCATTTAAGTGGCAGAAACTGAAATACGAAAATTATGTAAATAAATAACCATAACCACTGTACAGAACAGAACAGAACATAGGTCACAGAAGTGACAATCATAACAGAGGTTAATGGATCCATGACAAATAGAGGACCACGAAGTGGCCAAACAGAGACCAATGGTTATTTAAATCCCCCAAGGCGTGGGACTCCCGTGATGGTACTTACAAAACATAATTGTTTATAAAGTCATAATCAAATATATACTAAAATTTAAATAAACATATCCATGGGTTTCATTTTAAACAAATAGAGTTTAGAAAATAACCCACGTAACTGAAATATTTCTAAAACATAACTTGAATTAATATAACTTATAAAGTATAACTTGTATAAAATAAGTTATGGTAATTCAAAACATACGTAAAATATATTATGGTAATTCAAGGTATAATATAACTCACCTTAAGATTGAGTCTTACTACTTCCCTCCTATTTATGCTGTATTCCCTTGCTTCTATTTCTCTCTCTCTCTCTTTCTTTCCGTTTGGTCACTTACTATTTCACAGCCCCCCCCAACTTCTTTATATGTACATTACATGGTGCTGACTCATCCCGTTATGATGACCCCATATAGATGACTCAGCTTTCCTATTTGTTTAGGTGGCACAGGTATCTCTATTCTATTTCTTCAAGGCAATTGCCAAATCTCCTCTAAATAAATGGTTTGATTTGCTAATCTTCAGAAATCTCCTGCATTAAACATTAGATAAAGGCAAGTTGATTCTCTCTTTTTTTTTTCTTTTTTTTTATTTTATGTATGTATATTATTATTATTTTACCTAAATTTTACATTGACTCTAATAAATAAATTAAATTATATTCTTTAGCATATCATCATAATATTAATTATTTTGTTCTACTATTACACATTATTATTATTCTCATTCTATATATTTATTTTATTATTATTGTCAAAATAATATATTACCACATACAACCATAATTATATATAACTATAAGTATTTACGTGATATTTAAATAAACGTTCAGGGTGTCACATTTCTCCCCCTCCTAAATAGAAGTTTGTCCCCAAACTTGGCGTACCTTAATTTTCGAAGAGGTGTGGGTATTTGGCTTGCATACGTAGCTTCTTCGATACGATGATTTCGCCATAAGACCTTTACCAGCGGTATGGTCTTGTTTTGGAGAATTTGATCATGACGATTAAGAATCTGCACCGGTTGTTCTTTATAAGAGAGATCTTCTTGAACTTCCAGGTTCTCATAGTTGACGACATGTCTTGGATCTCGGAGGTACCGTCGGAGCATTGAAACGTAAAACACATTGTGGACATTGGATAGTTCAGGAGGTAGTGCAAGGAGATAGGTTACAGGACCAATTCTTTCTAGTATCTCAAATGGCCCGATGTAATGTGGATTTAGCTTTCCTCGCTTTCCGAATCGGATCACTCCTCTTGCTGGTGAGATCTTGAGGAACACATGATCTCCTACTTGAAATTCCAAGTCCCATCTCCGAGTATCTGCATAACTTTTCTGGCGGCTCTGAGCAGTGCGAATTCGCTGTTGAATGAGTTGGATTTTCTCACTTGTGACTTGCACAATCTCGGGGCCTAACAATTTCCTGTCCCCGACTTCCGTCCAGCACAGAGGCGATCGACATCTCCTTCCATACAGAGCTTCGTACGACGTCATTCTAATGCTTGCCTGATAGCTGTTGTTATAGGCGAATTCTACTAAAGGTAGGTGCTCGTCCCAGTTACCTTTGAGGTCCAACACGCATACACGTAACATGTCTTCCAATGTCTGAATTGTTCTTTCAGATTGTCCATCGGTTTGTGGATGATAAGCCGTGCTAAACTTCAATGTAGTTCCCAAAGCTTCTTGCAATTTATTCCAAAAGTGAGACACGAAGCGATGGTCTCAGTCAGATACGATCGAAATTAGGATACCATACAAACGAATAATCTCCTTAATATATAAAGTGGTAAATTTACTCAGAGAGTACATGATTTTGATTGGTAGAAAATGCGCTGACTTCGTCAATCGGTCAACTATAACCCATATTGCATCATTCTTTGAAAATAACTGTGGTAGCCCGACCATGAAGTCCATAGTAATGTGTTCCCATTTCCATTCAGGAATAGAGAGTGGTTGCAGCAGTTCTGTAGGTATCTGATGTTCCGCTTTAACACGCTGACAATGTAGACATTTGGAAACATGGCTTGCTATATCTCTTTTCATTCTGGTCCACTAGTAGTGTTATTTCAGATCATGGTACATCTTTGTGTTGCCAGGGTGGACTGCAAATCTTGAGTTATGAGCTTCCTCCAATATCTTCTTCTTGAGTTCCGGGATATCGGATACGGAAATTCGATTCCAAAATTTCAATATCCCATTGCTTATAATGAAATCAGGATCAGGCGTGTTTCTTTGTTCCTTGTACTTTTTCTTCAAGAGTTTATCTTCCTATTGGCGCGCTTTAATTTCTTCGATCAATGTAGGCTTCACGGTTACGTTGGTGAGCAACCCATTGATCTTGCGGGCAAATGAAAGTGCATGCCAAACTTCTAGTCGTCTTTCAGCTCAGTGCGTCTGCCACCACGTTAGCTTTGCCTGGATGGTGATGGATTTCTACATTATAGTCTTTCATAAATTCTAACCACCGCCGTTGCCTCATATTCAGTTCCTTCTGTGTGAACAGATATTTAAGGCTCTTATGGTCAGTGTAAATCTCGCAGGCTGCACCATAGAGATAATAACGCCAGATTTTGAAGGCAAAGATTACCGCAACTAATTCCAAATCATGAGTCGGGTAATTCTTCTCGTGGGTCTTTAATTGTCGCGACGCATAAGCAATGACTTTTCCGTTTTGCATGAGAACGCAACCCAACCCATTGTATGAGGCATCGCTATAGATTACGAATCGATCTGTTCCTGTAGGGAGTGCTAAAATAGGGGTTGACACAGGTTGACTTTTTGATTCATAGAAGCAACGCTCCTGTTTATCAGTCCATTCGAAGGGTGTATTCTTCTGAGTTAGCTGGGTCAAGGGTGATGCTATCTTTGAGAAATCTTGTACGAAGCGTCGATAATAGCCAGCTAGATCCAAGAAACTTCATATTTCTGACACATTGGTAGGTCATGGCCAGTCCACGATTGCTGTAACTTTTTGAGAGTCAACCGAGATGCCATCTTTGTTAATGACATGACCGAGAAAATGTGCACTAGTGATCCAAAATTCGCATTTCTTTAACGTGGCATAAAGTTTGTGATCACGTAGTGTTTGTAGAACCGTTCGCAAGTGCTGCTCATGGGCCTCTGGTGACTTGGAGTATATGAGAATGTTGTCAATGAAGACGATGATGAACTCATCAAGATAGGGTTTGAATACTCGGTTCATGAGGTCCATGAAGGTTGCTGGGGCATTTGTGATGCCAAAAGGCATTACAAGAAACTCGTAGTGCCCGTAACGGGTTCTGAAGGCAGTCTTTTCGATGCTTTCTGTTTTGACTTTTAGCTGATAATAGCCAGAACGCAAGTTGATTTTGGAAAATATTTGGGCGCCTTGAAGTTGATCGAACAAGTCATCAATTCGCGGCAAAGGGTACCGATTTTTTATGGTGACATTGTTTAGCTCCCGATAATCGATACATAATCTCATCGTGCCATCCTTTTTCTTTACGAACAATATTGGAGCTCCCCAGGGTGAGGTACTAGGTCGAATGAAACCTTTGTCCAGTAGTTCCTGGAGTTGAGTCTTCAGCTCTTTCAATTCTGTCATCGACATGCGATAAGGAGCTTTTGATATTGGTTGTGTGTCAGGTTGGGTTTCAATGGTGAACTCAATCTCCTAATCAACTGGAATACTGGGTAGATCTTCAAGAAAAACATCCGAAAATTCTCGAACCACGGGGATTGCATCAACGGTGGGGGCCACTTTTTGTGTATCGATCATGTAGCAAATATAACTACCACTAGGGATGGCAATTTAAACCCGGCCCGACGGGGACCCGACCCCCCGACCCCGATTCGAATGGTTTTTCCCCAAAAAATACCCCTGATGGGCCAGGTATGGTATTCGAAAATGAATCCCCGATAATTTTTGGGCCGGAGACGGTGATATGTTTTTCAGCCCCGGCCCGGCCCGGCCCCGAACCCGGCCCCGGCCCCGTCCCCGTCCCCGGCCAGGTTTTTTCCCGAGTTAAAATTACATATATGCCCCCTATATCTATTCATATATATACACCTAACCCTCCTTATTAGTGAGCAAAAAAGAGCAGAGAGAGAGAGACATTACCTACCGAATCAGGGAGAGAGAAAGGGGAGAGAGAGAGAGAGAGAGAGAGAGAGAGAAAGAGAGCAAAGGCGAAGAGAAGATCTGAGGAGAGAGAGCAAAGAGAGAGACCGTCGCCGAGACACTCCCATCGACAGTCGTTTCTTCTCCTCTCCCAGCGACCGTCGTTTCTTCTCCGCGCCACCGCAGCGGCCGTCTCTTCTCTCTACAATGACCGTCGCCGCCGCCTCCTCCTCTCGTCTCCACCACGGCAGATCTCTCTCTCAAACCTCTCTCTCTCTACTCAGATCTCTGTGTAGTGTGTGTGTGATGTTGATGATGTTTACTAAGATCTCTCTCAGAGAGCTTTTTTTTTTTTTTGATGCTGTTAATGTTGGTGAAGATTTGTTGGTGATGTTGTTGAAGATCTGTTTGTTGTGATATGTTGGTGTTGTGATCGTTTTTTTATTTTTTATATTTTTTATTTTTCTGGAGTTAATTTCTTTTGAAGATCTGTTGGTGATATTGTATTTGAGCTCAAGTGGGTTGTTGATGGCTAGGGATTTTCGGGGTCGAGGAAACCCGATCCTCGTTAGGGGGCGGGAGTGGGGGCGGTAGTGGGTTTCCCGTCAGGGATCGGGGATCGGGGCCGGGGACGGGGAAAGTTCTACGATCGGGGATCGGGGACGGGGGAGGGTGATCCCCGGTCCCGCCCCGCCCCGTTGCCATTCTTAACTACCACAACCCTTTCTTAGAAGTCGTTGGGCTGTCATTGATGATATAATACAGGGAGGGTTAGAAACTCCAACCCCATCAAAGACAAGTTCGGGTTGGTTTGGTAACCTGAGGGAGACCTTTTTGGCTTTACAATCGATAGAAGCATGATTGGCAGCCAGTCAATCCATACCTAAGATCACATCAAAGTTCCTAATGCGGAGGGGAATCAAGTCTACGTATAAGGTTTTGCCTTTTAGAAATACAGCACAAGATCTGTATATATCAGTACTACAGGCAGACTTACCAAAAGGAAAAGACACAGACAATATATATCCTAATGGTTCGGGTGTTGACGCCAACTTGGCAGCAAAGTGTGGTGCAACAAAAGAATGAGTTAGCCCAGAGTCAATGAGGACATGAGCTAAATGACCATACACAGAAAGTGTACCTGACACAACATCTTCGGTAACTGCTGGTTTTCTAGGTACTAAGGCAAAAGCCCTTCCTCGGCATTTTTGGTCCTTCTTCTCTCCTCCAGGTCCTGCGGGTTTCCTGACTGGGCCAGAAGGACTGGCTGTAGGATTAGTCAGCTTTGGACAATCCCTCAGCAAGTGGCCCACTTGCCCGCATTTAAAACATGCTCCGTGTCTCGATGGCATTGTCCCCAATGAGCCTTCCCACAAGTGGGACAAATTAGAACAATGCCACATCGAAGGTTGGTAGGACCTTGATGGCCTGAGCTGGTTGTGCCCATATTCACCTTTTGGGAGGGCACAACACCGGATCTTCTATTATCTCTTTTCCAGAATTGCTTTTTGTGGCTTGGTTCCCCAGAACGCGAGGCTTTAATCCCCTTTTCTGCAATGTACGTTCGGTCTACCACTTCTGCATAGATTGGCAGTTTCAAGACCTCGAGCCTGTTTTTAATTTTAGCATCCAATCTTGCTTCAAATTTTCTTGCTTTTCGAGTTTCGGTGGGGATGACGTATGTTGCAAACCTAGCAAGTTGAGTGAACTTGCTCTCGTATTCGGCCACCGTCATAGCTCCTTGCTTTAGATGTAAGAATTCAGATGCTTTCTGTTCCTGCAATGAATCTGGGAAGTATTTTTCGTAGAATACTTCCAAGAATTTTGCCCAAGTCGTAATTTCTTCTTTGGCCAGAGTGAGAAGCCACCATTCCTGTGCATTGTCTTTGAAAGTGAAAGTGGGAAAGTTACCTTTTATCTTTCGGTGCAGGGTAGGGCGCGAAAAATATTTTCCATGTCTTTAATCCAAACGTCTACTACCATTGGGTCTAGGCCGCCGGTAAATGTGGTGGGTTTTAGATCCTGAAACTGTTTTATGGTAGCCGGTTCTTTTTGCCATTCCAGCATCCCATTGTTGATGTTAGTCTGCAAGGCCTGCAAAAAGCTAGTAACCGCTTTTTCTATTATTCTTTCCATCGATTCAGTGCCACTGACTGACGACTCACTTCTGTTACCATTATTGGCCATTCTACAAAGTAATAAACGAGACATTATATTCACAACGTAGCATATATATAAGCATGTGTAGCGCAATCTATATTTATATGAAATACCAACTTTACATTTTTTTACAATTCATATTACATCAGTTAGAATATGTTAGTGTCCTATCCCTGTGATAAACAAAAACAAAAAGACAACAAAAAAAAGGGATTAGAACACATCATGGTCAGCATACAAAAAGATTTTCTAGTACCCAAATCTAGAGTGATGGGTCAAATGAGCCGAAAAACCATGGGAAATAGTGCCGCATAAAAAGCTCAAATTCCCACCCTAACTGGACTACTCCAAAACACATCCACGTTACTTGGATTGTGAAAATGGGGATGGACTGTATGTGTCCCAAAAATGCTCGGTCGACAATCTAGCTGGGTGTCTCAACATATGACAGGTCATTATTAAAGTCAACATTTTGAATATTAATGATCTCCAGTGGGTTAGGAACTGTGGTGAAAATATAGTCCTTAGGGTACACGTTCCCCCTTTTGGCCACAAACTCTGGGGGTAGAGGACCTATAATATAATGCGGGCGGTCGTGTCCCGGGGCAACGCCAAGGACACGAGATGGTCCAAGGAAACGTCTGCGTGTATCGACAAGGCTATGTCTCCATAATAAATGTGGGATATCGGCAGGATTAGCCTGGATATAAACTGGCCGCCCCATCAACTAGGCAAGGCCTAGGTGCAGTCCCTTGATTATGTCCTCGGAATCTCCCCAACCCTCAAGTGAGGCGGGGGCGGGGGCGGGGGCGGGGGCGGGGTGCTCGGCTAAGATTTCATCTAAATTAATATCCTTGAGCTCATCCCAAAACGCATCATCCAGATTAAGCTCTGACATTCCTACAATACCAGAATAAATGTGAGATTTTACACAAAAGGACTAATGTTGCAGGTAAATATTTATTATTATTTTATTTTATTATGTTTGTCTAACTATATAGTTTTATTTATAGATTTATTTATAATTTTTCAACTTCTTGATCAAATTAAAATAGTTTTTTTTTTTTTTTGAACCGTTGCTTTGATGCCACCTTTGTCACGACCCAATCCCAGGGGCTTAGGGTTGAAATCGCAATTTACTAATTTTTTCTATTTGTAGTAAATTAAACTGCGCAAGCAGAAATAAAAATAATGAAACAGGAAATTACTCAATTTTACTATTTTAATAAGAGAAAATACATTAATAGGGTTTTTATTATTTTAGTATTCAGTGATTGGCCCCGAGTAGAACAAAAGGAGGCAAAATATATATATAAAAAAAAAAAAAAAAGAGGAAAAGGAAAAAAAAAGTTCAACATCAATTCACGTGCGGTTCCATTTTGTGGGGTTATAGGTCTTCATCTATATCTCGTCACCTGAAATGATAACAGCTATAAGCACACAACAGAGTGAGAAATATTATGCCAAGAATACAGAGAATACAAAATAGTCATGCATAGTTGGTTAAGCCAAAACATTTACATAACTCAATTTGGTAAATAAATCATTTAAGTGGCAGAAACTGAAATACGGAAATTATGTAAATAAATAACCATAACCACGGTACAGAACAGAACAGAACAGAAGTCATAGAAGTGACAATCAGAACAGAGGTCAATGGATCCATGACAAACAGAGGACCACGAAGTGGCCAAATAGAGGCCAATAGTTATTTAAATCCCCCAAGGCGTGGGACTCCCGTGATGGTACTTACAAAATATAAGTGTTTATAAGGTCATAATCAAATATATACTAAAATTTAAACAAACATATCCATGGGTTTCATTTTAAACAAATAGAGTTTAGAAAATAACTCATGTAACTGAAATATTTCTAAAACATAACTTGAATTAATATAACTTATAAAGTATAACTTGTATAAAATAAGTTATGGTAATTCAAAACACACGTAAAATACATTATGGCAATTTAAAGTATAATATAACTCACCTTAAGATTGAGTCTTACTACTTCCTTCCTATTTATGCTGTATTCCGTTGCTTCTATTTCTCTCTCTCTCTTTTTCTTTCCGTTTGGTCACTTACTATTTCACAGCCCCCCAACTTCCTTATATATACGTTACATGGTACTGACTCATCCCGTTATGATGACTCCATATAGATGACTCAACTTTCCAATTTGTTTAGGTGGCACAGGTGTCTCTATTCTATTTCTTCAAGGCAATTGCCAAATCTCCTCTAAATAAATGGTTTGATTTGCTAATCTTCAGAAATCTCCTGCATTAAACATTAGATAAAGGCAAGTTGATTTTGTCTCCTTTTTTTTTTATTTTTTTTTATTTTATATATGTATATTATTATTTTACCTAAATTTTACATTGACTCTAATAAATAAATAAAATTATATTCTATAGCATATCATCATAATATTAATTATTTTGTTCTACTATTACACATTATTATTATTCTCATTCTATATATTTATTTTATTATTATTGTCAAAATAATATATTACCACATACAACCATAATTATATATAACTATAAGTATTTACGTGATATTTAAATAAACGTTCAGGGTGTTACAAAAAAAATCTGTAAAAATTTGTAAACATCATATTTGTCAACATATTTGCAAATTAAAAAAAATCTATAAACATCCAATTCAAACATATTTGTCAACATATTTTCAAATTAAAAAAATCTGTAAACATTCAATTCAAACATATTTGTCAACATATTTTCTATCTGTAAAGAACAAAATAACATCTATCAATACTACTCAATAACTCTGTCCAGCAGAATAACATTCTATTCAAATCAATATATCCTAAACAACAAAATAGCATCTGTCAATATGTCCTCAATAAATCTGTCCAGCAGATAATAGCATCCTATTCAAATCAATATATCCTAAACAACAAAATAGCATCTGTCAAATATTCAATAAATCTGTCCAGCAAAGAATAGCATCCTGTTCAACAAAATAGCACAAACAACAAAAAAACATCTGTCCAGCAGCCCACACACACAAGAAAATTCAACAAGTTGCAAAGAGAATAATTAGTCCTAAGCACAACTCGCAAGGGATAGGTTATCCAAAAATTGAAATTAAAAAAAATAAATAAATCCATTACAATATAAAAAACCAAATCCATTGTTTCTCCAATACTCATACAAACCACACAACAACTTTCATCATCTCCTTCAACTTGAATTCCTGTTAAATAACAAAAGGAAAAAAACAAATAATTAATACTAATGATAAGATGTAAAAAATGTTAACAATTAAAACAAAAAAGTTGACAACTAACACAAAAGTGGCACATGACTTATTCGAGTCGATCTCATCATCATCATATATAGTCGCATAGCCCACCGATTCTAATGTTGAATTTCCTAAAAAGTAAAGAATATAAATTCATTATTGAAATTATTCCATGGTAATATAAAGTGAAATAATAATATGTAGATTGGATGAAATAATACCTTTTATCTCTGTACCACACAACCAACTTTGTGCACACATTAATACTTCTAATGTGTTTGGATAAAGTCTACTACAATGTGGACTCACTAACCTTCCACTAGTACTAAATACTAACTCGGAAGCAACAGTGGATATAAGAATAGCTAAAATGTCCGTAACTATTGCCTGTGAGGTCGGATACTTTTGTCCATTAGCCTTCCACCAATTCAAAACATCAAAACCTGAAATTCTTGACAAAACATCATCTTCTAGATAATGGTCCAACTCTGATCTTACATTCTTCATTTTTTTACTTCTCTTTCCACTAATAAACAAATTAAATTTTGAAAGGGTCTCTGTAACAATTTCTGGATGAGTAGAAGAGTCACCAACAACATCGGTCTCCATACAAACCGGCGCTGATACTCTTGCAACAAATCATACAAACTCTATCAACTTCATCTTCAGTTTTGTCTCCATAAAGCTTTTCAAAATAAAACTCTAATACACTCATCTTATACCTAGGATCAAGTACAACTGCAACTCCAATAACACCATGTATCACTAACCAATATTTATCAAATTTTTCCACCATTTTTGATGCCATTGTTCTAATCACTTCAATTTCACAAGAGAGCCATTGAGACAGTGTCATCCTAATCTCACATAAAGCTGGGCAACAAACGTCGACTGTGGGATACTTAGTACCAGAAAATAACTCTGTGATAGAAAAAAAATCTTAAACCTCCTACTAATCTCTCTAGCAAACTCTTATTCTTGCTCACTTGGCACAGTCTTATATTGTGGCTCTCTAATTTTCAACTGAGAAAAGACATCCTTATATAATAAGGCTGTTTGAAGCATCAAGTAGGTTGAATTCCACCTAGTTGCACAACCAAGTCCTAATTTCTTAATATGTGGAATACGCAATTGGTTGACCGTTTCTTCAATTTTTTCTTGTCTTTTTGGTGTTGCTGTCCAATAAGCTACACTCTCTCGAATTTTCTCCACACTACTCGTATGACATCCAATCCATCTTTCACTATCAAATTCAAAATATATGCATAACAACGCATATGAAACAAAGTACCACTCAACAAAAGTGATGTATTACTTAACTTATTCATCAACATGGTAATCATGCCATCATTTGTGGAGCAATTATCAACAGTAACAGTAGAGATTTTTCTATCAATATTCCAGTCCATCATACACTCAAGCAAAGTATCACAAAGAACTTCTTTTGTGTGTGGACATGGAACATAAATAAACCTAAAATATGATATTCATAAACAAGTATTAATAACATGCAAATTGAACTGAATAAGATAGAACTTTTAAATGATTTGCAAATTTACAAAAATATACCTCAAAATGTGACTCTGCAATGTCCATGAATCATCAATAAAGTGTGCGGTGACAGCCATGAATCCTTTCTTTTGATTGCTAGCAGTCCACATATTAGTTGTGATTGCTACCCTACTTTTATTATACTCCACCAAACTCAATGTCTTTACCTTCTCATAATCATAAATCTTTAAAATATCACTTTTTATCGTATTTCAAGATGACATTTTAAATTGTAGTTGAAGTGCTGCTGAATATCGTTTAAAACCAATATGGTCTATGATAGAGAGGGGATATTCATACAAGATTATGGCATGTGACAACTTTTTCCTAGCAAAATCTTGATAAAAATATAAGAATTCATTTTTGGACTCTCTCTACTAAAGTTGTTAGTTAAAACTTTTTGCCTTATGTCTATCATTTTTTTCCTAGTACAATTCTTATGGTGATCACGCAAATGCCTAGTTCCATTTTTTAACTCACCTCCAAGATGCTTATTACAATAATTACATATTGCCTTCCATATCCCATTGACCTGTTGTTTCTTAAATTGTACTTGAGAGTTAACGGGTATTTCAGAGTTGACTGATGCTTGAGAGTTAACATCTGACATTTTTAACCTTTATAAAAATAATATGGATTGAATTAATATTAACAGAGGCAACATAAAAGTAGATTACTGGAATTGAGAAACAAATTAATAATAACTAAGCTAATGGATTGAATTAATGGAACTGAGAAACAAATTAACTAATGGAATCATCAATTTGAAATATATTAAAAACTATTATATTCAGCTAATGGAATCATCAATTTGAAAATATCATCAATTTGATAACTAAGCTAATGGAATCATCAATTTTCTTTCTCTGTTTCTTTTCTAAATTGTGTTTAGAACAACTATTATATTTAGCCTCAGGTCACAATTATATTTAGTCTCAGGTCACAATTAAAAAAAAAACAAATAGATATGTGCAAGATTTAACTACCAATGAATGTTTGTGAATTTTTCCAAATTAGGTCAAAAACAAGTCTCTCTCTAAATAGAATGATGAAGGTCAAGAACTCTTTTCCAAAAAAAAACAAATCTTCACATAATTTCGACTTCAAAACACACCAGAAGTAGTAAAATACACTTAGAAGCCACAATCAATAAAGAGAAAATACCTGGATGAGCAGATTGTGTAGCCAATCCTAGTTGTGTTTCTTTCTACAGAGAATAGCAAACCAAATGTTAGTGGTGAGCAAAAGTGGAAGATAATAGATGACAAAAGTTAACACAACTGCAATATTACACTGGCCAATACTGCAGTTTAAACCCACGGTTACGATCGCCATATTCAATTTAGCTAATTTCTCAACATCATCATCAGGCTTGAAATATAATAAAAAAAAATAACTGAACTAAAATATCAAGTCCTATAACTTTGAAATCCATGACATAAACTCAAGTGATATATATATTTATTTTAACAGATCAAGAACTCTATATATATATTTAACCAAAACTCTATATTTATTCAACCAGAACTCTATATACATATATATATATATATATATTTATTTAACAGATCAAAAAAAAAAAAACCAGATCATATATATATATATATATGTTTAACAGATCAAGAACTCAAGTAATTCGATCGTCGAAAATAGATCAATAACAGATCATATATATATTTAAAATAAATATATTTACAGAAAAAAAAAACAGAGGTCGAAAACCCTAAAAAACAGAGGTAGACTCGAAATCCCTTGATATACACACAGATATATATATGTATGTATGTAAACCCTATAATATATCGAAATCCCAAGAGAGAGAGAGAGAGAGAGAGAGAGATACCCTTTGAAAATCGGCGGTGAGGGAGGATCGTCGGTGAAGGAGAAGTGGCGGTGAGGGAGTAGCAACCGTCCTACGAGGAGTGGCGGTGAGGAAACTCTAACTAGCAGCGGCGGTGAGGGAGGAGGATCGACAGTGATGTACGAGCGGCAGTGAGGGAGGATCGGTAGTGACGGAGGATCGGCACCGTTATTGTGTGAAAGAGAGAGAGAGAGGAAGACGAAACCCTAGAGAGAGAGAGAGAGAGAGCAAGAGCAGAGAGAGAGGGACGGCTTTGTGTTTGTGTTGTGTGTGTGTTCAGCCAAAACCCTACACACACACACACACATGTTATATATAAACATGAGCAAAATAGTCATTTCACGTCAGGGGGCAAGTGGGGCGGGGATC
Source organism: Camellia granthamiana (assembly GCA_036172215.1). Lineage (NCBI taxonomy): Eukaryota > Viridiplantae > Streptophyta > Magnoliopsida > Ericales > Theaceae > Camellia > Camellia granthamiana. Next base: position 15,954,795 of record CM069903.1, on the reverse strand, counting down.
GAGGCCGGGGTTGGGCCGGGTCCGGGGCTGAAATAGGTATCCCCGTCCCTGGCCCGAATATCATCAGGGATTCAATTTTTAATATCATCCCTGGCCCATCTGGGGTATTTTTCAGGAAATAACCGCTTAATTCGGGGTCGAGGGATCGGGTCCCCGTAGGGTCGGGTTCCGATTGCCATCTCTAATTGACACCCGTTAACTTACTAATCCACTTTATAACCTGTTTTCGTGTCTAATCAATAAAGAAATTATGAATAACAATTATTGTCTCTTAAGTCTTGTTTGATAACTTAGGCCTTGTTTGACTTTGGGAGATAAGTTTTTAAAAAATATTTTAGGGAGAGAGTTTAGAAATTTTTATAATTTGTTTTGTTGTATATTTTGAAAATAGTTTTAGAGTTTGGGATTGATAATACAGTTCGTCCTCGTGAATGGGCTAGACCGATCCAAGCTCCTCGGGCCCACTGGATAACCTGCAAACAAGTTCAACGGGGAACGGGGTAGTCCCCCGGCGAACCCTCCGGTGTATGAATTAGAAGAGGTGGTAGACAATGTAGCAAGAGAGAGAGAGGGAGCGACAAAAAACTTAACCTTCATCTTGTCTTCAAACTTCGCTTATATCTCTTGGTAATCATTTTGCTGTCTCTGTCGTTCTGACCTTCCCGTCGAAAGCTTGTGCCGTGGTTCGCCTTGTTCAGGATGATGGGGAGCCCTTCCGGCTGAGAGGTGTTGTCGCAATAAATGCTGTGATGGGTTGCATTAATGGTGATGTGCTGTGGCAATAACTTTGCAGATCTTTGTCTGCTGACGTGGCCTGCTCTGCATCTGCCACGTGTCCGAGCATCATTGGCGTTCCCTGATCAGTTGGCCTCCAGCTGTGCTGGGTTTTACTAACCGGGTTGTGCAATGGGGTTTACATGGTGGGCCTAGGTTTACCCACGGTGGGCTGTGGTCCATGTGGGCCTATCCCTGTCAGTAGTCCCCCATTCCCGAGTGCAGCTTTAGTCCAACGAAGGGAATAATAACAAGGAAGATGGGTCCGACCGGTGGGGGGAGCGGGAGATGCCGACCGTGAGGGTGAGGCCGACCGAGTGGAAGAGGCCGACCGAGTGGAAGAGGCCGACCACGGGGGCGGCCGACCGAGTGGGAGAGGCCGACCACGGGGGCGGTCGAGCGGGTGAGGCCGACCGAGTGGGAGAAGCCTACCGCGGGGGCGGTCGAGCGGGTGAGGCCGACGGAGTGGGAGAAGCCGACCGCGGGGGCGGCCGAGCGGGTGAGGCCGACCGAGTGCGAGAGGCCGACCGCTGGGGGCGGCCGAGCAGGAGATGCCGACCGTGAGGGCGGCCGAGCGGGTGAGGCCGGCCGAGTGGGAGAGGCCGACCGCGGGGGGCGGCCGAGCAGGAGATGCCGACCGTGAGGACGGCCGAGCGGGTGAGGCCGGCCGAGCGGGTGAGGCCGGCCGAGTGGGAGAGGCCGACCGCGGGGGCGGCCGAGCAGGAGATGCCGACCGTGAGGGTGACCGAGCGGGTGAGGCCGACCGAGTGGGAGAGGCCGACCGCGTGGGTGGTCGAGTGGAAGGGCACGGGGCTCAAGAGGCGGCGTGTCACGTGATGATTTGAAGTGGAAAAGACAAGGTAAGGGCAGGAGTCAGTGTATCGAGGCCCTACACGTGGCGGAATTTTGAGGGAGGAGAAAGGTCAAGCGTTAGATTAGAAGTGAAACGTCAGGGCATTATTATGGGCATTTGGGGAGATAGTTTTGGCGGATGATTTGAAAAGTTTTCAAACTGGCGAAAATTAATTTGGATCCTTGGAATACGGGTAAACCGTGGGCTTTTGGTATCGTACGATTCACCTACTTCTTTACAAAAACTCAAAATATTCGAAGTATCAGTTCCTTCGTTGCCGACGATACCCCTTTACAACATTTTTGCAACTTTCTTGCACCTGCATCAGAAGCAATACGCAGACACGCCAGAGACATGGCTCAAGAAGAAACTGGGGATGTGAGGGTAGATCCTCTTGGAGAGGACGATGCTGTGGAGTTGGCGCAGCAGTATAGGTTAGGAAGGGTGGAGGGACCAGTGGTGCGATCCCACGGTTCCACCGTGATAGCAGCGCCGCAACCAATCAGCCAGGTGGAACCAGATCACTGGCATTCGAGGGCTGACAGGTCCATTATTACTGCGGCGGAATTGGAGGCTATCCGCGAAAAGTACCAGATTCCGGCGGAGGTGGAGTTGGTGCTGCCGACATCAACAGAGAGGCCGTCTGACGTCAGGCCAGGGGAGTTCTCCCTCTATGAGGAGGCGCTGAAGGGTGGGTTGAGATTGCCGCTGCCGCAGATTGTGGTGGATGTGCTCAACCGCTTGGAAGTAGCACCAGGGCAGCTAATGCCCAACGCGTGGAAGATTTTGCTATCTTGCGCAAGCGCCTGGCCAAAGGCGACTGACGGGCAGGCGATGACAGTGGATGAATTCTTTTGCTGCTACAAAGCTTCAGGGCAGCAGGAGACTTGGGTAACCCTACAAGCCGTGGCGGGTAAGGGCTTAGTGGCAGGGTTGCCAACTTCGATTAAAGGTTGGAGACCAAGATGGTTCTTCGTGTCCAATTCTGGAGGGGTTGGGGTGTGCACGACGTGGAAGGTGCCGACCAAGTTTGTGGAGCCAAGGGTGGGTGCGGCGGTGGAGGAGAGGGTAAAGAAGGTGAAGGAGTGGAGGGAGAGGGAAAAAGTTAAGTGGGACGAGCTTGTTCAGCCGTCCGCACTGTTTCAAGCGGGGTTGGGTCCACAGACAATCGGGGGGGACCTCGACCGGTCGGAGTTGGAGGCCAGAAGAAGAGCACATGAGGCAGAGGATCAGGCCATCCTGGTAAAGGCTCAGAAGTTCAAAGAAGCTCAAGCTGACCGACCGCCTCAACCGTTTGTGAGGGAGAGGATTCGACCTCGTCCCAAGCCCCTGGAAGAGAAGAACTTGAGCGAGTTTGTACCGCGATCGCTCCCGAAAGACCCTCTAAAGGAGAGGTCGCTGAAGGAGATGGAGGAACTAGGTGTAGGGAAGAAAAAGAAGAGGTTGAGGTGGGGGGAGGGAGAGCCAGCCCAAAGGAGAATGAAGGAGTTGCGGGTGGAGGAGGCCAGTCTAGCCAAACAGATGGAGAGTGGTGAGGTGGAGGGGACGACAGAAAAGGTGGTCGTCCCAGAGATGGTGGAGGCGTCTGTTGCGAAAGATGCCCCAAGGGTGATAGAAGTCAGTCCAGCGCCAGAGACTGTGGAGAGGACCCCAGCAGCACAATGAGGGGTTGGGGTAACAGGGGCAGAGCCAAGTGTGGGACAACAGACCCAAAGGGGTCTGGGTGGTGCAATTTATCATGTGCGTGCTGTAGCTGGGAGGTTGGAGGGGGAAGAAATCCCAGCCAGGGCCGGGGCAGACCGCCTAGTGAAGATCATAGAGGAGGCAGGTCTGCGCTCGGCTTCTGCATTCAACGAGGCCGACCTGTTCAGGGGGTTATGCTCCGCTCAAATGGAGGTAACTACCCTGGCAGGGGCCCTACTGAGAAAAGCTGGGGCAGCCAAAATCAAGGCTGAAGAGGCCAAGGCAGAGTTGGCCAAGCTGAAGAAGGGGAGTGCTGAATGGAAGACCGCCCATACTGAGTTGCAGTCGGTCAAGTTGGAGTTGAAGGGGGCACGCCGCCAGGTGGTGTCGCTCGAGTTCCAACTTACTGGCGAGCAGCAGAAGTTGGAAGAAGCCAAGAATGCTTGTGCTGTGGCGGTCGAGCGGCATGAGGAGGCCATGATCAATAATGAAGATCTCGTTAGGCAGAGAGATGATGCAGATGCTAAATTGGAGGCTCTTCAAAAGGAGATGGAAGGCGAGCGTGCTAGAGCGGCAGAGCAGAGGGAGAGCCTGCATAAGGAGTTGGAGGAAGAGCGCAACAAGGTGACTGTGGAGAGGGAGACTCTGCAGAAGCAGTTTGAGGCAGAGAGGGCGAAGTTGATTGCTGAAGGAGAGGCCTGGAAGAGGGAGCTGGAGGCTGAGAGGGCCAGGACTGCAGCTGAAAAGGAGATCCTTCAAAAAGAGCTGAACGAAGAGAAGGCGAAGGCGGCCTCGGAAAGGGCAGCCTACCCCGATCTTTGTGTTGCAGCAGTTGCTCAATTCAAAGGGTCTCCTGAATTTCAGATGGCAATTGATGCTGCAGTAGCTAGCAGCTTAGCAAGGGAGGAATCTGGGGGGGCTGGCGCATCAAGGACGGCTGCTGAAGGGAGGTCTGAGTCTGAAGTGATTGCCAGCTTCCAGCAGTCGGACTATTACAAGCATGAAATGTCAGAGTACTGGGACAGTGGGTGGAAAATGTTCAAAAGGAGGGCGGAGGAGCTGTTCCCAGAACTTGACTTTAGTGGCGTAACCATTGGAGAAGATGATGTGGCCCAGACCCCTCTGGATGAAGGTGTGGAAGAGGAGGACCTGATCTCCAGTGAAGAGGGAGAGTGAACTGAAGACATGTACTGAAGAATTTTTTTTTTTTTTTTTTTTTTTTGCATACATATTTTTGTTTTGTTTTTGTAGTATTGTAGTAGACTGAGGTACACATTTTTGAATAAAACTCCATTTATGACTTGTAATTGATTGTATTTGGTTGTTTAATGGGTTTGAAATGGACAAATGCTTGTAATAGGAACGAGTGATGCACTTAGGAAAAATTCTATTTTATGACAGAGTGAACTTGAGCTAAGTGACCCAAGTGAATTTGAACTTGTGATGGTGGTGAGTAGAGGTCAATTTGTAATGAAAACTTCGCGCAGAGTTAAATCAAAAATTCCATCACGCAGAGTGAGAGTGGACTGATAAAATTCCTTCATGCAGAGTGAGATTGGACTTGTGTAAAAATTCAACGGATGAGTGATTAAATGATGTTTATGAAAGGTCCATGAACAAGTATGAGTGAAGGATCCATGAATGAGGGCAGAAAAGTGGGTTTTAAATTGTAACTAAAAGGTCAATGGTAAACCTGTAGGGGAGAAATTGGGGAATACCGTTGAAATTTGACTAAGTAGAAATGTTGTAAAAATTTGTGACCTCAACTTGTGACTAAGTGTTCTTCCCAGGCTATGGGGGTACTTGTTTCGCTGGGTCTTCTGGTGTTCGAAGGTGTTCGGTCGGACTGAGGCTTTTGAAAGTGCTCGGTCTGGCCGAGGCTTTTGGTGGTGTTCAGGTCGGACGAAGGCTTTTGAAAGTGCTCGGTCTGGCCGAGGCTTTTGGTGGTGCTCAGGTCGGACTGAGGTTTTTGGAAGTGCTCAGGTTGGACTGAGGCTGTTGAGAGTGCTCAGGTCGGACTGAGGCTTTTGAAAGTGCTCGGTCTGGCCGAGGCTTTTGAAAGTGCTCGGTCTGGCCGAGGCTTTTGAAAGTGCTTGGTCTGGCCGAGGCTTTTGAGAGTGCTCAGGTCGGACTGAGGCTTTTGAAAGTGCTCAGGTCTGACTGAGGCTTTTGAGAGTGCTCAGGTCGGACTGAGGCTTTTGAAAGTGCTCGGTCTGGCCGAGGCTTTTGAGAGTGCTCAGGTTGGATTGAGGCTTTTGAAAGTGCTCAGATCTGACGGAGGCTTTTGAGAGTGCTCAGGTCAGACTGAGGTTTTTGAAAGTGCTCGGTCTGGCCAAGGCTTTTGAAAGTGCTCGGTCTGGTCGAGGCTTTTGAGAGTGCTCAGGTCGGACTGAGGCTTTTAAAAGTGCTCAGGTCTGACTGAGGCTTTTGAGAGTGCTCAGGTCGGACTGAGGCTTTTGAAAGTGCTCGGTCTGGCCGAGGCTTTTGAAAGTGCTCGGTCTGGCCGAGGCTTTTGAGAGTGCTCAGGTCGGATTGAGGCTTTTGAAAGTGCTCAGGTCTGACTGAGACTTTGAGTGCTGCAAAAGAAAGTTTCATGGAAGCGACATTCAGACAGTTAAATTATAGAAGGTTGGAACTCCAGTCGATATTTGTATTGAGTACTGAAAGGAAAATACAACAAGTTTGACAATACAAAAGTAAGAATTCATTGATAGTAACGCTTCAGATGTTCAGCATTCCAGGGATGGGGAAGGTCTCGGCCATCCATGTCTTGAAGTCGGTAAGTGCCTGGCCGTGGGCGGGCCTTCACAATGTATGGTCCCTCTCATTTGGCGGCTAGTTTGCCCTCGGTCGGATTCCTTGTGGCAAGAGTTGTTTCTCTCAAGACAAGGTCCCCTACAGAGAACTCTCGTGATCGGACTCTGCGGTTGTAGTGTGTTCTCATTTTCTGCTGGTACGAAGCCAATTTGACAGCGGCAGTCTCTCTGAGTTCCTCGATGAGGTCCAGGTCTGCTCGACGAAGTTCTTCGGTTGAGGCGAGATCCGGATGTAAGACCCTGGGGGTGGGCAGACCGACTTCTACCGGGATGACCGCCTCAGCGCCATATGTTAGGCGAAAAGGGGTTTCCCCAGTAGGAGTCCGAGCAGTGGTGCGGTAAGCCCAGAGTACATTTGGGAGTTCCTCAGCCCAGAGGCCTTTAGCAGCTTCGAGCTTAGTTTTGATGATCTTTAGGAGTGAACGGTTGGTGACTTCAACTTGGCCATTTGCTTGGGGGTGACCGGTGGAAGAGAAACATAGTTGAATCTGGAGATCTGCACAAAATTTCCTGTATCTGGCGTTGTCGAACTGTTTGCCATTGTCGGAGACGATGGCCCGAGGGATGCCGAATCGGCAGACGATCGCTTGCCAGATGAACTTGGTGGTGTTCCGCTCGGTGATTGTGGCGAGGGGTTCTGCCTCGACCCACTTGGTGAAGTAATCAATGGCAACAATCGCGAATTTGGTCTGGCCTCGGCCAGTGGGAAGTGGACCAATCAAGTCGATCCCCCACTTGGCGAACGGGTAAGGACTGCAGAGGGTGATCAGCTCGGTGGGAGGAGCACGAGGGATGTTGGCGAAGCGCTGATACTTGTCACATTTAAGCACAAAATCAGTGGCGTCTTGGTTGAGAGTCGGCCAGAAGTAGCCTGTACGGAGTACTTTGTGAGCGAGAGACCTGTCACCCGAGTGATTGCCACAGATCCCTTCATGGATTTCTTCCATTACATAAGTTGCTTGGGCGGGGTTGAGACATCGCAGGTACGGGCGTGAAAAACCGCGCTTGTAAAGGATGCCGTCAACCAAAATGTAGTTGGTCGACCGGGCTCTGACTTTGGCGGCCTGTTGTTGGTCATCTGGGAGTTCTCCAGTAGTCAAGAAGAGGAGGACGTCAGATGCCCAGGGGATGGGCTCCGTCTGGAGGAATTGCACTTCTTGTAGGTCGGGCGAGATGGCCGGGTGGGTTAGGTACTCGAGACGAACTCCATGGCTGAGGTCGGATTGGTCGGCAGAGGCCAGCTGGGCCATCTCATCTGCTTTGGAGTTTTCCGCCTGAGGTATGTGTCTGATCTGGAAAGTATTGAAGAGGCGAACGAGGGGGGGTGCCATATCCCTGTAAGCTCGCATTGTGCCATCCTTGGCATCGAATTCCCCCGTGATCTGGCCGACGATGAGTTGGGAGTCGCTGAACACGCGGATGTGGCTAACACCAATGTCTTTGGCCAGTCGAAGTCCTGCTATCAATGCTTCATATTCGGCCTCATTGTTGCTGGCCGCAAACAAGAGACGGAGGGCACACTTGAAATAACCACCCTCAGGGGAGGTGAGGATGAGGCCAGCCCCACTTCCTTCGCTGCGAGACGAGCCGTCAACGTTGAGTGTCCAAGAATGAGGATCTTCAGGCTCTGGTGGAGCTGGTGGGGGTGTAGAGGTAGTGGCTGGAGCAGGGTTGGTGAATTCTAGGATGAAATCGGCAATGGCCTGCCCTTTGATTGCTGTGCGGGGTCGGTAGGAGATATCAAACTGGCTAAGCTCCACTGACCACTGCATAAGTCAGCCAGAAAGTTCTGGTTGTTGCATGACCTTCTTCAGGGGTTGGTCGGTGAAGACCACTATAGAATGGGCCTGGAAGTAAGGACTGTAACAACCCTCGTACTGATTACCGATAAACCACTGAATTATATACTGATTACTGATAAACCGGACTGTTAATGACTGATAATTGAACTGATTAAAGTACTGGACAGACCGATTGAAATCGAAACTGAAACTGAATAAGTTTGTCTATTGAATTGCATATTGTATCTGTTGACTTATGTGATTATCTGCTTGATTTATATGTTTAAACTGCTAATTGAAGGCCTTATCGGCGGCCGATTTAGGAATCGTTTAGTGTTTTGTAATCAGGAGAATATTTGTGATTTAATGATATATTTATCTGAAAATTGATTAGGAATGATTAAATTAGATTAAAACAAGTTAATTAACAAGTTGGATTTAATTACATGTTTGCCACTTGAGTGGGTCTTTGTTTAATCACTTATACTTGAGCCTATACACTTAAGTTAGACAATTGATCAGCCATTTCTCCTTGCCTTTGCCGACCAAACAAGAGGAATAGAGAGAGTGAGAGAGATTTGAGCTCACTTAGTTGAATTGGCTAGAATTACTTGGATATTGCTTGAAGATTGATGTGTGTATGACATATTTGAGCTTGTTCATCTTGAATTGAGACTTAGGTAAGGATTATAACCTCTCAAATGTTGAGTTTATGTTGTCCCTTGCATCATTCTTGCATGATTCATGTTCCATTGTAGAGTTAGGCCATGTTCTAGCTCATACAAGTTGAATTGAAGCTCAATTGTTGCATGCATGTTGAATTTGATGAGTTTTGAGATGATTTCATGGTAAATGTTACATGCATGTCCATGTTTTTATTATAGACCATGTTTCCACATTGTTTTCAAAGATTAGAGCTCATTAGAGCAAGAATTGAAGCTTGGTTTTGATTTAAAGTTCATGCATTACATGTTTGAAATTGTTCTTGAAAATGGGTTTGAATGTTGGATTTAATTGACCAACCTTTGGGGCTTGAATTCATAAATTGAGCTTTAAAACTTGTTGTACTATGAGTTTGAAATGTTTTTCCAGAATTTGGGCCCAAGAGGTTGAGTTTTGGATGGTAGAATGCTTGGTTCGAACTTGGGAGACAAATCTGGAAATTCCAGATTTTGCTTCCTCGCTCGAGCGAGCACCTTTATTCAGGGCTCCGCTCGAGCGAGCATCGAGCGTGGCATCGTGCGTAAAAATCCAGCAACCAGTACTTTTACTGTTCATGCAGATCGCTCGAGCGAAGGATTACTCGCTCGAGCGAATCCTTTGATTTTGGAAGCTCGCTCGAGCGAAGGAAAGCTCGCTCGAGCGAGGCTCCTATTTTCAGCAACCTTTGAAAAATGCCTTCCAAGTGTATTTTTGCATCCTCATCTCATCCTAGGCATTCTTAGGCCTAGTTTAAGGCATCTTAATGAGGATTAGACATATAACCACACCGAGGAAATTTAGGGATTTAATTATCGTCCTTTCCAATTGTGAAACTTAGTGTGTGTTCTATTTATTGACTGTTTAGGGTTGGCTTTCGGGGACGCGCTCTAAGCTGCTATTAGCCCAATCTCTGTGAGTAACAGATTGTGTAAAGATATGTTCAAAATGGTTATCTTTTGAATACTGAACTGAATTGTTTATTGAACTGATATTGTTTATTGAATGAATGTATGTCCTGTATTGTGAACTGTATTGTGGCATCCTTAGCATTGACTGTTACTGTTACAGAGCTCTGTCGGTTCCCTTGTGGAACCATACTGTTTACTGACTGATGGCCATCACTACTGTGGGTCTGTTAAGACCCGGTCCTCCTGGACCTACTGTTTATAGGCTAATGGATGTACCACATATGATTGATTGAAATACTGATTGACTAAAATACTGAAAGATCGAAATACTGTATAATGAATTGATTTCATTACTGTAAGGACATTCATTTATATATATATGTAGGTTCTCAGCAGCCAGACCGGAGCTAGGAGCGTGGGTTAGTCCCCCAGTTTTGTCAAGCCAGCCTATGTGCCTCACTGCGAGGTTCCGAAACGCCATGCCATGGCTTGGGGTGTTTTTGTGTCCCCCACCTGTCTCCTGACTGTTTTGTATTACTGTATAAACTGTTTACTGTTTTACTGCACTGTTATCGAGGGAATAAATCCCCGTACTGAATGTTGTAAATGATTGTATATAGACTGTACTGCTTGAACGGAATGAATGTATGGAAAATGTTTTTGGCATACAGATTTCCACAGCTCAATGGACACTAGTTATTTACTGTAATGGCTTCCGCCAGGCCCTGTACTCTGTTTTACTGTATTACTGTTCTGCAGGCCTTCGGTAATCTCGGATTACTGGCCAGTTACGGTGCTAAACCCATAGGGCCGGGTTTGGGTCGTGACAGAGTGGTATCAGAGCGATACTTAACCACGAGTTATACCGCACACACGTGTCCAAATGAGCTATAGGGTGTCCTAGAAAAGTGGTTAGGGCATCTCATGATTTTGAAAGGTGTGCGCTTATGATTGACTGATTATATGCTAAATGTTAAACTGTTTAACGATACAACTGCTTATAATGATAACTGTTATAACTGCTTATAGTGAAATGGATAATGCAAATGAACCTGAATCATCATCCTCTGAGGCCAGAATGGCCAGACTTGAACAAATGATGGGATTGGTACTTGAAAGACTAGATCAACAACAGAACCAACAACCCCCACCTCCTCCTCCTCCGGTTCACCCGGAACAAAATGTACAGAATGTGAATGCTAATGAGGTGGACATTATTGCACTGACTCATAAGTTCAGCAAACTGAAACCGCCATCCTTTCAGGGAGGCTTGGAACCGCTAAAGGCTGAAGCTTGGGTGCTTGAAACAGAAAAGTTGTTTGAAATGTTTCCGTGCTCTGAAGCCAATAAAGTACTGTTAGCAACCTTCACTCTTCAGGAAGAAGCAAGAAGGTGGTGGATGTTAACCCGCGACACAAATGCTATTATAACTTGGGCTCAGTTCAAGGAGTCCTTCTTTGAAAAGTATTTCCCTCAGTGCATCAGGGACAGAAAAGTAACGGAGTTTGAACAACTGAAACAGGGCACAATGTCTGTTGCCGAGTATGAGAAGAAATTCACTGAATTTGCCAGATATGCACCACAGATGGTGGACACTGAATATAAGAAGGCCAGAAGGTTTGAAGGAGGCCTTAGTGCTGCTATACTGGACCGAATAAATGTGTTGAAAATGCCAACTTATGTGGGTGTGCTTGACCGTGCATTGATGGCCGAGTCAAATATTGCAGCAGTGAAACAATCTGAAACACCAACAACCGAATGGCATGGTAAACGACAGGGTTTCAAATTTAAGAAAGGCAAGCACAACCAGTTGAACAAGAAACAGAATACGGGGTCAGCAACTAGCCCCAGCCAAGGGAGTGGATTTATTCCACCCTGCTCTGTATGTGGCAATAAACACAAAGGGGTTTGCTACCAGGTTTCAGGAGCTTGTTTCAGATGTGGCAAGGTGGGCCACAGAATTAAAGACTGCCCTTCTGCTCCACCAGCTAGTGGTAAAGCTGCACCAAGCGCAGCAGCATCAAATGTAGCACCAAAGCCTAACCCCAAAGCTACCGGGAAAGAGCCTGTGAGGCAGGGCCGAGTATTTGCCCTAGTACCGGGAGATGTGCAAAATACTGAGACCGTTGTGTCAGGTATCCTCTCTATTTGTGCTCAAAATGCATATGTATTGATTGATTCGGGGTCTACACATTCTTATGTGTCGCATGCTTTTTCACGGAAATTGAATAGACCCTTAGAACCTATGAATTACTTGTTAGCTGTATCATCACCTGTTGGAGGATCCATGACATGTGCATATATGTATCCTGCTTGTGAAATTATTGTTGGGGATATGCATCTGTTTATTGACTTACTACCGTTGAACATAGATCATTTTGATGTGATATTGGGGATGGATTGGCTACAAAAATATCATGCCACTATTGACTGTGTAACGAAACAAGTAGTTTTCCGTCCACCGGGTTTACCTGAATTCGTATTTAGTGGAGTTGGAGTAGTACCTCCTCTGTATTTGATTTCTTCTGTAAAAGCTGTCAAATTGATTAGAAAGGGATGTAAAGGATATCTGTGTTCTGTACTGACTGTATCTGCTAATGACAATGTTAAAACTGATGTGAATTGCATTCCTATAGTCAGAGAATTCCCAGATGTGTTTCCAGATGATCTGCCAGGGGATTTGACTGATAGGGAAGTTGAATTTACTGTTGATGTGATTCCGGGTACACAGCCAATGTCTAAAGCTCCCTACAGAATGGCTCCAACTGAACTGAAAGAATTGAAGGTACAATTGCAGGAACTGTTAGACAAGAAGTTTATCAGACCCAGTACTTCACCGTGGGGTGCACCTGTCCTGTTTGTAAAGAAGAAAGATGGCTCACTGAGACTGTGCATCGATTACCGCGAATTGAACAAGGTAACTGTAAAAAACAAATATCCCTTACCGCGTATTGATGATTTATTTGATCAGCTACAGGGTGCACAAGTGTTTTCCAAGATTGACCTTAGATCGGGGTACCATCAACTGAAAGTTAAACCGGAAGACATTGACAAAACTGCTTTTAGAACGAGGTATGGTCATTATGAATTTTTAGTTATGCCGTTCGGAGTCACGAATGCCCCAGCTGCATTTATGGACCTCATGAACAGAATTTTTAAACCATACCTTGATGATTTTATTGTGGTATTCATTGATGACATATTGATCTATTCTAAGACTGTAGAAGAACATGAACAGCATCTAAGACTTGCCCTGCAAACCTTAAGAGAACAGAAACTGTATGGAAAACTGTCTAAATGTGAATTTTGGCTTGATCATGTTATGTTTTTGGGGCATGTTGTTAGCAAAGATGGAATTTCTGTTGATCCGCAGAAAATTGAAGCTGTAGTGAACTGGTCTAGACCAACCAATGTGACTGAAGTCCGAAGCTTTTTGGGACTAGCCGGGTATTACAGAAGATTTGTCAAAGACTTCTCTAAAATTGCCTTACCACTGACTCAGTTGACACAGAAAGGGATATCATTTGACTGGACTGACCAACGGGAATCAGCATTTCAGGAGTTGAAAACTAGACTTGTGACTGCACCAATTCTGACTCTACCTTCAGGTACGGATGGTTATACTGTATTTAGTGATGCTTCTCATAAGGGTTTGGGGTGTGTTTTAATGCAGAATGGGAGAGTTATTGCTTATGCTTCCCGACAGTTGAGGCCACATGAAAAGAACTACCCGACCCATGACTTAGAACTTGCTGCAGTAGTATTTGCATTGAAAATCTGGCGTCACTATCTTTATGGGGCGACATGTGAAGTATATACTGACCACAAGAGCCTGAAGTACTTTTTCACTCAGAAAGAACTGAATATGAGACAGCGGAGATGGCTTGAACTGATAAAAGATTATGACCTACAGATTTTGTACCATCCGGGAAAAGCCAACACCGTTGCCGATGCTTTGAGCCGAAAATCGATTGGGAACTTAGCCTGTTTGCTGACTGGACAGAAAGAGTTGCTTTGTGATCTTGAAAAGTCTGGAATTGAAATTGTTTTGAAGGAACAAGGTGGAACCTTAGCTGCTATTTCTGCTCAACCAGCCTTGATTGAAGAGATTAAAGAGAAACAGCAACTGGATGATTTCTTAAAGAAGATTATCGAAGAAAGAGATTCAAAACCGAAACCGGGATACAAATTTGAGAACAATGTACTGAAATTTCAAGAAAGACTGTGTGTACCGAATGACACTGAACTGAAAAGAAGAATTCTGCAAGAGGGCCACAATTCAAAATTTTCTATCCACCCAGGGAATACGAAAATGTATCAAGATTTGAAGTTGAATTTTTGGTGGCCGGGAATGAAGAAAGAAATTGCCGACTTTGTATCCAAATGTCTTCATTGCCAACAAGTCAAAGCTGAACATCAACGACCTGCTGGATTACTGCAACCCTTACCCATACCAGAATGGAAATGGGAGCATATCACGATGGATTTTATCGTTGGATTACCTCGCTCCAGAAAAGGTATGGACTCTATTTGGGTTATTGTTGATAGACTGACTAAATCTGCTCACTTCTTACCTGTCAAGACAATTTATAATGCGGACAAATTGGCTGTTATCTATATTGATGAAATTGTGAGACTGCACGGAGTGCCTGTGTCCATTGTTTCTGACAGGGATTCGAAGTTTACATCGAGGTTTTGGCAAAGCCTACAGACTGCATTGGGTACTGAATTGAGGCTGAGTAGTGCCTATCATCCTCAGACAGATGGACAGTCAGAGAGGACCATCCAGACTCTGGAGGATCTATTGAGAATGTGTGTCCTTGATTTTCAGGGAAACTGGGAAAGTCATTTGCCGTTGGCTGAATTCGCCTACAACAACAGCTACCATTCGAGCATTGGTATGGCGCCTTTCGAGGCATTGTATGGCAGAAAGTGTAGATCTCCGATTTGCTGGGCAGAAGTTGGAGATGGGCCGTTACTTGGGCCCGAAATTGTTTATGAAACGACTGAAAAGGTAAAACTGATACAGCAAAGACTGAAAACTGCACAAAGTAGACAGAAGAGTTATGCAGATGTTAGAAGACGAGACCGAGAGTATGAAGTGGGTGATCACGTTTTTGTGAAGGTGACACCAATGAAAGGCCAGACTCGTTTCGGAGTCAAAGGCAAGTTAGCGCCGAGATACGTTGGACCTTATGAGATTGTTGAGAAAATCAATCCGGTGGCGTATCAAGTTGCACTTCCTCCTGAAATGGAGCATATGCATAACGTCTTCCACATTTCGATGTTGAGAGATTATCTTCGGGATCCATTCCATGTGATTGAGCCTACTCGGATAGTGTTGAGTGATGACTACACTTACGAGGAGAGGCCTATACAGATTGTAAACCGACGGATCAAGAAACTGAGAAACAAAGAGATCCCGCTAGTGAAAGTTGACTGGCAGAACCATGGTGGTGTGTATGCCACTTGGGAAAGGGAAGATGACATGGCTAAAAGATACCCAGAACTGTTTCCACTGAATCCTGTTTTCTTCCAAACTGAAGGTAACTCGAGTTTAGAGGACTAAACTCCTTATAAGGAGGGGAGACTGTAACAACCCTCGTACTGATTACCGATAAACCACTGAATTATATACTGATTACTGATAAACCGGACTGTTAATGACTGATAATTGAACTGATTAAAGTACTGGACAGACCGATTGAAATCGAAACTGAAACTGAATAAGTTTGTCTATTGAATTGCATATTGTATCTGTTGACTTATGTGATTATCTGCTTGATTTATATGTTTAAACTGCTAATTGAAGGCCTTATCGGCGGCCGATTTAGGAATCGTTTAGTGTTTTGTAATCAGGAGAATATTTGTGATTTAATGATATATTTATCTGAAAATTGATTAGGAATGATTAAATTAGATTAAAACAAGTTAATTAACAAGTTGGATTTAATTACATGTTTGCCACTTGAGTGGGTCTTTGTTTAATCACTTATACTTGAGCCTATACACTTAAGTTAGACAATTGATCAGCCATTTCTCCTTGCCTTTGCCGACCAAACAAGAGGAATAGAGAGAGTGAGAGAGATTTGAGCTCACTTAGTTGAATTGGCTAGAATTACTTGGATATTGCTTGAAGATTGATGTGTGTATGACATATTTGAGCTTGTTCATCTTGAATTGAGACTTAGGTAAGGATTATAACCTCTCAAATGTTGAGTTTATGTTGTCCCTTGCATCATTCTTGCATGATTCATGTTCCATTGTAGAGTTAGGCCATGTTCTAGCTCATACAAGTTGAATTGAAGCTCAATTGTTGCATGCATGTTGAATTTGATGAGTTTTGAGATGATTTCATGGTAAATGTTACATGCATGTCCATGTTTTTATTATAGACCATGTTTCCACATTGTTTTCAAAGATTAGAGCTCATTAGAGCAAGAATTGAAGCTTGGTTTTGATTTAAAGTTCATGCATTACATGTTTGAAATTGTTCTTGAAAATGGGTTTGAATGTTGGATTTAATTGACCAACCTTTGGGGCTTGAATTCATAAATTGAGCTTTAAAACTTGTTGTACTATGAGTTTGAAATGTTTTCCCAGAATTTGGGCCCAAGAGGTTGAGTTTTGGATGGTAGAATGCTTGGTTCGAACTTGGGAGACAAATCTGGAAATTCCAGATTTTGCTTCCTCGCTCGAGCGAAGGATTCCTCGCTCAAGCGAGCACCTTTATTCAGGGCTCCGCTCGAGCGAGCATCGAGCGTGGCATCGCGCGTAAAAATCCAGCAACCAGTACTTTTACTGTTCATGCAGATCGCTCGAGCGAAGGATTACTCGCTCGAGCGAATCCTTTGATTTTGGAAGCTCGCTCGAGCGAAGGAAAGCTCGCTCGAGCGAGGCTCCTATTTTCAGCAACCTTTGAAAAATGCCTTCCAAGTGTATTTTTGCATCCTCATCTCATCCTAGGCATTCTTAGGCCTAGTTTAAGGCATCTTAATGAGGATTAGACATAGAACCACACCGAGGAAATTTAGGGATTTAATTATCGTCCTTTCCAATTGTGAAACTTAGTGTGTGTTCTATTTATTGACTGTTTAGGGTTGGCTTTCGGGGACGCGCTCTAAGCTGCTATTGTAACAACCCTCGTACTGATTACCGATAAACCACTGAATTATATACTGATTACTGATAAACCGGACTGTTAATGACTGATAATTGAACTGATTAAAGTACTGGACAGACCGATTGAAATCGAAACTGAAACTGAATAAGTTTACATACTGAATTGTATGTTTTATCTGTTGATTGTTTGACTACCTGTTTAAATGTATGTGTTTAAACTGTTAATTGAAGGCCTTATCGGCGGCCGATTTAGAAACCGTTTGATGTTTTATGATCAGTAGAATATTTATGATTTTATGGTATTTTTATCTGAAAATTGATTAGGAATGATTAAATTAGATTAAAACAAGTTAATTAACAAGTTGGATTTAATTACATGTTTGCCACTTGAGTGGGTCTTTGTTTAATCACTTATACTTGAGCCTATACACTTAAGTTAGACAATTGCTCAGCCCCTATTCTTGCAATCCCAACCGACCAAACTAGAAGAGAGTGAGGGAGAAGAGAGAATTTAGCTCAAATTGTTGAAATTGCTAGAAGAACTTGAAGATTTGAGGCATAGATTGTATAATTGAGCTTGTCATCTCATAATTCAAGACTAAGGTAGGACATTCATCTTCTTGTTGTTGACTTAGAGCTAATTCTTGTATAAATCATGTTTCATTTTTGAGTTGAGTCATGAATTTGCTCATATATGGTGAATTGGAGCTCAAATGTTACATGCATGCTTGAATTGATGCATTTTGAAGTTGAATTCATGATACATTATACATGCATGTCCATGTTTTTACCATAGACCATGTTTTCATTTGGTTTTCAAAGATTGGAGCTCAATAGAGCAAGATTTGGAGCTTGAATTTGGTTTAAAACTCATGCATTGCATGTTTACATATTGTTCATGAAATGGGTTTGAATGTTGGATTTAATTGACCAACCTTTGGGGCTTGAATTCATAAATTGAGCTTTAAAACTTGTTGTACTATGAGTTTGAAATGTTTTCCCAGAATTTGGGCCCAAGAGGTTGAGTTTTGGATGGTTGAATGCTTGGTTCGAACTTGGGAGACAAATCTGGAAATTCCAGATTTTGCTTCCTCGCTCGAGCGAAGGATTCCTCGCTCGAGCGAGCACCTTTGTACAGGGGTCCGCTAGAGCGAGCATCGAGCGTGGTATCGCGCGTAAAAATCCAGCAACCAGTACTTTTACTGTTCATGCAGGTCGCTCGAGCGAAGGATTTCTCGCTCGAGCGAAGCCTTTGATTTTGGAAGCTCGCTCGAGCGAAGGAAGGCTCGCTCGAGCGAGGCTCCTATTTTCAGCAACTTTTGAAAAATGCCTTCCAAGTGTATTTTTGCATCCTCATCTCATCCTAGGCATTCTTAGGCCTAGTTTAAGGCATCTTAATGAGGATTAGACATAGAACCACACCGAGGAAATTTAGGGATTTAATTATCGTCCTTTCCGATTGTGAAACTTAGTGTGTGTTCTATTTATTGACTGTTTAGGGTTGGCTTTCGAGGACGCGCTCTAAGCTGCTATTAGCCCAATCTCTGTGAGTAACAGATTGTGTAAAGATATGTTCAAAATGGTTATCTTTTGAATACTGAACTGAATTGTTTATTGAACTGATAATGTGTATTGAATGAATGTATGTCCTTTATTTCTGAACTGTACTGTGGCATCCTTAGCACCTACTGTTATTGACTGTTACAGAGCTCTGTCGGTTCCCTTGTGGAACCATACTGTTTACTGACTGATGGCCATCACTACTGTTGGGTCTGTTAAGACCCGGTCCTTCTGGACCTACTGTTTATAGGCTAATGGATGTACCACATATGATTGATTGATTGAAATACTGATTGACTGAAATACTGAAAGATCGAAATACTGTATAATGAATTGATTTCATAGCTGTAAGGACATTCATTCATAACCTCTCTACACTTATTGTTATTCACTGGGCTTTAGCTCACTGTTTATATATATATGTAGGTTCTCAGCAGCCAGACCGGAGCTAGGAGCGTGGGTTAGTTCCCCCAGTTTTGTCAAGCCAGCCTATGTGCCTCACTGCGAGGTTCCGAGACGCCATGCTATGGCTTGGGGTGTTTTTGTGTCCCCCACCTGTCTCTTGACTGTTTTGTATAACTGTATAAACTGTCTACTGTTTACTGTACTGTTATCGAGGGATTTGATTCCCGTACTGAATGTTGTACATGACTGTATTTAGACCGTACTGTTTGAACTGTATAATGCATGAAAAATGTTTTTGGCGTACAGATTATCACAGCTCAATGGACACTAGTTATTTACTGTAATGGCTTCCGCCAGGCCCTGTACTCTGTTTTACTGTATTACTGTTCTGCAGGCCTTCGGTAATCTCGGATTACTGGCCAGTTACGGTGCTAAACCCATAGGGCCGGGTTTGGGTTGTGACAGCTATTAGCCCAATCTCTGTGAGTAACAGATTGTGTAAAGATATGTTCAAAATGGTTATCTTTTGAATACTGAACTGAATTGTTTATTGAACTGATATTGTTTATTGAATGAATGTATGTCCTGTATTGTGAACTGTATTGTGGCATCCTTAGCATTGACTGTTACTGTTACAGAGCTCTGTCGGTTCCCTTGTGGAACCATACTGTTTACTGACTGATGGCCATCACTACTGTGGGTCTGTTAAGACCCGGTCCTCCTGGACCTACTGTTTATAGGCTAATGGATGTACCACATATGATTGATTGAAATACTGATTGACTAAAATACTGAAAGATCGAAATACTGTATAATGAATTGATTTCATTACTGTAAGGACATTCATTCATAACCTCTTTACACTTATTGTTATTCACTGGGCTTTAGCTCACTGTTTATATATATATGTAGGTTCTCAGCAGCCAGACCGGAGCTAGGAGCGTGGGTTAGTCCCCCAGTTTTGTCAAGCCAGCCTATGTGCCTCACTGCGAGGTTCCGAGACGCCATGCCATGGCTTGGGGTGTTTTTGTGTCCCCCACCTGTCTCCTGACTGTTTTGTATTACTGTATAAACTGTTTACTGTTTTACTGCACTGTTATCGAGGGAATAAATCCCCGTACTGAATGTTGTAAATGATTGTATATAGACTGTACTGCTTGAACTGAATGAATGTATGGAAAATGTTTTTGGCATACAGATTTCCACAGCTCAATGGACACTAGTTATTTACTGTAATGGCTTCCGCCAGGCCCTGTACTCTGTTTTACTATATTACTGTTCTGCAGGCCTTCGGTAATCTCGGATTACTGGCCAGTTACGGTGCTAAACCCATAGGGCCGGGTTTGGGTCGTGACAAGGACGAAGTCGTCTGGAGGCAGTGACCAGGGCCAGGGACAATTTCTCCAGCAGTGGGTAGTTCTGCTCTGCTTCCCTGAGAGCTCGACTAATGTAATAGACCGGCCATTGAACCGAGCCATCCTCCCGAATGAGAGCTGCGCTAACGGCGGTGTTTGATACTGCTAAATAGAGGAAGAGGGGTTCGCCAGGGATTGCCTGCGAAAGAAAGGGGGGGTTGGCCATGCATTGTTTTAGCTGCTGGAAGGCCTCTTCGGATTCGGTCGTCCATTCGAAAGTCTGCCGAAGGACTTTGAAGAATGGTAGGCACTTATCTGTTGCGCGGGAAATGAAACGGTTGAGGGCTGCCACTCTGCCTGCGAGTCTCTGAACTTCCTTAACGGTTTTGGGCGACTGCATCTCAATCAAGGCCTTGATCTTCTCGGGGTTGGCCTCAATTCCGCGCAGACTGACCATAAAGCCCAAGAATTTTCCGGATCCCACGCCAAAGGCGCACTTCTCCGGGTTGAGCTTCATCTGGTACTTACGAAGGGTGGCAAAGGTCTCCCGGTGGTCGGTCAGGTGGTCGACGGAAAGTTTGCTTTTGACTAGCATGTCGTCCACATACACTTCCATGTTTCGACCGATCTGGTGTTGGAAGACGGCGTTAACCAACCGTTGGTAAGTAGCCCCCGCGTTCTTTAGTCCGAACGGCATGACACGGTAGTGGTAGGTGCCCCGGTCGGTGATAAAGGATGTGTGTTCCTGGTCAGATGAGTGCATCATGATTTGGTTGTATCCGGAGAAGGCATCTATGAAGCTGAGCATTTGGTGACCGGCCGTAGCGTCGATCAGTAGATCAATCCGGGGGAGTGGATAGCTATCTTTGGGGCAAGCTCGGTTCAAGTTAGAGTAGTCAACACATAGACGCCACTTGCCGTTGTTTTTGCGGACTAGCACCACATTGGAAAGCCATCTAGGATAATCCACATTTTGGATAAACTGAGCCTCGAGGAGTTTGTCAACCTCCGCAGCTATGAGATTGTTGCGCTCCAGGTGAAATATACGCTGCTTTTGTCGGTAAGGTCGGAAGTGAGGTTCGATGCTGAGGCGATGAGTGATGAAAGAGGGGTCAATGCCTGGCATGTCTGAGTGGGTCCAAGCAAAGACGTCGTTGTGTTCGGTCAAAAGGGCAGTGAGGTCGGCTTTTGCTTGGAGGGATAATTGGCTGCCGATCTTGGCCGTTTTCAGTGGGTTGGTGGGGTCAATAGGAACCTCAACGAGCTCTTCCACCGGTTCTCCTCTGATTAGCTCGTCCTCATCCCGGACATCAAGTCCTTCAATGATCATCGCCTCCTTCAGCTTGACCTCTTTAAGTAAGGCAACATAACATTCCCTGGCCACGGTCTGTTCTCCCCTGACTGTTTCGACCCCGAGATCGGTGGGAAACTTGAGGGCAAGATGATAGGTGGATGTGATGGCTTGGAAGGCGTTGAGGGCGGTACAGCCGAGGATGATGTTGTAGGCAGATGGGCAGTCAACCACCAGGAAGGTGAGTAACTTTGTGGCTTGCCGCGGGTACTCACCAATCGTGATGGGAAGATCAATGGAACCAATCGAGGTCACGCGGTCGCCGGTGAAGCCGACGAGAGGGGTTTGGAGCGGGGAAAGGCTCTCCTCCCCAATCTTAAGTTGGCGGAAGCAGTTTAGAAAGATGATGTCCGAAGAGCTGCCATTGTCGATGAGAACTCGTCTGACCTTATAATTGGAGAGGATGGCGGAAACGACGAGAGGGTCATCATGAGGATAACGGATGCCTGCACAGTCGGCGTCCGTGAAGGTGATGGGCTCTGTCCACTGCTTGGGCTGTTTGGGGGGTCGGTCTATCGTGGCGACTGCCTTGTCTGAGCCCTGTCGTATTTTTCTGAGTTTTGCCCTCTGAGCTGAGCGAGACGGTCCCCCACAAGCAAGACCGCCTGAAATAACTCTGATTTCACCAACTGGTGGGGGTGGATTACCTTGAGGTCGAGGCTGTTGGGGGGGTCGGTCATGACCTTGGTTTGGTTGGGCTGGCTACCGCGGTGGGGTATGTCGGCGATTATCTCTGTGGGGCTCAGTTCTTTGCCTCTGCTGAGGGCGGGTGTCTGTGAATCGGCTTAGGCGCCCCTGACGGATGAGGGCCTCCACCTGATCCTTGAGACTGATGCAATCGTCTGTGTTATGGCCATGGTCCTGGTGGAAGCGGCAATATTTAGATTGGTCTTTCTGGCTGGAAGGGTTCCGTGGAGGGGGAGGCCACTTGAGGGGGTAGTCCCGCTGGATCTGGTTGAGGACGTGTTCCATGGGAGAATTGAGAGGCGTATACCGCTCGAACCGACCGGGGGGTCGGGCTGGTGCTGACCGGTCGGGACGAGGGGGTCGGTCGGTATAGCGGGGTGTTTGGCTATGATACTGGGTGGTACTGGGTTCTTGGTCTTTTCTCTTTTCTCGGGGGGTTGGGTTTTTAGTTGGCGGATCTTGCCGAGCGGCTAGTGAATCCTCGGCATTCATGTATTTTTGGGCTTTGGCGAGTAGGGCTGCCATGGAGGTCGGGGGGTTCTTGGAGAGTGAGAAAAGGAAGTCAGATGACCGCAGACCGGCCATGAAGGCTGTGAGGATGACCTTGTCGTCATTTTCGGCAACTTGCAGAGCTTTGGTATTGAAGCGAGTGACGAAGCTGCGCAGTGATTCCCCCTCGGTCTGACGGATGTTGAGCAGCTGGGTGGCCGGGCGTCGCTGGCGCTGGGCGCCGATGAAGTGGCTCAAGAAAGAGTCACTGAGGTGCTGGAAAGTGGATACCGAGTCCGGTGGTAACTGACTAAACCACAGCCGAGCCGACCTCTTCAGTGTCACGGGAAAGGCTCGGCACATGATTTCGTCAGGGAAGGCATGGAGGATCATGAGGGTGCGGTAAGTCTCCAGATGGTCGATCGGGTCAGTTGTACTATCGAATGAGTCAATGGTGGGCATTTTGAATTTGGCAAGCAGGGGTTTGTCTCGGATGGAGGCGACAAATGGCGAATTTGCAGTGGTGGAGGGCTTATGCTGGATGTTCTGCATGACCCCTTGTAGCTGGAGCTTCATGGCTCGGAGCTCAGCGTCCCAGAGGGGGGTGTTATCACCACCAGAGGGAGAAAGGTGTTGGATGCTGCTGGCTTCCCCCTCGGGGGCTGGTGCTATAACCGATGGGTGTGGGGGTGGAGGCGGTGGATGTATATGTGGGTGAGGGGGTTGCAAGCCCTTCGAGTTGGGAGGATTGGGTTGTGGGATGGCATGGCCCGGAATTTGTTCTGGATGGGGTGGAATATCTGGAGGTGGTGGAGGAATAGGGAGGTTTCGTTGGAGTAGAGCATTGATTAGGGCCTGGTTCTGTTCGGCCATACGGTTGATGCTATTGGTGAGCTTAATGAAGTATTGTGGTGGGTTGTTTGGATTGGGAGGATCTGTTTGGTGATCGGTAGCATTGTGGTGAGAGGCCATGGATCTAGTCGTGACCATACACTTGACGGCTGAGAAATAGAAGTTACTGGAACAGGGTCTCCGGTGACAATGAACACAACTGGCGCACGGATCAACCAGGTTCCCACAGACGGCGCCAACTGATAATACAGTTCGTCCTCGTGAATGGGCTAGACCGATCCAAGCTCCTCGGGCCCACTGGATAACCTGCAAACAAGTTCAACGGGGAACGGGGTAGTCCCCCGGCGAACCCTCCGGTGTATGAATTAGAAGAGATGGTAGACAATGTAGCAAGAGAGAGAGAGGGAGCGACAAAAAACTTAACCTTCATCTTGTCTTCAAACTTCGCTTATATCTCTTGGTAATCATTTTGCTGTCTCTGTCATTCTGACCTTCCCGTCGAAAGCTTGTGCCGTGGTTCGCCTTGTTCAGGATGATGGGGAGCCCTTCCGGCTGAGAGGTGTTGTCGCAATAAATGCTGTGATGGGTTGCATTAATGGTGATGTGCTGTGACAATAACTTTGCAGATCTTTGTCTGCTGATGTGGCCTGCTCTGCATCTGCCACGTGTCCGAGCATCATTGGCGTTCCCTGATCAGTTGGCCTCCAGCTGTGCTGGGTTTTACTAACCGGGTTGTGCAATGGGGTTTACATGGTGGGCCTAGGTTTACCCACGGTGGGCTGTGGTCCATGTGAGCCTATCCCTGTCAGGGATGATTTGATATTTTGTTGTAATTGAATAGATGTATGTGAGAGAAAAAATGATTAAAAAGAAGAGAGGAGAGAGAGAAAAAGTGATTGATTGATGTGTAGGAGAGAGAAAGTGATTTTGGAAATTTTTTAAGAAAAACTACAAACCAAACAAAATTTCCAAAAAAAAATTTCCAAAATCTTTTTCCCAAAGCCAAACCAAACAAGGCCTTAATATTTTAGTTTAAAAGTTAAAAAATTATTAAAAAAATTTAAAAGTTAAAAATCTATACAAAAAATTCAAAAATTTCATTTTTTATTTACTTTTTGCACTTCTTTTCATAAAAAATCATTCCAAACATACTATGTTTTTTACTCATATTTTAGTCAAAAAAATAAAAAATTACTAAAATAACTTGTTCCCAAACAAGGCCTTAATATGTATTATAGTAATTTAAATCTAAAAATATTAATTTAAACAAAATTGTAATAAAATGCATCATTATTATTAAATTATGTACTTCATATTACTTTAATCTAAAATTAAAAATTTTCCTAAGTTGAAAAACATAATCATTGATGAAATTATCCCAATCCCATTGCAAAATGGGTAGGAAAGTCCATGGGTACAAAAAAAAGAAAAGAAGAGGTTTTTGGGTATGGATCAATCAAAGGGTTCGGTATCACACTCGACAATAGGGAGGTGTTTGATTGGAAGGATTGGATTGTAATTTATTGGAAGTCTTTTATTTGATGTTTGTTTTTTTTTAGTCCGCCGGATATGGAGTCCGACTGGACTCATTATTCCCCATATGTGGGATTACACTGTTTGGGGGGTGTGGGATAATTTTCATGGAATAACAATCCCATGAGATTAAACCGTAAAAAGCATATTTTGCCCTCATCATATATAATTTGCTTCCTCTGTTATTTTTGGCGGAGATCGTTATTTTTAGAAGAAGCAAAAATGGCAAAATCCTAGCAGGCGATTCTTCTTCTCAAGGTTGAATTTTATCAAATCATTTGATCTCCCATCTACACTCAGGTTTGAAACACTTTCTGCATCTTCCATTTTGTTTGCTATTTATTTTTTATTTCAATTTTGGTTGTTGTTGTGGCTGATTTGGTTGAGATTTTATTTTATCTCTCTAGTTATTTTTTTTTTTATTTAAAGTTTTTTTTTTTTATTCAAACCAGATTTGGGGGATTTTGCAGAGATCGTTTTTTCTCTTTCTTCAATATAAGGGATTTTGTTTTTGTTTGGTCTATTTTGATGGATACTGGGTCTATATTCGTTTTTTTTTTTGGTTTTTTTTTTGTTTTTTTGAGCCTTGAAAAAACATGAGGGATTTCTTCAATATGAGTTTTTGTTTTTTTGTTTCTGTTCTGTCTATTTTTGTGTTGGATAAAAATTAGAAGGGAAATGGTCTTATTTATATTGAAAGAATGTGACCATTAAAAAATATAACTATTGGGAAAATATTTGTTTGAAACATTGAAAAAATTAAACAATTAATTGTGGTCTACCAATCAATTATAAATAAAGATTAAATTTAAAGATAGATTTAATATTGTTATTACTTGATATAAATAAAGATTAAATTAAAAGACAGATTTAATAATTGAAAAAGAATAAAATAGTTTTTTGCTCATTTATCCTTATTTAGTCTGTCCAACCAAACATTAGATTCAGTAAAAATAGTCCTTTCCAAACATCTAATCCCATGAGAAAATAAACACGAGATACACATCCAATTCAATCAAATAGTTTGGAGGTTTTACAGTCTCAAGATTCAAGTCCGATGGATTCTAACCCCTCTTATTTAGTCTGTCCAATCAAACATACCCTAGGGGCGTAAAATGGTCCGTAGTCCGGGATAGACCCAAGCCTAGCCCTCTAAAGGCTCACTTAAAGCTTGACCTAAGATCTGGCCCTTCTGAGATTCAGTGTCATTTTTAGTGAAAAATAATAACATTTTGGTAGAAAAAAAATGTTCAGACACACCGAAGCTTGGCCCAAGTCCAAGGCCAGGCTCGGCTCGAGGCCCGAATATCCCTTAGGCTTATGCTTAATTTCTGATCTGTGGCCTGATTTGAATTTTGGCAAGAACTCGTGTGGCTCGACATAAGCCGACCCAAGCCTTGATGGGTCGGGTCGAACAAAATTTACACCCCTACTCAACAATTATATCTATCTAAAATTAACAGTTAAGTATTGTAATGAGTGAAATTTTTTCAAGTTACATGTGTGAATTATTGACTTTAATAACAATATTATTTCTTACTTTATTCTAATCCTTGACATTATTAATAATCCTATCTTATAAATAACAATAATGCTACAGACCACTAAATTTCTACCACTAACACCACCACTAATGATGTGGAAACCAAAAAAAAAAAAAAAACTAAGACACAAAATACATGTGGCAGTGAGTGGGACCCACTGCCACATAATTAGAGCAATCACTAATTAGTGGTATGTATCAATTTTTCTATAAATAATCTCTCAAACATTTTTTTCTATTCAAATTGAGTTGAACCTACATGACCACATAGAAAGGATCTCACACCACAGTAAGACATTCAATAAAATATTTGGGATTCTTTTCAAATAAATGTAATCGGAGGGTAATTTGGCCACTAAAGACAAATAAAGCAACACTGAAAAACAAAGCCCTAGCCAGTCGTCTCTATCGCCTGCGACATCTTCTTCTTGTTCGCATCAATCCAGCCATGGCGACTGCGAAATCGGTCAAGGACGTCTCACCTCACGAGTTCGTGAAGGCTTACTCGGCCCATCTCAAGCAATCAGGCAAGGTATAATGTCAAATTCTACACCGATAGTTTCTCTGTTTGGATGCCGTGAAAGTTTAAGGAAACAGACAATTAGATTTTGGCTTAATAAATATAAATTGCAAATAAGCTAGTTGAATCCAACCTGTCAATCTCCAATGTCAGTCAGACATAAATTATTGTTCTTTAAAAAAAAAAAAAAAACCTTATGCATGTCTCAACTCAATTTACCCATCTTGCTGCTATCTTCTTCTGCTTGGTATTCGCACACTAATCATACAAATGTAATATTATTTGGATTGCTATGTTGGATTTAGTATTGGACTTTGAACAGTCCCTTTTGCTAATGCTGCTTGTTTCCTTGCTTAAAACCTTGCATTTATTTTGGGATATGGCTATGCATTCCAATTATATGAAAAATGTGCAAATGCGAAGTCTAATTGTGGGAAAATTGGAATGATACGCGAAATGTTAATATAAATGTTTGTGTATATATATATGTGTTTATATGTATTGTTTGTGTTGTTGATGAATGCTTTTTATAATCAGTAAATGTTTAAAGTAAAATGATTCTCTTGGTGGACACATTATGTACTGTATAAATCAAAATTATGCTATTCCATTGTAATTTTTCTGCTTAAAGGAACATTATGATATGAAATTGATATTTTTTGAAGTAATACTGTTTGGGTTTCAATAGTGCTGTAGGGATCACAATTTTGCTTCCTCTTTTCTTTCATTGATTTTGAGCAGATGGAACTACCTCACTGGACTGACATTGTGAAGACTGCTAGGTTCAAGGAGCTTGCCCCTTATGATCCAGATTGGTATTATATCCGAGCTGGTAGGATCTCTCTCTATGGGTGAGTTAGTGTGTCAGTGAGCATATGCTTGTTCACAATTATGTTGGTGTTGCTTGAATGATTTGAAATTTGTTGGTCATTTATTGTATGGTTCCTGGTTGTTTATTATCCAAATTTTATGGCGGCTTCCATGTCAAGGAAGATATACCTAAGACAGGGTCCACTACAACAAAATGCACCTTTGGCGACTAAAACATTTTTGGTCGCCAAAAGTTAGACATTTGGCGACTAATTTTTCCTATTGGTCGGCAATGTTGTGAATTTTAGCTACTAAATTTTTTTAGTAGCCATATAATAGCTATTGGCGACTAAAACAAAATTTAGTCGCTAAAAATATTCAAAATCGGCGACCAAAAAGTATTTTAGTAGCCATATAATAGTTATTGGTGACTAAAAATTTTTTTGTCAGCGTTTGTCAAAATTTTAGGCTACTAATTCTGCTTTTAGTCGGCGTATGTTGCCTTTTGCCGAGCAAAAAATTTTCGTCGCTAAAAACAAGGGTTATTTTTTCGGGAACTCTTTGCTGATAATTTAGTCGTTGATTAATTAGTTTTTGCCGACAAAAGAAATATTTAGTCGCTAAAGGCCGGAAATTTGTTTTGGAGGGAAGCGTAAATATTGGCGCCCTCCCCTTTGTTTCACACACACACACACACAGACCACTCACAAACACACAGACCACTCACTACCAAACCTGACGCTAGCTCCACTGTCACACGTCGCTGGCCGCCGTCGCTCCCCACTGTCGCAGGTCGCCACCGCTGGAAATCACGATTGCCACTGCTGCAAATCACAGGTTTCTCTCTCTCTCTCTCTCTCTCGGTCTTCTCCCTCTTTGTCAATCTGGGTCTTCTCCCTCTCGAGCCATCTCCCTATTTCTCTCTCTCCCTCTCTTCCCGTATTTCCCCATCTCTCACACTTCACCTAGGGTTTATTTTTGTGTTGATTTCGTAAATGAGCTTGGTTGAAGTGTTTGATTTGTACGAAATTAATTAAATCTTCATGTCCAAAATGGGTTTGATTTTAGTTTTGTGGGTTTGATTTCGTTCTTATGAAATTATGGATTTTAGTTTTAGGGGTTTATTGGGTTTTTTTGTGGGTATGATGTTGTGACTACACACACTCTCTCTCTCTCTCACTCTCTTACCGTTCCAATGACTTCTTCCATGTCCATTGCCTTGCCAGTCAAATGAAGACTCTGTTTCTCAACCTCTCTCTAATCTGGTAGATTCATTTGAAGAATGAGGTATTAAGGAGAGGGAAACTGAAACTTTATTGGTTTATTAGTAGTAGGATGTAGAAGATGTTTCATGTTTGACAAGAGTCATTTGAAGGGATTAAATCTGCAGTTTTAGTACAGGGAAAAAAATTATTGTTGTTGTATGCTGGGAAACAAGTGGTTTCGAAGGACTATTGTCATTAGCCATGTAAAAGATATAAAAATTTGTAACTCTTTATGTAATGTTGTTACTTGAAGTTTTTCACTCAACTTGAAAATGAAGATTTATGTGCCAGTGCCATAGTATAGCTCAATTGGTTGAATAATTGCATGGAAATTGGGTTCCAGGCTCAGCTTCAACTAGCAATGACTTGGAACTGCATTTAGTTTTCATTATTTGTTAAACTGTTGTGCTTGTGTTGAATTATAAGTTTCGCTTAAGATTTAGTTATACTTTGTTTATACTATTACGATAGATTTCACTCGCGCATGTTAACAGAGGTTTCAAGGGTTTGCCATATGCTTCGTTGCTGGTTTAACTTTTACACTCTTGGTATACTTAAATCATTGAATGTTATACTTAGTAGCCATATAAGAGAGCAAAAAGTGATAAAAGATTGAATGTTATACTTTATATCTTTTGTTGGATATTATATTTCTAATTTTTAGAATATTGAATGTTATGTTTAGAGATTATTAAAAATGGTTATATTTTTTAAATATTATATATATTTGCTATGTTGAAAAATTTACCTATTTTATAATTTTGCTTTTCTTTTACTACTTGAGCTTCGCTTTGGTGAGGCGCGCGCTTCGCCTCTCGCCTTGTGCTTAGGCTATAGGAGACCTTATCGCCTCGGTGCGCCTAGAGCCTTTTAAAACACTGGTGTCAATATACATATATAAGTAGAGACATTTATCAAGTAATTTTTTATGCATCAATCATGTGCAAAACTTAATTATATCTATTTAAAAATCAACTGAATGCATTTCAAATAATGTTTTTATTTATAGTTAATAACTCCAAAAAGACTTTAGGGAGAAGGGGGCCCACAATTGCATAATAAATAAAATTAGCACTTAATTACAAATAGGATATTGGTTAAGTTTATTAAGGTATTTAACTAAATATTGAATTTACCTAAAGTATCATAGTTCAATAAATTGAGCTAAGTGAAGAAGAAGAGATGAGAAGAGCTCTGCATCCTGGTTTGAATTGTGTAATCTTCACAATATAAAGTGCAACACACAGGATGTTACAAAAATATTTGATGTCATATACTACAACATTTGCAATGTAAATAACAGGACTTAAAAAATTTATCAAAAAAATAAATTGAGCTAAGTGAATTAGATAAGTAGTTGAAATGACACTTGATAATTTGATAAAGGCCAAGGTTGGAAACAAGGGCCATTTTAGTACAAGAAATTTCAGAATTTTAAGTTGTCTTTTTTACCCACCCTCATGGACACTTTCAAATATGTCGTTCTTGTTTTTGGGTCCGTTACATTTGCAACTTCTTTTCTTTTGTGATTTATTCAGGGTGTTTCTTCTTTTGACTAGAACCATGTTTCAATAAATATTTTATTTTGTTTTCTTAAGTGTTTCAATTGGAATGAGTTCCTTGTAAGCCTATAGGAAATGTTTAAGTCTTAGAGTATATGTTGAGATCAATATTTTAACCTCAATCTCTTCATAAATTCAAAATGCAAACACACCAGAAAATGTGCTCACTAATGCTTCTCAAAGCATGGCCACTGTGAATTGTGGAACCCAAACTATTCTATATTCAACAACCTGATATTGCTGAAATCTCAAACTGGAAAATTCCAAAATAATTAGGACCACATATTCAAACTTAACAGGGCTAACTTTGTGATTCTCTATCCCTAAATCGCAATGTATTCTTAATTATCGAATCATAGAATCATATCTTAATATTCACATATTTTAAGATTTTTATATGATCTAACGATCACGATTGCATTAAAGTGGGAGGATAGAGAGATTTGGCATGGAGGATCTTTAACCCTGAGAGATACACAATGCATACCACATGAAAGAAAAATTATTAAATGCTCCTAAGCATGAGGTTCACGACAATCACAAATTGAAATCTTGCATATTGTCTTTCCAAAGCTGACTTGAGTTATTAGTTAGTTATGGGCATATCTGATGAAAAAGTATTTTTAAATATTATCGTTAATAGCAATTGTGAAATTTTTATCTTTTATTGTTTCTTCTTTCCTGGAATGACAGCATTAAAAGGAATACCAAAATCTGTGAGAGAATAGAATACATATATGCTTTAAATCTTAACTTCTTGACCTGAATATGTTTTCCTTATTTTTTCCCATTGCTGTTGCTCCTTGAGAAAGCTATTTTTAGATGTTAAGCTACTTCAGCCATTTGATCTATGTAGTGGTTTCACTATGTGGGACTATTGGTAAACTTTCTTGGAATGTTGAGATGCCATTATACCCTTGTAGTGTACTGAATGTGCTTGTTCATCTTTAAGAACTTGTTTAACGTAAATGTTCTCCAGTTACGATTACCTGCTCCCTTTTCTGCCTATGCAATAGTTTGATCGACAATTGTACTTTGCAGTTCTAATTTAAGCTCATTTACTTGACTATGTTAGTCTCATTTATAAGGGCTGCTATGGTTTTCCATGGGTTTTAATAGTTTATTGCAGGCTAGTAATGGAAATTTCAATTTTCCATTTCTTTCAGTGACAGGACAAAATATTATCTGCTGGCATCCCTTGTTCTACACATAAAGCATAGTGAGTCCAAGGATTCCGCTGTAAGCCCAAGAAATTTGCTGTCTGGTCCTGCAGGTGAACAAAGCCATCTCCTTGTCCTAGAACATTTTACGATCACCCTTAATCAAAATTTACTACTACAGTGTATAAAGTTCTCTGCAAACATTTTACAGGTTCTGAGATATATCAGTTATCAAAGGCACTTGCTCATCACTTTCGGGCTAAATTGCTTGTATTCCATAGCCACTTGTATCCATCTGTAAGTAGCATACCTTTCCAATTCAAATAAACTAATTGAAGTACTTCTGCTTCAATGTTTGATATCTCTCCTATTTCTCCAGTTTGGAGAAGAGGTAAATTCAAAACCCTGGGTTATGGTTTAGAGATTTATGGGTACAGGGAAGATTGCAATTCAATGATAAACTACTAATTAGATTGTAGTTATAGTTTAACAAGAAAAACGAAAAATAACAAACGCTACCTAGAAAGCGAGTGCATGTGGGTTGTCCTATGGAGGGCTTCTTAGAAAAATAAGGAATGGGAATTAGCAAAAACTCATAAGAGAATCAAGGTTGACAGAAGGTAGGGAAGTAGTATGCCTGGTTCAGTATGTCTATAGAGAAAGATCAAGAGCAGTCTATCATTAGTGTGTCAGGTATTCCCTTGTTCATTGTATTGGTTACGTTCCTCCAGGTTGATCATTCAGATCTCACTCAGTATGCTCAACAATTCTAGTAAGGAAGTGTGCATTGTCACTACTGTTGTTCAAGACTGAACTTCTTACACTCCTTAAACAATAGACTTCTTTTTAGAAGATTACAATGTAATTTAGGGCCCATCTTGAGCTGTTTTAAGAAACCTTTTCATTTGAAGTTTTTGAAGGTTTGAAAATGAAGACAATGAAATATAATGCAAAATGATTGTTTTTTATGTTTCCCAAAAGAGTCCCCTTTGCAGGAAAATTTCAAAAATAATTGTAAAAAACACTCTTCCATTTCATTTCCTGTGCTATTTTTATTTTGGTATTGATTTTCAACAACAAAAAGTAGTCTTCAAAAGCAATACAAGATAGGCCCAAGTGTTTTTGTTATATTAGTCTGACCAATTTATGAACTGGTCAAAACAATAGTAAACTCTTCCATTTTGTTGTTTCTCTTTCCAATTTCTCCTTGTTTTTATAAAAGCAGACCTCGCAAATTTGGTTTATGTACTCAATATTTCAATGTGATATACATGAGATCTGAGATGTGCCCATGTCCTATCTTACCTTTTGCATTTGGAAAATGTTGCAATTTGTGACTCACTCTTGGTTGTCAAACATTATTTGGAAATTACTAAAAAAATTTGTGGACAAATTACTTTGGCCGTCAAGGTTCGAGTTTATTTGCATTTCTAGTGCTTAGAGTTGATGAAATGACACTTTCTAGCTTCTAAAACTCTGTTTGGAATTTGGTTCAACGCTTTTATCAATGGTGCAACATTGCATGTACAGGAAAAATATGCATGTGATCCGTATGTCATGTAATTTTACTTAATTGATCATTTCAACCGTTATAGATGTAGTGATCAAACCAGTCTCAAGTCAGATTCTAGATGTGGAATTAAGTAAATTTATGGGAGTGTGATAGTCTTAGGTCAATGATGAGGTTGGTGAAGAGATGGGTAGTCTTAGCCAAAAAAGGCCTTTCGGGGCTGAAAATTCAAAGCAGCCCCCGAATCACTCTATGAATGCTACGGGTAGCTTCCTTGTGACAAATAGGACCTGTGGGGACAGACGAGATGTAATTACCACACGTAGGTTGGGAATTGGCGTAAAAAACGACATAAACTTAACCGAAAAAGGCCTTTCGGGGCCGAAAATTCAAAGCAGCCCCTGAACCACTCTATGGATGCCACGGGTAGCTTCCTCGTGTCAAATAGGACCTGTGGGGACAGATAGGATGTAATTAGCACACGCAGGTTGGGAGTTGGCGTGAAAAACGTCACAAACTTAGCCCAAAAAGACCTTTTGGGGCCGAAAATTCAAAGCACTCCCGAACCAATCTATGGATGCCACGGGTAGCTTTCTCGTGACAAATAGGACCTGTTGGGACAGATGGGATGTAATTAGCACACATAGGTTGGGTGTTGGCATTAGCTGAAAAAGGCCTTTTGGAGCCGAAAATTCAAAGCAGTCCCCGAACCACTCTATGGATGCCACCGGTAGCTTCCTCATGTCAAATAGGACTTGTAGGGACAGACGAGATGTAATTGGCACACGTAGGTTGGGAGTTGGCGTGAAAAATGCCATAAACTTAGCCGAAAAATGCCTTTCGGGGCCGAAAATTCAAAGCCGCCCCCGAACCACTCTATGGATGCCACGGGTAGTTTCCTCGTGTCAAATAGGACCTGTGGGGATAGACGGGATGTAATTAGCACACGTAGGTTGGGAGTTGGCGTGAAAAATGACATAAAATTAGCCGAAAAAGGCCTTTCCAGGCCGAAAATTCAAAGCAGCCCCCGAACCACTTTATGGATGCCACGGGTAGCTTCCTCGTGTCATGTAGGACTGTGGGGACAGATGGGATGTAATTAGCACACGTAGGTTCGGAGTTGGCGTGAAAAACGCCATAAACTTAGCTGAAAAAGGCCTTTCGGGGCCGAAAATTCAAAGTAGCCCCCGAACCACTCTATGGATGTCACGGGTAGCTTTCTCGTGACAAATAGGATCTGTGGGGACATACGAGATGTAATTAGTACACGTAGGTTGGGAGTTGGCTTGAAAAACGACATAAACTTAGCCGAAAAAGGCCTTTTGGGGCTGAATATGTTGCATAACCTTACATTGATTGTCATTTTTTAGGGGCTACATGTTTTTTCATCACTGCTGAATATGTTGCACAACCTTAAATTAATTGTCATTTTTTAGGGGCTACATTTTTTCTCATAACTGTTGAATATATATGCTGCACAACCTTACATTGATTGTCATTTTTTAGATGCCAATGGACTTTTAATCCTGTGCACTTTGCGTTGTTTTGGTTCCTAACATTTTAATAGTGTTAATTTCATTTTTAGAATATTATGATTGACGGATGAAACCACCTCAGCCAAAAAATAAAAATAAAAAACGAAAAAAATCTATTTATAGATCTAATAACTTTTTTTTTGCGTGGTTTTATGTTCAAATGCTATATGGAACTAATGGGTGTAATTTTTGTTTTGTAGATGGCTTTTGGCATTGACATGTGGATCTTCCATTTTTGTGTACGGAGGATAATTTACACATTTGAACATTTCCGCTTTTTTGTCGTCCTCTGCTTTTTGTGTGGAATTTGGATGAATCGTACATATAATTTTTGGCCGGGTACATAATACTTTTGACATGGAACTTATATTTATTGCCGTGGTATATAGATTTACCTTTTGTCGTGGTACATATTACCATGGTAATTTGTACCATGCCAAATGGTCATTATAATGCATAGTAGTAAAAATATTTTTATGTATGGAGGACGTTGTTTTGGTAAGCTTATTTGTTATGTATGACATTGTTATTTCTAATTGGAATATATATAGTTGGTTTGTATATAAGTTTACATTAAAAGGTATTCCTTTTTGTTTGATGGTTGTAAGTGAAATATGCGTTATGGAATGGATGATAATATATACATATTGTTTTGTTTGTATACCTATTACAGGTTGTGGTGAATATATACAGATTATGGACAAATTAATTAAAATGAAAAAAAAAAAAAAAAAACATAAAATGATGTTTTTGGCGACAAAACAATTGGTAGCCAAAAATGGAGTTAAATATTTTTAGTGATTAAATAGTTAGTAGCGAAAAAATAATTAAATCTTTTGGCGACTAAATATTTAGTAGCCAAAAAAGAATTAAAAACAGTTTAGGCGACTCATTATTTAGTAACCAAAAAAAGAAAAACACTTTTGGTGACTAAATATTTAATCACCAAAACATAACAATTATATTATAGGCGACAAAACTTTTGGTAGCTAAAAAAAATTAGACTTTAGTCGACTAACCTGTGTAGTAGCTAAACAACAAATCGGACTTTACGCGACTAAACATTTAGTAGCTAAAACAATATAGATGCACAAGGAAAACTATTGGTGACTAAAACATTGGTTGCCCTAGATACTCGAAGTTTTGGCGACAAAAAATTTTAGTAGCTGAAAATGTGATTTAAATTAAATTAGTAGCTTTGGACAACTAACAGATTAGTCGCCACTTTAGCCTCATTAGCGACTGAAGGTTATTTTGTCGCCAATACCTTTTACTTTTGCCTACAAAAATATTAGTCGCCATTTATAGGATTTTTGGTGACTAAATATTTTTTAATCGCCAATACCTTCCCTGACAATCTTCCCATGACAAATCCAGTGACCAAAATATTTAGTCGGGAAAATATTTTGGCGACTGAAAACCTTACTTTTGGCAAATAAAAATTTAGTCGCCAAAAGTGCAATTTCTTGTAGTGGTCTTGGTGTTGGTGCCTTCAAGAGGATTTATGGTGGAAGTAAAA
Source organism: Camellia granthamiana (assembly GCA_036172215.1). Lineage (NCBI taxonomy): Eukaryota > Viridiplantae > Streptophyta > Magnoliopsida > Ericales > Theaceae > Camellia > Camellia granthamiana. The sequence continues at coordinate 15,918,500 of CM069903.1, read as the reverse complement.
GGAATGGAAGTCATCCACCTCATTTCTGCAAAAGCAGTGGGGCTGTTGCTCATCAAATTCTTCAGCAATTGCAAAAGATGAACATTGTTGATATTGATGTGAAGGGGTAAACTAATGATTTACTTTTGGAATTATTTTATTTATTGACTCATTTATTTCATGATAATGTGCTATATTTAGTTTGGTGATTATTAAGACGATGCTTTATCTTTGTTAGACATAGATGTGAATTAGTTACAAGCAATATGTAATGCATGATTTTCTTTAAGCATATTTCTTATTGCTAGGTTGTCAATTAGTTCACTAATTTATTATTTTTATTTTATTTTTGTGTGGTTTGGTTGTATCAGTGAAAGAAGAATCACATCCAGTGGCCAACGAGATCTTGACCAAGTTGCTGGGCGGATTGTGGTTGCCCCTTGATCAAATGAATCAACGAGCTCTGCTACTGATCATTTTGATAGTCTCTAGGTTTTAATTTTAGTTGGTTGAAGAGAAGTTGCTGCATTTTTTTTTTCACAACAATTTTTTGGTCCCAACTGCTGAGTGTTTATGAACATGTTTCCATTTTGTTTTCTTTGGCCATTGATTTTTTTTGAGTTCCAAGTGTATTACTATGCCATGGTACGCGATGTCGGTTACTTGAGACCTAAAAGCCCCACACAAACAATATGTATTGGGAATTTTTTTGCTTATGTCACCTTATAAGTTCCATTTGAGGCTTGGAATCTTGGTTGAAATTGGCGGAGAAATGCATATTCATGGTTTATTTTTGGATGCTCACTGTAATTACCTTTGTATGCTCTAAATTCCACTAATCTAGTTAGAAGATTAGACTTATCAATTCCAAGTTAAATTAAGTTATTTGCATACACAAAATGGCTGCCACAGGCAATTATCACTCGTTGCTAACGAATGAGAGGTCTGAGGTTTTGATTTTGGTGAAAGTTGGTGTGGCATTGACTGCTATTCTTTAGCTTGTGAAACTAACAGAAAGATTCTTTTACTTGTGAAACTAATAGAAAGATATTCTACCGTAAATTACTAGCTGCCAAGTGTCGAATTATTATTTTTTATAAGGAAATTTGGCTATAAACCCCTATTATCTTCCTTTTATTGTTGAAAGGACCAAGAAAAAAATTGTACTTTTAAAACCCCCTCATAATTATAAAATCTTGTATAAAGGATAAAATTTATTATTTAAATATTTTATCGAACTATTATATCTTCAACTAAATCATCCCTAATCACCATCTCAATCTCTCAATCTTTCCTGTTGCCTCCGCCTTTCGCCTTCTACGATATCTACTTCGTAGTCGACGAAAACCCCCGCCGCCACAGATCTTGATCCACCACTAGCTTCGATCGAAGCATGAGAATATCGATATGAGTTTCCAACGTTCGATCCGAATATTGATCTGATGCTTCACCGTCGCGGTACTCCAGGAGGCAGTGATGGAGTTTGAACGACTTGAGATCTCGAAGAACTCGAGTTGTGCGCTGTTGACGCCATTACAGCGACTCAAGCTGTCGGTGTGGTTTTCGGAGTTAGTGAAGAGAAGGAAATACCTTGCTTAGTCGTAAGTCTCTCTCTTGGTAGGTAGCATCTTCTCTTTCTTGATACAAACACATAACACACACAGAGAAAAAGAAAGATGGTGTTGAGGTTGCAAACATGGATGATTTTGTAGAAGATTGAACTTTGGTATTCATCGATTTATTTTTTTATTTTTTTAATCTGGCTGGTTGTTAATCTAATTTTTTTTTTTTTATTTGTTGTTGTTGACTGGAACATATAAATGTTGATGGAAAGAGAAACAGAGAGAGAAAACTCAGATTATGATCTGTATAATTTCAACAAATAAATGTTGATGTAGAGTAAAATTTGACTCTGATTCATTCATTTAGTATGTATTTTATTTTTTGTAACAGTAAAATTTTACTCTGGAAAAATTTTACTTTGAATCATAGTAAAGTTTACTCTGATTTAGAGTAAAATTGTACTTTCAGAGTAAAATTTTACTCTGAATCAGAGTAAATTTTACTATGATTCAAAATAAAATTTTACTCTGAAATTTTACTCTGGTTAAAACATGTTGATTTGCTTAACGATATAAAATTTTACTCTGATTCATAGTAAATTTTACTCTGAATCAGAGTAAAGTTTACTATGATTCAAAGTAAAATTTTATTCTGAAATACACTGTGAAGATTGCTTAACAGGAGAGCTGATAAATATGAGGGTAATATAGTAAAAGAAACAAGTTTTAAAATATTAGGAGGTTTTGAAAGTACTTATATAATTCTTGTCATTTTGAAAGACAAATTAGATAGTGAGGGGTCTATCACCAAATCCCTCTTTCTTATTTTTCAATACTATTCTTATATACTCGTATCTTGTAACATTTTCAATACTATCCTAAAAACACAAACCATCCCAATGAGTCAAATTGTATCCTGTGTTTTTTTCCCTTCACAATTATTGTATTTTTTAATAAGTTTTGTAAAGGAGAATGCTTGATGAAAGTCAATTTGATACATTTGAGATTTTGTCACCAAATGTGTATTTACATGGTGAAAGCACAAAAGCTTCATTTTCTCTAAAAAGTCAAGTCTTGTGAAGTTTTTTTTTTTTTTTGAAGGTGGTGTGAACTAAACTTCATTATTCCTGTCCTAAGTCCTAACTACCCAAGTTTACCTTGTTGTAAACTAGAAGAAGTCAACAAAATGTGTATTTTGAGGTTGTCCTAATTAAATATATAGGCTTTGTTTGGATTTCTATGTGATTAGTCTAACCAACACGTATCTAAAAAATGCTCAAACAAACAAAGGGTAAGAGCAAAACTTCAAATAAAGATGCATACATGACTTGTGCTTCAAAGATTGAAAAAAGAAAACAAGGTAAATAACAACACTAGAGAAATGAATGATTATGAGATAATATTCATTGAAATAGCACACCATTGTGCATACAACACTAACATCACTTGTTTCATCAAAATTGCAATTAAATTGATTGCTTTCATATACACAAGGAATATTGGAGACCATATAAAGAAGAAAAAAAAGTTCAGCATTATTAGGCAATTGACAACAAAAAAATTATGAATTTTTTAAATTTTTTCTTCCTTCTCTGCATTTCATTGTTGGTGTGTGAACATATCATCCCAAACACATGCCACACTTGATCTTCTTGTGTTGTGGTGGTATATGGAACTTTGGCTCTCTGGGTATGGTGCAATGCTTCATCGACCTGAAAATAACCCGAAATAAACAAGGGACATTGTTATGTTTACGCCACTTGTGCTAGTCAAATGACGCATTAGAAAACTTTCAGATTTGAGGTTTATTTTACAAAATTGGAGATCCAGACAACACCTGATCAATAAAATATGGTGGAAAAGTTGCGCAACTACAGTAAGTTGAAGGAGAGGGGAAAAAATGTATATAAAAAAAGAAGAAAGAAAGCAATGTATACAAACTACATATTGCTTTTTAAAAATCATTTGAAGGAGAGGGTTTATTTGAAATCTTTAGTAGGAGAAGTTATCTGGCAGGTTCAGCTTATCACGCCCACCAAAATAGACATGATCTTCTTGTATAGAAAATAGAAACAAGTGGATCATATGTTTTTCTAATATTGAAAAGACACACCATGTGTCCTATAGGCCAAACCTACTAGATAATTTCTCTATTCAGTAGGTTTTTTGGTTATCCATATTCAAATGGAAAAGCCATGTCTAGCTAAAGAAGTTTTTAAAAATTCTGGATTTTATCTGGTACCTTCTGGGGATGAAAGGCCTGTCGAAATAGGGCATAGGTTGAGCTCTTGGAATGAGCTCCTTTCTTAGTCTCCTGATTTCCTCTTCTTCTGCTAACTACAGGAGCAAAATCCAACATTCACACATATATCAGTAAACTACCAAGACTAATATCACCAAAACACACCCCATAAGGTTTGTTCTGTCATGTACCTTTTGCTGTCTTTTCCTTTCCTCCCTGTACTGTTCAATAAGGCTCATCTTCTCAGCCACCTAATATGCATGCAATCACAGAAGCAAAATTAAAAGGTAATTCAATAAAGGGCATTTCATTATTGCTATGTAATACGAGAACGTGGAATCTTGTAGATTCAGTGAATGGTAAAGACTTTAGTAATGACACAAAGCCTACTTTATATGTGATAGGTAAGTGAAGTTATGGTCATTATGCCCAAAACAACTGATTTATACATGAAAACCCTATGAAAAATATTTAAAGAAAGTTAAAAATGCACCTGTTGGTCAAATTCAGCATGCTCCACAGCCCTCACATCGCTATGCAGCACCAAATCAACCGGCCCTGTGATTTCTTTGACAGCAGGTTTTACTAAGCACTGTAATACCATCGACCACATCAATTTAAATGAACTTGGGAGAGTCCAGACATGCATATTAGGCTTATTACTTAAACTATCAATTACAAGCATTTAGCAAAGCATGGCACAAAATAATTCAACATGGCATTTTTGCACCAAAAGAATATATATATATATAAATCCAGTAAGTTTATAGCGACCCCGGGTTTTAACCCTTGTTGTACAGTGATCCGGAGTTGGTTCTGTGGATGTTAGCAGTTGTTTAAACCTTGTGTACGTCCTTTCACACTTTGTATTTGAGTTATAGGATGTGTTGGGCAGGTTTGTTGCAGGTTGGTTGTGTTTGGAACCAAGTGTTGCTGTCCAAATTTTTGGATCTTCGCTCGAGCGAGCAGTTTGTCGTTCAAGCGAGCTTTTGTTTTTGGTCCTTCGCTCGAGCCATGGTTTGGTCGCTCGAGCGAGAGTTGAGTTTCTGTGTCTGGTGGGTCAAGCCAAAGTGGCTTCGCTCGAGCGAGCGATTGCGTCTGGTTCTGGACCTGAGAGTTGCATTTCTTGGCTCGAGCGAGCTTTTCTTCGCTCGAGCGATCTGGTTTGTTCTTCGCTCGAGCGAGCGTTCCGTCGCTCGAGCGTGCGTCTAGTTGCAGACCTGCAGGTTCGAGTTGTTGGCTCGAGCAAGTAGTTTGTTGCTCGAGAGAGGTTCTGGGTTGTTGGCTCGAGCGAGACCTTCTTGGCTCGAGCGAGGTTTTCTGTGTCTGGTCGCTCGAGCGACCAAGTCTTTGCTCGAGCGAGCCTGTTTTATATCAGCAGGCAGCAGCGATTTTAAACATCACTTTTTCATCTCCTTTTTTTTGAAACCCTAGCAGCCGACTCTCTCTCTCTCTCTCTCTAAACTTATCTTCTCTCTAGGATTTCATCTCTCTCTAGTGTGAATCTATCCTAAGTCCTTTGTTAAAAAGATAGAGGGTGTTGAGATCTTTGTTTTAATCTGAAAAAGTTGAGGTTTGGAGCACGTTGGGTCTTGGTCTTTATCTCCGTTGGAGCTCAAATTTCGAGGTAGGGATAACCTACTCCATCTTATGAACTTTGTCTTTGAATTTTAGCATTTTGATACGTTGGGTGTTGTTGGGTAAATTTGAGAAAGTTTGGGCCTCTTGTGTAATTTTACAAAAGTTGGGGTTTTGGTTGAAATAAACCTATATGCAAGTTTGGTATAGAAAAATGAGATGGATGATGGATTGTGGATGAAAATAGAACCTTAAAGTTGTTTTGTTAATTAAGGGAGCTTGCCCTAATTGTTTTAATTAATTAATGTGTATAATTAATTAAAGGAAATGAGGAAATGAATTGGAAAAGTTGAAATTGGGAAGGTATGGGACTAAAGGGTGTAGTTAAATTATTTACTGCTCACCTAATTGAAATGTTGTTATATTATCTATTTGTGCATTTATTTCCTGTTTAGAAATAATTGCATTGGGCTACCGGTGGAGGGCAGTATTGATTGTTGTAGACAATGCATGATGATTAGGCAAACTAAAACTAATCAATTGGATGTGTCATAGAGTATGACGGTTGACAGAATACATTAACTTTATGTATTGATTGATTGCGTATATGATTCTGTGTTTATATACATTGCTTGTGTATGGGAGGAGATGGTTAATGGTTATGGGAAGATGGGGGATGGACCCAAGGATGCAGCTCATATGCTCTCCCATTGTAGTATTGATATAGCTCATATGCTTATCTGTTGTAGTATTGATATAGCTCATATGCTTATCTGTTGAAGTGTTGATATAACTCATATGCTTATCTGTTGTAGTATTGATATAGCTCATATGCTTATCTATTGAAATGTTTGTTTGATTTGATATAGCACTAAATTGTATATCATCATCGTTTGTGAAGTATGGAAGTGGTTTATGTGTTATGGATACAACACCAAAATGTGTATCCACCTTGAATTTCGAAAGTGTTTTAGTGATGAACTATAATCTCGTCAAATGTTTTGGCCAGAGTATTGAGCCTTGTTTTCAAACTCAATGTTGAATAAGAAGTGGAAAGTGAATTGTAGCATAGACTTGATTGTCATGGAATTGTAACAAGATGTAAATGGATGTGTGAGTGATGACCATGTATCAATTGCTAACCTTTTAGTCATTGTTTATAGCTGGTTTAGTGTATTTCTACTGGGCTGTGGCTCACCCTATATGGGAACATCATTTTCAGGTACAGGTAGCATGCCACCTCCAAGGACATAGCTTGGGAGGCTAGAGGCGGACAGACTTTTGTTGTCTATTTTCTTTTGTTGTATTACATGTAGATTCAAGCCAAGGGCTTAATGTGTAATGGAGTTAGCACTCCCTTTTTTTGTAACCAAGTGTTAACTTGGAAAGCTTTAAGCCCGTAGGGCATTTGCTTTTGTTGTTAACATGTAATATTTTTTTTTTTTTTGGTAATCGAATACTCTGAAGAATGGAAGAATGTTAGTCTTTTCTATATCAATGCATGTCTATTTTGATGGGTTTTATGTTATTATTTGAGGGCGCTACAAAGTTGCCATTTGAACATTCCCAATAATATTTCATTTTTTTTGGAAGTCGATAACATTTGAAACGAGTTGCTTTTTTCTGTAGTTGTTCAATCTTAACCTCAGTGATTATGGTGTTTTGACTTCATTTGGAAATATGACCCAAAGTCTAAAATTTGTTCGATATGGATTTTGGCATAGCACATCGAACAAAAAGCATATATTCATGCTACACATTTCAACAAAATATTACATATGAAATTAGAGATAGAAACATTTGTACAACAAAGCGAAACTTTCATTTTTTTCTTTTTAAATTAAATGGAATTACCTCTGGCTTATCTGTTGTCCATGGGAGACCTTGTGCAATTGGTATCCATTGTTTTTCCTCCTCCATCATCATTTGTTGTAATTTCTTGACGAATTCTTCCTCCTTGTATCTTCCCCTTTGCTACAATAAAAATCAATCACCAAAATTAACATGATTTCAAGTAAATTGAGGCAAAAACAGAAGAATTTAAAAGCAAAAGTCAATTTCACAAAACCATAAACACACACCTCTGTTCGAAGCTTGAAGGGTTTTTGGTAGGTTGCTTTGAGCTGCTTCTTCTTCTTTCAACGACTCCTACCAAAGGTCCCAGATGATTCAGAGCTCTACATTGAAAAAAATGAATATTAAAAAAAAAAAAACACAGGTTCATTTTTCATTTTAGAATTAGAAAAAAAAAAATGCTTACATTTCATTGGCTTCTGTGACCACCACTAGAAGTCCTGTTTGAAATAGTGAAGCAAGAAAATAATTCAAAGAAAACCCAATTAGGATCCAAATTCAAACGATTGAAAGAAGGAACAAGAGAATAAAAATCAATCAAATTATTGTAACCAACCTTCCATGGCTGCTATCTAATGAAGACGAAACACCTGAATCCAAACCTAAACTCTCAGATGTCACGAAAAAATCCGATGGACAGAACGATGAAGAAGAGACCTGTGTTTCGGGCACCTTAGGTTGTTGCAGGCCTGGCAATGCCCATTTCATCCCCTTCTTATCATCATCATCATCACCAACATCTTCTGATTGTTTCTCATCGGTCTGATCTGACTCCTTCGATATCGTAAGAAGCTTCTCAAAGGCCTTAACCAAATGCATCACTCTTCCAGACCAAGGTTCAGGCACACTCTCTCTTGCTTCTTCCAACAATTTGTCTCTCATTCTCTTGATATTCGAACTACCCATTTCGCTCGATTGCTCGATCTCATCTGGGTCATCATTACTACCATTCGCTTCAATTTCCTCTGTTTTCAACTCATACCTATTTTCAATTTCTAGGGTTTCAATCACAGATCTATTATCTTCCTCATTCTCTCTGTTCTTCAACTGCTCTGAATCATATTGATGCTCTATAATACTGTTCCGATTCTTGAAGAACTCTTCCTGAGAAGCCCTGAGATTCTCATAAGCAACACAGAGGCACTTGTGAGAAGCATAACCAGCCTTGTCTTTGCACTTACATGCGACATTGGACGAGTTTTCTTTCTCTTTCTTGGAGTTCCTTTTCGCGACCACGAACTTTCTTTCGCGAATCTTGTTCCGATACTGCGGCGGTGAAATGATAGGGTTAGGGTTTTTGGAGGCCGATTTCTGGGTCTTATCTTCCTTTTATTGTTAAAAGGACCAAGAAAAAAAATTATACTGTTAAAACCCCCTTATAATTATAAAATCTTGTATAAAGAACAAAATTTATTATTTAAATATTTTATCAGATTATTATATCCTCAACTAAATCTTCCCTAATCAACATCTCAATCTCTCAATCTTCTCCGTTGCGTCCGCCTTCCACGGCATCTACTTCGTAGTTGACGAAAACCGCCGCTGCCACAGATCTAGATCCACCACTAGCTCCAATCAAAGTATGAGAATATCGATCTGAGTTTCTAGCGTTCGATCCGAATATTGATCTGATGCTTCACCGTCGCGGTACTCCAGGAGGCAACGATGGAGTTTGCATGGCTTGAGATCTCAAATAACTCGAGTTGCACGATGTCGATGCCATTACAGCGACTAAAGCTGTTGGTGTGGTTTTCGGAGTTAGTGAAGAGAAGGAAATACCTTGCTTAGTCGTAAGTCTCTCTCTTGGTAGGTAGCATCTTCTCTTTCTTGATACAAACATATAACACACACAGAGAAAGAAAGATGGTGTTGAGGTTGCAAACATGGATGATTTTGTAGAAGATTGAACTTTGGTATTTATCGATTTTTATTTTTATTTTTTATTTTTTTAATCTGGCTGGTTGTTTATCTAATTTTTTTTTTATTTGTTGTTATTAACTGGAACATATAAATGTTGTTGGAAAGAGAAACATAGAGAAAAACTCAGATTATGATCTGTATAATTTCAACAAATAAATGTTGATGTAGAGTAAAATTTGACTCTGATTCATTCATTTAGTATGTATTTTATTTTTTGTAATAGTAAAATTTTACTTTGGTTAAAAACATATTGATTTGCTTAACAATATAAAATTTTACTTTGAATCATAGTAAACTTTACTCTGATTTAGAGTAAAATTGTACTTTCAGAGTAAAATTTTACTCTGGTTCAAAACATGTTGATTTGCTTAACGATATAAAATTTTTCTCTGATTCATAGTAAATTTTGCTCTGAATCAGAGTAAAATTTTATTCTGAAATTTTACTCTGGTTAAAATATGTTGATTTGCTTAACAATATAAAATAAATTTTACTCTGAAATACACTGTGAAGATGGCTTAATAAGAGAGTTGATAGATATGAGGGTAATATAGTAAAAGAAACAAGTTTTAAAATATTATGGAGTTTTGAAAGTATTTATATAATTCTTGTCCTTTTGAAAGACAAACTAGACAGTGAGGGGTCTATCACCAAATTCTCTTTTTTTTTTATTTTTCAATACTATCCTTATATAGTTGTATCTTGTAACATTTTCAATACTATCCTAAAAACACAAACCATCCCAATGAGTCAAATTGTATCTTGCGTTTTTTTCCCTTCACAATTATTGTATTTTTTAATAAGTTTTGTAAAGGATAATGCTTGATAAAAGTCATTTTGATACATTTGAGATTTTGTCACCAAATGTGTATTTACATGGTGCAAGCACAAAGGCTTCATTTGCTCTAAAAAGTCAAGTCTTGTGAAGTTTTTTTTTTTTCTTTTGAAGGTGGTGTGAACTAAACTTCATTATTCCTGTCCTAAGTCCGAACTACCCAAGTTTACCTTGTTGTACACTAGAAGAAGTCAATAAAATGTGTATTTTGAGGTTGTCCTAATTAAATATATAGGCTTTGTTTGGATTTCTATGTAGTCTAACCAACACGTATCTAAAAAATGCTCAAACAAACAAAAGGTAAGAGCAAAACTTCAAATAAAGATGCATACATGACTTGTGCTTCAAAGATTGAAAAAAGAAAACAAGGTAAATAACAACACTAGAGAAATGAATGATTATGAGATAATATTCATTGAAATAGCACACCATTGTGCATACGACACTACCATCACTTGTTTCATCAAAATTGCAATTAAATTGATTGCTTTCATATACAAAAGGAATATTGGAGACCATATAAAGAAGAAAAAAAAGTTCAGTATTATTAGGCAATTGACAACAAAAAAATTACGAAATTTTTTAATTTTTTCTTCCTTTTCTGCATTTCATTGTTGGTGTGTGAACATATCATCCCAACACATGCCACACTTGATCTTCTTGTGTTGTGGTGGTATATGGAACTTTGGCTCTCTGGGTATGGTGCAATGCTTCATCGACCTGAAAATAATCCGAAACAAACAAGGGACATTGTTATGTTTACACCACTTATGCCAGTCAAATGATACAAACAAGGAACATGGACAACTTCTAGATTTGAGGTTTATTTTACAAAATTGGAGATCCAAACAACACCTGATCAATAAAATATAGTGGAAAAGTTGCAACTACAGCAAGTGACACTGAGGGGAAAAATGTATAATTAAAAAAAGAAGAAAGAAAGCAAACTACATATTGGAAGTCTTTAGTAGAAGTTATCTAGTAGGTTCAGCTTACCACGCCCACCAAAATAGACATGATCTTCTTGTATAGAAAATAAAAACAAATGGATCATATGATTTTCTAATATTGAAAAGACACACCATGTGTCCTATAGGCTAACCCCCTACTAAGATAATTTCTCTATTCACAGTAGGTTTTTTGGTTATCTATATTCAAATGGAAAGCCATGTATTGCTAAATAAGTTTTTAAAAATTCTGGATTTTATCTGGTACCTTCTAGGGATGAAAGGCCTGTCGAAATAGGGCATGGGTTGAGCTCTTGGAATGAGCTCCTTTCTTAGTCTCCTGATTTCCTCTTCTTCTGCTAACTACAAGAGCAAAATCCAACATGCACACATATATCAGTAAACTACAAAGACTAATATCACCAAAACACACCCATAAGGTTTTTTCTGTCATGTACCTTTTGTTGTCTTTCCTTTTCCTCCCTGTACTGTTCAATAAGGCTCATTTTCTCAGCCACCTAATATGCAATCGCAGAAACAAAATTAAAAGGTAATTCAATAAAGGGCATTTCATTATTGCCATGTAATATGCGAGAGAACGTGGAATCTTGTAGATTTAGTGAATGGTAAAGACTTTAGTAATGACACAATGCCTACTTTATATGTGATAGGTGAGTGAAGTTATGGTCATTATGTCCAAAACAACTGATTAATACATGACAACCCTATGTAAAAATATTTAAAGAAAGTTAAAAATGCACCTGTTGGTCAAACTCAGCACGCTCCACAGCCCTCACATCACTATGCAGCACCAAATCAACCGGCTTTGTGATTTCTTTGACGGCAGGTTTTACTAAGCACTGTAATACCATCGACCACATCAATTTAAATGAACTTGGGAGCAGGGATGAAACTAGAATTTCAATTACGGAGGGGTCGAGATATGAAAAAAAAAAATCTTTTATATATCAATTGTTATCTACTATCATATTTCAATTCAAAAATAAAAAATAATTAAGATTTGATATTAAAATAAAGGAACCATTATTCCCACTCAACTTTATTCCAAATACACTCTATTCTTTATTTTTATTATACATAGAAGGGAGTATATTTGCAATAAAGGGAAGTGAGAATAGTAACTATGTATAATAAAGAAAAACAATGGGGTGTATTTAGAGTAAAGTGGAGCAGGAATAACGACTTCCTTAAATAATACATAAAATTTATTATCTATTAAGTCTTCACATGATCAAAAAAGAAGTTCTATTAAGTCTTCACATGATCAAAAAAGAAGTCATATCTACTCAACTTTAATATATAAATAAAAGAGAAATCATAAATTAGTTGATTCTTTGTATATGCTAACTCAATTATCTATTAAAGTGAAAGTAAATTTTTTTTTTCTTTTCAAATTTCAAAAGTTTTACTAGGTCTTGTGTGAATCTCATTAATATGATATCAGCATTATAAGTATGCTTCATGTGGTGATAAACAAATTGTGATAAAAAAATATATTTTATGTATTATTACTGTTAAATTATGCTTTTATTAAATAAATTAGAAAAAGATAATAATTTTATTTTTTTGGTGTTCCAATTCTTTCATACAGATAAACTTGTTTTATTAAAACACATTAAGTTTTTCAATATTCTTAAGGCAAGGGCCATTTGTAATAACAAGAAAGTTTTGGGCAACATAGCATATCATCGCAATAGCATTGTTTCCTTTGAACAGGGGGCCCATGGCCCGTTATCGTCTACAAATAGATCCATCCCTGCTTGGGAGAGTCCATACATGCGGCTTATTACTTAAAGATTACAAGCATTTAGCAAAGCATGGCATAAAATAATTCAACTTGGCATTTTTGCACCCCAAAAGAATATACATATATATATATATATATAAATCCAGTAAGTTGCCATTTGAACATTTGCAATAATATTTCATTTTTTTTGGAAGTCGATAGCACTTGAAATGAGTTTCTTTTTTTCTGTAGTTGTTCAATCTTAACCTCAGTGATTATGGTGTTTTGACTTCATTTGGAAAGATGACACAAAGGTTACAAAATTTGTTGTTATGGATTGAACATCAAAAAGCATATATTCATGCTACACATTTCAACAAAATATTACATATGAAATTAGAGATAGAAACATTTGTACAATGAAACGAAACTTCCATTTTTTTTCTCCTTAAATTAAATAGAATTACCTCTGGCTCATCTGTTGTCCATGGGAGACCTTGTGCAATTGGTATCCGTTGCTTTTCCTCCTCCATCATCATTTGTTGTAATTTCTTGATGAATTCTTCCTCCTTGTATCTTCCCCTTTGCTGCAATAAAAATCAATCACCAAAATTAACATGATTTCAAGTAAATTGAGGCAAAGCCAGAAGGATTTAAAAGCAAAAGTCAATTTCACAATACCATAAACACACACCTCTGTTCGAAGCTTGAAGGGTTTTTGGTAGGTTGCTTTGAGCTGCTTCTTCTTCCAACGACTTCCACCAAAAGTCCCAGATGATTCAGAACTCTACATTGAAAAAAATGAATATTAAAAAAAAAAAAAACAGGTTCATTTTTCAATTTAGAATTAGAAAAAAAAAAAGGCTTACATTTCGTCGGCTTCTGTGACCACCACCAGAAGTCCTGTTTGAAATAGTGAAGCAAGAAAATAATTCAAAGCAAACCCAATTAGGATTCAAATTCAAACGATTGAAAGAAGGAACAAGAGAATAAAAATCAATCAAATTATTGTAACCAACCTTCCATGGCTGCTATCTAATGAAGACGAAACACGCGAATCCAAACCTAAACTCTCAGATGTCACGAAAAAATCCGATGGACAGAACGAAGAAGAAGAGACCTGTGTTTCGGGCACCTTAGGTTGTTGCAGTCCTGGCAATGCCCATTTCATCCCCTTCTTATCATCATCATCATCACCAACATCTTCTGATTGTTTCTCATCGGTCTGATCTGACTCCTTCGGTATCGTAAGAAGCTTCTCAAAGGCCTTGACCAAATGCATCACTCTTCCAGACCCAGGTTCAGGCACACTCTCTCTTGCTTCTTCCAACAATTTGTCTCTCCTTCTCTTGATATTCGAACTACTCATTTCGCCCGATTGCTCGATCTCATCTGGGTCATCATCACTACCATTCGCTTCAATTTCCTCTGTTTTCAACTCATACCTATTTTCAATTTCTAGGGTTTCAATCACAGATCTATTATCTTCCTCATTCTCTCTGTTCTTCAACTGCTCCGAATCATATTGATGCTCTATAATACTGTTCCGATTCTTGAAGAACTCTTCCTGAGAAGCCCTGAGATTCTCATAAGCAACACAGAGGCACTTGTGAGAAGCATAACCAGCCTTGTCTTTGCACTTACATGCGACATTGGACGAGTTTTCTTTCTCTTTCTTGGAGTTCCTTTTCGCGACCACGAACTTTCTTTCGCGAATCTTGTTCCGATACTGCGGCGGTGAAACGATAGGGTTAGGGTTTTTGGAGGCCGATTTCTGGGTCTTTGAAGCAGATTTAATTGCTGGTGAATTCGAAACTTTCATACTAGGGCTTGTGAGATTGGGATTTGAATTCTCAGAATCTTTTGAGAGTTCTGAAATCTTCGATCCATTGGGTTGTGGGTTTTTCGCAGGTGTCACTACTCCGGCATTCTTGCCACTCAAATCCATCGTAAGGCGCCGGAAAGTGGGTTAGAGAGTGAGAGGAGAGAGAGAGAGAGAGGCGTTACGTTGGATCTTTGTGATGAGTCAATTGTTGTTGAAGCATTGAAGAGAAGCGGAATACATGGGAAAGGGAAGAAAAGGAACGTTGAGCTCTGGACGCTCTTTGTAACGGCTAGTTCTTATGGGCCTAATTTGAGGGCGTTGGATTGTTAATTTAAATTTCTGTTTAATTTGGGCCCCTTGGATTTGATTGATTAAGAAGGTTGAGGTGGGGATGAATTTGATTACTGACCGTTATGCTAGGCTGGTTACTCTGTATAACTCTCACCACGGAGAGAAGTATTTGTGCCTTTTATAAGGACACTTCAAATAAGTTTTTTTGGGATGAATACTTCAAATAAGTTATTTATTTACTTATTGATTTATTTTTATCATATTATTTTTTATATATATTTTTATAATAATTAAAAAAATTAAAAATTAAGTGATACTTAAAACAATTCTTGATAGTTTTGGGGTACGATCACGTGGTGTCCTAAGAGTATTTTGATTAGCAGATAAAACGAGATCCATAATTCTATGTTAAGTGATTGGAGAATATAAAAAGATATAATATATGATGATAGGTGAGAAGCACAAACATGCAATGTTCGTTCCATGAGCACCGGATAATTTTTCCTCACCACGTCACAAAAGTGTCCCTACTTTGTTAGAAAATTACAAATGAGAATTACATGTAAATTGTACTATTTATTGATATTGAACCAAGATTTTCACATAATTGAACACTTAAATTTACTTGTGAATACCCAAGGCACACACTTGATAAAGGTCGGGAGGTTAAAGATCCCAGGTCTCCAGTTTGAAATTTCTTGGGCCAACTTTCTGGGCGTAGCGCAGTTAGTTAGGAGGTTAACATCAAATTATTGTTACCTCAACACTTGATGTGAGTTCAATGCTCCTCCGCTGCGCTGATTTAAGCAAAACTTATCTTGAGAGATCGAGGCAAGTTCTCATGTTATAGTGTCTAACTCAGAATGAACAACAGAGCACCTTGGTAATTTCTGCTAGAAGTGCTACCTTAGACCTGCGAGAGAAGAATAGAATTTTCCTGTAACAAAAAAAAAATTACTTGTGAACGTTCTTACTATGACTATTGATAGTAGGGGTGCTCGTGGCTTGGTTATGACCTAGGAATTTTTAATCCGTCATCCGTCCAAAAGTAGACGGATTGAAGAAAATCAATCCGCAAACGTCCGTCAGATTGGAGGAAGTGGATTAAGCGGATTGGCAACAAATCGGTATAACGGCTTACATTTTATAGATTCTCAACATAATAAAATCTATTGACATAAATTTTTTTTTTTTTTTTTATAACAATCCAATATGTTTTATTAATAATGACTACAAACATCGATGATAATCCAACAAATCTCTATGTTAACAATGACTGCAAACTAGGAGTGTTCGCGATTCGGTTGTGGCCTAAGAACCTAACTAGTAGATTGGAGAAAATCAATCCATATCCGTCCGCTTGTCATCGCGCATCTGTCCAAAATGTAACGGACTGGATTGGTTCGAATCAGTCGATTTGGACGGATCGATATATCCACTGAACACCCCTAATTGATAGAATTATTGGAAAGAAGAAACATTAGATTATGGGTTGGTGGTATATTATGACACAAGTTTGTCTTAGTCACACGTTGGTGTTAAAAGAGTTAAATGTAATTTTTCATAGCACTTTGGAGATCCATATATTTATACTTAAAAAGAACTGTAAAAAATTCAACCCAAAACGTAGAACACATCGACTTTCACAATGTTACCAATTAAAAAGGGAAAATTCTTGAATGTGCAATGTATATGATATGCAATTTACTTATGTATTTTTTTGACTTAAGTTACACATTTTTTATGAGAACTTACAATACGTTTTATAAGTTTACTCAAGCGACAAATTTTTATATGTTAACTAATATAAATTTATATTTAAATTACGTAATTTTATTAAGTAACTTATGTATATTTGTTAGAAATTACACAAGTTACGCTAAGAGATTCCACACTCAAACATTTCTCATTAATAAAATGTTCTAAATAGTCCTAGTCACCAATCCCTTTTTGAAGCCAGCTTTTTATCGCGCATGGACAGGTGATATTAGGGCACGTTGTGTCAATATTAATTTCAAAACTTGATTTTGATATTATACATAAAAAAAATAAAACAAAATAACTCAATACAAGACAATGACCACAAAAAAAACCACTAAAAATAAATGCTTATTTCTCTTTCAAAATAAGTTGTCATTGCCTTAAATTTGACATTTAACGAACAAAATACAATAAATTTCCGTGCCTCATAATTTCACATTTTCTTTGCCAATTAATTCTAAGCTTATTCCTCACATTTGTTTCATAAGTATAATCACAGTAAATAAATGGATTCCAAACTTATTATTATTTCCTTGCCTAATTATGAACTCTTCTTTCTTCCTTAATACATTTTTTGCTTTGGCTATTTAGAATGGGTTTTTGTATTATTGATTTTTTAATTAATTTTTTTTTTAGACTAATAGCTCATAAAATTGGGGAGGAGGCGACCAAAAATTTTAAAAAGACTTCAAAGTTGGTACCAAACCAAACTGTGATGAGACTTTTTTTTTTTGGGCATACATTCAGATTGGGATTTCCATAACGGAAGCTACAGGCTGGTACCGGATTTAACACCCATGAGATCTTATTCCAAAATAATTTAGCCCACCTTCCCATTTTACTCCTGATAACTCCCACGTTTGTGCACATGTCACTGCCATGACTCATCATCGCCCCTTCTAGCTATTGTCAATCATTTCCGATTGCTGACGATAACCTTTGACGACCTCTGATGATCACCTCCGGCAACCTCCACTGTTGCCACTATCCTTTGACCTCCGACAATACTTTTTTTATCCATTTTTCATCTCAAGTACATCACTACTACCACCACCTCCTCCTCAGATCTAGTGCCAACAAAAGAAAATGAGAAGAAAAATGATGAAGAGAATGAAGGAGAGAGACAAGAAGCCATTAGTAGAAAATAGTTTTCATTATTTTTTACATTCACAGATCAAGACAAACAATCAAAAATCAGATTCAATGATAAATTTATCACTGTTTGTTTGTAAAAAAAATTACAAAAGGAAAATCAAGCAATCACCATTACAAACTAACACAAGAATCAAAGATACATTCAGTGATAAATTTATCACTGATTGTTTGCACCAAAAAAAAAATATGCAGAAGGAAAATTTAATCATCACCATTACAAATGATAAATTTATGGAGGAAGATAGTGACAACGACGATTTTAGATTTAATGATAAATTTATCACTGACTGTTTGTAAAAAAAAAACTATAAAAGGAAAATTACCATTTCAAGTGATAAATTTATCACTGTTTAGTTTATCAAGTTTTATACAAAAATAAACATATTCAACAAATGTATTGATAAATTTATCACAGGTTTAAACAAGATAGGAGCTCTGATCGGCATTGAAAATACCTAGATGAATCCATCATCGTTCTGATCAAACACCCTGAACGCATCTCTCATGTCTTCTTTTTCGTCTCGCTCGTCCATTATTAACTGGTACAGAGCTCCGAATTCGTCAATGTCGACACACCCATCTCTGTTCACGTCAATTTTCTTGGTTTCTCTCAAATCTAACACCATCTCTCTCAAACCCAAGGGCTACAAAGGCAGCTCTCATGTTTACTAACACCAACAAACAACCGTTCAATTATCGAGTCTTCGTCACAAACTTCCTCATCGTCGTCGACGCTATGACCCCTTTATCTCCACCCAACATTATAGTGGCGCAATCAATGGCTCTTGCAACACAACAATGCATGAAATACCTTCTCACACCGATTATGATCTCTATACCCAAATCTTTCGTTGCCTTCCTTTTCAAAACCCAGATCCTTCCGGCCCGGAGGGGGGAGAGAAAGAGAGAGAGAAAAAAAATTAAATAGAACCACATAATTCAAACCAAATGCGCGAAGCATAATAGCAGGGGTAAAATCGGGACAAAAAAATACAACAGGACTTCCTGATGCATGAGATAGACACTTAAGACCTAATGAGTAATAGATACAATTATTGGGACCGGTTGACAAAAAATCCTTTCCATAATTCAGATTAAGATGATGGGCTGTGGTTGCATTATTAGGACAAGTCAATTTAGATAAACCAAATCAAGCACTAACCTTAAAAGGTAACCGATGCCCAATAATGTAAACTTTGAATGCACTGAAGCCCAATTAAGTCAAGTAATCAAGCAAGTCCAATTGAGGAGGGGTTTGGTAATAATTATATATATGTATATATTATATTTTTGGGGGAAAATTACAAAAAAAATCCCAGGATTTCGCGTGTTTTTCAAATTAAACCCCATAGTTTCAATTTTGACAAATTAAATCCTGGAGTTTCTGCTGTGTTTCAATGTGAACCCTTCGTCTATATCTGTTTGATTGAACAAACGGAATCTGGACAAAATTCTCAGATTCAAGCACACATGTTCAAACACTTGTATCTCTCTCGTCTTAATTCCGTTTTGCCTTATTTTTGTGTTGTTGGATTCACCTCATTGCCTAGTTTTCATTTCATCCATCATACGCCTTGTTTCACCTCTTTTTGGTGTGCCGTTGGAACTCCGAAAGTTGGAAAAAAAAATAAGATTTTTCTCTCTTTAGGCAAAATTTTCAAATTCAAATACACATGTTCAAACACTTGTATCTTCTTCGTCGTCACTCCGTTTTGCCTCATTTTTGCGTCTTTGGATTCACTTCATGGCTTAATTTTCGTTCCATCCCTCATAAGCCTTGTTCCACCTCATTTTGCATACTGTCGGAGCTCCAAAAGTTGGCCAAAAATAAGATTTTTCTTTCTTTGGGCAAAATTTTCATATTCAAACCCACATATTCAAGCACTTGTATCTCCCTTATCATAATTCCATTTTGCCTCATTTTTACTTTGTTGGATTCACCTCATGACCTAGTTTTTATTTCATCCCTCATGTGCCTTATTCCATCTCTTTTTGTGCGCCGTCAAAGCTTCAAATGTTGGCAAAAAATAATTTTTTTTCCCTCCTCTATTTTCTATCTCCATGCTTCTTCCTTCCTACTTTCATTCCATAATTATTCTCTTTTTTCCTTTTCCTTGATGGCCTTTTCACCAAACTCGTGGTGGCCACCGAACCTCCGATGGCGGCGGTGTCGTCGAGTATGAATGTATATGACTTACAAGAACGGAAAGAAACATAAGAGTGAGGGAAGGGCCATGAAGGAAGAGGAAAAGAGAGAATAATTGTGGAAAGGAAGGAGAAAGGAAGAAGTATGGAGATATAAGATAGACGAAGTATAAAAATAAAAAATAAAAAAAAGAAGAGAAAAATCTTATTTTTAGCTAACTTTCAGAGCTCCGACAACATGCAAAAAGAGGTGGAACAAAGCGTATTAGGGGGTGGAAAGAAAACTAGGCTATGAGGTGAATCCAACAACCCAAAAATGAGACAAAACGGAGTTATGACAAAGGAGATACAAGTGCTTGAATATGTGTGTTTGAATCTGAAAATTTTGCCCAAAGAGAGAAAAATCTTATTTTTGGCTAACTTTCGGAGTTCTAACGGCACACAAAAAAAGGTAGAATAAGGCATATGAGGAATGGAATGAAAACTAGGCAATGAGGTGAATCCAACCACGCGAAAATGAGGTGAAACGGAGTTACAACGAGGAAGATACAAGTGTTTGAATATGTATACATGAATCTGAAAATTTTGCCCAGATTCCATTAGTTCAATCAAACGGATGTAGATAAAGAGTTCACATTAAAACACGGAAGAAATTCCAGGATTTAATTTGTCAAAATTGAAATTATGGAGTTTAATTTGAAAAAAACGTGAAACCTTGAGATTTTTTTTTGTAATTTCCCTTATTTTTTTCAAGTAGAAATTCTATTTTAAAATCCTACTAGATTAGAAAGATATAAAAAGTTTTTAAAAAATTACTAAATACAAAAAGTTGAAAAAAAAGTGAATTTTTTAGTTGTTGCCGAATACTATATCTTTATTTTAGTTTTTAGCCATTCTAGTAGGTTAAAATTTTTGTGTTTGAAAAGATGGTTAGATTTTTTTATAATTAGATATGATGTTTGTAAACAAAAAAGTGAAATGATTATAAATTTAATGTAACATTTTGTCTTATTAACTATTTTAATCTATTTTATTATTATTATTTTTTTGTTGTAAATTTTAGCCCAAAAAATCAAATTTTAAACAAAGCCAAACAAAGCCAGGATGTGATAATTTTAATGATGTACACAAATCATAAGTCCTACAAACAACATTCTCTTTGGCTGTTTGACAATATCATTAAAAGTTAATATTTTAATTTTTTGGGTAAATTATATTGACAACTTGAGGTTTATGTTTATTATCGTTTTTTCCTCACTTTTTGGAAATTACATCCCCTCCCTAAGGTTTAAAGTTTCATTACAAATTGCTCCCTCAGTTAGTTGACTGTTAAGTCAACTAACAGATTTTGCTGATGTCAGCAATTTAATTTTTTTAAATACCAATTTTGCCCTCACTAGGTAAATTACATTGACACCCCTCACATTTTAGAAATTACAATTCCCTCTCCAAGGTTTAAAGTAGCATTACCAATTGCCCCATCGGTTAGTATTAGTTGAAAAAAAAATTAATTGGAAAAAAAATTAATTGAAAAAAAAATTTGTTAGTCAAATTTTTAAATTTCTGTTTAAAAACCAACATAAACTCATTTTTTGAATTTACATTTTTTCCTCAAATTTACAAATTGAGACAACCATTTATAAACCAAAAAAATTATCAAACAAGTTTTTATGACAGTTTTTTAAATTTTTGTAAATAGAAATTGAAAACTAAAAATGAAATGGTTACCAAACAGGGCTCAGATGGTAAAAATGTCGTAAAATTAACAAATAATTAAATAAGTTACCAACGTAAGAAATGACTTGTTAAAAGATTCTTAGGCTATGTATGGTTTGATTTTTAGAAAAAAAATTAAAAATTAAAAATTAATTTGGTTAAGAAATAAGAAATAAAAAATAATTATCATTTTTATATAACGTTTATCTTTTGAGTGGCTAGAAATAATTTTTTACAAATTAAATATATTTCTTCATATTTATTTTTATTTAGTTTTTTTTTTTAAATGTCAGGGGGGATCCGTATTAAATTGAAACCTCATGGGGTGTCAATGTAATTTACCCTTTAAAGTATATGTAAAGGTTAAGAGTAAATATGTCATTTTAACTTAAAAGTTAACACCGTTAAATAATTACACTGACAAAGGGGGTTAGTGTAATTTTCCAAATATAAAGAGAGAAACTATAATAAATATAAACTTTAGGGGGTGTCAGTGTAATTTATCCTAATTTTTTTAAGTCAATTTTTTTTTACTTAATTTTTTTTAAAAAAAATTAAAAAATCAACTTTCAACTTACCTTTTAAAATATGCCTAACTCATAGACAGTAGAAGAACCAACTCTTTTTATAATACATAAATATACTTTCTACTCTTTGGTCTATTTGGTCATTCGAAAAACTTTCCAATGGACTTTATAATTTTCCTTCGGTTGTTGAACATGTGGGCATGTTTATGAAACATCATTACACTGACTTTTTTTTCTTTTATTTATTATTATTATTTCCCTTTCCAGTCTCTAAGGCTTTCAATCAAGCTATTATTTTATATGATCAAAAAAAAAAAAAAAAAAAAAAAATCAAGCTATTATTTTAGTCATGACTTCGATGTTACTCGACAATCTTTTTGAGTCACCAAGCAAGTTATTCTTAGTTTTCAAGTTTACACATGTACTCAACAGAAATGTGACAACTATAATATCATTTACATAATCTAATGCAATATTAAAAATAACTTTTATTTTGGATGAATAATAATAAATGACTTACAAAGCATATAAAACAGAAATGGTACAACCATAATAGTTACATAATCTAATGAAACAATAAATGACTTAATGCATATGATTTGATTAAAACTTGTAATTTTTATTTTTTAAAAAAGGTAAAATCATCTAAACTTAAATGAATAAATAAATTAAATTTAACAAGAATAATAGTACTGATGATAGGTACTCACTAATACTATAGAGTTCTGAAATCATTCAACAATTTTACAAATCACACTCATTTACACATTCAAAAAAAGAAAACTATGAATATTCTTTTTCATCATTGTCTTACCAAACTAGTTTTTAGTTATTTTGAAGAGAAAAAAGAAAAAGAAAATAGATACTAAAAACTTAATCGAACTGAGTCAATGGGACTTGTAGTATTTTCATTTCCAATCAAAATATATACCATTTCATTCCACTTCTATTTTCATTTTTTTACTAGCAAAAATAAATTTTGAAAATTCAAAAATATTTTATTTTTTTGTTTTTGTTTCTAACTTTACCTAACTATTTTTAAAAATATTTTCAAAAAATAAATTCTAAAGGCGAAATCAAGTAGAGCCAAATCACGCATCATTCAAGTAGAACCAAAGGGACTTTTTTTTTTTTTTTTTTTTTTTTTTTTTTTTGGGTTTGTATAAAATTTTCGTTTATGAATAATTTTTCTTTAGAAAAATATATATTTTCCTTTATTCTTTTCCTCAAAGCTGAAAATTTTCTAAATACTCCCAAATTACCATTACATAAAGTTATTGACAAATGAAAAATAACTAGAAATTACAATCCATCACATACTAAGCTGTCGTTTGGCATGTGACTTTTTCGTTAGCTTTTTAGTTTTATAACTATTTTAGCTCTGGTTAAAGAGTTCGTTTGAATTAATTTTTTTGACTTATATAAATAAAAAAAATGAAATAATTATGATTTAAATGTAACATTTTATCTTATTAGATTTTTAGGTTATTTTATCATTTTGTAACTAATTTAAAACAAAAAAAAAATCAATGGCAAACGAAGCCTAAGTGAGTACTGATTTATCAACCAATTACATACTACACAGATGAGTTAACAATTTTCATTCATAATTTTTTTTACGATATGATTAATTTAATTTGACAAATTACCCACAAGTCCTTTTTAAAAAGTGTGTATTTTATTTAATCCCAAAACCTTTTAGATAGACCCAAAAATCCTATACCCATTTATCTTCATATGTTTCCTTACACCTTGTTTATTCTTTGTATCTCTCTTTTTTTGATATCGGCGACGACTACGACCACGCGCACACCTTTCTTCTTTTTCTTTTTCTTTTTAATCTATAGTCACCAGCGACCGGCAACCACTATTGATTGGGGTTCACGGGCAATCACCGAGCACCAACTCTTAGCTTTATGCTCGTCGATGGCGAAAGAGACGAGTTCCCGACAAAGAAAATGAGTAGATCTACTGAAATCTAGTTAGATCCGGCTAGATCTAAACTAAAAAATAGTTGTCGGAGTACAAACATTTATCTATATCTGTCTCTTTCTTTTAATTTCTCAGTTTTAATGCTTTTTTTATACTGTACACTTTCCTGTTATAATAGAGAAATAATAGAGAAAAATTTGAAATTATGAACAAGTTGTTTTCGAGTTTTAATTACAGATGGTGAAAACTGTAAAATTTTATAGTTTCAATTTTTTTGGGGTTGAATTGAATCATTTTTTAGAACTATAAAATTTTACAGTTTTATAACTTTTTTTAGAATTATAAAATTTTGTAATTTCATAACATGTTTTCAGTTTGATTAATAAGGATAAATACTTAATAAAATTATACTTTGAAACTGTAAAGTTTCAAAGCTTGCTTTTCAGTTTGATCAATATTAGAAATTATTTGCTAAATCCTACAAAAATTGAAAATAGAATATGTTTTTTTTCATTGTTACTGTTTGTTATTCTTAAGTTTTTTTTTTCCTTCTTCTTTTAATTAGTTTATCAATATTTAGCACACTTTACTATGTTTTTTTCACTTTAATTTCTCAATTTATTCTTCTTCTTTTTTTCCTAATAATATTCTAGACATTCCAGTGAGTCTCCGCGAGATTCCTAACGTCCAGTGAATATTTCAGACATTTCGACAACTTTCGGTGATGTTCAGAACATTCTGGTGATACTCCGGCAAATTTCTGATTCCGGCAACTTCCGGTGATGTTGAATATTTCGACGAATCTCCGATGACTATCTGACTAAAGTCTGACGGTAATGGGATATAAAAGTGTCTTTAAATTTTTTTTATAAAAAAAATAAGATTTTTTTTTATAACAATTAAAAATATATAAGATTAATTTGTACAAATATTTTGTTTTGAAATTAAATGGATTTAAACTTTACATATACGAGGCTTATAGTAAGTTTCTCAATTTAATTTAAGGCGCCACGTAAACAGTACGACTCCGTACTAGTGAATAATTTCCCGTGACAAGTCAAGTTTTGACATGGAACAAAACCATGGGGGTGGACCACACCCAAATCAACAATCCAAGCAAAGAGCTCATCAATCCAATGGACGAGTGCGCAAATCCGAGACTTTTGGGCGCCGCCGAGGAAGGCGCGAGATCGTGCTTGCGTGACAGTGGTGCGCCAAACGTGAAACCGCGTAGACTTTTATACCTTAAGGCCTCGTTTGGAGAGTGGCTATTTTAGCCAAAAAGTTAAAAAGTCAACTAAAACTTGTCACATCACTTCTCTACTTTTCTGCATATCTTTTCGTAAAAAGCCAAAAAATTACTAAAATAGCATGTTCCCAAACGAGGCCGCGCATCTAACGTACGAGTATTTAGGGCTTGTTTGGTTTGTATTTGAGAAATATGTTTTGAGATAAAAAGTACGAAAATTTGTTTGATTTGGTTTTTTTTGAAAAGATGTTTTGAAAAAGGAAAATGTTAGTGCTCCCGCTCATTAGGTGGTAGTGGGTCCCACCAGTAATGATGTGATGTTTTGGTCTTAGAGTTGTATTTTTTTTTTTTTACTTTTTTAATGCATTAATGCTATTAGTGGTGGTGTTTTTAGTGGAATGAATCATTGTTGTTTGAAAAATTATTTTGAGAGAGAGTTTTGGAAAAAGTGATTGATTTGATGTGTATGAGAGAGAGATTTGTTTGGAAAACTTGTAAACCAAACAAGTTTTGGAAAAAAAATTTGGAAAAATTTGTTTAGTTTGATTACTTTTGAAAACTTATTTGTAGAAAATTTTTCCCAAATTTTTTTGAGATAATGCTTTTAGTTTCAATTTTTTGAATTTAATTTTTTTTAAATTAAAATTTTTATTTTTTATATATTTTTTTAATATTTATAGTGAATATTTTTAAAATTCTAAATAATTTCTTTACTTTTTAGATGCACCTTACTTAGACGTATTTAAAAATAAAATATTTATAAAAAAATATTTTAAAAAATTAATAAATATACAAGAATAAAAAAAAATATACTGAATTCTCATATTTTTATTATATTTTTTAATTTAATTTTTTAATATTTTTTTATAAATATTATACATTTTAAGTATATTTATATTAGGTATATTTAAAATTTTAAAAATTACTTAAAATATTAAAAAATTCAATAAAAATAAACAAATACAAAAAATAAAGAAATTTAATTTTTAAAAAAATAAATCTTAAAAATCCAAACTGAACAGCGTCCGTTTGGGAAGGGCTCAAGTGGCTCATGAGCCACAAAAGACAAAACAGGCTCATGAGCCACAACAGACAAAATATCACATCCAACCCCATAATCATTACACTCTTCTCTCACAAAAAAAGTCAAAAAAGCCAAAAAGCCAAGAGCCCTTCCCAAACCAAGCTTTTGAGCCCAGGCTCATATAGCCAAAAAAGCCAAAAAGCCAAAGAGCCAGCCCACTTCCCAAACGGAGGCTTATTTATTTTTCACAATTTTACCCCTCTAGTTGTCCTTCTCGCCAAACGTGTGTTGGTAGACAGTTGGCCATTCAACATCAATGGTAAAACATGAGGGAATGATTACTCTGCACACCGTTAAATGTGTGTATTATACTTTAATAATTTTATATTTTTTAAATTATAATTAAATATTACATAAGACAGGATCAAAAATTTCATAAATCATATTTGAAATATCGTCATAGTTTAAAAAAAATTAATTATAATTAAAAAAATGATATAACTTAATATAAGTTATATCATTTTTTTAAGAGCTGTGTATAGCAGAATTTTTCTTATGTCTTTTCAATAACACTATGTTTGGAAACTTATGAGGGAAAAGAAATAAAATGATTATTTAAGTTATAAGAGAAAAGAAAAGAAATAAAATGATTGTGATTTCTCTATTTCTTGTTTAGATATGTTAAAAAAAATAAAAAATAAAAGAACTGATCGTGATTTCTCTCCTTTTTGTTTAATTAGATTTCATAAAAAAAAAAGAAAAGAAATTATTTTATATTATATTATCAAAATAACATTTTATATTTTATTAATCATTTTATTTCTTTAAATTTTACATGGATAAAATTGATATTTTGAAAATATAAGAATTTATTGATTTTTTTTTTCTCCCAATCTCTCTGCTTTTAAGAAAATTAAAAATAAGGATTATAAAAAAAATGAGTCTCTCTACTTAAATTATCTAAATGATATATATATATATTCCTCAATTTCTTTTCTTTTCTCTTTAAATCAGTCAATCCAAACATAGTAGGTGTTTGGGAAATGGGTTTTTTTTGTAAGTTTTTTTAGTTGTAAGATATTATTGAAGAAATTTTTTTTGGGTTTGGAAAGATAATTAGGTTTTTTTATGGTTGAATGTGATGTTTGTGAGAGAAAAATTGAAATGATTATGAAGATTTGATGTGATATTTTGTTTGAATTTATTTTTTTTAGTTTTATAACCAATTTGTCTTTTACTAAAAAAAAAAAAAACCAAAAAAAAACAAAAAAACGAACTTCCCAAACACCGCCTACTGCAAATCTAAACCCGTAGATCTAGTAGCTCGCAACGGTATATAAGGAGGTGCCCGCCCTCTTGTTTTGATATCGGTTTGTTTGTCTCCGACTCTTGCAGCACCCCCAACCTCTTTAGCACACTTCCTCTCTCTAGATTCTCGTTCTACTTTCTCTCTATTGATCTTCCGCGTGAGGAGGTAAGTTTTCATCTCATTTTCAATCTTTCAT
The DNA here is from genome assembly GCA_036172215.1 of Camellia granthamiana. Lineage (NCBI taxonomy): Eukaryota > Viridiplantae > Streptophyta > Magnoliopsida > Ericales > Theaceae > Camellia > Camellia granthamiana. Next base: position 15,890,706 of record CM069903.1, on the reverse strand, counting down.
TATGTGCGTTTTGGATTTGATTTGAAGGTTGGCTTTCAATTCTTTGAGAATTGACTGACTTTTTGTGGTTCTGATTTAACCGTATAGTGTTTTGATTTGTTGTTTTTTGATTAGGAACTATGGATCTTTTATAGTTTTGTTCGTTTTTTGGTTTGGATCTCCAGATCTGTTGACATTTCTGCAATTCCGTACTTTATCTGTAAAATCTGTAGCGTTTCTCAAGATTTTTAGCTCAATTAGAGTGTTTTTAGTTTTTATTACTTGCAACAGAACCATGAATCAGGTGTTGTCTTGTTAGATCTGATCGAAGCTGTGATAATTATTGGTTCACAGCCAGTGGAAAATTCTTCTCTGTTAGAACAAATTTTTTATTTTTATTTTTTCCTATTATTTACTCTAAATTGCTATTGATCTGATCCTAGAACTCGAAAATGAAGCCAATCATTAGTGTCTGCATAATTACTGCCTCCTCTATTTTTCTGGAGTTGATCTGATTCGATAATTAGGAACTTATTAGTATTAGATTAGATCTCTACTAAGAGACTCAAGTTTTCTTTACGTCAAGTGGGATCTAGCTTCATGAGGTATACATATACTGATAAAATTGTTGCGATACTCTGTTAAAATATTTGCAAATTTAGTTAATAATTTTTCTCTATTGTTTACATCAGGATTGTAGATATGTGGAAAGGCTTCAGAAAAATATGCTTATGATGTGTTTTTTTGTTGCAATTAGTTTTGCAGTGATGGATGATAGAATGATTATTTACTAAGATTCAATTAATTGTTTCCTGCAATAAAATATAGATAAATATGCACCCAAAAAAAAGAGAAAATAAGGGACAATGTAATATTTTATTTTTACTAATGATTAAACTTAGATTTCCCCCCCAATGTCACAAATTGGTCATTGCATCTTGAGTCTAGCTCTAGGTTTGTGCACAATACTTGGGGTCTCGAAAATATTTGTGTTTGTGTATTTTATATATGCAATTTTCTTTGTCCAGGTTCTAGATAGAGAAGGAAAATGGTGAAAATTTGCTGCATTGGAGCTGGGTATGTTGGTGGCCCTACCATGGCCGTGATAGCCCTCAAGTGCCCTTCTGTTGAAGTGGCCGTTGTTGATATTTCTATTCCTCGTATTACAGCCTGGAACAGTGACCAGCTCCCCATCTACGAGCCAGGTCTTGATGATGTGGTGAAGCAGTGTCGAGGCAAGAACCTTTTCTTCAGTACTGATGTGGAGAAACATGTATGTGAAGCTGATATAGTCTTTGTTTCTGTCAATACGCCGACCAAGACTAGGGGTCTTGGAGCAGGCAAAGCTGCAGATCTGACATACTGGGAGAGTGCAGCCCGTATGATTGCTGATGTGTCAAAATCTGATAAAATAGTGGTCGAGAAATCAACAGTCCCGGTCAAAACAGCTGAGGCAATAGAGAAAATTCTGACCCACAACAGCAAGGGAATTAACTTCCAAATTCTCTCAAACCCAGAGTTCCTTGCAGAGGGTACTGCAATCCAAGATCTCTTCCGTCCTGACCGGGTCCTCATTGGAGGCAGGGATACCCCAGATGGCCAGAAGGCAATCAAGGCATTGAAGGATGTCTACGCTCACTGGGTCCCTGAAGACCGCATCATATGTACCAATCTATGGTCTGCAGAGCTCTCTAAGCTTGCTGCCAATGCTTTCTTGGCCCAGAGAATCTCATCTGTTAATGCCATGTCAGCACTGTGTGAGGCTACCGGAGCCGATGTGACACAGGTGTCATATGCTGTGGGTACCGACTCTAGGATTGGGCCCAAGTTCCTGAATGCTAGTGTTGGTTTTGGTGGCTCTTGCTTCCAAAAGGATATCTTGAACTTGGTTTACATTTGCGAGTGCAATGGCCTTCCAGATGTAGCTGAATACTGGAAACAAGTCATCAAGATCAATGATTATCAGAAGAGTCGCTTTGTGAACCGTGTTGTTTCCTCTATGTTTAACACAGTTTCAAACAAAAAGGTTGCCATTTTGGGGTTTGCCTTCAAGAAGGATACAGGTGACACCCGAGAGACCCCTGCTATTGATGTGTGCAAGGGGCTATTGGGGGACAAGGCCAGGTTGAGCATCTATGACCCACAGGTCACGGAGGACCAAATCCAGAGGGACCTTACAATGAACAAGTTTGACTGGGACCATCCTCTCCACCTCCAGCCAATGAGTCCTACAACTGTGAAGCAAGTCAGTGTGGTTTGGGACGCATACGAGGCAACAAAAGACGCTCATGGTATTTGCATTCTGACCGAGTGGGATGAGTTCAAGAATCTCGATTACCAGAGGATATATGACAACATGCAGAAGCCAGCTTTCGTCTTTGATGGTAGGAATGTTGTGAATGCAGATAAACTGAGGGATATTGGGTTCATTGTGTACTCAATTGGTAAGCCTCTGGATGCTTGGCTCAAGGACATGCCTGCCGTGGCTTAAAGAAGATATGCTCCGTTCAATTGGCTTGTGTTGAATCAAAGAATTATAGTTAAGACGCGGTCTGATCCTTTACCCTTTCCCCTCCCCTGTTTGAGATTTATTGGTATTACCGTTTATCTAAGCAGTAGGCTATGTGTTTTTTGTGCCTTACATTAATAATAGAACTCGATTTGTACTTCATTTTATTTAGTTTGCTATAAAATTGTGACATTTTGGAAACCATTTGTTTCACTTTGTTTGTAAGAGTTGGTCCTGTTAACAATAATACAGTATTGGATACTCCCATTTTATCTTTGGGGTCTATGAGTTTGGTTTTTACTCTATTTTTTTCCTTCATGGTGGCATTTGGTCTTGGTGAGAAGCACAAACTACTTACCTAACCTTGACCACATCAAGTCCAAGTCTCCATGAGATGGAAGATGACAGTTTTTCCTAAGTCTAACAGAAGAATTTTATTTTATTTTATTTTTATTTGTATTTTAAAGAAGCCGATGTCAAAATGAATTTGGAATAGTACCACTCACATTCTGGCCTGCCAAAAGAAAACAACAAAGGCCTTGTTTGGCAAAGGCTAAAATTTGATTTTTTAAGTTAAAATTCACAAAATGATAAAATAGATTAAAATAGCCAATAAGACAAAATGTCATGTCAAACTCATAATCATTTCATTTTTTCTCTCATTAACATCACATCCAATTACAAAAAATTCAACCGTCTTTCTAAATACAAAAGTTTTAACCTATTAAAATAATCAAAAACTAAAATAGCTTACTGAAATAACCAACTTCCCAAACAATGCCAAATTGGCCCGCCAGAAGAACAGAGTGATCCCATACCAATTACATAAAATCATCTTCTTACGCTACTTCCAAACCGCAGAGTAATCAAATTCCTCATTTACCTCTTAATCTTGAAAAGGCTGTACATAATAATAACTTGCTCTAATCTTCTTCTAGGTTTGGAATGAAACTTTCAGAACCCAATAATAAACATACAACACAATGCGGGAACACAAGTTCATTTCAATTTCAATTCCAATTATGAGATCAGAAATTCAGAAAGAACAAAAGTAGACATGAAAATGGAAGGGGGGGGGGGGGGGGTGTGGGGGTGTGTGTGTGTGTGTGTTGTGTGTACACACAAGATGGAATGGGAGTAGTTGCTACTTACAAGGTATGAGTACAAAAGGGAAGGAAAATTTACGTCTAAGTAGGTCATCTTATGAATAAGTCTACAAATATCCCCAGACACATTCTATTATATGAATAGACAAGATTTTTCTAAAGTGGACTCAACCAACAAATTCAGAAAAATTTTATCTATTCATATGTATTCTCTATTCATTTATGTGTTTGGGTTCCACGTTTGTAGCTCAACAATCATCCTAAAACCTGTAATATCCTCCAACTAGTTGTCTGTACACCCAAAAATTCCATGGTAACCAAGGAGGGAATCAGTTTGCTCAATTCGAGATCACCAGCGGCTCAGGCTCGTGATCACTTCCAACCCACCATGGCTTGAACGAAACACCATCATCATCATTGATCTCTTTTTCAAGAGTAACTTGGAGGTTAAGATCAAACACATTTTGAATATTAGGAAACTCTTGCTTTGCTAACACACTCTCTTTGTTTTTGTTTTCAGAGAGTATTCCAATGTAGTGAGCCCTTTTGTGACCTCCCATTGCTTGGCCTGATGGAAAAACCTTGAAGCAGATTGGGCAATCGTAGTCCTTGTTCTTCAAGGTTTGGATTTGCTCAACTGAATTCTCATTGCAGCATTCAATCTTGGAATTTGCTTCGGTATTCTTTGATTCATCGCCCTTGTGAAACCCGTCAATGGAAAGTCCCAATTCAAACTTCTTTTCATTTTTGCTCATGAACCCAGAATCCCAATCACCAAATTCAGATTCATTCTTTTCAAACAAAGAATTCCCAGAACATGATAAACAAGAATCCAATTTCTCTCTCGGTTTCTTGATCTTCCGAGTGTCATCATCATCATCCTTACTTTGATGCAATGCTTTAGCTTCAAACAGTACAGCGAAATTCTCGGAGGCCTCCATGACCGAATCAAAATCAACCCGGTTTCTCACATCCCGAGACAACATCATCAAACACATAGCAGCCTCTTCTACTTCATCAATCTCAGAAGCATATGAACAAGATGCATTCAAATTAGGCAAATGAAAATTCCCATTAATCTTGTACCTCAAGGTTGATTGATGGTCTGATTGGCTCTCGACCCTTGATCTTTTGGAGTGCTGTCTCATATGACCAAACAGAGCTTTCATCGAGGCGAAACCTTTGCCACATTGTTTGCAAACATTTTCAATTCTTGATTTAATTGAGTGACATCTCATGTGACCAGACAGAGCTCTCACTGAGGGAAACTCTTTGCCACATTGTTTGCAATGGTTTTCTTGAATTGCAGTAATACTCTGTTTTTCATCTGAAACCCTCCAAGATTTCTTAGGGTTCTCTCTAAGCCTGTAACAATCATCATCACCACCTTCCAAATCCATGGTGGTAGTAGTACAATTGTGATGATCTTCATGTTTTTTAGCTGAATTTGTGGCTAAATGACACCTCATGTGGCCTCCCAAGGACCTCCCACTGAAGAAACTCTTGCTACAAACCTTGCATACAAACTTCTTCTGTCCTTGATCTTCTTCCTCCATCAATTGATCAAGAAAGCAAAAATACAATGAGGCAAGAACAAGAAACCCAGATCGGAAGACCAAAACAAAACCTAAATTTTCCCGGAAAATTATGGATCTCTGTATCACATTCGAAGGAAAGCATATAAATGGTAGGGAAACAAGGGAATGAATGAAGACCCAGATCAGAAAACCCAAGATTTAGAAGGTCTGGTGCCCAAAAATCCTACCGAAAATGGACTCTCTTCACTGAAGAGATTGGTTGTTTGACGACTGTAAATTGTGTTTTCTCTCTCTAAACCAGCATTCCAAACAGGTCAGGTCTCCTATTTTCTATCTCTCTCTCTCTCGTTGATAGGTTTATGACTTTCGGCTATCTTTTAGGAGGAAGCTTGGCATGGAAGCAAGGATAGACCACTCGACTGTTGAATATGCATACATGGTCGCCCTACTATTTATGAAAAATGTATTCTCCTTTTGTAGCCAAATGTGTTTTATTATTATTATTATTATTATTATTATATATACATATATAATTTAATTTTTTCCATTATAAAACATGAATTAATACATTTTGTATGCATGCTACATGTAGCAATTGCTATACCAATTAGTATATTAACATATATTATGACATTATTATTTTAAAATTATGACCTACCCATTATACAAATTATAAATACTTAAAATTTTGTTGTATCATCAATTAGTACATTAATTAATATACCAATTAATATATATAATATTATTTAATAATTTTACTATTAGTAAAAGTAAAAGAGTAAATAAATCATTTCTTTTACAGCTGTGATATGCAGCTCGAATTTCTGGGCACTAATGCCCCGAAATTCCTATTTCAGGTAAAAAAAAAAAAAAAACAAAGTTACCAGAATAGGAAATTAGTGCCAGGCAGTTTAGTGCCACAAAACATTTTCCTTTCTTTTAATGGTAAGATTTCTCTATAGTTTATTCATGAATGATCTGATTTAAAATATGTCAAATGATTTGAGTATTTCAACACAAGATTTCACTCTAGTTGGACCGTCCAACCAATTAAGAGATAATTCAAGTATTTCAATAATAAAGTCGATAAATCATTTTTATAATTAAATAAAAACTTCGAAATCCAAAAAAAGGCAATTACAAGAATTAAACTCATTACTTGTTAAAAAGGTGAGTTAAATAATACAGACCTTGCATGGTATGAATGCATTTATTGAGCAACAAATAATACAGACCTTTGTTTGGGTTTTAAATTCCTTTGTGTAAATATATATACATATAATAGCTTATTTTTTGAAAGAAATAAAAAAATGTAAATTACATTGCCCATGTGCTTTGATTTCCTATATCAGATTATCTCTTCATTAATTTTTTGTTATTGATAATACCAAAAAATTGTTAAGGCTCAAATTCAGGCATCTCGCCTAGTAAGAGATCATGTCTACCAACCATTGGTCTTGAAAGATACTATACTCTAGTTTAAAGATTAATCAGTTCCCTTCTCTCTCTCTCTCTCTCTCTCTCTCTCTCTTTCTCTCCAAATTTGATTACATGAAAAAAATATAAAAAAATAAATCCAAAGACTATATTTGTGGTGGTGCGGTAATTTGAGTCACTAGCAGTTGCTTTGGTTCAGTGGTGGAGGAGGTGGCAATGGGTTGTGAGATGGAAGAGGCTGCAGTTAAGGTGGTGGGAGTGGGTTGCAGGGGGTGCAGAAGGTCAACCTTTGGGCCTGTTTGTTTTCAGTGGTAGAATAAAAGAGATTGATAGTGAGAGAATTAATAATAAAGAAATTGTTAGTGAGTACATCAATAGTGAGGGAATTAAGTAAAATTCTTTTTGTTTTGATAGTAATTGTTAGTGTGAGAATTATTAAATTATTATCCTATAAAAGAAATATAAAATATTAAACCAAATAAAATTATGATTTTTACTTAACAAAAAATACAAAAACATTAAACATTAATGTTAAAAAAAATGCCCAACATATAATAAAAAAATAAAAAACTAAAATAAAAACCTACTCCCATAGGACTAATTTCCTAATACCACCTCTACCTCCTCCATCTCAATCCCAACAATAAGGCCCATCCTAATCCCATAGGATTATGAATCCCTTCTCCATCTCCCAAAACAAACACGACATACCGTGGGTCCCACATCCATCTCAATCCCCATCACACCTCTATCTCCCAAAATAAACGGAGCCTCCATGTGTTGGGGTTGATTGTATGGTAGAGAAGGGGGTATATGGCATTGAGGGTGGGTGGTGGTGGTTCAAGGTGGTGGAGGTTAAGGATCATTCGTGTCAAAATCATCTATTCCTGATATAAAACATCCCATAGCTGAAACATCCAAGAAAGAAACAAAACTTCAAAAATTCAAAAATTCAAGCTTGGAAGCATACAGACCACACTATTAATCTTTCTTCTATTTAATATAAAAGCACTAATTTAACATTGGAAATGTCAAATCCCTTCAAAGAAACAACTCTCAACAGCGACACTACTCTTAAGACCACCACCGTTAAACTCGTATCACAAAGAACCTTTTTACCTTCATAAAAATATATGAAAACAAAGATGGTAAAATGGTCAACATGCATCAAAATTAGAGGGACCCGTCAGTTAGAAATGTCGTCTTCTGCCACACATGGACTTGCTGAGTAGGCAAAGTTTTTTATTTTGAATCTTTGAAGGTCCTACAAAAGAAAATTGAATATGGATAGGTATTAAACAGATAATGCCGATAAACAGGTATGCGAATTTGAATAATATAAACTTACCATCATTAATATTTGGCTGGACCTGAATCCTTCAACCACAAGCAAGTACTACGATGATGCCCTGGGCACTTGCATCTCGTGCACAGCCTAATTTTAGGCTCGATGGTGGCTCTGTTATATATGTCGGTATTTTACTTTCTACAGAAGATTCTCTGGCTTTAGTTGTCTAGGAATCAAGAGGAGTTACTAAAACCGATGAACTTTCTACTTGACTTCCAGGCTGCTTGTTTTCATCCTGATAGCATGTGCTGACCGTGGTTTCAAGTTTCAGGGCATTGACAGCAATTTTCTTTGCACCAAGAATTTTGATCCTAGCCTCTCTTAAGGCACTTAAAGCCACCTTAAAACTATACTCTGATGCCATCCCTTCCTCCACACAGTAAATCGCTTCCTGATATAAAACATTGTATTGTGAATTCTTGCCTCTTTGAGAATTTCCGTGCGTCTCAACAAAGGGTATTACATCCAACATTGCCTCATCCTTGGCATTTCTTGTCCATCGAGTCATCATATAGTGTGGTGGAAGCATAAAGATGTTTGTGGCTTTGAATACTGCAAGCACGTGTCTACATAGTATTCCTTCAAACTCAAACATCAGGCAACTACAAGTAACTCTTTGCTCAAATAGATCAAAATCAACGGAAAACACTTTATGTTCCTCATCAAATCTTGCTACCTCGTATGTGGAAGTTGATCCATTGTTTCTACTTAATTTCACAGCAAAAACAAGTGATTCAAAAATTTCATCCTGGAATGTAGTGAACATTTTCCTTGTGTAGATTTCCGCCGCCTGTTTTTCTATAGGTAGTGGTGTCTTTAGGATTGGTTTCGTGTAAAATGTTTCAAACTCAGCCTTCGCTTCCTTTTCATATCGATCATCCAAAGCCTTCTCATATTGCTCTGCAAAATCTTGCAAGGTAGTTATTGCATTTACGTATCCATCAAAAAGTGAGTTCACAATTCCACTTCGTTGAGTAGCATACATTCCTGCAAAGAATGTGTTTCTTACATATATTGGGACCCAAAGCTTGCGATCAATGTAAAGTGATTGAAGCCATTCATTTCCTCTAAGATTGTACCTATCAAGAAGCGACTCCCACAAAGATTCAAATTCTTCAGGTGTTTCACTCTTATTAATGCATTTATCAAATTCCACTTGAAATGTCTTTGGGAGTGCACTATATGCATGTCCCATTTCCTTTGGCATTTTGCTCATGATGTGCCACTTGCAATACCGAAGGCCTGATTCCGGGAAAACTCTCTCTACTGCTTTGCTTATGGCTGAATCATAATCAGTTATAATTAAGTTTGGTTGCCTTCCAGACATCGCTTCGAGCCAAGTTGTGAATAGCCAAATGAATGTCGATTCTGTCTCGTCTGCAAGCAATGCACATCCAAACAACACAGACTGTTTATGATGATTCACTCCAGTAAACAGTGCAAATGGCATTTTATACTGATTTACTTTGTAAGTTGTATCAAAGGCTACCACATCAGAAAAACAGTTGTAAGCAATCCTTGACCTTGTATCAACCCAAAACACACTGCTTAGCCTGTCTTCTTCGTCAACCTGAATTGCATAATAGAATGCAGGATCACTTGCTTGCATAATCTTGAAAAACCCGAGAAGACTTTCAGCGTCTATACCAAAGGTACTTAGCCTTCCTCTACCAACATAATTGACATGATTTTGTGGTGCAAATACAATCGTGCCAAACCTATCACAATCTTCAGATAGAACATTTGGGGAAGTACTTGTGCTGAACACTGGAAGGTTGAATGAGTTCATTGAACTTTTCTTTGGATTGAATTCCTGCTGATGAGATCGAAGAAAATGCCGCATACCCAGAGTGACAAGCTTGTGATTATGATTCTTCTCTAATTTTGCTACATACCACTTTCCATTGTCCCGTTTCCTTACAGTCATCAGTGCCTTGCAACCGTCCCTAGTGATTGGCCGGGCACACCTCCTCTTACAATCTTCTCCCGAATCCATCTTTTTCCCGCGTTTGTCTCTGCGGAAACCCTCTTAGAACAACAAAACTCTCGAGAAATTATTGAGTTATCTTTCTTTGAACGGTAATATGAGTTCACACGTATACTAAACCCCGTTTGCTTAGCATAGGCATTGTAAAAGTTCCTCGCGTCCTCCTCAGACACAAACTCCATGTCCAATGTTGGTTCTACAATTGCACCAGCCGGATAGTTAGAATATTCAAGATTCAAGGAATCTACACTCTTTGCATCATCCAAAACCATGTGAGCTTCAACATCTTCTACGACAACACATTCATCACCTTCGTCTTCCATAGACACATAAGAATCCACTAGTTCTCTAGTTTCATTGGACTGCTCCTTGTCCATGTTTCTTTGTTATTCCTGGCACTATATCACATTCCTGCACTGGATTTGTCAACAAGTTTCAAATTCAATTTGACAAAATTTGGTTTTTAATTTTGATAATTTATTGCAGAAATATGCACTCCATCAATCCAAGTACAAAACTGTGCATTTTTTTTTCTTTCAGAAAACTAATTACAAAAAAGTATTTTTCTAGAAATATGAACTCCACCAAAAGTGTACTTGTCTAATGAAACAATTCAAATTACAAAAATTTTGTTGCACCATTATAGTAAATGTAACGCGGATGAAGGATGGATTAGCGCAGATGAAGGATGGATTAGCGCATCTCTAGACCTTACACTTTACCCATATCAAATTTAAATTTGAGTAATAAACCCCAAAACCCTCTCTACTCCTTTACTCAAAACCCATATGAAAATGAGCTTCACTCGTATATTTTAGTCAAATTAAGGGAGACTAAGGCCAAGTTTGGCATACACAAAATAATCCATCTTTTTATCTTTTTTTCCATCACATCACCTCTCTACTTTTCTGCACATCTTTTCGTTAAAAGACAAAAAGTGCACTTATTTAAGTCGTCTTTACCCAAATTTTCAAGACTATTTTATGGCCCCCAAATTTACTAGTTTGCCAGATTTTACTCAAATTTATGCTATAAATATGGGTTTGTTTGTCCATTAGAGTTTTTCCTATCAAAGCTTTTTTTACTTACAGTCTCAGTGTCAACCTAATTAAAGGGTATTTATAAAAACTATAGTACATATCTAGTAATTTTTCTAAACTTAAATAAGTTCCATTCATCAGGAGTACATATTTGAATATAAATTTTTATGGGTTTATCATCAATAGACAGTCTATATATATATATATATTATATGGGTATATATACATATTTGAATATATATATATATATACATATAATAGCTAACACTATATATGGGTACATATATTGTAGTCACCAGTGGACGCAAAGTATATAGCACACTATACATACATATACTGATATACATACATATTGGAGTAAAATGGCAACGGATAAAGAAACATGAACTCAAAATTTTTACAATAAAAACAACATTGATAAATTAAACCAGTACAGTTAGGGCAGGGTTTATATCTATTTCTGTGCGGGAGAGAGAGATACCTATGTTCGTGTTCCTCACGAATTGAGCCGTTGAGACTTGAGGAGAGAGAGAGAGAGAGACGAGGACGCCGCCGAGGACGAGGCGCGAAGAGGACAGTAATGGTGATATCCTTTCTCTATCGTATCAAACCTGACGCAAAACCAGCCTTCCGATGGACCCGCTTCATGGATCGGACGGATGAAAATATGTCTGTAGACTGTAGGCCAATGCTATGTTCCGGAAGAGTTTTTTTACTTTTTTTTTTTTTTTTATTGAACACAAAATTTGATCAATTTTTTTATTAAATTTAAATTTAATGGAGAAAACTTAAAAAGTGAGCTTCAATCCTATCATCAAAGTGATATCAAATAGGGGAAGAAAATATACTTCATCAAATAGAGAGAAGTTTGATTCTTTATCAAATTTAAATTATTACCGTTGAAAATCCTCTCAAATGTTCACCTAAGAGCAATTTAACAATTTTTTTGTTCATGTCCGAACGACTTCCAGAATATCCGCTCGAACATTCTCCATGTGAAAAAATTTGATGAAAATTATAATTCAACGCTGGAGTAAACGGTATCAAATCAAACTTTTTATCAAATTTGATGAAAATTTTAATTCAACGTTGAAATGAATAGTATCAAATTAAACTTATTCTCAAATGTTTACTTACATTTAGGGTTGGTTTGGGATGTTCTAAAAAAATGCACTTTTTGACTTATTAACTTATATGGGTTGGGTTTGGGTTGGGTTTGATGTGATGTGTTAGAGAGGTGATGTGATTTAAATAAGATGATGTGACTTAAATAGGATAATTACTTTTTGACTTTTTGTATTATTTAGTAGATGCCAAACTTGGCCTTAATGAAATTTTTTATTCAACATTGGAAATGCTCTTACCAAGCTATGCTCTTTTGTTTTTTCCTTTTTTCTTTTTTCGCATTCAATTTCTTATATTTACGGAAGCAGGGAATGAAGAAGCAGAATGGAAATACAGATATTGAAAATAGCACAACTAAATAATCAAAATAACTTTTAATCAAAAGTAACTTACAATTGTTTAATCGAAGTAACACTGGGCTTCCAAATACATTTTTCAAAACAAAAAATAAATTGACTAGTTAACTAGGTGTTGGTTCTCACTCAATTCTCACATAGAACTTTTACAGTTTTGAACATCTGCCTCCAAATGACTAAGTTATTACAATTTATAGAGAAGGCAAATAACTATGCAGCATGTGTTGGTGATTGATGAAGCAGCTGGCAGCACATGGGCAAAAGCAGGCTGTCGGATGCTTTTGATTGATTGATTGAAAGATGATGCAGCTTTTAGCAGATTGATTGAGTGATGAACAGTAAAAGTGAACAATGACTTTTTACTATTCATTACTTTCGGTGGAGACATGTTAATAAAGGAGTCAATATAAATACAAATTGGCAACTTTTCTCAAAAGAGTATTGATTGAAGTTAATTTGTATCCATATGGAATCCAATGCAGAATTGATTAGGCATATGGATCCTATGCATCTTGAAACTCGGGTCCATATGGGTTTTGAGTAGTTGAACCTTCAGAAAAATGTGAACTGTCTGAACTTTCTTCTGAACTGTTGTTAGCCGAATCTGACTGGGCTTCGGCCTGATCAACCAGTAGGCGAGCCATTTTAAGCAACTCATCTCTGGAGGAGTTGGACTTAACCTTAGGCTTGACTGTGGGCTTAGTCCGTGATGCAGTGGGCTTTACTTTATCCTTTGACTTGGGTTGAACCGTGATGGGCTTAGCTATCTTGGATGTATTCTTTGATTTGGATGACTTGGGCTTGGAAGAACTTGAAGTTGGGCTTCCAAGGTTGACTATAGGAAGTTGGCTTCCTTGGATGATTGAAGTAGTTGGGTTCTGCTGAGCTTTAACCATAGCAGGTGTAGGAGCATGGATGTTAATCGGGAACTCAGATTGAACAATTTCAACAATGCGGGAAATTTTGTAGTTATCCCACCATTTAACCGAATGTATCCGTTGAACCACATCATCAGAAAATGCCATAGTGTCATTTGAATATCTAAGGAATTTTGTATTTGGATATAAAAATAAGCAATTTAGGAAATTTCTTCTGTTGTGGAGTGAATGAGAAAACAGATGAAAAATAGTTAACCTGTTCAAGCACAATAGCTGGGAAGATATCTGAAATGGCGCCATATTGAGTCCACCATCTCAGAAACCAAGTAGGAAGTTTAGATTTAAACTTTTAATCAAATTGGAGAAACCAAGAGTGACTAAAAGTATCAGTTTGGTAGAGAAACACTTTGAATCAGGCATCAATATAGTCATAATAACTATACTGAAGGAAGTGATTAGGTAAATCTCGAAGCTGATAAGGGGAGCCCCATTCAGCTAAGGAAACAATATTGTGAATATAAAGGGAATGGTAAACAACTTTACTAGTATAAGTGCGATCGTAAATAGGTTTTATCACAATTGACTAATGGTTGAACAAAATATCTTTATAGAAGGTGATTGTTTTCTCTGGATGCATGGGAACAAAATGCCATCCAGGAGGAAAATAAGATTTAACGAGGTCATTAACAGACTGACTCTTGGGGTGACTAGGTTCTTTGAAAAACAGATTAGTAGTGGTAGATTTAACATAATCAGATCGGGCTGATTTAATAGGATTAGGAGGGTATGGAGTAACTGCTTGACTAGATGAAGCAAAAGGATCAGTAGCGAAAGCAGATGTATAACTGGGTTTAGGAATGTTACCACTGGTAACGGTTAATCATTTCAATAGGATGATACTGGGTTACTAACTCTAAAAGATGAGGGACAATATGTTGACCAGATGGGACCAAGGCTTTAGAAGGAGGCCTGGGACGAGACATCTGTTTAATAGAAACAAATGTTAGCAATGAAGATTAACAACCACTGAGGAGGTTTAAATAATTTTGATGGTAATCTAAACAGTTGTAATAATCAGCAAGTAAATGGCGACGAGCTTGAATCTGGGGATAGTTAATATACTGAGCACGTTGAGTAGTTTTGCGGGCTAATTTTAATCGGGCAATGCGGTAAGCAGTTTGGTGAATCAGGGTGTTGTAATAGGTAATTTGGGTTTTATGGTAAGAAATAAAAGGAGTGGCCATCCCTATCCCCTTGTGAAAATATTCGGGTAAGAAAATCAGGAATAGAATTTTGACAACCAGGTATATAAGCTATATCAAAATCAAAAATACTTAAAATAGATTGCCAACGGGCAAAAATTTGTTTACTAGCAAGATTTTGAACATCTTTTTCCAAAACATATTTAGCAGATTTACAATCAACTCGAAGTAAAAACTTTTTATTTAAAATATCATCTTGAAATTTACTAATACATAAAACAGTAGATAAAATCTCTTTTTTAATAGTACTATAATTTAGTTGTGTTTTATTCCAAACACCAGAATGATAACGAACAATTTGTTTAGATGATTGAGAAGTGGCTTTTTGAAGAATAATGCCACCATAACCAATATCAGAGGCATCAGTTTGAATAATTTTGAATGAATTTTCAGTAGGAATACCAAGACAAGAAAGAGACTTGACATATTGTTTGACTTGTTTAACAATAGAAGTATGAACAGAAGACCAAGGAGGAGGATTATCTCTCAACCGATCAAACAGGGGCTGACAAGTTTTCCTAAGGTCTTTGTAAAACTCAGCAATGTAATTGAGGGAACCTAAAAATCGTTGTAATTGGATTTTATCTAAAATTTCATCAGGAAACTTAGACGCAAACTCAATGGAGCGACTAATGGGTAAAATAGTATTTTGGTGAATATCATATCCTAGAAAACGGACTTTAGTTTGAAACAATTTAATCTTCGGAGCAGATATAACTAAACCATGACTTTTAATAGTGTAAAAGAAGGCAGTTAGATGTTTCCAATGTTCATTAATGGACTTAGAAAAGATTAATATGTCATCTATATAGACAATAGAAAAATGACTAAATGGGTTAAAAATATCATTCATTATATTTTGAAATTCACTAGGAGCATTTTTTAATCCAAAAGGCATGACATTCCATTCATAATGACCAAAGGGTGTAGTAAAAGCAATTTTATATCTATCTTTGGGATGAATTTGAATTTGCCAGAATCCACTTTTTAAATCAAATTTACTAAAAATAACAGCTTGACTAAGTTTTTTAATCAAATCTTTTTTATTAGGAATAGGGTATCTAATCCATTCTAAGATTTTATTTAATGGTTTATAATTTATGACTAAGCGAGGGACACCTCTTTCTAATTCAGCATTTTTATTAACATAAAAAGTAGGATAAGACCATGGTGATTTACTAGAGCTAATAATTCTATTTTTTAATAACTCATTAATTTCTTTTTTACACATTTCAACTAATTCATGGTTCATTTGAATAGGTCGAGATTTAGTAGGGATTTGTCTTTCATTAAAATTTTTAATATATAGTAAAGTAACTACATATTTTTTCCTATGCCAAAAGGCAGTTGGTAAAGTAGAACAAACAATTGTTTCTAATTTTAATTTAAATTCTTCAATTTGAGATATAAGAACAGGATCAGTTAATTGTTGATCAATTCGTTTATAATTGACTTCTTCTTTAAAAAAACGTAACTGACGAGTTAATCTATTAATATTTTGAGAAGTAGAACAATCTTTTAATTTATTTAATTCTAACATTTCAGGAGGAGACAAGAATTTAAAAGTAATAGGTTATCCTAAAACATGAGTAGTTATTCCTTCACTAGAAGTCATAAAAGGATAGAGTAAAAAGATAAATGGTGTTCCTAAAATAACTCTATCCGTCATATTTTTAACGAAAACAAATGAAATTTTAAAACAAACATTATCTGACATATATGAACTTTGGGTAATTTATATTTAATATGCATTTTACTTCCATTGGCAGAAGTTAATTTCTCACGACATTTTTCATAATATTTAGTAGGGAGTAATCCTTCTTGAATACAATTAAGATCAGCACCAGTATCAATTAAAGCAATAATATCTAATTCAAAATTATTAACAATAATTTTAACTTTAGAATACTATTTTTGAATATGGATTTTATTAATAAGATTTAATCTTTTATTTTCAAGGTTATGAGATTGATGTGATCGATTATCAAATACTAGATTTTCAGGATTAGTATGATCAGAATTATGTTCAGATTCATTAAGTGATTCTATATTGTTCTCTTGGAAATTCTCTAGTCTTTTATTAAGTTTTAAGATAATAATTTCGTCTTCTAAAGCTTTGTCTTTGGTTTGTAAATCTTTAATAATGTGTTTAATCTGATTGATTTCATGTTGTAAATCTTGTAATGTAATTTCTTTTTGTTTATTTTTAAATCGTTCTAAGGTTTTGGATAAACTAATAATGGGTTTATCAAACTTAGCTTTTTTTATCATGAGTGGTTAGTAAAGATTTTAATTTATCAGTATATTTTTGTTTTAACTCTAGATCTTCTAAACGACTAATTAATTCAATAAGAGCAGATTCTTCTTGATTTTGTTTAGTAAGAACAATGATTTGTTTAATTGGTTTACAACAAACATCATTACAACCTAATTCAATGTTGTTAGGAGAATTATCACTAGGTGGTGGAGATTCAAAATCAGATGAAGTATTTAGATTATCAGAAGAGGAATTATGATCAGATTGATTTAATTGGAAGCTTTCATATAATTGAATTTTTGATTCATTATTGATTTGAAGTTGATTAACTTTATCTTTTAATTTTTGTTTTTCTTTACATTTATTAGAATAATGACATTTTTTACCACAGTTATAGCAAGTAATATTGGATTTAGATTTTGGATGAGATTTCTTATAATATTTCTTTTTGGGTTTAATATAAAATTTATCAGTTGATTTAGAAGGTGTATAATTCTTTTTATATTTATTAGAGTATTTGTAAGAATTTTTATGTTTAGTCTTAGAGTATTTATGTGATTTACGTCGAGAGGATGCGACAGGAGGTAAACCATATTATTCACAGAAATTACCTAATTCATATTTAGTTTTATATTTATCTTTAGCAGCTTTTTGACTAAGTTTAAGATCAATACACATTCTTAATCCTTCTTTTTGAATAGTACTAATTATATCACTATAAGTCAAATTATCATATTCAATAACACCAGTGTTGGAAAAATGGTTTTATATAGGCATGTTTTTTAGCTCAATTTGAGTGGGCCCCAAACGTCTTTTGGGGTGGGTCCGAAGAGATGAAGTGTTCCTTGCCGCGTGGCAAGTCACACGGTGAAGACGGAACGTCAAAACCATTTATGAGTGAATGGAAAGTTGATGTCGTTTTCGGGTCTAACATTAATTTTTATTTAGATAAAATTCTTTTGAATTTTTTCAATAAAAATTATTGTGGGAATTTAATTTAATTCTAAATTCAAATTTTTGAGTTCCTAAGTGGTTTTTTAAAATTTGTAATTGTGAGAATTTAATTTAATTCAAAATTCAAAATTTAGGTTCCTTAAAAGTTTCCTAAAGTTTGTACCTCTTTATTTATTTATTTAACTATTTCAATAGTTTAATATATATATATATTTGAAATAATTTAAATAATAAATGAACCTTTAGTTCCATCAGTTTGTGATGCACTAACGGACGAAACAAATTTCAAATGTTTGAAATTTGGTGTTTAGGTACAAACGGACAAAATCATAATTCAAATTGTGGGTGCACCTGTTCAAAGGTTTTGTACACCTTTTCACTTGTTTTGATACCTGTTCGGGTCCTATAGTTTGCCTATAAATACTATTTGTTTTTTCAGCAGTCGGTTAGTTCAGAGAAAAAAAAAAAAAAAAAAAAAAAAAAAAAACTGAGTTTTAGTCTGCATTATTTTATTGCTGTCTAAAAAAATATTTAGGAGATTTTCCTTTATTCTAGTTTTAGGAAAATTACTAAGGGAGTAAAGATCACAGGTTTGGTTCGCCGAACAAATTTATTTGAAGTGCTTCTATAAATTTGTGAAGATTATTGTATCCTGGGAGATAGACGCCATTCAACCGTAAGCACTGTAGCGGGACGAATCTGTCTTAAGGACAGAGTGTCACACACTCGACTTGGTCTTAAATTATTTATTCGGTTCAACGAAATAAATTCGGTATGTTATTTAATTATTTTGTTTGAATTATTTCAGTTCATTTTATTTACACAGAAGATTGTTCCAACAATCTTAAGACAGATTCGAATTATTCTGTTTACAGAATTTTTCGTTTGTTTCCCTTTTTCATTCTTCGTAAATAATTTCGAAAGAAAATTATTTTCTGTGGATTTACAAAATAATATTCTAGTTGGAAAAACAAATAGTGATTATATGCTATTTGACAGATAGTAGTAATATACTGTCTCTTTTCTTTGACAACAACTAGTAGTGCGATACTGGTGTCATTAACAATTCAGAATATATTTTTGTGGAATTTTTTCAGAAATTAATTTTGGGTTTTAGAAATTATTTTCTGAGTTTTCATTAATTAAAATTCTATTTTCAGTATTTTAATTTTTGGAGTATAACAAGAGATTTAAATTTTTGTGTGAAATTAATTTGGTTAAATAAAATTTTATTTTATTTTCAAATTAATGGGAAAAATAAAAGTTATAGTTTTTATTTCTTTTATTTTACAGAATTTAATTTCTTGTGTGGAATTAATTTGGTTAAATAAAGTTTTATTTTATTTCCAAATTAATTGAAAAATAAAAGTTATATTTTTATTTCTTTTATTTTACAGAATTTAATTTTCTGTATGGAATTAATTTGTTTAAATAAAATTTTATTTTATTTTCAAATTAATTGGAAAATAAAAGCTACATTCTTGTTTCTTTTATTTTTACAGAATTTAATTCTGTGTATTTGGTTTAATTTTATGTGTAGTGTAAATTCTAATTATAATTTTGTTTTATAAATTAGAATTGATGGCTACAGAAACAAATGCCCAAACAAGTACTACTGTGGTGGCTGCAATGACGCCAACCCCCTCTCCTGTGGTGACAGTGCCAATAAATCATGGAGAAAAGCCAGAGAAATTCTTAGGAACTGACTTCAAAAGATGGCAACAGAAAATGTTGTTCTATCTTACAACTCTGAACCTGGCTCGTTTCCTTCGTGAAGATGCTCCTATCCTGAAAGAGGATGAAACCGACCGGCAAGTGGTTGTTGCGGTTGATGCCTGGAAACATACCGATTTCCTTTGCCGGAATTACGTCTTGACCGGACTTGACAACACATTGTACAACGTCTACAGTCCAATCAAGACAGCAAAGGAACTTTGGGAATCGTTGGAGAAAAAGTACAAAACGGAAGATGCCGGCTCAAAGAAATTTGTGGTTGGCAGATTCCTGGATTTTGTAATGGTTGATTCAAAAACTGTGATTAGCCAAGCTCAAGATTTCCAACTCATTCTGCATGACATTCATGCAGAAGGTATGTCTCTCAGTGAATCCTTCCAAGTTGCAGCCTTAATTGAAAAATTACCAAAAGGCTGGAAGGAATTCAAGAACTACCTTAAACACAAGCGCAAAGAAATTTCTATGGACGAGTTAATTGTGCGTTTAAGGATTGAGGAGGACAACCGCAATTCTGAAAAGCGGGCTGGTAAGAATCCTATGGAGTCTAAGGCAAATGTGGTGGAACATGCTTCAAAAACCAAGAAACGTAAGTCTTCTGGAGAAAGTTCATCACAAGGCTCTAAAGGGGGGGATAATAAAAGGTACAAGTTTAATGGCAAATGTTACATCTGTGACAGAGAGGGACATCGGGCCAAATATTGCCGTAGCAAAGGCAAAAGTAAGAAAAGAACAAGTAAGAAGCCTACTCAAGCCCATATGACCGAAGTGGACAAGATTTCCAATGGTGTAGATGACATCAATCTTTCTGCAGTTATTTCCGAGGCAAATCTTGTCGGAAATCCTAAAGAATGGTGGGTGGACACTGGTGCTACTCGCCATATTTGTGCCGACAAAAAGATGTTCACATCTTACTCTACAGTGGACAATGGTGAACAATTTTTTATGGGCAACTCCTTAACTTCCAAAGTTGAAGGACAAGGAAAGATTGTTCTCAAGATGACATCAGGAAAGGAACTCACTCTCAACAATGTGCTGTGGACATTCGCAAGAATCTTGTTTCCGGATCTTTGTTGAGTAAGAATGGGTTTAGGCTAGTATTTAAGAGTGATAAATTTGTACTTACTAAGAATGGGATATATGTAGGAAAAGGTTACATGTCTGATGGCCTTTTCAAGTTAAATGTAATGACTGTTGTACCCTCTGTTATTAATAATACTACATCTTCTTCTTACTTGCTTGAGTCTTCAAATTTATGGCATGGTAGACTAGGACATGTTAATTATGGATCTTTGCGTAAATTAATTAATATGGAATGTTTACCTAAATTTGATATTGATTCAAATCATAAATGTGAAATTTGTGTTAAGGCAAAATTATCTAAAACTCCTTTTCATTCAATTGAAAGAAGTACGGAACCACTTGAATTAATTCATAGTGACATTTGTGATTTTAAATCAATTCAAACCAGAGGTGGAAAAAAGTATGTAATCACTTTTATAGATAACTATACTAGATATAGTTATATTTATTTAATTCGAACCAAGGATGAAGCTTTAGAAACTTTCATTCAATATAAGAATGAAGTTGAAAAACAACTTGGTAAGAAAATCAAAAAACTTAGAAGTGATAGAGGTGGTGAATATGAATCACCTTTTGGTGAATTTTGTAAAAAACATGGAATAATTCATCAAACCACCGCTCCTTACTCACCTCAGCAAAATGGAATTGCTGAAAGGAAAAATAGGACTTTAAAAGAAATGATGAATGCCATGTTAATAAGTTCCGGATTACCTCAGAACTTGTGGGGGGAAGCAATACTTTCTGCTAATTATATTTTAAATAAAATACCCCGAAAGAAAGTAAATCAAACACCTTATGAATTGTGGCATAGAAAAGTACCATTCTACAAATACTTAAAAGTGTGGGGGTGTTTGGCTAAAATGGCTATTTCTAGTCCTAAAAAGACTAAGATAGGTCCTAAGACCATTGATTGCATTTTCATTGGTTATGCCAAGAATAGTAGTGCATATCGGTTTTTGATTCATAAATCAGAACATTCTGAAATGCATGTAAATACTATTATTGAGTCTCGGAATGCATCATTCTTTGAACATGTATTTCCAAATAAGACTGGACAAGAGACTAGTACTAATAAAAGATCTTTTGATGCTATTACTAGTAATGATCAAGAACATGATCAAGAGCAAGAGTTAGATCAAAATGAGGAAGAGGAACCTAGGCGTAGTAAACGTGCTAGAACCTCAAAATCGTTTGGTCCAGATTTTCTAACATATTTGTTAGAAAATGAGCCTTTAACCTTTAAAGAGGCTATGTCCAGTCCTGAAGCTCCTTTATGGAAAGAAGCTGTCAATAGTGAAGTTGAATCCATCTTGCAAAATCACACTTGGGAATTAGTGGACTTGCCACCAGGTTGTAAACCTCTTGGGTACAAGTGGATTTTCAAAAGAAAATTGAAAGCAGATGGATCAATCGACAAATACAAGGCATGACTTGTAGTCAAAGGTTTTAAACAGAAAGAAGGTCTAGATTACTTTGACACATACTCACCGGTTACTAGAATAACATCCATTAGAATGCTAATTGCCATAGCATCTCTATACAATCTAGAAATTCATCAAATGGATGCTAAAACCGCTTTCTTAAATGGTGAGTTAAATGAAGAAATTTACATGGAACAACCAGAAGAGTTTTCTGTTCCAGGGAAAGAAAAGAAAGTGTGTAAATTGGTTAAATCATTATATGGTTTAAAACAAGAGCCAAAGTAATGGCATGAGAAATTTGACAAGTTAATGATGTCAAATGGATTTAAAATTAATGAGTGTGACAAATGTGTTTATATTAAAAACACAGATAAATGTTATGTCGTTGTATGTCTATATGTAGATGATATGCTCATCATAGGTAGTAATAATGATATGATTAAAACTACCAAGAAAATGTTGAATAAACATTTTGACATGAAAGACATGGGCATTGCTGATGTAATTCTTGGTATGAAAATTACCAAAACATCAGAAGGTTATACTTTGTCACAATCTCATTACATTGAGAAAATACTTGACAAATTCAGCAAAGATGATGATCATCTTGCTAGAACTCCTGTAGATGTTAATTTGTATCTTTCTAAGAATATACATGAAAGTATTTCTCAATTAGAGTATGCCCAAGTTATTGGAAGCTTAATGTACTTGATGAACTGCACTCGCCCAGATATAGCTTATGCAGTAAGTAAATTAAGTAGATATACGAGTAATCCGGGAGTAGAACACTGGAAAACAATTATAAGGGTTCTAAGATATCTCCGATTCACTCGTAATATTGGGCTGAATTATACTAGATATCCAGCAGTACTTGAAGGATACTGTGATGCAAATTGGATATCGGATACTAAAGACTTGAAGTCCACCAGTGGGTATGTCTTTACTCTTGGTGGGGCGGCTGTATCTTGGAAATCTTCCAAACAGACTTGTATTGCTAGGTCTACTATGGAATCTGAATTCATAGCCTTAGACAAAGCAGGGGAAGAGGCAGAATGGCTTCGCCACTTCCTTGAAGATATTCCAATTTGGCCAAAACCGGTGCCTGCTATATACATACATTGTGATAGTCAATTAGCAATTGGTAGAGCACAGAGTCATATGTATAACAGTAAGTCACGACACATTCGTCGTCGACATAACACCGTAAGACAACTACTCTCTAATGGAATTATTTCCATAGAATATGTTAAGTCTAAAGACAATATAACGGATCCACTAACCAAAGGGTTAGCAAGAGAGTTAGTTGAGAATTCATCGAGGGGAATGGGACTTAAGCCTATTAAATAAGAGTTACCACAACGGCAACCCAACCTAGTTGACTGGAGATCCCAAGATCTAGGTTCAAAGGGACAACCGAGTTGTGAATGACTCAGAATGATCACTGGAGAGTCTAACTCCTACCCATTTCTTTGATGAAAAAGTGATGTCTGCAGCGTTTTAGGTTAATTAAAACTTTTAATGATTTTTATATCTAGGTAAACCTAGTGGAGTATGGCAGGATACTCTTCATAAGAATCACCTATGTGAGTGTGAACTGGGCCGGTTCTGTGAGATTTGTGAAGGGCTACAATTCTCTAGAGCACTCATGAAGACCAGGTTGTTCAGGGCCAAATGAACACAATAGTGAGAACTAAACTGTGTCTGGGAATATACTGTGTGAGTTCTATTGTCTTGGTTTACACAAACGGCTGAACAGTTCAAGACATCATGTTCACTGTTTAGCTAGTAAATCCGATAGTGTCTCACAAGGGACGGTTCAAAGCCAAAAGCTACCTATCCTTTGCAGAATATTACCAATTTCTGTACTCTCTGATTAGATCATGTTGTTGCATTTTCTCTCCGTCAAATTCCATTCATGTGGGGGATTGTTGGAAAAATGGTTTTATATAGGCATATTTTTTAGCTCAATTTGAGTGGGCCCCAAACGTCTTTTGGGGTGGGTCCGAAGAGATGAAGTGTTACTTGCCGCATGGCAAGTCACACGGTGAAGATGAAGCGTCAAAACCATTTATGAGTGAATGGAAAGTTGATGTCGTTTTCGGGTCTAACATTAATTTTTATTTAGATAAAATTCTTTTGAATTTTTTCAATAAAAATTATTGTGGGAATTTAATTTAATTCTAAATTCTAATTTTTGAGTTCCTAAGTGGTTTCCTAAAATTTGTAATTGTGAGAATTTAATTTAATTCTAAATTCAAAATTTAGGTTCCTTAAAAGTTTCCTAAAGTTTGTACCTCTTTATTTATTTATTTAACTATTTCAATAGTTTAATATATATATATTTATTTAGTTTAATATATATATATATATATATTTGAAATAATTTAAATAATAAATGAACCTTTAGTTCCATCAGTTTGTGATGCACTAACGGACGGAACAAATTTCAAATGTTTGAAATTTGGTGTTTAGGTACAAACGGACAAAATCATAATTCAAATTGTGGGTGCACCTGTTCAAAGGTTTTGTACACCTTTTCACTTGTTTTGATACCTGTTCGGGTCCTATAGTTTGCCTATAAATACTATTTGTTTTTTCAGCAGTCGGTTAGTTCAGAAAAAAAAAAAAAAAAAAACTGAGTTTTAGTCTGCATTATTTTATTACTGTCTAAAAAAATATTTAGGGGATTTTCCTTCATTCTAGTTTTAGGAAAATTACTAAGGGAGTAAAGATCACAGGTTTGGTTCACCGAATAAATTTATTTGAAGTGCTTCTATAAATTTGTGAAGATTATTGTATCCTGGGAGATAGACGCCATTCAACCGTAAGCACCGTAGCTGGACGAATCTGTCTTAAGGACAGAGTGTCACACACTCGACTTGGTCTTAAATTATTTATTCGGTTCAACGAAATAAATTCGGTATGTTATTTAATTATTTTGTTTGAATTATTTCAGTTCATTTTATTTACACAGAAGATTGTTCCAACAGGTTGACTAAGCACATCCCTAATTTTATGAGCAAAAAGACTACATAAGTCATTAATAAATTTTTCTTTCCAAAAAGATTTAGTACAATCTTCTCTTAGCATCACTCTGGAAGTAAATACATCTTTATACCATCTAAAATCACTTAATGTAGGGCAAGTAAGATTACTAAGTTGATCATATATGCGAGAATAGATATTAGTAGGGGTACCTATGAAATGTCTAATTATGGTATAGATTAATGTATTAATACCATCAGGTTTGTAATAACCAATAGTTTCATCAAAGATTGGTAAATCATTTTCATCTTTTTGATTAGCATGTAAAATAGATTCATGTTGATCTTCATTAAGGTATTTTTCCCACCAAGATTTGAGCATACCAGTAAAACCAGAAGTAATTAAGGAAACAATTTCAGGTGGACTATAATCAGGGTAGTTACTAAAATAACTATTAGAAACCATAGATAAATGATTTAATTTTTGAAGGATTTGATCTTCACTGAGACCATCAATATTCCATTCGTATAATTTTTTAGCAGATACAGAAAATTGATTATTAAGATTAGTTTCTTCATATTGGAGATCAGGTGGAGTAGGTCGAGAATATCAATTTTTTGTAAGAGTAGTAGGAGTAGGCTTAGGATAATGAATTTTATTAAGAGTAGAGGATTCAAAATGTTGAGCTAATTGATTAATTTCATTATCAGTGGTATCAGGTTCTAATTGATTAGAAATAGTATCTAATAGAGGCTGTTGATTTAATACAGTAAGACCCTTTTCAGTAGATGGAGAAGCCGTTTCAGAAATGGTGAGCTTATTTATTAATTGTTCAATGGCTTTAACAGTTGAATGATCTTGGGTAACTAAACTATTTTTTTTAGAACGATTACCAGGTAGATTAAGCAAAGGTTGATCTAAGGATGGTTTAGTACATGTAGTATTGGCTGAATAATCATCTAAATTAGTTTCTATCTTATCCAATTGTTTACCAATTGTTTGTAGACATTAATTAGTATAATTATTTTGTTCAATAACTTTTTTAATTTCAGGGTCAGTGCCAGGCAACTTAAAAAGAGAGGCTGGAACATGGGATCCTTGATGTTCAATAATGATATTAGATAAAGGAGGATGACTATAACTAACAGTAGTATTGGGAGAAATTTTCCATCTATGTTTTGTGATTATGTTAATCTTTTTGTAATAATTGTCCAAATATTCAAAAAAAGGGATTTCAAGACTATATTTAATCATAAAGTCATACCATTTTCTAGTTATTCGGGATTGTTGATTAGAATCATATTTAGTATGATAAGCATGTCTTTTAGTTCTATTTTCTTTAGATTTAAATTCAACATGTAATTTATCAAGATCAAGAGCAAAAGGTTTACTAATAGTCATTAATTGAGGTTTGATTGGAGGTATAACTTCGAAATCAGTTTGAGTGGGAGAGTCTTGAGACTCAGTGTCTTCTTCTTGTAGATATGTATGAGTAGAATAAACAGATTTACTAATTTGAGAAGTTGTAGAATTATCTACGCCTTTCATTTTACTATGGGAAGTTTGAACAAAATTAATTTGACTATTTTTTCTGAATAGAGGTGTATTGAATATTTCATTTTTGGTTTCAGTATCAGTAGGGACACTAGATGTACTATGACGAGATGATTAAGATCGATTAAATTTAATCTTAATAGATTCATCAGTAAATTGTTGTATATCTTGAATATCTGGACAAGTAGATTGTTGTTGATTATGTTTGTAATTTTCATTAACTGTAATCCATTGTTCAGGGAGAGTAATATTTTTCCATTCAATCATTTGGGGTATATTTGTAACAACCCCCATACTGTTTACCGATAAATTACTGAATTACATACTGATTACTGCTAAACTGGACTGCTTATGACTGATAATTGAACCAATTGAAGTACTGAATGGACTGATTGAAAACTGGAACTGAATTGACTGAGCATATCTATTGTATTGTATTTTTATCTTTTCGATTAATTGATTATCTGTTCGTGTTTTTATGTTTAAACTGCAAATTGAAGGCCTTATCGGCGGCCGAATTGGAGATAGATTGATGTTTTGGGATCATTGGAAATTATGTGATTTAATGGTATATTTATCAGAAATGTGATTAGGTATGACTAAATTAGATTAAATATTGTTATATTGCAAACTTTGATTTATTTACCAAAATGCCACCTAGTGGCCATTACCTTACATACTTTGAGGCCTTGTTTATACTTAATCAAAACATATTCATCAACCTATTTTGAGTGCCCAACCGACCAAACAAGAGAATGAGAGAGAGAAGGAGTTGATCTTGTGATTTTGGCTTGGATTTTGGTAGAATTGAAGTGTAAATTGTCAAATTGGACTCCTAAACCTTGAATACAAGACTTAGGTAAGTGAATACAACCCTCTAATTGTGAGATTAAGCTAATTCTTGCATGATCCTTGCCTAATTGTAGAGTTAAGTCTTGTTCTAGTTCATACATGTAAGATTATAGCTTAATTCATGCATGCATGGTTGAAATGTTGAAATTTGAGTTGAGTTCATGGTAAATTGCACATGCATGTTCATAATTAGGCTTGAGTCCATGTTTTCACCATGTTCTTGAAGAAATGAGTTCATTTGAACAAGCATTGGAGCTTTAAAATGGTTCGATTTCATGCATGTTTGCATTTCTCCATGTTTATGAAAAATGGGTTTGAAATATGGTTTTAATTGACTCACCTTTGGGGCTTGAATTCATAAATTGAGCTTTGAAAATTGTTATACATTGAATTTAGATATGTTTTCCAGAATTTGGGCCCAAGAGGTCGAGTTTGGAATGGTAGAATGCTTGGTTTGAGCTTGGGAGGCAAATCTGGAAATTCCAGATTTGGCTTCCTCGCTCGAGCGAGCACCTTTGTCCAGGGCTCCGCTCGAGCGAGCATCGAGCGGCCATGGCGCGTAAAATCACAGCATCCAATATTTTTACTGTTTCGACAGACCGCTCGAGCGAAGGAGTGCTCGCTCGAGCGAAGCCTTTGATTTTGGAAACTCGCTCGAGCGAAGGAAGGCTCGCTCGAGCGAGGCTCTTATTTTCAACAAACTTTGCAAAATGTTTTCTAAGTGTATTTTTGCATCCTCATCCCATTCTAGGCATTCTTAGGCCTAGTTTAAGGCATCTTAATGAGGGTATAGATGTAGAACACACCAAGGCAAATTAGGGATTAAGTTATGATATTTCCCAACTGTGTAGCTTAGTGTGTGTTCAACCTGTGAACTGTGTAGGGTTGGCGACTGAGGAGACACGCTCTAGCATACTGTAGCCCAAACTCTGTGAGTAACAATTGTGTAAAGATATGTTCAAAATGATTATCTTCTGAACAACTGCACTGTACTGTTTCTGAACTGTTTACTGTTTACTGAATGAATGCATGTCCTATATTCTGAACTGTACTGTGGCATCCTTAGCACCTACTGTTTACTGTTACTGTTACAGAGATCTCTGTCGGTTCCCTCGTGGAACCACTACTGTTTACTGATTGATGGCCATCATTACTGTTCGGTCTTTCTAGACCTACTGTTACTGTTATGCTAATGGATGTACCACATATGACTGATTGACTGAAATACTGATTTAATGAACTGTTTTCATTACTGTACTGTAAGGACATTCATTCTAAACCTCTTTACGCTTTATGTTATTCACTGGGCTTTAGCTCACTGTTTATATATATATGTAGGTGCTCAGCCACTAGATCGGAGCTAGGAGCGTGGGTTAGACTCCAGTTTTGTCAAGCCAGCCTTTGTGCCTCACTGTGAGGTTCCGAGTTGCCATGCTATGGCTTTGGGGTGCTTTGTTTTTCCCCCGTTTGTCTCCGTACTGTTTTGGTTTACTGTATAGACTGTCAGCCTCTAACTGTACTGCTATCAAGGGATTAGGTCCCTATACTGTGTGACTGTAAATTTTGTATAGACTGTACTGTTCTACATGTGTGAATGCATGAAAAATCTTTTTGGCATACAAACTGTCACAGCTCAATGGACATTATTTATTTACTGTATTGGCTTCCGCCAGGCCCTGAACTCTGTTTTACTGTACTACTGTTAAGCAGGCCTTCGGTAATCTCGGATTACTGGCCGGTTACGGTGCTAAACCCATAGGGCCGGGTTTGGGTCGTGACAATATTAATATTGGTATCATTACTACTACTTTGAATCAATAAAGTTTTATCTTTAGGACTTTTATGTAAAGCTTGAACATTTAAATTGGTTTTAATACATTTATAATGAACACAATAAATTAAAACAATATTATGGACTTTTTCTTTCATATTTGTAAATGAGCCATATAATTGAATATTTAGAGTTAATGCATCTAATATATGTGGATCATGCAGACTAAGTGTAAAATCAGGAAAATAATTAAAATGAACGGGTCCTTTATGGAGACCAGTTTCCATCATACCCATAAGTCTATCATTGTAATCAATAAAACGAGCATCTCGTAAACATAATAAAACAGAGGTATTTTTACCTTGTGGAGTTAATGGTTTTATTCCAACTTGAATTAAGCCTAAATGAATAAAATTGTAACTAGTTTGTAAATGACGTTTAATAGTATTAGCATTAAATAACTGACAGGTTTCTCAGAGTTTTTCTAAAGCATAAACTTATTCTAATGTTTTAACATGGAGATTAACTTTGAATGTATTTTATAGAAAAGTAGTTTTATAAATTTCTTTAACTGCTAATTTTGGTATGTTCTAACTTAAATCAATTTTATCATTCTGTATTTCTACATCTTCTTCATTAATCACTAATCCTTGATTAGGTATTGAGGGCAAAGTTGTTGACCTAGAACTGACTGAAGAGTTACTTCTAAATAATCGACTCATTTTTTCGTTAATTAAACTGTCTTACAGGAATCTTAATACATTGTCTAAATTTATTATGTTTTCACATACTAAGGTTTCACACATACCCATTTCGGTTGACCCCTAAAATCCAACACTGCCTAACCAAAGGACTTACTAAGGATTGGGACGAAGACTAGGTGGCTAATTCCAAAGTGGAAAACACAGATAGAATCTTGGACAGATTAAGATGACTGAAATCAGATTAACAGACAGAAAAACGAGAAAGATTAAGCAAAATTAACCAGACAGTAAGCAACAAAGAGCAACATAACTTGGAAGCCCAACTAAATAAATAAATATATATATTTTTTTAAAAAAATTTGTTTTTGCTTTAAATTATATGAAAATAAGGAGTTATTTTGATTTATTATTTTTTATTGAAAAAAAAAATGAAGAAATGTGATTTTAAAAATAAAACTGAATACAAATGTAATTTGATGAAAATGTTATGAATGTTCGATCAATTTAATTTTTTGTAAGTATATTATACCCGATGTATTTTAAAAAGTGAAATGTTCAAATTATCAAAATAACACTTGAAGTAGGCCTACAAGCTACATAACAATGTCTAATGTGTAGGGTGTATAATAATCAACCCCGAATCCCTCTACTAAGGGGAGATACTTTTGTCCAGTACTAATCTAGATTGAAGAGGTGTTATTCGAGCCTGTAAAATCTATCGAGAGTCTTATTTTAATAATTCAAACTAGGGTCGTACAAAACATCACACAATCCACTAAAATCACACAGATCTACATCGATACACACCGCGGTTTAAACTTTAAAATTTATAATCCGATTTCGAAATCGCTCCGTTCCGCTATAGTTAATATATATATATATATTTTAACTTATAATGAAATATCCAAGTAAAAATGAGTGTAAGAGATGTTTAAGATATGAAATTTATTACAAATTAGTAGTTATATATACAAAATATTATATAAAATTTGTTTGTATTATATATAAAAAAAAATACTATGTAAATTAGTGTTATATATTATGTAAATGCTTGATAATTAGTTAAAATATTATTCAATCTGCCAATCTGTCCAAAATCGCTCAAACAGCAATTTGTCAATCTGCTAATCCGCTATTTATGTAGAGACCCTAATTTTTAGTAATTACACTTGAAACCCTAAGCCTTAGGTTAATTGCATTTTAGTCCCAAATTTCATAAAATTTTACAAAATGGTCCAATAAAGAATACTTTTTCTGTATTTTATTTTGTATTATAATTAAATCTTAGAACACCACTTTATAATTGGAAATACCCTAAAACTTGATTTTTATCTATTTACCTCCTAGTTTCGAAATTAATTCATACATTTTATTTTTTTTAGCCTATTTGATATTAGTTATTTGAATCTTTAATTATTTATTTGAGCAAATAAATATCTTTAAATAAATATTTTTATTATTTATTTTATTCTTTATTTGAGCAAATTAGTGGAACACAAAATATCTAGATATTTATGATTCTCCTTAGTCTTTAAGCAAGAGGGTAGAATGGTCTTTTTAACCCAAATTCATGGTCTATAAATTGAGAGTCTTGCCTCAATTCCACACCCATATTTCAGTAGCCAAGGAGAGGGTAAGAGAATGAGAGTGTGATTAGAGGGAAGTAGAGAAGAAGAAAAAAAGAAAATGAAGAAAATGGTGCCTTCTAGGGTCAAGGTAAGAACACCTCTTCCTTTTGTCTTCTCCAATTCTTTCACCATCCCATCCTATGTTTAGATGTCCTCTTGTGTTGCATATTAATGGGAAATAGAGCATTTGGTGTGTATAAAAGTGTAGGTTTGAGTTAGTGACATTGTTTTGCAAATCTGTCAAATTAGGCACTGCTGTAACTTCTCAAATTTAAAAGAAATATCAAATTTATTTATTTCTCAAATCTGAATCTAGTGTAGGCTATTTGGTGTGTTTAGAGCTTGTGATAATTTTATTAGCCCCTAATTGTGTGTTTTTAGGGCTTGGATATTTTGTTTAAAAATCTGGTCCTGAGTCTCTGAAAAACAGTCCACTTCTTGCAATTTTATAAAATTCCAAAAAAATCATTTCAGGTTGGTTCTTCTATACAAATTTAGGATTTTGAGTCCTCTTTTCAATGGAATTTATTTGGGTGAAAATCATCGAGTAGATTGAGAGGAAAACTAGATGAATTTCTAGAGGTGCTGCGCAAATTCTGAGAATTAGAATTGAAACTAGACAGGTTAATTATTATTTCTGTGCAATTTCTGCCTCTAATTTGACCTAGAAGTATTTTTCCCAAAGCACTCTTGTTAGCCCTGCAAAACTGAACAATGCTGGAAATTGTGTTTTATTGTGTTGTTTGTCTCTAAGTATTTCAAAGCATGCCTAATGTTATTTGCTTGCCTTACCATACTTATGTATGATTATCATAGGTTATATTTCCTCTTTTATGTTTGTCTCATGCTCTTTTATATTACCGAATTACAGAATGTGATTAACTTGCTTGGCAAAAGATCTAATAAACGGGAAATGATAGGGGGTTAGCAATGGGTGACATTCACATTAGTGTTGTGAAATAATTTATAATACGAAGGACATGAAGTATGATGGGATAAAAACCAAATGAGTTAAGTCTTGCGCAAGCGGTCTAAGCGAACCCCTAGGTTGACACGGATGTATTCAGACTCTATGCGGTGATTTCAGGGTGTAAGTGAGCCCTTTGATATGATATGTGCATGGTGTAAGCGAGCCCTTAGGCATGATTTGGTATGGTATGTGTACGGTGTAAGCGAGCCCTCGGCACGATTTTGGTGTAAGCAAGCCCACTTGTTTGGTCATCCCTTTTGAGGTCCATCAATGTCACTGACCAGTAAATAACTGGAAGGTGGGCATAGGTGGTAAGGTTTGCAAAGCAGCAAAAGGAAGAGTTTTGAATAGTCCGGTGTTCAATCCTTGAGGTTGGATAGAAGGATCTCTTTAGGGGATTCTAGATGTCTAGTCTAACTACTAATTCATAAAACCTTGTTGTAATATTGTATGTCATGTTACCCGATTTGTTTAGTGTATGGTTGATTGGTTGATAGAAGATATGGGTGTGTGTGTGTTTTTACTGGGCATTCCAAACTCATGGCGTGTCATGCCAGGTGATGAAACAATTTATAATGGTGAAGGTTATTTCGAAGGCAAATAAGAGGAAGTGTTGGAGCTATGGTTCATTTGAAGACTTAGACTAGTTTTTTTTTTTTTTTTTTCCTTTTGACTTTTGGTTTGGCAATGTTTTGATAATCCTGTAATGGAACATAAACGAATTATCTGTGATATTAACTCTGGTTATATATGTATATTAAGATGTTTGATTATCTATCCTACTTGTGTTGTATTATTGTACGTATTTAACGGCCCGGAAGTTGGGCCGTTACATTTCAATTTATAATTTTATTGTCAAACTGCCTGAACCGCACCACGCATACCCTAATTCAAATCATTTCCTTTTTAGAGTCACTGTGAATATTAAAAAGAAAATAAATTAAATTAATTCGTTTTTTATTTTATTTTTTTAAAAATTTTGTTGCGGTTGTCATAAAAATTTTAGGATAAATTGCATTGACACCCCTTGAGGTTTGGTTCAATTACTATCCACCCCTTTACGCTTTGAAAATTACATTTCCACCCCTGTGGTTAATAGTTTCATTTCACAGACCCCCATGTTTATATTAAAGGTAACAACTCCTAATAGAAAATAGAGAAAATTATATTTAAAAAAAAAAAAAGTAAAGGAAAGGGGAAAAAAAAGAGAAAGTAAAGCAAAGCAAAGTAAAAAAAGAAAGAATGCATGAGTTTAATGTTTTCATTCCGTTTAAATAATTACAATGACAGGGGTTAGTGTAATTTTGCAAACATCAAGAAGTGATATGTATTAAACCCAAACCTCAGAGGATGTAAATGTAATTTATCCAAAATTATATATAAAAATATATATATATATTTAAGAAAACGGACTTACGGTTGATTTATTTGCCCCATGCCCTGCTGCCTTTGTTCAATAGGGGTCCCTCAAAAGATCGTTAGGACCGAAACCAATAAATCGTACTCAAAGCCACACAGAGACTTTTGTCCGAATTCATGAATGGCACATCACAGGCTGTTTCCAAAACCAAACACCTCCTCCTCAGCACCACCGTGGCCCAATTCGACTCACTCCTCAACCACTTCGCCGCCACCAAGTCCCTCGCCACCACCAAGCTACTCCATGCCCACATCATCACCTCCGGCGTCCTCTCCTCCCACCTCCTCTCTCACCTCACCAGAGCATACGCAGCTTGCGGCCAACTTTCTCATGCCCGCAAACTGTTCGACGAATTGCCTAAACCAACCTTACTTTTATATAACATCATGGTCAAAGCATTCACACAGAACGGCTTATCCCGCGAGGCGCTCCAATTCTTTGTTGAAATGCTTGCATTGGGTTATCATCGGCCTGATAAATTCACGTACCCTTTTGTTATTAAGGCATGTGGCGATCTTTCGTTGCTTGAATTGGGCTTTTCGGTTCATGGTTTGACAGTGAAGAGCGGTGTTTATTTGCATACGTTTATGGGGAATTCTTTGTTGGCAATGTACATGAATTGCTGTGAGAAGGAGATGGCCAGGAGGGTTTTTGATAGTATGCGGGAGCGAAGCGTGGTGTCTTGGAACACTATGATAAGTGGGTATTATCAGAATGGGTGTGCTGAACAAGCTTTGATGATTTTCAATGAAATGGTGGATGTAGGGGTGGAGCCAGACAATGTCACCGTGGTTTCGGTGTTGCCTGCTTGTGGGTTTTTGAAGGACTTAAAGTGTGGAAGACTAGTTCATGAATTGGTGGAAGAAAATGGTTTGGGAAGCAATATAGCAGTGAGGAATGCATTGGTGGACATGTATGTGAAGTGTGGTAGTATGATTGAAGCACAATTAGTTTTTGATAAGATGGGCGAGAGGGATGTGGTGACATGGACTTCCATGATCAATGGCTACATTTTGAATGGTGATGCAAGAAGAGCTTTGATGCTTTGCCCACTGATGCAATTAGAAGGTGTAAGGCCCAATTCAGTAACTGTGGCTTCTCTTCTTTCAGCATGTACCAATTTGAATTTTTTGAATCATGGCAGGTGCTTGCATGGGTGGGCTATGAGACAAAAACTCGAGTCCGATGTTTCTGTGGAAACTACATTGATTGACATGTATGCAAAATGCAATGGCATTAGAGTCAGCTTCAAAGTGTTTACAAGGACTTCAAGAAAAAGAACAGTCCCATGGAATGCAATTCTCTCTGGTTTGATTCACAATTCGCTGGCAAGAGAAGCAATTGAACTTTTCAAGGAAATGCTATTGGAAGCAGTAGACCCTAATGCTGCAACCTTGATTAGCCTCCTTCCTGCTTATGCTATGCTAGCAGATTGGCAGCAAGCAACAAACATACATGGTTACCTAATAAGATCCGGGTTTATTTCAAAAGTAGAAGTTGCAAGTGGTTTGATTGATATGTACTCTAAATGTGGAAGTTTGGAGTTTGCTCATAAGATCTTTAATGGGATTTCCATGAAGGCCAAAGACATTATTTGTTGGAGCGCAATAATTGCCGGTTACGCAATGCATGGGAATGGTGAGGTTGCTGTTTCTCTTTTTAATCAAATGGTTCAAGTGGGGGTGGAGCCAAATGAAGTCACTTTTACTTCTATTTTGCATGCTTGCAGCCATGGTGGTTTGGTGGATGAGGGTTTAGGTTTGTTCAAATTCATGCTTGAAGTTCACCAAATGACACCTCGCTCCAATCACTACACTTGTATTGTTGATCTTCTTGGCCGTGCAGGTTGGCTGGAGGAAGCATATGAACTAATTAAAACAATGCCATTCAAACCTAATAATGCTGTCTGGGGTGCATTGCTTGGTGCTTGTGTTATACATGAGAATGTTGAACTGGGAGAGCTGGCTGCAAAGTGGCTATTTAAGATAGAGCCAGAGAACACTGGAAATTACGTGTTAATGGCTAAAATTTATGCCGCTGTGGGAAGATGGAAAGATGCAGAGAAAACAAGACGTATGGTGAATGAAATCGGATTAAGGAAAACACCAGCTCACAGTTTGATTGAGGCCAGAAATATGTGAGGTTGGTTTAGTTGCTCTGGTGCTAAAACATGATTGAGTCAGCTTCAACTGGAGTACCCCTGAATATTACTTAGAAACAAAGAAAACGAAATAGAATATCCTTAAGAAGTGAAAAGTTCCTACCATATCTAACATCTTTCACCAACTAGAAGAGTAGTTAATTGTGTTAATTGCATATAGTAATGCTTGGGAAGTGGTGCTTGGATCATGCCTTAATGCTCTTTGCTCTACCATGTCCAGTAACTGCATAAGGGGAGGCCAGTGTATGGATTTCAATTGTGAATGCAATCAAGGTAGATTAAATCAATGGTGAAGCGGCATCGGTATCTTCCACCATTGCAGATGTAAGTTAAAATACATATTAATTAATTATAAGAGGCTGTGAGGTCAGTCCAATGAGGCTCTAAGTGATTTAATTTTAATGGAAAGTTTTTATTTGACATTTGACATATTATCTGTGGATGTGCAGGAAATCATTTGGAGAGCATAATCATCATTTGAAAATTAGGTGCAGCATGGAGGTCACAAAGGTGGTATAGTTGCATTTAGGTATCATAATCCATTCAAATGAGTTGCAGTAATGGAAAATGTTCTATGTCGCAGTGTTTACTAACAATTCAGTGGTTTCAATTTCAAAAAAATATATCAATAGTCTCTATATGAGGGAGTGCAAATAGATCCTTGCTGCCAACTCTAACATAGGCATTGCATTACGTGTGGAATTTGACTTGTATTGATTTGTACATTATCTTGCTGAGTGTACTGGAAGTTCTGTAAAGTTTTTTTTGGGAGGGGGGTTCTTTTTTAACCCCTTGTTTGTTATGTATTCCACATTTTGTGTGCATTTTATAGTTGATTGTGTGGGGAAAAAGTTGAACTAAATACCGGTGAACTCTCTTATGACCTGCAACTACAAACATGCCAATCCTTGCCGGTACTCTCTTATGACCTGCACTCCAATGTTTAAGCCATTATCACAAGTTGAACTCTCAATATAGTGCAAGTACTAGCCCTTGTGAGTTCATACCTTCTTCTTAAGGTCCAATGATTCCTTTATTATACCTTCGAACTTTACCGTTAAGAGTATTGTGCAGGTACTTACCTACGTTGCTCTGCCCTTGGTGAGATTGTGTCCGTTGTCCAGCAATTTTTCCGTGAGTAGTAAGCATTATCCCATTAATTTTAGACTTATCTCTGACCTGCTCCACCCTTTGTCCAGACTTTGCTTATCTGAACACATGCTTGACCGGATGACTGTCTGGCCCAACGGTGTGGTCTGTAAAATTGCCTCCCTCATTTTTGAGGAATTTTATATTATATACAATACAATGAATGTTCTAACCTAAGGGGAGCGGGAAACCTAAGGGGAGGGGGAAGGTGAGACTCAATTTTATACAATACAATGAATGTCTCAATTACCTCCCACATTGAAATTTATGTGTGTGCACACGGAGACAGGAACGAAACTAGGAAAAGATTATGGGGGGTATGGCCTTCTTGTTTTTGTGAATATTATTATTTGTTATAGAACTTTAAAAATATATATATATATATATCATTTCATATATAACATGGCTCTCTAGTATAAAAAATATATATGTCATTTTTCTTTCATTTTGATTTCTCTTTCTGTTTTACATAAAAAAAACTCATCTTATTAGAAATTGTTCTATGGTATTTATTTATTTATTATGTATATATAATTTATATATCATATATATATATACATGTGTAATTTGTGTATATAGTAAAAAAAAATTTTTTTTTTTTGAGCTTCTAATAATAAAATCTTGATTCTTTCTCAATTGGCAATTCATCACTTTTGTACATTTACACGGGTCAATCATTTTTCTTCCATGATGCAGAGTTAAGAAGCTGTGCTGTGGCATTGACTCGAGGGGCATCCCAGGTCCTGCCTGTCAAACTGTGCTGAAAATCCTGCAATTTCTGACTCTGCTTTCTTGCACAAGGTTCTCTCTCCAACCCTATTTATTTACTGAAAATACTTATTTAATGGTTCATTGAAGTGCATCAGTTTATAAATGCCTGACAAGCTTTCCGTAAATCCTTTAATGCAGCAGTTAATAATAATCAACTCAGCATTCATTAGGCCTGACCTTCAGATTGGTCTCTTCTATGTTTTTGCCTCTTTGAATTGTGTTTTATTTTTATTTTGAAAATTGCTTAAGAGCTCTAAAATAAGGAGCTCTAATAGCTCTAAAAACACTGTTGCTCTAATTGATGTGATGTTTTACTCTTTGTTTTTTTTTTTTTTTTTAGTTTCCAGCACTGCCAGCTCATTAGAGCTGGCTTAGTGCTCCTTTTCTAGTAGTCTGTAGCAACACTGTTTTATTTTTATGAGGATTGCCTCTTGAATAGCTGGAAGAGTATGAAACTCCAAACTTTAAAAAGATTTGCCTCCGTTTAGAAAGTGTGTTGGATTTTTGATTTTTTAATTTTTTTTATTATTTTAATTTGGATTAAAAAGTTTGGTTTGAGAAAGATTTTTTGACTTTTTGATTTTTTTGATTTTTTTTGTAAGAGAATAGTGTAATGATTATGGATTGAATGTGATATTTTGTTTGTTGTGGCTAAAACAGCCTATTTTGTTTTTTGTGATTATTTTAGCCACAAACCAACTTGCCAAACACCAGGGTGTGTTTGATTGGGCGGACTGGATAAGGGGGGATTAGAATCCATCGGACTTGAGTCCTGGGACTGTGAATCCCCCGGACTATTTGGTCGGATTGGATATGTATCCTGTGTTTGTTTTTTCATGGGATTAGATGTCTGGAAAGGACTATTTTTAGTGAATCCAACGTTTGGTTGGACGGACTGGATAAGATAAATAAACAAAAGACTATTTTACCTTTTTTCAATTGTTTACTAAGTAATAGTAATATTAAACATATCTTTAATATTTTAATTATTTTTAATTAAATAAATTTGTTTTTTTAAAATTAAATAAATAAAATATCAATAAAATTTGTTTTAAATCATTACTGTATAACAAATCATTATTTTTTTTTACATACAAAACTTTACTGTGTTTGTTTATTTACACAATTAAATAATTTACTGTGTTTGTTTATTTACACAATTAAATAAATTTATTTTTTTACACAATTAAATAAATAAATAACCACTAAATTTGTTTATATTATTTTTTTAATTAAAATTTTAAATAAAACACCTATTACAATTTAAATAATGAAATTAAATAAATTATAAACAAAATTTTAAAATAAAACATCAATAAAATATCTATAAAAAATTATTTTAAAAAATTAAATAAATAAAACATCAATAAAAAGTTAAATAAAATTATTTTATTTTTAAATTGAGACATTTAAATTTTATTGAATTTTAGTAAATATAATACATAATTAAATAGTAGAGGGTCAAAATAGTCATTTTCGCATCTAATCCCAACAGTGGATAGTCCTCCACTTTCTGTCCCACCCCCCCAGGACACAATAGTCCCCCATATGGGGGACATGGAGTCCGGCCGGACATGGAGTCCGGCGGACTAAAAAAAAATCAAACGGCGGACAAGGAGTACTATTTGGATTACAATCCAAATAGTGGATAGTCCTCCCCCTAATCCCCCCAATCAAACAACCCCCCAAGAGTATTATGAGTTTTTTTGTTTCTAAGGGTTTGGATTATGCGGTACTTACATGTAGGTTTTAATAAGTGGATTTGTTGTCTAATAGGTCCTATGAAAAAAATTTGTTATCAAAAAAATTACTAATTATAAGTTTTAGCTATAATTTATAAAAATCTTGACCAAAAAAAGTTATTAATTATCAATTTTTAGCAATATATATAAAAAATTGTCACAAAAAAATATTTTTAGCGACAATTTTACCAAGACTTATTTTCAATAGAACTTGATGGGAATTAAGTTTAACTTTTAGGACCTATTGATAGTTTCTCGTGGATTATCTCTAATTAATTAAACTGTATCCTCTGGCCTGTGGGACCCTCATGGTGCCGCACCAATGAATTGCTTCGTTTAATTTTTAAACCCTTAAATTTGTATTACCTATTAAAAAAAAATTAGATTGACTTGATAATTATAATTATATAATTGTCATATTTGTCTTAAAAAAATAAACTATTTATTTTCAAAATTATACTTCACCTCTCTTTTTTAAAGGTAAATATGATAAAATTTTATAACTACGGTTGTCAAATAAATTTTTTTTTTTTTGGGTCATGAATGATTTAGCAGCAAAGGTTTAAAATTTAAAGATATGTGGCATGTTCTTGGGAGGGTTAGTACAACCCAAAGAATGGTCCTGTTTGGTAGAGTTGTGAAAAAATAATTGTAGATTATAATTTAACAGATTATGGCTTATAATTGTGAACATAAGCTGTTTGGTGCAGCTGTGTGATTATAGATTTAAACAGCTGAATAGTGTTTGGTTAATAAGCTGTAAAATAGCTTTTTATGTGTAATTAGTCTTTTTGCCCTTATATGATATAAAAATGATTATTTTGTCATTTTTTCAGATTTAATTTTAAAAAATTATTTTCATTAATAAAAGTTAATATAATTAGTATTACAAAAAATTATCATTTTATTAATAGTATCACTTAGTATAATTTTTTTTCATTTTTTCATTATAAATTAATTAGTGTCAATTAATGGCTTAATTAGCATCAATTAATTCTAAAATTATTAAACAGTATCAATTAGTATAATTTTTTTCATTTTTTCATTATAAATTAATTAGTCTCAATTAATGGCTTAATTAACATCAATTAATACTAAAATTATTAATAGCACCAATTAGTATAAATTTTTTTCATTTTTCATTATAAATTAATTAGTCTCAATTAATGGCTTAATTAACATCAATTAATACTAAAATTATTAATAGTACCAATTAGTATAATTTTTTTTCATTTTTTCATTATAAATTAGTTAGTGTCAATTAATGGCTTAATTAGCATCAATTAATACTAAACTTATTAATACTATCAATTAGTATAATTTTTTTTTTTCATTTTTTCATTATAAATTAATTAGTCTCAATTAATGGCTTAATTAACATCAATTATTATTTTTTATTCATTAATTATTATTATTTTTAATTAAAAAAACACTGAAAACATCCCCACACACACAAAAAAAAAAAAAAAAAAAAAAAAAAAAAAACTAAAAACCCTAGCTTCGGCGGAACAACGGCGATGAACTGGAGCTAAGGTTTCAGATTGATCCACAGAGAGAGAGAGAGAGCCGTCACGTCGACAGCCCCTTTTTCTCCTCTTCCTCCTCCTTCTCATCTCACCGCCGGCGTGGATCACGAAGAGGGAGAGAGAGCTAGGGTTCACGCTGTCGATTGCGAAGAGGAAGAGAGAGGTAGGGTTCACACTATCGATCGCGATGGTTCACATCGTGATGGTCAAATCGCGATGGAGAGCGATCGGAGAACACTGGAGAGAAAGAGAGAGAGAGAGAGAGAAAAGAGACAGAGCTTTGGTCGCCTGAAATCGACCTGCTCGTAGAAAATCGCCCTGGTTTGCTGGAAATCGCCTCTCTCCATTTGTGTGAGAGAGAAAAAATGAGTGTTATTGATTTTTATACATGGCACACTTGTAATTAGCATCGATTGGGAAGGACATTTAAGTCATTTTATGCCCCTCATTTCAGCTTCTTGCATAAGCTCAAATCATAAGCACCGCTGGAGCTGCTTATAGGTTTAAGCTCAAAATAGCTTAATGAAAGTTATAATTTATCTATTTAAGTTTTACCAAACATACCAAAATAACTTAATTTAAGTTAAAAATTGATTTAGACTGCTTTTAAGTACTACGAAACAGGCCTAATATAGCATTGTGAAACAAAAAAACAAATAGATGAGGAAATTTAACAACTTGTTAAAAAGAAAACAAAAAAATAAATAAAAGAGGGGTTGATAGTTATATGACTAACTTGAAAATGAGGAGTCCATCGATCAACTATTGTTTAAGGCCATTGCCTCCACTTTGCTGATACAACAAACCATGTGCTACTATCGCCTTTTTTTCTCAATTAAGGATATGCTTTTCAATGGATCCACAGTGTTAAATGCGAGTGGGAAGTGAGGACGCTGCTGTGTCACAGTAGCGATCGCCTGTGAATTGGTAGAGGTTTTTTTTATTTTTTATTTTTTATAATTTAAACTGTTCATATTATAAGATTCATCAAATATATCATTCATACAAAAAATCAAGTTGATCAGAAATCTATAACTCCATGATCAGATTCAAATTACTTCACAATTATCAAGATAATCTTAACCGTTTATTTTTTAAAAAACAAATATGTTATTGTTATAAAGTTATAGATTTTCAATCAATTTGATTTTTATATAAATGATCTATTCAACAAACTTATAATATGGACGGTTTGAAGCATTAAAAAAGTTGGAAAAACTTTCCACCGACTCACAGCCGATCAGCATCCCCAGGTCCATGTGAGTGTGAGTGTGAGTGTGAGTGTGAGAGAGACAGAGAGAGAAAAAAAAAAAAGAAGAGAATTGGAGAAAGTCTTGTATCACATGATAGGCGCTCATGTGTCTCAAATTTTTATGTCTCATATCACCCATAATTATTGAATCTGTTTTAAGATTTGTATACTTTAAAATTTTTATATAATTTGATAAACATAATTATTTTGAAATATAAAACAAAGAGTTTTAAAAAGTAAAAATTAATTTATTCTGTTTTGTTTTAGTGGTCGTCTGGGGTTTATTTTTTGGTGACTTTTTTAAAAAAAAAATTTAGAAGCTCAAAGAGTTATTAA
The DNA here is from genome assembly GCA_036172215.1 of Camellia granthamiana. Taxonomy (NCBI): domain Eukaryota; kingdom Viridiplantae; phylum Streptophyta; class Magnoliopsida; order Ericales; family Theaceae; genus Camellia; species Camellia granthamiana. The sequence goes on along the minus strand of CM069903.1, from coordinate 15,847,874 downwards.
TATGTTTGGAAAGTTGCTAAAAATATATTTTTTTGTGAATGAAAAAGTTATAATATTTGACTTTTTTAACTGATTACAAATAGGGGAAAGTACCAATAAATCCCAAATTTGGAAATGTTAAACTATTTAGTCCTGAATGTTTTTTGTTGGACTAATAGGTCCTATTTCTCTAAAAGCTTACTATAGGCCTTTTTATGTCTAACATTATTCATCGAACATCAAACATTAGCAACGTCAGAATTATTTATCAAACATCAAACAGTACCAACGTCAGGATTATTCGTATAATTTCGGTGAGAACATTATCAACGTTAGAATTATTCATCCAACATCTAACATTATCAAACGTCAGGATTATTCATCAAACATCAACCATTAAACATTAGGATTATTCATCATACATCAAACATTATTCATCAAACATCAAACACAACCATTAAACATTAGAATTATTCATCAAACATTAAACATTATTCATCAAAGATCAAACATTATAATCAAAATAACGTCAAACGTCAAACATCACAACATCATCATCAAAACGACATCAAACATTTTGAGTATTTCAAACATCAAAAATTAATGTAGATGAAGCAACATCATCAAATCGGCAACATCATCGTGGGTGTTTCAAACATCAAACACCACCAACATTAATTATCAACATGTGAACATCATCTTTCAGGGTTTATTATTACTTCATTGTCTTCAACAGATTCAAGAACAGAACACTCGCTTTCCAAATCCATTAAAGAATGTGATATTGAGGCCTCCCCGAATTCATATCAAGATCGAGAACGATCAACCATCATGGGGGAGAAAAGAATCTGATAAAAATCAATTACACCAAATCAATTGAAATTGAATTCATCAACAAAACATCATCAAAAAACATCAACAACATCAAAATGGAGGAAGTCGAGCGATTTCTGTTATTGATTTTGAGTTGGTGAAAAAGGTATGAAAACGGAGAATTAGGGTTTTTATTTGGGCGTGAAATAGTTGAACTTCAAGCCCCGATCGAGTAGGGTTACAGTGCCGTCGTCGGAATCGACGACGGTCTTCCCTCTGCCGCTCGAACAGCAGGTGTTATTTCTGGCGACTTCGTCTGGGATGAAGCATTTTCCGGCGAATTTCTCCTCGAAGAACTCAAATTTCCTCCACTGGTACATCCCTCCAACGAAGACTGTGATTGAATTTATGTATCTATATATATATATATAGAGAGAGAGAGAGAGAGAGAGAGAGAGAGAGAGAAAGAGAGAGATGTCTCTATTTTATGGCGGTTTGCTGGACAACTGGAGAGCTTGTGTATTCATGTCGTGTATGGTTGTGAAAATGTTGCGAAACGATCATCATAAACAACTTCTAAAACCATCCTGAAGGACTCCATAAAAGGAAGAAGATAGGTCGGTGGTTCAAATCGCATTTTTTCAGAGATTCCACTCATGATTTAAATGATAATGATTTTTGTTGTTTATGTTTAAATGAATCTGATATGTTATTTTGTCCTGAATGTTTGTTACGATGTTGTTTTTGATGATGTTGTGATGTTTTAGGATGTTGTTCTGATGATGTTTTACGATGTAATTGATGATATTAATATTTTTATGATGTTGATTTTTTATAACGTTTTGTAGTGATGTTGGTGATGTTTTTTAGGACTAAATGGTTTAATAAAAAACATTCAGGACCAATTAGTGTAACATTTATTAAAATAGGATTTATGAGTAATTTTTCCTTACAAGTAACTTACCGATTTTTTGATTTTTTAAACCAAAAAGTTGGCTTTTTAGGCTTGACCCCAAACGACCCCTCAAGATCTTTTTTTTTTTATATATATAAATTACAAATATATCTTTTGAGATTTTGTTAAAATATGAATTGTTTCTTATGATTTTAAAAATTACAAATACCTCATTATTAAAAATTTTTATTTAACATAATTAGTAGGAAATTTTTTTTTCTAACTACTCTCATATATAACAAAAAAATTGTCTGAATTGTTAATTGAAATATATTTATAATATTATTAAAAACTCAATTGATTGGATAATTTATTAATGAAAATGATAATTTGTTATACAATTAGAAACTTAAAGGAATGGGATATAATTTTCAAAATTATAGGGAGTAATCCATATTCTAAAGAAACATGTGCTTGTAATTTACCTCTTTTTAATTTAAAAAAATAATTTGGTGAAAAATATTTTTAAAATAAAAATATTCCTAATTTTCATAAGACTTTCGCTTTCTAGGGTAAAAATAATTCTTAAGAATTTAAAAATACCTTTTTAGTATTTATTTTTAACAAATTAGTTTTTATTATTTCAAAAAAAAAAAAATTGAGAATCTTTGAGCCCTCGTGACTAGTAAAACTTGCACCTATGAAACTGTTAATGATTCAGAACTCTACATAAAGTTCTAGTAATGTGGTATGAAGTGAAACTCATATGTGATATGATATATATATTTATGTTTTTTTTTTTTTTTCTCTTGTCACATCACTAAAATTCTTTTTAAAATTCTAAAATTAAAACTTTCTATCATTGTTGTTATTTAAAAGTAGGTTTCACTTAAGTTTAAATTTGAACTTGAAAAAATGTAAGTGGCTTGAGGTTCACTCGGGATTTCGTAATTCAAAACCGTTCACTGTGTTTAGTTTCAATTTTCTGGATTCAATTTTTTGAAAATTGAGTTTTTGTTTTTAGTGAATATTTTTAAAATTTTAAGTAATTTTTAAATTTTTGTAGATGCACCTTACTTAGATATATCTAAAAAGTAAAATATTTATAAAAAAAAAAATTTAAAAGATCAATAAATTCACAAGAATACAAAAAATATATTAAATTCTTGTATTTTTTTGTATTTTTTGATATTTAGTGAATTTTTTTAAAAAAAAATTCACAAATATTATACTTTTTAAATCTATTTATGTTAGGTGTATCTAAAAATTAAAAATAAATTGCTTAGAACATTAATAAAATTCAGTGAAAACAAAAAAATACGGAAAATAATAAATTTTAATTTTTTAAAAAAGTGAATCTTGAAAAATCAAACCAAACAAGCCGGTTAATTTTATGGGGGATGCACCAATAAATCCCAAATTAATAACTTATGCACTGTTTAGTCCTAAAAGTTTTCTTATAGACTGAAAGGTCCCATTACAATGTTAATAACATCAGATACAATGTTAATAACATCAGAGTCATGTTACAAACATTAGATTTCAAACATCTAATGTTTATCAAATTTCAATAATGTTTGAAAATATAGGATGAAAAACATCTAATATTCATCAGATTTCAATAAATTTTGAAATTATAGAATGAAACATCAGATCATTTACATCATTTACATCATGCTGATGTAAAAATGGGACTAAATGGAGCATAAGAAAACTTTTAGGACTAAATGGTTCAACGTTTCAAAAACTAGGACTTATGGGTAAATTTTATAGGGTCTTCCGTGTATATCATTCTATGAAAAAAATAATAATCGCAATCTTTTTATTTTATTGCATTTGTGTAAAAAAAAAGAAAGAAAAGATGATTAATTTAAAAAACATATTTGTCAGCCTTTTTTTTTTTTGTTTGAGCTATTTTTTTTTTTATTATAAAACAAACGCGATAAAATGACTGTCAACCAGATTTGCTTATGTTAAGAAGTCATTACAAGTTTAAAAGCTAAAAATGTACAAAAAATATTAACTTATTTTTTTACTAGTAATTTTTTATAAATTTATCTTTAGTCAATAAATTAACTCATTAACTAACTCTTCAAGAAAACTTGAGTGTAAAATACAAATAAACACTTCACATTTTAGTTAATTAGAAATTAGAATATATATATCTTTCATTTTTTTAGTTTTGTAATAGTCGTCACAGTGCTTATGTGAAAAGGAACTATAGTTCAACTTCGTGTTCATATTCAATTATCCTAAATTTCTAGTCAACCCTCCCTTTCATTCCTATCAACAATCTCCTACAACAAAATTCATTTTAGGCCTATTTGGTATAGTTTTTTTAGGAGCCGCTATTTTTACTTTATTTTACTATGAAACATTCATTTCTTTGTTTTTATTATATATAATAACATTAATACTCTTTCACATAAAAAAACGTTTCTTGAAAAAATCAATTTCAAGAATATTAATCACTGTGTTTGGTTTCAATTTTCTGAATTCAATTTTTTTTAAATTGAATTTTTTATTTTTCGTATTTTTTAATTGTTAGTAAATATTTTTAAAATTTTAAATAATTTTTTTACTTTTTTAGATGCACCTTACTTAGATGTGCCTAAAAAGTAAATTTTTGTAAATTTTTTTTAAAAATAATAATAAATAAATACGAATACGAAAAATATACTTAATTTTTATATTTTTTTATATTTTTGGAATTTAGTGAATTTGTTTGAAAAAATCATAAATATTATACTTTTTAAGTGTATTTAAGTTAAGTGTATATAAAAATTTTAAAAATTTCTTAAAATGTTAAAAAGATTCAATAAAAATAAAAATAAAAAATGAAAAATAAAAAGTTTCAATTTTCTGAAAAGTGAATCTTGAGTTAGAAAACCAAACAAGCTAAGGCACCGTTTGGGAAGATGATTTGTGGCTATTTTAGCCACAACAAACAAAACATCACATCCAACCCATAAGGGTGTCTCTATTTACTCACCATCTTTCATCTCAATGCACACCACTACTCAAGGCACACCTCTAATAATTTAATAAATAATAATTTTGCTTAATACACACCATAATGTTCTATTTTTACCCTTAGTCACACACCCCACCACCACCACCTGTAACCCAACTCCGTCGCCGGCGACGGTGTAGTCGCTCTCTCTTCTCCTCTCTTCTTCGTCACCGGTACCGCCACTCACCGGTCCCCTCCTTTCCCCCTCACTGGCACTGTCTCTTCCCCTGGAACAAACCTTGGTCACTATAGCGATACCCTATAGATTGAATGACTAAAATTGGAAGCATTATAGTAATAATTAACAATCAAACCCTTCAAAAATTCGTAATACAGAGGTGAAACCTCCAAATCATCTTCCAAAACAAAGGCAAACTCGTCATCCGAACTCGGCTACCACAACTCCAACCACAGCGCTTGCAACCCTACATTTCCAATCCAGTAAAGCACCAATTTTTCACCAAATTCCCAAACAAACCCATCAACAAAATCCAGAAGTCGACGCGATTCACTCAGTTTTGTATCAAAATTATCAGTTAAATTGTTCGTGATTTTGAAGTGGTCAATGAAGATGTGAAGATTGACCCTGTCATTGTGGTAATGGGCATTGGAGAGAGATACAAGGCAGCGAGAGAGAAAGAGAGGTAATGCGATCAAAGGCGAGGACGTTGATGGTGAGAATGAAATTGGTATTGGTATTGGTGTGATTAGGTAAAATGGGAGTGGTACAGTGGTTTTGGTTGAAGAAGGAAGTGGTTTGGAAAGACTAAAAATTGAGGTAGTGAGAAGTTGTAGAGAGAGAAGAGGAAGAGAGATGAGAGAGAGATGGAGGGGTTGTGGTGGTGGTGGTGGTGGTGACCACGGCTGTTAGGATTTCATGAAAGATGATGAGGGTAATTTAGGTATTTGATTGAGGGATATAATTGTAATTATATTTTTTTTAGAAAATGGTGTGTCTTGAGGTGAAAGTTGGTTTGTAAATAGAGGCACCCAACCCATAATCATTATACTCTTCTCTCACAAAAAAAGTCAAAAAAACCAAAAAGTCCTTCTCAAACCAAGCTTTTTAGCCCACGCTAAAATAGTCAAAAAATCAAAAAATCAAAAAGCCAACCCACTACCCAAATAAAGCCTAAATATAACTATGTATAATAAGGACAAATAAAAGAATGTATTTGAAACAAAGTGAAATGAGAATTACGGTTTCTCTTTTTTTTTTTTGGTTAAATTAAAATTTGATAATTTAAAAGTTGAAGTTAAAAATAAACTTTTTCAAAATTTTGATAAATTTTAAAAAAAAATTTATTTAAATTAATTGTTATCTTATAAATTATAAGAAGGAACCACACCAAATAATCTCAAGTATATTTGTTTTGTACCAACGAATTTGGCAACAAATGATACATTTTATGTTGACCTTAACTAGCACGGGACGGTGCCTTGCACAAAATATTATAATCAAAACTTGAGACTTTTGATTATACTAATATTTTGATTATAATATTTTGTCAAGAGTGAAAGACATATAATAACTTGCATTCAACATTAATAAGATTATTTGGATCTGTTTATTGGTACAGTTTATATCTTTTTATTTTTTATTTTTAAATATTAAAAAATGTTTGATATACTTTTTACTTTCATTTGTAATGTAAAATAATTTAAACAAGTTGAAAAACAAATCATTGGGAATCATTTTGATATTTTTAATTATTATTTTGTAATTATTAAATTCTAAATTATAATAAATTATACCAAAGGAGACCATTATTTAAAATTTTGATTGAGTCACTTGGAATCTTATAGGTGGCGACTTGATGATTGCGTTTAAGCATATGCTAGAACACAATTATATTAATTATCTTCATTTTATATTATTTATAAAGCAAAATTCAAGTTGAAAATGTCAATAGATTTCAATTTCACTGCTCTAATCTTTATCAAAATTTAAAAATAGAGAGAAAGAACTCGAGATACTTAAAAAAATAAAAATAAAATTACGACACTTTCAAATGATTTTATAATTTTTTATATATATATATTTTTACCTATTTTGAAAATAATTTTTAATTTGACCGACGAGTTTTGCTACATCCTCATTTCATCACCTTCAGTTACATATCTACTTATGTGGCAAATAATTTTAAAAGAAAATAGAATAATTTAAGAGAATTGATTGGTTGTAAGAGTTTATTTATATTAATTATATATTGAATTTGATATTGATGATTAACTTATTAAAACTTTTCAATAACAAAAATATTAGGGGTTGTGAAAACCTCACAAAAAAATTGAAAAGCAACTACATTGTTTATTATTAATCAAAAAAGTTAAACGTCACATCAAAATGTTGTAGTAATTTCTTTATAAAAGTTAATAATAATAAAAAAAACTCATACAATTAGAGCGTCTCCAACCCCATATCAAATATTTCATCAAATTTAAATTTGATGAAATGCGCTTGCTTTTTGTACTCCAACACTGACATTAAAACCATATCAAATAAGGAGAAAACAAAAAATTTCGTCAAATTGAGAGAGGCTTTGGGTTCGTTTGGTTTGAATTTCCCAAAAATTTTTGGGAAAATTTCTCTACAAATGAGTTTTCAGAAAAACTCAAACCAAACAAATTTTTCCAAAAAAATTTCCCAAAACTTGTAAACCAAACAAGTTTTCCAAACAAATCTCTCTCTCATACACATCAAATCAATCACTTTTTCCAAAACTCTCTCTCAAAATAATTTTCCAAAACGTCTTTCCAAAAAAACCAAACCAAACAACTTTTCGTACTTTTTATCTCCCAAACTCATCTCCCAAACTCAAACCAAACATACCCTTTATCGTTTATCAAATTACTGTAGATAGCCGTCGGTGACCATACACCGAACAACCGCCTTGTCAACCGGCCTTGCAAAGTTATCCATTTTAGGATTTCGTCAATTTATACAAGCCGGATGACCCCCTGGATATCCTCTCAGACATTCACCCCGTCAACTGATTGTTTGATGAAAATTAAAAAATTAACATTAGAGCATCTCCAACGGTTCAGCAAAACTTTCATCAGATTTGAGTAAAAAATGTGCGATTTCCTTGATTTGATACTTCGCGCTCCAACAGTTTTCATCAAATTCGTTTCACCAAATTGGCGCCGGGCAACCGGTTGGGTGACCGGCCGGTCGACCGGCCGGTCAACCGGTGAAGCCCAAAATTTTTTTTTTTTTTTTTTTTTTTAACCGGTTTGAACCTTTTGAACTGAACTTTTTGGACTCCTGGGTGGTCGACCGGGTGGTCAACCGGCCGGTCGACCGGGTGGTCGACCACCTAGGCAAAAAAAAATTTTTTTTTTTTTTTTTTGGACTGTTTGAACCGTTTAGTGAACTGTCTGAATTTTTTTCTGGGGTGACCGGTTGGTCAACCGGTTGGTCACCCGGATGGTCGCCCGGTTCTCTCATCCCAACGGTCAGTAACAGTAATTTGCTGAAATACTCCGCCTGTACTCAGTTTGGTGAAAGATTTGCTGAATTCTGAATTTGATATCAATCTGATGAAACGGTTGGAGCATGAAAAGGGGCCTTTTTCATCAAAATTTAAATTTGGTGTTGGATTTGGTTAACCGTTGGAGATGGTCTTAGTATGCATGATATCAAACGAAACTTTTATTCAAATATTTATTCAAATTTTTTAAATTTGAATAAATGTTAAAGATGCTGTTAGTGAAATCATAATAGATGGCTTTCACTCCATTTTATATACTTTTTTTAATTGTGGTTTGATGATGCTCTCATAATTTTGAAGTTTTGAAATTAGGGACGATAATGAGTTGGATTTTTTGAGATTTTAAGCATGAATTTTTAATTTTTAATTTGATTATTTTAGTGATACAATTTCAAACTTTATACTAATCGTAATAGTAATAGTTTTAACCTTTTTACTCCTATACTCAACCTTACTTTATTAATGCTCTCTGAAACTTTTTTTTTTATTATAATAAGAATCTATAATATGGTAAAAGGGAGTTTTTAACCCATAAGACCTCTAAGAGTTTCAAAATTTTAATCTAAATTGCACAAATTTTTTATTTTTAAAAATTAAAAAAATCTTCTATTGATTAGCTTTTATTCAAGCAAAAAATAAAAAATTAAAATTAATATCTCTTGATTTATAACTTTCAAATGAAAAACATATCAGATCTTAAAAAAATGAAAAGTATACTAATCCATTTCAAAAATTTAAATTTGAAGGTCAGTAAATATGAAAAGTAATCTATTAATTTAAATTTAAAATTGGCACAATATAAATTTAAAATGATAATGATCTATCTCATGATTTATAAGTTTTAAGGATAAATTACAAATACACCCCCTGAGCTTTGCTTAAAGTACAAATTGCCCATGTGATTGGAAAATTACAAGTATTCCCTTATTAGAATTTTTTATTTAACATAATTAAATAAGAAAATGAAATTTATAATTGCTCTCGTATACATTAATAAAATTGCCTAAATTATTAATTGAAATATATTTCTAACATCATTAAAAACTGTTAATTGATTTGATAATTTATTAATAAAAGATGCGACTTGTTATAAAATTAGAAACCTCAGGGGGGTGAATGTAATTTTCAAAATCACATGGGGTGATTCGTATTTTAATCAAACCTTAGGGGGTGTATTTGTAATTTATCCAAGTTTTAAACACTAATTTAAAATGATCATAATTAGCTAATAATTTTTGTATTAAGGAGAAATAAGAGTGACATTAAAATTATTTATATATTTTACAAAAGAATACTTTTAAAAAAAAGATATTATCAGAATTTTAAAATCTCATACAAAATCTATATACTATTATAATTGCAAAACATTATCATCTTATTAAAGCTGAAAGTTGCAATTCTTTGTTTTTTAATTTTATTTTTTTGATTTTGTTTAATTTTTGTTAATATGTGTCACAATATGATTGGTCTATAAATTAATTTTGTATTCTTAAAATAAAATTTTAAATTTAGATTCTTCTTTAAATTATGTTACATGAATAAGATCAATATAACAACCCGAAAATTTAAGTTGTCCCTTAAATTTTATACTAGTATTATGGTTGTATGTGATAATATATTATTAAATAAATAATAACAAATGCATAATCTAATTTGGCATTGGATTATCAAATATGGGATTAATTAGAGATTATTATTTGGGGTCAAATTAACAGAAATATGGAATTATAATACTAGTTGGGCCAAATTAAAGTTAAAGATAGTAAATAAATAAATATAAAAGTAAGAGTAAATAAATAATAATAATAATAATAATAATAATAATAATAATAATAATAATAATGGGTATGGTAGTAAAATAAATAATTAATTTTCTGTTGATATACGATAGAGTGTAATTTAATTAGGAATTAATTAATTTATATAATTATATTAAAAAACTGGATCAAAATGTAATTATCTTAACAACAATGCTCCATACACCCAGTGGGGGTCGCACCCCCAGTGAGGTGGCGAGCCCCCACTGGCCGAAATCCAAAAAAAAAAAAAAAAAAAAAAAAAACTGTTTTTTCTCGCCCAACCCCGGGCCGACACCTCACTGGGGGTCGACCCCCAGTGGGGGCATAATGCATTAATCTTATCTTAAATATTTATTAAAGATAAGTATGAATCCATGTAATTTATTATCAAATCTAGAGTGGGATACGCGGGCCACGTAATGTTCTTACCTCCTATAGGGAGGAGCTGCTCCACTGTGGAAAGAAAAGGAAAAAAGAGTGAGAAATGAAGGGAAAGGAAGCGAAGAAAAAGGAAAGAAAATAATGAAAGTTGAAAGAGTTTTTGGTAGTAGAAAGAAAGAGTAAGGAATTACTTTCAATGTGAGTTATATTATACATTGAGTTATCATAATATATTTTACGTATATTTTGACTTACCATATTTATTTTATACAAATTATGTTTTATAAATTATTATAAATTATATTAATATTTTAATTAAGTGGATTAATTTCTGAACTATATTTGTTAAAATGAAACCCATGGATATGTTTGTTTATATTTTAAAGAATATTTGACTATGACCTGATAAACAAATATATTTTGTAAGTACCACCACGGGATGGATTTATTAACTTCTGTTCTGTGCGGACCAAAGTGCTGTACGGAGATAAGTGTTACACTATTGTGGGAGTCACCTCTATAATCTGTTCGAGCCACCTCTTGAATCCGGACCTCTGTTATGACTGTCACTCCTGTGACCTCTGTTCTGTTCTGTTCGGTACCGTGGTTATAGTTATTTATTTACATAATCTCAGTTTTTCTACTTAAATTATTATTTGTTCAGACTAAGTTATCTTAAATATTTTAGTTACATAACTATCCATGATTATTTTGTATCCCTTATACTCTTGGTATAATATTTCTCACTTTGCCATGTGCTTATAGCTATTTACTAAATTTTCAGGAAACAATGCAATTCAGAAATAGTTTTTGGAAAGTCTTAGACGCGGGGCTGCGGAATAGACACACAACGCTTTTATGATATTTTTATATGTAAATATCGGTCTTTTTGGTCAATAAATTTTGTTACAAAAATAGAAGTTCCGATGATTATTTTGGCATCCTCACTTAACTATTATTTCCGCTTGTATTTATTAATTTGTTCAAGAATTGGTCATCACGATGCGTAACCCTTGGATACGGGGAGCGGGTCGTGACAAATGGTATCAGAGCAATGGTTCATAAAATAATAAATAAAATGATAAAACAAATCATCATTGGAGTATAGGACACACGCACATTTAAGAAGTAGGATAGTGGGTAATTAGTATTTAAATATTATATTTTGTTAGTTGATTTAATTATATTATAATTTTATATGATTTTATATATATAATTTTTTTTTTGTACATAATTTGTAAGGGATATTAGATATAATTTATATTTGTTATAGCAAAAGAAGAAAAAGAAACAGAGGGTGTCAGGCTCAAGCACCCACCAAAATTATAATATAATTAAATACATAGAATTTCCAGATCAGTATTAAAAAAAAAAATCCATTTCGATTTTTTAAAAGTGGGTTCAAATTATAAAGATACTAATTTTAAAACTATTTTTCGTCAGTGGAAAGTTCACGGATAAAAGAAATGGGCATTCATCTCAAATTCCTTCAACTTCTCCGTATGATTCTGTCATTTCACTTCCAGTCTGTTTAATTGTGTTCTTATTTTATTTTATTTTATTACAAAACTAATGGAAAGTTTTTAAAATCACCGATTGTTTCTCATTTTTGCCCAAAATAATTTTTGACACTTAGACAGTGAGTTGTTTTTGGTAAAAAAAATTTTGAGGTAATATTTTCTATCAGATTAATTATTTAATATATATTTATTACAGTGCGCAGCGGATAGCTTACACCTATGACAAATTTCGAGGACGAAATTTTTAAAAGGAAGGAAGATTGTAACAACCCGAAAATTTAAGTTGTCTCTCAAATTTTATACTAGTATTATGGTTGTATATGATAATATATTATTAAATAAATAACAATAAATACATAATCTAATTTGGCATTGGATTATCAAATATGATATTAATTAGAGATTATTATTTGGGGTCAAATTAATAGAAATATGGAATTATAATACTAATTGGGTCAAATTAAAGTTAAAGATAATAAATAAATAAATATAAAAGTAAGATTAAATAAATAATAATATTGAAAACAACAACTAGAACAACAACAACAACAATAATAATATTAATGGGTGTGGTAGTAAAATAAATAAATAATTTTCTGTTGGTATACAATAAAGTGTAATTTAATTATGAATTAATTTATTTATATTGTTCTATTAAAAAATTAGGTCAAAGTGTAATTATCTTAAATATTTATTAAAGATAAATATGAATTCATGTAATTTATTATCAAATCTGGAATGGGATACGCGGGCCACGTAATGTTCTTACCTCCCTATAGGGAGGAGCTGCTCAACTGTGGGAAGAAAAGGAAAAAAGAGAGAAAAATGAAGGAAAAGGGAGCGAAGAAAAGGGAAATAAAATAATGGATATTGAAAGAGTCTTTGGTAGTGGAAAGAAAGAGTAAGGTACTACTTTTAATGTGAGTTATATTATATATTGAGTTACCATAATATATTTTACGTATGTTTTAACTTACTAAATTTATTTTATACAAGTTTTGTTTTATAAATTATTATAAATTATATTAATATTTCAATTACGTGGATTAATTTTTGAACTCTATTTGTTAAAATGAAACCCATGGATATGTTTGTTTATATTTTAAAGAATATTTGACTATGACCTTATAAACAAATATGTTTTGTAAGTACCACCACGAGAATCCCACGCCTTGGGGGACTGTTAGCACCATAAATCTGTAATTTTTATTATTATTTATTATTTATATAATTGCAGGACATGTGGCATCTTCCTACTCATTTGGAGGTTATAAGAAGTTATGAAATGTGAAAAAAATGATGGAGAATAAAGTGGAGAACATGGAGCATGAATTGAAGGTTATGAAGACATAGAGAGATATGTGGCATTGTAGGAATGAAGATGGAAGAGTGAATAGTTTTAGGTGGTTATTGGATAGTTATTACTGGAAGTTTTTTCCTACAAATATTTGCTTATAAATAGCCATTCAGGGCTACATGGTAAAGATCCAAAATTCAAATCAAAGACAATTGATTTCTATTTTTCTTGTCATTTTCCTTATCTCAGGAGTAGTTTAATATAGATTTCTTTTCGAAGCATTTATTTTCAGCATTTTCTTTTCGAAGTATTTTATGCACTTCCTTTTCGAAGCATAAGAGTAGAGGTAAGTAATTATTACTTTGATTGTTCAGTCAATCGTCTTTCTCCGTCTCCCTCATTCTTCTTTTAATTTTTCTTTTCGCTGCACTTGGCAATTTTAAAGTCCTCTTCGTTGAGGCAAAAAAACCGTCAACGTAATCGTTTGATAATTGGCTTGAATTTAATTTGTAAGGATTTTTCAATCCTTGCTGGCACGCTCGCATTTATGATATTTTTCTTCATAGAAAAAATAAGCCAACAATTTTTTGCACGCTCAGTGGGACTGCCAAGTGTAAGAAATGATAAACGATTTGGATTTCACCATTCGAACTTGTCAATATAAAATATATTGGCGTGAAAGAAAAATTTTGGATCTTCAAGAAACGATCCATTTTCTTGATGAAAAAAATTTCCATATTGTTTCTTCATTACCATATTATTTGGTAAAAGAAAAAATACACCACTTAATTGGAGTAACTCATCAACTTGATGTAGAAATTTGTCAATGGAGACATGAGTTGTTAACCCTTTTTGTCAAGTCTTTAATGACTAAATTTTGCGGGGTTTTACAAAATGTTTTTAAGTCATTTGTGACTAAAATTAGTGAAAATATAATTTCATCAATGGCTCGGGGGTCGAAAAACTCATTTTTAAAGAGCCAATTTATGAAAATAATATGGCTAAAAAGTATGTTGTTGAGCCAAATATAGTTAAAAATAATGTTCCATATAAGGCTCGGGGAGTTGAAAAATTCATTCTTAGAAAGTCAAGCCATGGAAAAAACATGTCTATGGAGGATTTTCACGAGCCATTAATGGCTAAAATAAAAAAAACAGCCCCATTTGTCTATGAATGATAAAAATTATTTGGCCAAAGAGCATATTCTCAACCCAAACATGGCTAAGAATGATGAACAATTTAATGTTCATGAATCTGAATTTTTTGAAATTGTTCAAAATGTCAAGTTGTTTGAATTTTTAAGGCCATCTTGTACTGTGGTTCTTGGTGTTCAAAACCTACTTTGGATTTGTGGATCACACCAAAATATAATTATGATAATGTGGCTAATAAAATTAACAAATTGTTCTTATGAGTTCGAAACACTAAGAACAGGGGATGACCATTTAAAATGTATGAATTTAGTTAGGAAAAGCCTATGCATTTAAATAAGTGGTTGAGAATAGCTTATCTTTTCAAATTGATGACCAGTTATTTGTATGTACACAATCAAAGCATCGAAGATACATTCGAAGGTTGATTACTTCACATTCGAAGCTGTGTAAAACTTTGAAGATACATTCGAAGCATTAAGAGTTGTTTCGAAGGTTGATTACTTTACCTTTGAAACTGTATAAAGCTTCGAAGATACATTTGAAGCATCAAGCCTAACCTTTAAACTTCATTGTAAGTATCAGCATCCTATATCAATGCTTCCAACCTTCGAGGGGTGATGTTGTTCCTTCAAAATTGTGCCGCAAGACCTTCGAACGATGAATTTGGTATTTTATACCACCTTCGAAGCTTGTTATTGATCATCTAGTCATAATTTCATACTTATTCGAAGCATTTTATTAGTGCTATTATATCATTCGAAGCACTTTGTTGATATTATTCGAAGCATTTTATTGCTTAGATTAGTCATGTGCTTGGTTCGGCCCTTCAAAATTTCAAGTAAACATCATTTTTAAGGGCCGCGGAGGGTAATGTTGGCACCATAAATCTGTAATTTTTATTATTATTTATTATTTATATAATTGCAGGATATGTGGCATCCTCCTACTCATTTGGAGGTTATGAGAAGTTATGAAATGTGAAAAAGATGATGGAGAATAAAGTGGAGAACATGGAGCATGAATTGAAGGCTAAAGGAAGTTATGAAGACATGGAGAGATATGTGGCATTGTAGGAATGAAGATGGAAGAGTGAATAGTTTTAGGTAGTTATTGGATAGTTATTGCTGGAAGTTTTTTCCTACAAATATTTGCCTATAAATAGCCATTCAGGGCTACATGGTAAAGATCCAGAATTCAAATCAAAGACAATTGATTTCTATTTCTCTTGTCATTTTCCTTATCTTAGGAGTAGTTTAATATAGATTTCTTTTCGAAGCATTTATTTTAAGCATTTTCTTTTCGAAGCATTTTATGCACTTCCTTTTCGAAGTATAGGAGTAGAGATAAGTAATTATTACTTTGATTGTTTAGTCAATCGTCTTTCTCCGTCTCCCTCATTCTTCTTTTAATTTTTCTTTTCGCTACACTTGGCAATTTTGAAGTCCTCTTCATTGAGGCAAAAGAACCGTCAACGCAATCGCTTGATAATTGGCTTGAATTTAATTTGTAAAGATTTTTCAATCCTTGTTGGCACGCTCGCATTTATGATATTTTCCTTCAAAGGAAAAATAAGCCAACAGGGACTTAAATAATCATTGGCCTCTGTTTGACCACTTCGTGGCCCTTTGTTATCATGGATCTATTGACTTCTGTTCTATGCGGAGTAAAGTGTTGTGTGGAGATAAGTGCTACACTATTGTGGGAGCCACCTCTATAATCCATTCAAGCCACCTCTCGAATCTGGACCTCTGTTCTGACTGTCACTCCTGTGATCTCTATTCTGTTCTGTTCGGTATCGTGGTTATGGTTATTTATTTATATAATTTCAGTTTTGCTACTTAAATGATTATTTGTTCAAACTAAGTTATCTTAAATATTTTAGTTACACAACTATCTATGGTTAGTTTGTGTCCCTTATACTCTTGGCATAATATTTCTTACTCTATCATGTGCTTATAGTTGTTTACCAAATTTTCAGGAAACAATACAATTCAGAAATAGTTTTTGGAAAGTCTTAGACGAGGGGCTGCGGAATAGACGCACACAACACTTTTATGATATTTTTATATGTAAATATCGGCATTTTTGGTCAACAAATTTTGTTATAAAAATAGAAACTCCGATGATTGTTTTGGTACCCTTACTTAAATATTACTTCCGCTCGCGTTTATTAATTTGTTCAAAAATTGATCGGAGGTAACTTTAATTACTAGCCATCACGATGCTTAACCCTTGGGTATGGGGAGCGGGTCGTGACAATCAATATTCAATCCTTAATTTATGCATCTTTTATTAAATTATAAAATGAAATTTTAAATTTAAATATGTTACTACAATTAGAATGAGATCAATATTCACATCTGTCATAATGATGTCTCATAATATTATTGGTTTAAACATAATATGTTATTAAATACATATATTCAAATTATTAATCGCTATTAAAAATTTATATTTTTATTTTGTGTTAATTACCTAAAAGTCATATTTACAAATGTTATGGTTATTCAGGTCCTATCTAAGATTTTTTTAACCAATAAGTCTCATTTAGTAAAACTAAGAATATTATCAGTTTTTTCAATTTTTAAAACTAAGAACATTATCAATTTTGCACAATAATGTTCCAAATAATTGTTTCGCTAACTGATGAAAAAAAAAATAGAGCATGAGATTTAATATTTTTGCCCTTCTACTTATTAGTTTGATTCAACTATCCAATAAAACCGAGAATATTATTAGTTTCTTTCAATTTTAAAACTGAGAACATTATCAGTTTTTTTTTTTATAATTTTTTTTTTCTGTTTTTCACATCAATGTTCCATCATCATGCTCTTTTATATATACAAAATTTTTAGTTTTGCACAAAAAAAATCAATTTTTTCAAATTTTTTTGAAAAAACATCTATTCACATGCTAATTGTGATTGCGACTTTGTATAATCTAGAGATACATCAAATTGATGTTAAAACAGCTTTTTTGAATGGCAAGTTAGATGAAAAAATCTATATGGAACAACTGGAAGGGTTTCAAGTTCCCGGCCAAGAGAAAAATATTTGTAAACTTGTCAAATCCCTTTATGGATTAAAATAAGCTCCGAAACAATGGCATGAAAAAATTGATCACGCTATGCTTTCGGATGGTTTTAAGATAAACGAATGTAACAAATGCGTTTATGTTAAAAGCACAGACAAAAGCTATGTCATAGTTTGTCTTTATGTGGATGACATGCTCATTATTGGAAACAATAATGATATGATTAAATCCACAAAGAAAAATGTTGAACAAAAAGTTTGACATGAAAGATCTGAGAGTAGCTGTAACGCCCTCAAAATAATACATATAAACCCACATTCTTGACATTCATAGATATAAGAGAATAAGGTATATTTCCATTCATCAGAGTATTAAGTACAAAAGTATTACATGTTGATATCAAAAGTAAATGTCCTACGGGCTTACAACTTTCCAAGCCAACACTTAGTTAAAAAAATGAGAGGGTAATTTATATGAAAATTGGGCCGAGCTAGATAAATTGGGCCAAGCTAAAGTGGTGGGCCAGTTTGGGCCGCACTGCGAAGGGCTGAGTAAAAAGGCTGTCTAAGTTACTCCGGTCTGAAGAAGTAGCCTTGGTGTTAGACCGGTCACAACCGTGGTAATTAATTCGGTCACATAAGGCTTATTTCTACTTCGGTTGAGGGATGCGTTGTTCGGTCTTCAGTAATTAGTTCGGTCGTAGCGTATGGAAACCGAGGTGTGCTAAGTCCTTAAGAGGACTTGGCTCTGAAGTTAGTTCGGCTCAACTCTCTTATGATTAGCTCGGTCTTAGCATGGGAAAGCCGAGGTAAGAGAATGGAAAGTAAGGGCCGAACTAACGTTTATTTCGGTCATATTGGAGTTTGGCCATGGTAAAACCATCTCACTTGGTTCAAGCAGTGAGGGGGGTGTTGAGAGAAGCATTATCTCTCAGGAGTATGAATTCTAGGAGGACTCTACGTGGAGGAATAAGAGTCCTACTAGGATTGTGCCACACGGAAACTATAAAAAGCTCACCTACATCACCTATAGGGAGGTAACACAACTTGGTCTTCTGAATACACAGAGCTTTTGTCTATTTGTCAAGCTTACTGACTTAGGCATCAGAGAGGTTTCCGGCATACACCCGCCGGCTAGCTCACGTTTGTGTTTTCAGGTGATAAAGCGACGTCATACGGAGGAGCGCAGACTTGATCAACAGGATTATATGAGAAGGTGTATTTCTTTCCCGTACAATTGGTGCCGTCTGTGGGAATTCAGACAAGAAAAACCTCTTGATCAAGCTATTCCTCAGGAAGAATCAATGGCGCACAACGAAGATGTGTCACAGTCCGCCGTCGACGGACAAACACCACAAGGAGGTGCGAGACACGAAGGACTACCTTTGATCCCTCCTATGGCGGGCTTGGAGCATCGACAGAATCCCAAGAGGGATACAAGGGAGAGAAGGCGGACTGACAGCCCTCACCACTCCCGTTCACAGAGTCCAGAAAGACAAAGGCGAAGGATTGATCAAACCTTGGAAGAACGCGTCAAGAAGCAAGACGAATTAATACGACGGATGGCGGCGGATATGGAATCCCTAAAGCGCCAGATGAAGGGAAAAGAAGTGGCGACAGGAACGAGGCGCACAACCAAGACGCCTCCTCGTCACTCGGAAGGTCGTAGTAGGAACACCACACCTTCACAAGCAGAGAGTAAAAGCCTCAGGACAGGCGATACTCAACCCAGATCTTCCAGAACTCGTCACCCCAGGTCTGAAAGGACGAGATCTGAGAGGTCATACATGGAAGGGAGCACGTATAGGCCTTCGCATACGCACCAAACAAGATCTAGACAGACAGAGTTACCCAGATCGTCCGACCTACGAACCGTGCTAGAAGAAAATGCACGATACAGGGAAGACGCCAGGGCACATGATCCACATAGAGTTTCTGCCATACAGCGGTTGGCTCCTCGGACGCATGGAAGCGTTGAGGTTGGAATGCCAATACCGCGCCCAGCCTATGAACCAACGGACAAGGCATTGGCGAGGCTGCAGACCTCACCGTTCGTTCCAACAATTGAGAACGCGCCCTTACCATCAGGCTTCCTTCAGCCCAAATTCACTACGTATGAAGGGAAGACGGACCCCTATTCACACTTGAGCCACTTTCGCCAGGTTATGGCTGTATACTGACGAAACGAGGCTTTGATGTGCATCCTCTTCCCATCAAGCCTTGGCGACCTAGGCTTGACTTGGTTTGAGAAACTTCCAGAAGGCAGCATAGCCTCCTGGGTGCAATTGGCAGAAGCATTTGTAACAAGGTTCCGAACAAACACTAAAACCCCGGTGGAGACCGACCAGTTACTCTCCATCGACATGGGCGAGAAGGAAACCTTACGATCCTACAACAGTCGTTACTGGGAGACGTTCAACCAGATTGGGGATTGTCCCACCAATCTAGCCATTACACAATACAAAAGAGGACTTCTAGTCGGAAACAGACTAAGGGACTCGATCACCATGACGCCACCACTTACCATGGAAGCCCTGATGGAAAGAGTGCACCAACACATCAGGGTGGAAGAGGATGGCGCACGTGCCAAAACAAAGTCTAGCACGGCCGCAACACCAGAGAAAAAGGCCTCAGCAAAGGTCAATGCGGTAAACCGTCCGAGCAAAAACGGGCGGGGCAGGCAAGACAACGAAGAAGACCAGGATAAGAGATGGCTGAGAATCCGCACTGCCATAACCACGGTCTTCAAGAAACCGATCTACCGAATACTTAGCGAGATTCAAGACGAGCCTTTCGTCAAGTGGCCAGCCAAGCTAGGCGAGGCTCAGAAGGATTACGGCGACAGATCACGGTGCACCTTCCACAAAGAAAAGGGGCATCGCACTGAAAATTGCACGCCATTGAGACAGCACCTGGAGGAGTTGGTGGCTGCAGGCCATTTGGATAAATACATTGAAGGGGGTGCGTAACCAGCCCCCCAAGACCACAATAACCCCAATGGTATGCCAATCGACACCCCGCCTCAAGGCATTATCAACGTGATACATGGAGTCTTTGAACCTGAGCGTGTATGCGAGCTCAGAGGATTAATCAAGAAGGCTGAGCACTTAAGAGAAGTACTATGTGCCCAACCTGCAGCCAAGAGGGGGAAGACTGAGGCCACAAACGTTATGTCTTTTTCGGACAAAGACCTGGCAAGGATATATTGCCCCCACAATGATGCCCTGGTCGTCACTCTCCGAGTCAAGGATTTTGACGTCAAGCGGATTCTGATTGACCAGGGTAGTTCATGTGAAATAATGTACTACGAGACGTTCAAACAACTGAAGCTGCAAGACAAAGACTTAGCACCGGCCGTATCTCTCCTGATTGGATTCAATTCAATGCCAGAATGGCCAGTCGGCAAAATCATCCTTCCAGTCATAGCAGGAAGCGTAACAAAGCAAGTGGAGTTCTGGGTGTTGAAAGTTCTTTCAACTTACAATATCATCTTGGGCAGAACATGGCTGCATGCCATGCGTTCGGTAGCATCTTCCTACCACCAAGTAATGCGGTTCCCTAACGACGCCGGAGTAATAGAAGAAGTCTATGGAGACCAGATCATGTCGAAGCAGTGCTTTGTTACGGTGAATGGCAGCCGCGCTGCCAAAGGATATGTTCATTCGGTGGAAGAACCTGAGAGTAATGAGCTATTCGCAGATGTTGGCAAAGCGGCTAGCCAAAAGGCGGTGGAAGACTTGGTGGAAGTAAGAATAGATGAAAAGAACCCAGATAAGTTCTTTTTGCTCGGTTCATCGTTGTCCAGCACCGAGAGGCTAGAGGTCTTGGAATTTTTGACCTCTAACATCGAAGTGTTCGCCTGGACACCATACGACATGCCAGACATTTATCCCAACTTCATCTGTCACCAACTCAATGTCCACCCATCCGCCAGACCAATAATTCAGCGAACGCACAGATCGGCACGCCACCACGCCGAAATAGTGGCGGAAGAAGTAGGAAACCTGCTGGAGGCAGGAGCAATCAGAGAGGTACACTACCCAAGATAGATCTCCAACACAGTCGTAGTACCAAAGAAGAATGGCAAGTGGCGAGTCTGCGTCGACTACAAAACAGTCAACAAGGCGTGCCCAAAAGACAGCTTTCCTCTACCACGGATAGATCAACTGGCAGACTTGACGGCAGGGCACAACCGGCTTAGCTTTCTGGATGCTTACAGAGGCTACCACCAAATCGCCATGCATGAACCAGACCAGGAGGTCACATCCTTCACAACTCCAAGGGGACTATACTGCTACAAGGTCATACCCTTTGGCCTAAAGAACGCAGGAGCGACATTCCAGAGAATGGTCACCAAGATGTTTGAGCCATTGTTAGGCAAAACAATGGAGGCTTACATCGACGATATGGTGGTCAAGAGCAAGGATGAGAATGACCATCTCAAGGACCTAGGTGAGATGTTCAAGATCCTAAAGAAGCACAAGTTACGCCTCAACGCGTCGAAGTGTGCGTTCGGAGTAGGATCTGGCAAATTCCTGGGCTTCTTGGTGACCAACCGAGGTATAGAAGCAGACCCTTCTCAGATCAAGGCAATACAGGATCTGGAGAGGCCAAACTCAGTGAAGGAAGTGCAGCATCTCACCGGCATGGCGGCCACGCTCAATCGGTTCATAAGCCGGTCGTCGGACAGACTACAACCATTCTTCCATGCGCTGAAGGCTAAGTTTGAGTGGGACGAAGAATGCGACCACGCACTGGAAAGCCTAAAAGAATACATGTCTTCTTCATCACTACTTGTAACACCAATCCCTGGAGAAGAACTCTTCTTATACTTAGCAGTATCGCAGCATGCGATTAGCGCAGTGTTGGTCTGCGCAGAAGGAGTCCAACATCTTCCCATCTACTATGTCAGCAAGACATTACTGGGCGCCGAAACGAGGTACTTGCCACTGGAGAAACTAGCATTGGCCTTGATGATGGCCTCAAGGAAGTTGTCGCATTACTTTCACGCCCACACCATAGTCGTTCTCACAGCCTTCCCATTAAAGGCTTTATTTGAAAGGGCGAACTTTTCTGGGCGAATTCTAAAGTGGGCAGTAGAGTTGGGACAATACGACATCAAGTTCCAACCCAGAACAGCAATAAAAGCTCAAGCATTGGCAGATTTTGTTGCAGAATTCACACCAGGAAGTCATCACATCTGCCCAGTCGACCTGACTGAAACAGCCGAACTAGGGATAGAAGTTGACGCTGGAATAGCGCAACCCCTCGCACAGGATACTCAGCCAGACACCAAGGCAGACCAAAGCGAGGCAAGGAAAGAAGAAGCGGACCATGCTACACCAAGTCAAAACTTACTAACAAAACAAGACTTGGTACAACCAGAAAGCAAGGGGCAGACAGCAAGCATGGACCTTGTAGAAGACACCAGCAACATAGAAGATCCCAAGGCATCATCTGATCCCTCCACTTGCTGGAAGTTGTTCGTTGGAGAGATGTGGAAGCTCTTCGTGGATAGAGCATCCAACCAGCATGGAGCAGGACTTGGCATAGTCCTCATCTCTCCAGACGGCCTAGTAGTAGAGCAGGCAATCAACCTTGGCTTCCCAGCATCAAACAACGAGGCGGAGTATGAAGCGCTTCTTGCAGGACTTAAGTCAGCACTCTACATGAAGGCCACCGAGCTAATGGTTTACAGCGACTCACAGCTGGTGGTAAACCAAATATCTGGCGACTACGAAGCAAAAGATGACAGGATGGCTAAGTACCAAGAATTGGTCAGAACAAAGATAAAGAAATTTGAAGTGGTGAGGATAGAACAAATCGGTAGGGAGGAAAACAGCAGAGCGGATGAACTAACAGGCTTCGCCTCGATGGC
Organism: Camellia granthamiana; assembly: GCA_036172215.1. Taxonomy (NCBI): domain Eukaryota; kingdom Viridiplantae; phylum Streptophyta; class Magnoliopsida; order Ericales; family Theaceae; genus Camellia; species Camellia granthamiana. Next base: position 15,824,619 of record CM069903.1, on the reverse strand, counting down.
AGATACCTCCATCCCTCATCCACTACTGATCGACTACCTGCCTAGACCAAGCATTGAAGACCCAGAAGCAGAATAAGTATGTTGTGCAGAGTTAGGCCCTTCTTGGATGGATCCCATCATATTGTTTCTGAAAGACGGCACCTTACCGGAAGATAAGAAAGAAGCCAACAGAATAAGAGCAAAGTCGCAGCGATTTTGGCTCTCTCCATCCTTGGCATTGTACAAGAAGTCATTCTCAGGACCTTACCTAAAGTGTGTACACCCCAGCAAAGTAGAAGCATTCCTGTTCGAAATACATTAGGGTGTTTGTGGCAGCCATCAAGGAGGAAAATCATTGGCATACAGAGCGATCTCGCAAGGATATTGGTGGCCATACATGTAAGCGGATTCAGAGAAGTATGTTAAAAAGTGCGACAAGTGTCAAAAATTCGCACACCAAATACACCAACCTGCCAGAGAATTACTACCATTGACTAGCCCATGGCCTTTCGCAATGTGGGGCTTAGACATAGTAGGACCACTTCCAGCAGCACCAAGCAACAGGAAGTTCTTCCTTGCGGCAACCGACTACTTCACAAAGTGGGTGGAAGCAGAAGCCTTGGCTTCAATCAAGGAAAAAGATGTGAAGAAGTTTGTTTGGCAGAATATCATCACTCGCTTTGGCATACCAAAGGCACTAATTTCAGACAACGGTACTCAATTCAACGGCAGAATTTTCAGAGGCTTTTGTGAAGAATACAAGATAGAGTTCTACAATTCTACACCGGCATATCCCCAAGCAAATGGTCAGGCTGAAGCTTCCAACAGGGTAGTCTTGGATGGACTGAAGAAAAGATTAGAGAAAGCCAAAGGCAAGTGGGCAGAGGAACTCCCTCATGTTTTATGGGCTTACCGCACCACACCTCGGCGATCGACAGGAGAGACACCATTCTCCTTAGCTTATGGCATGGAGGCAGTAATCCCACTGGAAGTCGGCCTCCCCACAATTCGGAGCGAGAACTTTGATCCAGACTTAAATAGCGAAGCCATAGCATTAGAGCTTGACCTTGCGGAAGAAAAAAGGGACAGAGCATTGGTTCACATCGCCGCCTACCAACAAGAATTGTCCAGAAAGTATAACAAAACAGTGCATCCAAGGAAGTTCAAGATCGGAGATTGGGTACTACGCAAAGTGATGGGAAACACCTTGGTTCCAGGAGATGCAAGTTGGGGCCTAATTGGGAAGGACCTTACAAAGTGGTCGGATTAGCAGGCAAAGGGGCATACCACTTAGAAGATAAGGACGGCAAAGCAATTCCCAGACCATGGAACACTGCAAATCTCAAGTTGTTTTATTTCTAGCTTTTTTTCTTTTAAGTATGTATAATTTTTTACTTTCTTAATAAAACAAGTCGATTCTTTCTCAGTATAATTGTTTTCAGTAGAAAGTAGCTTTAGTAAGTTAGTAGCATTGTAAACATAGTTGGCCGGAATAACCAACTATGACCCCTCCTAAGCCCAAGATAAGGACCCAGGCTACAGGACGTTTGGTCGGTATAACCAAACACTTTATTCTAAGTTGGCTGGAAAAACCAACTTAGAGGTTGGCTGGATTAAACCAGCTCTTGGTACTTTTCAGCCGAAGTAAGTTTAAGGCTGAAGAGTGGTTGGCTGGATTAAACCAACTCTTTGTACTCTTCAGCCGAAGTAAGTTTAAGGCTGAAGAGTGGTTGGCTGGATTAAACCAACTCTTTGTACTCTTCAGCTGAAATAAGTTTAAGGCTGAAGAGTGGTTGGCTGGATTAAACCAACTCTTGTTACTCTTCAGCCGAAGTAAGTTTATGGCTGAAGAGTGGTTGGCTGGATTAAACCAACTCTTGTTACTCTTTGTACTCTTCAGCCGAAGTAAGGTAGATCGGCTAAAGAGTGGTTGGCTAGTAAGTTAGATAGCTAAAACCGGAATATGGTATATCGGCCCAGAAAATATTTCAACTAGCAGTTAGAAAGCAAGCATTCAAACCGAGATCACAGTTGAGCAAAAGAGCTCATGGACAATTCATTACAAGTGTAAGCATACAGGCAAAACCGGAATAAGAGTCGGCTCGGAAGATTTTTTCATTCATTAAAATGAAAAGCAAATACAACTGAGGGGCCGCAGCCCGGTTACAAATTCAAAACAAAAGACAGCAAAAAAAAAAAAAAATCAGCGGAAAAGGTCATCAATTTCGGCATCAAATTCCTCAACAGCATTTGATCGGAGTCTGGTGTCACCTGGGAGCACGGTTCGAGCTGGGAGCTCGGTTTCAGCTTGAACCTCGGTCTCAGTTGGCTGCGTTTTGTCAGTTAGCAGCTCGTCAGTTAGGTCTTCATTGACTGGCTCCAACCGAACTGTTTGATTATTGGGTTGATCATTAACGGCCGGGGTGAGAGTTGGCTCATCTTCTTCATCATCTTCATCATCATCTTCATCGTTGTCAGACCCTTCCAGAAATCGCCTTTGAAGATCAGCAGCGTATTGTGACAGTGAAACCGGAATAGAGTACGGTGGAGCATTGTAGACATCGGTGTCCGGCGAACAACCGAGCTGCTCCACCGCACTCCTCCAGCCGCACTTAAAGAAAAGATCCTTGGCTGCATCGCATTGGAGGGTGTATGCGACTTCGGCCTCCTTAAAGCCCCGTTTTTTGGCTTTCTTCATTTCGGCCTTCAGTTGGTTTATCTCGGTGTCTTTTTTCTTCTCAATTTTTGCCAAAAGGCGCAGGTATTTGTCTTTTGCCTCGTTGGCAACCTTCTGCTTTTCGGCCTCAATCGAATTAGAAAGCTCGGTCAGCCGACTGTTCTCGGACCGGAGTTCGGCGAGTTGTTTTCTTGCCTCCTCCAGTTCGGCCGTTTTTGTTTCGGCCTCTGCCATGGCCTCCCTGGTACTTCTCCTAAGTTCCATGACCCTCCTATGTGTAACTTGGTTTTTCTGGATGGCCTGCAAAGGAGAAGTAACTTTAGCCGAACTGAAAGTTGGAAAAAATTACATAGAAAGTAGAGAGCTATTTACCAGGATCATGGACTTGGTCGAGGACCGGATGGATTTCAGTTCGGTGTTGAGCTGCTTGTAATGGTGCTCCATGTCCTTGGGAAGGCACACATTGTTGGCTAGGTTGAAAGCCATCAAGTGGTCCTTCTCAGCAACCACCGAATCCGAAGCAGTTATATCTCGGTCGTTGAAGGTGAGATTAGGAGCCCATTTGGAGGAGGAGGCAGTTCGGTCGGACTGCTCTGGTTGGAGGCTTTGCTGAGGGCTTAGAGGAGGGCTGGGTGGCAGAACGGTCTCGTCCTCATTAACAAGTCGTGGCTCGGTTTGGCTAGTCCGGGCACGCTTGTTTTGGCGAGAGGAAGATGGCTGTTGGGATGGAAGGGCCACCACGGTCTCAATGGTCTGGCCGGCTTGTGGTACTTCGGCGGGGTTTGTTGCGGTCAGTAATGCCTTCAGTCGGTTTCTTTTTGCCATTTCTTGTTCGGCCGTGAGAGGTATTAGGTTGATTTCGGGCAAGGAGGGGTCCGGTTGCGGTGTTTCCTCAAGAAGAAAGTCAGTCACCCTCGCTTTTCGGCGACCGCTGTATCGGTATGTCGGTTCGAAGTTTAGCAATTTAGCCCAACTTCTTTCCTTAACCCGTAGTGCGGCGCGCAGAATACCTAGGTTGGGGTAGCCGTAATTCGATAGAAGATGGGCCTTATCTGCAAAAGAAGACAATTGTTAGTCCGGTTCAGAATGAAAACCGAATTAAAAGAAAAGGTTGAATTGAAACCGAAGTATGTATACCGGGTTCTCCTTTTTTCCAATTTATTCTTCGGCCAGGAATCTGGGCTTGATGGTCCTCAAAGCTCCCAAACACCCAGAAGAAATCATCATCATTTAGGTCTTTGTCCGGTGTATCCTTAATTATTTTCTCTCGGCTACGGCGTATTCTCAAATAATAGCACCAGCCGTCGTCTTTGGATCCTATGGAGTATTGATGAAATATTTCGGCTAAGCCTAGGTTGAGACCGGTTTGGCGGTTCAGTTCGGCTATTCCCATTATGATTCGGTAAGTATTGGTGGAGAGTTGGGTTGGGCATAGTCTGGTTTGCCTAAGAAACTCACAGATTAGTGGTTGGACTGGAAATCGTAGTCCGGTTTCTATTATTGACTGAATGGTAAAGAGGACAAAGCCTTCGTTGCCCCATGGGTCAACATCTTGTTCGGCTAGGGTAAGGTTGACATCGGCGGGAATATTGTAATCCTTGCGGAATTCGGCTAAGCCTCCTGGGGTTTCTACTAAAAACCTATACTTCCCCATTTATTGTATAAATTAAGAATAAATTACTTCGGTTGAAGAAGTTGTGCTCAGAAGCTCGGTCGAGCCTTCAAGGAGAATGGCCTGGGCAACCTAAAGTCTGCAAAGTGGAAGAACAAAGGGGTTAAGCACAGATCATTGACCGTGCTACAAAAACAAAGCAAGAAAAGGAAGCCTAACTTCGGCTGCATAGGGTGCTAACAGGATCTACCTCGGTTTCAACAAGGTGCTTGTTATCTCAGCTCGGCAGGTCATTTTGGTTATCTCGGTTCTACCTATGGGTTTTGTTACTTCGGTTGGGCATCAAGGGGCAGCTTTTTGAGTTAGGTGTAGAAACTGAAAAAGCTGGTTTGGCCCCGAAGGCTTAGCTCGGTCGAGGGCCGAGATTTCTGGTTCGGTACGTTTTTATTTCGGCTAATGTGAATCAGTTGGTGACCTATTGAAACTAGTGTTATGTGCACAAGTTCTAGTTCGGTTCTAGTCTGCCTAAATCTACGTGTAGCAACAAACAGTTTGCTAGTTCGGTTGTGTGTGATTTTGGATCAAAGAAAGTATTCTACAGATTATTTCATGAATACCAGAGGTTCTAGCGTAATGTTTTCAGAGGAAATAAGGCAAAATGGAAGAGATATGTTTTGTAAAAACACGCACAACAAAACACGAAAAACAGTATGCTATGGACTAAAGCAACTACAAAACAACAAAAGGGATTTGAGAAAGGCTTACCAGGAAAAGAGGCAAGAATGGGAGGTAAGAACAGCAACAGCAATGGAGAACACAAGCTCACGAGGTTGAAGAACAGTGGAGGCCCAGAGAGAGAATATTTTGGTGAAATGATTCAGAAAGAGGGTTTGTTTGTTTTGTGGAAAGAGAAGGGGCAAAAGGCGGGAACTGTTCAAAACTTACGAAGTACGAGGGCGGCGCGACAGCTAGGATTGACCAATAAAAGGCTGCCACGTGTCACTGGAAAGGGAAGCGTTTCAGTTGCTGCAATCGAAAAGACGTTTTGACCGGGCGTGCGCAGCTCGGCTGGAAAAACAAGTGTTTTAGCTCGGCTGGAGTGGCTAATGGGTTTTTTTTAGCTCGGCTGGAGAGGTTAAAACTATAGCTCGGCTTATAGACAGGTAATCCCTATCATGCCTTGCAGATGGAATTAAGGGGCAATTGAGAGGGTAATTTATATGAAAATTTGGCCGAGCTGGATAAATTGGGCCAAGCTAAAGTGGTGGGCCAGTTTGGGCCGCACTGCGAAGGGCTGAGTAAAAAGGCCGTCTAAGTTACTCTGGTCTGAAGAAGTAGCCTTGGTGTTAGATCGGTCACAACCGTGGTAATTAATTCGGTCACATAAGGCTTATTTCTACTTCGGTTGACGGATGCGTTGTTCGGTCTTCAGTAATTAGTTCGGTCGTAGCGTATGGAAACCGAGGTGTGCTAAGTCCCTAAGAGGACTTGGCTCTGAAGTTAGTTCGGCTCAACTCTCTTATGGTTAGCTCGGTCTTAGCATGGGAAAGCCGAGGTAAGAGAATGGAAAGTAAGGGCCGAACTAACGTTTATTTCGGTCATATTGGAGTTTGGCCATGGTAAAACCATCTCACTTGGTTCAAGCAGTGAGGGGGGTGTTGAGAGAAGCATTATCTCTCAGGAGTATGAATTCTAGGAGGACTCTACGTGGAGGAATAAGAGTCCTACTAGGATTGTGCCACACGGAAACTATAAAAAGCTCACCTACATCACCTATGGGGAGGTAACACAACTTGGTCTTCTGAATACACAGAGCTTTTGTCTATTTGTCAAGCTTACTGACTTAGGCATCGGAGAGGTTTCCGGCATACACCCGCCGGCTAGCTCACGTTTGTGTTTTCAGGTGATAAAGCGACGTTGTACGGAGGAGCGCAGACTTGATCAACAGGATTATACGAGAAGGTGTATTTCTTTCCCGTACAGGTATATTTCCATTCATCAGAGTATTAAGTATAAAAGTATTACATGTTGATATCAAAAGTAAATGTCCTACGGGCTTACAACTTTCCAAGCCAACACTTAGTTAAAAGAATGAGAGTACTAACTCAAAACACATTAAGCCCTTGGCTTGAATTTACATGTAATACCAAATAACAAAAACAACAAAAAGAGTCTTCAACTCCCAGAACCTCCCAAGCTACGTCCTTGGAGGTAGCATATCACCTGAACCTGAAAATGATGTCCCATATAGGGTGAGCAGATGCCCAGTAAAGATATACTAAACCAAGTATGAGAAATAACTAAAATATTAGCATTTAATAAATGGTTAACACTTATAAACCAACTTTCAACACTTTCCAGTTCAATGACAAATACAACCGTTTTTCATTCCACTTTCCTTTAGTTATCCAATTCACATTCATAAACCTGGCTCGTTATCTAGCCAAACAATTAAGTGAGATTACAACTCATATTAAGACACTTCTATTATTCACAATTCACATATTTACATAAGACTACAACTTATATTGAAACACTTCCATACTTCAATTATCTACGTTATGCAAACGTAATCAAGATTTCGGGACTTTCACCCTGGACATTCCGGCCAACTTAGTTATCAATGGAGTCCATCCCCTATCTCCTCCCAAACAGGTTTGAGAGTGCATCCCCTATCTCTTCTCAAACCATGGAGTACATCCCCTATCTCTTCCCACACAATATACATATACAATGTATTTAAACAATTATCATATACAATGATCAATCAATACACATATTCGATGTATTATTCCAACCGTCATATTCAATGTGATTAATTTCAATTTTCCCTAATCAACATACAATGTCTACAAACAGATAATAAATTTATCAAACAGATAAAATATCAACATTGTCATAGGTGAGTGATTAATCAATCCAACTACACCATTCAATCTCATAAATTCCGAATTTCATGATTTCCAACTCAATTCCATATTTCCCCAAATTAATTATTCAATATAATTAGGACATTTTCTCCCTTCTTATAATACCAACCCTAAGGTTCAATTTCATCAATTTAACAACAATACATTCATTTTCCAAGGTCTCACATATACATGGGGTTTAACAATTTAAAACCCCCTTTTTATAACTTTAAAACAAACCCTAACTTTCCCAAAATTACCATAATCCACCAACAAATCAAAATGACTAAAATTTATGTCAAAACTCATAAGATGGAGTAGGGTATCCCTACCTTGAAATTAGAAGCCCAAAGGAGTTGATGAAGAAAACTCAAAGTGCTCCAAATCTACGGTTTTTCATATTAAAGTGAAGCCCACGCCACCCTCTATCTTTCTTACAAAGAGATTTGGGTAGAAACACTCTAGAAGTAGATGAAATCCTAAAGAGAGAGTGTGTGTAGAGAGAGGAGCAGCCGGGGCTAGGGTTTGAGTAGACAAGAAGATGAAAAAGTGTGTAAAAGCCCGCTGCTGCAAACTGATATAATCGATCCTCGTTCGAGCGAATGGGTGGTCGCTCGAGCGACCAGACACAAAGAACCTCGCTCGAGTGCAGATAGCCTCGCTCGAGCCAACAACACGAAGCTTCAGGTCTACAACCCAGAAGCACGCTTGAGCGAAGGAAAGCTCACTCGAGTGAAGAATCCCAAAACATACAGCTCGCTCGCTCGAGCAAAGGAAAGCTCGCTCGAGCCAAGAAACACAACCTTCAAGTCCAAACTAGACGCAGACGCACGCTCAAGCGAAGGACATTTGGCTCGACGAAGAGACACACCAGACCAAGCTCGCTCAAGCGAAGAAAAGCTCGCTCGAGCCAAAGTTGCGTCTGTACAAAAAACCTGAAGACACACAAAACTCGCTTGAGCGTACAAACCCTCGCTTGAGCGAAGAAACAAAGACATAAGGCTCGCTCGAGCGACAAAGTCCTGGCTCGAGCGAAGAGACCAAAAACTGGACAGCAACTATTCGTTTCAAAACACATCCAACCTGTTACAAACCTGCCTGTAACAAGTCCGCGAGGGACCTCGCTACAGTTCGGACTCGATTTGTGCCACGGTTCTAAATCTTGAACCAAAGAGTCCAAATCCGGCAAATCGTTTTGAAAACAGATTTTTTTTTGAAAGAAGTGCCAAACATGGACTGCTTTGCCAGATACAGAGTCGCCACCTAAATATTTTTTAAATGGGAAATTTAGGAAACCCTAACTCGGTGCCAAAGGCCACGTGTCCGTCATCACCAAAGTTGGCTCGGGAACTTGGGTACGATTGGGGAAGGTCACATCGTGAGCACCCCCGCTCGCCCGGTCAAAGACCGGCCTCTACTAACCATGATATCTGTTTTTGAAAACTTTGTATGTTCTTATTCCGGTTATTAGCCTAGGTTACTATGTGATGCGCACAGCATACAAGTATAGACTGAGTCGCCTGAATTGGAACAAAACATTTCATGTTTGTTTGTTTGAAAATGGTTTGATGGTGCTACCCGCAAGTAGGCTAAGACGTGGATTTGCCACCCTCGGGTGGGCTTAAGAAAACATGATTTTGCCACTATCTAGTGGGCTTAAAACAAACAGTCAATGATTTGTTCCAATCCAAATAACTCACCCTCCACCCACAGGCATTCAAGGCAGTTATATCACATAAGCATATAGCCTCATGGCAAGCATGCTAACATGGCAACACTCACACGCATGCAAGGATGCTAAAGCATAAAACTCACCGAGTACTCCAAGCCAAAACAGAAACTACATTAGAAATCATGCATGATCCTAAGTATACAGAAATGCCTAATGCAACACATGCAAAAATGCAATCTATAGCAGGCTCGGCTACTCTAAACATGGCATATGGAATGCTACAACTAACACTTATTCAATTTGGAATTGAAATACAAATGCAGTTTGTATGATGCGCCGAGCCCGGTGCGTGCAAAACAGATGAATGAATGCAAACATGCTATCATACTGTATGCTAATTGAAACATGCCCTAATCTAACCATCATAAGCAGGTAAATAAAAGGGAAGAAAGACGTGGGGTTGGAAGACATACATCACACTCACCCACACTTATTACAATTATACCCTCGCGCAGAGGGTCCGAATAAATATACAGTCCCAAATGAAAGAATAATACAGTCCGAAATATACAGTCCAAATAATACAAATTCCTAATTAATTAACGAATTAACTAAGAAAGCTGTAAACTGGCATGCAAGCCAGGGACTGCCTTGCTTCTGATAAACGATGTATGTTTGGGCTGCCTTGCGCGGAAATCCACTGGGATGCCCCAACTAGCCTCTGTTTGCAATGTTTCTCGAAATGCGTGCCAGACTCCGAAAAGTTGCTGATTCTTCATTTTGCTGTAACAGAGAGCAGGAAAGGGGCATAGCAATGTATTTCACAAATATATGCATGCCTCGATCCTCGCGCCACCAATCACGCATATCGATGCGTGGCGGCCGAGGAGCCGAATTGCACAACTCAATATCAGATGAATGCACATGAATGCTACAACAAAACCTAGCTCCATCATGGGTAATCCAGAGTGTCGGTGACTGGGGAATTGAGACACATTCCGCCACTCGGAGTGCGAAACGCGCCTCGTTTCACGTGCCCGGGCTAACTCCTATCCCAAACACGATGCAATATGCATGATATGCGTGAAATGCAACTAACATACATCTTAGCATGCACAATGCCACGAGAATGAGATACCTCGAAATGCGTGCCCACGGGCACGTAAACCGAGGTAATGGCCCTAAGGCATGAAATGACACTGAAAATGCAATGAGGACTTACGCTAACATGAGAGAGCCTCAACCACACTCACATAGGATGCCGACAGATAAAGAGATGAGGCGCCTCGAAATGCGTGCCTGCGGGCACGCAAACCGAGGCATGCGGAATGACATGCAAAATGCAATGATGGGCTTATACCAACATGGGAGGGCCTCAGCCGCACTTACATAGGATGCCGGCGGATAAAAATGAGGTGCCTCGAAATGCGTGCACACTGGCACGCAAACTGAGGCATGGCCCGAAGGCATGAAATGGCATGCAGAATGCGAATTGGGCTTACGCTAACATGAGAGGGCCTCAGCCGCACTCACATAAGCCGCCGATGGATGAAAATGAAGTGCCTCGAAATGCGTGCACACGGGCACGCAAACCGAGGCATGGCCCGAAGGCATGAAATGATGTACGAAATGAGACGTGGCAAATGACACATGGAAAATGCAAATTGGGCTTACACTAACATGAGAGAGCCTCAGCCACACTCACATAAGCTGCCGAGAGATGAGAATGAGCTGCCTCGAAATGCGTGCATACGGGCACGCAAACCAAGGCGGTGGCATACGCAATGCAAATGACATGGAAAATGCAAATTGGGGTTACACTAACATGAGAGAGCCTCAGCCACACTCACATAAGCTGCCGACAGATAAAAATGAAGTGCCTCGAAATGCGTGCACACGGGCACGCAAACCGAGGCAGCGACACACAGGCATGAAATGGCATGCAAATGAAACGTGGCATATGGCATATGAAAAATGCAAATTTCAGTAGCTAAAATGATGCACAAATAGCCCCCAAATTATGACAAAATTACACCCGATGCCCGAAATGCAATGTTATGCACCCGAAACGGCCTACAGCCCTACTAAACATGCACAATATGGACATAACATGTAAAACAGTAGCAAGGCAGCCCCTAAACTAGCATTTTTTCAGTACAAAGTATGGCCAAACAATGATCACAAGTATGGCAAAAATAGCTTGCAAAAATAGGGGAAAAGAGGAGAATTACAAAGCAAGTGGTATATACAATGCTCAAACTGAAAAACACAGTTCTACAAAATTAAAGAGGGGCCAAAAATATGCACATTTACAAGAGATGACATCCCCCAATTCAGTATGTAGATAGGCTAAACATAGCATGCAAAATAATGAGCCAATAAAGGCTATAACATGAGGTACCAAAAGCATGCATCAAACAACCTAAGACCCTTAACAAAAAATTATGAGAAGGCCAAAACAAGGCTCTTTCCAGGCCTGATGAAGACTCAAAACAGAAGCCAAATAAGCTCAAAGGGGCATGCCAAATAGGAGTAGAACATGAATTCAAAGCAAGTGGCATGTAGAGCATGAAAACCAGGTTGAGCCCTTCTTCAATGTTGAAGAGGGGCTCAAAATAAGCACAATATTAGTTCATGAGATGCTCCAAATCAGATCAAAAATAGGCCAAATAAATCATGCAATTTTACGGAAAATATGGAGGATTACAAAGAAAGTGCATGATAGAGAGGCCAAACATGATTGAGCCCTTCTTCGAAGTTGAAGAAGGGTTCAAAATAGGCCCACTCACAGTATATATCAGGCTCGAAAATGGATCACTCAAAAGCCAAACAAAGCATGCAATTTATTGGCCTAAAGAATGGTATTGAAAGAGGTGCATCATGGAGACACCAAACAGAGCTGAGCCCTTCTACAAAGTTGTAGAGGGGCTCAAAATAAGCCTAAAACCAGTAGGGGTCGGAGCCCAAAACAAAAGGCAAATAGGGTAAAGAATTGACTCAAAATTGTGCTCAAAAAAAGGAAATAGAGTCTTACCCTTGAAGATCTAACTTTGGTGGCTTCTTGGCTTCAATTTGTTGATCCTTAGCCTTTGAAAATCACTCCTTTGCTGCTGAAATGGAGGTGGTGATGGTGGTGCTTAGGGTTGATGAAGAGAGGAGCTAGAAACTTGAAGCTTTTTAGGGTTTTTGGCTATGGAAATGGAGGTTTTGGAAGAGAGGCTCTTGATATGAAATTTTTTAACCTCAACAAAGGAGCTGTCCAGCCCCTTAAGAGGACCAAAAAGGGTGTAAAAGGGGAGGGAAATGCATCCAAGCTTTCCCTCCCAAAATATCCCCTGGAGGACAGGGATATTTTGAAAAGCAGCTGGACAGCTGTAAAGGGTTCAAAAGAAGAAAGCTGGCCGGCCAGGTGGATTTCTTGAAAGTGGCCGGCCGGCCACCCCAACTGGTCGGCCAGCCACTCCCCCTGGCCGGCCGGCCATGGCCAAAAAAAGAAGTGAAGAATTGCTGGCCGACCACCATGTTTTGGTGTCCTCCCAGGTGTGTAGAACAAGGTTCCAAGGTTGGAATTTGGCAACTCTGAAACAGGAGTCACAACATTGAACTTGAAGGAGAGGCTCAAAAATGAAAGTAACAATTACTGGCCGACCAGTACTTTTTAGGGTCCTCCCATGTGTGTAGAACAAGACCCCATGGTTGGAATTTGGCAACTCTGAAACAGGAGACACAACATTGCATTTGAAAGAGAGGCTCAAAAGTGAAAATCACAATTACTGGCCGACCACCAGTTTTTAGGGTCCTCCCATGTCCCCTCATCACAAATATGTAGTCTCGGCTCGAAGAAAATACCCCTAGGGTGTTCAACATTAGCCCGGAAGTGAGCAAAACGGACGCCGGAGGAGCAAAACTGGTTTTCTGAGACAATTGCTGTCCTCCCACCCTCCAGTGATCTTCCTGGTGCTAAAACAGAGGTACCTGCCAAAATTGAACAAAAACTAATGCAAGACGAAAGCTCGGGGACCAAAACCGCGCGGTTCGGGGTCCCGGAAATGGGCTGCAGGCACCGAAAGTGGTGTTCGGCCACGAAGTGGGTATCAGAGGCCCCAGTGTCCCTCGGTATGGAGTAAATGAGATGCATGCCAAAAACCGGAGAAATCGGAGATGGTTGGGCCGTCCCGAACCAAGGCACACGGCCTGACGGCTCCGAAAACTAGGAACCGGGCTCCGAAATGGGCAAAATGGCCTACGGCCACGAAATGTAGCCCACGGCCACTGAGAGATGGTCTACGGGACCTCTCCCTCCCCTCAGGAAAGAAAACAGAGAAAACCGAGTCTGGTTCGCAAACCGAGGCAAGGCACAGAAGAGGGTTCGGAAGTCCGGAGGCAGGGCGCACGGTCGCGACTCTGAGACTTCTAAACGAGCACAGTATGCAACATCACCGAGCGCTCAATCGGTGACGTCTGAGTCTTAAGGTCGGTCAAAAATGGGGTGTCTACACTGCCCAAAACATCCTAAAACTCAAAATACAAAGAATTAAAGGACGGAAAAGAAACATATACAATGACAGACATCTATGGAACCGAGTCCGGAATACAATAACCAATGGAGGGAAAACCGGGATTGCTATAACCTCCCCCCCTTAAAGAATTTCGTCCCCGAAATTAGATATAAGTTTTTTTAAAAAAACATGATTTCTCAATTCTCAACAATATTACCATTCAATGTTCAACATCTTGACCCATTACCGGTCATCCCATCTCTTTTCAAGAGGCAATTCACAATATAATTCAATATGCATTAACAACATGCTTTTCTTTGAAATTCAACAATTTCCAATACCATATTTCATCATTCCATAACATACTCAATGTTAATGATATATTTGCATTTCTACAATACATTTAACATATACAATGTCAAATTAAACTTCCATTTTCAAGGCATATTCAATGATACTTCCATAAATCAAACATATACAATGTTTTACAACTTAAGACATATTCAATGTTCTTAAAGTTTATAAATACAAAAAAATATTCAATATAGGCTCAAACATCCACAAATAGATCCGGATACTTCTCTTGGACCTCCAATTCACATTCCCAAGTGGCTTCCTCCACCCCGTGATGTTTCCACAAAACTTTTACCAAGGGAATGGTCTTGCCTCGCAAGACTTGATCCCACTGGTCTCTCCTCATACGAGGCATCCTCATTAACCTCTAAGTCGGTCCAATCCAATACATGTGACGGATCCGGCTTGTACTTCCGAAGCATACTAACATGAAACACGTCATGCACTCCGGACAATTGCGGCGGTAAAGCTAAATGGTATGCAACCTCCCCAATCCGTTCAAGGATCTCAAAGGGACCAACAAATCAAGGGGACAACTTCCCCCTCTTCCCAAACCTCATCAAACCCCGCCTAGGTGATATTTTCAGAAAGACATGATCACCCGCCTCAAATGCCAAAGGCCTTCTCCTACGGTCGACATAACTCTTTTAGCGATTCTGGGCTGTAACAAGCCTTTTACGGATGAGTTCAACTTTTTCCGTCGTCTCCTGAACCAACTCCGGGCCCAACAATGGTGCATTACCCACCTCAGCCCAATACACTGGAGACCTACAAGGTCGGCCATACAAGGCCTCAAACGGTGCCATACCGATACTCGATTGGAAACTATTGTTGTAAGCAAACTCCACTAAGGACAAGTGCCTCTCCCACGACCCACTAAAGTTAATGGCACAACCTCGAAGCATATCCTCAAGGATCTGAATAGTATGCTCGGACTGCCCGTCAGTCTGAGGATGATAAGCTGTGCTAAAGGTCAACCTAGTGCCCAAGGTATTCTGCAAACTCTGCCATAACCTAGCAGTAAAACATGGATCTTTATCTAAGACGATCGACACTGGGACTCCATGCAACCTCACTATGTCCCGAATATACAAGTCGGCAAGATGATGTACCGAATCTCTCACGCGCATAGGGATAAAGTGCGCTGACTTAGTCAACCGGTCTACAACCACCCAAATAGCATCACTACCCCGTTAAGTCCTCGGAAGACCTACAACGAAGTCCATCGTGACATGCTCCTACTTCCACTCGGCTATAGGCAAGGGTTGCAACAAACCCACTGGCCTTTGATGTTCGATCGTCACTTGCTGACAGGTAAGGCACTTAGACACAAAGACAGCCACATCCTTCTTCATCCCTCTCCACCAAAACTGGCGATTCATATCACGATACATCTTAGTGCCTCCCGGGTGCACCGCAAGGCGTAAATGGTGAAACTCTCAGAGTACTTCCTCTCAGCAAGATTCCGGCACAAACAAATGGTCTCGGTACCTCACACTCAGGTTGGGATACACAGTCAAACCCTGCTCAACCTTCCCACTAAAGATCTTCTCCTGGAGGAATTCTACCTCAAGGTCACTCCTCTGTGCCTCTAACACCCGATTCACAAGTGTAGGCTGCGCAACTACAGAAAATAAGGCCGCAGACTCAACAGATTTGCCCAGAAGCAAATCAAACTCGCCAAGTGCACCCAACATTTCCTACTCCGGGATGGCTATACAAGCTACATCATCAATGGATTTTCTACTAAGGGCATCGGCCACAACATTGGCCTTTCCCAAATGATAATGCAACTCGAAGTCGCAATCCTCAATGAACTCCATCCACCTCCTCTGCCTCAAGTTCAAGTCTTTCTGTGTAAACAGATATTTCAGACTCTTATGATCCGAGAACACCTCGAATCTCTCACTATAAAGGTAGTGTCTCCAAATCTTCAAGGCAAAAATCACAGCTGCTAACTCTAGGTCATGTGTAGGGTAATTTCTCTCATGTGTTTTTAACTGCCGTGAGCCATAGGCTACCACTTTCCCCTCTTGCATCAACACACAACCCAAACCCTCTTGTGAGGCATCACAATACACTGCATAACCCAAGCCTCTCTCCAGAATAATCAAAACCAGAGCGGTGGTAAGTCTAACTTTCAGTTCTTGGAACGACTTTTCACAAGTCTCACTCTATACAAATTTGACCCATTTTCGCGTCAATCTAGTCAACAGTGAAGCTAGCTTGGAGAAATCTTTCACAAACCGACGGTAATAACCGGCCAATCCCAGAAAACTGCGGATCTCAAAAACACTCTTAGGCTGTGCCCAATCCTGCACTGCCTCTATCTTGAATGTATCAACAGACACCCCCTCCCCGAAGACTACATGGCCTAAGAACTTGACCTCTCTTAGCCAGAACTCACACTTCTCAAATTTAGCATACAACTTATGGGCTCTAAGTAACTCAAGCACCACTCTCAAGTGTTCTTCGTGCTTCTCCTCAGAAGGTGAATAAATCAGAATGTCGTCCACGAAAACGACCAACAAACGATCTAAGAATTCCCGAAAGATTCGGTTTATCAAGTCCATAAACACTACCGGTGCATTGGTTAGCCCAAAAGGCATCACCAGAAACTCATAATGGCCATACCGCGTACGGAATGCCGTCTTCGGGACGTCTTCCTCCTTGACCCTTAACTGATGGTAACCCGATCTCAAGTCTAGCTTAGAGAAACAACGGGACCCTTTCAACTGGTCAAACAGATCATCTATATGAGGCATAGGATACTTGTTCTTAACCGTAGCCTGATTCAATTTCCGCTAATCAATACAAAGTCTCAAAGCCCCATCTTTCTTTTTAGCAAAGAGGGCTGGTGCTCCCCACGGCGAAGTACTAGGGCGAATAAAGCCCTTATCTAGCAATTCTTGGAGTTGAATCTTCAACTCACTCAACTCGGCTGGGGCAAAACGATAAGGTGCCATAGAAATCGGTGCCG
Source organism: Camellia granthamiana (assembly GCA_036172215.1). Taxonomy (NCBI): domain Eukaryota; kingdom Viridiplantae; phylum Streptophyta; class Magnoliopsida; order Ericales; family Theaceae; genus Camellia; species Camellia granthamiana. The sequence goes on along the minus strand of CM069903.1, from coordinate 15,807,937 downwards.
TGCTAGGCACTAAATCAATAGAGAACTCGCTCTCTCGATGAGGTGATAAACTAACAAGATCCTCGGGAAAAACATCCAAATACTCACAAACCACTCTGGGTAACTCAATCTGGATCTCACCACACTCACCACTTATACAGCTAACGAGAAGGCAACTAAGCTCACTCCGACCTCGCGGATCACACACTGGTGGCAAAACTCTACCAACTCGATCCCCCAAGAAATGAAAACAATCCCCGCTCAAGGTACATACAGTGACCCTCTGGTGGTAGCAATCTATAACAGCCCGGTATGACGATAACCAGTCTATACCCAAAATTACATCAAAACCCGACATAGCCATAACTACAAAAGAGAATGGAAGCTGGCGGTCGGCGACCTCAATATCACAACCTCTACACCCTTGCTTCAAAACCAATTCACCCCCAACAGGTGATACAACACAAATAGAAGATGCTAACTGCGCCAACTCCAACCCCAAAACAGGTGCAAATGCAGCAGATATAAATGAATGAGACGCACCGTATCAATTAACACATTAGCAACCGAGTTACAAAACAAAAAGGTACTTCTCACAACAGATGGAGCCGGTACAAGATATTGCGCAGTAACAACATACACACGCCCTGAAGGTCTCTGATCTACCTGCTCACTTTTCGGAGCAAAAGACTGCTGTACAAACTGAGACGATGAGACTCCTTGATTGGCCCTCGAGGCCTGAACAGATTGGGTTGGCTGATAACTCTACCTCGACTCAGATGCACCAGATATGCCACTCAACTGCGGGCAAAACCTCTTCAGGTGCCCCGCCTGACCACACTGGTAACAAGAGAGCGGCTGATCTCTACCCTGACTCTGGCTCTGAGGACGAGCCGAAGATGAAGCTGCTCTCTGCCCTCCGCCCTCCTCCCCTCTGCGGGCAAGCTGGAGACTTGTGGCCCAGCTAACCACATTTGTAACAAGTAAAGTCTTCCTGACTGCCTCTCCTAGAGCCTGTACTCGGCACTGGAAAGGTAGATTTCGCAAATGCACCCTGGGACTGCTGAGGGTTAGAACCCTTCTACCTTCTACCATCTCCCTAACCATCCTGACTCCTCTTGGAGCCCCTCATCCTATCATCTTCCTCATGCATTATAATCTCAAGATGCGCCGTAGCATCCACAAGGCGCCCATATTCCGGAGTCATGGACCCTGCAACCCTAAGCTTGAGCCCAGTCCTCAACTTCTTTTCGAACTCAAGACAACGGCGTTCCTCAAACGCCACTAGTTCAGGTGCAAACCTAGATAAACTGGTAAATGCGGCCTCAAACTCGGCCACTGGTGTGTTCAGCTGCTTGAGCTGACAGAACTGATCCCTCAACTTCTCCCTAACAGTGGGAGGCAAGAACTTCTCCTGGAAGGCACCAACGAAAGCCTCCCAAATCCTACTAATACGGCCCCGAACAAACTTCCACCATTGACCCGCGTCTCCCTTCAGTTGGAAGGACGCCAAGGTCATCCGCAAAGCTCCGTCTTCGATGCCTAGCATCTCAAACGTCTTCATCATCTGCTCAAGCCACTCATCAGCCTTAAGTGGCTCTTTAGAATCCCCTAGAAACTCATCTGGATTGGACCGGAAAAACTCCTGCAGACACCCCATTTTTGACCGTCCTCAAGACTTGGTTGTGCTTGTAGGTACACCCAACAACTAGTTCGATTGCTCGCCCAGCATTCGACTGTTGCGGCGGAACGGCACCGGTTCGAGTTTCCCGGACCTTGTATCCTTTCTGCCTCTTTTTAGGACCCTGTTTTGGTCCTTTTAGAGTGGCCCTCTTGGTGCATTGTCGGCCATGGCATGGCACTGCCAGCCATGGCTTTGCCCCTGCCGGCTACTGATGAAGTCCTGCCGGCTATCAGTGTGGCATTGCCGGCCATTACTGATGGCCAGCACACCCCCTATCTCAGCTGGTTTCCAGGCAGATCTTTTGAGCCAGTTGGATTTTTGTTTGCTCCCCTCCATACACTGTATGGAGGGATGAAGGCCTTGCAAAGCTTCTTGAAGAAGCTTTGGCTTTTCATTCTTCTATATAAGGAAGAGGCTTCTTCCTTAGACAAGGTTGAGAGTTTTTGAAGAGCAAAAAACTCCCTTTCTCTCTATATTGCTTGTGTTTAGTGCTTAGAAGTTGGATTTCCTTTCACTTTTACACTACAACACCTAGATATACACCACCACCATTGGATCAAGCTTCTTGGGAGGGATTCTTGAGCTCTGAAAACCAGTTTCCACCCCCTGAAATTGCTGATTTCGAAGAGGGTCTTCAAGGGTGAGCATTTCCCCAATTTTTGCATTTTCTTGCACCTTGCTTTAGCCCTCTTTGCATATTGTTTTAGGCTTTGCTTATAACTGAAAAAAGTCTTGTTCTTAAGTGCTTTTTAAGTTTGGTTAAGGTCATTTTGCTGTTTGGGGTGTGTAGCCCCCTTGCATGCTTTGTTTGGCTTTGTTTTAAGCCATATTTGGAGGCATCCGAGCTAGCCTTGGTTTGGCCTTCCTACCACTGAAATCCAATGGATTTTCAGTGGTAGAGGTGTGGTTTTGAGGTCCTTAATCAGAGGGGGTAGTCCCCTCTCTTTGTATTCCTCTTTGCTTGCATTTTTGGCCTTCCAAAGGACCAACCCTCTATGCATTTTTGAGGCTTGGTTTAGGCCTTTTTTTATGACTTCTAGGACCTGCTTTGGCCCTGTCCAAGGCTGGTTTGGTCATGCCTTGCTTGCATCTAGCATGTGTAATGTAACTCCATTCATAGCTCATCAAAGTAGCATGTGTGCATAGTCTTTGTTGAGTCCATTTCAGTCCATTTTTGGTGATGTTTTACCATGCCATGAATCTGTTTTAGGTTGGTTTTGTTACTCCATGCTTGCATGATGCACTTGTAGTGTAAATCCCCTAAACTAGCTTCATATGCTCCATGCATTGCCATGTCATTTTAGCTTGTTTGGTTTACATTTCAGCATGTATTTGGTCATCATTTGGCATGATATGACCCTATCCATAGTTGGTTTGATCATCCTTTGCATGCTCCATATAGGTGTAGAACAAATCTTGTTTCTTAGCTCTTTATGCATGATGTTTTGACTCATCATACTAGCATATTTTGGCTTTGCTTAAACATGATTTTATGCTTATTTTGAAGTGTTCTAGGACTGTTTTGGGCTGCCATGGCCATATCACTCATGCTTTGTATAGCTATAGTGTAAATGCTTAGGCTAGTCTTGGGTTTTGAGACCCCTACCATGCCATACATGTGATGTTTGCATGCCTTGCCCTCATTCCATATGCTATTTCAGTCCATGAAATGTTGTCATTCACTTGCATTTGACATGCCTTGAATGCTTTATATAGCTTGTACTTTATGCCTTAAGAATGGACTTTTGTGCATGCCATTAAGCCTAAGCCTTTGGCTCATCATTTCAGTACATTTTGGGTCCTATTATACCATGATGTAACTCTATTTTTGGTTTTCCAAGTCATGCCATGTTTGATTTCAATAGGTGTAGTGCATTGCCTCATTAATGCCCTGCATGCTCCTTGTGTTTAGCTTTGTGTTCTAGCCCGTGTTGGCTAGCTTTGAGCTTGGTTTTGGTCTTGCTTAGACCTGCCCTAGGACTGTTTTAGGTCCCCTTGGCCCTTTGGGGCTTGCCTTGTGTGGCCATGGCTTAAGTCCCTTTGCTTACTTTGAGCTTTAAGCATCCTAACATGCTTTGCTTGCATTGTTGAGTTGATTTGGCATCAATTTACATGTATTTCAGAGCTTACCTCATTGCCATGTATCCATGTTTGTTGCTCCTTAAGTGTGCTTAAGAGTTGACCCCTTTGTGCCTTAATACTTTAGCCATTTGGCATGCATGCTTGTCTTGACGTTTCATGTTTTTCGTGCCATCAATTCATTGCCTTTGGCTACTGATTTGGACCTAGTTGAGAGCTGTCCATCTTTGGTGTAAGCCCATTTTACCATATTGTCGCATGCTTGTTACATGTAGTATGTTGTTGCATACTTATTTAGCTTTACATGCCTTGCATGTTCACATGTTCACGTTGCATTTCGTCATGTTGTCCAAGGTTGTCACCTCACATCATGCTTATGTGCTTCTTGCATGTCATTAGCCTTGTTAGGTTGTTCGCATTGCATGTTTGCCATGCTTATGTGTTGCATTGCTTGGATTAAGTGTTAATCCGAGCACGAGGAACGAGGGGTGTTTCATACTTCAAGTAATGGAACGTGTCTCAATTCTCGGTCGTCGAAGCTCTTGATGATTCATGATAGAGTTCTAGGCTTTACTTGCTTTATTTGTGCATTCATTTTCATATTGATTTGCACAAGTTGGATCTTTGGCCATCATGCATCGGGACACGTGATTGATGGTCGTGGATCCGATTTGGCCTCTCCCTTGATGTTTTGAAGTGATTTGGAGTGCCATGGTGCGTACATGCCCTTGGGAGACCCTCCATTTTCTCTATTTTGTGCTTCGTTGCAGTTTGGTGTCCCAGCACACCAGTGGCCGGCAGCCTGCCATTGATGGCCAGCAGTGTGTCACCCTTGGCCGGCAATGAGCCATTTTTGGCCGGCAGTACTCCTCTCATGGCCGACAGGTCACTGGTAGCTTCCCCCTGCAGTGTTTTGGTAAGCTGCAGCAACAAGCACTGGAAGACACCCTGCAAACAGAGCCTCTAAAGATCAACCGGAATGCCTTCCAAAGCGAGGAACCGAAGCGAGCATGCATGCCTCCTTTCTTCAAACAGAGCTGGAATAGCATCATTTACCGCTTTCCTTATTTGCTTGCTGTCATTCATTAATTAGTTAATTGATTTGTTAATTAATTAAGTTGTATAATAATTAGTTGTAGCTAGTTATTAATTTGGTTTTGTAATATTTAATTAGCTCGTGAGTTAGTTAATTAGGTGGCTTGTATTATTTATTCGGACCCTCCGAGTGAGGGCCAATGTTGTAATAAGTGTGCGTGGGTGTGTGTATGTCTTCCAACCTCACGTCTTTCTTCCCTTTTGTTTAACCGCTTACAATGGTTAGATTTAGGGCATATCTCAATTAGTATTCTTATGCTTCGCATGTTTGCATTCATTCATTTGTATTGCATGCACCGGGCTCGGTGCATCATGCTAACTGCATTGTATTTCAAATTCAATTTGAATACGTGTATCAATTGTCACATTCCACATGCCATCCTAGGATTAGCCGAGCCTATTCTAGATTGCATTTTGTATGTGATGCATTAGCCACTTAACATGGACTAGGGTCATGCATGTTTTGCTAACTAGCTTTATTGTTTTGGCACGGAGTACGATGTAAGTATTTATGCTTTAGCATCTCGCATGAGTGTGAATGTTAACATGACAGCATGCTTACCATGTGGCTAAATGCTTAGTTGATATAACTGCCTGAATGCCTGTGGGTGAAGGTTGGATTATTTGAGTTGGAACAACTCGTTGAAATCCGTGTTTTAGCCTACTTGCGAGTAGCAAATCTTAAAACATTTCCAAACAAACGGATATGCAATGCTTTGTTCCAAATTAGGCGATCTAGTCTATACTTGTTTTGCTGTGCGCATCACATAGTAATTCTAGCTAATTAATTGGAATAAGAACGCATGTGTTTTCAAAAACGAGATATCATGGTTAGTAGAGGCCGATCTTCGGATCGGGCGAGAGGGGGTGCTCATAGCTGACCTTCCCCAATTGTACCCAAGTTCCCGAGCCGAGGCAACTTTGGTGATGACGGACGCGTGGCCTTTGGCACCGAGTCAGGGTTTCCTAAATTTCCCTATTATAAAATATTTAGGTGGCGACTCTGTATCTGGCAAAGCAGTCCATGTTTGGCACTTCTTTCAAAAAATCTGTTTTTCTCAAAACGATTTGCCGGATTTGGACTCTTTGGTTCAAGATTAAGAATTGTGACAAATCGAGTCCGAACTGTAACACCATTGAGGTCCCTCGCGGGCTTATTACAACTCCCTCTTCAGAAAAGAAGGCCCTGCCTCAACCACGTGGGCCTGGACTTGATTATCAGCTTTGAGAATGTCTATGGATTCTCTCAACGCTCCTGCCATCTCGCGGGCTAAGGCGCCCATAGCCTGCTGACCTACTGGCTCGGCCACATTGGCCTGACCAACACCCTCCTACTGCGTCGGAATCTCATCCGGTATAGGCACTTCCTGCCTCCTAGGCCTACCTCGCCTACCACCACGTCCTCGTCCTGACATCCTAATAAAGGTAACAAAGGCATTAACACATTCACAAATGTGCCGAAGCTATTTCACTCGCATCCTAATGCATTGGACAACAGAAATTCATTCCACGTAAGCACATAATCACATAAGCACTTACGAATTTCATTTCTGGATAATGACAGTCCCAAGGCGTTGCTAGAGTTCCGGTTAGAAACAATATTGATCAAGTGCTTTTCCAACAGGACTCCCAGAAACCCAAGGGTCCAATCAATATCTTAGAAACTAAATCCCATAACCATATAGCCACATAAGCATGTTATTAAATAAATACATAACATCATACATAAGTCTCTAACAAGCGAGACAAACCCATTGTGGTACTAACCACTTCCCACGTACCTAAAGTATTCAAACCTGGTACGCTCTGATACCAAGTTGTAACGCCCTCAAAATAATACATATAAACTCACATTCTTGACATTCATAGATATAAGAGAATAAGGTATATTTCCATTCATCAGAGTATTAAGTACAAAAGTATTACATGTTGACATCAAAAGTAAATGCCCTACGGGCTTACAAATTTCCAAGCCAACACTTGGTTACAAAAATGAGAGTACTAACTCAAAACACATTAAGCCCTTGGCCTGAATTTATATGTAATACCAAATAACAAAAACAACAAAAAGAGTCTTCAACTCCCAAAACCTCCCAAGCTACGTCCTTGGAGGTAGCATATCACCTGAACCTGAAAATGATGTCCCATATAGGGTGAGCCGATGCCCAGTAGAGATATACTAAACCAAGTATGAGAAATAAGTAAAACATTAGCATTTGATAAATGGTTAACACTTATAAACCAACTTTCAACACTTTCCAGTTCAATGACAAATACAACCGTTTTTCATTCCACTTTCCTTTACTTATACAATTCACATTCATAAACCCGGCTCATTATCTAGCCAAACAATTAAGTGAGATTACAACTCATATTAAGACACTTCCATTATTCACAATTCACATGAGACTACAACTCATATTGAAACACTTCCATACTTCAATTATCTACGTTATGCAAACGTAATCAAGATTTCGGGACTTTCACCCTGGACATTCCGGCCAACTTAGTTATCAATAGAGTCCATCCTCTATCTCCTCCCAAACAGGTTTGAGAGTGCATCCCCTATCTCCTCTCAAACCATGGAGTACATCCCCTATCTCTTCCCACACAATATACATATACAATGTATTTAAGCACTTGTCATATACAATGATTAATCAATACACATATTCAATGTATTATTCCAACCGTCATATTCAATGACATATTTAATGTGATTAGTTTCAGTTTTCCTTAATCAACATACAATGTCTACAACAATCAAGACTATCCTCCACCAATAGCCCAAAACAGTTATTTCTAAACAGATAATAAATTTATCAAACAGATAAAATATCAACATTGTCATAGGTGAGTGATTAATCAATCCAACTACACCATTCAATCTCATAAATTCCCAATTTCATGATTTCCAACTCAATTCCATATTTCCTCAAATTAATTATTCAATATAATTAGGGCATTTTCTCCCTTCTTATAATACCAACCCTAAGGTTCAATTTCATTAATTTAACAACAATACATCCATTTTCCAAGGTCTAACATATACACGGGGTTTAACAATTTAAAACCCCCTTTTTATAACTTTAAAACAAACCCTAACTTTCCCAAAATTACCATAATCCACCAACAAATCAAAATGACTAAAATTTATGTCAAAACTCATAAGATGGAGTAGGGTATCCCTACTTCGAAATTAGAAGCCCAAAGGAGTTGATGAAGAAAACTCAAAGTGCTCCAAATCCACGGTTTTTCAGATTAAAGTGAAGCCCACGCCACCCTCTATCTTTCTTACAAAGAGATTTGGATGAAAACACTCTAGAAGTAGATGAAATCCTAGAGAAAGAGTGTGTGTAGAGAGAGGAGCAGCCGGGGCTAGGGTTTGAGTAGAGAAGAAGATGAAAAAGTGTGTAAAAACCCGCTGCTGCAAACTGATATAATCAATCCTCGCTCGAGCGAAAGAGTGGTCGCTCGAGCGACCAGATACAAAGAACCTCGCTCGAGTGTAGAAAGCCTTGCTCGAGCCAACAATACGAAGCTTCAGGTCTGTAACCCAGAAGCAGCTTGCTCGAGCGAAGAATCCCAAAACATACAGCTCGCTCACTCGAGCGAAGGAAAGCTCGCTCGAGCTAACAAACACAACTTTCAGGTCCAAACTAGACGCAGACGCACACTCGAGCGAAGGACCTCTAGCTCGAGCGAAGAGACACACCAGACCAAGCTCGCTCGAGCCAAAGTTGCGTCTGTACAGAAAACCTGAAGACACACAAAACTCGCTCGCGTATACAAACCCTCGCTCGAGCAAAGAAGCAAAGACACAAGGCTCGCTCGAGCGACAAAGTCCTGGCTCGAGCGAAGAGACCAAAAACTGGACAGCAACTATTCGTTTCAAAACACATCCAACCTGTTACAAATCTGCCCAAAACATCCTAAAACTCAAATACAAAGAATTAAAGGACGGAAAAGAAACATATACAATGACATACATCTACGCAACTGAGTCTGGAATACAATGACCAATGGAGGGAAAACCGGGATCGCTATAGTAGCAGATATAGTTCTAGGAATAAAAATTACTAGAACATCTAAAGGATATGCTTTATCCCAGTCTCATTATATTGAGAAGATTCTGGAGAAATTTGGAAAGCATGACGACCGTCTTGCTAAAACACCTGTTGACATTAGTTTTCATTTGTCAAAAAATACAGGTGCAGACATATCACAATTAGAGTGCTCTCAGATAATCGGAAGCTTAATGTACTTAATGAATTGCATTAGGCCAGATATAACTTATGTTGTAAGCAAATTGAGTAGGTACACAAGTAATTCAGGGTCTGATCATTGGAAAACGATAATTAGGGTACTTAGGTATCTAAGATATACCTAGAATTATGGTTTACATTATACCAAATATCTAGTAGTACTTAAGGGGTACGGTGATGCAAATTGGATATCGGATACTAAAGACTCAAAATCTACTAGTGGATACGTCTTTACCCTGGAAGGTGCTACAGTCTCTTGGAAATCCTTCAAGTAGACACGTATAGCAAGGTCGACAATGGAATCTGAGTTTATCGTGTTAGATAATGCAGGAGAAGAAGCAGAATGGCTTCGTAATTTTTTAGAAGACATTCCAATGTGGCCTAAACCTGTGCCAGTTATATGCATTTACTGTGATAGCGAAGCAGCAATAGGACGGGCACATAATCATATGTATAACGGTAAGTCTCGATACATTCGTCGAAGACATAATAACGTTAGGCATTTGATCTCACATGGAATAATTTTCATAGAATATGTAAAGTCAAGAGAGAATATTGCAGATCCATTTACTAAAGGGTTAGCTAAAGAGCAAGTGTACCATTTATCGAGGGGAATAGGATTAAAGCCTACTACTTAAAAGTCACTATAATGGCAACTCAACCTAGTTGACTGGAGATTCCAAGATCTAGGTTCAAAGGAACAACTGAATTATGGATGACTTCACGTATCACTAAGGAGGTTTACTCTTACCCATTTTTATAATAATGAGAGTAATGCCTGCATCGTTAGTAGGATAAGCTTTGCTTTTAATGATTCTTATAGTTTGGACATCCAAGTGGGGTATAGCAGGATACTCTTAATAAGAAGTCACTTATATGAGTGTGAACTGGGTCGGTTCTGAGAGAATTGAAAAGGCTAAACTCTCTAGAGCACTCACGAATTACTAGGTGTTGTTCAGGGCCAAAATGAACACAACCGTAAGAACCAAAATTGTGTATGCGGATACACTACGTGTAGTTTATTGTCTTGGCTTACATAAACAGCTGAACAGTTCAAGACATCGCGTCTGCTGGTTAGCTAGTAAGTCCGATAGGCTTTCATTAGAAGAGGTTCAAAGCCAAAAACTACATATCTTGATGTGGTGTATCTTCTTAATACACTCTTTCTTTGTCTGTATCTTGTTGCATGTCCGTTATCAAGAATTCCATTCATGTTGGGGATTATTAGAAAATGGCTTTTGTGAAATCTTATTTTTTGCTAACTTTGAGCATTAATTAAGGTGAGACCTAAGCGTTATTTTTAACGTTTCTCATTAGGTTTATGTTTAATTTCGTGTAGTGAATAACATCATGTATTTGGTTGCTCAAAACCATTTTCGGATGAATGAGAATTCAACACGTGTTTTCGGGTTCGTGAAAATGGCTTTAGGTGGATTTTCTATACATTTGTGAAAATGTGCTTGTCTCACATTGGAAAGGCTTAAGGAATTGTATGGGTTTATATACTCTAACTTGAGATACTTGGGATGGGTCCCAAGGGGTACCCAAGTTTGTGGAAGGATGATGTTATGGATAAAGTGAGTTAGACCCACTAGACTCAAAACAATAACCAAGCGCGCGCGTCGCTGCCGCCGTCCGTCTGTCCGGTCAGTCAGGTGGGCTGGGCCTGGGCTTAGGCGCGGGTGCGTGGTGTGAGGTTAGGTTGGGCTTGTCCGGCCTAATACTTTGAATTCCATTTGAACAGGTTCAAACCTGTTGAAATTCAAATCGAACAAATTCAAATATGTCCAAACAGGTTTTATACTTGTTTAATCTCTCCGAATAGGTTTCCTACCTGTTCAGAAAAGCCACCATTCCTTCTATAAATAGTATGCCATCTAGCAATTCATTTGCATCGAAATTTCAAAAAACTCTTCATTTTCTTCTTCTATTTGTCCTTTAGTGCTCCTGCATTTGTTTACCATCTAGTTTTTAGGAAAAAAAAGAGAAAGAGTTACAGCATTGTTTAGTTCGCAAGACTTGATTTTGTAGTGCTGCAAATCAAGTAGTAGTCGTTGCATCCTGGGAAATAGACGCCATTAAAACTCGAAGCACTGGAGTGAGGGCGAAATCTACTTTAAGGAGATTGTGTCTAACACAAGTTTCGACGTTTAAAAGTTTTTGTAAGCAATTAATTCGGAATTTAATTTATATAATTATGTTTTGAAATATTTTATTTTGTTGTTTATTTTAATTATACATTTAATTTACACACACCACTGGGAATAACATAATAAATCAAGAGTTGACACATATGGTATCACATCATTGTGAATACAATTGTGGGGGTTTTTTTGTGGATCTCAAACTCTTTTTTTATTGTTCATCTAGACTTTTTTGACACTTGCGAAATATGATGGATTCTGTTTTTTTTTTATTTTAATATCAAATGTCAATTAAACAAACTAAAATAAAAATTGAAAAAAATTTGGCTCAAATTGCTAAATAGTGACTTTTGCTAAAACAAATAGAAATAAATGTTATTTTTCTAATAAGAGTGATGGTTTGTGAAATATTTTTATCGGTCATCTGGAATTATTTTCAGATCAAATGAGAATATTACTCTAAATTTTCTTTGTACCTTTTTATTTTATTTTAATCCTGATATTTTTATTTTGTAAAAAATTCAATTTTATTATACTTAAATATTTTATTGTAATTTTTAAATTAAAAATAATTTTTGAAAAGCCATATTTAAATTATTTTATGCCATTATAAAATGTTATTTTTTTTAATATGAACTTATTTGTTGACCCATTTCTAAAAAGTGTATTTGCTTTTGTTCGTTAATATTGATTTTTTAATTAATCTTATTTATTATTTAAAAAAAATTAGCAATTAATTTTATATATTTATATATACAATTTTGTTCTATTGCTCAGGCTATTTGGTGTCTCTACCCAAGCCCATTTACATTTATTCGAATTTCTGAATTTTACATAAATTCTTACCGAATTAAAAATTATGTTGCCTAATCTTTAATAATTTACAGGCTTGATTCCAATTGCTTGGATTCAACTTGTCTAAATTTACAACTTTAACAGGAGGGCTAAAAGGTTACATGATTGAAGCTGTGACAAATTAAAAATTAATATATAAATTATGATAAAATTATAAAACTTAAATGATAGATTTCAGTATTTTTTTATTTTCATAATTTACATATTAAAATCTTACTATTTATATTATTTTACATAAATATATTTTATTAACTTTTTTACATCTCATACATAACACGGATTTTCACTACTACAATTAAATCGGAAAATTTTGCCAATCTAATTGGCATTGGAATCACTCGACGTATTGATTATGTGCTGAAAGGAACACAGTAGCTGAATTTCAGGCTCATATTCAATGGCTAGTGATTATGTGCTGAAAGGAACACAGTAGCTGAATTTCAGGCTCATATTCAATGGTTCCTAGAAAATTCAAATGAACCATCTCTTTCATTCTTAACAAACACACACACACTCTCTCTCTCTCTCTCTCTCTCTCTCTCTCAATGAAATTAATTTTCTTTTATTTGTTTGGTAAAAAATAAATGAATAGATATTGACAAAAAGTGACACATTTTTTTTAAAACTCCCCGGGTTGCCTTAACCTCACCTACCACACATCGGAGGTAGTGGCCTAGTGGAGAAGACATTCTTCTTCACGTGACTCAGGTTTGAATATTAGGATGGGTTGAATTTGTTATTTTGTTGCTGGCTCTTTACGAAGATCTCACCTTATACTCCGATCGAAATCGAAGCTCGTCTGTGACATATGGTTGATCTCTATTAATGTTTCGGTGGTGGATTCTTTCTAATAGATTGAGTCAAATCAGGTCGACAATCGAATACTAGGCCTTGTTTGACAACATTACTTTTTAGTCAAAACGTCACTAAAAAAATAAAAAAACTAACAACTTATATAAAAAAGTCAAAGATTTCCTTCTTTTTTTTTTTTCTATTTTTTTCACATCTTTTTGTAAAAAACCATCACAAACTTACTAATTTTTTTATATTATATTTTAGCTAAACAATCAAAAAATTATTAAAATAATTTATTTCCAAACGAGATCTTAAAACCTAGGCAGAAAGATATAATAATAACACATTAAAATATCATTTTTTTTATTCTTAAAAAAATAAAAACCTAGCCTAGCACGGAACCGTGCCACGGAGCATCATATTTAATTCAATTAAACCAGTCTTTTTTTTGGTGCAGTTTCACTTTGGCAAATACTGAGACTTGGTTCGACATGTTTGGAAAAAACTAAAAAGTTAAAAAATTAATATTTTATTTAAATTATATCACTTCTTTAATATATTATTTTAAATTTAATCTATATTTTATAAAAAATTAAAAAGTATATTTATTTAGATCATTTCAAATAGTCAATTTATTTTTTATTTTTAAGTTATTCTTTTAATTTGTATAAAATCTTTTTATTTATTTTTATTTATTTCATCTAGTCTAGAAAATTTTTACAGTAATTAAAATAAAAATCTAAAAAATCCATTAAAAAAAAAATCAACCTTAAGTTTTTTTTTTTTTGAATTTTTATTGATAAATCTCATTTAGAAGTGTTCTAATTCAAGAAGTTCATGAATGAATTTTTTAACCTACTTAGTCCCATGTGTTTATACTTTTATTTCATAAAATCTTTTTTCTTGATTTACACTATTTTCTTAGACTCTTATACCCTTATATTTAATATTGATATTTAATGTTGGGGGATGAGAGTGAAGGGAAAGGACCAAGGCATAGGAAATTTCATACACAAATTAAATAATATTGATATTATTATTTTATATTATTAGATAATGTGAATATATTTTTAATTGACAACAAATTAAAAATAATGTGAACATTCTCTCTCATCTGATGTGAATATATTTTTAATTGACAACACATTAAAAATAATGTGAACATTCTCTCTCATCTGATGTAAACGTTCCCAACACCTTTCTGAAAAATTCTCTCTCATTTAATGTAGTGATATGAACGTTCACAACATGTGAACTTTCTTATTTTTAATTGACAACACATCAAAAATAACGTTTATTATATTTTTAATTGACAACATATTTTTATTCACAACATGTAGTGATGTGAACGTTCATAACATGTGAACATTCTCTCTCATCTAATGTAGTGATGTGAACGTTTACATTCGTATATTTTAGTATGAATATTCATATCATGTAATCGACAACACAATGATAAAAATTCATTTCAAATTAATGTGAATTGATGTGAATATTATTTTCATTTACATGATGTGAATATTTACATCATGTAATTGATAACACAATGACAAAAATTAATTTCAAATTAATATGAATATAATGACAACATCTTAATGTATGAGAACTATCAAAATATAATGATAATCAACATTAATTGGAGTATGAGAGATTAAGAGCATTTTGATCTTCTTCCCTTAAATAGGACTTAATAAAATAATAAAAAAAATATGAGTTAGATGAAATAAAACTTTTAAAAAGAGAATTTATCAAAATTTTTTTTTTTCTTAATCCGAATGTGTGTTGTCTAATAGGATTTGAATTTTAAATTAAAAAAAATAACTAATGCCAAAAAATATTAAAAAATAATTGCCAAACCCACTCTCAAACCGTTCATAGATATATAATTTTAGAAATATATGTTGAAATATTTATTGCAGTTTCTACAAGTTATTGTAAAAATAAATTTTTTATGTACATCTTTTAAATATTAACAATCAATTTGTATGAAATACTAGTAAATATACTAACATTAATATTGAGATTGTTTGTGCAACTTATTGACGTTATTATTTTGTAAATATATATCGTGCATTTTTTGTTATAATTTATGATACATGTTTAAAAAAGGAATTTTTTTTATTAATCTCCATAGAAAATATTTTATATTAGTTTTTACAAACACTGACTTTTATTTTTGAGACAATATAATGCTAAATTAAGTTTTATTATTTCACTATCTCCAACCAACACCATCACTTTTGACCGCCGCTCTAGTTGTTGGCGGTCACCTCTAATTGCCAACAATAACTTGCCATTGCCCACCGCTAGAGAAATTTGTTTATTGCATAGAACCACCTCGGAACAAAATAATTTATTTTCTATTATGATTTATTTTCGGCTATGAGGCTCATTTTTTCTTTCCTATTATGATTTATTTTCAATTATGAGGCTCATTTTCTCCCATTCTATGAGGATTTGGTGTGTAATTTATTTATTTCTTGCTATAGAGCTCTTTTTTAAACGAATTATTACATTATAGAAGTTGGTTATTGAACTGTTAATTATCAAGTTAGCAAGATAATAATTTATAATTATTGAACTTATATATATACATTATACGATGATTGTTCAATTATAATTTTTTATATTGTAAATAATGCCATTGAATAAATTTTTTTTTTTCCAAATTCAAGTCGAAAAGATTAATTAGATTTTAATTTTCACAACCTAAAAATATAAGTAAACCTAATCTCATCTCACTCATAAGCCAAATACTCTCCTCCATAAAGTTAGGACAGAGATCTAAAATTAGCTCCAAATTAAAGGTCAAACCTCCCCCCACGTTTCTCTCCATCTCTCTACACTCCAAATCCATTTTCTCTCTCTCTAAACTGAACTTTCTCTCGTTTTCTCTCTCGATGCCATTTTGCCTTTTTCTTTTTCTCTTTCTCTCTACTGCAACACGGTTTTGACTCAGAAATTTCATTTTCATTTTCCTTTAATTTTTAAAAATTTTAAAATTTTAATTTTTTTTTTAATTCGTAAAGTAAAAGAACGAAAAATAATAGATCGGACTGATCGACCAATCAAAAGCAATTCACAGGGAGAGAAAACTATATTCTCTCTCTCTCTATGTTCGCTATTCCGATCCATCAAGAGAGAAGCAATCATCAGCGAACATTATATTCTGAGATTCATTGTTTCGTCATCCCCAATTTTGAATTCTGATACATATTTATATATATGTGCGTGTATGTGTGTATATAAAGAACCCTAATTCGTTGAATCTTCAACCCAATGCATTGGTCTTGGAGAAAGACCCAAAAGACCAATTCAACAGAATCATCATCATCATCGGAGTTGTTGATTTGGAGAGAGTATTGCGGTGGTGGATCTGATGGTGAAAGTTTTGGGGGCGGTTTTGGAAGAGAATTGCGGTGATTCTAGGGTTTTTGAGGAGGGGCTGCAGAGGCGACGATGCAGCTTCACTTCTCACCTAGTATGAAAAGCATAACGATATCGAGCAGCAATGGGTTTATTGACTTGATGAAGATCAAGGTCGCAGCTCGCCATATCTCTTACCGTACACTCTTCCACACCATCCTCATCCTTGCTTTTCTATTGCCCTTTGTCTTCATTCTCACCGCTCTCGTCACCCTTGAAGGTGTCAACAAGTGCTCCTCATTCGGTACACAAATCTCTTCTTTCATTCATATTCATATTCATTGATTGCTTCTAGTATGTGATTGCATATAAATTGATTTGCTTTTGATTGCATCGCATAGATCTCGATTTGCTTTGAAATGTTAATTACACTACGAATATATGATTGGTTTATCTTAAGACATGGATGTCGGTCTTCTTGCTATTTGTAGGTTTGATTTGATTGAAATTGAATTGGGAATTTTTTTTTATTTTTGCTTTCAAATTAGATTGGTTCTTCCTGTCAATTTTATTATTTCGCTCTCTGGGTGTTTAATTTTGATGTTCGTCAGTTTGTCTAATTGTTTAGAGTGCAGGAGATCCGAATTTGGTTATTTGGACTGCACATAAATTCCAAATCTGTATTTAAAAAAAAAAATCCTTTGGCATTGGCAATGGTAAATTGTACGGCTGAATTTTTCAAATCTAATTTATACATGAATCTTGTGTTTTTGATGTTGGGTAAATTAGTGCGAATCATCTGTCCCAATTTGTGTTATATATATTTTTTCTCCTTTGTCAGAAGTTGGTTCATTAATCAGGTTATTTTAGTTTTAGTTGTTTACATTGTGAAGACCTGAATTTGGTTAATTCAAACATAATTCTATCGCTGTAAGTTATTTATTCATTTGATATGGTCAATAGCATATTAAAACTTAAGTTATGAAACATATTTTAATTTTTTAAGGTATTTTGTAATTGTAATGTAAGAATTTTATGATAATTTTCACATTGAATTTCTGGGTAGTTGGTTTTTAATTTTTGTATAAAATTAGCTTATTGTTAAAATGGATTTGCTTGAACCATTTACGAATTGGGTTTGTATTATGGGGGGAGAAATGAGTTACTGGGTAATGCTGTTTGACAGAAAAAGAAAAAAAAACTTATTGTTGGAAAAGTGGGTAGACCTATTTAAATATTTTACGTTATACTTAGGTTAAAATCTGATTGGCAGAACTGATGCAGCTTTTGCACACATAAAACTTCAGTCATAGATTTTGTAATTAGAATATTTTATTTTATTTTATTTTATTTTTGGTATGTCAAGAATCTGATTTTGATTCAATCCCATATTTATTTGGTGGTTACTGTAATTTGGGGTTGCCTTGGCATTTTTTTGTAGATCTCTCAAAACTGAAATGTCTTTTGGCCCTTTTTTTATATCTTGGCTCAATATTGTGTATTAACTTCTCCATTTTGGCTTGATGGATCTATGTTCATTTTGGCTTTGTTGGGTCTGTTTTATGGCTATTCTATCCCTTCCAAACCCCTTTCCATTTTACTTTATTTTCACTGGTGATTGGCCAATTTTATCTTAATGAATTAGTATCCAGTGGCAACTACTTTTCTTTTGATATACAGTATTTTGAATGTTCAGCTTCTGAATTCTTGTATGAAAACCTTGTAGTGGCTTTTTGTGGCTTGCTTTTAGTCTCTGTATTTGTTTGGATGAGAGCATGTTATTTTTTAAAGTGTGTTGGGTATTGGTGGATTTGGTAAGTTTTATTTTTATTATGCTTTCATTGCATAGTTGCTCTCTTTTGGGTCTCTTGTTGCATATATGTTTCAGCGCTGCTAGAGACACTAACAAACTTACTTTGGTCCACTGGGGCGCAAGTTTGTTAGTGTCCATAACCTTTTCCTATAGCCATATGTGTTTTCTTTACAAAATCAAATCATTGGTTCTTTTCTTTTTTTTCTTTTGTGCTCCAGATTGTTTAGGTAGGCGGTTGGGACCGAGGCTTCTTGGTAGGGTTGATGATTCAGGGGTAAATAACATTTTTATTCTTTTCTTCATGCTTTTTTCTAAAAGATCAGATAATACCCACTTGATGCAGTTTTTTTATTTGCAACCAATGTTTTCTCTTAAGGTATTTTTGGTTTTTTAAACTGAATCTCTTGTCTCGATGGTGTTGCAACAGAGGCTGGTTAAAGACTTTTACAAAGTTCTCAATCAAGTGGGCACTGACGAAATTCCAGATGGCCTAAAGCTACCAGAGTCATTTAGTCAACTTGTTTCTGAAATGAAAAACAACAAGTACAATGCGAAGGACTTTGCTTTGATCTTAAAGGGAATGGTATGTGGTGTGGCCTAGAAATATGTTTCTTTCTTTCCTTCTCATATCCTTTTTCTCCCCACAGCGTATCTATGAGCTGGTGGTGCTGTTGTTGTTTACATAGACTAATGCCATTTTATAGTGATGTTTGTAATTTCTTTTTGCAATGCCCTATGATAGAACCTTCCAAAACCTGCCAGATTTAGCTATCATGATCAGATGAGGGCCCTGTTTGGTAGAGCTGTGGGAAACTGCTTATAGCTTATGCCCAAACAGCTTATAGCTTATTACTTTCAGCTTAAGCTGATTTCCAGCTTATTCTTAAAGCATCTCCTGCCCCACTCAAAGAATAAGCTGATTTCTGACTTCCACAAAGCTATAAGCTAAACCAAACATATCAAAACAGCTTAAATTAAGCTGAAAGCTGAAAATAAGCAGTAACAAACAGGGCCGAGGTCCTAAAAGAATTTATTGCATGGTTAGATATAAAGAGGGTATAACTTGGCGGTTAAGATTTTGCAGCACCACAATGAATTCTCCTCGACAATTAAGCATCCTAGTGGAGTTTGGAAGATATTTGGGTGGCAGACTGTCAACTCCTTAAAAGACTAATTAAATAATAATAATAAAGAGATAAAAGGACAAAGTAAAAAAGACTAATAATGTTATGAATCCCGTTACCCTATGTTTAAGGCTTCATTCAGAACCAGGTTTTTGAGCTTTTTCATCGCGTTCTTTTTTTTTCCTTATGGGTTTCAATTTTAGATTTTGGTAAAAAATTCAAAAGCCCAACCTAAAAGCAGCTATAAAGTAAAATAGAAAGAGAATGTTTATTGAAAAAAATGATAATAACACCAAAAATACCCTTTAAAAAGCTGGCTTTTAAGCTGAACCAAATGAGTAACCTCTAGTTATCTCAGCATAAAGTTCCTCCTCCCTCTCTTTTGTTTCTCATTTGTGTTTTATTTTATTTTCTAGTTTTTTGCTTTTTGCCATTGGGACACAAGGGCTTATTTTTTCATGGTTATAGTTTTGGTGTATGTGTATAGATAGATTTTCACAGCCAGTTTCTTTTTATCAAAGCTTATTTGGTTTCAGTTCGGGATTGGAGGGCGACGTGTTTACCCTTGGATATTTATCAAGCTTATTTGGTTTCTAGTGTATTTAAATATGAAAACTTTTATCTACTATTGTATGTACTATAATAAAGAAATATTTGGTTTGTGCAAACATGGGAGTCTGGGTGTGCTTCACAACTAAAAAAAACCTTAGTTTTGATTAAGAACTAGGTCTACGATAGGGCTTTTAATTATTTACAAGGTACACTTATTCCAACTCAAATATGAGAAAAGGCAATTCTACGCTTCATGAGATACAAATACATATCATTTCATAGTCATGCCAAATGAACTTTTAATGTTTGTACTGCCTTTATTTTTTAACGAAAGTAAGTGCTGAGCTTAATATTTAGCAAAGAAGATTGAAGATGCCCCAAATGTTAGATGAGATGGCCAGGAAAACATCTCAAGAAGCTTAGGTCCTGTATTCCAGTTGTATCTCTTGATATGACTGCATGTGCCTGGACAACTTGGTAGTGGAGGGTGGAGATAGAGAGAGATTGGTTTGTTCCCAGCTTGTAACATTATTAATACATGCGCATGGAAAAGGGCTTTTCAAAAATAAAAAATAAAAATTATTGTTGATTTTAAAAAAATTTATATTCAAGTTTTATGCATATGTCCTTGCAACTTTGATTCTTGCATGCTTAAGGCACATCCTCCACGTGTTTGCATACAAAGGAGAGAAAAATGTTATTTCAATGCATCTTTTGTTAATCTCTTCTGGCCTGACTGTGTTTTGCACTCGATGGTTCAGCTAAAGAGTTTTTGTTTTGCACAGATGGAGAGATCTGAGAGGGAGATCCGGGAATCAAAATTCTCTGAACTAATGAACAAACACTTCGCCGCAAGTTCCATTCCTAAAGGCATCCACTGTCTCTCTCTGCGTTTGACGGATGAGTATTCTTCTAATGCTCATGCACGCAGACAGTTGCCCTCACCAGAATTACTCCCTTCGCTTTCAAACAACTCATATTACCACTTTATCTTGTCAACTGATAACATACTAGCTGCTGCAGTTGTGGTCACATCTACTGTCCAGTCATTTCTAAAGCCAGAAAAGGTAGTTTTCCATGTCATCACTGACAAGAAAACATATGCCGGCATGCACTCATGGTTTGCCCTAAATCCCATCTCACCAGCTATTGTTGAAGTAAAAGGTGTTCATCAGTTTGACTGGTTAACAAGAGAGAATGTACCAGTTCTTGAAGCTGTAGAAAACCATAATGGGATTAGAAATTACTACCATGGGAATCATATTGCTGGGGCCAACCTCAGTGAGACTACTCCGCGAACATTTGCTTCAAAATTGCAGGCTAGAAGCCCAAAGTACATTTCATTACTCAACCATCTTCGCATATATTTACCAGAGGTAACCAATTGTGCATGTTACATTCCCTTTCTCTTATTTCAAAGAAATGAAAACACTATTATTTGACCTTGGTTGAAAGTATTGACTATGCTGTCTACTTGTGTTGCACAGCTATTTCCAAACCTTGACAAGGTGGTATTCTTAGATGATGATGTTGTAGTTCAGCGTGATCTTTCTCCACTCTGGGAAATTGACCTTGGTGGAAAGGTTAATGGAGCTGTAGAAACCTGCAACGGTGAAGATGAGTGGGTAATGTCTAAGCATTTCAGGAACTACTTCAATTTTTCACACCCCCTCATAGCAAAGCATTTGAACCCTGATGAATGTGCATGGGCTTACGGGATGAACATTTTTGACTTACATGGGTGGAGAAATACGAATATAAGAGACACTTATCATGCCTGGCTGAAGGAGGTAAATTTCAAGTACTTCGTTTATATGTCAATCTTTTGTGAATATGTTTTTCCTCTATTACCCTTTTGTGGGTTCGAGTTGTATAGCAGAGAAGTTTCCCTTGGGGAGTAGAATTATTTCTTTTTTATCTGCTGCACCGTTTGTCAAAATCTAAATCTCATTATTGTCATTCCTTTATTCAGTGGCTCGGTCTTGTTTTGTGTTCTATGTTGGGGCATGGAGGGTAGTGAAAAGAGGGAGTTTTATTACAAAATCATCTCTTACAGTGTTAAGGCTTCGCCATCAACTTATGGTCACTATGTAATGTATTATGTATCCTGCAATTCATTTCATTTGACAAAATAAGCACATCATCCAAAATTTTGGTGAAATCACATTGCAGTCTGTTTTAAAGCCATGTTAAAATTGTTCCACTTCGACGTTTCATCATATTGTGTGCTTCCCTTCTATGCAATCAATGACATTACATTAATTCTATGAGTATCTAGTTTGTAGTCAATACTGATTTTCTAGTGGTCTCGTGTTTAGCTATTAAAAAACATTAACTTGGAATGCTTGGCAAGTAACACATGTATAATGTCCATTTCTTGCAGAATCTGAAATCAAACTTGGCAATGTGGAAGCTGGGAACTCTACCACCAGCGTTGATTGCATTTAAAGGTCATGTTAAGGCTATCGACCCATCTTGGCACATGCTTGGTTTGGGCTATCAGAACCAAACAAACATCGAGAGTGTGAGAAACGCTGCTGTTATTCACTACAACGGCCAGTCAAAACCGTGGCTGCAGATAGGCTTTGAGCATCTCCGGCCATTTTGGACCAAGTATGTTAATTACTCCAACGATTTTATTAGGAATTGCCACATCTTGGAGTAGTAGTTGTTCAACTAAACGAGATTAAACAAGAAAGTTGGGAAAGAATATGAAAGCAATATGGGGCTTGCACAAGCTTCATTCACACATTGAGAGTTTTGTTGATATTCATTTGACAAGAGAAACAGAAAATTGGCCCATATGGTTCAGGGTCCAAATTCTCTTCTGTCCACTCGTGTAGCTGCATTGCTAGCATGGGCATGCAAAAGTCATTCTTTCAGTCTGTAACATAGCAATCAATCCGTGGTATATTTTTTTTTTTTTTTTGGTCGGAAAAAAGGACATATTTTTTTGATCTTCTTGAGGGGGGGTCTAGCCGGTTCTTAGTGCTTAGCAACTAGAATATGGAATAATGGGGAATACACATGAGGAAACATACCCTATGCAGATATGCCTTCATCGATACACAGGAGAAGAAAGTTAGGACCCAACTCTTTTGAGGATCCCACATTAGCCCCAGTAGCCTCGGAAATGTATTTGTTTTTTGTTTTTCATATTTTGTTTCAGTTCTTTTTTTTTTTGGGATTTTCATATGTTGATCATCGATTTTAGGTGGTAGATCTATCTCTGTTACAGGTCCCATTGAGTTGGGGAACTGTTCTTAGGTTATATATTGTTATTTGTTATGTACGATTCATGAGAAACATTTTAAATGTGCAGAAAATTCTTTTGACCATTTTTTTGATTTGCCGTTCATCCAATTCTTACTCTCATGCTCTGTTTATTTTGTCAAAAAATATTGTGTCTGATTTTGAGCAATCACAGTTTAGATTCCACAAATTTAGTGGTTAAATTTCCTGTGAAGAAAACTCTTCTGTTGGTTTATTTGTAGGGATACATACAGACACCAGGAGCTTCCATCCAAACTTTACTAATCTGTGAAACACTTTGTTAACACATCATTATTATTTTATTAACATTGGACAGTCAGATATGTCCTTGTAGGAATAAAATAATCTCCTCAATAAGTTGTCGGTTTTTTTTTTTTTTTTTTCAAAGGAGGTGTTTGATTAAACAATGCATGGTTTCTTTTTTAAAATTACGAAAAATAACATTGTTTGTGGAATTTGCTAAGTTGGCAGATGGCAAAGAAATACATTTTAATACAATACATAATTACTAGTTGTAATATTTTAGCATATGAAAGAAAGGGATTTGGTGGTTCTGATATTTCAAGGTTTTTGTGTGGTTGCAAATTGCGATGTGCTTAAGACTTGCAGAAAATGCCTAGTTAACCCTCCACTTGATTGAACCCTTTTGGCATTTTGCTTTCCTGAAAAAGATTATCTGTACTCACTTATTAATTGAATGAGGTAAGGATTGGATTAGTCTCACTTATGAGGCTAATTTTATTGGTTGATACTCTTAGGGTATGTTTGGCTTTAGCTTTTTGACTAAAAAAGTACAAAAAAACAAAATAAGTTAAATTTATTGGTTGATACTCTTAGGGTATGTTTGGCTTTAGCTTTTTGACTAAAAAAGTACAAAAAACAAAATAAGTTAAATAAGTCAATAAGACAAAATGTCACATTCAAATCATAATCATTTTATTTTTTTTCTTACAAAAGTCAAAAAAAATTAAAAAAGTCAAACCAAACAAACTAATAGTCCTAAGTTAAAATAACTAAAAATTTAAAAAGTCAATTAAAAAAATTAATTGTCAAACGGCAACTTAATTTAAACTTACAGAAACCTCCTCAATATCAATATCAATATCATATCACTATATTCTGCATAATTTCAGAACTGTACATTGAAGACTCTTTCAATTATAAAATTGCATTATTTTCAACCTTTTAAAAGGAAGTGCTTGTACTTTTTTTTTTTTTTTTTTTTTTTGAGTTACAAATTTAAATGTATGATTTTAAAGTTTGAAAAAATTTATTTCACATATAATTAAGTTGAATAAACAACGCTTAACGTGTTTTAAACGTGTTAAAATTTAATTTATTTATATAACAAATCAATTTCAAACAAATAATTTTTGCAGTTATATTAAAAATCTAAAATTATTATTGTATATATATATATTTTTATCAATTTCCCAAAATCTTAAAATCCAAATTTAACCGTCAGATTGTGTGAGTCAATCTGATTGGCGGGTCCACATTATGAAATTACGGTTTAGATGATGCATAAAAACAGCGAGTGAGACTCTTCAATGAAATAAATTTGTCGAATTTTCCATAGAGGTAGGAGGATGAATTCATTGACCTCAGATTTAAAAGACTTTGAAAACTCCGCAACTGCCTCGTTTCTGCTGATTTCTTTGATGTTTTCCTCTTTTACTTCTGACTTTTTTTTTTTATTTTTTATTATTCATTAAACCTTTTTTTATTTTTTTTTTTAACTAGTACACTTGTTGTCTTCTTCTTCTTCTTTGGAGTTTTTGAACGAAAAAGAAAGGACCCAGATCAGTTACTGAAGGTTTGTGAATGAACTATTGATTTTTTTGATTGATTTGGTGAATACCCACTTAAAGATCTGTGTATATGATTCTATGGTTTGAGTCTTGTTTTACATTTTGTTTGATTTGGAGTTGACCCAGTTAAAGTTTTGAGTGGGTTTTTTTTTGAATTTGACAACACCCATTTCAAGATTTGGTGGTGTCATGTTTAAATTTTTTACTTTGTCTCTCTCTGTGTGTTTATGCTCTTGTTCCAGCTTTCATTTTTAATTTTTTTAATCAAAATATGGAGTTTAGCTCATTTTGTTTTTGATAGACACATTTTTTTTGGGGTTAGAGATCAGAATTCACATATTTTTTTGTTATTGACAGTGTTTCCATTTTTTTTCTCTAAATTTAGATTGCTGTTCATTCATTTTTTAATTTCAAATTTAACTTAGAGATTGTTTTTCATTTCTAAATTCAATTTCCAGAGTACACGGAGGGATTTGGATTATAATGAATAAACACTTGGTTTTAGTCAGTGTATGATTGATTTCTCAAAAGTAACTCAAATTGAGGTGTTGGAGATTGATTGTTTCCAAGAAATCCCAAGTGAAATTCCTGGTGTTTGGAAACTGAGAATCTGTGAGGAAATTGGAGGATGTCTGCAGTGCAAGATCAGTTAGAGATCAAGTTCCGGTTGAATGACGGGTCGGACATTGGCCCGAAAAGCTTTCCTGCTGCCACAAGTGTTACAACCTTGAAGGAAAGCATCCTTGCTCAATGGCCTAAAGGTAGGTTCGTTTGATTACATATCATTTTGTTCTAAATTGTATTACTGTCTTTTGAAATCTAGGACATGCATGTTTCTATAATTTAATTGAGTCCTAGGTATGAAAATTATGCAAGAATTCAAATTCAAATGGTGTGGCACGGATTCTATTAGTACTTGTGCTCTTTGAAGTGAAGTGTCATTTGAATTGAATATCTTGATGGTTCTAGGAATTGACACAATTGATGAGACACCAAACACAAATAGGAATCGAACAAGAATCCAAATCAAGCACACAAAAACACACAGATTTTCGTGTTTCACCCCAAAATAAGGCTACACATCCACTGTCATTGTTCCACTATGATCTGAAAAAAATTACAGTACAATACAGAGAGATGCAACATACAAAGCATAAATGTGAAATACCAGAAGTATCCTGACTCAAAATTTTGTAACTTGGATCCATAGTCGAGTGGTTAGTGTTTAGTATTTATCAGGATTCACACTACCCCCAATAGATGGATGCATTGCTCAAATCTTTATGTCCCAAGGAATAGAATCTTTTCATTGTGGTCACCTAACCTAGCAGTGAAGGCACAGGACCATCTTTGAGGTGTGGCCACTTGAGAAAAGGCATATGTCAATGTCTTTTGATTTTAATATAATGATTAGAGACATTGGCACATAGTGATGCCATGAAGAACAAACTGGAATCATTTGTAAGACATGACCGAGTAGTTTCAATTTCATGAGATGCACGCACACCTTAACAAGTTAACAATGACTGATATATCATTGTTGAGCATGTTTTAGGTTTTAGAGACGGGGATACTTGACAGGATCAATGAGAATCTTCGGGAACAAATGATAGGCTAGGACAGGCATTGTAAGATTCTCACTTATAGAACAAGAAAGAAAGGGAAAAATGTTTGTGTTAAAAGATGATAAAATTTAGCAAGTTATAATCATGAAATTATGATGAGTTTTAGAAGAATTGAAAAACATCTAAAATGTTTGAAGAAGAAAAGAAGCAAACAAGACTTAAAAATTGAGAACTAGTACAAAAAGAAACTCTACAAATAAATAACCAACATTAATGCTCAAGAAGCCATTTGAAACATTGAATGCATGTTAGAAGGAATGAAGCATTGCAGGATTCTACAATTAGGATTGGCCCATTTGGGGGTTTACCAACAAGAAGCATGTTTAAGGATCTACCTTTTACATGTTTTTTGCAATGAATATGGCTTTTAAGTTGAAATTTAGTTGAATCGCTGTTAATTTCACTTCTGATAATTGGTATATCTTAATGGAATTCTGGTGAAGATTGTTGATAAGATTTTCTAAGGATGTTGATGTCTTTCCTCTAACCAGTGTTATTTTTTATCAGACAAGGAGAATGGTCCAAGGACAGTGAAAGATGTCAAGTTGATTAGTGCAGGAAAAATTCTGGAGAACAACAGAACAGTGGGAGATTGCAGAAGCCCATTATGTGATGTTCCTGGGGGAGTTACAACCATGCACGTCGTAGTTCAACCTCCACCGTTGGATAATGGTATGCTTTTCTCTGAGAGAAATTATTATGCAATTTTAACAAATGAATTAGTTTGTTAGATATCTTGATATTCATTTTCTGGCACATTTCCTATTAGTTTAAGCTTTTGAGTTAATCGATGATCTAACATGGTATCAGGAGGTCATTGGTTCGAGTCTCACAATCTGTCTATTTCCTCGTTATGTTTGTTATTGTGCAATTTGTTCCATGTGTGTTGGTGCACCTTGTTTGTTTGTTTGCCTCTCTATGTGTGAGACTAGATTCACACATGAAGGTGAGTGTTGGATAGTTTTATATACATTGATGAGCTCATTTCTTGACAGTTTAAAGTTTTTGGGATAACTGGTGGTCTAACATAATTTTCATTACGTAAATTTTCAAATTTGTTGCCTCAATTTGTAAGTTTCTGGTAATTTCACTTTTCAAATCTCTCATGGAGCAGGAAAGAAAGTGTCAAATGAACAAATGCAGAACAAGTGTGCATGTGTTATTTTATAAATTGCTGTTTGGAGGGCCGGAAAAGCTTCATTGGTAGGTTCTGGACTATTCTTTCCACTCATTGCTACTCTCATTATTTGGAAAAAATTGACAATTCTGTTCTTCCTACTCTGCAGATAAAGAATTCCAGAGTGGGCATAGATATTCAAATCATTGAATTGCTAACCAATGAGGGCTAGTTGGTCGTCAATTTTGGAGCAGGTTCATGTGTCTATAGGAAATTTCATGTGCAACAGATACACCAGTGCGTCCAATCCCTCTGAGCGAGCTGGGTATACCACGCTGGTGTACCTGTTACAGAAAAGAATACCACTGTGTGTGATGTTGATTTCACTTCCATTTAGCAAATGTTATGTTTATTTGTTAAGTTTCACCACACTTCTCTACATCTTCTTTTAAGAGGATTCTTCAGTTCAATTTTTTAAATGGGAAAACTTGCGACATGTTCTGATAATATGATTTATAGTTGCACAATCTGACCTGCCAGTGCAATTTAATTTTTCCAAGCACCCTCATTTAAGAAGTAGAATATGATGATTGATATATCCAATTGATGCAGTGATGACTTTGTACTATTTGATTGAGCTATATACTGGACATCAAAATTAACTTCTCTAGCTTTGTAATGATGCTATGTATGGATCTTGGATTTATTGAGGAAAATGAAAAGAAATGAAAAAAAAAAGATAGGTAAAGAAAATAGAGTGAGATAAGGGTTTTTGTTTTATTTTATTGGGTTAAGTGCACTGAATGTTAGAGGCTTGAGCTCCTAATTGTCTTGCCCAACAGAACAAGGTTTGTGCAGGCCAAAAAAACAAGGAAAAAAAACCCTCATGCAATGATGTCAGCCAATTCCAGGACAACTTGCTAGACTTTGGGAATTTTTCTTAGCTAATATGAACCAACTAAATATGTTTATTTTTTATTTTTTATGAATCATTGAATTAAACAATGTTTACACCCTCTTGTTAATAAAATATGAATACATAGCATCAAAATTAACAGATTAATAAAGCAATCTAATGCAGTTATTAAGAAAACAAATTACTGAAAAATATAAGTAAATTATGAAGGACAAGAAAAAAAAGTGTGAAATATTAAAAAAAGAGAGATGTATTCTATTCTTGTTGTGAGAGTCAAGATGACAAAAAATAAAGTGCGAAAGGTTAAAAGAAAAATGTGAGTTTGAAGCTTTGCTAATTCAATTATCAAATTCTCGTGTACTAAATAATAAAAATGTCATTTGTTTTGTGATTGTCTACTCTGAATACCAAACTTCGTATACCAAACTTCGTAACAACTCATTCGGAATAGCTAAGTTCAAGGGAGGTTTTTAGTATTAGATTAGATATGAAATCGAATAAGACTTAGATAAGTATAGACACAAATTATTTCCCTATTTTAATAGAATAGTAACATCAACTCATATTTAAATTTAAACTCATTTATATAGACACAAAGTTCCATTAGTCACTCAAATAGCTATCATGTAAATAGGTGATAGTAGGATTAGGGATAATTTATTATGTTTCTGTTTTTACTTTTTAAATTTTATAGCAAGACTCATTCAATACACACAAAAAAATAAAAATAAAAATAAAAACACAAGTGACAAAAGCAATGGGAGGATTGAGACTCTCGTACAAAAATTAATTGGGAATGAAATCCAAGCTCATTCATATATGTGCCGATTAATGGGATTCAATTATGGAATATATTTTTTAAATCTAAATGTAAAAATAAAAATATATATATTAATAAAATTTATATTTAATATATTTTTTAAAAATAAATCTGAAAATCATATTTGGGTCCCACAGTGGGGGTAAATTTAAAATTAGCCAATCCTCATATGCAAACTAAAACCACGTGTATGAACAGAATGCGCGATGCACACAATAATCTGGCGCCATCCAAAATACCATTTTCGTTCTGGAACACTCCTTTCTCTCACTCCCCAAACACTCCTCGAACCTACGAGAGACTCACAGAACACTCCATCTCAAAACTCTAAAACATTCCCACTTTTTTAAATACCCACGCAAAGCCCTCGCTTTTTCCCCATATTTCCCTTTAAACCCCCATACTCGCGGGAACGACCTCCGGCCTCACCGTTCATCTTCGCCGGAATTCCACAATGGCCGCTGCGACGTCGTCCTCCGGCGTCCGACTTCGCGTTCCACCACCGTCCAACGGCGGTGACAGAGCCGTTTTGTTTTCTCAGCCACCTCTATCTGTGAGCTTCTCTTCGAAACCTATGGCTCTCAAAACCCTAAATTCGTTGAGATTGAATAAGAAGAGCCATGTGTTTGTCACGAGGAGAGTCGAGCGGTTTAGAAGGAATTCGAAGTCGTTTGTTGTTCGATGCGATGGTTCAACTGGAAGGGTAAGTCATAAACTATATGTAATTCTTTGAATGCATATTATAGTTAATTTTCTGTTTCAGTTTGATTTTGTTGTTATGATCAATTCACATGATATTGTATTTTCCCCAACTTATATTACATGGATTTGTTACTCTGATGAATGAGAGGATATGGTTGTGAATGCATGAACATCTCCAACAAATAAATAATGTTTTTATTTTATTTTTAATTCCTCTCTATGATATCAACTGTAATTTGAAATTGTCTTCAATTTAGCTAGACAATAACCCAGTTCATTTGGGAGATAAACAATCAGCAAGTTTAGAGCATCTCTAATCTTTCATCAAATTCAAGTTTGCCGAAAAAATTGGATAAAAGTGTGCTCCAATCATTTCATCAAATCTGTCTGTATCCAATCAAGGACGAACCAAATCCCTCACCAAATTTCCGACAGTCATATTTTTACTCAAATTTCGTGAAATTTTAAAAATAGTAAGGATTGGATATAGTTTTCTTTCATAAAAAAAGGTTTTCAAAAAGATTTGATGGAAAAAAGTGATTAAGGATTGGAGTGTTTCATATCAGATCGAGCTCTTAACCAAATTTTTATTCAAATTTGATGAAAAAAGAGAGTATGGATTTGAGATGATCTTAGCTTGGTTCTTTCATTGATGTATATGTAATAGTAATAATAGTGAAATTGTGCTTAATGTGGAACTTTTGAGTGCAATTTTAGGCGTATTGATTGACGGGGTTGATATGATGATAGATTACGCAACAAGAATTCACAGAAATGGCTTGGCAAGCTATTGTTTCCTCGCCAGAGGTGGCAAAAGAGAACAAGCATCAGATAGTGGAGACAGAGCATTTAATGAAGGCCTTGCTGGAGCAGAAGAATGGCCTTGCTCGCCGTATCTTCTCCAAGGCCGGGGTTGACAATACCCGTCTTCTGGAAGCTACTGACAAGTTCATCCAACGCCAACCAAAGGTAATATCTTAGATTCTAAATTCTATCTTATTTCACCCCAGAGATATATTTCTGCTTGTGGGAAACTTTGTGATCTGTTTCTTGCTTGTAAAATATTCATCTACCTAGAAATTAGAAACCTATATTTGGCTGAAGTATACAATAATTGGTTAAATGTAAATGCTGAATTTGCTTAAATATCATGAAAAATAGTTCTAGATACAAACTCATATTATTTTAACTAGCCATTCAGTCTAAATCCAAATTATTTATTATGACCTCCACTCAGAAGAGTATGCTGGACATAAACACCTTATTGATATTCCAAGTGGGCTGAATTGTCTGTATTATAGGATTACTGTTTGCTCTTACAATCATATGGGATAAATTGCACCTTCTATTAGGTTAATTAATTTTCTCAGTTAATACAATTAAAATAATCTTGGATATAGTGCACCTTCCATTAGATCAATTACTTAGACTCACAAAGGTTTATTTATCAGATAACACAATAGTTTTTGAAATCCATCCATGCTAATCTTTTATCCTTTTTTTGTAATATGTCTACCAATGTCCTATCAATTTAGGTTCTTGGTGAGTCAGCTGGTTCAATTTTAGGACGTGATTTAGAAGGCCTGCTACAGCGAGCCAGGGACTACAAAAAAGAGTATGGTGATTCATTTGTGTCAGTTGAGCATTTGGTGCTTGGTTTTACACAAGACAATCGATTTGGGAAGCAATTATTTAAGGATTTCCAAATTTCCCTGAACACCTTGAAAAATGCCATACAGGCCATAAGGGGAAACCAGACAGTCATTGACCAAGGTAAGAACAATTTCCTTTCTTATCTGTCATTGGTAATCTAGTTTTGTGTAGTATGTTGAAGCCCTTTTTCAACATTCAGTTTGTATGCAACCCTTGACATCACAATTGTGATTTGACTATGCAAAATTGGCCCTGGAACCAACCCTCTAGTTCGTGTGCTTCTATGTTTCAATGATGCCAACCTATTTAATTTAAACTTGGCTTTGGTGCAACTTTCCCTCTTTCAGTGTTTCTTCTATGTAGTAGAGAAGGATTTTTCTAAGTTCAATTCTGTCATGTCCTTTTCTTGTTTAAGATTTGATGCCCTGGTTCATTGATGTTGTACTATTTTATGTTTCTTTCCCTATAGTTATACATTGGTTTATTAATTCGTATGATGTTCTTTGTAGAACTAGAGGTTCTTGTGGTGACTTTGTGTATTATATTGTGTATTAAGGAGGCCTCACTTTATAAGTTTGGTACAGATCCTGAGGGAAAGTATGAAGCATTAGAGAAATATGGCAAAGATTTGACTGCCATGGCAAGATCTGGAAAGCTTGATCCTGTTATTGGAAGAGATGATGAAATACGCAGATGCATCCAGATTCTGTCCCGGAGAACAAAGAACAATCCTGTGCTAATTGGTGAGCCAGGTGTTGGGAAAACTGCAATTTCAGAAGGGTAAGCTCTGTTCTAGTGAGGCACAAAAATATTGGTGTGTATGAAGTAAGGTTTTAGACATTCTTCTATGCCTAGGACTTCATTTCCAGTTCTAGGATTAGCTTGACGCAGTTTTTGTTTGTCTATGCTCATTCTGCTTGGTGCACATATCATTTACCATTTCTTAAGACCAGAAACAGTGAGGAGAATAACTCAAATATAAGCCATGTCTCAGCAGTGGTATTTTCACCTAGGCTGGACTGTGGTATCCTATTTAGAAGTCCTCCATCAACAGTTTTTTTTGTTCTTTAAAAAGGATTTCTCAATTTAGAAGTCCAGCACTATTGTAGGCTGATTTCTGTTTAATTTGATGATATCTTTCTCCGATGTGTATATTTACATTGCTATACCTCTTTGACAGGCTTGCCCAGAGAATAGTGCAAGGGGATGTGCCTCAAGCTTTAATGAACCGAAGGGTGAGTAGCAAATCTAGAAGTCTACCACCAAGTTCTCCACAGAAATAAGTGGTTTTATTTCTTCCTTTTAGTCCTCTCATTTTGGGGTTTTCGGGGTGGAGCCTGGGGAGGATTAAGGAGTGTTATGATGATATATGACTGTCATAATCCGTGCGATATTCTAAATCTTGAAATAATACAATTTTTGTTTCCAGTTGATATCCCTTGACATGGGTGCACTCATTGCTGGGGCAAAATATCGTGGAGAATTTGAAGATCGGCTGAAGGCTGTGCTCAAGGAAGTAACTGAATCTGATGGGCAAACTATTCTTTTCATTGACGAGATCCACACAGTTGTTGGGGCAGGTACTTGACTGGGTAGCTTGTTTTTTTTCAGAAAGTTGAGATGGCATCAATGGTTAATTGTTCTTTTTTATTTGGGTAAATCTGTGTGTGGGGTTGAGTTCCTACAATTTCTTTAAATCACTCCCATATATAAATCAAATGAAAAGTTGATGCTTTTCTATTTTCTTTATCATATTACATATAAAATTGATACCTCGAATTTTTTTTGATTTCCAATATTTTGGGATGAGATTTATACCATGATTTATACATGAAAGCAAATGTTCTCTTGACTTCTGTTTCAGGTGCCACTAGTGGTGCAATGGATGCTGGCAATCTCTTGAAGCCTATGCTTGGTCGTGGAGAGTTGAGATGTATTGGTGCAACAACATTGGATGAATATCGTAAATATATTGAAAAGGATCCAGCTTTGGAGCGCCGTTTCCAGCAAGTTTATGTTGATCAACCTACAGTAGAAGATACAATCTCTATACTTCGTGGACTACGTGAAAGATATGAGCTGCATCATGGAGTCCGCATATCTGACAGTGCACTTGTTGAAGCAGCAATTCTCTCAGATCGTTATATCAGTGGGCGTTTTTTACCTGACAAAGGTGATGCAGATAACATTCATAGGGATCTTGTTTTACTGAAAATTGCTCAACCCGGATTATGATTTGCTTCCATGCATGGTAGTCCAGTATCGAGACATAATACTAATGCTATTATATCTGTTCTTCTTAGTGAAAAGGTTAGGTTAATCTGTGTTTTTAACTGCATATTAAGCTTTAACACTCATGCTCATTCCAACTGCAGCTATTGACCTAGTTGATGAAGCAGCTGCTAAACTGAAAATGGAAATCACTTCGAAGCCTACTGCCCTTGATGAGATAAACCGTTCGGTGTTGAAGCTGGAGATGGAGAGGCTTTCTCTTATGAATGATACTGACAAAGCTTCAAAAGACAGGTTGAATCGCCTTGAGGCAGAGCTCTCTCTCTTCAAAGAGAGGCAAGCTCAGCTGAACGAGCAATGGGAACATGAAAAAACTGTCATGACACGCTTGCAGTCGATTAAAGAAGAGGTATGTCATTCCTTTTCTGCTCTCTCTCTTTTTCTACTTCAGTATTGTGTTCAGAGAGGACATTGCAATGTGTCCTCTTATTTTGGAAAATGCAATTTTCTGAATTCTGGATTAAATTGAAATTGGTAAAAATCTTTAGAAATTCAAAACTAAAGGAATAAAACTTAGGGAAGCTCCGTCTGCAAATTATCTAATGATATGCTTATTTTTACAGATTGACAGGGTAAATCTTGAGATCCAACAGGCTGAGCGGGAATATGATCTTAATCGTGCTGCTGAACTCAAGTATGGGAGTTTGAACTCTCTGCAGCGCCAACTTGAAGTTGCAGAAAAAGAATTGGATGAGTATATGAAGTCTGGGAAGTCCATGCTCAGGGAAGAAGTTACTGGGAATGACATTGCCGAGATTGTCAGTAAATGGACTGGCATTCCTGTTTCCAAGCTACAACAATCAGAGAGGGATAAGCTGCTACATTTGGAGGAAGAGTTGCATAAACGTGTTGTGGGTCAAGATCCTGCAGTGCGGTCAGTTGCCGAGGCTATCCAGAGATCACGAGCAGGCCTCTCAGATCCTCACCGTCCAATTGCTAGTTTTATGTTCATGGGTCCTACAGGTGTTGGAAAGACAGAGCTAGCGAAGGCATTGGCTTCCTACATGTTCAACACTGAAGAAGCTCTTGTACGAATTGATATGAGCGAGTACATGGAAAAACATGCGGTTTCAAGATTGATAGGTGCCCCACCTGGTTACGTAGGGTACGAGGAAGGTGGGCAGTTGACAGAGACAGTTCGCCGGAGGCCATATGCAGTTATCTTGTTTGATGAGATAGAAAAGGCCCACTCTGATGTGTTTAATGTGTTCCTTCAAATTCTGGATGACGGAAGAGTAACTGACTCGCAGGGTCGCACTGTTAGTTTCACCAACACTGTCATCATTATGACTTCAAACGTGGGGTCACAATACATTCTAAACGCAGATGATGACACGATGCCAAAGGAGATGGCCTATGAGACTATCAAGCAAAGGGTAATGGATGCGGCAAGATCGATTTTCCGCCCTGAGTTCATGAACCGTGTCGATGAGTACATAGTGTTCCAGCCTCTGGACCGTCAACAGATAAACAGTATTGTCAGGTTACAGGTATGCTTGTCCAACCCGCTAATTTTGAAAGCTTCTCTTGCTTGTTGAGGGGAAATGTCCAATGCTTGAATTATTTCAGTTATACTTAGAGCTTACACTCCGTTTGTTTGGATGAAAAACTTTTTTTGGCATTTGGTACGGCAGAAAACAAAAATCAATGGAAAATAAGTCTATTTGAGCTGAAAAAGTTTCACTTTTAGAAGGTGGAAAATGTTTTCCGGACTAAAACTTACTAATACCACCACACTACCACCACTACCATCACCTCCACCACGCCGCCACCACCACCACCACCACCACCACCATCACCATCTCCATCTCCAACAACTCTGCTAATACAACTATTAATAGCTTAGTTTTAAGGATGCAATTATTAGTACATTAGTTTTAAGGATTCAATCAAACATAAGAAAACATTTTCTGAAAAAATTTTCTGTAGAAAAAAATTTCACCAAAATAAATGGAGCGTTACAGTCAAATTCAAAGTTTTCAATCGCATTGTTTGTTCTGCGGCAATGTTGTCTTTTTGTCTTACCTTGTATTTGCTCGTGTATTATAGTTGGAACGAGTGCAGAAGAGGATAGCAGATCGGAAGATGAAAATCCATGTAACTGATGCTGCTATTGAACTCCTTGGAAGTCTTGGGTATGACCCCAACTATGGCGCTAGGCCAGTCAAACGGGTGATCCAGCAGAATGTCGAAAATGAACTTGCAAAGGGCATCTTGAGAGGAGAATTTAAGGATGAGGACAACGTGCTAATAGACACAGAAGTTACAGCGTTTGCAAATGGGCAGCTTCCCCAGCAAAAGCTGGTCTTCAAGAGGTTGGAACCTGGTTCAGATGCTCCTGCAGAAACCCAAGAAGCGTTTTCACAGACTCTCTGAGTCACTCTTTGTAGTGAGAATACCTTTATTTATTTACCTCACTACAGAGTTCACAAAGCCATGAGATATAAGGCACCTATTTTTTGTATTGAATTTTGTTTAGTCTTTGTATAAAACACCTCTCTTATAGCAGGCTGATGCTTTGAATGGAAGGATATTCTTATAGAATTTCTGTTTGGCAGATAATTTCTTCTTACAATTTTTGCTCTTCCTAGGCCTTCTGAAAACACTGCCTACTACTGGAACATGATTTCATTTTGCCCAAACGGTGGGAGATAATTGAAAGTTTCCGAAATCATTGTATATCTGTTCTCTATTTGTGCTATTTACGAGGTGGTTATGGCTATTATTTTTCTGATGTTGCTTATAACACCCAAATAATCACTTTCGAACGCCACATATATTTGGAGCCCACGATAACAAATTTTGTGCTTTGTAAAATTTTTTATACACTCTACTTGGCACCAAAATGAACCTTCATCCTATCAAAACCCCACCCCTTACCCACCGTCAGCCCCTACTAGTTGGCCCCACCCTACCCTTCTTATTCTGCCACCCTCTCTCTCTCTCATGTTGCAGAGGTGAGGGTAGGGAGGGCTGGGGTGGCACCGTAGGTTGAGGGGGTTGCAAAAGTGGGGGTCATGGGATGAGGTGGTTACAATAGGGAGATTTACCAATAAATCCTAAAATTTGATCTTATGATCCAATTAGTCCCATTTTTTTTCTAATGAACCATTTAGTCCTGGGGTTTTTTAAAGGACGTTAATGCCCTCATTTACATGTTAGTAGATCAGTTACAGCTGGGTTAGTGGGCTTTGGGTTAGGTACGTGTGTCACGCGCGGGTAAATAAGAAAGGGATGTGTGGTGTGTGTGGCACGTGATACATAGAGGGGTGTCACGAAAGGTCAAAGCGCATAAGGAGGTTTTGGACTTAACTAGTGTGTTTGGTAGTTGACACAAGACACAACCCAATTGACTACATGTGGCCCAACTATCCATGTCACACTAACACAACCAATTGGAGCACTTATTCACATATACATAACCAACCAGCCCACAACACACACCACCAAATCATTGTTTACCACTATATGTGGCCCCCACCATCAATGTCCCACTATCACAACTTATTTGCTAGCTAATTCCCATACACATCACACACCACCTCACAAACCAACAACACAAAAAAACAATAAAAAAACTCAAACAAATTCAATTACCCCACCGTCACATTGTCAAACCATGGCCCATGAACTCAACAAAACTACCACACCAGACACACATAAACCAAAAACATATCCCTTTAATGCCCCTGCAGTGCAAACAATATATAAAGCCCAACCCACACATACCCACACATACCTAATCCTACAAAGAAATCATTGTTTACCACTATACGTGGTCCCAACCATCACTGTCCAACTGACACAATTTCTTTTGCTGCTTATCCCCATATACACAACCAACCAGTGTGTCACACAGTTGACACCAAAAACACCATATTCAAATTCACAAAACCCTAATTGTCAATGACTGAAATGTATTTGAATGTATCATTCAAATTAGCCAAACCAAAACTGCAATGTTTCCAAACAAGAAATGGTCCTGCAAAACACTTCCCAATTACCACAAGGGCACAAACGTCCCCATAGTGAAACCAAAAATGGAAAATAAAATCAAAAAGGACAAAATCTCCCCACCAAACGAAACAAAAGAATAAAAGTGGGACTAATTGGTATAACAGTTTGTGAAGTGGGATTTATTGATAAATAATCCTTTAATTTTATTATAATGAAAAAAAAATTAATTTTCTTTTTATAGATTTAGAAGAAAATCTTCATTGTAAAATCAATAAAAAAATTGGATCAATCTCGTATAGCAGTAGTAACAGATCTCAAGATAACAAACTTTCGTAGAAGGAAGAATTCTAACTTCCATTGAGGAGGAGAAAAAAACTCTCACAAAGGAGAGAGATAACCTCCAACTCCAAATAAAAAAATAAATCGAAAACAACCAAATCCAAATCGCCAAACACATTCAAATCTCCATTATACCACAACCTTCAACTTGAAATCTAAAGAACCCACCTTCGCTGTTCAAAATGGAACATTGAGATTGAGGTAGTAGCTTAGCGTGAAACAAATGCGTTAAGCAGTGTCCGTCTTCGGATTGTGAGCAGATCTGAAATCATATCTTAAAGTTTTGGATGCGAGAGTGAAAGTTTGGATGCAAGCCAATGATCAGATCTAGAAGATTGAAAAGAGGGAAATGCGATATCAACACTAGTGGCTAGAGGCAGATCTGAAGAAGACGAAGCAGATCTGGTGAAGGTAGATCCATGGAAGTGGGAAGGTGGCAGATCTAATGGCAGTGTGTGGTGGTGGTGGTGCCGAAAATGGTTGGAAGGACAAGCTTCCAATATTATTAAGCAGCAAAAAAAAAAAAAAAGAGGAAAAAAATGGGGTATAAGAAGGAGGAGGTCGGCGGCCATAACCCCTCCGTACCCCTGACGGCACACCTAACAGAAAGCTTAGAGAGAGAAACTTGGAGAGAGATGCTTTAGAGATAGAGAGAAAAATTAAATTATATATATAAATATATTTAATAAATATAATCGGAATAGGAGTTAGGTAGAATAGGGTGGGGAAGCAAAACTCATCCCCGCATCACTTCCTCAATGGGGTGGGGAAAACCTATGCGGGGTGGGATGGGGGATGTGGGTGCGGGGAGTGGAAAATGCCCATCTCTAAGAGAGGTTGGGGGTGGTAGCTGGAGTTGGGGAGGGATTGGGGGGTGACACTTGAAGTTGGGAATGGCAGGGGAGGGTGGCGGGAGCTAGTGGTAGTGATTGGATGGTGGTAGGGTTAGGGGTGGGGTAAAATTTGAAATTTTATGATAGGTTAAAATTGTATTATTATTATTATTATTATTATTATTATTATTATTTTTTTTTTTTGAGTAGATGGGAGTCTAAAGAACAAATTGAGATGCTATTAGCAACATTATTTATTTATTTTTTTTTTGTGTGGCAAATTATGCGTACTATTTATGAA
This sequence comes from Camellia granthamiana, assembly GCA_036172215.1. NCBI lineage: Eukaryota > Viridiplantae > Streptophyta > Magnoliopsida > Ericales > Theaceae > Camellia > Camellia granthamiana. The sequence goes on along the minus strand of CM069903.1, from coordinate 15,768,547 downwards.
ATAACATGACTTGATGAGTTTAAGGCTGATATTGGTAAGTAGAAGGCTGATATTGGAAAGTGAATGAAGGAATATTTTTAATTTCTCTATTTAAATAATCAGCATTTATATTTCTGGAACAATATGTTACATTCCATTTGTCGGGCAAGTAGTATTTTCATTCTGCTGATGCACAAGAAAACGTTTGTATTTTCATATCATGTTTGTTAACTTCCCAACAACCATATTGAGAGGCCATGCGAGATTGACGAGGTCACAAAACAAAAATAATTCACAAATGATAATTGACAGATATCTTATTGGGTCAATGGTAACAAAACCACAAGCCTCTTGTATTATCTAGAGAATCCAACATAACAGCATTTTTGGAAATTTTTTGTACAAGACATGCTATCTACAGAGATGAGTACAAACCTGTGTTAACTACTGATTAATTTACAGCACTACAATACAACATTCACATAGAAACCTGTTTGCCATTGAAGCCTTCTGTAACCGACGTACATATGTAATCCCTTCTTCCCTTGGTGTTGCTTCTTTACTCTTTGACGATAGTCATGGAACTGAGGAGGTCCTTTCCAACCATCAACCACCCATTAGTATTTCTACTTGAATTTCTCCTTATGAATAAGATGATATCCCATTATTTTAATACCACCCATCTTATGCTAATCTTCCTCTCCAACTCCTCCTTTAACAAGAACAACGTTAAGAGATACATCTAGGCAACCTTGCTGCAAACAAACAGGAATTATGAGGTTAGCCACCAATTCTGGGTTCAGTATATCAAAACAAGGATGAAGCTCAATCACCTCCAATCATATGATCCCAAGTAATTTTCACACACACAAAATGAAAACTTGAGAATATTTTGAAAGGATAAGGGAACTAAGATGACTGAAGGAATATGGGAAAAACTTAACTGATTAAACTAATTTTTGGTACATCTCATTTACCATGGAGGACCCATGAGATAGCAGAGCCTCTTCCAATGCTATTGATCACATAGGTCCAAACCACACACAACACACCAGAAAGGCCTAACTTCTGGAGAAGAGATAAAGACTTGCGAGAATCATTGGGTTGGAACAAACAACCGATGAAGAAGAAGTAAGATATCTAGAGAAGAGGTTTACAACTCTAAGGTTCAATGTATTATATCTCAGATTTTCAATCAAACAATCTAATGGCTAACATATTTTTATCATGCCAAACAACTCAAAGTGGAAATAGAGATTGACACCTCTACTTTAAAAATAATTTATTAATTTAGTTTCTGGTTGCATGACAAATGAAAATTTTGTGTACAAAAGTGGTTAGATGAAGATGAACCTGTTGATTTACTCAGCTATGGTTCATCCCATTGATTCTGGTCACTGATTCATATAACATATGTGATCACCCTCTTCCGACATAACAACATATGTCATCCCATTGATTCATATAACATATGTCTTTACTTCCTTCAGTACTAGTCATGATGACATTACCTAAAGAGAATGAAAAAGAAAAAAAAAGAAGAAGTTAGCCATGCTGATGAGTAAACGGTTTGTTCAAGTACTTCACTGGGATGAGGACCACCTTTTCCGTAGTCTGACTGAATCTTTATGTAAGCTTTGAAGCATCATTGCCCTTGTTTTACCATCAGGTTTAATACCCCTCTTTTGCATTTTTGTGTATAGTTTTGTTGCTAAACCAATCTTGCCTCTTAAACACATTCCTTGAATGGCAGCATTATAAAGAGATGCATCAGGGGTAACCTGCTGCAAAACAACTATATAAAGTAAGCTGCCGGATTCTGGGGTTTTACGGAAACAATAAAGGAGTGTAATAACGTTTTGTCTGATGAAACAATTTGTGAAAAACAAGGTTGATTTTCAGTAAAGACATGAAATATGTCCAATCATGTAAGTATAATTTCATATGTTCAAAAGACTAGCCTTATCCAATGAAATGCACTGAGCTACTTATGAACTCATAAAATTAGTTTTTGCCATTGATACTAGGAAAGCAATCAAGGTTTCATTTTACCAAAAAATGAAAAGATGAGGTATTGTTTCAATTCAGGTGAACATTTTTGGGCAACATAAAAATCAGCATTTAATTTTTCAGAACTTTCACTAATTACTGAATTTCTGATCATGAAAAGTAAAAAAACAAAGTTGAGGAGTCTCATGTCAATTACCAATATGACAAATTGCAGTGAGGCAGAGTGCAAAATTTTTTTAAAAAAATTCAAAGGTGAACTAACTTTGTTGCATAATAGACATTTGAAGGTAAATTTAAATAGGTTGCATAACAAGTCAATAAAGGTAGATAACTTACATAATCGACATTTGAAGGTAAATTTAAATAGGTTGCATAACAAGTCAATGAAGTCGCCGTTCAAAAAAAAAAAAAAAACAAGTCAATGAAGGTAGATAACTTACATTTAGCATTTCCTCCACTTCATCCCAAAGAGAACCCCAGATACAACTTCTAAGTAGTGACAACAGAGTGAATGTGTCTGGAGCACACTTTTGGTGAACCATGTGCTCATACACCTGCAATGCAATTTTTGGCTTCCTTGCTACTTCACAAGCTTCAATTGCAAGATTATATGAGGCAGTTGAAACAGGAAGTCCAGAAGCTTCCATCTGCCACAGTAGCTGTAAAGCCTTATCCCAAAAACCAAGCCTCTGACAAGACATTAAACAGGTATTGTACAAATGTAAATTTAACAGAGAGCTTTGCTCATTTTTTATGCTTTCAAAGAGCTGAAGAGCATCGAAATGTCGATTTGCCCTATACAAGACACCAATTAACGCATTCCATGTGTATGCATCGGGTTCATGACCCAAAGATTTCATGAGACTATAAATGCTAAATGCTAGCTTGACCTTCCCATCTTTGCCAAGTGAATTAATCAGTGCATTGCATGTGATGAGATTGGGCTTAAGCCCTCTTTTGAGCATACTTTCGAAAACATTTAGTGCCAATTCCCAGTTGCCTTCCTTACTACATGCTCCGATAATAGCTTGCATTGCATCATCACCCGGATTCAATCTATTTTGAACCATCTCTTGGTATGCGTCAATGGCTAGTTCATACTGACCACAATGAGCAAATATACAAACTAACAGGCGATAAGTGACTGATGTTCCGGTAACACCATTATTGTTCATATTTCTCCAAATTCTCAGAGCCCAAACCCAATTATTCACTTTCCCACAAATTGATATCATTGTGTTATAAACAACTGCATCAAAGCCTTTTTTAACATTACCTTTCCTGTCAAATTCTTCAAACATGTTCAGTGCTGCATCAACACCTTGAGCATTAGCAATTGCTTTAAGCACCAAGCTGTAAGTATGGCCTGTGATATTTTCACTTGTTTCCATAAATCTAAAAATTATTAGAGCATCATCAAGCATTCCATTCCTCAAGAGGCATGAGATAAGAGAATTGCAGGCATGTGAAGTCGGTTGAATACCTGAATACTCCATGGACCTATACAATTCCATTGCACTTCTAATCTTATTTGATCTGCTAAGCCTCAAAATTCTTTCAGATAATATCTCTTCATTCCTTTCCTCTAGAAAATAAACCCTATTTTCATTCCTAGTGACCAACCCTTTTGAAATTGTTGAAGACTGATTCGAACCACTAGTTTCAAAACCCGAGTCCAGTTGAATTGATAAATTCCCCAAAGGAGGTGATTTCTGCCCCGGTTGGTTCACATCAATGTCTTCCTTTTCTTTTCGAATCAATTCATCATTTTCTTCACAAACAGACCCAAATTCAACACTAACAACCTTCCGCGGAACAATGAATGAATTATCAGACCTGGCAGACAACATGTTTAGGCCATAATTACCGGCACGCCTTGTGTTTGATTTTATGTCTGAACCAAAGTATGCACAAGAAGGAACATGTGCATAATGGGTTCTATAATCTTGGCTACCTGACCTACATAAGTCGTGTTTCCAGCTATAGCCAGCTGATTTAATGGTGATTTGCAATGAATTCATCAATATTACTACCATATTTTGGCCCAGAGAAGGACAAACCAACAAAATTGATATTGCCTCGTCAAAAAAATTGCAGGAAACACAAATAATCAAACTTTTAACATGTTTATCTAGTTTGAGGCTTAGAAACAGCAATTGTTACCTGAAAAAAGAGGCCGAGTTTCATGATGCATAATCAACTGAAACGAAGCAAACCCAAGGTTTATAACTATCACTAGTGATATGAGAGAGAGAGAGAGAGAGAGAGAGAGAACAAAAATCTAAAAACATACTTATAAAAAAAAAAAGGTGCAGGAGAAGAAGAAAACGACGGCGTATTGAGCTTGGTGCCCTTTCAGAAGAATAAAAATAAGGAGTGAGTGAGTTTTATTTGTGTCTCTTTTGAGAGAGAAAGATCGGTATAGGCGTCACTCAAGCGAGTTTCTGACAATTCCAGGGAAGAAAGGCTCGATGGGTATGTTTGTCGATCGGTTTCAGCAAATGGGTTCTCGGCAATATCCCATTCTCAATGACAATTATTAAATTTTTACACAAACACACATATATACATCTATATATATGTATATGTATTGATGGTTGGATGTTGGGGTGTAGATGAAGAATCATCGACGAAGAAAGGGGCGGTGATGGAAGGGGTTGCATCCATAGCATTGCTTCCATGTGGGTCCATCTCAGGACACTTCATTCAGCTTCCCCATTCTGTCTGCTATGGCCTCCATGGCACCGGTACAATCTTTCTATCTTTGTCTACATATACATTTACATTTACATATATGCATATAAAAACATTATGTTTATGTGCAGTAAATTTAGAGCATCTCCAATACTTGCTCTCTTTTTTATCACGAGTGAAAATTTGGTTAAAAACTTGATAGGCCTGGATCTCCGATCCTTACTTTTTGTTTTTATTATTAAAAATTTAGACTTATTCTAAATCTGTTTTAACAACTTTTTATAAATGGAAATCATTTCTAATCCTTACCCTTTGTACGGGGAACAAATATTCCCTTGCTTCCGTACTCCTCGTTGTCCAAGCTCCTCATGGCTTCAAATGACGTCATTCAATCTGAAACCACAACAATGGTGAGCTCTGATCAGAAGATGTTCCAGACTTGTGTATGGAGGCGCAACATCGTTTATATAGTTTCTACGCGCGCTTCTGCGCCCATTCCCCTCTGGATGCGTAGACCTACTCCTCTCACATTCCCCCACGTGTCAGTGCTAATACAACTAAACACCACAAAACGAAACCGCCAAACGGTATTGATGCGTACAGACAGCGGGATCTCCTTCTTGCAGTCTCGTCACGCCGCGTAGTACTTCCCACCGAGCTATTCTTAGTGCGGTGCCATGCCATCACCTTACGACCAAGTTACTTGTCCAATCTCATCGGTAATTCTTGATCACGTGCTCAACCGAGCTCCACAGTCATGACCGAGCTTCTGCCCGGTCGAACCTGATCTTTTGAGGACTAATCCAATCCAACTTAATGGAGCTCACATCTCCACCGGGCTAGCAGTCCAAAGTTATCCCAACTTGACCGGACTGAGCCCTTGGTCCAGAGCGCACCCAACGTCCGACCGAGCAAGGACCCTGACTTCGGCCCAACTTAGCTCGGCCCACTGTTAGGTCATAAATCTCCCTCTCAATTGCTCTTTAATTCCGTCTGCACTAGCGTGACCGGGATTACATTCAGAGGCCGAGCTTATTCCCTTACTTGGTCGTCGCCGCCTGGCTTCACACCTAGCCATCTGTGCTTCCAGACCAGTTCACTACCTTCAACTAGGCTGGTTAGCATGCTCGGTCGTATAGCTTGCCCGATTGATGTTTTGGGTTTCTAGCCTGTCTTCTCAAGACTGGCACTGGTCTCATCATAGACACGTGGCATTCACTAATTAGCCTCGTGTCACTTATCCTGCTATCACGCGCCGTTTCCCCAGTTTCAAACTTTGGCGCCTCTTCATCTCATATACATATATCGCACGCCTCGTCACGTTTCTTCCTCCACTATTCATTTTCTTTTCAAACGACCCAGCAATCCAGAGCATCCAGCTTCCGATTTCCATTCATTGTACTAAAATCAGAGCATTCTCTAGAGTGGATTCAGTTCCGTCGCCGTCGCTAAGGCTCTACCTCACCGATTGGAGCTACGATTCACACCCTAACCTGTAAGTCTTCAACTCTTCCACTGTTCTTCGTTTGTTCCTCATGCTTTTCTCGTGTTCTTAAACTCTTAACTCCCATAGACGAGTCTAGGGTATGATAACAGTAGCCACACAGTGCTGAAAATGAGGTTAGGCTAGGGTTTTTATCCCATTTTGATGACATAAAATGTCTTTGCCCCTCGTCTTCGACATTGTTCACCATCTTCTGTGATGAACATGTGAGAATCTGGGACCGACCGGGCTACAAACCTCCGTTTGATAAAAAATCATGACTTAACCGAGCAAGTTCCTTATTTGTAGAACTTAGGGGAAAAACCGAGCTAATAAACGCGTTGGGCCGCTCGACCGGGCTAATATCTGGTCCGCTTGAGCGATCGAGTTGTTGAGCTTACCTATTGAGACCAAGGTGCTATTGCGCCCAAAGCGACCGGGCTAAAGCCAAGCTCGTTTGCGCGCCTGCGCTGTCACTTACACTTGGTTTTTAACTGCAGAGTCCTAGGGGACCAGGCACACCAACACAAGGGTTCTCCAAGATCGAGCAGCCACCGTGCAAAACTTTGCCAACTTAATATTGCTGTGCTAAACAAGCCGGCCTCCCATGGGGCGCTATCGCTTCCTTGTTAACACGCTGGGCGCGCTGGCCGCTTTCCGAGAAGAGTACGGCATTCCAGCTGATGTGCATTTGGAGCTCGGCGATGACATAAATCCATGGGGTAGGTTGGAGTCCTACCCCTTCACCGTGTTAAGTATATTTGAAGGAGGGTTGCGCTTTCCGATGCAGCCCCTAATGTGCAAGTTTTTGAGACGCACCAGGCTAGCCCCTACACAAGTGTCCACAAACACTTTTAGGATCATAAATGGAGTGGCCGAGCTGAACAACCGGCTAGGACTACAATTGGGTCTGGCCGAGATACTGCGTCAATACACGCTCGGTCGAACAAAAGACAGTTACAACTATTATTTGAAAATAAGATCGGGCAAAAAACAATTAGTGACCGGCACGCTGGACAAGGACATGCATGATGATGATTTCTTCTGGGTGTCCGGTAACTATGAAACAGCTGATGTGCCTGGTTGGTATATCAGCAAGGACTTCGGTTCTTCTTGTAAGCCGATCTTTTTGACTGGTTGATTTTGTCAATATTAATTGTGCCGAGCTAATTGCCTTTTTTTTGCAGCTATCGAAGAGTTACAAGCCAATTATTAGTATCCAAACGAAGAGGAGATCAGGGCCGCGCTGAGATATAGGCACTGAGATTGCCACGAGCTTCTCGGTTACATACCGACCTACTGTTATTCAGCTCCCCGCAAGAGCAAGGTTGCAGACTTTCTTTGGGCGCCTTCTCCACCTCTCAACTCAACACTTCCAAACGTTCCCCTTATCCGCTTGACCGAGGAGTAGGAAATGGCAACGAGGAGTCGAATTAAGAACCTCATCACCGCCACTTCAACCAAGTTACCAAGCAACCCTCCTCCTGCTCCATCTGTCGGACCGAGTTCAGGGACCGTGATTGCCCTGGCCTCCACGACCGCTCCATATACTGAGTCTCGCCGTGCTGGTAAGCTGGCCCGGTCGACTGATCCATCAGTCGAGTTGGAAGCCGAGCTCAATGTCGAGCATGCGGCAACCGAGATCGAATCGGTTCCGGCCTGGGAGCCGAAGTTGAAGTGTCGGGGAAATCCCATCCTAGCGAACGCTTCGGTGAAGTGCGACAAGGAACACCTCATCGCTTTTGATCTGTCAAAGTTCCTGCTTCTGCTCGAAGACATGGTAGGGACCGAGCACGTGCCAGGCACCCGGATGGTTTAGTCTGTAGTGAAGTTAATGACCAGGGTTAGAGTTTTAAAAAGATTTTCCAAGTATTTGCTCGGTTTATTTCTTGCCTGGGCTAACCGTTCTCTGTTTTGTTGCAGGCTATCTAGAAAACACATCTCGTCATGAGCCGCATTACCAACTTGTGGCAGAAGGTAACCGAGTTGAATGCTGCCGGGAAGAACGTCTCGACTGAATTGGGAGAGCTAAGGCTTCACTTGAGATCGCGAATGCTGATGACGCACGACTCCTTGGCTAGCTAGGTAGAGCGGAGCAAGAGAGAGACGCCTTGAAGGCGGAGCTCGAGGAGGTGAAGAAATCAAAGGACAAAGTGGTGGATGAAGCCAATAATCTCGGCTTCAAAGAGGCCAAGGAAAGCTACACAAAGCAAGTCGCGGCCACTAAGGACATCTTCTTCAAGTCCGGCTGGAAGGCAGCTTGTGAGAAGCTTGGCTAAGGACCCGAAACCGAGGTGTTTGCCTCTCTACCCCCCGCCTTCCTGCCGAGCTATATGGTGTCCTATGCCAACGACGTCTTCAACGCTTTGCAAGAGGAGGCCGAGGAGGAGGTCGGAGGAGAAGGCGGTCAAAACTAGACCGACCAAGGGGAGTGCGGCGACGCAACCGCCGTGATGGACTTGGAGGAGGCCATCGCTAGAGCTGGGGACAAATTTGTTGATCTTTCCCCTCTCCCCTAGTTTAGATTTGTGCTCTTTCTTGTTTTCTTTTGGAAGTCTTTTGTAACCGGGTTACTAGCCCCCCAACTTTTGTACTTAGAATTATAATCAATGAAAATTTTACAACCGTTGTTACTTGCAATGGTGTTGTGTTTCTTTATTACCACTATGCTATATACTTGAACAAAGCATCCATTCATGTAACAGGGCAAAACATCTTGGCCAAAAGTCAGAAGTTGAACAAGACATCAACTCTTCTTGCCGAGCAGAACATCTCATCTAAAAATTCGGAATCGAACAAAGCATCAACTCCTCTAGCCGGGAAAAACGCCTCGTCTAAACTTGGGGTTGATCAAGTCATCAACTCTCGTAGCCGGAGAAATCATCTCAGCTAAAAACTTGGAGTTAAACAGGCCAACAACTCCTGTTGCCGGGTGAAGCACCTCGACTAAGTACTTGGAGTTGAACAAATCATCAACTCTAGTGGCCAGGCACAAAACACCCAAGCCAAAAGCGTTGAGTTGAGCAATTCATCAACTTTTTTGACTGGGCAAAATTACCTTGGTTAAAAGCTTTGAGTTGAACAATCCGCCAACTCTGTTAACCGGGTAATATCACATCAGTTAAAAGCTTTGAGTTGAACAATTTATCAATTCTTTTAACCAGGTAAAATCACCTCGGTTAAAAGTTTTGAGTCGAACAATTCATCAACTCTTTTAACAGGGTAAAATCACCTTGGTTAATAGCTTTGAGTTGAACAATTCATCAACTCTTTTAACCAGGTAAAATCACCTCGGTGAAACCATTGAGTTGAACAATTCATAAACTCTTTTAATCGGGTAAAATCGCCTCGGTGAAAGCATTGAGTTGAACAATTCATCAACTTTTTTAACCGGGTAATATCACCTCGGTTAAAAGCTTTGAATTGAACAATTTATCAACTCTTTTAACCGGGTAAAATCACATTGGTTAATAGCTTTGAGTTGAACAATTCATCAACTCTTTTAACCGGGTAATATCACCTCGGCTGGGAGACAGTTGTCCCTTGTTCATTGCAATCCATTAACCACGACAAATTTTCTATGTACAGTAATTCATTTTTATTACATATAGCTTTCATAAATATACATAGTGGCTAAAAGAATTTACATTAGCAAATGGAGGGGAATGCTTGTCCCTTGCAAAAAATTACATCGAAGATTGAAGCTAAAAATAATACGACTTCAGATTGGCCGTGTTCCATGCCGGGGGTATAGCTTTGCTGTTTAAGTCCTCTAGATGGTATGCCCCTTTGCCCGCCAGACCAGTTATCTTGTAAAGCCCTTCCCAGTCTACCCCTAGCTTCCCTTCGCCCGGCACGAGAGTGTTGCCCATCACCTTCCTCAGGACCTAATCCCGGACCTTGAACTATCTGGGGTGAATTGTTTTGTTATACTTTTTGGACAATTCTTGTTGGTATGCTGCAACATGGATCAACACCTTTTCTCGGCGTTCTTCCGCAAGGTCTAATTCTAGAGCGATGGCTTCGGCATTTAAGTCTAGTTTAAAATTTTCGCTGCGGATGGTGGGCATGCCGATCTCCAGTGGGATGACCACCTTCATGCCATATGCCAAAGCGAATGGTGTCTCACCGGTTAAGCGTCTTGGCATAGTTCGATAGGCCCAGTAGACATTTGGAAGTTCCTCGGTCCACTTTTCTTTGGCCTTTTCTAGCCTCTTTTTCCACCCATCCAAAATGGTTTTATTTGATACTTCTGCTTGGCCATTCGATTGTGGGTAAGCTGGAGTTGAGTTGTAGAACTCTATCTTCAGCTCCTTGCAGAATCCTCTAAACAGTCTTCCATCAAATTGGTTGCTATTGTCAGAGATCAAAGCTTTAGGGACCCCAAACTGCGTTATCACATTCTGCCAGACAAATTTCTTTACATCCTTTTCCTTGATTGTTGCTAGGGGCTCAGCTTCGACCTATTTGGTGAAGTAATCGATTGCTGCAATGAAAAATTTGCGGTTGCCCGGCACAGTTGGGAGTGGTCCCATTATGTCCAGGCCCCACATTGCGAACGACCAAGGGCTTATGAGAGGAGAAGTTCTCTGGCCGGCTGGTCGATTTGATGGGCGAACTTTTGGCACTTCTCGCATTTTCGCACATACTTCTGCACGTTGGCTTGCATGCAGGGCCACTAATATCCCTGTGAAATAGCACGGTAGGGTAGGGATCTTCCCCTAATGTGGCTGCCGCACGTCTCTTCATGGATTTCAAACAGAAAGGCGTCGACTTTGCTCGGATGGACGCACTTCAGATATGGGCCAGTGAAGGACTTCTTATATAGGCTGCCAGATGGAGAGAGGTAAAACTGCTCAGACTTCACCCGGATTTTGTTTGCCTCTTTCTTGTCGGTCGGAAGGATTCTTTCTTTCAAGAAAAAGACGATGGGGTCCATCCAAGAAGGACCTAGCTTGGCGCAGAGAACTTCTGTCTATTCAGAGCCTTTGATGCTAGGTCTTGGAAGGAACTTAATCAAGAGAGGGCTAGGAGTTGATTTGTCGGCTATGGAAGCCAAACTGGCTAATTCATCTGCTCGGCCATTGTTTTCTTGACCGATTTGTTGAACGCGTATGGCTTGGAATTTTTGGATTTACTCTCTTACCAGAGTTTGATATTTGGCCATGTGGTCATCTTTGGCTTCGTATTCCCCAGACACTTGATTTACAACGAGTTGGGAGTCACTGTAGACCATTAGCTCGGATGCTTGCAGTCGGAGTGTGCTTTTCAATCCGGCTAGCAGTGCTTCATATTCAGCCTTGTTGTTGGATGCGGGAAACCCAAGTGCGATGGAATGTTCAATGATTAGACCGTTCGGTGAAATTAAGACAACGCCCAGCTCGGCTCCGTGTCTGTTTGAAGCACCATCAACGAAAAGTTTCCACATTTCGTCGATAAAAAGTTTCCAACATTCTGCGGGGTCTTGAGATTTTTGAAGGTTTAGGTGTTCTAAGTTGCTCGACTGCTCGGCTATTTCTGCGTCAAGCGCACTATCAATGATCGCTACAAACATGCCTCATCCCCTCTTGGCGATGCGGCGTTGGATCCAACAGGTTGTCCTGTTATTCACAAATCCAACGGTGCATTGCCAGGTCAAAGTGGGCTTTTAAGTGATGGGTTTGTAGACGGGCGCGCAACTTCCGCGTCGCTTTCCACTTTCAGTTTGATGGGAGGCTGTGCAATTTCCGCCGTGCCTGCCCCCCTCAGCCCGATTGCGTCGGTAAGGTCCATAGGGAAAACCAGGTGAATTTCAGGCGAGAATTCTACAACGAAGTTGGCCAATACTTGGGCTTTAATGGCGGTTCGGGGTTGAAACTTGACGTTGAATTGCCCCAGCTCGACTGCCCACTTCAGGGTTCGTCCGGAGAAGTCTGCCCACTTAAACAAGGCTTTCAAAGGGAACTCGGTTAGCACCACGATCGTGTGAGCATGAAAGTAATGTGCCAACTTCCTTGAGGCCATCATCAGTGCCAAGGCAAGTTTCTCCAGCGGCAAGTATCTCGATTCCGCCGGGAGTAAGGTTTTGCTAACATAGAAGATCGGCAAGTGTTGTATGCCCTCCGCTCTCACCAGCACCGTGCTGACCGCATGCTGGGAAACAGCCAGGTAGAGGTAGAGTTCTTCGCCCTGCTTGGGTGTGACAGGAAGTGGGGCAGAGGATAGGTATGTCTTCAGTTCGGCTAATGCCTTGTCACATTCTGTATCCCACAAAAACTTCGATTTCAAGGCTTGGAAGAAATGGCGGCAATGATCTGATGACCGGCTTATAAATTGATTAAGCGCGGCTGCCATCTCGGCAAGATGTTGCAAGCCCTTTGCCGAGTTGGGCTGCTCCAATTCCTGGATGGCTTTGATTTGAGAGGGATCCGCTTCAATCCCGCAGTTAGTGACTAGAAAGCCTAAAAACTTACCTGACCCCACGCCGACGGCACACTTTGATGCGTTCAGACGCAACTTGTGTTGTTTGAGAATGGCGAACATCTTTGCCGAGTCGGCCAATTGGTCGGTCTCACATTTACTCTTCACGACCATGTCGTCAACGTAGGCTTCCATCGTTTGTCCGAGCAGCATGGCAAACATCTTTGTAACTATCCTTTGAAAGGTTGCTCCGGCGTTGTTCAGTCCAAAGGGCATTACTTTGTATCAGAACAATCCTCTCAGGGTTGTGAAAGAAGTGATTTCTTGATTGGATTCATGCATGGCATTCTGGTGGTAGCCGCGGTAGGCATCCAAAAAACTGAGTCGGTTGTGACCGGCTGTTAGGTCCACCAGTTGGTTGATTCTGGGCAGGGGGAAACTGTCTTAAGGGCAAGCGTGGTTGACCGTCTCGTAGTCGACACAAACTCGCCATTTCCCATTCTTTTTCGGCACTATGACCGTGTTGGAAACCCACTGTGGATAATGTACTTCCCGGATAGCCCTTGCTTCAATCAGGTTCTTCACCTCTTCCACCACCACCTCGGCGTAATGAAGCGCTGATCTTCGTGTCCTTTGAACGACCGGCCGAGCGTCAGGGAAAACATTAAGTCGGTGACAAATGAAGTTTGGATTGACGCCAGGCATGTCGTAAGGCGTCCAGTCAAAAACTTCGATGTTCGTCACTAAGAAATTCACCATCTCTAATCGTTCTTGAGCGGTGAGGGTGGATCCTAACAGAGAAAACTTCTTAGGATCATTCTCGTTGATCCTTATTTCCACCAAGTCTTCGACAGCTTTTTCCTCGGCTTTGGTGCCCACGTCTTCCAGGACACTTTGATCTTCCGGTCCTTCGATCATTTGTACAAAGCCTTTAGCAGCTCGGCTTCCGTTCACGGCCACGAAACATTGCTTGGCCATTACTTGATTGCCCCAAACTTCTTCTATCATGTCGGTAACAGAGGGAAACCTCATGACTTGGTGGTAAGTCGACGCCACCGCCTGCATGGCATGAAGCCATCCCCTGTCTAGGATCAAGTTATATGTAGAGGGCATCTTCAACACCCAGAACTCCACCTGTTTGACGACGGTCCCCGCTTTGACCAATAGGATGATCTTGCCTACTGGCCATTCTGGCTGCGAGTTGAAGCCCACCAACGGCAATGTTGCTGGGGCAGATCTTTCTCTTCGAGCTTGAGTTGCTTGAAGGCGTCGTAGTACATTATTTCAACCGAGCTGCCCTGGTCGATCAGAATGCACCTAACGTCAAAGTCCCTGACGCGAAGCGTGACCGCCAGCGCGTCATTGTGTAATGTTTGAATACATTCAAGATCTCGGCTTGAAAAGCTGAGCGCATCTTTCACCTCGGTTTTGCCCTTTTTGACGCAGGCTGGACTGATAGGACTTCCCTCATATTCTCTGCTTTTTTGATCATCCCTCGAAGCATACACACTTGTGTTGGCTCGACAATACCATGGATCACATTGACCACGCCTTGGCGGGGCGCTTCTAGGGCAGCCAAACCATTTGGCTCGACTTGAGTATGAGGCGCGGCCTTGGCGCGGCCATCAATGTAGCGATCTAGGTGGCCCGGCAGCCACTAACTCCTCTAGATGCTGCTTCAGAGGGACGCAATCTTCTGTATGGTGGCCACGCTCATCATGGTAGGTGCAGTAATATCTCGGATTGAAGCCTCTCTGCGCATCACCTAACTTAGCCGGAAACGAGACGTATGTCTCGTCGCGAATTTAGCTAAGGATGCGGTAAATTGGAATCTTGAAAACCGTGGTGATGCCTGTTCAGGCGTTTAACTTTCTCCTTGTATCTTCTGCGGCATCACGGGGGTAGTCAGCTCGGTCGTTGCGACGACCCTTACCCCTGTTGTTGTGGTTTGCCCCGCGATCTGAATCTTTATCGTGGTTGCTCGGATGGCTTGCCTCCTGTCCTACTGCGTAGACCTTTCCGGCCACTCTTTTGTCCGCTACCACCAGATTCACTTTCGCGGTAGCCGCAGCAGCATCATCCTCAACTCGGATGTGTTCATTGATGAGCTGCATCAATAATTCCATGGTCTTCGGTTGGTTCATGGTGAGCGAGTCTCGAAGTCTATGTTCGACTGGGAGACCACGCTTGTATTGGGTGATCACCAAGTTGGTCGGGCAGTCAAGGATTTCGTTGAAAGTTTCCCAATACTTGGCGTTGTACGCCTTGAGTGAGTTGCCCGGTTCCATCTTGACGCTCAGAAGATGGTCAACTTCTTTGGGCGTTTTGGTGTTTGTTTTGAATTGGGTCACGAACACCTCCGCCAGTTCTGCCACCTTTTGATACTTTCCTCCAGCAGCCTCTCGAACCATTTCAGGCCTAACTCACCCAAACTTGATAGGAAAATAAGGCACATAAGTGCGTCGTTCCGCCTGTAGCCTGCCATGACCTGCCGGAAGTGGCTCACATGCATGTATGGGTCGGTTTTTCCGTCATAGAGTGTAAACTTGGGCTGGTGAAAACCCGTAGGGAACGGCGTGGTTTCTGTCTCGAGGGAGAAAGGGGTGGTGCTCAGCCTCGTCAAGTCTCTGTCCAAAGTGACATGTATAACTAGGCGTGGTGGCGGCATTATGACTTCTTCACTGGTGTGACCTCCGTGGGACAGCCACTGCAATGTCGGCACCCTTTGCGCCTCCCGCCGGCGCACTTGTTCTTCCAAGACGTCCCTCAAGTCCTTCGAACGGGCAGAGTAAGAGTATTTCAACGTCGTCAACAGACGTGAGGGATGGTAGCTACTATCTCGTGTGCACGACTTCTCCACCAACGGGTCAAAGTCACCAACCCCATAGCTCTTGGTGATGGAAAGGGAAGGCGTCCTTCGCTGGTTCTGGCTGCCTGAATGACGGGGTTGGGTGCGCTCACTATGGTTTCCCACTCCAACAACACCCTTTCCTTTGACTTGCCGCTTCAGCGCTTCCATCTTTACCGCCATCCTCTGGATGATGGCGTCTTGGTCTCTCAACTTATGCTCCAGGCGTTGAGCATGTGACTCTTTTCGCTGCCGGTGTCCGTCTAGACTCTGGGAGTGATCGGTGCTCCTGGCACGCTTGTCTCGCGCATCTCTGGGGAGCCCTCTAGATGAAGTCTCCAGAACCGCCATGTTCGAAATGGCAGGGGGTTCGTCTCTCCTCCGGATTGACTCTGGGGTAATGCCATCGACGACGAACAGCGGAGTTTCGTCGTTGTTTGCCATGAAAGATGATTGGACGAGCTTGGAGGACAAGGTTTTGTCTGTCAAAAGCTTTTCACAGACGGCGCCAATTGTACGGGAAACAAATATTCCCTTGCTTACGTACTTCTCATTGTTCAAGCTCCTCGTGGCTCCGAATGACGTCGTTCAATCTGAAACCACAACGACGGTGAGCTACCCGGCGGATGGTTGCCGGAAAGCCCTTCTGACAATTAAGTTAGCACACAAAAAGAGTGGGGGAAGAGAGAGAGAGAGAGAGAGAGAGAGAGGGGACAAAGTGGTAGGTGAGCTTTAATCAGAAGATATTCCAGACCTGTGTATGGAGGCGCAGCATTGTTTATATAGTTTCACGCTTCTGCGCCCATTCCCCTCTGGACGCGTGGACCTGCTCTCCGCTCACGTTCCCCCATGTGTCAGCACTAATACAGCTAAACACCACATAACAAAACCGCCAAACAGTATTGACGCATACGGACAGCGAGATCTCTTTCCTGCAGTCTTGTCACGTCGCGTAGTACTTCCCACTGAGCTATTCTTAGTGCGGTGCCACGCCATCACCTTATGACCGAGTTACTTGTTCGGTCTCATCGGTAATTCTTGATCGCGTGCTCAACCGAGCTCCACAGTCACGACTGAGCTTTTGCCCGGTCGAACCCGATCTTTTGAGGACTAATCCCGTCCAACTTTACGGAGCGCACATCTCCACTGAGCTAGCAGTCCAAAGTTATCCCAACTTGACCGGACTGAGCCCTTGGTCCAGCGCACACCCAATGTCCGACCGAGCAAGGACCCTAACTCTGGCCCAACTTAGCTCGGTCCATTGTTAGGTCATAAATCTCCCTCTCACCCTTTTTAAAATTTTATAAATTAGAGTAAAAATTTGACTGTTGAAAATTTGATGAAGGATTTGGCTCATCCTTTATTTGGGGAAATTTTTTCCTCTCCCTTGATTTGATACAAATTTAATGAAATGATTGGAGCTCACTTTTTGGTCTTCCTTTATCAATTTTTTGGTGAAGTATTGGAGATACTCTTACAATTCAATATTATAAATTGGACTTGTTTCTTGTTCTCTTTAATTTTTATCTTAGTCTGAAACATCCAATTACTGGTAATTTTTTGTTCTTTTACCTTTAACATTTGCTCCTCTATGGAACTTGTCTGCAGTATGATTCTGTTCAGTTGTGCTTGAAATGCTTGACCTTATTCGTCAATAATTTGTTGCGTTCTGCTGCAGAAACAATTTATTGAATGTTAATACAGAGTTAATATAACACACATACATTATGTAAACTTTTGAGCCTTTGAAAAGTGTGGAAAATGTTTTTTTGACATATACAAACACTATACAGGTCTTTTTCTAGTAACACCAAGCCAATATTCCAAACCAAACCAAACCAAACCAAACCAAGCCTTAAATCCCATCAAATAGGGTCGGCTACATGAATTCTTCTTCTCTATGCTGCTCTATCAAAGGCCATTTCGTTAGTCAAATTAAGTAGATCCATATCTCTATTTACAACACTAGCCAATGTTTATTTAGGCCTACCCGGTCCCCTAACACTTCTATCTACCGTCACTGCATTGCATCTTTTCACTATGCCTCTGTTGGTCTCCGTTGAATATGACCAAACCATCTCAATCGATTCTCTCTCAACTTATCTTCTATCGGTGCTACTCCTACCCATTTCCGAATACACTCATTCCTAATTTTGTCTTATCTAGTCTTGCCACACATCCATCTTAGCATCCTCATCTCAGCCACATTCATCTTATCTGCATATTGTTTCTTGATTGCCTAACACTTCGTCCCATACAACATCGCTGGTCAAATAGTTGTTCTATAGAACTTACCTTTTAGTCTAGTGGGTATTCGTTTATCGTACAGTACCCCATACGCTATTCTCCACTTACACCATCCCGTCTCAATCCTATGGGCCACATCCGCACCAATCTCCCCCATTGTTGTGATAATCGACCCTAAATAACGAAAATGTTCACTCTTAGGCAGTTCTTGGTTCTCAATCTTCACTTCTCCTCTACTTTCATTGTTATTGTTACTAAATTTAAATTCCATGTACTCTGTCTTAGTTCTGCTTATCCGGAATCCTTTAGATTTAAGTGTTTTTCTCTAAATCTCCAACTTTGTCTTAACTCCTTCTCTAGTCTCATCCACTAGTACGATATTGTCTGCAAAAAGCATATACCATGGCACGTCATCCTGAATATTTCTCGTCAACTCATCCATAACTAAAGCAAAAAGATAAGGACTTAAGGTAGATCCTTGGTGTAACCCTACAGTGATAGGAAACTCATTTGTCTCTCCAACAAGCGATCTAATAGTGGTCATCACCCCTTCATACATGTCTCTAATCACATCAATGTAACTTTTTGTCACTTCTTTCTTCTCTAACACCCACCATATTATATCCCGAGGCACTCTGTTATATGCTTTCTCAAGGTTGATAAACACCATATGAATGTCCCTTTTCTTTTCTCTATACTTTTCTATTAGTCCTCTCAAAAGATAGATCGCTTCCATTGTTGATCTGCCAGGCATAAACCCAAATTGATTTTCTGACACCTCTATTATATCTCGCAATCGGCGTTCCATCACCCTCTCCCACACTTTTATTATATGACACATTAGCTTGATTCCTCTATAGTTGTTGCAATTCTGGACATCTCATTTATTCTTATAGATTGGCACTAAAATACTCTTCCGCCACTCATCTGGCATGTTCTTAATTAACAAAATTTTGCTAAACAACCTAGTCAACCAAGCAACCCCTTTTTTTATCCAAACACTTCCAAGCTTCAATAGGAATATCATCGGGTCCTAAAGCCTTATTTGATTTCATCGTCTTAAGTGCAATCTCCACTTTAAAGTTCCTAATCCTATGATAGAACCTATAGTCTTGGTTTATCGTATTACAGGCTATTTCTTCCTCTATTGATGTACCTCCATGTTCCTCATTTAATAGTTTCTCAAAATAGTTCTTCCATCTTTCCTTAATCTCTTCATCCTTCGCCAATCCCTTAGAATCCTCACTCTTGATGCACTTAACTTGATTAAAATCTCTTGTTTTCGTCTCCCGTATCTTAACAAGTTTGTATACTCTCTTCTCTCCCTCCTTACTATCTAATCTAGTGTATAGGTCATCATAAGCTTTCAACTTAACCTCTCTCACTACTTTCTTGACCTCTTTATTAGCCAATCTATAGCTCTTAAGTTTTTCCTCAGTTCTATCATTTTGCCACTTTTAAAACTCTTTTTTTTGCCTTAACTACCGCTTGAACCTCTTCCCGCCACCACAAAGTTTCCTTAGAGATGGGTCCCGTTCCTTTCGACTCTCCAAGCATTTCCCTTGAGATTCTCCTCATACAATTGGCCATCGAGTTTCACATAGTATTAGCATCATCTTCCAAATCCCAAGTACCTTTCTTATCCATTCTATTCTTAAATATTTCTAGTTCATTGACATTTATGTTTCTTCTTTTTTTTAAAAGAGTTAGCATGTGAAAGGGAATGCAGCAGGGGTGAGGATTACCGCTTGATCAAGCTCACAATCACGGACTATACTGTAAGATTGGTTCCCCCCCCAAACACACACACACACACACACACACACACAACACATACCCCCAATCATGATTTTCCTTTTTCACCATCAGCTTTTACTTTCTTTTTTTTCCTTCTCCTCTCATTTTTGCCGTCTCTAACATTGCATATGATGAGCCCTGATATACTACAGAGTAAAGCAGAACGATTTGTGGTGGTGGAGTGTAGAGGGCATGATGCTGCTCGGTTTCATAACATTGATCATGCTCATGGGTAAGCTAATTTGTGATCTACTAGTCTATCTCTATAGGCGTGGTGTGTTGTTGAGGAATAATGTGTTGTTGGAGATTCTTAGTGTCCTTTGAGAATAATCAAAAGTGTTTAATTGGAACATAAAAACATGACTAAATTGGTCCTGGTTACTCTTCTAGCTCCAATTGTATTAATATTAATCTTAATTCCATGAATTTTTTAGTATCCTATTTGGATTATCCTTCAGGGTCAGTTGTAGAATTATTCAATTTTAAGCATGTATGATGAGTTATAATTTTTTTTAATGACACAGAAATTATAAGGCTCACAAATGAGAAAACTATGCAAGAAATATATTTAACATATGCATGTAAAAGTTCTATTTTTGTATGGATGCTTTTGGCTCAATCATGAGCGTACTTCTACTTTTGTCTTCAACTCTAAGACTCAAATTTGCTTCATTTTCTGAATTCTGTTACATTCTGTCTGTTTACAGATGGGAGAAAGATGTTGTGGGTATGGTTGAACTGGAGCAAGGGAAAAGTAAGATTTTAATTTCTTTTGAATGTGAGACTCTGAAAGCAGATAAAGCAGCCGAAGACCATATTAGGCAGTTCATGCCCAAATTAGCTGGGATGGATGCTGTTGGTAAGTAGTCTATCTGTTTTGTCACCCCTTCTCTTTTTCATTAAGACTTATACAAGTTGCATTTATTTGGTTAACCATACACAACAATCTGAGCTGCACTTGATGGATTTCCCTTCAGTTGGCATTAGGTGTTGGAATCTTTGCCTAGGTTAATTTATGCATGGGGTTGATTAAATGATGAATTTCTAGAGGTCAATTTGGAGATTGTAGTTAACAGTGGTTTTCAATACCCTTTTCTAGCAGGTCCTTTATTTTTTTAGAAAATGGGGGTTGCTATTGTTCCTACCTTTTGTTTTGTTTTTTCTTGTTTTCTTTTTCAGTTCCAGATTGGTTATTTACAAGGCAAGGGAATTGAGGAGAATGTTGCCTATTGATTACAACAAGATGGATAGTGTCTGAAAATAATCGCGTGACCATAGAACTCTTAACTATGATGAGGGAAAAGTTCTAGGGAAAATATCAAAATAGTCTTACTTTTATATTGAGTCGTATTAACAATAGGGTTGATTCATGCGTTAATAGGACTTGAAGGAAATTTCATTGGAAAAGTAGGATTTATTGGGTATTTCCACAGTTCTATCGACAATTATTAGTTGTGTTGTCTAGTACAAAATGTTAGTCAATTAATAAACGTTTTAAAAATTAATTTCAACCGAAATGAGAATGTTCAAGACAGATACGAAGTGTTAACAAGAAAAGATAAATTGAAGATCTAAAAAAAAAAAGGGGGGGGGGGGGGGGTGACCAGTGGACAAGATTCCTGCTAAAGCTTGGTCTGAGGAGAGCAAGATGTATATTGGAGGAGATAATCTAAAAAACAGGAAAAAATTATTTAGTCCATGAGAAATCATAAATGTTTTAACCAAGGATATGGTTTTACATAGATCCAAGTGGGCAACTGAAGGTAATTGGGATTACGAACCTCGAATTATGCTTTTGAGTTTTTGTTTTACTGTTAACTCGAGTGGTATCTCCTCCCATTCCCAAAGAGGAGGTGCAGCTCATGTGGGGTTTGTAATCTGTTACAACATAACCATCCCATGATTCCGAATCAATAGACCTTCAGCACCAAAGCATTGTAGTTCTCCTTTGGTGTTTGGTATACAGCTATACTGTCTAATCTGAAACAAGAAGTTTGAATGTGCAGTTAATGTAGGCCGGATGAGCATTGAAGGCTTGGACTTTGAAGCAGAAGCAGAGCAGAAAAATGAACATATTCACCAGAATATTTAAATAACATTCTGGAGTTCCTGCCCTCATCTTTGTCATGCTGAACAGGGCTGTGATGCCTCTAATCTTGAAATCCATCTTGCGTCTGCGTTCCTCTGTGATTCTGATGTGCATTCTATTGTTCCCTTGGCAGTAATCAATCCTAATGTATTAAGCTTCTGGATGGTTTTATCTACTTACATTATCAATATCCAAAGGTTAGTCAAATTGTCATGAGGCAAGAAATAAACATGTTCGCCCAATTGTTTCGCTTTATTTACAAATGCTTTGAATGATTGTTCCTAACAGAATTTGAGCTTGGCAAATAGTTATTGGATCATTGTCACAGTAAAAACTTAGAAAGCTCAACACCATATTTTTCTTTCCCTCCCTCCCTCACTGCACCTCAAAAGCATCAACCATGAGATGTCCAAAACTTGCAGATCCCTTAGGGGTGAAATTTGTAAAGAAATTCAAGTAAATAGGCAAATAGACTGATCTGTCATAAACAATTAAGTCATTGTAAATTATTTCAGACCCCAGTCTGATATTCAAATTCAAATACACATGTTAGGCAATACAATTTACACAGTACATAGTTCAAAGTACAACTTTTTCGAAGTGAGGATGATGACGATAACAAAATGGTTAGGCATAGCTTCTTAAAGATTGGGAAGCAGCACATTTGTACAAGTCTTTGGTGCTTTAAGCGACGACAACAAAGATCCAGCATCAGATAACAAATCCATAATTGCAGTGATCCAAAACCTGTTCAATAAAAATGATAATTTCGTTAGACAATTTTGAGTAAAAAACAGTTGAAGAATATACAAATCAATAGGCAACACCACATAAAATCAGGAGTGAATCTTGGCCGTTTCTCGCAGACTTCGGATCCTCCAATTACGATCATCATATTACTACTTGATCTGTTTTAGCTAGGAAGATGGCTGTCATCACATAAGCGAAAATCAACAAACTTACAAGTGGCAAGGCAAAGTCAAGAAAATCAAAATTTGGAAAAATATCTTAAAAATTGAGGTAATATTGTTCACTACGGGTGCTGAATTTTATAAGCAAAACGAGTCAAGCAGCAAGTAGCTCAAACTCAACTCACAAAAGGCTTGTCGTGGCTTGTTTTGTGGTTCAAGCCTAGCACAAGCCGAATATCTGACTTCCTTAACAGTTGACCTGATATTCAGCAAGAGGAGGTTCGGCTCAGCAAAGCTTGACTAGGTAAATTTGAAATTATATACAGCAATAAAAGAGCAACAATACATCTACAGTGATCTCTACATAAAAAACACTAGTCAAAAAGACTGCAAGGTTTTACATCCCAAATCTGGTGTTAATCCAGTCTTTAAGCCAATGATATTTTGATAAATCACATGTGAAATAGTTAGTTGATTGTAATCAGGCACTTTCAAGATAAACCCCTTATTGCAATGTTACATTCTCAACCAGAGCTCAAACATGGTCAATACTCAACTCAGTTCGGCTTATTTACCACCCCCTGAGTGTGTACTATTTTTTGTTGCTGTGTTAAAAAGGTGACTGAGCAAAAGAATCTTCGTTTGCATCTCATAAAAATCCTAATGTCTACACTAAAAGGCCAGGTCTTTTAAGAGTTAACAGATTGTAGCAGAGTGTCTTGCAGTGTTCATTCAGGAAAAAGTAGAAAATTACACTAAATAAATATATATGGTAGAGTTCCACGACAAATACAAAAAGGAACCCTATTGATTTTAAAAAAGAAAAACCAGAAAGGAAAGAAAAATCTGTGTGCTTAGATTAGATATACCTGGGTTCAGTTCAAAGTATCACTCCAACTCAGATGCCTCTGAATCAGACAATGGCAAGAGGGTGCAGATACCAAGCACATGCCCATTAAGGCACACGTAATACTCGATTGCATCTTCGTAAGAGCCTAACCTGCAGCTAGCACTCTGCGGTACCATTTTTGCTTGCAGCATGCTCCACAGCTTTGCCTTACAATAGGGGCACACTTCTGTTGGATGAAACTTGGCCCCCCTGCTGATCAGCATCTTCCGAACCTTTGACATTGCAAATGACTTGAAAACTCCACGGAAAAATCCCACATCTCCCTCTTCCCCTTGGTCAAGATGTTCACAAGGATCAGACACATACAGCACATCTGTTCTGCATTGCGGCAAAAGAAAGCTTTTCCCTGAAGTCCTAGAGAAACGGGTCCTATAAACAAAATGGCCAGGAATATGAATATTATTGAACAAGCCACCCTTGGTACATCCAGAACAGTAAATAAGCAGCTTCCCAAGCGCCCTCCAGTTCCCATCAACACTGTGACTCCCACTAGATTGCAGATCAAGCATCATCTTCGGAGCTCTAGCTTTGCAAAACTCCTTCCAGAGTACTCTTTTAGCAACATCATCAAACCATTTGCATGCACAAGAAAAGGCTGCTATCAACTTCGGATTCCAGTTCAAGTGCTGAAAAATTAGAAAGATCGCATCCTCATTTAGATGCCCTTTCATGCATGTACAGCTTGTTGAGTGCATACAGCGATACTGCTTCGTTAAAATCATTGTCTCCACCTAGTAATGTCAGATGAGTTAATGAAAATAATTAAGCCACACAATCAGACCAAGGCTACAAGTCAGTAGTATATAAACTGTGAAAACAATAAATCAACTAGACAACCGTGAATGCTACAAAATAGAATCAATTAAAGTATGCAATTAACATTTCAGATTCCAAAATAAGTAGGCTTGGTTGACCTAACTCAATGCTAAAAACACCAAAATCTCAACATGCACCAATAATTCTTCCGTTATACTCATCAGACAAGGTCAATCAAGCACTAGGGTCTTTATCAGTTCACAGATGTCAAACTCAGTATAAAGGGGCAATTTATAGGATAGAGAAAGGTGAGCTCCAAGAGCATGCTGCTATCAGGCTGCTGAAGCAATATAGCAGATAAATGAGTACAAATATCGAGGATTGAAAATCAAATATAATGTTTGGTTTGAGTTTGGGAGATGAGTTTTAGAGATAAAAAGTACGAAAAGTTGTTTGGTTTGGTTTTTTTCAAAAGATGTTTTGGAAAATTATTTTGAGAGAGAGTTTTGGAAAAAGTGATTGATTTGATGTGTATGAGAGAGAGATTTGTTTGGAAAATTTGCAAACCAAACAAGTTTTGGGAAATTTTTTTGAGAAAATTTGTTTGGTTTGATTACTTTTGAAAACTTATTTGTAGAGAATTTTTTCCAAAAATTTTTGGGAAACACAAACCAAACAAGGCCAAGCAAGCACTCTTAAGGATCAAGTTGAAGATCAAACTACTACAATGTCATCTTACTGGGTGACAAAAACAATGTGAGGCCAATTTATCAGCAACATGTACCCAAAAGAAATGTGCAATCAAAATCATTCATCTCTTCAACGCCAACATTCCACATATAAACATTTTCAACAATTAGCACTTAGATATATGGACAAGACAGAGTTCAAAATGGGACCCAGATCACTCAAAATTCATGAATAAATCAAAGCAGGCCTGTGCCTACGGCTTAATTTGCAGCAACAAATAACAATCATTAAATTCCATGAGAAGCACACAACAAGCCGAGTAATATATTCGCCTTATAAGAAAAGATCTTAAGGATTCAGACACCGACTTAGTTCAAACGAAGTCCAACAAGTTGTCTATCTGAAAGTTGAAGTTAATTATTGCCTTTTGTGCTAGAAATATCAAGGATAACCTTCAGGTCATGGAGATGTTTCTTCTAATTGTGTAAGGGTCAAAAATATCTGACATCTCGTCGAAATGCTCCTTATAATTCCATTAAGTAGGCTGTGTGATAGTCTAATAATCAGCATTTCATTGCAATTGAAATTACAAACCAGCACAAAGATCCACACGTTTTGCAGTTTCCAACAATCATGACCTCTCAAGTAGTCTGCCCACAAATGTTAAATTCATAATCTACACCCTTTACTATAAAATCAAAAAGCATTAAAACGACGGGAAAGGGGAAGGAAAAAAAAAAAAATCAATACTCACGACACCTCACCCCCAAGTGACCATCACTTGGATCGTAGAAAACAAAATAAGATAAAACAATTGGGGTTTTCTTTCTTGTCCATAGATATGTATTATTTCCCTCCCATGCATGTCAGTAACCCCAGCAGTGCAAGATCCACAAAACCCTCGACTTCAAAATTGAAGTTTTTTATTAAACCCATGTAAATCAATTATTACTCTTTACAGATTAGCAAATATTATAAAATTTTCTATATCCAAGTTTCAACACATAACTCAGTAGCAGCAACATTGATTCCAAAAACAAGGAACAATTCACAAAACCCTATTCTAAACCCCAAAAACAAAAAACAATTCATTCCAACAAAAATTTAACATAATCAGCATCAATTTCAAAAAAAAATTAAAAAAAAACAATTTTAACAACTCCAAATCAAATCAAATCAAATCAAATCAAATCAAATCTAATTAGAACAGCTTAATTTCAAGTTCACAACAAGTAAAGGCTATAAATCTCCACAAGATCGTGATTTAAATTTCAATCCAATCCAAGCCCTAATTTCTCACCTCAGCTCACGAAGTTCTCTTTCAGCATCACCTCAAGACAACATATTGGGGTTTTGCAGGGGGAAAACCAGAAACCAAGAAATTACCGAGATTCATGCAAGGAATGCCTTGAAATATCCCTAATCCAGAGGTTTATTTTCGTCCATGAAAAAAAAAAAACGAAACGCTGAGCTTTGCTGCGACTCATTCGCAGAAATGGGAGTGGGAAGAGATGCAGAGGGTTCCATATCTGCGAGAAAAAAAAAATTTATTTTTGGGAAGTATAAAATTACTAGGCGGTCACATGTATAGAGCACTGACAAATTAATTTATGCCAGTTGGATATCGACATGTCGTCAGTGACGTGGCCTTTTTGTGGACAGATCAGTGGGACCTACTTTTTCTTATTTGTCTTCCAATCAAGTGGTTGTCATCAGTGCAATTGACCGTCGGGCCATCGTCGACGACTACACAACGTTGCTATCTTGTCTTCTTTCCTGATTTGTCGTTTAATTTTGATTTTTTTCTCTCCTCTTTTTCAATAATAATTGGATGGTATTACCTATATTAATTAGTGCACCAATACTATGATATTATTATTAAACTAATATTATATACACCAATTAATGTATCAATGATGATGAGGTATAATTTAAAATATTTTTTATATTTATAATTTGTATAATGAATGCTGTCAATAATAATATCATTAATTAGTGGTACACTAATTAATGCATGTAGCACCACCCTTATTATTGACGCTACTCATTATACAAATTATAAATACTAAAAATTTCTTAAATTATATCACATCATCAATTGATATACTAATTAGTGCGTGTAACATTATTCATAATAATTTGCAATGTGATGTTATGGGTACTTCTAAAAGAATTGTAATATACATTTTGTTACTCTTATCTTTTCACTAAAATTTAGGAATGGCAATCGTGTAGGATTGTGAGGCCAAGGGCTTTGCTCGGAGAAATTGAAGGAGCATGTATTATACATGCAAAATTTAAGCAAATGTCACATATAAATATTCTTTCTTTCATATATATAGGTACTAGCATATCACCCGTACAATATACGAATTGTGTTTATAATTATCTATATATGTAAATTGTGATTTTTAAATGTCTTCTTTTTTCTTTTCTTTTTTTAAATGTCTTCTTTTTTTTCATTTTTTATATTATATTAAAGTTTAACATTTTGATAATAATCATATGTGTTAGACTTTTCAAGGAATTAAATGTCTTTTTTTTTTTATTATATTATATTAAAGTTTATTATTTTTATAATAATCATATATATTGGACTTTTTAAAAAAAAAAATTTATGCTTGCTCTTAATGCATTAAAGTGTTATTATGAGAGATAATAATTATATGTGTTGGGACTTTTTAAGAAATTCATATGTGTTGGATTTCAAAAAAAAAAAAATTTATGTTTGTTCTTAAAGCATTAAAGTGTTATTATGAGGGTAAGAGTTGGGGGTTGGGAGAAGTTAATAAATGTTAAAGTTTTTTTTTTTAAATAAAAAAATCAAGAAATTTAGATTGGGAGATTGGAACTCCCACAAAACTTGAGGTTAAAAACTCCCTTTTGCTTAATAAATAGTATAGATATATATGTATTTTTATAACAAATGTTATGTTATTTTATGACGGAATTATGATAATTTATAATAAAAATATGAAATTACACATTTTATAATAATATTATAATTTGATAATCATTTTCTAAGACTATAAATATAGTTTCTTGTAGTTTGCTCATATAATGTCAAATAAGTAGAACTAAAAGGATGAGTTGAGAATTTTAACAATTGTCAAACCTTATACAATATCAAATCATTTGTTAGAAAGTCTGACATTAGTAAATTAAAACAACTCTTTTAACATGTCATAAAAACTTTATACAAATTAGTGGTTGATGTAAACGTTGGTAATTTTATATTTAAATTTTTGAATAATTTAATGATTGTTGAAATTTGATTTGCAATTTTGAATGGTTTAGTAAAAAGAAAAATCATTCTAACAACATGGCAATTAGTCGGTTGGAAGGGAGAATGAGAAAAGTATTCAGCTTAGGTATACACCTTGTATAATAGAAGGGTATTATTTGGATCCGTAAAAATCACTATGAGTTTCATTCATGTGTTTTTGAATTGTTCACCTTATAAAGTAATATATAAATCATTTATAAAAAATTAAATTGATTCAATAATCATATACCTATATGATTTCAGAAAAATGTTTGAGGGCCCTAATTTCTGTGGCTCAAATGGTTCAAAATTGTCAAAACGACGTCGTTTTGGCAATTTTGATGTTGTTTTGTACTAAAAACGACGTCGTTTTGGCAAATTCGAGCCATTTGAGCCATAGAAATTAGGGCCCTCTACCATTGTTGATGATTTCATGAGTAATGTACAATCATGATCATTTGAGTCAGACCCATAATCTTCAAAATTTATTTTTCAACTAACTGATCAAGAATTGAAGAGCAATCCATCAGCAAAAGATATGTCCATTACCAAAGTGAAGTTGCAATAATCAAGAATCATATAGATTGATAAGTTAATTTGAACATAAAAATCAAGAATTATGATGAGTTCTTTTAACATGAATCCTTGAATTTCAGGACTAAATCAAGCAAGCTACATCATAAACCAATCTAAAACAAATCATTATGATAAAAAAACAGAGAACACGAGATCTAACAATCCGCAAAAACAGTCCATTTCTTAAGAGGAAAAGAAGGAAGACAATACAACTCAACATCCAAAATGTGTTATTTTTCTTCCCTTACTCGGAGTAGATGAAATTAAAGAGTATATACCAGCTTCACTCACAATACAAATCAACCAAATTAGTTCAAAATTCAAAAAAGACACTAGTAGCAGCAGCATACCCTCCAAGAAATGGATATGAAGCACGTCAGAATCAGTAAACACGAGCCCCAAATCAGCTCTGTCATCCAAGCTTTACAAACTCAACTGAAGCAATTCACTTGCATAGCGTTTGCAATTTATTTTTCTACCATTTCTTTACAAAACCAAAAGCAATGGGGGAAGGAAGGATTTGTTTCCCATCAAGTGACAGTTTGTGTTGTACGTTTAGTCTCTTGTAGGGAGATAACAGTTTCAAAAGCGCCCACCAAGGCCTTAACCTTGCTCTTCCTACTTTCAACAAGCCTACTCGCTGTCTCTTCAATTACATTATTAAACAAACCTTGCGCATCTTTCTTCCCCATCGCATCTTGATGCCTTAAAATAACTTTTTCAGAATCAGAATTGGTATCATTTGTATCATCATCAACTCCTTTCTTTTTAAACCTTCTCTTTTGAATATCGGCCTTGTTATCTTGGTTTTCCCCCAAAACTCTTCCCCGCCTGAATCTGAGCCTCCTAGGACCACTATTCTCAGATTTAAGGTCAACCACTCTTCCCCTCCTGAACTTCAATTTCGTAGGCATGCAATCTTTATCTTCATAACGATCAACTCCAGATTTTCTAAGTGCCCTGCTGCGATTCCCATTTGAAGTTTCTACTTTGGGAAAACTTACAGTTTCGCTGCTATCTGAGATAGAGTCATCACCAGATTCATCTGCTTCACTATCTGTGCATTCAAACTCCTCCTCCTGAGCTTCTTCCTCGTGAAATGACAAAGGTAGAGATATTGGGAGGGATGAAAATTGTGGTGATGACAGCACTGGAGATGGTGGAGAATCAATAATGTCATTACCATTTTGTGTTGATTCCAGAACTTCGTTCTCAGTTTCAACCTTGCCAACATGCAAGGTTTTCTCTGGGACCTTCTTGCTGTTTGGTTGTTTAGGCTCAGCTTTTCTGATGGTGTTCTGATCCTTCAGAGGAGACACAAGTTTCAGGCTTTTCTTAAGATTTAAGATCACAACTCTATTGATGGAAGGTTTGGGGGAGCATGAAGCTGCTGGGGATGAAAGTACTTTTTTCACAGCCGCTATAGAAGTCCCCGTATTTTTGCCCATCTTAATCTCACCATTCCTCCCTCCATTCACACCTCTGGAAGTTTCCAGGGAAGACAATGGCTTCACCGTCATGGTTTTTGGATTCACAGGAGTGCTTTTTACAGAAAATTTCATTTTCTTCTCATTTGATGAATCTTGTCTTGAAGGAACTCCGACTTTTTGTGATGAAGATAGAACTTCTTTCTTAAAAATGCTGTGGGAATCAGGGAAAGGGGTTTTGGAAAATGGAGCAGGCTTGGGCTTGACCCCTTTTGTTGTCTTTCTCTCTGCTGGGACTCCAGATTCTTCAGGATTTTGCCTGTCTAAAGGAGGTTTTATTACTCTTTTCGGTATAGAACGCCTTTCCTTCACTTCAGCCGCGTGTTTTCTTCCATATTTGCAGAAATCGTGGCAAGAGCCTGTAGAAGCTCTGAGATAATGTGAAGTGCCACTGTTTGGAGAACTTGGTTTTCCAATAGAGTCTCTTCCTGAATTAGGTACACAATGGAAAGAGCCAGTAGAAGCTCTTATATAATGGGGGAGAGCATTTTGTCCATTGTTTGGAAAAGTCGGTTTCCCCATGGAGTTTCTTCTCAAATTGCCTCCATAAGACGCCCTGCGATAATCAGGATTTTTATTACGTCCACCGTTTGGATAGCTGGGTATTCCCACGGAGCTTCTTCCTAAATTGCCTCCTTCTGGCTCAATTATTTCCGGGGTCTCTGATGTATTGATGCTCTCCTCATCCATTGACCGAAATGAGGTAAATGCAACAAAAATGTCCTGCAAACCAACCAACCATGGATATTTTTTACGATGAAAAAAAAAGAAAAGAGATGCGAGGGGTGAGATTCGACTGCTTAAATGAAGAATAATCACTGCACCATTGAAGAACTGATAAATTTTGAGCAGATGAAAGAGCAACTCACCAAGATTGAACCTGATAATATGGCGAATTATAAATGGTTCTAAGCAAATAGTGTCCCCAAGCTAACCTGAAAGCAAAATTAAACATTACAATCTCTTCCTGAGATGAATTTACCAAACCAAGTGCTTCTTCAACTCATTTGCTTTTGAGAACTACAATGATGATGATAACTTTTTCAGCCTTCTGCTTTTGTGCATAGACAAATTTGCATTTTGTGTATTCACACCAAATTTAGCTTAAAGGACAGTTAAATTTTAAATAAAACAGTAATTTAGCATCAACAAAGGCCAAAAGTAGAGGATATCTGAATTGATGAACATTAAAAAAGAAAAAGAAAAAAAACTTTTTAGAGTTTAGGGGAAGTTTTGAGGTAGAAGCTAATTATAGTCTCCAGAAATGTGGGTAAGGCTGTATATATCTTGTCCCCTTCTAGACCCCATTTTAGAATAAACCTAATGCACAGGGCCACCCTTTTTTTAGAAGTTTCGTTTTCTCCAATCCTTGTTCATGTCACAATTCATCTTCATATTTCAAAAATCGTTCATTACTATAAAAATCATTGAAAACGTATAAGTGTTAGCAAAACACAGTCTTTTTGCACTTTACATGAAGGAGCAAAGTGGACCAAGGATCAAACAGCTTTTCAGGTCTATGGTATAAAGAATCGGTGATTCTCAGACCTGTTTGTTTCTAGGTCGCTTGCAGAAGAAAAGAAGAACAAAAAAATTGCTGTTGAACAATCTACATTCGTTTGTTAGGTGTAAAATGAAGTGATTGGTAGAAAGTGTTCCACCCATACATAAATTATTAGATAATAAAACAAATAATGGAAAGCAAATACTAGAACAATGGGAAGCTTTTCCCTCCCAGCAAAATTAAGAAAGTTCATCAGCAATTAACAAAATAATATGCAAAAAACTTTGAAAAACAAACAATCAGTCACAGATTCAGCTCATTTCAGTATATACACATAAAGCATACTAAGGCAGAAGCACCACAATCTTCATTCAAATAAAACGATTTTTATAAATTCAATCATCATAACATAAATCAATCAAACCCAGATGAATTCACACACATATGTATAGACACATATGTTTATACACTTCAATTGCTCAGTAAAAGTAATTCAAAAACCCCCACATTAAAAAAAAAATACCTTCTTTTTTTTTTTTTCCTTTTCGGGAAATCCCAATGGCGAGAAACTGAAGAACAAACCGAGTGCAAATCAATCAATCAAACTCAAAAGTTCCAACAAAACCCATGTTGAGAAGAAGTCATGTGAAATTGTGGTTTAGAAGACAGATATAAAACGGATACTTGGAATGGACGCATTAATGGAGAAAACGAAAACCGAAAACGAGAGAAAACGCGTTACCTTAAATTCTTTCTTTCAATCTCTATCTATATCTCTCTATCTGTGTGCTTAACCAGAAAGCGAAGAAAAAGCTAACAGAAAATGAGAGACTGAGGATAAACAAAACAGCCCACTTTTTTTTTTTGTTTTTTGCTTTCACTTTGTATATCTTTTTGGTCCAGAAAGATCGTGCAAGCAACGTCTTTAACGTCTTTGCAGTGTTTTTGGGTTTGACAGGGCATGAGATGAGATTGTTGAGCGGGCGTTTGTTACAGTTAGATATATTCTTTATTAGAGATAGAGGGAAAGGAAGTGTGAATGAAGAAGACCCCGCACTCGTATACGTTACCTTAATTACTCGCCCTATATATATCGCGTCACATTGACACCAACTTTTTGACAATAATTTTTTTTTTTTTTTTTTTGGAGTTAAACTTATCTTAGCTTGAAACTTGAACTGTGACGTTGATTACGGGTTCTGTTTAAATAATGTAAATAATTTATTTTGTAAAATTATATATTTGATATGAAAAAATTAAATCCATCTGATGATCTTAAGATTTTTATTTTATCGGAATTGTTTTTACCAAAAAATGACAAACGTATTTTATGATATCTATTTTCTTAAAGGTAAATTATAAATATACTTCCTGATATTTGTTTAAAATACAAATTAAATCCATCTGATGATCTTAAGATTTTTATTTTATCGGAATTGTTTTTACCAAAAAATGACAAACGTATTTTATGATATCTATTTTCTTAAAGGTAAATTATAAATATACTTCCTGATATTTGTTTAAAATACAAATTATCTCATGTGATTTGAAAAAATACGAATATCCCCCTTTTGTCAGAATTTTTTATTTAACAGAATTAATTAAAAAAATAAAATTTATAATTTCTCTCCTATACAATAATAAAATTACTAAATTATTAATTGAAACATATTTTTAATATCATTAAAAATTGTTAATTAACTTCATGATTTATTAATAAAATGGGCTATTTGTTATGAAATTAGAAACCTCATGAGGTGGAATGTAATTTCCAGAACCATAAGGGGTGATTTATATTTTAATCAAATCTCAAGAGGTGTATTTTTAATTTATTTTTTTCTTAAAGATAAATAAAACAAAATAGAAAAACTACGATTATCGGAATCAATTAATTTATATATATATATATGGGGAGGGTTCTACTAATTGAAACAGGACTAATTAGTCCAACGATTAAATTTAGATTTAAACTAATCCTACCTTCTTCTTTTTTCCTTTTTCTTTATTTAATATGTAATGTTATGCTAAATTTAAATTTGGATATCAAAATTTTAATACAAGTGTTCCAAGGAGGCATAAAAAGGACCAAACAAAAAATGAAATTTACAATATATTTTTACTAAAATCAAAATGATTTATATTAATTTTTTTCACTATTCCTAACATACTTTTACATAATTTTGAACAATAAAAAATATTTAAGTATTTACCATGATTTAATTGACATCACTAATATTAGAGATTATTCCTTTTTTAATGTAGAAAACAACATTTTAAAGATTATTCCCAACTTGAGTAATTACGAAATGTGATCATAAGAAAATTATTCTTATCAAATAAAATCAATAAAAATTGAATTTATTTTCAAATTTAAAACCTGAACATGACCTCATATTAGGGTTTGTGGGGCTCATTACGTCTCTATAATCCAAAATTTTCACCTCATAAATTATTTATTTTTTCTTGCTTTTATATTGACTTTATTTTACTAATAAATTTAATTTATTACTAAATATATATATAAATTCATCGCTTCATATCGCCATAATATCACGAGAGATGTTGAGGTGGGAGTTGCTTATTCGGTGCTGTGCCGAAAGTCATTGTTCGGTTTGTTTTTGAAAAATAAATTTTGGAATTTTTTTTTAAAGTTTTGTTTGGTTCACTGATTTTGAAAAAGAATCTTCAAAATTACTTTCTCTCTCCTCTCCCCTCTCTCTTTATCAATCACTTTTTTATTCTCTTCTTTTCTTTTCAATCACTTTTTCTCTCACACACATCTATTCAATTACAGTAAAATATCAAATCATTCAAAACTTCCATACTCCAAAACTATTTTCCAAATATATAACCAAACAAACCAAAAAAATTTCTAAACCCTTTTTCCAAATTTTTTTTAAAAATTTATCTCCCAAAACCAAACTAAACACATTCCACCCCACTTTGAACAGTTTACGTACGCAACCATTTCAGGAGAGATCTGGACGGTGGAGATCTGAGTAAAGAAACAATATATTATTATTTATATTAAAAAAAAAAGTAGGATATATATATATATAAAAATGGCTAAATTACACTTTGTCCCCCTAAAGCTTTATCCATTTCTCACTTTGACCCTCTAAGTTTTATTTTTCTCACTCTGACCCTTTATGTTTACAATCCTTCTCACTTTGGTCCTTCATGTTTGCGATCCTTCCCATTTTGGCTCTTTAAGTTTGATTTTTTCCACTTTGACCCTTTATGTTTGTAATCATTCCCATTTTGATTTTTCGTGTTTGCAATCCTTCCCACTTTACTTCTAGACTAACTTCCATATAAAAAAGTAATAGAATTTGTCACATCACTAAAACTAATACAAAAAATTTACTAAAGATGTAAAAAATAAGAAATAAAAAAAAATTGAAATTTTTTTTAGTCTTTAGTGAATCTTTTTTTCAAATTTATTCATAAACATTATTACATTATAGATGCATCTAGATTAGATGCAGCTAAAAAAATAAAAACAAATTTAACTAAAAAAAATAAAAAAGTTCATTAAAGACGGAAAAAAAATGATAGTAAATTTTTCATTTCAGAATTGACAATATAAGTGTTTGAGTTAGTATATTTTCATTTTTTTTCTTCTTTAGTAAACTTTTTTCTTTTTTTAGTTAAATTTGTTTTTATTTTTTTAGCTGCATCTAATCTAGATGCATCTATAATGTAATAATGTTTATGAATAAATTTGAAAAAAAAATGTTAAAGACAAAAAAATCCCAATTTTTTTTGTTTTCTATTTTTTATTTTTTCATCTTTAGTGAATTTTTTACATCACATATAGAGCTGATGTGTTAGTGATGTAGCAGATTCTGTTAATTTTTTTTTATATGGAAGTTAGTTTAGGAATAAAATGGAAATGATTGCAAATATGAAAGGTCAAAGTGAGATGGATTGCAAACATGAAGGGTTAAAGTAGAAAAAATTAAACTTAAAGGGTCAAAGTGATAAAAATTAAACTTAAAAGGCCAAACTAAGAAATGAATGAAACTTTAGGGGGTTAAAGTGTAATATACCCTATATAAATGGCACACCTATTATGTTATGGAAGCAAGGTAGGAAAAGACTATGGTTTCTTCTCTCAAAAATGTATACCATAGGTAGAAGAAAATATTATAATTTTATATTTTTTAAGTTATAATTAAAAGAATAAAAAAAAAAGTCATAATCAAATAAAAAAAATCGTAACCAAAATTTTAAAATAATGTCATAACTTAAAAAGAAATTTGATTATAATTAAAGAAGAAAATCACATAATTATGAGTACATATGGTATGAGAGTGTATATAATAGAATTCTAAAACAAAGTAACATAATCTATTAACTATTTTTTTATAAAAAACAAACTCATCAAAAATGACATTGCTATACAAGTCTAAAAATTAGATCTAAATTTCAAACTCAATGATATGACAATCAAATAGGATATCTAAAATAACAATCTCTCTAATATCTTTTTAATTATTAACTAATTATAACACTTACATATCATTACATCTAGAAAATAAATTTTAAAAATAAACTGATATATCATTTTCTTATCAGAAATGCTTAAAGTTAGTTTGAGGTCATTCCAACTAATGATATAATGATATCAATTTCAGGCTAGGCTAGGCTTTACAGATGTTACCATGTTCTAAATATTATATAGCACTGAACATATCCTTCCCAGGATCAAACTTAGATGTTATCATTTCTTAATAATCCTCCTGAGCATTGGTCTGGCATGTGGGTAAGGGGTGAATTGGGACTAATATAGAAAAAATAGATTTTTTAACTCGAGGTGAAAAATTATCACATTCAAATTATAATCATTTTATTTTTTTATCACAAAAGTTAAAAAAGTCAAAAAATTAAAAAATTTATCTCCAACGAGGCTAAACTAAAAAGTTAACTCACATCCTAAACGAAACCTGCACTACAACAAAAACACATTTTAGTGACATCATACTAGTGGCATGTTCTTAAAAAATGTCACAAAAAGAATATTTGGTGGCATTTTTTAGAAAAATGTCACAGAGCCACAAACATACAAGGTTCTAGTGACATTTCAATTAAAAAAAATGTCACTTCACTACAACAAAAATGTCACTACAACAAATTTACACTTTAGTGACACTACACTAGTGGCATGTTTTTAGAAAATGCCACAAAAATAAAAATTGGCATTAAATATTTTAGAAAAATGTCATAAAGCCACAAACATATAAGGCTCTAGTGGCATTTTAATAAAGAAATGTCACATCAATTTTATGGCATTTTATAAAATAATAACACAAAAAATTATGTTCGTGACATTTACCAATAGATGTCACTAAACTTTAGTAGCAATGACATTTTTTAAAAAATGTCAGGACACTAGGTAGGTGCAAATTACTTTTTATGGCACTTAGGTGAAAAGTGTCATAAACAAATATTTTATAGCATTTTGAGAAATGCCACTAAGCCAAAAACTTTCTAAGCTTATAATGGCATTTTTGAAAAAATAAAAAATGTCAATATATTTTCTAAATTTTTAAAATGCAGTAAATGATTAAAAATAAATAAATTAAACTCAATATACACTACAGGAAAAAGCACATTCGGCGACTAAATTTCCTGACTAAAAAAAATTTGATCGCTGAAAGTATAGCTTTCAGCGACCAAAACAGCATTAGTAACCAAAAGTAAAGCTTTTTGGCAACTAAACAATTTTAGTAGCCAAAAGTCCACAATTGGCGACTAAAATTAAGTTTGGTCGCTGATTATATAGCTTTTAGTGACTAAAAAATTTTTAGTAGCCCAAAGTAAAACTTTTTGGCGACTAAAAAAATTTAGTAGCCAAAAGTCTACAATTGGCGACTAAAAATAAGTTTGGTCGTTGATTATATCAGTTTTACCGACTAAAAAAACTTTAATAGCCAAAAGTAAAACTTTTTGGTGACTAAAAAAATTTTAATAGCCAAAAGCCTACAATTGGCGACTAAAAAATAAGTTTAGTCGCCAAAAGTGGTTATTTTTAGCACGGGAAAACTAAAATCCTAAGGCGGGAATTAAATTTTTTGGTGACCAAAATTTTGGTAACTAAAAGTGCATCTTCAGCGACCAAATCCGATTTTGGTTGGCAAAAGTTAAGTTTTTTAGCAACTAAAAAACAATTAGTAGCCAAAAGTATTGAATTGGCAACTAAAAGTGGTCTTTTTTTATTTTGCTAGTAAATAGTTTATTTTACATAAATTATGTTTAATAAAATAATTATGTTTATACATATACTTTTATATTAATATGGATGTATGTACTATATAAATAATATATGTTGCATATACAATCTTGTGGTGCTATAAAGGTGTAGTGGGAAGAGTGTGGTGTATAAGGTTTATGATGTGGGAGGTTGATGGTTCGAGTCTCTGCAAGAGCGGATCAAATTGTTCTACAACAAATTATCGTTACGAATGACACTTGATAGCGTTACGAATAGTGCCTACCATGACATTAAAGTGTCACTAAAAGGTTTTAGTCTTGATGATGTAATGACACTTATAAGTGTCACTAACTCTTTTTTTAATGGCGCTTGATAGTGCCACAAATAATATCTACTATGACATCAAAATGTCATTGAAAGTTTTTAGCCATGATGGTGTAGTGGCACTTGTAAGTATCTACCGTGGCACGGATACAAATGGTACTTGTTTAAAATGTCACAAAACTAAAAAATATCATTAAATTAATAATTTTGTGACAATTTTAAATGCCACTAAATTAAGAAAATGTTGCAGGGCTGAGGGTTGATTATTTCTAAATCACAAGTTGAGATACTGTCAGATGTTTAATGTTTTTAAAGCAAAGAGATTTATTTTAAAGGAGAAATATGTAAGTTTAAAAAAACAAATAAAATTACATCAATTGTAAAATTTACGGACTTTAATATTAAAAATCTTAAACATTTAATTATTTGTTTAAAATATTGCTGAATTGTAATTTCTCTTATTTTTAAACATTAGGAGTTCGTTTGGGAAGAGCGTTGATTTTTTAATTTTTTGACTTTTTAGTTATTTTAGTCTGGAGCTAAAAAGTCTCGTTTGAGATAGATTTTTTAATTTTTTTGACTTTTTATGAGAAAAATAATGTAATAATTATAGGTTAAATGTGATATTTATCTTATTAAACTAAAAATCTCTTTTGTCTTTTTATGACTAAAATAACCCTACACTCAACCTAGATGTCTCATAGAGTTTTTAAAAGAAAACAATGGTTCAATTTATGGCTTGGGTTGTGTGTAGGTTTAAATGGGCAGCTCTAGTTTGGTTAAAATTATATATAGTAATACTAGTATACTACAAATTCAAAATAATTTGCAAGCAAAAAATTTGTTCGTAACATATATTTAAAATGATGTGTCAATGTTTATTTTTAAAATTATCAAGATAATAGTAAGCATTTTGATTAAAAATAAAAATATCTTGAGAAGCCACATTAAATCCCGAGATACTACTTTTAATATCCGTCTGCCATGTCAAATTTATTAAACTTTGGGTTCATTTGGGATAGAAGTTAGCTTTTTAACTATTTTAGCCTGAGATTAAAATAGTCTTATTTGGAATAAATTTTTTGATTTTTTTTTACTTTTATAAAAGAAAAAATGTAATGATTATAATTTATATGTAACAACTTTTAGCCTGGAGCTAAAAAACTTATTTTTGACTCATTTGGAAAGTTGACTATTTTACGAGGCTATTTTAATTTTTAACTATTTTAGTAGGCTAAAATATTTATATTTAGAAAGATGGTTGGATTTTTTTATAGTTAAATATGATGTTTATGCGAGAGGAAAATAAAAAAGAGAAATGATTATGAATTTTATATGACATTTTGTCTTATTAACTATCCTTTCATAAATTTTAACCCAAAAAAAGAAAAAAAAACTTTGCCTAACAACGCCTTTGTTTTTTTTATAACTAAAATAGTGCCAACATCATCCAAACTCTAATGCCAAAGGAGCACTTAACCTATAATATGTTTACACAATTTGGGAATCACCAATCCAAACACATTTTCACAATTTCTGTGGTCCCGTAAAAATCAAGAGGCGAGGTATGTTTGTGACCCGTGACACAGGATAACTAGACTATGTTTGGCAGGAAAGTTTGGGTTAGGTTAGGACTATTTTAGTAATAAAAAGACAAAATAAACTTTTTAGTTTAATAAAACAAAATATCACATCTAAATCATAATTATTTTATTTTTTTTGTTATAAAAAACAAAAAAGCCAAAAAACTTATCTCAAACGAGACTTTTTAATCCCAAACTAAAATAGTCAAAACGCCAACCCACATCCTAATCGAAGCCTAATTAATTTACATGTAAACAAGCTCTTTTGACTTATCACGAACATATTTCTTTCGTGGTGTAATCTATGGAGGACACGAGAACCATACCTTGACCAACAAAATAATTGTTGGGCCTTGGCAACCTAACTCCTATTCTCTACTCCTGCCTAAAGCAAATTTGAAATTTACGCAAAGTTTTTGACATTGCTATAATTTGAGATGAAGGACAACATCCCATTAAAAATGAACTTGGAAAAATTGCTGTCTAAATTTGAATGACATCAAGGATATCACATTCACACCATTAAAGATGCTCTATATTTGCATAATTTTGCATCCATCAATTCATCTTTGGGATGGAAATTTATAATTTCAATATCAGGAGACCCGTAAAGTAACATCAGACATTATTATAGCCCAAGTGGTAGTGTTCTGTGTCCCTGTACCACAAAAAAGGTTTGAGTACCAGAAAAAACGCACACACACATTGGATTCCCTTTCTCTCTCCCTCTATACCACAAACTCATCCAACCATGCTTCAGATCTAGCATGTTCTTTAGTGTACAATAATTACAAAATCAAAAAAGCAACTCTCCTATAGCGTTGGCCCACTAGGAAATGGCTCCTCTCTCTCTCTCTCTCTCTCTCTCAATGAACTTGTAGATAATATTAGTGAAGGAGGGTGACCCCCCAAGGTTTTCAACCCATATTATTCCTTCTTTTAGAAAGGTTTAATCATAAGCACAAGACCTTAGACAAATGCCATGATTAATACAAGCACTTCCCTTATTAGGAAAGATCAAAGTAAAGAGATTGTTAGGACCTTTTGTTGTCAAATTTCATGGATCAAAACCAAGGTTGTAACAAGAGTTCTTTAAGAAGTTGGTTTCCTTCAAAAACAGGATTACTTTGGAGTTCTGCAAGAAGTTGGTTTTCTGCAAGAAGTTGGTTTTCTTTCCCAACTAGGATTGCTTTGGTTTTTTATAAATAGTTGGGTTTCTTCCAAATCTAGGCTATTCATTGATTCATTCATTGAATCTCTCCAGACCTTCTTTTTGGTTCTTAAAGGTTTATATCTGGGGATATTTTGTTATTTTTTTCTTTGATGTTTTATTGAGTATTCAACTCATGGTTTAAAGAGAGTACATCAAAGGTTTGTTTGTTATACACAAAAGAGAGAGTTGTTCTTCAGTTGTGGATTCTGAAGAATTCGAGCCTGAAGCTTTGGTGGAATCCGGAGTGGCTCATCAGAAAGACAATTCCGTGGTGAAGATGGGATTGGAAGAGGCACATAGAGGTTGGTTCAATTAGGCGTTGTGGATTCGCTAGATAATTGAGAGTGATACCTGTGTAATTCCTTTAAATCTTCTTAGTGGATTGTCTTGTGGCAGTTGCCCGTGGTTTTTTGATCACAGTTGGAGGTGTCCAATTGTGGTTTTTCCACGTAAAAATCATTGTGTCTCTTTCTCTTGATTGTTTGATTGGGATTGTTATATTTTGCTTAAAATTGGTACATAGTCACAAATCAACATCTAGGGTTTCTAGATTTTTCAGAGATCAATGACCATCTGTTTCTTTAGGCCATGAAGAACATTTTTATGAGAAAATTGGACCCCATGACATCATGTCTCCACTCCTCTAGCCTCACCTAACTTTCCGCCAATTCACTTAATAATTTTAGGATTTTGTTAATGAAGATTAGTATATATATATATATTTATATATAAATGTACGTATGGTAAAGAATTTTTATATGAATTGATCCATAACACTGGTATACTTTCATGAGAATTGTTGAAAAGCTCCACTTGCTAACAACCTTTATATGAATTGTTTCATTAAAGACATCCTTGTAACACTGGTATCATAACTGTTAAGTAAATTTTTTCCTCCATTTCAAAAAAATAAAAATAAAAATAAAAATAAAAATGAGCAATTGAAAAAAAAAAGCATATGTAATTTACTAAATGCACTACATATACAGGTGTTTGAAATTTAAGATGAAAAATCTTACAGGAAGTTGTAGCTTGTGTTTGATCATCTTTTTCGGCCTGAGACAGTCTTCTTCACAACTCCAACCGAGACTAAAAACTGGTCAAGGGAAGATAAGGTCTTCATGTCATCGGGAGGAAAGTAACTGGCAGCTTTACCCATGAGGGATGCGAAGAGGAGAGAGAGAGAAGGCCGAGTAACGTATCGCTCACCCAATAGATCATCAAGAAATGCGAATGCTGCTAAGAAATCAGACCTGCTTGCATTTATTGGGGCAGCAAAATGAGCAGGAATTATTCTCTTAAATCTCCAGTTCCTTACTATGCTATCGATCCAGTCCCTAACCTGAACATTTTTTAAGATACATGCAAAAGGGTCAAAAATTAAAACTCTTAGCACAATCATGATTGAATAGCTCGATTTGGTTACTACAATTTCAAGTGAAAACACCCAGGAAATTAACCAACATGGCTTGGACAAGATTTTAAAGAATTTATTGGTGGAACCTACTTCTAAAAAATATTGTCCATCCATATCATGTGTCCAGTTTTGTGACCGGTTTTTTTGTATTCCTAGAGTTATTCTTAACCTAATGAGGAAAAATCTGCAATAGAGTAGTTTACCCACCTTTTCAGGAACTTTGCTGAAGACCAATGTCTTAACAATGGGCGAAACAATCAGCTTCTGCGACATTTGAGCGAAGCTAGCATTGGGTTCCAAAAGATTTGATGGACCAAGGAACAAGATTTGGAGAACCATTCTCTCCCACCCTGCACCAAGAATCTAGTCTTAGTTCAATTCACAAGTGTTCTAGCCTATGAAGCGCGGACACAGACACGGACACGGACACCGACACAGACACAGACACGATACGAACACGCAGATACGCAAATTTTCAAAAAATGGGGGACACGACACACTAGAAACACGTTCAATATATATAATTAAATTTATTTATTATATTTCATAAAATTATAAAATTAAAAAAAATAAAAAAATCTTTGAAAGGTAATAAAAAATACAAAATAACACTGTTAA
The DNA here is from genome assembly GCA_036172215.1 of Camellia granthamiana. Lineage (NCBI taxonomy): Eukaryota > Viridiplantae > Streptophyta > Magnoliopsida > Ericales > Theaceae > Camellia > Camellia granthamiana. The sequence goes on along the minus strand of CM069903.1, from coordinate 15,725,530 downwards.
AATTATTATAAAAAAAAAAAAGAAGAACATTTCATTGATTTAACATCATACATATCATTTCATTGGTAATTTCCTCCTTCCCGAGATTTTGCTAATCTAGTTATGTACTTCCACAATGGTTTGTTCTCATCAAAATTATCATCAAGTATGTCATTAGAACTGCCACATGTAGTAGCCATTTTTTCAGAATTAAAAATTAGTTCCTATAATAAAATTAATAAACACATATCATTAAAATTAACAAAACTAATCAGCAAAAAAAAAGAAAAGAAACAAAGAATACAATTAAATAAGAGAGGATGAGAGAGAAAAGAAAAAATAAAATAAAATCGAAAAAAAAGGAGAGAGAGAGAGAGAGGTGTTACAATCAGCATATAAAAAATAATAAAAAAGAAAAAAGAAAATAAAAAATAATAGTCCAAGAGCAAAGCAGGAGAGAGAGCAACTGAGAGAGAAGATCGAAGAAGAAGAAGATCGAAAAAGATTTGAACAAAGAAGAAGATTGAAGTTGTACATTGGATAACAGCAAGAGTAGCGAGCAGCAATGAGTGACCAGGTGAGCCGACGAGCCTGTCTCTCACTGTCTTCTATTCTCTCTGTTCGATTCTAGGTTACAAATTGATTTGTTTGCTTTAATTTTTGTTTTTTACAAATTGACCCCCACTTGAAGTTTCATAAATTATGATTTTCACCCCATGGCGTTCCAAATGTGTCCATTACGTGTCCGGCTGCAAAAAATCAAAAAAAAAAAAAAAAAAACCGGACACCTTCTATTGCATGTCGGACACGTGTCCACTGCTTGTCTGTGTGACACTTGTCCGACACTGATACGCAACCCTTGGAGAGGTGTCCATGCTTTATAGGTTCTAGCACATGTTTGCCTACATGTTGCATCAGCATCTTCTAAAGTTTACTTACTATCAAACATATAGCAAGCTGCCAGAACTATAATAGAGGACTAAAATGAGGTTTGGCAATGTGGTTGGTAATTGCTAATTTATTATAAATAATAATAATTATTATTATTTATGGAGAAAGTTTTGTGGGTCTTTTCAAACTTCTGCTTTTTAGTGCGAATTAACCATATTACCCTTATAGTGTTGTGTAGCCCTTGTTAACATAACCACAGGGACGGTATAATTTCTCAAAGTATGAAGGGTAAAATCATCTTTTAACACTTTTGTTGCAAAAAAAGTTCTTTTTTTTTTAATAGAAAATTTGCTTTTTTAGCCAAACCAAGCATGCGTTTTTACTTTTGGCTTTTTTAGCCAAAAAGTTGCTTATTTAGAGAATGCCAAACATGGCCTAAGACTAACCTTTTTGTCTGTACATCTTGTTGTCAATGACTGGTTCCTGAGGAACTTCCTTTCCTTTACTCAGAAGTTTCACGGCCAAGCCATTCTTTGCAGAAGCCAGCAAGGATTCTTTGCCAATACACTCCGGTGGCTGACTTGGGACATAAATTACAGCATCCGTCACTAGTAACGTTCGTGAACGCTTATGATAGAATGCCACCTCCACGTAAGGGCCGATTCCTAAAATAAATACAAAAATAAATGAGTAATCCAACAAGATGAAGTTTGAAATGAAGGCTAATGCAGTTAATATTACCTACTTCTGGTGAGCTTAGAACTTTCTGTTCAATCTCATCAGCCCACGGGGTTGACAAATCCCCATCTTTCAATGTTCTGGCACGAAAAATTCCAAAAAACTCGAGTGGCAAATTCAGTGGCCAGCTCCATTGCCTTGGTGCCACCCATATCTGAGCCTGGGGAAACTTTCTAGAGAATGGGCCAACAAATATTTTATGCTCATATGCAAATGTAGGCAGGACAATGTATTCTACTGGAGCTCCTAACTCCTTCACAAGCTGCAAGAGGGATTTGTAAAGATAAGGTTCCAATCAAAGTGCAGGTACACAAGAAATGGACAAAAATAAATAACAATAAGAAAGCCTGAAGAATTAAGGTTTTGCACTCTTTTTAATCAACAAAAGTGGGTACATCCTAAGTCAAAGGCAGTTGAAAAAACTGTTCTGTATCATTCAACAAAGAGATGTTGGTAAATGATGGGTTGCATGTACAGAGCAAACATTGGGGTTGGCAACAGCAAGTATGTGTTGCCATTTATCTTTAGGTGACACGGGGGTTCTTGAAAAGCATATGGAAAATTTAATCCATACCATTCAATATTAGTAAATGAACTATTCATAATGCCATTGAACGGAATTGACCGAAATGAACATTTAATTTATAAGAACAAAATGGAATTTCTTCAACTTCCATTGGACTCTAAAATGCAGCTTAAGTGTCTTAAAAGCATTTATCAAATATATGAATAGAATGAGAGAACAAAATAGGACCTGAATGCACTCCTTGGTTGGAGCAATGGGTGCATGGACCCATAATCCTCCAGATTTGAGCTTGATGACCGTCATTCGAATGTTTGTCGAGACACTGCTGAAGCCCAGTGCCTGCTCTTGTTCAAATAGCCATATGCATCCTTTCACAGCCTGAGATTCAAGTAAGAGCACAAATTCAAGTACAGAATGAGACAGTTCCATAATTTTTTCACCTTCAAAATGAAAATTTGCTCTGTACCTAAGTTAAGAGCCTTTTAATGCTTGATGACTAGTCAACCTACCACTTGAAGATGCATGCAAACAAGGAAAAGTTGATCAGCACATTTTGTGAGCACATCCATTTCTCTTTCTATTATGGATATTCCAAGGTCATAATATAGAATACTACTATCAGTATACAACAGTGCTCCTGTTGAGTACTCCATAATGTGGTGGAAATTAATCTCATTTACTGGGTCTTCTTTATAACAGTAGTGCATTTTAAAAGATATAACCTGTCCATATTTGATAAAAAGAGAACCTTTCTAGTTTCCTGCATTTGCCACTAGCTTATCGCATTCAACCAAATGAGATTTGAAAAAAGCCTACCCAATTGTACCATGTTCTAGGTGAATTTTTGTACAATGTTGTGAACCATCATCATACACATCCCCAAGCATCATATTTGTGGGAACCTACACTACCATGGAAACAGGAAAAGGAAGATTTCCAATTGTAAAGTCCAGAGAAAACTTTTGCTGTTACTTTAAGTAAGCTTAGACTATGTTACACGGACTCAGGTGCAGGTGCAGGTGCGGGTGCGGGTGCGTATCTAAGGGTCGGACATTTCAAAATTAAAAATTGTGGATACGTGGATATGGATCTAAATTTGGATACGGATATGGGGATACGTTAAATAGTTATTTTTTAAAATATATTTATTATATGAAGATGAGTTAAAAAAAATTAAGGAATAACAAATTTTGTTAAAAAAATAACAAATAAAATATAAATAATAAATAAAAATTATAAAAATTATTTTAGATATAAAATAAATTATATTATATATGATAAAATAAATTATTTTTATTTTAGACATAAAAATTATAATATTTATAATATATTATATTATACAATTTTTTTGAGTGAATATTATATAATATGAATACTATTAGATATTTTTATATTAATATCATTTATAAATAGAAAGCAGAGACATAGAACGGAGAGGAAGAGAAGTCAAATTCAAAGAAAAAAGAGAGAGAGAGAAGAAGAGAAGATAGAAGAGACAGAGAGAGAGAGATCAAGACCAAAGGGGAATCGAAGCTCTAGGGTGGAATCGACTTTGAGATGTTGGTTTTCAGATCTCCTTCGATTCGGTCTAGTTCGCGACTAGGGTTTGCACTTCCATCTTGCTTCGCGACTTGACTTGCTTCACAAAGGTGAGTTTCAGTCCCCCCCCTCTCTCTCTCTCTCTCTCTCTCTCTCAACAAACCTTCTTCTTTCTCCTCTCATGTCAGTCGTGTCCAAGAAAATCATGCCAAATCCGACACATATCTCACACCCGCACCCATCTCGTGTCGTGTCATGTTGACACGGGTACTCTGCCCTAAACCGGCGAGTCCATGTAACACAGAGCTTAGATACGAGAAAAGATTACGTGTGCTAAACGCAAGAACTTTGCGGGAAACTTCATCAATAACTCAGGTATGTAGTTAATTAACATGGGTACGTGGTTAATAACATGGGTATGTGGTTAATAACATGGGTAGGGTTTGAGTTATAGATTTTTATTATTAATTTATTTTTAAACTATGTTACTTTAATAAAGTGCTTGTTAGTTTTTTAAAGGCAAATTGCATACACTACCATTGTCGATATAACAAACTCAAATGACAAGTTAAACTTTGTTTTTCGTATAGCATTACTCTCAGTGTAGGTGGCTTCCCAATGCATTTTAGAGGCATCATACTATGTTCTATTCTATCTAATACATACCTATATTCCTTAGCCATAAATATGACGCCAGAGAGACTTATTTATTTATTTATTTATATTCCATTATTACTCAAGTTGTAGAGTAAGAAGAGTTGTACATAGTTAACCAAACCAAAAGCATAGAATTTACAGAACAATATCAAAAAATATTAACAAAACTGAAATGATAAGAGCCTTGACAAGAATCAGCCAAAGAATCAAGTACCCCAAAACCCCCAAACATAACTCATTTGAGAATATATAAGAATTGAAACCTCAAATAAAATCAATGCTATAAAAATTAAAAAACTACTTGACAAAACCAGAGTCCTATAAGTATGTATGTGTGTATCAATACATATAAACAAAGATAAGGTGAAGAAGAAGAAGAAGAAGAAGAAGAAGTTAACCTCAGTCCTGATAGTGCGCCGATTGAGAAAGGGACCAAGAGGGAAAGGGAACCCAGTGAAATTCAGATAGAACCTTCCACCACCGCTTCCGGTGGCGGCGGTGGTGGTGGTTTTCGATGAAGCAAGTACTAAATTGATGACATCTCTGTTCTTGGTCTTGCTAGGTTTAACCTGTAAACAAAGAGCTTTCAATGGTGATGATCCGCCGAGAAAGTTGGAATTTGGGACTCTGGAAGAAATTGGATTCTGGAAAACAGTTGATTTTGGGGAGGAAACAGCTACAAATGCCACCATTTTTGTTTTTTTGAATCGAAAATCTTCAAGAGTTCATTGAGGGTGTAGCTATTGAACTAGGATTCGACTGAGAGGATCGCAAAGTTTCAGTTTTACAGGTTTATATCTGTGACACGTGGAGGTTCCATGCGGGTTTGTCCTACTTGGATTTTGAGGATTTATTGTGGATGATGGAAAAGATTAAAAAAAAAAATGAAGTCTCCAGAAATTACCACTACTATGTTGTCCTAACGGGCAAAGCTTCAATATTGAAGTGGTTTTGACAATATGTTTTTTGAGAGTTTTATCGTGAAAAACATCAAACATGGCTTGTTTTGGAAATTAAGAAAAAAAAAGTTTGTTTAATTTCTTTTTTAAAAATATGCAAACAATTTTTTTTTTTAAAATACAATAAAAAATGGAGAAGTGATTTCCTAATTACCAAAATAAGCCATAAGCAATTTTGGTTGGGACAAAAAAAAAACCCTTACAATTAATGTCATTATTACTGTTTTTGGAAGTTTTTATTGCTTTAAACATTTTCTATTTGTGATTTTAAATTAAGGGTTGTCAACATTATGTCCAAAAATCAAATTAGCTTGTTTGGTTTGGATTTTTAAGATTTACTTTTCAAAAAATTAAAATTTTTTTATTTTATGTATTTTTTTTTATTTTTACTGAATTTTTTTTAATATTTTAACCAATTTTTTTTTTAATTTTTAGATACACCTAATATAAATATACTTAAAAAATATAATATTTGTGAAAAAAATCTTTAGAAAACTCACTAAATACCAAAAATACAAAAAAAAAAAAGAAAAAAAAAAGAATTCAATACATTTTTCATATTTTTGTGTATTTATTATTTTTTTATATAAATATTTTACTTTTTAGATGCATCTAAGAATAAGGTGTCTAAAAAAATAAAAAATTACTTAAAATTTTAAAAAAATTTACCAAAAATAAAAAAAAAATACAAAAAATAAAAAAAACTCAATTTTAAAAAATTAAAACCAACCACACTGATTGTAAATATTATTAATCCAGTTCAACCTATGTTTGTTTGGGTTTTTTAATTGACTAAGTTAATGGTTAAGAGTCAAGCAATCACAAGACCTGCCCCTTCTGCATAGAGATTCAAGAACAAAACAACAGCAGCAATGAAAATAATGGATGGGTACATTCAGTGCCACATTAACAAACCAATTCATGTATAAGGCACTTCATCGAAGACTCTTCAAACGAAGACCATAAAATCACAATTTCACTCGTCATAGATGCTCCTGCCAACACCTAATTTACACCCATCAACAAAACTGAAAAGCAGTTTCCAGTTATTTTCACACGACTCTCACCATAAGGCAAAAGAACCACACACACACAAACAAACAGAAAAAAAAGCATGCCTTAGAAAATAGATTTATAAGCACAAGTGTTTGTACAAACAAGAAAACTAACAGGCTTCTGACCAGAAATTAACCTTGTAGACAATCACTTTCAACTGCACCCATATATACACAAACCCACTATGCATTGGCAGATGAGGATGTTGAAACAAATGGAGTCGTGAAATAACACCACTGATGTGATTCAGACACAGAGATATCTGGGCAAACTTCCATTGCAGGACAAATGTCATCTCAAGCGATCATTTCCCTAACCAGCCAATCCAAACTAGGATATGAAAAGTACAGGATTAGAAATGATGGAAGAGCAAATAGAGCCGTAATGAGTATGTACAAGGCTAAGATGGCTGCACTGGCAGGTATTGCATACAAGACAATCAGAAGAAATATAAGAACCAAAGGGAACTTTGCTGTTAATTGAACAAAGAAAACCAGAGACTTTTTAAGAGAATCGTGTAGTCTCCCCACAGTGAGGTAATTATTGATAGCATTATGATCATGGTTTGATCCTGATGATTCTGAATAGTGATTATATTGACCCCTCCTGACAGCAGGGTGGTTTACTTGACTCCCCAGTGCTATCTCGCCATTTGATATCCATGTTGGTGGATGATCCCCACAGAAAGCAGACTGAGACTTCACTCTATCACCATTCAGGCTCTCAACCATCCACAGTAGAAAGAAGTTCTTGCGAGGGAACTTCAGATTTCCCCTGTAAACCAGACGGGGGGATAAGAGATTGCACCAAGGGCAGGAGATAAAAAGTGGAAGCTGAATTGGTAAAGTGGGAAATTTGACAACAGCACACTGCAGCCCCAGAATGCAATTTTTACAGAGAGTATGGCCACACCATAGAACATAGGGCACGTTCTCAACTATGTTGAAAGATTCCCAGCATATCGGGCACTCTAGTCCCTCCTCCCTGCTAGAATTCGAAGAATCTTCATCGTCTGAGGATTCCAAACCACCTTCGATTGGCCTTGTAGACTCATTCTTGAGTCCAATGTTGCCACCTATGCAATTGGATGCAAAGTTCCACATTATGGTCGGGGTATAGAGCAAATGACTACAAAATAAATGTCACTTGCTCGCCACAAGAAACTACACCACTCAATACATGGCTGGTGCCATCGAACGTCCACCCAAGCTTCTTCCCAGTTCTGATGCAAATAACAGTCACCCTGTAAAGTCAAACCTCAAAATGAAAATTTTAAAAATTATGTACTCAAAATAAAAGATGTCAACTCAAAAACAGTAGATTTTCATTTTCTTCATCAAAATTAAACATTATAGTATTGAATGGACTAATCAATATGGGCACCATAAATATATAAAATAGTCAACAAGATCTGTACAAAATTATATTTGTCCCCCCATAGAATAGCAGGTGAACATGTCTCAAAGTCCAAGGGTCAAAATCTCGAAGAAGGCCAGGAAGAGATGGTAACATCAATCAGGATGGAGGGGCTCAAGTGGACAGCAACGGCCCAAAACTGTGGAAAATCAACACTGACCAATATTTTAAATAGACAGAAAAGGTTTCCTTTTAAAACAGTAAGTTTTCCCAATATGGAATTAAATAAATAAACTAATTTGTAATGTCCTAAAGAAATAACATGGAGAGGGACAGAGAATGCTTAATGATAATTGAGCTAAGTAGAATAGTTTTTAGCTAACTTACAGCTATTTTATTGTTTCACTCAAAATAAACCCATGAATTGAGCATCCTTACGTGTAATTTGACACCATTTGTACAATTATGAAACTTAGAATACTAAATTTAAAAAGCAAACATACAAAAGATTCCTAAACATCGGAAACAGTTTGACATCTTATGTCCAAAACTAGTCACAAAACCGACTACAGCTTTTTCAACTTTCAAGGTATCAAAATAAGTTACCATGACATTTCATCAACTGGATTCAATAATTGCTTCATCTCAATCTGGGCAGCAAACTACTTGATTAATGTGCACATATGTTTTCTACATTTTGGCATGACAGAGGTCAATGAAATTGTTTTGGCCTAAAAACGGATCAGGTTTACATGCCTTGGACAACCAAACTTAAACACAAATTGGCAAGCTTGACTAAACATCGAGCATAGGTTTCCCTTTTCATGTATACATGTACTACAAATGTTTCAGATACAATTTAGCCCCACATATTCACTAAATCAAGATGAAGAAACCTATTATTTCTTGAAAATAAAAAACAGGCACCTGGCCAGCCTTGGCCTTGCTAATTGAAGAACAAAAATTCATTAAGACATATAATCTAACAAGTCCCGCCTCAATAGAACCATGTTAACTTCAAAAGAGAAAGATAACACTCATTTTAATGACCCTGCTAATTATATTAAGAGCAAAGAAACCAAGTCGTTGCAAGTTTGCAACCGAGCTCAATAAGCTCAAATTGAGCTAGAGCAAGGGAAGGTGGGCTTGATCATTGTCAGGGTAACTCAAAAATCAGCAAAACCAAGCATGATAATATTAATAGAGTAATTTCCACCAACCCACAAATGACCCAAAACAACTTTGCACATAATGCCCTTATTTTCCACAAAGTATCTTATGAGCAAGTGCCCAATTTATATGAAAGGAGCCATAAGCAAAACATTCAGACACTTACCTGTGCTTAACAACAATCAAACAATAACATTTTGTCCATCCAAAATTGCCATATTCTACACTTGAAATGTTTCTTTATCATTAATATTTAAAAAGTAAATAATAAAAAATAAGTCACAGAAACACACACATGCCCACCACATTACTATTCACTTGAATTAACAATTAAAAACCCCTGAGTTCAAATTTTTATTTTTTTATTATTTTTTTTATCTTTTTTTTTGAACCCCTAAAATCAACAATATAAATACCTTGAACAACAAGAGTATAGACAACCCACAAAATTCATAACAAAACATGAAGATAAGAGGAAGTTAATGTATCAACGAAATGAAACCCTAAGTTACACACACACACACACAAATAAAATAAAATAAAAAAGAAATCTAACGTTCATATAATTCTAGGGCATGATCAAGCGTTAATGGAAGATAGCAATTATGAATCCAGATTATAAAAAATAAAAAAAATAAAAAAAAAGAAGCAGCACAATCTAGACTTATAATCGGGGTAATTATCACAAGAATTATAAACGGAAACAAATCTAAAGAGTATTGAGTAGAGCGATATTTACCGATTTCAGATGGATTTGATCTGACTCAGTAGAAGCTACGGAGCTATGAAGAAGTTGAGTGAATTGTCAAAACAGTGCTCTTGTTTTTAACTGGAAGAGATCGAACGTCGCTGCCATCGAGACTTTATAAACAAAGTGGCAGAGTGGCACTAGATCGGGATCATCGGCCATGTGAGGACGTCGACCTCTTTGTCTCGCAATTCATTAATTTTTTTAGCTCCTAATTCTCTTTCCAACTTTTTTTGTTTTTTAAATGAAAATATAAAAACTAAAATAGAAAAAATTATAAACTTGAATTTTTAAAATGACGTTAATTCTATTTTTTAAAAATATAATTTAAAAAAAAAAAAATTACGATGTGTTTGATTGGAAGATTTGAGAAAAAATTTAGAAAGATAAAGAGAAAAGATAAGTGAAATGTAAAAAAAATATACCTACATTTACCTCATTTCACACATCTTTTCTCTTTTTATTTTTAAATGTCTTCCTAAATTCTCTAACTAAACAAAACCTTATAATGCTTTTAAAAAGTTATTACAATTCCGAACAATGACCATTGTATGAACCAATTTACATTGAATAAGTTTATAAATATAAAAATTGATAATATAAATTAGATTAAGGGTTTAGAATTAATTCATGAAAGGATTGGAAGTGAAGGTGACAGGAGTGGGGTGGTAAGGGGCCGCTAGTTACTAGATGCTACAAAAATGTGGTGAAAAAATAGGGCTAACAAGAATAGGGATGGCAATTTGAATCCAGTCCGATGGAGATCCGACTCCCCGATCTCGAATTAAGCGGTTTATCTCCAAAAAATACCCCTGACGGGTCAAGGATGGTATTAAAAAATGAATCCCCAATGACATTCGGGGCGGAGAAGGTGATATATTTCCCAACCCCGGACCCCGCTCGGCCACGGACCCAACCCCGCTCTGTTTAACCCCTGATGTAAGATTACTATTATGCCCTTGTTTATATATATATATATGTGTGTGTGTGTGTGTGTTTAGGGTTTGGTTGACACAGTCACACACACAAACACAACATATCATTGCCTTCCCTTCTCTCTCATACACACGACGACTGTTGCTCTCTTCGCTCCCTCACCGCTGATCTTCCCTTACCGCTGTTGTGCTCCCTTACTGCCGATCCTCCCTCATTGCTATTGTGCTCCCTCACCGCTACTGTGCTCTCTCACTACCGATCCTCCCTCACCGCTAATCCTCCCTTACCGCCAATCCTCCATCTTTTTCTCTCTCTCTCTTACACACACGACGGCTCCTCATCTCATTCGTATCGACGTCACTTCTCCCTCACGACGTCACGACGACAGCTCCTCATTTCCCTCTCACGGTATCTCGTCCTCTTTCTCTCACGGTATCTCCTCCTCACTAGTTACTCTCTTTCTCTCTCTCTCTTTGTTTTTTGCTTTGTTCTTCAGATCTGGAAAATGATGAAGATGAAGATCTGTTGTTGATGAAAATTATGAAGATGTTTTTTGATTTGAGCTTAGGTCTGTTGATGAAGATGAAGAAAATGATGATCTGTTTAATGTGTTAGATTTTTTATTTTTTACATTTAAGCTTAGATCTGTTGAATCTATATGTGAATTCTAGTGTATGGATGTGTTGTTGATGATGATGAACAGATATGATTTGGTGATGATGTTGTTGTTGTTGTTGTTGATGATGTTGATGAATTCTTGAATTTTCTGGAGTTGATTTTTTTTTTTTTTGGTCGGGGAATTTTCGGGATCAGGGAAACCCGATCCCCATTAGGGGCGTGGGGGCGAGAGCAGTGATAGGTTCCTCGTCGGGATCAGGTCTGGAGACGGATGAATTTTTACCACCGGGAATCGGAGACGGGAAGTGTGATCCCGGACTCTACCTCAGCCTGTTGCCATTCCTAGACAAGAAAGAAGGGGTTGCAAATTCGGGGAACATTAAAGAAAAATTTATGAAATTTATTGTATTTTTTAAAAAAATTAATGTAATTTTTCTTAAATAAAAATGTAATTTGTTGTTGTTAAATATAGGGGGATTTGTTCAAAACCCCTAATAATAAATTTTTAATGCATTAATGATAAGTATAAAAAGTTTTTTTTTGAAAAGTTCAACAAATATCATTATTATCAAAATATTAAACTTTAAAATTATATAACTTTTGATGTAAATTTCGATTTTTAATAAAATTAGTATTTTTAAAATTATCTCATCAAGATCTATCAAATAAGGTTCATGTTGACTATGAATTTTTTTTTAAAAAAAATTATTATCGCCGTTGAAATTGATGTAAACAGTGACAGTAACATGTTGCTCTGTTTGACAGTAACATGTTACTCTGGTTCACAATAATATGTTACTCTGACAATATTGTCTAAGGAAAAAAAAAAGAAAGATATTTTGCTCTGTCCTTACTCAATTATGTGTTTTCTCCTTATGCTGTGTTTGGTTGGGGGATTTGGGAAGGGATTTGGAAAGTGAAAGCGAAAATGTGTGTGAAATTAGGTGAAATGTAAGTAAATTTTATTCACATCTCACCTAACTTTTCCCTTTCTCTTTCCACATCTCTCCTCAAATTCTCCAACCAAACACAGCGTAAGGGATTTATGAAACAAAATAAATTAGATTGCCATTTTTATCAAATAATGGTCCAATGGAGAGGTTTTGTTTTGGCTTTCCCTTAAAATAAAAGATGAGGCTTGATTTTGGGCCTCGTGGGCCTGAAGATGTTGTCCAGCAAGCAGTTAACATTCTCCCATAGCCCTGATCCATGACACGGATGACTTATCTACAGATATTTGTATTTCCTACTTTAAATACTACACAACTATTACTACATATAATTTCAAAAGTTACTAGTGTACCGAATTTGATCACCAAAATTAAACATAATTCTACGTGAGATGGGCTTCACCCATCAAATATGTGGGTTCCACCCCCCACAAGAGAGATATGTTAAGTTTTGAAATCAAATTGTGCGCACACAATAATTGTAAGAGTGATATTTCATAATCTCATCATTTTCAATAAAACATTAACTAGTGTTTTATGAGTAATGCTAGGTTTCAGGAAAATATTTCAGGAAAAGTTTCAGGAAAATAGAGGAGGAGGAGGAGGAGGAGGAGGAGGACGAACTGGAAGGGGCCATCAAAATGGAAGGAGGCGGAGGCGGGGTTGGGCAGAGGCGGAGGCGTGCGACGGCGGGGCTGGGCAGACGACTGGGGCTGGGTAGACGACCGACGGCGGCTGCGACGATCGGCCTCCTCCTCCTCCCCTTCTCCTCCTCCTCTTCCTCCTCCATTTTCCTGAAGCTTTTCCTGAAAAATTTTCTTGAAGCCTAGCATTTTTGGTGTTTTATTCATGCTTTATATATATATATATATGTGAATTGTAATTTTTAATTTTTTTTATACAGAAAAAGGAATATAACAAATGCAGTATATTTTCAATCATTTATTTTATATTTATTTTTATTCAAAATTTAAAAATAATGTACGGATAAAATTTATAACTAAATTAAGGAAAAATTTATTCCTAACAATATTTTTTTTACTTCTATATAAATACTTAAAAAAAATAAATCTGAAAAAGGTAGCTAATATAAATATTATACATTGCAAATTTTCAAATGTCTATTATTAAACATTTTATTATACTTGTTTGTTTGTTTTGGGAGTTTTGATATTTGATCTTTACTCCACATTCATCATATTATTTTTTTCTTCTTTTTGCTTGATTTTCGTCTAATATTTCTTTCGTAGTGCATCTCTGAGTGTATTAGTGAAAACATCATACACTTAAAATGCACAAAATTACATTATATAGCAAAAAAAGTAAGTAATTGCCCAAAACAAAAATGAAATTGTTTGAAATATAAAATGATTTATTTATTTATTAATTAATTTTTAAAAATAAACTTTTAAAGAAAGAAAATAAAACTTTATTAAAAAAATTCTGAAACCAAACATAAAATTTAATACAAAAAATAAATAAATTATAAGATTTTCAAGAAGTGAGACTCACAAACCACAGATGTAATAAATTTCATAACGCAAGACACAAGCAATTGTGAGATAAAGTATCTAACAAAAATGAAAGCAACATTCAATGATGATGTAGAAACATACCTGATGTTTTAATTAGAGGTATAACTAAATAAATGGCCATAGGAGAGAAAAACAACATTTATTTTTCATCACAACAATTACATAACTCAATATATAATTTTAATGTCTCTCACTCTTCCACACATCCAATTCTCTATGAATATTAGAATGAATGCATGAACCAAAAAAAGAGAACATTTGAGAAGACAAAGAGATGTAGTTTAAGACCTTTCAATTGCTGAATTCTATTAATTAATAGTTATTAGGCTTAAATGGTCGGATTTCTAATATTTGTTAGCCATTAAAGTTGAGTTTTTTGGTTTCATCTATATTCACTTGATAATTTGAGAGTGGACACGTGTGAAGTCTTTACACAAATACTTGACACGTTTTTTGAGCATTATTAATGAAATGCACAGTATAATTTTTTTTGTCTTTTTTTTTTCGCAATTGTAACATGTTATTTTTTAATAAGGATTTATATTTGTTTTAGATATTTTTTTAATATACAATTTTTTTTTTATAAATTTTAATGAAATGCACAGTGTAATTTCTCCCCCTTTTTTTCTCACAATTGTAACCTATTATTTTTTAATAAGAATTTATATTTATTTTAGATATTCTTTTAATATACCAATTATTTTTTTTAGATTTTAATGAAATGCACAGTGTAATTTTTTTTTCTCTATTTTTTTTCACAATTGCAACCTGTTATTTTTTAATAAAAATTTATATTTGTTTTAGGTATTTTTTAATGTACAATTTATTTTTTACAGTGTAATTTTTTTTTTCTCTTTTCTTTTTGGTAATTACAACTTGTTATTTTTTAATAAAAATTTATATTTGTTTTAGATATTTTTTTAATATACAAATTATTATTTTTTGATTTTTTATAAAAATAATTTAACAATCACATCACTAACCATAGTGTATGAGAGAAATTAAAAATGGTGTGCTAGTAGGTATAGAAAAAGTCAAAAAAGCTTGTGGGTTGTGAGAATTCAATAAATGCTGAGATTTTTAATGTTAAATTAAAAAACTAAGATTGGGATATTGAAACTCCCACAAAACTTGTAAGTTAAAAACTCCATTTTCCTTACATAATATATAGATAGATATGAGCCAAATTTTTTTTCTTGGTAATGGATGATATTAATAACAAAAGAGGTTACACTAAATAATGAAATATTACTATCATCTATAAAAATATTCTAATTTATCATATTCAATATTATTTCTCCGCACTAAAAATGATTTATTGACACATTTGTTATCAATCAAGATTTCTTGAAACAGTAATCACCTCATTTTGTACTAATATCTTCATTTAGAGTGAAAAATCAATAAGAGACAAATCACTTTATGACTTTCTAATTTATATTCTCATGTGGCATGATTTTCATGCCACCTGTACGATTAAAAAAAAAAAAGAAAAAAAAAGAAAAAGAAAAAAAAAAAGAAAAAGGAAAAGGAAGTTGTATCTGTATCAAAAGCCAACACCAATAAAAAAAACAAATGGTATAGGTAAATATGCATAACCAAAAAGAGAGACCAAAAAGGGCGGTTCCTATCATATTCTAATAATATGCAAGGGGACCCACTACAAAAGGAATCCGAGAAAACGCTGTAACTTTGTGCTCTCCTTCTCTCTCTCCTTTCGTTGTTTTGTTTACATCAGTAACATTACGTGCACAAAAAGAAACAGAAAAAAAAGCACATAAACGCAATTTCGGTTTTTTTTTTTTATTTATGTGTATTTTAAATTTGTAGGAGTACTTTTTTGGGGTATACTGTATAACGTTGTGTTCATGCAATTCTGAGATTGTATTTAAAATAAAAAAATGTTAGAAATTTCAAATATTAGATATTAGATTTGGTGAAGTATTTGTGGAAGGAAAAGAAAAGAAAAAATTTCTATACGTATATAAATTCGTAATTCAAGCCTAACATGATCCACTAATAGAATATCTTTGGTTTGCAAATCGTAACCTTAATCTATGTACCAATCATATGTCATATTGTTGGCAATATAAATCTGCAATTTTTATTATTATTTATTATTTATATAATTGCAGGACATATGGCATCCTCCTACTCATTTGGAGGTTATGAGAAGTTATGAAATGTGAAAAAGATGATGGAGAATAAAGTGGAGAACATGGAGCATGAATTGGATGTTAAAGGAAGTTAAAAAGACATGGAGAGATATGTGGCATTGTGGGAATGAAGATGGAAGAGTGGGTAGTTTTAGGTGGTTATTGGGTAGTTATTGCTGGAAGTTTTTTCCTACAAATATTTATCTATAAATAGCCATTCATGGCTACATTGTAAAAGATCCAGAACTTAAATCAAAGACAATTGATTTCAATATTTCTTGTCATTTTCCTTATCTTAAGAGTAGTTTAACATAGATTTATATTTCGAAGCATTTATTTTCAGCATTTCCTTTTCGAAGCATTTTATGCATTTCCTTTTCGAAGCATAGGAGCAGAGGTAAGTAATCATTACTTTGATTGTTCACTCAATCGTCTTTCTCCGTCCCTCATTCTTCTTTTAATTTTTCTTTTCTCTACATTTGACAATTTTGAAGTCCTCTTTGTTGAGGTAAAAGAGCCATCAACGCAATCGCTTGATAATTGGTTTAAATTTAATCTGTAAGAATTTTTCAGTCCTTGCTGGCACGCTCGCCTTTATGATATTTTCCTTCGTAGGAAAAATAAGCCAACACATATATTATTTAAGATCAACAATATCATGATTAAAAAAATGAAATAAAACTCCTTGTGTCATGATGTGTGGTAAAAATCAAGACAATATCATGATTAAAAAAAATATAATAAAAAAAATCCTAACTCCTCAAATAACAATATAATATAGACAGTTAACTCAACTAGGCATGAAATAAACTAAAACCTTTTGATTTAGTAGTTGTGTAACATCTTTGTAGTATGAAATCTCAAATTCAAATTTTATAAACAGAAATTTGATACCTATTGTAGTGAAATTTATTTTTACTCAATAATTTAATTTGAGGGCAAATTACAAACACCCTCTCGAGATTTGATAAAAATACAGATTCCCTCCTGAAGTTTGAGAAATTATAAATTGTCCCTTGAGGGTCAAATTTTCATAACCAATTAGGGAAAATTAGGAGAGAATCTGTGTGAAAATAAAAACCTTAAGGGACAATTTGTTATGAAAATATAAATCTCAAGGGACGGAATGTAATTTCTCAAACCTCAGAAGAGAATTTATATTTTTACCAAATCTCGAGAGGGGTTTATAATTTGGGGTACTTACCAATTAGTCTTATTAACTAGACTTATTTACATACATGTCCTAACTAATAAATTTAACACTATAAAAATAAGAGAGTGATAAATTTATCACTAAAAATTTATTCATAAAAACAAAGAGACTGATAAATTTATCACTATAAATTTATTCATAAAAATAAAAGACTGATAAATTTATCTTTATTACTTAATAAATTTATCAAATAAGACTTAATGGGTAATAAGTCTCCAAAGTAGGACCTATTGGGTAATAAGTCTCCAAAATAGAACCTATTGATAGTTTACCCTTATAATTTACCCTTTATTTTTGATATAACATATTTTTTATATTTGTAATTACTCTCTCACGATATCAACTTGGCATTGGATTTTGCAACATGAAACCGACACAATGCAATTTCCAACGTGACAACAAGACATGAGACTCCGGAAAATAAAAATAAAAAAATTATGGTAAGTGGGTCCACATGTTCTACAAATTCTTGTCGATCTTAAATAGTAAGCCCCTGTCGATTGCGTTTTTGTTTTCTAATTTTTATTTTAAAAAATAAAATTAGTCTTTTTTATAGAGAAAAAAAATTATGAGATTTTTTTGAACTTTCACCATTTTTTGTTTTCGAAAAACGAGAACACAAACATGTCATTACAAATCTAAAATGTTGGAGCAGTAATTAGGCCTGAAAATGTTTCTTTTCTTTTTGAAATTGCATTCAATTTCTTTATATTTACTATCAAAAGAAAAATGAGTTAATTACACAAAGTAATACTCAATTATTAGTGAATATTATGTTATTATTTTATTTATAAATTCATTTATATTGATACCTCAATTATAAAATTTATATAAATACATCATTTTTTAAGATAGTCTGAAATGGTAAAAGTGATATATTTTTATAATTGAATGAGTCAAAATATATAAATTCATAAATGAGGGAATTAGTTGATATTCACAAATAATTGAGGGGGCATTAGTGTAATTAACCTAAGGGCCAAAAAAAAAAAAAAGTACAAGAGAGATGAGGTGTACGGAGAATGAAAATGAAATTGACTTATTCCTATATGAAACGTGATGGAGACCCCAGTTTTTCCTATCTCTAGTTTTTCCCACACACATGTGAGGGTTGGTTATTGAAAGAAGAAAAAAAAAAAAGAAATTTTTTTTATTTTAGCCAATTAGACTCCACTAGACTCCACTAGGGTCCAGGAGTCACCCCAATGGGGGTCTGAAACATTATGCTTCCCATATAAACAAAGGAGCCCCACTTGACTTATATATATACATAAATAAAGTAGTAGTTGTCTTTCTCAATAATTCTAGAAATTTACATCCAAATTAATTGCTTGTTTGGGATATCTTTGTGATCTATTTTTCTCTCTCACCCCTGCAAAAATCCAAATATCAATGGGGCCCAAAAAGCATAGGCATGTTGATAAGCTCAGCTTCACTTCAAAATGAAGCCAAATTGTTCCTATTAAGCATTCATGATTTTTATTTTCCTCTTGGAGTTACAACAGAAGAAAAAAAAAATAGTTTACTGACTAAAAATAAGTCTTAAAAAAAAAATTAAAAAACTAGTTAAAAATGAGCTTTAGCGTTTTTAGCAAAATCAATTTTTTTAGTCAATAAAATCTCGTTTGGGAAGTGTTGATTTTAACTAAAAAATCAAAAAAAAAAAAAAAAAACTCAAAAAATTAAAAAGTCAAAACCCTTTAACTCATACAAAAAAGCCAAGATTCTTTCCCATTCACCTTACTTTTTATATATATATTTTTTTGAGTAAAAAATCAAAAAAATTATTTCCAAACATATTTTAGTAATATTAGAGATCCACACATTTATACTCACAAATTCATTCACAATGATATAGCATGAGAGTTAAATTCACCATCATTAATTATGTAACAAATTAAAAATTAATACAAATCTTATCACATCATTATGAGTACTTTTTAAAGGTATCAACCATTTTCCTTAATTTTTTAACCCCCCATTTTAAAGGTATCAAACATTTTCCTGATCCCATCACTTTCAAATCTGATAGAAATTGTCGTTATACCATCATTTAATTGTTAATATAATTTAACCAACATAGCCAACTTTTGGCCCTAAGTAGGTAGGAACGGGAAAAAAAAGAAAAATTACAAATAAGATGTACTTTTTAAAAATAATTACATATAAAAAAATTATAATTTTAATAATTAAAATTTATAAATTTTACTATTACTCTGAAATAGTTTTTTCAACCCCTACATTGATTTTATTTTCCAAAAAAAAAAAAAAAACCTAATAATAAGTGACATGAAGGTTCACCAAAGTGCTATAATCATGCACCCAAAATATTGGGCTTGGTAGCTAGTTTACTATAATCATGGTTTTGGCATTTGCCTACCCAATACTTAGGCTTTGTTTGGGAAGAGACTATTTTAGTAATTTTTAAAATTTTAGTTAAATATAAGATAAAAAAAATAATATGTTTGAAATAATTTTTTGACTTTTTATAAAAAAAAATGTGCAAAAAATAGAAAAAAAAAATAATCTTTGATTTTTTAGTATAAATTACAGACTTTTTGATTTTTTAATAACCTTTGGACTTTTAAACTATAATTGTTACATGCCAAATGAGACTTTAATAAATGTAAGTGAATGAAAAAACATCCCTATCACACTAAATAATAATAATAAAGAGAAAATAAAAAAAACATACATATTAATGAAAGTTTTTTTAAAATTTTGGGTGGTCAAGATCTTATTGGCCAGTTCATCCTTCAGCCAGCCCTTCCGTACGAATGAGGATCCTCTCCTTGCAGCTTTCGTACTTGCGCCCGTCCTTGCAGGCTTTCGGGTCTACTTTTAGGTCCAATTTTGATAATCCGAACCGTTCATATTTTATGATTTATTCAGTATAACATACCTGTAAAAAATCAAGTTGATCGGATATCAGAAAGTATGTGTGTGAAAATTGAACTAAAAACTATTTTTTAAATAATTTAATAAACAGTTTTCCGAACATATACTTTCTGATATCCGATCAACTTGATTTTTTACATGTATGATATACTGAATAAATCATAAAATATGAACGGTTCGGATTATCAAAATTGGACCTAAAAGTAGACCTGAAGGTCTGCAAGGACGGGTGCAAGCACAAGGCTGCAAGGAGAGAACCTTGGTTCCGTACGTACGTCATACATACATTTATACTATTATTAGGTGAAAGCCTAAATTGGTTTAGTAAAATATTTTTCTCTTCATATTATATGATAACTTTATATATGTTAAAATAAAATAAAAAATAATTATACATAGCGTATGCAAGTTTTTTAAGAATATATTTATTACTTAAGCAATATACACTACAACAAAAACATACTTTAATGGCACTATACTAATTGCATGCTTTTAGAAAATGCCACAAAAATAATATTTGGTGACACGTTTTAGAAAAATGCCACAGAACCGCAAACATATAAGGCTCTAGTGGCATTTCAATAAAGAAATGTCACATCAATTTTATGATACTTTATAAAAGAATGATACAAGAAATTGTTTTAGTGACATTTATTAACAAATGCCACTAAACTTTAGTAGCAATGGCATTTTTAAAAAAATGTCACTAAACTAGGTAAGTACAAGTTACTTTTCATGGCATTAGGTGAAAAGTGTCATAAACAAGTATTTTATAACATTTTGAGAAATGTCACTAAGCCAAAAACTTTCCAAGCTATCTAATGACATTTTTTGAAAAAACAAAAAATGCCAATATATTTTCAAATTTTTTAAAATGCACAAAATAAATAAAAACAAATAAATTAAACTCAATATAACATTTTTTTTAACTGTACTTGCCACGTGTACAAAATTGATCAACGGCTTTATGTGACTTAACAGGAAAAATAAAATTTCAAATTGCTCTCTTGTACAATGATAAAATTTCTTGAATTTTAGTCCCTGTATTGTCAATTAACTCGATTTTGACTTTGAATTTACAAATTTATATCAATTTATTTCAATTGCTTATAATTGTTGAGTAAATTATGTCAATAATCCTTACATTTTGTTATTCCATATAGTTTTAATTAACTTAATTTTGACACTTAATTTTAGATTTTGAGGCCTCGTTTGGGAACCATCCCTTTTAGCCAAAAAGTCAAAAAGTTACTAAATTAGCCAAAAAGCCAACAACCCATACCAAAAAGTCAAAGATTCTATTTTCTCTCTACTTTTTGCACATCTTTTCGTAAAAAGCCAAAAAGTCATCCCAAATATACTAGTTTTTTTTAGCTCATATTTTAGCTAAATAGCCAAAAAGTTACTAAATTAGCCTGTTCCCAAACGGGGCCTAGTCGAATTGATAACATCTTTAGGGTCTTTGATAGAAAATTTTCATTAGATTGGTTAAGATTGAGTCACTGAATCGACCAAGTATTTTGTTTTACTCCTAAAACGATGACAGATTGCATTTGTCATAAAAAAAAAAAAAAAAAAAATGCTATCAATTGGACCAATTGAACCAATTTGAGACAAAATAAAAAATTCAAGGTTAAAATCGATTCAACTAAAATTACAAACACTAAAATGACATAATAGCCAAAATAGAGGGACCAATAGTGTAATTAGCCCTAATTATTAGCATTTTTTAATGACAAATATACATACAAGTGACATATGTCATTCTTTTAAAGGTAAAATAATAAATTTGCTTAACTTGTTGAGTTAACCTCAACAAATTCAGTGATCATTCTTCATAAAAAACACTAACGATATTATTAATTAGACTAAATT
Source organism: Camellia granthamiana (assembly GCA_036172215.1). Taxonomy (NCBI): domain Eukaryota; kingdom Viridiplantae; phylum Streptophyta; class Magnoliopsida; order Ericales; family Theaceae; genus Camellia; species Camellia granthamiana. The sequence goes on along the minus strand of CM069903.1, from coordinate 15,703,730 downwards.
GACAAAAAATTAAAAATTATAGGTTACAATTGATTTAATTAAAAATATAAGGACCAAAATTAATATTTATTTATTTTATTTAAAATATGAACAAACTTAATCCATATGATGCATCTGGTCTCATTCTCCACCCCGTTTTTTTTTTTTTTATATATATTTTTATTTTATATTATATAACAAAAGAAATAAGGAAGCTCAAAAGAAACAAACTGTAACGACCCTAAGTTTTTCTTATGTCATTATTTATTATTATTACTACCTTATTTTATTTTTTTTTGACTTTATTAATTACGTGGATATATAAAAATTTAATGTGATATTTAATTAATTTAATGTGATATTTAGTTATATATAATTAATTTAAATATTTATATATTTTATATATTGATAAAATATATATTATATTTATGTATATTGTATTTGTATAGTATAATATAATAGTTATTAGGTTATATAATTGTGATTAGGTTGTCATGGAAAAAAATAATAATAATAAAAAAAAAAAAAAAATCAAAGATTCAAAACCAAAGAGCAGCGGCTTCGAGAGTGGGGGACAGAGAAAAAAAAGCCACGGCTGCATTTGTTTTCAGAGGTAAAATAGAAGGGATTTATAGTTAGGGGATTATTAGTGAGGGGATTAAATAAAATTATATTTATTTTGATGATAGTTATTAGTATAGGAATTATTAAATTATTTTTATATAAAATAATAAAATATATAAAAATATATAAAAAATTAAACATTAGTGTTTAAAAAAAAAATTCCCAATATGTAAAAAATAAAAAAATTTCTAATCCCCTCACTATTTTTCTAATATCACCTCCACTTCCTCTATCCCAATCCTCCTTCCAACCTCCATCTTAATCCCCTCCTCTATCATAATCACTTCCCCAACTCTACAACCAAACACAACACTAAATAACCCCATCTCCATCCTAATCCCCTCCTATCCATTACAGCCCAAACAAACGAGGCCAGAGAGAAAGAGAGATGGTGGAAGAGAGAGGAGAGGGAAAAAAAAGAGGTTGGGTTTTATTTTGATAGTTTCATTAATTCTCAAAATATTTTTTTGATTTTTAAAAAATAATTGTGAGTGCAAAATTCACTTCCCTTAATTTATGTTTATTTCGTTATTTTTATTTATTTATTTGATGTTGATTTAATATTGTATTGGTATAAAGATGATAAATTGATTTCAATTATGTTAGTTAGTTGTGTATGTAAGGTTTAAGATTTTTATATATATTTATTTTATGGTTGCAATCACACTAATGGATATATGAAATTAAAATAAACTATGAACCAATAGATAAATTCTAAATATTCCATCATGACTCTAGGAATTGTTGATTTATTTGGGTGCTGGTGAAAAAAAGTATATAAAAAAAAAGTGAGGATTATGAGATTAATTTGAATGCCTTAGGCTTGACATTGTTATGTTTGTTCTCATGAGTAGATGAGGGATTGTGTATATTGTTGTCTCGTTTTCAGGAGTAGACGAGTGTTTTGATTTACATGCATACGTATATGCTAACTGTCCGGGGAGTGTGGGTCAAACTTGGGACGATAAATTTGGCTTCAGAGCGATGTTAGGTATACAGTAGGCACATGAGATATACGTGTAGGCCGAAAGTGAAGGACCGAAGTGGTGGAGTTAAGGTACAAAGAATTAAATATGAATTTATTGGTATAGTTTAATTGTATTGATTTGTAAATCTCGAAAAATAGTAAACGACCTCAATAAATTACGAAATTTGGACAGAGACATGTATACGTAATTCTAGATAACTTTTGTATTTTAACTTTTTACTTACAACTTGTAATCGGATGATCTTGGTTACAATATTTTTTATTCATTTTAACAATGCAGACTTTAGATACTATTTTAACCTACAAAACGAGCTCATTTTCATTGATTTCACGAAAACTGAAGTAAAACATTATTCTGAACACTTTTCATGTTTTGAACTTTTTCGAAAAAAATCATCTTAAGACAGTTTCGTTTCATTTTTAGTTTTAGATTTTTCGGTTGAATTCCGTCTAGGTTCTTCTATCAATTTTTTTTCTCAACTTGTTCAGTTTCTACTAAATTCGTTCATGCTGTCTTTTAGAAAATTTAATTCTGTACAACTTTTGTTTTTTGAGTTTTAGTCAATTCGAATGATTTAAGTATGAAACGGTGTATTTTTATACTTTTTCAGTAATTTATTTATAATTAAATTCTACTAATTTTATTTTTTGTAGAATGGTGGATCTTACTAACTTTTTATACAGAACTGATCCACCATATTTTTTTTGTATATTCAATTTATATTTAGTTGTGTACGAGTAAGAAATTAAATGCCATCGTATCTTAGGAAACCACATTTTTGTCTCGGTGCGAATAGAACTATTTGTCTTGTCTCGTAACAAGAATTAAATATACTTTTGTTTGTGTCTAGTGGACACGTGGGTGTCAAATCTTGTGCTCAAATCAGTATACTTGTATACTGATCCGTTTTGTCTTTTGACATCTCGGGCGCGTCCTGTTTGAGCACAGCCGAACTTCCTTTACAATTAGTTGGGACTTCGGTGATGATCGAAAATAACTACGGTTGTAAGACATGTCTTTTGAACTTCTTCTATTTTTTGAAGTTTAGGGTCAATATTAGTTTATTTCTTTTTTATTTCTTTTTATGACTTTAGCATTTTGATAGTTTGGCATTGTGGGTTATTTTCCAACTTTGCATTATTTAAGTTGTTTTGACTATTTGTTACTATTTTAGTGTTAGAGGTATTCGATAGTCATGAATTTATGATGGATGGTTTGGTTGACATTTGTTAATTTTTTTTATCCTTTGTAATTTTTTTTTTAGCATTAAAATTTACTTAAACCTGATTGAGACGAAAATATTTAGATTTTTGTTTCACCCCTAGGATTTGGATGATGGAATATTAATTGGGGTTTAGTTCTAATTTAATATTTAATTGTCCAAATTTTGAAGTGTGACACAAAGCAATTTTGATGAGGCAAAATCTGCAGAGCAGATCGAGATAGAGACAGAGGCAGAAGTCCAACAATTCTGAAATTGGCAAAGCAAATTTGATTTTGGTGAGACAAAGAGGCGGGAGCCAAATAATGAAGTAAGGGTTTATCATTCTTTATCTTTCATGCCATTCTTATCTATCATCTACACCACAAATTTGCTGTGTTTTCATCTTCTACGATAAGAGTTCATTAGATATTCTTGATCTCTTTCTTACTCTCATCAAACACACACAAACCTCTATCTTTGTCACTTGTTTATGATCTTCTTGTTTTAGGCATAAAACTTGATACAATCTGAAAAATCTAATATTTTAACTCATGAATTTATTAATTTTCATCTTTTAATATAAAAGGTTAGTTGTGATTTACTATTATTGTGTTTATGTTGTGATTTTATATATTGTCTTGCAAGTGTTTATTTAAATGCTTCGGTGAGATTTTGCATTATTTTGCTCTGTTTTTATTTTAATTTTTTAAACATTTTTCTGTTTGTAAGGATGAATAAGATGACAAAATAATACTAATCTCTTTTCACACCATCACTTCAAGAAAGATTCTAAAGCCCCATCTATGTGTGTGTGTGTGTGTGTGTGTGTTTTTTTTTTTTTTTTTGCATTCGTAAACATGGTATTTCTAAAAGTCCTAATTAAGTAATTAAATCATGTGGCTTGCTTCATTTTCAGTTGTAATCATCTTTACTCTGGCACTTTGTACTAGTTTATTTTTTAAATATTATTTATTAATTGTAAATATACAATTACTTAAGTAGTTAAATCTTGATTTTTCAGATGGGAGATATAGTTGATCTAAAAAGTATCATTAGGCCAACATAAATAGTTGCAATCGGAGTACTCAAAAGTACAGACCTATCTAAAGAAGTAGAAGGGGAAGAACTAGGACTTGACTATTGGAAGGTACATGTTCAAGTGACAGTCAAACCTAATGAGAGCTTGATCTGATCATATGGACTTGTCAAAATAACTAGATAAGCTATTGGAGCTCATGTTGCTTGGCCAGCTCTATTTATGGTATATTTCTTTCGTAAATACTAATTTCATTAACAAATTTATATTAACTTAATATAGTTTCTGTAACAACCCAGATTTTTAATTATTCTGTAGAATTTATACTAATATTATTTAATCTCAGTTCGAAAAATATATAATTTATTATATATTATTATGCGTAATTTTGTAAAACAATATAATTAGTCAAAGTTTAGGGGTCAAAATAATAATAATAATAATAATAACGGGTGTGATAGTAAAATAAATAATTAATTTTTTGTTGGTATATAATAGAATGTAATTAATTAGAAAACAATTATTTATATAATTATATTAAAAATTTGGGTCAAAGTGTAATTATCTTAAATATTTATATAAGATAAATATAAATCTCATTTCATAATAAGCGAATCAGGTGAAGTAAAGAAACAGATCTGCGAGTTGATTCGGCTGGACACGTGCTGGCCAGAGATTGAGTTTTTCTGCTTATAAATAGGGAGAGTTGATCAACTTGTGAAAGAAGGAAAGAAAGTGAGAAAGGAAGAAAAGAAAAGAAGAAAGAAAGGAGAGAAAGGAAGAAAAAATAATGTAAGTTGAGAGGGTTTTGGTAGTGGAAAGAAAGAGTGAGGTATTAAAGGTAAGGTGAGTTATATTATACCTTGAGTTACAATAATATATTTTACGTATATTTTGACTTATCAAAATCTATTTTATATAAGTTATGTTTTATTAGTATATTAATAAAAGTTATCTTTTATAAATATTTCAGTTACGTGGATTATTTTCTGAACCTTATTTGCTTAAAAGGAAACCCATGGATATATTTGTTTATGTTTCAAAGAATATTTGATTATGACCTTATAAACAATTATGTTTTGTAAGTACCACCACGGGAGTCCCACGCCTTGGGGGACTTAAATAACTATTGGCTTCTGTTTGGTTACTTTGTGACCCTCTGTCTGTCATCGATCCACTGACCTCTGTTTTGTGCGGAGCAAAGTGCTGTACGGAGATAAGTACTACACTATTGTGGGAGCCACCTCTATAGTCTGTACGAGCCACATCTTGAATCCGTACCTCTGTTCTGTGCGGACCAAAGTGCTGTGCGGAGATAAGTGCTACACTATTGTGGGAGCCACCTCTATAATCCGTATGAGCCACCTTTTGAATCCGTACCTCTGTTCTGACTGTCACTTCTGTGACCTCTGTTCTGTTCCGTTCTGTACCGTGGTTATGGTTATTTATTTACATAATCTCAGTTTTGCTACTTAAAGGATTATTTGTTCCGATTTGTTTACCAATGATTTATTTACCAAATTGAGTTATGTAAATGTTTTGGCCTAATTAACTATCCATGGTTATTTTGTGTCCCTTATACTCTTGGTATAATATTTCTCATTCTGCCATGTGCTTATAGCTGTTTACTAATTTTCAAGAAACAATGCAGTTCAAAAATAGCTTTTGAAAGGTCTTAAGACGCGGGGCTGCGGAATAGACACACACAACACTTTTTTGATATTTTTATATGTAAATATCGGCCTTTTTGGTCAATACATTTTATAATAAAAATAGAAGCTCCAGTGATTATTTTGGTACCCTCATTTAAATATTACTTCCGCTCGCGTTTATTAATTTGTTTAAGAATTGGCCGGAGGTAACCTCAGTTACTGGCCATCACGATGCTTAACTCTTGGGTACGGGGAGCGGGTCGTGACAGTTTCAATTACCTTTATATGTTTATCTTTTGGATGCAGATTTAGCAAGTTATAGATGCTAACCGAGAATATTTATACAAGCGAGGTTGAGAATTTGAGAATTGAATTTGTTTTAATAATTTGTCTCTCCGGAAGATGGATATCGCTATGACTTTTCAGAACTTATGATTGGAATAATTTTCTTTTAAATTTTTTTTGCTTTAACTTTGTTAGTGTGGTAGAATATTTTATAATTTTAATTATGATTTGTATTGCAATATTAATAAATTTATATTTTTAGATAAAAATGATTGTGGTTTGAATTTTTTTTTATTTTTGATGTGATGATCCTATGGTGGTAATATTTGTTTATTATTATGAAAAATATTACAAGATGAATGAATGTCAAATTAATATAGGATGTGGCAATTAATATTCAATTTTTTATAAAATCGATTCAATTTTTACAAGTATTTACGCATGCTTAGTTGTGGCTTTTAAAGTGTCAATAAAAAGAACATATGAATGGCATTTCGTAGTAGTGGTAGTAGCTTTGCAAAGTGTCATTAGAATAAGCTCCAATGGCACTTATATCCATTTAATAGCACAAATGAATTGGATTTAGTGACATTTATGAAGTTGTTAAAAATATCAATTGTGGCATAACAAACGCCATTAAAAATCCATATAGTGACATTTTCTAGATTGTAAGTCTTCTTTAATAGCACTTGATAGAGTCACGAATAGTGTTTACCATGATATTAAAGTGTCACTAAAAGTTTTTAACCTTGATGGTGTAATGACACTTACAAATGTCACTGAAATGTCACTAAATCTTTTTTTAATGACGTTTGATAGTGTCACAAATAATGTTTATCATGACATCAAAGTGTCATTGAAAATCTTTAACCATGATGGTGTAGTGACACTTGTAAGTGTCACTGGGGTGCCACTAGCACCTACCGTGGTATGAATATAAATGGTATTAGTTTAAAATGCCGCAAGATTAAAAAATGTCATTAAAAGAATAATTTTGTAGTACTTTCAAATGTTATTAAATTAAGAAAATATTATAATAATATATATTATAATATTAAATTTTTTATTATTTATTTTGATGATTAGTTATCTAAATTACACGTATGCCGTATATGCGTATATATAAAATTGTAACCCTTCAATCATCAATAAAGTAGTATGTGTAAATTTTTGCTAGCAAAGAGTAAAAGAAAAAAAAAAAAATATATATATATATATATAAGAGCACCTCGAACCTAATTTCATATTTTCAATATTAAAAAAAAAACATTAAACTATTTGCACAGACACAGACTTTACTTTAAGCGCACAACGCATCTCTATAAAACTAAACTACATATCTGTATTTCTCTTTCTAGCCTGAGCCTTTGCCTATAGTTTTTTTTTATGGGTGGGTACTTTGCCTATTGTTGATACATGCTTGTATGTAAGCCACCGTGCATCACGCTTTGTTTTTTTTGACAACATGATAAGACAACGTCATATGCTTTCCACTACAAAGAGAATCTTTTCAAGTTGTTTTTTGGACAATTTGCGGAGTTACTAATTTAAAATAAATTATTACTAAATCTTAATAATTAAATTTAATTCTTATTAAGTTTTATTAAAAATAAATATTGATAAAATTATTATTAAAAATAATTTTTTTTGTGACAATTTTTTATATATGTTATTAAAAGTTGACAATTAGTGACTTTTTTTGTCATGTTTTTTATAAATTGTCGCTAAAACTAATAATTAGTGACTTTTTTTATGACATTTTTTTCATAGGACCTATTAGATAATAAGTCCACTTATTAGGACTTACACGTAACTACCCTTTCAATTTATTTTTGATCATATTATTTTTCATATTTTTTACACATAAAATGACAAAAAAATAAAAAATAAAAAATCAACTTCTAACTAAATTTTCTTTGTTTTTGTTTTTTAAAAGGCTCGCTGTAACTAGATGAGATCAGGGCTGGCTCTGAGATTTAGGGGGCCCAAGACGAACTTTAGAAATGGGGCTCTCTTACATTGAAAAAAAAAATCATAAATAAAACAATAAGTTACAACTTTATTATTTGTTTGTAACCACAAAAAAATTTACTTGCATATATAATCATTAAAATTATAAATAAAAATTTACTTTCATATATTAAGATAGGAAGCAATCATTACAAATCTTTTAAAAAAATAAAAATCTAGTCTTATTGTTTTTTTTTTGCGCCCCATGTTCTATTGGGCCTATAGTATTTGAGCCCTTTTTTTTTATATCTAAAATATAAAATTATATTTGAAAACCCCTATTTTTAGCCCAAATTTAGAGGCCTAAGACGCAGACCTCTCTTATCTGTCCTCAGGACCGGCCCTGGATGAGATGTGGTTGATCATGAAAAACCATTAATGAGCTTTTATCATGCATGCATGGCAGATCTTCTAATGTTGATCGTATGTAGCTCAATATTTATTATTTTTTATAATTTTACTAAAATAATAGGATAATAGACAAGCTTTGGCCACGATGTTTTGGGAAAATGGTAAAAACTTGACTTTTGACTTTTGACTTTTTATCAAGCTTTTTGACTTTTTTGAAAAGTGATTTGAAAGGTTGGTAAAAAGTTATTTTTTTTTACTTTTTTGTATAATATTTATTTATGGTGTCACATAACAAACTTAGAAAATTTACTTCTTAACCCATGTGGTTGTTTGAACAATTATGTAATTTCAGGGAGGACAATTACGTGAATTCACCATTTGCGTTTTTGTCCCTTCCCAAATTAACCTGCTTGCTTTTTTATGCTGCCACTTGCGTTTTTGCAATGCTGCAAAGCGCAGCTTGTTGCTCACTTCCCAAATGGACACAATACAATAAGAATTTAGGTAATGTTGGACGTTGGAGGGATGAAATGCCTTGACCCATTATTTTAATTCTTGGTCTTGTTGAATTTTTTCATAAATTCTATTAATAAGAGAGTTTTGTTTGATGATTTTTATCTGTAAGAGATTTCAATTGTCTAATCTAATTAAAATTTCAACTAAAAACAAGTCATTTTCATAGAAGTATTCAAAATAAAGAAGGGAAAAAAAATTCAATCATATGTATACATAATGAGCATTACAATTCAAGATCAAAAATTAAATTAAAATTTTAAGTCTAGTAGTCAACACTACAAGAAAAGGGACTTTATAATACAGAAGCATTTGCGACGACATCACCTACCGTCACTTGCCGTCGCCAATAAATGGATTTTTAGCGACGGCACCCCTTCCTATCACAAAAAAGTAACTTTTTTGCGACGGTAACAACTATCGTCGCAAATAATGTGCATTTTTTGCGACGGTAACCTATGCTGTCACAAATAAAGCTATTTTTGCGACGGCATGCATTGCAGTCACAAATAAGAGAGTTTTTTGAGACGGTAATAGGTGCCGTCGCAAAAAAGAAAAAAAGAAAAAAAGAAAAAGAAAATGAAGGACTGTTTTGATGAGATTGCATAAGAAGTATTAGCGACGGCATTTTGCCGTCGCAAAAAACTAAAATTTTTGTAGTGTTTTACCCATTTTTTCATCTTTCTATCTCTCTGTCTTTGTCTTTGTCTCTGTCTCTGTCTCTCTCTCTCTCACACACACTCATCTCTCTTCTCTTTTTCTTTTTCTCTCTCACTCATCACTCTTTGTCTTTCTGTCTATGTCTCTCTCTCTCTCTCTCTCCCACACTGTGCTCACGTTGCTCACTCTCTCCGTCACATCTTCTCTCTTTCTCTCCCACACTGTGCTCGCGTTGCTCACTCTCTCCCTTCCATCTTCTCAATTTACCGATCTCCCTCTCGATTTATCGATCTTTTTTTTTCCTCTCTCTCTCTCTCTCTCTCTCTCTTCTTTCAATCGCTCATCTCTCATTTCGCTTAATCACTTATCGAAAGAGAAAAAAGTCAAAAAATGAAATGGGTTTCTCTCTCTCTCTCTCTGTATCTATCTATCTATTGCTCATCTCTCTTCTCTCTCTCTATATCTCTTGTTCATCTCTTTTTGCTATCTCTCTCTCTCTCGCTCATCTTGTTTCTCTCGTTTTTTCTCTTTCTCTCTCTCTCTTTATGTTTCTCTCTCTCTCTCTCTCACTCATCAGTCTTCTTTCAGGCTGTCTTATCTCTCTTACTCATCTTTCTTCTCTCTCTTTCTCTCTCTCTCTCTCTCTCTCTATATATATATATATATCTCTTGTTCATCTCTTTTTGTTGTCTTTCTCTTTCTCTCTCTCCCTCTCTCTCTCTGTCTATCTCTCGCTTATCTTGTTTCTTTTTCTTTTTTTTTTCTTTCTCTCTGTCTCTTTGTCTCTCTGTGACCCCCCAAATTTTCTTTTGGAACATCATAAAATTTAAATAATAAATAACTTACTAAATAAAAATTTTAACAACTAATTAGGAAAATTTAGATTTTCACATAGTCAAAGCTTAACAACTAAATTACGAGTCCACATACAATATTACAAAAACTTTATAACATTCGTGATTACTAATACTAAGGATAATAAAATTTTATTTCAATAGAGTTTTGACTTTAAGTTAGCCAATGTTCACTATTAGTAGCAGCTTCAAATTCAGCCTCAGTCCTTTCTTCGACATAATCTGGCATGAAACGTCAGGGCAACAAAATATATGCCATGAGTTTTGCAACACAGTAAGAAAACGTAACCAACCTACCATTCTTTTTAAGAGAAAATAATCAAATCATGACAATTAAAATAATAGTAAAATTCAATAGCATGATAAATGTAACAACCATTATAATAATTTTGACAATCTTAATAGTTTAGGTGACACTGAAAATCTCACAAAAGAGATTTTCTTACTAACCACTAAGTCATAGCCATGGTTAATTTGGAAACCCTCCATTGGTCAAATATTAAAGAACTACCAAAGATGCCCACACCCGAAGTTATATACCCAAACTGTGGCATCCATGGTTTGCCCCAAGGGAACAGTCTGCCAGGGATATGTAATCTCTCTGCGTGCCACCCGCACATCCACCCTTATTCCAAAACCAAATACCGATAAGGGTTCAAATAAGTCCCGTGCCATCTTAGGGTTTCGCGACACAATTTACGTAAAAATTATTAAAAACCAGCGCTCACCCTGAATAATCGGTATTAACCATCAATTGTTAACTTTGTATATCCCGTTAATCACTTCAGTTAGTTTTGATATTAATCACAAATAATTCTAATTTTTAATTACAAGTAATGTTATACCAACTCATTAAAATTCCCAATATAAAATATTACATATGTCACACAATAATAAATAATTGTACAAATTTTAAATAAACAATTTATTTAAACCATGGTATGAAATAATAATTTAGATACCAATAAATCATAATTACACACATGCATGGATTTTTAATCTACAAGATTAGACTAGCACAATATTAATTTTTTTAGTCCAAATAAACAATTGAAGAGATAATTTTTTATTCCTTCTTAAGCTGCCAAAATTTTCAGAATGCATATCTTGCAAATAAAATTATAAATAAATTACTTATACAACTCTAAAATTCATAAAATCTACAAAATACTCAATAAACATGTTATGGTCATTTTTCAGAAAGCATTTTCCAAAAATAAATTATAAATAATTCTTAAAAATTCCAAGAAAGTTTATGACACAGATTTATCACATTTTCTTAAATTAATTCCATAATTAATTTTATAAATAAATTCCTTAATCTAAAAATTTATTATGAAACTAGATTTCTCAAATTTCATTTTTTGCTTAGAAATTAACGGATTTGCTTTAATATAAAATTTTTAATGATTTTTCAAACACATAGTAAAACCTGCCTATAAATCCAGATTTGGTTAAAAATCTGTATAAATTCGTACAAAACTCCATAATTGTTGCAAAAATGCATGGATGAAGTAGACATCATTCTTAACAACTTTGTAGAAGAAATCATCTTATTTTAGTCCAATTAAACAATTGAAGAGGTAATTTTTTTTTTTTTGATTCCTCCTAAATCTGCCAAAATTTTTAGAATATATATCTCGCAAATAAAATTATAATTAAATTACTTATACAACTTTAAAATTCATACAAATCTACAGAATACTCAATAAACATGTTATGGTCATTTTTAAGAAAGAAGTTTTCAAAAATAAATTATAAATAATTCTTAAACATTCCAAGAGAGTTTATGACATAGATTTATCACATTTTCTTAAATTAATTCCATACTTAAATTTATAAATAAATTCCATAATCTAAATATTTATTATGAAACTAGACTTCTCAAATTTCATCTTTTAGTTAGAAATTAACAGATTTGACTTAATATAGAATTTTTAATAAATTTTCAAACATATAGTAAATCTGTCTTACAGTTTTAGATATCTTCAATATTTGATATACACATCACAAAATTTATATACATATATATAAAAATTTCTATCTATAAATTAGTCATTTTATCACATGAGTATAATTTGAAAATTTCAATAATAAAAAAAATGAGAGGGTTGAGAGAGTTTTCTTACTTAGTTGTAGGATTGAAATGGAATAGTGAAATGGTAAGACAATATGCAACCTTAATCTCCTCCTACTAAGCTTGTTCATAGGAATTCCCTCTCCTTCTTCTTTTTTTTTTTTTACTCTCTTTCCGATTAGTTTCTTTGTCTGCATGTATGGATATATGTATATATAGAGAGAGATTCCCTGAGGCTCCCTCTCTCTCTTTTACTCATTCCCTTTAGTCCCATCAAATCTTCTAATTCCAAAGAGTATATTTGAGTTAATATGCATGCAATCCAAGTGTTGTTCTCTGCAGAAATATTCTTTTTTTTTTTTGGGTGTATTTGTGTGGATTTCTTAAATTTGATACACTTAGATTTTTAACTAAGCTATTTTAGTAAGAATAATTATCATGTTGGATCCTTATTAAATTTTTTTTTATAAACAACAAATATTGAACACCCACAAAATTATTATTCTTAATAATGTCTTTGTTAGTGACTGAATTGGGTTAATTTAAAACTAACTTTTACACTAATATATATTTCAGATAAACTCTGGATAAAATCAATTTATTTATTTATTTATTTTCTTTTAAGAATAATTAAATGTGGGTTTTCACACTCTCTGTGTGTGTGTGTGTCTCTCTCTTACTCGTCTATTTTCTCTCTCAATCGTTCATTTCTCTCAATCACACTCATCTCTTTCTCTGAGCCCATTGTTGTTGAAAAATGAAAAAGTCAAAAAAATGAAATGGGTCTCTCTCTCTTTGTCTCTTTCTCTATGTGTCTCTCGCTCATCTCTCTTCTCTCTCTCTTTCACTCATCTCTCTTCTCTATCTGTTTCACTCATCTTTCTTCTCTATCTCTCTCATCTCTTTCTGTCTCTCTTGCTCATCTCTCTTCTTTTTTTTATGTCTCTCTCTATATCTCTTTTGTTCATATCTTTTTGTCTTTCTCTCGTTGATCATCTCTTGTTTCTTTCTCATTTTCTGTTTCTCTGTCTTCCTAGCTTTCATTGCACAGCAAAATGGACACGAAGGTTTTTGGCAAAAAAATGAGTTTTTTTTTGCTATGGCAACCTTCCCCTGTCGCAAATACAAGTTATCGGCGACGGCAATACCCCCGTTGCAAATAAAAAAATTACTAAACGAGCCATGGATTCATTGTTTAGGGTCTATTTGGTAACCATTTTGTTTTCAGTTTTCAGTTTATATTTACAAAAAATTTACAAAACTGTCATAAAAACTTGTTTGATAATTTTTTTGGTTTATAAATGGTTGTCTCATTTTATAAATTTGAGGAAAAATTGTAAACTCAAAAAATGAGTTTACGTTGGTTTTTAAAGAAAAATTAAAAAATTTGACTAGCAAATTTTTTTTAATTAATTTTTTTTCAATTAATTTTTTTCCAATCAAATTTTTTTCTTCAATTATAATGTGTATGATTCCATTATCATAAATAATAAAAAAATAAATATAAATATTTTAAACCTGAACAAACATGTTTTTAAATTTATATTTTAAATTTTTTTTAAACATTTTGTTCAAACCAAACCACGTGGTTCACACCGCATATCTAACTCTTCTTTTCTTTTCTTGTTTTTGTTTTTGTTTTCCCACTCTATCTGAATTCCCCCCCATTCTTTCTCTCTTATGTTTCTCATGATCTCAAATCCCCAATCCCCAAAGCCTAAACAAAAAATTCTCAAATTAAACCCTAACAGCTCTAAACATCTCATCGTATTCACAGATTGGTAACCAACATTTGTCTCACCTCTTGCTCCTTCACCCCTCCGATCGCTATCGCTGTCGCCTCTATTAGCCTTGCATGTCGTCGCCGTCGCCGCCGCTAGTAGCCTTGTCGGTCGCCGCCGCATCTTTTCCGCTCGCTGATTTGGTACGTGCTTTCTCTATGCTCTATTTCTATTGTCTCTTTCCCTTATTCTCTGTTTTGGGTTTCTTTGTAGTGTTTTTTGACGAAATGGTTCTCTAGATTTGGACCTTTTGCTTCTTGATTTGGTGTTTCTGTGTTTTCTAGGGCTGGAAAGAGAAGATATATATATTTTTCCCTTGTATTGGACACATGGTTTGTAAAGGGTTTTCAATCTTATTAAAATCTGAGTTTTGTAATGGATTTTGAAGAGATATATTCAAATATGAGTTTTGAAAATTGTTGTAAATTTTTTTTTTCAAATATGAGTTTTTTTTTTACTCTCTATTTTTCTGGGAAAAAAAAATGCTCTGTGTAGACGTCCCCGAACGCCCCGGGAGGGTTGAGTCCCGTTCCATTCATTTTGGGCTCACTACAGTTCAGGACTCAAATTGTCACGGTTTTCAATCTGAACCAAAGAGTCCAAATCCGGCAAATCGTTTTGAGAAAACAGATTTTTTGAAAGAAGTGCCAAACATGGACTGCTTTGCCAGATACAGAGTCGCCACCTAAATATTTTTATTTTGAGAAATTTAGGAAACCCTGACTCGTGCCTAAGGCCACGTGTCCGTCATCACCAAAGTTGCCTCGGCTCGGAAACTTGGGTACGATTTGGGAAGGTCACTTCGTGAGCACCCCGCTCGCCCGATCAAAGATCGACCTCTACTAACCATGATATCTAGTTTTGAAAACATTATGCGTTCTTATTCCGGTTATTAGCCTAGATTTACTATGTGATGCACACAGCATACAAGTATAGACTGGGTCGCCTGAATTGGAACGAAACATCTCATGTTTGTTTTGAAAATGGTTTGCTACTCGCAAGTAGGCTAAAAATGCAGATTTTGCCACCCTCAGGTGGGCTTAGAAGACATGGTTTTGCCACTATCTAGTGGGCTTAAAACTCACAGTGAATGAATTGTTCCAATCCAAGTAACCCAACCTTCACCCACGGGCATTCAAGCAGTTATATCACATAAGCACATAGTCTCATGGTAAGCATGCTATCATGTCAGTCACTCACACGCATGCAAGGATGCTAAAGCATAACCACTTACCGAGTACTCCAAGCCAAAACAGAAACTATGTTAGAAATCCATGCATGATCCTAACTATACAGAAATGCCTAATGCAACACATACAAAATGCAACTATAGCAGGCTCGGCTATTCTAAACATGGCATATGAAATGCTACAGCTAACATGTATTCAACTCGGAATTGAAATACAGTGCAGTGAATATGATGCGCCGAGCCCGGTGCATGCAAAACAGATGAATGAATGCAAACATGCTATCATACTGTATGCTAATTGAAACATGCCCTAATCTAACTATCATAAGCTGGTAAATAAAAGGGAGAAAGACGTGGGGTTGGAAGACATACATCACACGCACGCACACTTATTACAACATTGCCCTCGCTCGGAGGGTCTGAATAAATATACAGTCCCAAATAAATAATACAGTCCGAATAAATACAAAATCCTAATTAATTAACAAACTAATCTAGGAAAGCAGTAAATTAGCATGCGAGCTAGGGACTGCCTCGACTCTGCTCCGGATGATGGATGATGCATGCTTGAGTTGCCTTGCGCGGAAATCTATTGCGATGCCCCAATTAGCCTCTATTTGCAATTAATCTCGGAATGTTGCACAAAGCTCCAAAAGACTGCCGGTTTCTGATTTGCTACAACAGAGAGCAAGAAAGGGGCATGGCAATGTATTTTCACATATGTATGCACACCTCGATCCTCGTGCCATCAATCACGCATCTCGATGCATGATGGCCGAGGAGTCGAATTGCACGACTCAATATGAAATGAATGCACGTATAAACACAACAAGACCGAGACTCCATCATGGATAATCTGGAGTGTCGGTGACCGAGAATTGAGACACGTTCCGTCACTCGAAGTACGAAACGTACCTCATTTCCCGTGCTCGGGCTAACTCCTATCCCAAACACAATGCCAAATGCATGACATGCATGAATGCGACTAATATACATCATAGCATACACAATGCTATGAAATGACATACATAATGCACGATGTAACATGGCATACACAATGCTCTAACATATAACCTAGCATACGCAATGCTATGAAATCGAATGGCACAATGCACGATGGACTTACACCAATATGAGTGGACCTCAGCCACACTCACATCAGTGGCCATAAGATGAAAATGAGATGCTCGAAATGCATGCGCACATACACGCAAACCGAGGACCGAACCTAAGGCATCAAATGCCACTCTACCAAAGCATGGAAAGGCATGGAATATGGCATATGAACATGCAAATTTCAGCGCTAAAATATGATGCTAAACAGCCCCGAAACATGGCAATACGGCACCCGATGCATGAGATGAACCCTGAAACTCAAAACTAGGCACATACAATGGCTTATAGCTATACAAAGCATGCATTATTTGAACATGAAGTCTAAAGACAGAGCCAAGGCAGTCCCAAAACATGAACTTTTCCAGTTTAAAGCATGGCCAAAAGATGCTAGCAAGATGACTTAAAAAGGCATGCAACTTTGACTAGCAAACATGGTTTACATGGCAAGTGCATGAAGCGTATGGAATCTCATCAAACCAGAAAAAATCAGTGAACAAAACATGCCAAAATATGCCCAGATAACCACTGAAATGAAGCCAACACATGCAAAAATGATGAACTCCTTTAGAGGGCTATGCAAGGGATTCTTAAGCACATACAAGGTGGACACTTAGCATGGCATAAACAACTCTGAAAATCAAATATGGTAGTCCTAAAACTTACCAAATTGACCCTGGAAAGTGACTTCAAAGCATGCAAGATAGGGTCTCTTTGGAAGGCCTAAAAGGCCACCAAACAAGGCAAGGTGAGAGGGGGTCACCCCTCTCTGATTTTGAGGCTCAAAATAGTGTATTACCTACTGAAAATCCATTGGATTTCAGTGGCTAGAAGGCCAAATAAAGCATGCAAAAAGGGCTTAGGTGTAAGGCTCAAAATAAGGGACAATCAAGCACACAAGGAAGCATATGACCCCAAACAAGAAAATGCCCTTAATCAAACATGAAGATGAGATTAAAACAAGATATTTTTCAGTTTATGACAACTACCAAAAATGAACACAAGTAGGGCTAATCTATCATGCAAAAATGGCCCTAAAAGAGAGATTAGAGACAAGGGGCAGTGGCTGGCCCCAAACAGAGGAGAGCCCTTCAAAAAAGTTGAAGAGGGGCTCAAAAAAAGTCACTTTACAGTTTATGACCAAGTCCAAAACAGCTCACAAATAAGACTAATGTACCATGTAAAAATAGGCCTAAAAGAGGGATAAAGAGACAAGTGGTAGTAGAAGACCTCAAATAGCAAGAGGTCCTTGATCAAACATGAAAAGGAGCTCAAAATATGACTATTTACAGTTTAGGTCGGAGCCCAAAAATGCAAGCAACAAAAGCTAAAATAGCATGCAAAATAGGGCCAAAAAAGGGGGAAAAGAGACTCACCCTTGTAGCTCAAGTCTTCAATAGCTTTTGGTCCAAGAAATGGTGCTCCTGACCTTTGAAAAATAGCCTCAAGCTGCTGGAATGGAGTGTGGAGTTGTTGTGTTATGGGTTGTAGTGTAAATGGTGCAAGACTTTTAGGGTTTTGAGGGTTGAAGTAGAGAGAGAGAGAGATTTAATGCAAGAGCTCCAAACAAATTTTTGTAACCCTTCAAAATGGAGCTGGGGGGCTGGTTTTATAGAGGAGAGGAGTGGAGAAAAGGGGGGGAAAATCAAATTCAAATTTCCCCCCCAAAAGACCCCCCATCGGATACAGGATCTGGGGGGAAACAGAGGGTACAGCTGTAAGGAACCAGGTGAGAGGGTCATGGCCGGCCAGGTTCAGAAGGTTCAGGTGGCCGGCTGGCCACCTCCCCTGGCCGGCCGGCCAGGTTCAAAAGGTTCAAGCAAAGTTAGTGGCCGGCCACCCCAAAAAGGTGGCCTCCCATGTGTGTACAACACAGCTATGTAGAGAAAAACTAGGAAATGTGAACCAGGAGAGAGAAAAGCTAGCTTTTTAGAGGGGTTCAAAAGGGTCAGGAATGATTGATGGCCGGCCAACCTATATTGGTGGCCTCCCAGGTGTGTACAACACAATGGTGTGGAGGAAAGTCAGAAAAAGTGGCCCGGGGATGGGAAAAGTCAGCTTTCTAGTGGGAAAAACGGGCGATGAAGAGCAACGAAGGAATAAAGCTGGTAGTCGGAACAATTGCTGGCCTCCCACCCTTCTACAACCTTCCTAACAATGAAAATGAGGTCTCTGCCAAAAATGGATTCAAACCGATGTAAAACGAAGGTTCGGGGGCCAAAACGCGCGGTCCGGGGCCCCGAAAACTGACTGTTAGGCACCGGAAGTGGCATACGACCACGAAGTTGGTCTCTCGAGCCACAGTGTCCCTCAAAAGGGAGGAAATAAGATGTATACCAAAAATCGGGGCAAACGGAGGTGGTTAAGCGGTCCCGAACCGAGATACACGGCCAACGGCTCCGAAAACCGAGAACCGGGCTCCAAACGGGAAAAATGGCCTACGACCACGAAATGTAGCCCGCGTCCACTAAGAGATGATCTACGAGACCTCTCCCTCCCCTCGGGAAGAGAAAACGGAGAAAACTGGGCCTGGTTCGCAAACCGAGGTAAAGTACAAAAGAGTCCAGAAGTTCGGAGGCAAGGCTCGCAGCCGAGACTCTGAAACCTCAGAATGAGCACAATATGCCATATCACCAAGCGCTCAATTGGTGACGTCTGAGTCTTAAGGTCGGTCAAAAATGGGGTGTCTACACTCTGCTTATTTTTCCTTTCTGTTTTGTGTGTTGATCAAGTGATTCATAATAATTCTAGAACATCAGGTGAAGATGATTTCACTTTGGGGACCTAACTGTGGCACCCACTAAAACACCAAACAAATGTTATAAACCAAAAAAAAAAAAAAAAGTATCTGAAAAAAAAAGAAGCAGCATGTTATAAATGTGTTTTAAGACCCACCTTCAACAATGAAACCAACCTTCAAAAAAAAGTATCTGCTTCTTAAGACCCACCTTCAACAATGAAACCAAGACCATCTCTGCAAAATGAAATTTCTCAACAGGTATTTATTCATTCTCATCTCTCTCTCTCTCTCTCTCTCTCTCTCTCAATATGTGTTTCAATTTTTCTTTGTCCAGTCTTTCAGTATATTACATTATTTGTACTCATTAATTTGTTTTGATTTATGTGTTCGTGTTGAGTGGTAATCATTTCCTTTTTAATCCCAATTTTTTTTTTCTTGTATGGGTTTTTTTTCTAGAAGTTCAATTGTTTGAAAGGGTTTTGCATTTTATGCTCTAGAAACTCAAATAATAAGGACTAATTATAGCTGGGGGTCCCAAATTTTCATTTTATCTGATTTTTGTTGGTTTATTTTTAAGGATTTAAATGGAAATAAGTTCTGTTAGTTTAAATGGAGTATTGATTATGTGTTTCCAAAGGAAAAGGATATAATATTGGTAGACAATGAGTTAATGTCACAGCTGGGGTTTTAAGCATTTAGCGTCCCATTGAAATATCAGTATTTATTTGGGGTTTCTAGCAGTTAAGATGTGAATATAGTAAAAACCAACTGGGTTTGAGTTAGGCGTTTGAATATAAGGAATTTGTAACAAACATGAAATAAATGAGTCCGTGGAAGAACAAAACATAATGGGCACTTACTAAATTGAATCAGGAAAAACCACAAATGCTTCTTCCCCTGCTTGCCATGGAGATGTTTAGAGTGTTTAATCATGATCGAAAGCAACGCATTTTCTTTCTACATTCTTTTCTGTTCGTTTTTTGAATGTTGATATATTTGTTTCCTTAATCAGAATTTGAAGAAGTTGTCGTGTTCAGTCATGCTTACTTTAGCTTCCAAAGAAAATATTACTTTTGAAGATCTTTTTTTCAAGATACTATAGCACATATCTTTCCATCAATGCCATTGAAACTATAATTCATCACATTAGCTAATTTTTCACAATACAATTAAATCATGATGAGTGTGGCACCAACTAAACATTGATGCTGAAATAATTTTATAGTTTTACAATCCAATTCCAACTTAGCTATTATTATTTTTCAATTTATAATATTTTTATTTTTGTAATATGATATATCATATCACAAGCTTTGTTCAAATAGCTGTCATATTCCAAATTTCAATTTTTTTGCTTCTCTAATTATAGAAAACTTAGCAGATCAATTTGTTTATTTCTCTCATGAAATGATTAAGTTCACGATAACTACTAAAACAACTCTGCCTTAAGCACATGCATATTTATAGTAGAGTAAAGTAATTTTCATTGTTGATTTTGGTTAATTTGTCATCATGCTTCACCTATATATGATTCAATTACTCCAGGGACAGACGTAGGATTCTAATGTCGAGGGAGGGGGGGGGGGAGAGTGTATATGCAATCAAAAAATTTGTAATGAGCATGTGATATACAATATCAATTTCTACCCAAATATCACAAAAATATATAATTAGATGTTTTCATTCATCATATATAATTACAAAATATTATCAAAATACAATTTGATATGTTCTAATAAATCCATATTAATTTTCAAAAAAGCAATTATTTGCTCTACATATCTACTTGGGCATCTAAAGTTGTACTTGATAGTTGACAATAGAAATGTAATGCAAAAGTATAAATAGTTGACTAAGAATTACACAATTGCCAGCATTACCAAGTTTGTAGTCTAATCTTTGTTCTCCAAATAATAAACCCTAACTCTTCTTCTTCGAGAGAGAGAAAGAGATAAAGAGACGAAAATCATGGAGAGAGAGAGAGAGAGAGAGAGTATCGGAGTACTGCAGGAGGAATCACGATCTTGAACGCTGGAAGACTCACGATGCACAAGAGAGAGATTGTGTTTTGGGTCACTGGTTCTGATGATTTGGGTTCAGTGGTTGTGAAATTAGAGAGAGAAGAAAAGTTTCTTTGTGTTGAATGTATGATGACTGCTCTAGGTAGGCTATTGTTGCCTACATATGATTGAGACTTGTATCTTCTTGAGTAATCATTTTTTAAAATTTTTTTATTTAGTTATTAGAAAACAACTAAAAAATTTGGGTCCTAATCAGACAAAAAGAACTTTAACATATTAACAAATAAATTCTCAATTATTTTAACATTACTACATTTAAAATAAAAAAGTAATCATACTTAAAAAATAAATTATTATTATTATTAGTATTAGTATTTATCAAATAAATAAATAAAATTTTAAATTTTAAAGTACAAAATTTAGGGGGTGGCGGTTCTTAAATTTTATGCAAAAACTTTGAGGTGGAAAACCTATATAATTTAAAAATATTTATAATTTTATTACTATATTTAGGAGGTTTTTTCAAAACTTTGGGGGGGCGGTCGCCTTTGCCAGCCCCCCCTCGGTCCTTCCCTGATTACTTCCTTTTGTTGAGTTTTCATCAAGTAAAAAATTTAAAACTATGCTATTAGAATTCTTGATTTTCTTATTAATGAAAATCATAATGCCACAGATGATTTGAATCTTATATTATTGATCGGCATTTGGTAGATCATATCATACAACGTAAGTGAACAGGTGTTGTTCTTTCTCTCTCTCTCTCTCTCTCTCTCTCTCTCTCTCTTTCTCTCTCTGTGTATTCATTGTAAGAAAATCCGGGAATATAAATATTCATTTGAAGTTCACTTGCATATGCAGGAAAAAAATTTCTTCGCCAAGAAGATGCACCATCAGATTCACCAAAGAGGAAGTTGATTGCGTTAGAAATTTGTGTCAGTTAAATTTCCCCTCCTTTTTGCATTTCCATTTGATGCAATTCAATTATTTTGAGCACATATATATATTGGAACTTGAGAGTTGGCCCAAATATTATGCATTTTGGTTAGGGTTGCTGATGAAAATTTCTAGCCTCTAGCTTTAGCTTTTTGGTGTTAATGAACACTGCATACTCCATACAGGAATTAAAACAGATGACCCTTACATGGAAATAAAGATTTGTGTTGTTGATTAGAAAACTTAAGCTTCTGTACAACTAATTTCCAAAATAATCCATGTTTTTCAACAAGAAAATGGAGTGTGAATGTGAGTTATATAATAGTTCCTTCCCATTCTTAGTACTGAATTTCAGAATCGGATCAATTGATGTGTATTCTTCACCTATTCATGCTAATCTGGTTAGGTCTTCCAATGTTTGAATGTATTCATATATTAATACTCAAGATAAATGTTTCAAACCAGTTCAAATCAAAACCAAACCACTATACTATTTGTGAGACGATATCATGCTGCAATTGTCATTGATGGAGTAGCCTCTGAGTGGTTTATAAGATTTTTATTTTTATTTTTTTATTTTATTTTTTTCTAATTTTGAGTACTTTGGGCTGATTCTTCCAAACTAACATTGAGGAGCTCTAGGTTTTATTATAGCACGAAACTTGGCACACACGACCGCCTAGGCACGAGAGACTTGTGAGAGAAGACGGAACTAGAATCGGATTCCCGGTTTAGGAATTAGAGCCAGATTTCACTCTTAAGAAATAAACTAGTTTGTTAAGAAACTTAGAATTTGAGTTGTTAATGCTCCAAAGTCACCAAACGGCATTGGAGTAGCACAAAACTTGGCACATCTGACCGCCTAGGCACGAGAGACTTGTGAGAGAAGACGGGACTCTAATCGGATTCCTGGTTTGGGAGTTAGAGTCGAATTTCACTCTTAAGAAACAAACTAATTTCTTAAGAGGTGTTAATGTCCCAAAATCACCAAACGGCGTTGGAGTAGCATGAAACTTGGCACACACGATCGCCTATGCACGAGAGACTTGTGGGAGAAGACGGGACTTGAGTCGATTCCCGGTTTGGGAGTTAGAGTCGGATTTCACTCTTAAGAAACTTAGAATTCAAGGTGTTAATGCCCCAAAATCACCAAATGGCGTTGGAGTAGCATGAAACTTGGCACACACGAGCGCCTAGGCACGAGAGATTTGTGGGAGAAGACAGGACTCAAATAAGGTTCCTGGTTTGGAAGTTAGAACCGGATTTCACTCTTAAGAAACAAACTAGTTTCTTAAGAAACTTAGAATTTGAGGTGTTAATGGCCCAAAATCACCAAACGACGTCAAAGTAGCACGGAACTTGGCACACACGACCGCCTAGGCACGAGAGACTTGTGGTAGAAGACGGGACTCGAATCAGATTCCCGGTTTAGGAGTTAGGGTTGGATTTCACTCTAGATAAACTAGTTTCTTAAGAAACTTAGAATTCGAGGTGTTAACACTCAAAAATCACCAAACGGCGTCGAAGTAGCACGAAACTTAGCACACACGACCGCTTAGGCACGAGAGACTTGTGGGAGAAGACAGGACTCGAATCGGGTTTCCAGTTTGGGAGTTAGGGCTGGATTTCACTCTAGGCAAACTAGTTTTTTAAGAGACTTGTGGGAGAAGACGAGACTCGAATTGAGTTGCCGGTTTGGGAGTTAGAGCCGGATTTCGGTCTAAGCAAAATTATTTACTTAATTATCTTTGTAATTGTATAGTAGTTAAATTTTTATATTTTTTTGTAATTAACATATTAATACATAATTATATTGCCATTAATTATATTTATTTTTTATTTTCAGATATTTCCCAAGTAGGAGTTTGCTCCTTGTGGAATGCATATTTGTGAAAAATGTGACTAATTTTTGTTTTTGTTAGCCACGGAGAATGATGAGCAAAACTTGTAATTTTGGTTTATGTTATTTTGAATTATGAACAACATTATGTATTCAAATATTATATATGTATTAAGGAACATTATGTAGTGGGGTAATTTTGTTGATGTGTAGTTATGAATGCAAGAATATTTTTATTATGGAGAAATTATTTTTTCTATACAGGAATTTTTATATTATTATGCAATTATTGGTTTATTTTTCAATTGTTTTTCATTTAATACAGGTAATTTTAATATTTTTAATAATTTTATTGTAGGTTTTTTTTTATTTTTTTATTTTTTGAGACGGCACCACACCGTCGCAAAAAATAGGTAATTTTAATATATTTAATAATTAGATTGCAATTTATTTATTTATTTATTTTTTGTGACGGCACCACACTGTCGCAAAAAACAGGTAATTTTAATATTTTTAATAATTATACTGCAAAATTTTTTTTTTTTTTGGTGATGGCACTATACCGTCGTAAAAAATAGTAGAACCATTGGCGACAGTGGGCATGCCGTTGCAAAAAAACAAAACTATTCACGACAGCATTTTTTGCCGTCTCAAAAAAAACTTTTAGCGATGGTAAAACGGTGTCGTCGCAAAAGGTCTGACTTTTTTACATATTATATGCGACAGTAAATTGTCGTCGCAAAAGGTAACAATTGCCGTTACTAAAAAAAGGCAACGGCAAGATGCCGTCGCTAAAAGGTTTTTGCAACACTCTCTGTTGTGACCTCCCATTTGCCGTCGCCAAAAGTCATTTGCCGTCGCTAAAACTTTTTTGGACATCATTAAAAGTATTAGCGACGGCACCGTGCCGACGCAAAAAACTGAAATTTTTGTAGTGTAATTAAGATATTAAAGGCAATACTTTTTCTCATAAAAAATTATTAATTTTTCCTGGGGCACCATGTGGGCATGCCCCAGGCCAATTACAAACCTTCATGCCCCAGGCCAATTACAAACTCCCATACCCCGTCATGTTTTCTAATCACTCAATACAAAATTGTAGATTCCACCCCCTCTACTAATTACAATGCATGTGGGCATTGTCCTAGACCAACTAATAACTTGTACTCTCTCATAGCTTCTCTATTCATTAATCAATCATATCACTTATACATTATTAAATTTAAAAAAGAGTTATGTTAGGGACTCAAAAAATTCTACCAAATATTTCACCAAACTTCTCACATGGGTGTGAGATCTATATACATGTGAATTTGTATGAATCCCACCCCATATAAAAAATTTAATAAAATATTTGATAAAATATTTCAAATACATAGCATTTCCCTTTAAAATGAATTAAAAAGTAATTTGCATTTCATGTTTCATACATATAATTTTTGGAACATATGCACGTGAATTTGTCAAATCATTAATCAGCTTTTAATTTAAGTAACTCCCGAGGAAAATCTAATCCAAAAACGTGAATGCCATGTTTGGGTTGCTTCCGAAACAATTTACTGATTTTTTTAAAATAAAAATTAATTTGACAAAAATAAATATTGAAAATATATTGTTAAATTTTTAAACATTATTTTTTTATTTAAAAAGTAAAAATAATTTCATAACGATCATTAAGGTGAATTTATATTTGTCAAAATCTACTTTTAAGATTAAATTTACTAAAAATGACAGTTTGACTAAACCTTTTGATTAAATATTTTTTTTTACTGAGGATGGGATATCTTATCCATTCTAAAACTTAAATTTTTAAACATTATTTTTGTCATTTAAAAATATAAAATTATTTAAAAATAATTTTTATATTTTTTCACAAAATTAATTTTATAAATTTTATAAAAAAATTCCGAAACAAGCTTGGGAAAATCAAAATAAATATGGCCAATACTGCTAACAGCGCGAGATAAATACAAACCTTGGAAGGATGTCCCCATAATAATAATGATGGTGGGTCTTAAAATCTTTAATTACAATGATGTTTTGGAATCTAACTTCAACATATCTTTTGCGACCCACTTGATTTCTCACCCGCATTTTTCAGTACGGTCAACACTTTTATCCCTATAAAAAATTTTCTTTTTAAAAAAATATACTTACTTATAAGTCTTAACAACTGAATTTATCATCTAATAAATCTTATAGAAAAAATTTGTCATAAAAGATGTCACTAATTATAAATTTTAACGATAATTTATAAAAATCATGACAAAAAATTCACTTATTAGAACCTAATAAAACGCCACTAATTGTAAGTTTTAACCACAATTTTTAGCGACGTATGTAAAAAATTATTTTTAGCGACAATTTTTCTAAGACCGATTTTTAATAGGACTTGATGGTAATTAAGTCTAACTATTAAGACATATTGGTAGCTTACCCTTACAAAAAAAATCCTTCAAAAACTCTGAAATGTAAGAGTTTATCGTTAAATTTTGAAAAAATTATTTATATATTTTATTTGGAGAAAAGTTATTCCATTTAATTTTAGAAGTTTTCTTTCAAATTAATTAGTCTTTTTTATTTTGCGTATGTTGTGTTTCCTTGACTTAGAGGTTTGGAAGTTTACTTGTTTACCCTTGTGTATGATTTTGTTTAAATTTTTTTCCTAATGTTTGGTATACGTGGGTAAGATAGGTTTTTACTTTTTTTATTTTTTATTTTTTTGTGAGGATTTAGTGGAGTGATTTGTAAGTAGATGATGTTATCCTATTTGTGGTGTTACTGGTGTGATGTTTGTCTCTATTATAACATTGACATTAATTAACATCCAAATGACTCAAACTACTAACACACACTACTATGTGGATGTTTGGGAAGTTACTATTTTAGTAGGCTATAGGCTAAAATTTTTGTATTTGAAAGGATAGTTATATTTTTTTGTAGTTGGATGTGATATTGTGAGAGAAAAAGTGAAATGATTATGAATTTGATGTGACATTTCGTCTTATTAGCTATTTTAATCTATTTTATCATTTTGTGAATTTTAGCCAAAAAAAGCAAAAAAATAGTCTTTGCCAAACACCCTCATCCCCAATAACTATAACAATGTCAACAATTAGGGGCCATTTCATGTGTACAAAACACATGCTGATACAAACATCATAATGACAAAATGCAGTTAACAAAAATCACAACGTTGCACAACATAATCATTGTTCGGCAACACAAAGTGACAGCAACTTACCAAATGACATCTACACATACAAAACTGACAATAGAACAATGACAACACCACCAAAACCCCAATGTACTTCAAACCCACATTACCATTCACATACAACAACAGTACGATGCGAACCTATAATATTATCGACCCAATATTACATATAAAAATAGATAATGATGTCGACAACACAATCAGAATATTTATCAAAGAAGTAAAATAACAACATTGAAACATATACCTGACGCCGTCACCACAATAAAGAGTGTACACATTGGTTATATATCGGTAACGTCAACCCAACGACAGAATGATGTAGTTTTTGATCCTAATCGTTGTATTGATAGAAATGGTGTATTTCTAGGGTTTGAGGAGAACCAAACATTAAAATTGCCAACACAAAGATAGGGTTTAACATTGCCAAAATCAAATAAACAACAAACAAAGCAATCTACATCCATTAACATTGGAAATCCATAATATTTTCATCTTTATCTCTTCTGTTTTGATTGGGATAGAAGGAAAACAGAAAAAGACTATAGTAAGCTTTTGGACACAAACGTAATTTTCATATCACCAAATCCCTAATTTACCCATAACATTTGGGACAACACGCGCTAATACCATGTACAAAAACGTCATTATCACTCAAATAAAATTTATCAGTACATAAAATAAAAGACATGATTAAATAGTTCAAAAGTTTATGATTTGAGATTTATTAGTGCATTACCCTTAAATTTTTAACAATTTAAATTTATGAAGAAATATTCTTTTATAAGAGATTTTTGTGGCAATAGATCATTTTCCAATAATTTCACATTCACCCACATGTAGTGGTTTGCTTGGTCTGTCTGTGTAAGAGAGAAGTTATTTGGTAGTCCTGTGGCACAGTCATGTGATGTCTTGATGTGTTGTGATTGATAAAAAGAATAAAAATTATGATTTTGTGTTGAGAATTGAGAAACAACAAGGATTATAGTGGTTTGTGATTGATCAGGAATATAACTACATGTAAGAATTGTAAAATTACTTAACTTTGTTATGTTGTTCCAACTTAATTTTAATATAAAAAAATTTGGGAGATTATTGATAAAGTTGGATAAAATATAAGAATAGATAAGTCAAAATTGTTAAAATTAAGATAAAATACGAAATCATATTATTAAAAAAAGGAGCTTTTTTGATAAATCCACTTTTTAAGAGCTTTATTCCATCCAACCCATATTCATTTTGACTATTCCATTAGGTCCTATTTGAGATAAGAAGACTAAAATACCCTTTTCATCTACTTATGTTCCATTTAGTTCACATTATTTTCTTATGTTTCAATAAGTCCTATGGGTGATATAATTACCAAACTACCTCTAATGTGAATGTTCACACCGTCAATGTGAATGTTCATATCGTCATTGTGTAGGGGCCTGGCCCATGTTGATCCTCGTGGGTGCCCGGAAAAATTTGAGTTGGGCCGGGGCGGGCCGGCCCGGCCTGTTGACAATGTGAATATTCACATTGACATGTTAACATTCACATTAATAGGAGTGTAAAATTGGCCCGCGTCCCGTGGCGGCGCGAAACCCGCTCGCGGCCCATGGGCGGCCCGGAGTGGGTCCGGTCCGGCCCGTTGACAATGTGAATATTCACATTGGCATGTTAACATTCACATTGATAAGAGTATAAAATTGGCCCACGGCCCGGGGCGGGCCCGGCCCGGCCCGTTGATAATGTGAATATTCACATTGACATGTTAACATTCACATTGATAGGAGTGTAAAATTAGCCCGCGCCTTGTGCCTGCCTGAAACCCGCCCACGGCCCGTGGGCGGCCCGGGGCGGGCTCGGCCCGGCCTGTTGACAATGTGAATATTCACATTGACATGTTAACATTCACATTGATAAGAGTATAAAATTAGCCAGCGGCCTAGGGCGGGCCCGACCCGGCCTGTTGACAATGTGAATATTCATATTGACATGTTAACATTCACATTGATAAGAGTATAAAATTGGCCCGCGGCCCGGGGCTGGCCCTGCCCAGCCCGTTGACAATGTGAATATTCACATTGACATGTTAACATTCACATTGATAGGAGTGTAAAATTAGCTTGCGTCTCGTGACTGTCCAAAACCCACCCACGGTCCGGGCGGGCCTGGCCATTTTTTTTTAATTCTTTTTAATTTTTTCTACCAAAATTTTATTATTTTCCACAAAAACATACATTGCGCCTCGGGCGGGCTGGGCCTCGAACTGAGCCTTGAATGGGCCTTAAGCGGGCCGATGGGCCGGGGCAGGCTTCAAAGTGATGACCTAGGCCCTAACCTAGGGTCTCGGACATGCTCGGGTCCGGACCCAAACGAGCCTGCCCCGGGCCGTGGGCGGGCTTCGAGCAGCCCACGGGCCGTGGGCCAATTCTACATTCCTATCAATGTGCATGTTAACATGTCAATATGAATATTCACATTGTCAACGGGCCAGGCCAGGCCTACCCCGGGCCGCGGGCAAATTTTACATTCCTATCAATGTTAATATTAACATGTCAATGTGAATATTCACATTGTCACGGGTCGGACCAAGCCCGCCTCGGGCTGCGGTCTGGTTTCGGGCCGCCCACGGGCTGCAGGCCAATTTTACACTCTTATCAATGTGAATGTTAACATGTCAATGTGAATATTCACATTGTCAACGGGTCGGGCCCGCCCCGGCTCGCGAGCGAGCTTTTGGCTGCCCATGGGTCGCGGGCCAATTTTATACTCTTATCAATGAGAATGTTAACATGTCAATGTGAATATTCACATTGTCAACGGGCCGGACCGGGCCCGCCCCGGGCCGCTCACGGGCCGTGGGTGGGTTTCGGGCAGCTACGAGGCGCGGGCTAATTTTACACTCCTATCAATGTGAATGTTAGCATGTCAATGTGAATATTCACATTGTCAACGGGTCGGGCCAGGCCCGCCCCAGATCGCGGACGGGCTTGCTTTTGGCCGCCTATGGGCCGCGGGCTAATTTTATACTCTTATCAATGTGAATGTTAACATGTCAATGTGAATATTCACATTGTCAACGGGCCAGATCGGGCCCGCCCTAGGCCGTCCATGGGCTGCGGGCCGGTTTCGCGCCGCCACGGGACGTGGACCAATTTTACACTCATATTAATGTGAATGTTAACATGTCAATGTGAATATTCACATTGTCAACGGGCCGGTTTCGGGCAGCCTACGGGCCAATTTTACATTCCTACAAATGTGAATTTTAAAATATGAATGTTCACATCATAAAATTGCTAACCGTTCAAAAAATATTTATAAGGGTATCAAAATTAAATATAAGGGCATAAGTTTTCAAGAAAATAGTGTAAATCAAGAAAAAGGACTTTATGGAATAAAACTATACATACATAGGACTAAATGGGTTAAAAAATTCATTCATGAACTTCTTGGGTTAAAACACTTTTAAATGGGATTTATCAATAAAAATCCCATTAAAAAATTAAGGTATTATTTGGCATTTACTATAAAAGTATATTTTTTTTATCTTTTAATTTTTTTGGGGTTATAAAAAATTTAAAAATATAATTATTTAAATAATTTCAAATACTTTTTAAATTTAAAGTGAAAAATTTGTGCGTGAAATAAAAAAAAAAAAAAAAAATTTGACCCATTGCCATCTCTCCACTAGGTGTTCCTCGACCGCGAAATAATTTTTCATGTGTGGTGTGTTTAGGAAGCTTCCACGACACTCACTTAGTAGTCGTAGGATATGAAATCGTGTTGTTGAATTTTTAATAAATTCGAGATAATTTCAAAATACCTCGGATACGGCTTGTACTATTGCTACTCCTCTTGTACTGTCCCTCTTGTCGTAATCGCATGGGTGTGTGAGATAGAGTGAAGCTCAATATTCCTAATCCCATTTACACCCATGATGGTTATAAAAAATATAAAAAAAAAAAAAAAAATTAAGAGGGAATGTGATCAAAATAAACTTAAATCTATTTTTATGGCTTGTTTCGCATTCATAAATTAGAGTAGTTTTACATTTTGAATATGATTATATATAGTATTATTATGAATGTAAAGGCTAATATGCAACATATATAGTTTTAAATTAAAATTTATATTTTTAATTTTTAATAGCACATCTATTGAGCGCGCACACACACTCACTAGTATATATTATGTCAACCTTTTAAGGTTGTATTTGAATTATAAATTTTAGTATGAATTTAAAATGAAAAATGAAAAAAAAATATATAATATATTATATTTTATTCACATTTTATCTATTTATTTATTTTTAAATTTTTATCTAAATTTATAATTCAAACCCAAAAAAAAAAAAAAGAAAAAGAAAAAGAAAAGAAAAGAAAAGAAAAGAAGAAGAAAGTGTGTTGAAATAGTTGGTATGCATGCAGATCTAGATAGAAAGCTAACCTCTCATATGCCCTCTAGGATTTGCATCAATTAATGACCACAACTAATAATATTCCCAATCAGCTTCATTTGTGAATGCAACATGACAGTATACATAGAATATATATATATATATATATTAACATGCCATTTCATGGGTTATTATCATTTAGCTTGGATTTTTAATTGTACAGTCTTATTCTTTTGTTTGATTGATCATAAAGCAATTAGGCTTTCATTTTCAAATGATAAATATGTTTGCATGATATTATCTTCTCAAAAAAACAAATACCTTTGTATGCAATATTTCGATCAAAAAAATGCTCAATATTTAACAAGAAGAGTAATAATATACAAATAAATAAGGATAAATCACACTAAACTCCCTTAAAATTTAAGAAAAATATAATTAGTCCTATAAGTTTTACATAATTATACTAAGTTTCTTTTTAGTAAGGTTACAGTGATCAAAACTAATGCAGATGATAGGTGGATACTAAAATAAGCAAAACTAAATATACAATTTAGTAAAAAATAAATGACAATATTATTTTTTCATCTATACAACTCACGAATTACTGATGAAAAGAATACAAGTATTGTATGAATTGGAACTTTGAGGGATGTTGCATGTAATTATATCAAAAGTGTGAGACTAATTGTATTTTTTCTAAAATTCTAAAGAAACAAGTGTAATTTACCCAACAAATAAATTGTATAATTTATATACAATGACATGACAAATTTGTACTCATTCATTTCAAATCAAAATATCTATTTAAGTGGCTTGTTATTTGGAGAAATAATAGTATAGTGTCACAGTCAAACAAAATTTACAAATCAGTAAAAAACTTTATACACTTTAATAATTAAAATGATATACTTTTCCATGGTTGTGTAATTTTTTAAACTTGTCACAATTGTACTGTTATTTCAAATATGCCACTATCATGTTATTCCAGTGAGATTTTTCTGTATAAAATTTATGTTTATAAATTAATTTTCATAAAAAAATTCTATTATGGAGTGAACAAATAATTAAAATCTCATTGACCAAGGATGTAAATATAAGAATTTAGAGTGCTATATTGCTTTTAGGTTTGATCAAATAATGTTACTTTTGCCACCTTTCTAGCCAACAAACATTTGATTTTAGGTTCAAATTTAGAAAACAATTAAAGGTTGGATTATTAGGGCATCTCCAACATTTAACCTTTTTTTATTATTAAATTTGAGTAAAATTTCTATCTAATATCGTACGGTCCAATGGAGAGTCATCAAATCACCGGTCGACCAGCCAGTGTAATTTGCACAAAAATCTATAATATGTTACGGGCAATTTTTCACCCAAATAGTCGTCTGGTGATGTTGTATTACCTGCAATTCCAACGGCTCTGAACAGTAAATTAGTGAAAACTACAACCATCTTCAATTTGATGAAAATTGCAATATATTGTGGATTTGATCAAACAATTGGAGCAACAAAAAGATATTTTTTTTATCAAATTCAAATTTAATGAAATAAAAGATACTGGATTGAAGAGGATCTTAGTGATACGAAATATGTTGTGAAGACAAAAACAATACAAAAGGCCAAATTTAGTAGGGTTTTGTAGAGCAAATGATAAGACCTCTATCAAGTGATAGTTATTAAGTAATAGGAGGAGAGGGATTCTTTATCCCAAAATTTTAAAATTTCAATATTCTTATTTACAGGTGAATAATGTGGCGGGCCTTTTAAAAACTTGGAAGTTTTTTAAGCTGTCGCCTGGTAAAAAAAAATTTAGTCAGTTTTTTAGAGTTAAGGCATTTTTAATTTGGAATTAAAACGTTTGTTTGGAAGGAATTTTTTGATTTTTTGATTTTTTGATTTTTTATAAGAGAAAAAGTAAAATAATTATAATTTGGATATACACTACAAGAATTTTTACTTTTGGCGACTAAATTATTTGGCCGCAAAAGTAGTTGTCAAAAAATTATCGGTAAAGGTAATTAGCGACCAAAATTATTTTAGTCGCCAAATGTATACAATTCCCGACCAAAATTTTAGTCGCCAAAAGGTTGGACATTAAATTAAATTAGACTCTTTTCGGCGACCAAACTTTTAGTCGCCTAAAGTCGCACATTTTTAGCTACTAAAATTTTAGTCGGCAAAAAGTTCTTCTTTTGGCTACTAAAAATTTAGTCACCGAAAATCCCACATCTTTGGCTACTAAATTTTTAGTCGGCAAAGAATTCCTCTTTTGGCTACTAAATATTTGGTTGCCTAAAGTTCTACATTTTTTGCTACTAAAATTTTAGTCGGTAAAAGTGTTTTTATCCTTTAGTTTTTTGTTTTTAACTATGAAATATTTTAGTCGCCAAATGTTTAATTTTCTTTTAGCTACTAAACTTTTAGCTGCCAAATGTCTTTTTTTTTCTTCTTCTTCTTCTTTTTTTTTTTTTTTTTTTTTTCCGGCTACTAAACTTTTAGTTGCCAAATGTCTTTTTTTTTTTTTTTTGGCTACTAAACTTTTAGTCGCCAAATGTCTATTTTTTTTTTTTGCTACAAAACTTTTAGTCGCCAAATGTCTTTTTCCAATTTCTTTTTAGTTACAAATTGTTTAGTCGCCAAAAACATGATATTATGTTTTATCGCAAAATTATAATTTCTCCACAATCTGTCTATCTTCAATGCAACCTGTAATATGTATATAAACAAAATGATACATACTATCAATCATTCCACAATCTGTATCCATATACCAAAAATAAATAACTTTAAATGTCAAAATCCATACAAATCAACTATTGTCCAAACTAAAATAATAATTCCATAGTGTTAGAATAGTAGAGAGAGAGAGAGAGAGAGAGAGAGAGAAAATAATATGTATTATATTGAATGAATAATATTGAATGTATTCTATACAATAGAAGGCCTGTATATATAGGTTAAGAAAGAGCATCCTACTAGGAACCTAACTATGAGAAAGAATATCTTACTAGGAACCTAACTATGGCCATTCCTAAATATATCTAGGAAATCAATACCTAATATATCTAGGAATACCACATATACATTAGCTTCCCCCCTCAAACTCAAGGACGATAAACATCTTGAGTTTGGAGAGTGAAACTAAAATATGAAATAAAACTAAATAAAATAAAAAGTAAATAGATTGCAAAATTTGAACGGGAGCGCAAGGGTGCTTGAAATAGATCAAAGGCCGGAACTAAAGCCAGGAGACAGTTTGTGGTCGTGTCGGACCATTGTAGGAGCTAACTGGAATCAACATCAGGACAGTTTAGAGGGGTCATGCCGGACCGATGTAGGAGCTAACCGGAATCAGTGTTGGGACAGTTTAAAGGGGTCATGTCGGACCGATGTAAGAGCTAACCGGAATCAGTGTTGGGACAGTTTAAAGGGGTCATGTCGAACCGATGTAAGAGCTAACCGGAATCATTGTCGGGACAGTTTAAAGGAGTCATGCCGGACCGATGTGGAGAACTGAATGTTGAACCAACAAGCGTGGTACACACATAACTTATAACGTGGTGCAAAATGATGATGGCAACAGATAACTGATTGCGCCAGGAGGTGGCTTGGATTGTGCGCCAGGGGGCGACTTTGGTGGTGCGCCAAGGAGACGTTTTAGAGAATGTGCCAAAAGGAGGCAGCTTAGAGAGTGCGCCAAAAAGAGACGGCTTAGGTAATGCGCCAATGGGGCGGTTTAGAGAGTGTGCCAAATGAGGCAGCTTAGATGGTGCGCCAATAAGACGGCTTAGAAAGTGCGCCAAAAGGAGGCAGCTTAGGTAGTGCACCAAAAGGAGGCAGCTTAGGTAGTGCGCCAAGGGATGACTTAGGTGGTTTGCATGGTGTATAATCATGTTCACCATGATATAGGTATAATACCCCTCCTCAAGCTCAAATAGGTTTGAAGATAGAAACCTATGTGAGGTTGAAGCAGAAGGAAAGACAGAGTGGAGCAGAAGCATAAAAAAAAATTTTAAAAAATAAAATATAATAGAGATATTTGGGGTAGGAATAAGCCAGCAGATAGAGGAAGAGATCACCACGAAATAATACTGAAAGGAAAACATGACAACGGAATAGGTTGAGGTCCGACGGGCGGCCAAGGCGAGGCTGCCGCCCGTCGGTGAAGCGAAATTACTAGGTACTTAACCTAGCTCTGATACCATGTTAGAATAGTAGAGAGAGAGAGAGAGAGAGAGAGAGAGAGAGAGAGAGAAAATAATATGTATTATATTGAATGAATAGTATTGAATGTATTCTATACAATAGAAGGCCTGTATATATAGGCTAAGAAACAATATTCTACTAGAAACCTAACTATGGCCATTCCTAAATATATCTAGGAAATCAATACCTAATATATCTAGGAATACCACATATACATTAACACATACAAAATATATCATACAAAAATCAAAGCCCTCTGTATACAAAAAATACGTTTACTACTAAGCGAAATTACCATTTGGCATGATACAAATTACCATCGTAATCTGTACGACGACAAAAGGTGATATATATACCACGACAAAAGTTTTCTATAGGCCATGACAAAACGTCCTATATGTACGCCGACAAATGGTATATATGTACCACGACAGAAGGTGATTTATGTACCACGACAGTCATTATCTGTTGATTGTCAAAAGCTTTCTGTATCAATAATAATGAATTACACAAAAGCTGAGGACAACAAAAGTATTATATTAGTTCTACACAAAAGTGAAAATTCTTCTCCATACACCAATATGGATTATCCACAGGTCCATGTAACAAAGCCATCTATAAAGAAAAACAAAAAACGAAACATTAGAATTTGTTACAAAATATCAATTCAGTCAGTCATATGGAACATGTTCTAACATGCATTTAAGGTAGAACAATCAAGAAATGTCTTCTTGGAAATAAAAGAAAGTATATATATATATATGTATCATGCAATATTTATTCCAACCAACTGCACAAACAATGTAATATGTAATTTCTTCGTCCTATAAATATATAAAGGCAATTATTAGAATATGTAGATGTTATTTTCATAAAGTTGTCGCTTTTTAAACTAAGTGTTGCAAGCTTTTCGACTAAGTGTAAAGCGTATTCGGGGGCTGTTATGAATTTTCGCCCCCGGAAAGCTCTTTTTCAAGTAAGTTTAGGGCGTATTCGACTCTAACTCCCAACCTACGGGGTCTGAATTACGTTTTGTTAGTTCTCACAAGTCCTATTTCTTATGGCAAAGCTATTCATGTGAGCCACACGGTCGTTTGGGGGCTATTTTGAATTTTCGCCCCCGAAACGCCATTTTTTGACTAAGTTTAGGGTGTATTCGGCTCTAACTTCCAACCTACGGGTCCGGATTACATTTTGCCAGTTGTCACAAGTTCTATTTGTCATGGGGGAACTGTCCGTGTGAGTCACACAGTGGTTCGGGGACTGTTTAGAATTTTCGCCCTCAAAACGCCTTTTTTCGACTAAGTTTAGGGCGTATTCGACTCTAACTCTCAACCTACGGGTCCGAATTACGTTCCTTTAGTTCTCATAAGTTGTATTTGTCATAGCAAAGCTATCTGTGTGAGCTACACGGTCATTCGGGGGCTGTTTTGAATTTTCGCCCCCGAAACGCCCTTTTTCGACTAAGTTTAGGGCGTATTCGGCTCTAACTCCCAACCTACAGGTCCAGATTACATTCTGTCAGTTCTCACAAGTTGTATTTGTCATGGCGAAGCTATCCGTGTGAGCCACACGGTCGTTCAAGGGCTGTTTGAATTTTCGCCCCCAAAATGTCCTTTTTCGACTAAGTTTACGGCGTATTCGGCTCTAACTCCCAACCTACAGGTCCAGATTACATTCCGTTAGTTTTACAAGTCCTATTTGTCATGGGGGAACTATCTGTGTGAGCCACACGGTGGTTCTGGGGCTGTTTTGAATTTTCACCCCCGAAACGCCCTTTTTCTACTAAGTTTAAGGCGCATTCGGCTCTAACTCCCAACCTACGAGTCCGAATTACGTTCCGTTAGTTCTCATAAGTCCTATTTGTCATGAGAAAGCTATCCGTGAGAGTCACATGGTCGTTCGGAGGCTGTTTTGAATTTTTGCCCCTGAAAAGCTCTTTTTCAAGTAAGTTTAAGGCATATTCGACTCTAACTCTCTACCTACGGGTCCGAATTACGTTCCGTCAATTCTCACGAGTCCTATTTATCATGGAGAAGCTATCCATGAGAGCCATACAGTCATTCGGGGGCTGTTTTGAATTTCCTCCACCGAAACGCCCCTTTTCGACTAAGTTTAGGGTGTATTCGGCTCTAACTCCCAACCTACGGGTTCGGATTACATTCCGTCAATTGTTACAAGTCCTATTTGTCATGGGGGAATTGTCCATGTGAGTCACACGGTGGTTCGGGCACTGTTTAGAATTTTCGTCTCCAAAACACCCTTTTTCGACTAAGTTTAGGACGTATTCGACTCTAATTTCCAACCTTCGAGTCCGAATTATGTTTCGTTAGTTCTCACAAGTCCTATTTGTCATGGCGAAGCTATTCGTATGAGCCACACGGTCGTTCGGGGTTGTTTTGAATTTTCGCCCCCGAAACGCTCTTTTCTAACTACGTTTAGGACATATTCGGCTCTAATTCCCAACCTAGGGGTCCAAATTACGTTTCGTCAGTTCTCACAAGTCCTATTTGTCATGGCGAAGCTATCTGTGTCAGCCCCATGATCGTTCGGGGGTTGTTATGAATCTTTGCCCCCCGGAAAGCTCTTTTTCGAGTAAGTTTAAGGCGTATTTCGCTCTAACTCGCTACTTACGGGTCCAAATTACGTTCCGTCAGTTGTCACAAGTCTTATTTGTTATGGAGAAGCTGCCCGTGAGAGTCACATGGTCGTTCGGGGGCTGTTTAGAATTTTCGCCCCCGAAACACCCTTTTTCAATTAAGTTTAGGACGTATTCGGCTCTAACTCTCTACCTATGGGTCCGAATTACGTTCTGTTAGTTGTCACAAGTCCTATTTGTCATGGGGAAGCTTTTTGTGACAGTCACACGGTCGTTCGGGTGCTGTTTAGAATTTTCGCCCCCAAAATGCCTTTTTTTGACTAAGTTTAGGACATGTTCGGCTCTAACTCTCTACTTATGGATCCGAATTACGTTCCGTCAGTTGTCACAACTCTTATTGGTCATGAGGAAGCTGTCCATGAGAGTCACACGGTGGTTCAGGGGCTGTTTAGAATTTTTGCCTCCTTAATTCCCTTTTTCGGTTAAGTTTAAGGCGTTTTCGCCTCTAACTCCCAACCTACACGTGCTAATTACATTCCGTCTATTATCATAGGTCCTATTTGTCATGAGGAAGCTGGTTGTGACATCCGTACAGTAGTTCAGGGGCTGTTTTGCATTTTCACCTCCTTAACGCCTTTGTTTGAATAAATTTTAATAAAGAAAGCTACATAGGTTTGTCTCTAGGTATCCAATTCCTTTAATTTAACCTGATATCCAAGTACATTACAAAATATTTCTATTTCTTAACAAATTTCATTTATTTTCTAGAATAGAATGGTGTGCACAATATGCCATAAAGCATTTTGTTCATATTTTCTGTATAGTTCTATCGGAAAGATAGAAAAACTTCTCAACTAGTTTGAGAAAATCCTACAAGACCAAATGCCACATATATAAGGAAACTACTACATCTAACCATCACTAACAGGTAACTATCTTGTTGAATTCATAATTCATTTTCTTTTAAGGTTAGTATATCAGACTAGATTGCATTGCAACATATCAATAAACCCACGCTGAAGTCTTGTTACAAAGTTCTATATATCTGTGAGTTGCTAAATTGATAAACTTCTGTAGATCCTAACAAGGAGGAAATGAAATTTAAGATTTGATTGATTAGAGGAACTTACTAGTGTTATCTCAAATTGTTCACCAGAGTTCCCCAAGACAAAGATGTGCTCAACTTTGGTCTCATGTTTCAACTTGAGAAAAGCCCACAGGCAAACAAAGTTATCAACAACCTTGATATAAGAAGGAACATTATTAAAGAGACAAACCAAAATCAAAATGCAAACGTGAAGTTGTTTAAATGGATGCCCAAGTGGAGTGGTCAATTGAAATGATAAAAGCAGCTTTTGTAGATGGTTTGTTGATAACGAAAGAGCAGTCTCTCCAGCTAAATCTAGCATGAAGAAAAAGCATAGCATGGTGCAAATTTTAATCTGCTGAAGTAAAAAATATAATGAATAACAATATTAATACAAAAAAATTACACATAAAGATCAATAAGTCGTATTTATTTTGATTGTAGTAGAAGCATTTTTCTCACACCAAATATCACATTCGAAGTTTGAAAAGTCTTAATCACAAACCTCAAAAAAAATCAGTAGGGAGATGAAAAACATGGGGATCTTTAGATCAATAGGAAATGACAATAATAAATATAATTATCTCAAATACAAAAACAAAATTGCCTACGTTGACACTCTTTGGCCATGCATCCAAGAAATGGACATCATTTTCTTGATCAAACTTGAGTTCTTGCATCAAAGCAATTGACAAGATCATTAGGATACAAGTTAGGAAAATTATGGTCATGAGCATCTGATAACGCCCTTTTTCAGTTAAGTTTAATGCATTTTCTGCTCTAACGTCCAAATTACGTGTGCTAATTACATTTCGTCTGTTGTCACAGGTCTGAATTACATTCTGTCAGTTGTACAAGTCCTATTTGTCATGGAGAAACTATCCATGTGAGCCACACAGTGGTTCGGGGGCCGTTATGAATTTTTGCCCCCGGAAAGCTCTTTTTCGACTAAGTTTAGGACGTATTTGGCTCTAACTCTCTACCTACGGGTCCAAATTACATTCCGTCAGTTGTCACAAGTCTTATTTGTCATGGGGAAACTGTTCGTGTGAGCCATAAGGTGGTTCGGGGGCTTTTTAGAATTTTCGCCCCCGAAACGCCCTTTTTCAACTAAGTTTAGGGCGTATTCGGGTTTAACTCTCTACCTACCAGTCTGAATTATGGTTCGTCAGTTGTCACAAGTCCTATTTGTCATGGGGAAACTATCCGTGAGAGCCACATAGTGGTTTGGGAGCTGTTTTGAATTTTTGCCCTTGAAATGGCCTTTTTCGAGTAAGTTTAGGGCGTATTCGGCTCTAACTCCCTACCTACGGGTCCGAATTACATTATATAACCCGAGTTTTTCTTAAGCGCAAGATTATTAATAGTTCCATTATTTTAATACAAGAACTCAATGCCTTCTCTCTTTTCTTTTATTTTCTTGTTCTTTTTAATATTTTTTCTTAAATTGTCCAAACACATCCTGAGGTAGCTCAAGAATAGGTTACTACGCCAATAAACCTGACATTTAAACTTTTAGTCTTAAGTTATTAATAAAATTAGTAACTTATTGACAAGAATAAATGCTCAATAATTGTTTAACTTAAACCACAATTACAAGATTCAACACATTAGAGAATCTCACATTAAGAGTTGTTGACCATTTTGCAGCCCATGAAGAAATATAGTACAGATGGAAAAGGACATTCAGCTCCATAAAAAAGGCTAAAAAGAAAAGAAAAGAAAAGTGAAGCAAAGAAAAGCATATGAGATTGAAGTGAAGAATGCAGAAGAGGAACATCCCATGAAGATCTAATGGAATCTGAGGACAAAGACATCTAATAGGCTAACACAATCACCTCTAATGTAAAGTGTTTTAAAAAAAGATGATTTTTACTGTCTGTTCAATCATTTGTGGTTAGGGAAGAATTACTTTGACTAAGAATAATTACTGTCTAGTATGTTGCATTCAATGGTCATCATGGTGATGAAAGTTAAAAGACCAGTTGGCCCCGACCTTTTTTACATTTTCCAAAACTTGACATTTATTGACCCCATCCTTCTTTAGAACAGGGAACATAATCTTCTGGCAACCTATTCAGGTCATAATGTATCTCATAATCTCATAATGTTCTGCAAGACACTCTTCTACAATCTATTAACTCTTAAAATACCTTGCCTTTTAGTGTAGACATTAGGATTTTTATGAGATACAAACGAAGATTCTTTTGCTCGGTCACCTTTTTAACACAGCAACAAAAAATAGTACATTCAAGGGGTGGTAAATAAGCCAAACTGAGTTTAGTATTGAGCATGCTTGAGCTCTGGTTGAGAATGTAACATTGCAAGATGGGGTTTATCTTGAAAGTGCCTGATTACAATCTACTAACTATTTCACATGTGACTTATCAAAATATCATTGGCTTAAAGACTGGATTAACACCAGATTTGGGGTGTAAGACCTTGCAGTCTTTGGATTTGTTATCTGATGCTGGATCGTTGTTGTCGTTGCTTAAAGCACCAAAGACTTGTACAAATGTGCTGCTTCCTAATCTTTAAGAAGCGATGTCTAACCATTTTGTTATTGCCATCATCCTCACTTTGAAAAAGTTGTACTTTGAACTATGTACTGTGTAAATTGTATTGCCTAATATATGTATTTGAATTTGAATGTCAGACTGGGGTCTGAAATAATTTACCATGACTTATTGTTTATGATAGATCAGTCAATTTGCCTATTTACTTGAATTTCTTTACAAATTTCACCCCACTTAAGGGCTCTGCAAGTTTTGGACATCTCATGGTTGAGCTTTCGAAGTTTTTACTGTGACAATGATCCCATAACTATTTGCCAATCTTAAATATGTTTTGGACCATTTTTTTGTTTTTTTTGTTTTTTGAACTAGTTTTAGATTGTTATTTTCTGTGGCCATTTTTTGAGGGACTGGAAACCTACATAGATACATGCATACATACAAGTCCTATTTGTCATGGGGAAGCTGTTCGTGAGAGTCACACGGTGGTTCGGGGGCTGTTATGAATTTTCGCCCCCGGAAAGGTCTTTTTTCGACTAAGTTTCAAGTGTATTCAGCTGTAACTCCCAACCTACGGGTCCGGATTACATTCCGTCAGTTGTTACAAGTCCTATTTGCCATGGAGAAAATTTCCGTGTGAGCCACATGGTGGTTCGAAGGCTGTTTTGAATTTTCACCCCGGAACACCTTTTTTCGACTAAGTTTAAGGCGTATTCGGCTCTAACTCCCAATTTACGGGTCCAAATTACATTCTGTCTATTGTCACAAGCCCTATTTGTCATGGAGAAGCTGTCCGTGACAGCCATACTGTGGTTCGGGGGTTGTTTTGAATTTTCGACCTCGAAACGCCATTTTCTGACTAAGTTTAAGGCGTTTTCGGCTCTAACTCCCAACCTACAGGTCCGAATTACATTACATCTGCTGTCACGGGTCCTAATTGTCATGGGAAAGCTGTCCGTGACGGCCACATGGTGGTTCAGGAGTTGTTTTAAATTTTTGCCCTCGGAACGCCCTTTTTCGACTAAGTTTAAAGTGTTTTCGGCTCTAACTCCCAACCTATGGGTTCGAATTATATTCTATCAGTTGTCACAAGTCCTATTTGTCAAGGGGAAACTATCTGTGAGAGACACACGGTGGTTCGGCTCTCCCAACCTATCGGTCGGAATTACTAGCACAGCTTGTACAACAACTTGTGAAGATTTATGTTAAACCATATATAGTTGAGTTTTGAAAAAGATTACAAAGGAGTCCAGTGACACAAAGATGAACAT
This sequence comes from Camellia granthamiana, assembly GCA_036172215.1. Taxonomy (NCBI): domain Eukaryota; kingdom Viridiplantae; phylum Streptophyta; class Magnoliopsida; order Ericales; family Theaceae; genus Camellia; species Camellia granthamiana. Next base: position 15,660,596 of record CM069903.1, on the reverse strand, counting down.
AAACTTCGAATAAAAAACGTGAACCGTCACCTAGAGTAACAGATGGACAACAAGATGAGCAAAAGAATACTTATTAATTGAGTTTTGAAAAATTGAAAAGAAGATGCTTAAATAGTTACTACAAATATATCCACTGCCCATGTCAAACTAATTTTATTATTCATGAGGCATTGAGGAACACTTTAATCATAACATAATAATTAAGCACTCAAGTAATCTTCTCCAAGTAGTTGGGATTTCTGCTTGTGTCTATTTATGAAAATGAAAATGAATTTTAATAAACAAGATTAGATCAATGTTATTGCCCATCAAAATTAGAAGCAGAGTCTACTCATTAGAAGCATACCTCATATCCTATCCAAGCAACTGAAGCAATCACTGTTCCTGCTAATGCATTTGAGAACTTTCTATAAATATCCAACTTGACACAACTCCTCTTTGCCTGGATAGAGAGAAAAATATCATTATACAAATTCTATGAGAATGAAAATAGTAAAGTTGCTCTAATGGAAAAATAATTTAATGTTGCAACTAATCAGTTCCCCAAATTCTACCTATCCCCATGAAAATGGTACTAAAGAAGCCCTCTTGATGATGTTAACAAAGCTTTATTTTGTCTCGTGATTCCTTTTGCAAATATAGTGTGATGGTTAACATCTACATTTAGCAGGCCTTTGTTTCAACTAGAAAAGTTTAAAAATTTTAAAATTTTACACTTAATAATGGAGAACTTGAAGACATATTTGTAAGATCCTAAAAATGAACAAGGGAAAGTACCAAAGCAACGCATGTAAATGCTAGTCATATCCATTAATCAATGGGAGCCAAATCAAATGATATAGAAAATATATAGATGTCAATACAACTTTTTAAAGAAAAAAAGTAGTCTCAAACTCCCAAAACTTGTTCAAGTGCTGCTACCTAAAAAAGACAAGAACAAGACCTTTAAGAACAAGTGAGACAAACTCCCAAAACTTGATTGGCTCCATATTAGTTACAAAATATGCTTGCAAAACCAGCATGATATTTTAAATTTGTCAATTAAAGCCCTTCAAATTCAAAAAATGTCATTGCCCAACTTATGGGCAAATTACATAACAAAGCTTGACTATGCCATGTGTCACGACCCGCTCTCCGTACCCAAGGGTTAAGCATCGTGATGGCCAGTAACTGAAGTTACCTACGACCAATTTTTGAACAAATCAATAAACGCGAGCGGAAAAATCTTTAAAGGAGGGTACCAAAATAATCATTGGAGTTTCTCTTTTTATTACAAAATGTATTGACCAAAAAGGCCGATATTTATATAAACATATCATAAAAGTGCTGTGTGTGTCTATTCTGCAGCCCCGCATCTAAGACTTTCCAAAAGCTATTTCTGAATTGCATTGTTTCCTAAAAATTGGTAAACAGCTATAAGCACATGACAGAGTGAGAAATATTATGCCAAGAGTATCAGGGACACAAAATAACCATGGATAGTTATGTAACTAAAATATTTAAAATAACTTAGTCTGAACAAATAATCATTTAAGTGGTAAAACTGAGATTATGTAAATATATAACCATAACCACGGTATCGAACAGAACGGAACAGAAGTCACAGGAATGATAGTCAGAACAGAAATACGGATTCAAGAGGTGGCTTGTACGGATTATAGAGGTGGCTCCCACAATAATATAGCACTTATTTCCGCACAGCACTTTGCTCCGCACAGAACAGAAGTCAATGGATCCATGACAATAGAGGGCCACAAAGTGGTCAAACAGAGGCCGATGGTTATTTAAGTCCCCAAGGCGTGGGACTCCCGTGGTGGTACTTACAAAACATAATTGCTTATAAGGTCATTGTCAAATATTCTCTAAAATATAAACAAACATATCCATGGGTTTCATTTTAACAAATAGAGTTCATAAATTAATCCACGTAATTGAAATATTAATATAGTTTATAATAATTTATAAAACATAATTTGTATAAAATAAATATGGTAAGTCAAAACATACGTAAAATATATTATGGTAACTCAAGGTATAATATAACTTACCTTAAATGTAATACCTTACTCTTCTTTTCCACTACCAAAGACTCTTTCGACTTCCATTATTTTCTTTCTCTCTTCTTCGTTTCCTTTCCTTCCTTTCTCTCTTCTTTTCCTTTCTTTCTCTCTTCTTTTCCTTTTTTTTCCCATACCACTGATCACCTCCTCCCTATTTATAGGGAGGTAAGAACGTGGCCCGCGTATCTTCCCCAGATTTGATTCATAAACTATATAGATTTATAGTTATCTTTAATAAATATTTAAGATAATTACACTTTGGCCCAGTTTTCTAATATAATTATATAAATAAATTAATCCTTAATTAAATTACACTCTATCGTATACCAATAGAAAATTATTTAGTTATTTTATTACCACACCCATTATTATTATTATTATTTATTTAATAATATATTATCACATACAATCATAATATTAGTATAAAATTTAAGGGACAACTTAAAATTTTGAGTTGTTACACCATGTTCTTTTTTATTATTAATAAATTGTTGTACTTAACTATTATCTACTTGCCACTAATTTATGACTTTCTTGGGTTCTTAATCCATAATTTCAGCATTAAGTGACATTGGTCCCTTTAGGTATCAATTCCAATAATAAGACACATTGCCTCTACACCATTTCAGCACTTAAAAAAACAATAACAAGTCATATGATGGTTCCAGCAACTAATGAATATCAAGATGGTAGGACATCCTTCCTTGTGGATACATCTAATTAATATCAAGATTCAAAGACACAAAAGCAATCTAAAAGGAATGAGAACTAGATAAAACTAAATTAGAAGTAGTAAATAAACTAGTGGAACATTTTAGAGCTCGTATACCTTTATAACAAGTTCAAAGTAACCAACAAGTTCACCTTGACTATCCTTTCCTCTGTCTGAGAAAACAATGAAATTAAGAATAATAAACTCATATATTTGGGCAAGAGTGTTTATATATATATATATAATTCAACATTAAATTCGTTCATTTGAAATCCTTCAATCTAAACATAACCTGAATTTATTTGGACAAGATATAGTGATTCAAATTATACAATTCTAAACCCTCGTCATCCAATCTTTAAACAAATATGAGAATTAATTTATGTATACAAATTTACTAACACACACTAATACATAGCAGATAAAATTCAGAGGCCTATTGAAACGAATGACCAAATTAGGGTCCATCAGTTTCTTGGGGTTTTTTTTTTTTTTTTTTAATATTTAAATTGTAGGGTACAACAACTTTGTTTTCACCAACAATCGCATAACCAAGATCAAGAAATTATCTCTGAGGTTCAATCCAAGTTGAAATTCAACAAAAGAAATGATTAACAATCTAAAAGGGGCTCCAAAAAAAAGAGTATTTCACAAGTAAAAATACAAAAGAATGAAACAAAAAAGTGAATCAAACAATACACTCATGAGTAGGCAATCTAAGAAATAAATTGTTTGTGAAAACATTGTTTGTGATGCAGTTGCACTGTTGTATAAAGATTAACATGCTCTATTTTGTATATCAATCAGCACAAGTATTGCTAACAGTGTAGTCATCCAGGAAACGGGTATTTCTGTAATTTTTTTTTTCTTGTTTCAACATACAAGCTTATGAGGAATCCATAAAATGTACAGCTAATTAACCGAGTAAAACCCTAAATCAACAGATCTGGGTTTCAGAAAAGGAGGAAACTATGGATCAGTCTAAATCAACACGAAATTAAACACTAAATCTACAATCAGAAAAGGGGAAAACAGAGGATGGGAGAGAGAGAGAGAGAGAGAGAGATAAACAGAGAGAGACTCTGAGCGAGAGAGTGAGAGCGAGAGATAGAGACACACACACACACAGACAGATGGAGAGCAAGAGAGCGAGCTGAAGAGACTGAGAGAGAGCAACTGCGATCTGTGTTTGTGGCGGTGGTGATTTTCGGTGGTGGCAGTGGCCATGCCAACATCCTCCGTACGGTGGGTTGCAGTGAAGTGATTTCGTGTGAGGTTTGGTGGTGAGATAGTCTAGGTGTGAGAGATTTTGAATATCGTTTTTGTCTAACAGAGGAAGTGCAGGCAGCCAAAAATTGTTTCCTTCCCTAAACTTTTACCATTTTTAGTGACTAAATCAATGTTTTGTTGGCAAATGCAATATATATCCCCACTATTCTATTTTGTAGCCGAAGATAAATTAACGGTGACTAACTTTTTAGTCGCCCAAAGTATTTTTGGCGACTAAATATAATTTTGGTCGGTAAAAGTTAACAAATGCCGACTAATCTTTTTGGTCACCAAAGAGTTACCATAAGAATATGCTTATTATTTGATGACTAAAATTTATTTTGTCGGCAAAACATAATATATGACAACTAAAAAAAATTTAATAGCCTAAAATATAGGCTTACGGTGACTAATACGATTTTTAGTCGCCAAAAGTGAACTTTTTGCCAACTAAAACTAAATTTAGTCGCCAAAAATTAATATTTGTTGACTAAAAAATTTTAGTAGCTAAATCCTAAACCAAAACCGACTAATAAATTTTTTAGTCGCCAAATGTGATACTTTTGGCGACTAAAATACTTTTAGTCGCCAAATTTCGTCGCCAAAAGTGTAAATTCTTGTAGTGATAATATTTTATCTTATTAATTTATTTAACTTATTTTTATCTTTTGTGTTTTTTAATTTCAATTGAGATAGCCAAACGATACCTAAGTAGCTTGCAATTTTTAAAATTTTAAGAAGAATTGAAGCATTTAGCTTTGGTTATGTGCACTAGCTTAATACTTGTATTTGTTATTTGAAATGAAGAAAGCCCTGTATTCATTATTTGAAATGAATTAATTTCATAATTAAGTTGATTTAAGCAATCAATACTTGTATTTGTTTTGAACTACGAAAATGAATCCACTAATAAGTTTGGAGAATTTTAAATTTTTTGCAATTTTGATCGGTTACACTACTATATTATCAATAATTTAGGATAAATTACACTTATCTTTCATGAAATTTAAAATATATATATATAATTAGTTCCACACTTTTGACATAATTATATTAACCTCCCTAAAAGTTTTAATTCGTATAATATTTTTTTTATCAGTAATTAATTAGTCATATGAATGAAAAAATGAATATCATTATCTATTTTATACTAAAATGTATATTTGTCTTTATTTATTTCAGTGTCTACTAACTATTGACATTAGTTTCAATCGCTTTAATCATACTAAAAGAAAAGTTAGTGTTATTATATCAAAAGTGTAGAATTGGTTGTATTTTTTTAATCCTCAAAGAAGGTGTTGATTTACCCATAAACTTAGGCCTCGTTTTAAGAAGGAAATATTTTAGCCAGAAAATCAAAAAGTTACTATAAGTTGTCACACTACTTTCTCTATTTTTTTGTATAACTTTTCATAAAAAATCAAAAAATTAATAAAATAGTCTGTTTCCGAACAAGGCTTTAATATTATTGTTAGATCTCGAATTTGTTAAGGAAAATAAGCATGATAAGGAAGTGAAGTTATTTGGCCTGTTTGGGAAGTGGGTTTAGGGGTTTTTTTAGGCTAAAATTCAAAATAAGACAAAATAAGTTAAAATAATTAACAAGACAAAATGTCACATCAAATTTATAATTATTTTATTTTTTCTTTCACAAACATTACATCTAATTAAAAAAAATTTAACCATCTTTCTAAATACAAAAATTTTGACATACTAAAATAGCCAAAAACTAAAATAACCTACTAAAATAGCTAACTTCCCAATCGAGGCCATATTCTATAAAAATATTTGTTGTGATCATAGATTATGTTTTGAAAAATATATCCATTTCATTTCCCATCTTCTCACCCAACAAAACATAAAATTTATTGGGTAAATTACATTGACATCCCTTAAGGTTTCTATTTAATATATATACCCCTGATGTTTCAGAAATTATACTGATCCCCTGTCAGTGTTTGTCTATTAACAGATCCAAAGATAAATTTGAATAAACTTTAGAGCATCCATAATGGAATAACTAAAAAAGTGTGTTATATGACAAAAAAGGATAAAATTGGGGCCCAAAAATGTGTGTTAAGATGTTTTAAGAGTTTGTTAATTTTAAAGAGTGAGTGGTGGTGCAATGTATGTGTTAAGATGTGTGTTAAGAATATATATATATATATATAAACAATAAATAAAATAAATAATAATTGAAAAGTGCAGTGGGCCCCACCCCACTGCACTATCAGTGCCCCTCTCTCTTTCTCGGGTAAATTACAAATACACCTCATGAGATTTGATTAAAATACGAATCACTCCCTGTAATTTTGAAAATTACATTCCACCTCCTGAAATTTCTAATTTCATAACAAATCGCTCATTTTATTAACAAATCATCAAGTCAATTAATAATTTTTAATGATGTTAAAAATATGTTTCAATTAATAATTTAGGTAATTTTATTATTGTATAGGAGAACAATCATAAATTTTATTTTGTTAGTTAATTTTGTTAAATAAATTTTTTTAATAATAGGGTATTTTTAATTTTTCAAATCATAGGAGGCAATTTGTATTTTAAGCAAATCTCAGGAATTGTATTTGTAATTTATCCCACTTTTTCTCTCTCTCTCTCCCTCCCTCCTTTGCTTGTTGACACAGTCAGCCATAAAAAAAAAAAAACAGTCGGTCGCCTAAAAAAACTCTGCAATTTTTTTTTTACTTGAAGGTCCGGACGTCCGGGAGGACGACCAGCCAGACGACCCCACGGCACTTCCGACGTTCCCCTCTCTCTTTCTCTCCCTGACTAAAATGTTAGCCACAGTTAATAAAGAAGTTAACAATTGACACTAACACAACCCGCTAACATACTCCTTAACACTTCCATTGTAAAGACAAAAGTTACTGTAGCTCTTCCCAATTTTGGCCACTGAAACTAGCATATTCACAATATATCCATTGTGGATGCTCTTAATACTCTCAATGAGGATATGAATTTACCATTATGCCTTATCTCCTTTTTTTTTCCTCTCTTGATTTCCTACTTTCTTTTTTTTATTCTTCTCTCACTTAACCTTTTCTCTCTCGTCTCATCATACATCCTCACCATGACCACCTCCTCCCTGTCACACATCCATCATAACCAGACCATACAAAACTCCATCACTAATGCCAATAAAAAAAATATCATTAAAATATGCTCTCTCACATCTTTAAGAAAAGAGGGAATGATTTTCAGAACGTATATTATGTCTCCAGAAGTTGGCTATCAAAAATCTAACAAGAATCTTCTGTTCTTAAAAATTTATATTTCTATGTCTCAAATTACTCATAATTATTAAATAATTTTAAAATTTTAAAATCTCAAGACATATCTAATAATTATGAGTGATTTAAAACATAAAAATAGAAATTTTTAGAAGAGGGGATCTTTGGGATCAAAAATCATAACACTGACTATTAAATTTTTTTTTTTTTACTTCATGTTGCATTTATAACAAAGTCAGAACCTTTAGCTCTTCCAACCATGTAGTTCCATGTATAATTGATGACCACCAATTAATTACCTTAAATATTACCTCAAAATGGCAATTGATTGGAAGTTGTTTTCTTTTCAGAATTTAAAAATGTTTAACATATCTCGAATTTCAATCTCTTAAAAAGCCATAATTCCCATTTGTCAGCATCCATCACCCACCCATTTGTTAACCACCATGCCCGCAACCAGTTGGGAATTTCATCAAATAGCTGGAACTCAACAATAAGAGTAGGAAAAAGAGAGGGTCTGTCCAGGAAAGGGAAAAGAGAAAGAGGAGAAACAAGAAAAAAGTATAAATGGAAATAAAGTTTCCACACATGGAACTCCATACTGCAACCCCTCCCATCCATCAGTGCATCTATTTTCCTCACCTAGACCTCCACTTGCAACACCACATACCAAATACCTAGACCTACTTGAAAATCTCAGCAATCCATGATGCAAAGAATTAAATTAAGTTTGACCCTTGTACATCAGGTGTTATTGATGGGGTTGAGAGGTTACAGATATGGGCGATGGTGTGGCTGGAGTGGGGTGGGGTGGGCAGAGGTGCAGATGTGAGCGAAGTTGAGAATGCAGTGATGCTGGAGTAAAGTGATGAAGTGATGGATGAAGGAATGAGTGGTGATAAGTGGTGAGGTAATGGTTAGATGGAGAAGAAAGAAGAGGAGAGTTGGACCCATATTACAGAGAGTTTGGAATGGCAGAGACGGGAAAGACGGAAAAATTGGTTTGATAATCTTAAGGGCAAAATTGGCATTACAAAAAATATTGTTGTTGACATCAAGTCTGTTAAGTTAACTAGCGGATGCAATTGTTTACCCCAGAAAGGGAATGTAATTTTCAAAACTTGAAGGGAAAATATGTATTAAGTTCAAACCTCAAGGGGTGTTATTGTAATTCACCCAAATTTATTTATATAGACGGTGTTCGTTTTTATTTTTATTTTTATGCCAATGGCACTGGTGTCTATTTTAACAACATGAAATTTTAATTAAAAAGGTTACTACAGACAAATTTAATAAATTTTAATCAATATTTTTGTACAATTTTTTTTTATATAAAAAATAAAAAATCATAAAAAAAATAATAGAAATTGATCAATAAATCTCATATTTTAGACTTGTAATTTATATAGTTCCATATTTTTTCTTATGATTCATTTAATCATTTTAAATGTGTAATGACTTATTTACCCGCTACATTGGAGTGTCACATTTAGAAAAAGTACACTATAGAATTTTTTAATATCACATTATACCTGCCACGTTAGAGTGTCACATTTAAGAAAAATACACTAAAGAATTTTTAATTTTTTTAAAGTGTCACATCATACTCGCCACGTTGGAGTGTCACATCATACCTATCACATTATCACGTTTGAGAAAAATATATTAAGGAGTTTTTATTATTTTTTTTGGAGTAAAAGTTTTGGAATGTTACATCATATCTGTCACGTTGTCACATTTTAAAAAAGTATACTAAAGAGTTTTTAATTTTTTTGGAGTGCCACATTATTAGAGTGTCATATTAATACCCGCCACATTAGAGTATCATATCATATATGTCACATTAATAAAAGGATATAACTGTCTATTAAAACACTATCAAAATAAAAAATAGGACTATACGGAAAGAAATTCTTCATTAATAAGACTTAACAGATTAATTGAAAAAATTTAGAATTAATTGAAATATTTATTTGTAAGATGAGATTTATTGATAAATATTCTTAAAAAAAAATCTAATTTCCAAAACAAACCCTTACATTACATGACCAATAGTGGACCCAACCCAACCCAAGCTTGATCAGGAGAGCCCCACAAGCGCGACGGTTGCTCGTCCTTTCAGTTTAGGAGACACCCTTCATGTGCAACATGCCAGAAGCCCCCCCAACTCATCACTCACCACAAAACAAACCAATACCATCCTCACACACCTCTCTCTCTCTCTCTCTCTCTCTCCTGTACCTATCACCATCTCTCTCTCTCTCTCTCTCTCTCTCTCTCTCTCTTCTGCACCTATCACCATATCACCTATTATATTCACTTCTCTCTCTATAAAGTTACTTCTCATTTTCTATCCCTCACCTCCATGGTTACTCTCTTCCAAACCTCACCATGCCGTCTATTCCACATTCCTTCTCTCTCCCAAGGTATCCATCCACAACTCTCTCTTTCTCTCTCTACATCAACAATTTTCAAATTCTTTACTCTCAATCTGAATTCTCTTAAATTTATTAATTCATTTCACTTATTTCCATTTTTGTACTAATAACCAGGTGGTTCGGAATATTCCGGCGACGAGTCTCACCTTCCGACGACGACGACAATGACGACAGCCCTATCCCCAATTCAGTCGAATGCTACGCCTGCACTCAGTTCGGCGTCCCTGCTTTCCACTCCACCAGCTGCGACCGGGCTCACCAACCCGAGTGGGAGGCCTCGGCCGGTTCTTCCCTCATTCCGATCCAAAACCGGACCAAAAAGAAAACCGGTAGGACCCGGTCCATCGCCAACCGCAACCTGGTGGGGCCGTTCGGGCGGGTTTTGGACCCAAGGAGCAAGCGGGTGCAGAGGTTGAACCGGGCTTTTTTGCTGGCACGTGGCATGGCCTTGGCCGTTGATCCTCTGTTTTTTTACTCGCTGTCAATAGGGCGTGGTGGTGCGCCGTGCTTGTACATGGACGGTTGGCTGGCGGCAATCGTGACGGTTCTTCGCACGTGCGTGGATGCAGTGCACTTGTGCCACTTGTGGCTTCAGTTTCGGTTGGCGTACGTGTCGAGGGAATCATTGGTGGTTGGGTGTGGTAAACTCGTGTGGGACGCACGTGCGATCGCTTCTCACTACGTGCGGTCGCGCAAGGGGTTCTGGTTCGATGTCTTCGTCATACTCCCGGTTCCTCAGGTCAGTCACTTTGCAGATGAGTTGCTATAAATAGAATTATTATTTTTACTAGGAGGTGTTTTTTTTTTTTTGGATCATATGAAAACTTTTACTAGGAGGTGTTTGATGGAAGGATTAGGGTGTATGATTAGATTGTAATTCATTAGAAATTCTTTATTTGCCGTTTGTTTTTTTTTTAACCCTATGGAATCTAGTTGGATTCTTTATCTCTATATGTGGAATTATACTGTCTCGGGAGGTGTAAGATAATTTTCATAGGATAATAATCCCATGAGATTAGGTGGTAAAATGATCATTTTAACTCTCTACTATTTAATTATGTATTATATTTAGTAAAATTCAATAAAATTTAAATGTCTCAGTTTTAAAAAATAAAATAATTTTATTTAACTTTTTATTGATGTTTTATTTATTTAATTTTTTAAAATAATTTTTTATAGATATTTTTATTGATGTTTTATTTTAAGATTTTGTTTATATTTTATTTAATTTCATTATTTAAATTTTAGTAGATGTTCTATTTAATTTCATTATTTAATTATTATTATTTTTTAAAATAAATTTATTTAAAATTTTAATTAAAAAAATAATAAATATTTTTATTGATATTTTTATTTTTTTTTTAAAAATAAATTTATTTAATTGTGTAAAAAAATAAAATAAAATAAAATATTATTTAATCTAGCTAAAAATAATTAAAATATTAAAGAAATATTTAATATTGCTATTACTTAGTAAACAATTGAAAAATAGTAAAATAGTTTTTTGCTCATTTATCCTTATCTAGTCCGTCCAACCAAATATTGGATTCACTAAAAATAGTCCTTTATAGACATCTAATTTCATGTGAAAACAAAAAGGGTGTGTTTGTTTGGACGGACCGGATAAGGGGAGATTGTAATTCATTTGTCTGTTAGTCCTGGGATACATTATTCCCGGACTATTTGGTGGATTAGATTTGTATCCTATATTTGTTTAGTCATGGGATTAAATGTTTAGATTGGGCTATTTTTAATGAATTTAATGTTTGGTTGGACGGACTGAATAAGGATAAATGTTCAAAAGACTATTTTACCCTTGTAATTTATAATTTTTATTTAATATATAATTTTAAATTTGTAATCTATAATTTAACAACACTAAAAAATTTTAATTTATAAGGCCATAATTTTTAATTTATTATTTTCAATTAAATTAAATTTATAATTTATATTTTTTATTTAATATATAATTTTAAATTAACAACACTAAAAAAATAATTTTATTTAATATATTTAATTTTTTAACAACGCTAAAAAAAAATTAATTTATAAGGTCATAATTTATAATTTATATTTTTCATTTAATATATAATTTTAAATTAACAACACTAAAAATATAATTTTATTTAATATATAAATTTAATTATTTAACAACACTAAAAAAATTATAAGGCCGTAATTAAATTAAATTTATAATTTATATTTTTTATTTAATATATAATTAAAAAATAATAATTTATAAATGTTCAAAAGACTATTTTATCCTTTTTCAATTGTTTATTAAGTAATAGCATGAGGGTAAAATGGATATTTCACACATTAGTCCCATGGGATACCAGTCCCATGGAAATAATCACACCATTCCCCCTAGGATACAATAATCCCTTATATGAGGGAGTAATAATCCGGAGGAACTATTAATCCGGAGCAAAAAAATTGAACCAAACAATGGACTATTAGTCTGAATGAACTAATAGTCCAATGCCATGAAATAATCACTCAAAACAAACACACTCATATGAGATACACATCCAATCCAACCAAATAGTCTGGAAGATTCACAGTTCTAGAATTCAAGTCCGATGGATTCTAATCCCCTTTTATTCAGTCTGTCCAATCAAACCCACCCAACATGAAACAAATAAATAGTAAATATCTAGAGGAAAGTAAAACAATGAGCATACTAGTAACAAATGAGGATGGGTCAGCAAGAGTATTTCCATCCCAACTTTTAAATTTGGTATATCTAATTTTTTTAAAGTTTAGTTGACAAATTGACATATATCAATTTGACATGAAAATTTTTCATTTGATATATCAAATCTATTATTCTATTATTTTTTAAATTTGAACTTTTTTATTTTCTCTTTTATTTTATAAAAGTGCATGAAGTAGGAACATGTCAAAATTAATATGAAGTAGTGATGCCAAATGACCATTGAAGTAACACATCATATCTGAAATATCGAGTGGAGATGCTCTAAGATTTTATTGGGTTGATAGATACAAATTCAATATTTTTATGTAATTTAATTATATATTTACATATAGATGATTCTTTCTATGAAAATGATAGTTTTGTCAAATAAATAATTAGTTATTTAGTTTTAAAAGGGGAGCTTCTATTTATGCAACATATTGGTTTCACTCCACTCCTTTCAAAACTTTAAAATTCTAATTTTAATTTTTTTATATTTCTAATATTTCAAATCTATTTTCATCCCTATCTTCACATCTTTTTAAACTCCTCCTTTTCTTCATTTTTTTTCTCTCTTTCTAATCTACGGATTTAAGGTGACAATGAGAGAGCGATAAGGGGTTGTAGGTAGAGGAGATAGAGGCGGTTATAATTATCTTATGTAATTATGACACTAAATTGATGTCATATCATTTTAATCAAATTAATCATAATTTTTAAATTTTTGTTAATTTATGAAGCTTATTTTGCATTTGTTCTAAAAGATAAAATAAATTTTAAATTATATTTAAGATTCACTTGTTGGTAGTAAAAGTCCATCACAAACAAGTACTAACCGGATCACACACCATCTGGTCCCAAGTGAATGAGCTTAAGCCCAAATATAATATAGACTTTTGCAAGATAATGACATCCTTATGACCATTTTATATAAAAGCAGGGGCGTAGGCGATTTGATTTGGCTTGACTGGGAAAAAAGTTAACATTGAATCAAATCCTTCAACTAATCGCAATCTACAGTTCTATTTTATTAGTTTAATGTAAAAGAGAAATCCACGAAATGTCTAGTTGTTTTACCAAAAAACAAAAAGAAAAAAAAGAAAGAAAGGGACACTAGTTTTGCCCATTAGTCTGGCTGGTCCATATAATTGTATCATTTTGGCACTAGCACTAGCAGCATTGGACCATCAATTTTGCCTTATTATAGTTGTGGGATACTAAATTCAGAAATATTTCTCGAATCTATGTGGGCTTGATAGATCTTTCAATGTCACCTAAAACAGATAAACAACTCCAGTCAGTGATGCCGAAATTAGAACTCCGACGGTTCAATCAATTTCTGTTAGAAGTCTTAATATTTTATCTTTCTTAAAGCATAAGTTATTCTCACGTATCTCTCTACTCAGTCTCCTTCCCCTTTTTATAGAGTCTTTCTCTAGTCTCACTTTCTTATCATGTTTTCTTGAGATGGGACAGCAAGGTTGTCCAATGGGGCCTTTCCAACTAGCCTAGACTACTCGGCTTCGGCTTGCGGATGGTGAGTCCCTGATTCGGCTTTTAAGGTGAATTTCAATATTTACTCAGCTCTCATTCAGCCCAACAGATTTGCCCAACAGGACGACCTAAGATTGGGCCCAGTTGGGTTGGACTTGCTTGGGCCCCGTTCCCCTTCATGGGCTTCTACCAAATTTCGGCTCCCCCAATAGTAGTTTTTAAATTTGAAATTTGTAGTTTTTAGGCACTGCAATTTCCCTGAAAATCCTTGATCCTTTTGTTTTCTAGGACACATTTTCTTTGAACAAAATTTTCATTTGTGAACTATAAATTTTGAAATGGAAGATCTTTAGTGGCAATAGATTTTTGGAAATGAAGAAATCATATAATATTGCGCTTACAACTCAAGAAATTATGTTGGTTGCTCGCGTAGAATGATGTTTCTAGAATTCTCCGCTTGAACAAAATCTTGTTTTGGCCGCTAATTGGAAGCAACTTTAACAATAAATGCAAATCACCAGTAACTTCAAAAAAAATTACTATGCGTTGTGAAAATATAGTTTAAGCATACAAATTCAATTTTGTGGCTTCTATTTAAAGAAAAACACAATATGGGGAAGAAGATCATTTAGGATTAAATGATTTGATTTTTCAATAATCTTGACAAATAAAACAGTCAAGATCCATGTAGTGGCTTGTGTTTGTAACAATATTTGTTTTTGTTTTTTTTTTTTCTTTTTGGTTGGATTCACGTTTTGGCAGGCTGTATTTTGGTTAGTCGTACCGAAATTGATCAGAGAAGAGCAGATAAAGCTGATAATGACAATACTTCTTCTAATCTTCTTGTTCCAATTCCTCCCCAAGGTGTATCACAGCATTTGCTTAATGAGAAGAATGCAGAAAGTCACTGGTTACATTTTTGGCACAATTTGGTGGGGTTTCGGGCTTAATCTCATCGCCTATTTCATCGCCTCTCATGTAAGCCTATCTTAATCGTCATTAACATTCACAATAACATCGAAAACTTCTTACGGCACTCTATTAATTCATCCTGTTTTTCAGGTTGCCGGAGGATGTTGGTATGTCCTTGCAATACAACGCGTGGCATCGTGCCTGAGGCAGCAGTGTGACAGAAAAAGCACGTGTAATCTGTCATTGTCCTGCTCGGAGGAGGTTTGTTACCAGTTTCTGTTACCGGCAGATACAGTAGGAAATCCGTGTGGTGGTAACGCAACAACCTTAGTCAGAAAACCATTGTGCTTAGATGTCAACGGACCTTATCCTTATGGGATATACAAATGGGCTCTTCCTGTCATTTCCAGCAACTCTGTCACCGTCAAGATTCTATATCCCATTTTTTGGGGCTTAATGACCCTCAGGTAAATGATAATAAGTTTTGAGATCTTGTGTTGTTGCTCGGAAAGATTTGCCACACCATCTGCTTTGTCCAGTTGCTTTATATGCCACTCAAATTTCCCTCTTTTCTCAATACCCAAAAAAGAAGAATAATTTTTCCCCACTTTTAGCACTCAAATAATTTTTCTTGATTGTTATCAAGTGTGAACAGACACGGGACTCTGTTCCCAAAATCTCTGTCCCTATATACTCTCAATTACACAATGTGGTTGGAATCTCAAAACATGATCATGCGATGTAATGCATTGGAGACAAAATGAGAATTTTGAGATAGAAGATCTTGACCTATTGGAAGAGTTAAGGGACAGAACTACTTTTTTACTTTTTACTTTTTTTTTTTCCTTTTTTATCCAGGAAAATTGTTCAAATTTTGTGGGAATTTGAAGTCGCAGAAATTATATGCTACCATAGCCTAAGAATTCCATGTAGTTATATGTTAAATTCCCTTATCCTTGCTTAATATATAAATTTTGGCATGTATTTATCTTAGGCCTCTGTCTAATAATGTTGTTGAAAACCCTGCTCAAAAAATATTCTTGGGTGTTTGGTTGCAGCACTTTTGGGAATGATCTTGAGCCCACAAGTCAGTGGCTGGAAATTATCTTCAGTATATGTACTGTGCTCAGTGGATTAATGCTATTCACTCTCTTGATTGGGAATATTCAGGTAACTAATTAAAAGTTCACTCCCAGTCCCCATTACTTTCTTCAGTAAGTTATGTGCATTATCTTCTGCACCTCTGTTCTCAAATGTGATCTGATTATGTATCTATCAATGTCCGAGGTAGTTCCTAGTGTGGACCCAATGAGCCTAACAACATTCAACTGGAGAGAATTCATCTCCAGTCTTAAAACACAAGAATTTTAAGATATGATATTATTATTAAGACGAGAATTTAAGGACAAAGAATCTCGTGTCATGCATACTATTTTTACTTTTATTTTTTTTGAAAACTTGGTTGGGTATGAAACATGGGGGTGTAACATTGGAGGAGTGAATCAATTGGAATAGGTGTTCTTGCATGCGGTGATGGCAAAGAAGAGAAAAATGCAACTGAGATGCAGAGACATGGAATGGTGGATGAGGAGGAGACAGTTGCCTTCTCAACTGAGACAGAGAGTGAGATATTTTGAAAGGCAAAGATGGGCTACCATGGGCGGTGAAGACGAGATTGAATTGATTAAAGACTTGCCTGAAGGCCTTCGCCGTGACATTAAGCGCTACCTTTGCCTTGATCTCATCAAAAAGGTGATTATAAGTAGTTTTTTTTTATTTTGTTTTTTTCAAATCTGGAATTTCATCTTGACTAATCTCGGGGACGGGGACAGGTAATTTCATGTCCCACATATACTGATAATTTATGTAGCATTGTTGATAGGTACCTCTCTTTCACAATTTGGACGATCTTATTTTGGACAACATTTGCGACCGTGTAAAGCCCCTTGTATTCTCTAAAGATGAGAAGGTTTGAAGTTTTTCCACTCTTATCAAAACTACTAATGCCCAAATTGGCCTGTTTCATTGTGTTTTCATTTTCTTTGTATTCATTTCTTGTTTTTATTTTTCATGTTTTTGAAAAACAAAAACAATAAAAAATGTTCATTGTTTTCTTTTTTGTGTGAAAACAGTTTTTGAAAATTCAAAAGTGGGTTAATTCAAAAAAATTCTAAATACATATTGCTAAATAAATTTCTTGGTAATAAAAATAGAAAACAAAAAACGAAAATACAATCAAACGTGTATTCTATGGGAAATTAGTATATCTTTTAGTAATATTAAAATTTTAATGTCTATGGATCAGATTATTAGAGAAGGAGACCCTGTCCAACGAATTGTGTTCATTGTCAATGGACTTGTAGAAAGTAGCCAAAACCTCAGCAAAGGCATTGTAGCCACAAGCATGCTCGAGCCAGGAGGTTTTCTGGGTGATGAGTTGCTCTCCTGCTGCCTTCGCCGCCCATACATAGACCGACTTCCAACCTCCTCTGCTACATTTACTTGTATCGAATCAACAGAAGCATTTGCACTTGATGCAAACCATCTCCGGTACATCACTGATCACTTCCGGTACAAATTTGCTAACGAGAGGCTCAAGCGAACAGCAAGATATTACTCATCCAATTGGAGAACTTGGGCGGCAGTGAATATACAGTTAGCTTGGCGACGTTACATGGTGAGGACTAGAGGTCCGCTGAATAATGTGGTGCTGGAAAATGGTGGTAGTGAGCGTCGACTTCGGCAATATGCTGCAATGTTCATGTCACTCAGGCCACATGACCACCTTGAATAAGCAGCTAGAAATTGGCAATTCCTTTGTCATTTTATAAAATGTGCCTCGAATGTAAAATAATGTTCATTTATTTTTTGCCATAAAAATGGAGAGGTTCCCATCCATTAGCCACTCTGGGAAATTTTATCAATGATGACATTCAAAAACTACTTGGTATTGTTTTAATTTTTTGGTTTTCCAATGCTCAAGAAACAAAAAAAAAATAATGAAAAATTTTAAAACATGCCCATCATTTTGATAGCACTTTCTTTTAAACAAAAATGCTAGTATCACATAAATCGCAGGCACATGGATATGGAGTCTACACAGTGGGTTCCATGTTTGATTTGTGTGTTAGAAGCACTTTCTTTTGAAGGACAAGACAGATTCTGTGGCATTACCTCTCATTACCATCATCAACGATTGCTAACATTGTAAACAAACTATTGTCACAAAGCCAGTTTTTGCCTCTACACTCTTCTCCGATGGTGCACAGTTTTCTCAACATCTCAGCAGAAAGCAAGTTAGAAATTTTGTAGAGGAAAATAATTTGTTGTACATCAAGAATATAACATTTCATCTGCATTACGAACCAACCAGTACTAATTGAATCACATCAATATTTTTTGTCAATAGAGGAGCAACATGTAATTGTACACTTACTCAGCAGCTACATCCATCCAACTGGAGCTCCCAAATCCACTGTCAAAGCAAATTCTGCTGTCAAATTCAGAAATAACTAGCCACATGTATGTTGTGTATACAAGACTTTTTATATGCTTCAATGTTTTCTGTCAGTGGATGAACTCTCTCTCAACCCCCAACAGAAACACTTGATCCTGAATCAAAAACAAACTACTCCCCAAAAGCACATATTCATAATAAACTAAACATGAAGAACCTTGGTTTTTAGACGAAATTTCCTAGATACCCTTGATGCAGTCCACACTAGGATCAAGAAAGAAAAAAATCCAAGGAAAGATAAAGCTCAGAAATTGGCTTGATTTCAAAGCAAGGCCAGCATGAACCATGCATAGTCGAGTCATTTTAGGTTAAATATGTCGCGCTAGAAAGTTTTTAATATTTTTCTTGACGTTTTGCAAGTCAAGGACATTATAAAAATTTACAAAGAATATTGAACACGGTCTATAATGGTCGCTAAAATGGGGTCAAATTATTTAATTGTTTTTATTTGGGTTTAAATGGAGTTCACAAGTAAAAGTCAAATTCCTAAAAGTATAGTTTTCTACTTAATAATCCAACAATTAGGTGATATAGGAGTCTTTAAAGTTTATATATATATATGACATAGCAAACTGAATGATTGGCCAACAAGTATTATTCATGTCATATGATTACATCTTAAGCATTATGCTGGGGGACAATTTTGACAAAACGGGTGAAGAAACTCATTGCAGAGAAAATGATACCTGTATGATGTCCAGAAATCATAGCTTGGAACTATTGTCTGCCCATAGAGTTGGACAGCTAAAGTCTCCATCAAAGCTTTGGCAAGGGTTGGGCTGCCTTCCTCTTTGCAAACTCATGTGCTATGCTAATTGCGCTCTTGCTGTGACGCAGAGAGAATTCCGCTAGTAGGATTTGGCTTTCTTCCAGCGTTAGATCACCATGATGACCCTGTACCATATTTGAAGGATATATTTTCTTTAGACATGTGAAAGTATAATGAAAGGACAAAAAAAGAAAATAACTAAAGAAAACTGAAATATTTTTTATTTTTTATTTTTAATTGGCTATGGAGTGTTCAGATCAAAGCCTGACTAATCCCCAATGGTATGCAGGCCCTCGGCAAAAAGTTTCCCACAAGTGCACCATGGTTAATTCAAGGAGTTTCCCCCAGTCCGATGGCTCCAAGGAATTGTTAACACCTAGGAGATTGCGATCCCTGAATCGTGGAGAGAGCACACCCCCAAGACCAAGGTCTTGCCACCAGGCCAAACCCTTGGGGTTTAAAGAAAACTAAAATACACATGCATTTTGAAATTCAAATACTAATTCTGGTTCTACAACTATATCAGAATAACGATCTCTGCAATCTACAAAACTTAATTCAATAACCAAAAATTTTGCATGGTCTGATATCAAGTTAAATCTTCCAAAACAAAGTTTTTTTTTTTTTATAAATATTTTCTACTACGAATTGAAAGTACAATAAAATGCAGTTATTACCAGGCGGGTTGTTCTGTCACGAACAGCATGGTGCATGAGAATGCCTGCAGCAACTGAAACATTAAAGGAATCCACCATGCCGTTCATTGGAATACTGCAACGCAAATCTGACAACTCCAGAGCCTCATCACTTATCCCCCTACCATTTGGACAGCTCTAATATCAACTAACAATTACAAATTAAAAAAGCCATATATGGAAGATTCAAAAAATTCACAATTATGTAATCAGAATTATATTTCTAGTAATACTAGTAAAAACCTTAACCAAATCAATCAATGTGAAAAGTTCTTCAATCAGAAAACATATGCAACCTATTTTGTTGTAACATTCTACACAAAATATATATGCAGATTTGGATAGCCATATGATGGATAAAGCATCAAATACACTTATTGTAGAACTATATTTAAAGATTGAATATGATATTTCCCTACAATGGCTGATATCTGAGCAAGGAACAGGACAGCTTGTTGAGAAACAAACTACCATTTTATTTTCCAATATTTGGTGATGTCTCCTTAACTAGGTTTCTTATGTGAACACCCGTTCATTTAAATAACCTCCTGATTGTTTCAAACTTCTGTACATTCATTTGTAAGCACGGTCTTGAATGGTGTCATCACAGCTTAAAGCCCCACAAAGCAAAGACAACAAAATTATTAGTTGTAATGCACTTGAATCATATTTTCACAAAAATATATATCTTGCACCTCTATTACATATTAGATAGAAAAAAAGAAAAAGTGCAGATAAAAATATTTTTGATAAATTACAGCACTTAGTAAAAACCATGGCAATTGATGCAACATACACGTGACTATCTTAGGATCAAGTAGATGAAATTATTCATACTCTATATTTGGTCAACATTTTAGATTTTAGCCAACAAAATTGCCATTTCCAACAATGAATCTAAATCTGTGAACAGACCATGAGATTGAGAAAGTACCTAGTTTCGTTTCCAACAACTATTGCTGTTGGGCATGACCAATCCATATCAAAAATGGAAACCTTCACAGAGCATAAATAGTCAGTAATGTACATTTTGTAACTGTTATACATATAGAATACAGCAGAAACAAATTAAACTACTACATAAAATAGCTGCAACTTAGAAACTATGAAGTTTAGGATCAGCAATTATTGTCCACTCAAGACCACTGTCAAGCACAATCTAATTCTTGTAATGAAAATTTCCACAAAGGGTAGAGCAGATCAATACCGCATCTATTCCAACATGAGTTGTAGCAATGCGATAACCCCGGGATTTCAAAACCTTAAAGCAGTCCTTGGTAGAGTTCCAAAGTTCAATATCTAACCATTTCTCAGCTCCCTTACTAACATGGCGATTATCTCTGTACCTGCAACAAGGATGCAGATGACATTAGAAAAAACTAAGTAGGTCAAAGCTTCTCACAATTTAGAATGGTTCAATGGAGAATCACTAATGTGCTTCCCATCCACACTTTGCAAATTAAGGCATACTAAAGTTTAAAGGATTACAATAATTGGCAATCATCATGCAAATAATGGAGAAGATTTCACAAACTTCAAACAATGGATAACATATGTTTCGTTTATTGAATTGAATTATGCATTTTCAATCTACTAAAATTACACATATAAGCATCACAAACATTCGGTATTCAAACAATTGGGCATTCAAAATCAAAGGCATTTTCACCTCAAACCATGTGCACCTTTTGGAGCTGTCACACGAAACCACATGAACCGACTGAAACCCTAGCGCATCGGCAGACCGAAACGCAGCCGAAACATTCCCAAAATCATTTAAACCTTCAACCACCAAACAGACAGAATAGCTCCGATTCTTCACAGCATTCCTAAACCTCTCCTTCCTCGTCTCCATTATATAGGGATTCAGAGCTTCCAACACTTGACCACTACTCAAAACTGTACCTCCCGCCTTAACCGTATTCAGATAAGGAAACCAACGCTTCGGCTGAGTAAATTGAACTCCATTCTCAACTTCAGGTCTGCGTTCCATCTTCATCAATCTCGAAACATCATCCTTGTTCGATAGCAATTCTTCCACAGTGTCTTTCGACGAGTACTCTGGTGGTTCTACGACCAAATTCGGAGTAACTGTCTCGTCGTCATTGCAATCAATAACGGCTCTTTCAACGCAACCGTAACTTCTTGAGGGAGGCTTGTAAGGTCCAAGATCTCTAAACCCTAGGCGTTAAAGAGACACTATATGAGGAAAACGAAGATCTACAAAGATATACATATATAGAGAGAGAAGAGGGTAGTTTTACCTCGATTTCGTGAGGAGAGAGATGAGAACCAGAAATTGGAGGAATTGGTGGAAGGGATAGAAAGAGGGTGTGGTAGAGAGAGTGAAGAGAAGCTAGGTCCATTGTTGATACGAAGATTGAATTCCAGAAAAGAGAAAGATGAGCGAGCCAGGGTTTTGCAGGCGCTCATTGCGGAGAGAGATGATGATGAGGATGGCGATTGAAGAGGATAAAACGGTGTGGCGGCAGAACCCTAAACGACACCGTTTGCCTGGAAACATTTACTAGAAAAAATTACAAAAATTCTGGATTTTTAATTTTTGCATATAAAACCCACACTATTTAACATGTTGCAGTTTATGCCCTTCATTCATCTCGTTAGAGCTTTTGGCTTTGGGAAAAAAAATATATTGGAAGGAAATAGAGAGAGGTAGTAGAGGTGTGGAGGAGAAAAACATACATAGGAATGGCAATAAGATAGTATGCAGCTCGATTTGTAGTTTTTTGTCCCTGTCTTTGTTCCTTAATTTATCAGACACCCGATTATAAAAAAAATTTATCAGAATGAGGTGGGAAAAATCAAGGAAGCAACTGAGGTGGGGAAGTATGGGAATAATTTGTTACTTTTAAGAGTGATGGCACTAAAAAAAAAAAATGGTATAAAATATAAAAGAACAACGCCTTTTTAAGACTTTAGGCGGTAGCGCAGTTGGCTTGGGAACTTTTGCTGCGTGAATCTTGATTTAAATAGTGCTCGTATTGAAGGGTAAGTGCAACCTCTCAAGTTATAATTTCTCATTCGGGACCGATAATAAAATACCTTAATGATCTCGTCACAAGCGTTATCTTAGACCTGCAAGAAAATGTAAAAATTTTCTTATTAAAAAAAAATTTCTCTTTCAAGAGTGATGGTACTAATTATATTTACAAATTAAATTGTATGCAGATATATTTAAAATTTATTTATTTAATATAATCAAGGGCAAATTTCACTTTACTCCTTGTGTTTTGGACTAGGTGTAGTTTACCCTTCTGACATTCAAACATCACCACATAACTCTCATATGGTTTGTAAACTAAAACGTACATTAACTTTTGTTAACAAGAGTTATAAATTGACAATTATGCTTTTATCTTCTTCTTCTTCTCTCTCTCCATTTCATCTTCTTCATCTGGTGTTCAATGCATAGCAATCTTATTTGGTGTTCAATGATTAGCAATCATGTATATATATATATATGCAGCAGATGTAAAAACAAATTTTTTTTTTTTTTTTTTTTAAACATAACACATATATATATGTATATATATGGGTAAAACCCAATTGAACTGCACAAATAGAGTGTTTGATGAGCAACTCTACACACACACAAACACACAAACAAAACCCAAAGGATCAAAGTTGCTGCACTAACAGAGAAGATTAACTCTGTGATAGCATTTCCTTCTGCAAGTTCAAATCTTTTCCTTATTCCACTGTTTGTAAAATACCAAATGAATCTCAGTATTCAGATCAATACATTCAACATATATTCACACTCCCATTTTGCTGAAAATGAAAAGACATTGAACTCTTTCTTAATCAAACTACGAAACAATAAAGATTAAAGACTGAATCGTCGAGGAAAAGAAAACCATGACACAAGTGAAGACCGATAAGGGAAAAAACAAAACATAGAGAACAAATGCACTAAAAAAATGTAAAATGAATGCTGAACTGATATGTGATGATCAAATTTAAAGATAAAAAGGATATGTGAACTGGGTTTAATAAAAAATATAAACTGGGTTTGTCTGCACCATTTACGTTTGTATAACCATGTTCTCTCTCCTCTCATCCACCCATATCCATGATCAAGAAAATTATATGTATATATGTATATGTATGTATGGATTGGATTTGATATGTATATATATATATATATATGTACACATGATCAAGATGGAAGGAAGAGTGGAGCTGCTAATGGTTGAAAAATAGAAATAGGAAAAGAATGGCATTCTTTGTAAATTTGAAGAAATATAAAGGGTATTTTCGTCATAAAATTGGCTCACTCTCTATCAAGGCGCTTGACTTTCACACTCCGCTGTCTTAGACAGAAAAGTTTACCATGCGTTTTAGTCCACAACCATATGGGAGTTATGTAGTGATGTTTGAATGTCAATGGAATAAACCGCACCCGGCCCAAAAATACAGGAGGTAAAGTGAAGTTTGCCCTACAATCAAAGCCGAAATAAAGGAAATGAGGCTCCCTATTTTCTTAGCAAGGTGAGAAAACTCTCACGAACTGAATGAAAGCAGGACAAATTGTCATTATTAAAAATAACTCCTATTACAAGAATCTTGTAATGCATTGTTAATTTGAACATATCTACATAAGAGATTGGCTTCTTTCTAGGTCGAATTTAGACGGAAAAGAATAGTCCAAATTTTAGATGTACGCCTTATTGTCAAATTTTTTTTCTTCTAAATTAATGGTTTATATTTTATTTATCTATTAACTTATTATATATTGAGTCAGAGTTTTTTATTTGGATATAAATAAGCCAATAAAATTTCACTCCACCTTCACACCAAGTATATTCGTGAATGACGGCGTACAATTGTTACAAAACATAACAACCAAGCACTGGGGGGAAAAAAAAATTGAAACAATTATTACTCATATTCCATGAATATGATGTACAAAGGACCAAAAAAAAAAAAAAAAAAAAAAAAAAAAAAAACAAAGAGAAAAAAAACAGAGAGCATGACCAAAAGAAAAGAGAATGTAATAAAATAGAATAGAAATTATTTCATAAATGTATGAATATATATATCTACATCTAAAGAGCATTACTAAGGTTCAACCATTCTTTACACGAAGTCTCTCTTTAGTGAGTCTCTACAGGTGCGGACTATTTGCACCTGCTAGACTGGTTCGACCTGTTTGAACTTTCTAGACCGCTGGAAATTGACTGGAGGAGCACTGTTTTTGGACAGAAAAAATTAAATTCAAATTTGAATTAATTTTGTTTAGAAAAATCATTTTTGAAAAAATTCAAATAAATTTTGTCCAAAAAATTAATATTAGAACCCAACCCACAATCCGCACCTTGTACCTCACACCCGAACCGGCCCGGCCTGGCTCTGCTGGACGAACGGCGACAGCAACATGCGCGTGTGTGGTGGTTTGAGTCAATGCTCACTTTGTTTATAACTTCTCATTTCTACAAACTTGGGGTGCCCCTTGGGGCCCAATCCAAGTTTGTACACCTAGAGCTTATATACTCACAAAAGCTCACTTAAAGTTTCAATGTGGGACAAGCCTTACAAGGAACCTCACATGAAACCTCACATTTTATTTTTTAATTGTCCATTCTATGAACCCGAAAACGACGTCAACTTTCCATTCACTCATAAATGGTTTTGACAAACTGTTTTTACCCATTCACTCATAAATGGTTTTGATAAACCGTTTTTAACGTGTAACTTGTCATACGGCAAAACTTAGGGTGGTTTGAGCCAATTCTCACTTTGTCCATAATTCCTCCTTTCTACAAACTTGGGGTGCCCCTTAGGGCCCAACCCAAGTTTGTCCATAACTCCTCCCTTCTACAAACTTGGGGTGCCCCTTGGGGCTCAACCCAAGTTTGTACACCTAGAGCTTATATACTCACAAAAGCTCATTTAAAGTTTCAATTTGGGACAAGCCTTACAAGGAATCCCATATTTTATTTTTTAATTGTCCATTCCATGAACCCGAAAACGATGTCAACTTCCCATTCACTCATAAATGATTTTGTTGAAACGTTTTTACCGTGTAACTTGCCAAGCGGCAAACTTGGGGTGGTTTGAGCCAAAACTCACTTTGTCCATAACTCATCCCTTCTACAAACTTGGGATGCCCCTTGGGGCCCAACCCAAGTTTATACACCTAGAGCTTATATACTCACAAAAGCTCACTTAAAGTTTTAATATGGGACAAGCCGTACAAGGAACCCCACATTTTATTCTTTAATCGTCCATTCCATAAACCTGAAAACAATGTCAACTTCCCATTACACTCATAAATGGTTTTGATGAACCGCCTGTACCGTGTGACTTGCCATACGGCAAGGAACACTTAACCTTTTTGGACCCACCTCAAAAGACGTATGGACCCCACTCAAATTTAGGCTCAAAGTTAGCCCAAAATAAGACCATAAAAAATCATAATTCCAACAATCCTCCACATTAATGAAATTTTACAGAGAGAAAATACAACAATATGATCTAGTTATAGAAAATTCAGAAATTAGAAATATTCTGCAAAGGATAGGTAGCTTTTGGCTTTGAACCTTCCCTTGTGAGACACTATCGGATTTACTAGCTAACCAGTGAACATGATGTCTTGAACTGTTTAGCCATTTGTGTAAACCAAGATAATAGAACTCACACAGTATATTACCAAACACAGTTTAGTTCTCACTATTGTGTTCATTTTGGCCCTGAACAACTTGGTCTTTCATAAGTACTCTAAAGAATTGTAACCCTTCACAAATCTCATAAAACTGGCATAGTTCATATTCATATAGGTGATTTTTATAAAGAGTATCGTGCCATACTTCACTAGATATTCCTAGATATAAGAAATATTAAAAGTATTACTTAACCTAAAATGCTGCAGACATCACTATTTCATCATAAAAATGAGTAAGAGTTTGACTCTCCAGTGATCCTTATGAGTCATATACAACTCGGTTGTCTCTTTGAACCTAGATCTTGGGATCTCCAGTCAACTAGATTGGGTTGCCGTTGTGGTATTTAATAGGCTTAAGTCTCATTCCCTCGATGAATTCTCAACTAACTCTCTTGCTAACCCTTTGGTTAGTGGATCCGCTATGTTGTCTTTAGACTTCACATATTCAATAGAAATAATTCCATTAGAGAGTAGTTGTCTCACGGTGTTATGTCGATGACGAATATGTCGTGACTTACCGTTATACATATGACTCTGTGCTTTACCTATCGTTGATTAACTATCTGTCACGACCCAAACCCGGTACCCAAAGATTTGGCGTCGTAACAAGATAAATAAAATAAAATAATTCTAAAATTTTTGTACTAGTAGTAGTAGCGCAAATGGATAAATTAAATAAATTAAAACAAAATAAAATGGGTACCAAAAAGTTTAGTAAAAAGAAAATAGTCATATGGGCTTCATTTTATTACAAGAGTCCGATCATAATTATAGATAGTAAAAAAAAAAACTGTAGTTCATTTCCAATCATGATCCCGCTAAATCTGATTACCTGAAAGGGGATAACAACTATAAGCACATGGCAGAGTAAGAAATATTATATAGTGAGCACGAGGGTCGAAACAAAATCCATGGATAATTATTAGGCTAAATAGAAATTAGTTTGGTAACTGAAATACATAATTAATATGGGTAACTGGAGTGACAATCAAAACATGGGTCAATAGATCCATGACAAATAGAGGACCACAAAGTGACCAAACAAGGGCCAATGGTTATTTAAGTCCCCTAAGGCATGGGACTCCTGTGGTAATACTTACAGAAAATAATTATTTATAAAATTATTGTCAAATAATTAATAAAATTTATACAAATATATCCATAGGTTTCATTTTAAGCAAATAGAGTTCAGAAAATCATCAACGTAATCGAAATATGAATATAATTTATAAAACATAAATTGCGTAAAATAAATTATGATAACTCAAAACATACGTAAAATATATTATGGTGACTCAAGGTACAATATAACTCACCTTAAAATTACTTCTAAATTAGCCTTGACTCACTCCCCATTTCCGTTTCCCTTTCTTTGCTTACCAACTTTCACTCCCTACTATTAATTTTCCACGCCTTAACTTATATTTTCGTTCTTTATGCTACAACCTATTTATAGTTGGTGAGGCCTCACTAATTTTTTTGCTGTGTGGTAGTTTTAAGCCACCTGTCCCACGGGTGTTTTCACTGCTTACTCCCATGTGTCCCTACTTTGATGATTAGACCAACCTATTAGGCCATATTCACCACCTTATATGCTAGGGTGGCGACAAAACTTTGCACCAATTTTTTTTTATTTTTTTAAACTTTGATTTAATTTTAATTATAATTATACATGGTATTTAATTAAATAATTAAGGTGTCACACTATTGCAATGTATGCATATAGCAGGCACCGATTTTGGCCACATTGGAATATCTTCAAGGAAGTGGCGAAGCCATTCTGTTTCCTCCCCAGTTTTATCTAAAGCTATAAACTCTGATTCCATAGTAGACCTAGCAATGCAAGTCAATTTGGAAGATTTCTAAGATACAACTGCCCCGCCAAGAGTAAAGACATGCCTACTGGTGAATTTTGAGTCTCTAGTATCCAATATCCAATTTGCATCATAGTATCCTTCAAGTACTACTGGATATCTAGTATAATTAAGTCCAATGTTACGAGTAAATCGGAGATATCTTAGAAATCTTATAATTACTTTCCAGTGTTT
The DNA here is from genome assembly GCA_036172215.1 of Camellia granthamiana. NCBI lineage: Eukaryota > Viridiplantae > Streptophyta > Magnoliopsida > Ericales > Theaceae > Camellia > Camellia granthamiana. Next base: position 15,632,048 of record CM069903.1, on the reverse strand, counting down.
TACTCCTAGATTACTTGTATATCTACTTAGTTTGTTTACTACATAAGCTATATCCGAGCGAGTGAAGTTCATCAAGTACATTAAGTTTCCAATAATTTGGGTATACTCTAATTGAGAAATACTTTCCTATACATTCTTAGAAAGAAACAAATTAACATCCACATGTGTTCTAGCAAGATGATCATCTTCTTTGCTAAATTTGTCAAGTATTTTCTCAATGTAATAAGATTGTGACAAATCATAATCTTCTGATATTTTGGTAATTTTCATACTAAGACCAAGTTTGGGAAGACTAAATAAGTGCACTTTTTGACTTTTTATGAAATATGGGTTGGATTTGGGTTGGGTTTGAAGTGATGTGTTAGAGAGGTGATGTGACTTAAATAAGATGATGTGACTTAAATAAGATAGTGACTTTTTGGATTTTTTTGAGGATGCCAAACTTGGCCTAAGTATTACATCAGCAATCCCTATGTCTTTCATATCAAAATGCTTATTCAACATTTTTTTGGTAGTTTTAATCATGTCATTATTACTACTTATGATAAGCATATCATCTACAAAAAGGCATACTATAACGTAACTTTTGTTTGTATTTTTAATATAAACACATTTGCCACATTCATTAATTTTGAATCCATTTGATATCATTGCCTTATCAAATTTCTCATGCCATTGCTTTGGCGCTTGTTTTAAACCATATAATGATTTAACCAGTTTACACACTTTCTTTTCTTTTCTTGGAACAGAAAATCCTTCTAGTTATTCCATGTAAATTTCTTCATCTGACTTATCATTTAAGAAAACATTTTTAACATCCATTTGATGAATTTCTAGATTGTACAAAAATGCAATGGCAATTAGCATTCTAATAGATGTTATTCTAGTAACTGATAAGTATGTGTCAAAGTAGTCAAGACTTTTTTTTTGTCTATATGCTTTGACCGTAAGTCTTGCCTTGTATTTGTTAATTAATCCATCCGCTTTTGTTTTTCTTTTAAAAATTCACTTGTACCCAAGAGGTTTACAACTTGGTGGCAAATCTACCAATTCCCAAGTGTGATTTTGCAAGATGGATTTAACTTCACTATTTACAACTTCTTTCCATAAAGGAGCTTCAGGATTGGACATAGCTTTTTTAAAAGTTAAAGGCTCATTTTCTAACAAAAATGTTAGGAAATCTGGACCAAAAGATTTTGAGGTTCTAGCATATTTACTACGCCTAGGTTCCTCTTCCTCATTTTGATCTATCTCTTACTCTTATTCTTAATCACGACTAGTCATAACATCATAAGATCTTTTATTAGTACTAGTCTCTTGTTTAGTTTTATTCGGAAATATATGTTCAAAGAACGATGTATTCCGAGATTCAATAATAGTATTTACATACATTTCGGAATGTTCTGACTTTTGAATCAAAAACCGATATGCACTACTATTCTTGGCATAACCAATGAAAATGCAATCAATAGTTTTAGGACCTATCTTAGTCTTTACTTTTAAATATTTATAGGATGGTACTCTCTCGTGACACATTTCATAAGGTGTTTGATTCACTTTCTTTCGGGTACTTTATGAAATATATAATTAGTAAAAAGTATTGTTTCCCCCCACAAGTTCTGAGGTAATCCAGAACTGATTAACATGGCATTCATATCTCTTTTAAAGTCCTATTTTTCCTTTCAGCAATTCCATTTTGCTAAGGTGAGTAAGGAGCGATGATTTGATGAATTATTTTATATTCTTTACAAAGCTCACCAAAAGGTGATTCATATTCACCACCTCTATCACTTCTTAGTTTTTTGATTTTCTTACCAAGTTAATTTTCAATTTCATTCTTATATTGAATGAATGTTTCCAAAGTTTCATCCTTTATTCAAATTAAATAAATATAATTATATCTAGTATAGTCATCTATGAAAATGATAGAATATTTTTTCCTAACTCTAGTTTGAATTGATTTAAAATCACAAATGTCCCTATGAATCAATTCAAGTAGCTTCGTACTTCGTTCAATTGAATGAAAATGAGTTTTAGTTAATTTTGCCTCAACGCAAATTTCACATTTATGATTTAAATCAATGTCAAATTTAGGTAAACATTACATATTAATTAATTTATGCAAAGATCCATAATTAACATGTCCTAGTCTACCATACCACAAATTTGAAGACTCAAGCAAGTAAGAAGAGTATGTATTTTTATTAATAATAGAGGGTACAATAGTCATTACATTCATTTTGAAAAGGCCATCAGACATGTAACTTTTTCCTATATGCATCCCATTTTTGGTAAGTACAAATTTGTCACTTTCAAAAACTAGCCTAAACCCATTTTTACTCAACAGAGATTCAGAGACTACATTTTTGTAAATGTCTGGTACATCCAGCACATTGTTGAGAGTGAGTTCATTTTCAAATGTCATCTTCAGAATAATTTTTCATTGTCCTTCAACTTTAGAAGTCGAGGAGTTGCCCATAAAAAGTTGTTCGCCGTTGTCCACTACAGAAAAAGATGTGAACATCTCTTTGTCGGCACAGATGTGACAAGTAGCACCAATGTCCACATATCATTCTTTAGGATTTCTGACAAGGTTTGCCTCGGAAACAACTGTAGAAAGATTTATGTCCTCAGCACCATTGAAAATTTTATCCACTTCGGTCATTTTGGCTTGAGCAGGCTTCTTGCTTGATCTTCCTTTGCCTTTGCGCTTGTTACGGTAATCTTTAGCCCGATGTTCCTCTTTGTCACAGATGTAATATTTGCCATTAAACTTGTACTTCTCAGTTTTCCCCCCTTTTGAGCCTTGTGAGAAACTTTCTCCAGAAAACTTTCGTTTATTTGCTTTTGGAGCATGTTCCACCACATTAGCTTCAGACTCCATTGGATGCTTACCAACCCGCTTCTCAGAATTGCAGTTGTCCTTCTCAATCCTCAAATGCACAATCAATTCCTCTAGAGTCATTTCTTTGTGCTTGTGTTTGAGGTAGTTCTTGAATTCCTTCCAACCTTGTGATAATTTTTCAATTAAGACAGCAACTTGAAAGGATTCATTAAGAGACATGCATTCTACATAAATGTCATACAGAATGAGTTGGAGATCTTGAACTTGGCTTATCACAGTCTTAGAATCAACCATCACAAAGTCCAAGAATTCGCCAACCACAAATTTCTTTGAGCCAGCATCTTCTGTCTTGTATTTTTTCTCCAAAGACTCCCAAAGTTCCTTTGCCGTCTTAATAAGACTGTAGACATTGTACAATATGTTATCAAGTCCGTTCAAAATGTAATTTCGGCAAAGGAAATCAATATGTTTTCAGGCATCGACCGCAGTAACCACTTCCTGGTTGATTTCATCCTCTTTTAGAATAGGAACATCCTCACAGAGAAAATGTGTCAGGTTGAGAGTAGTAAGTTAGCATTTTGTACTGCCATCTTTTAAAATCAATTCCTAAGAACTTCTCTGGCTTTTCACCGTGATTGACTGATACAGTCACAATAGAAGGAGGGGTTGGCGCAATTTTAACCACCATACCAGTACTTGTTTGAGCATTAATTTCAGTAGCCATGAATTTTAAATTATAAAACAAAATTATAATTAGAATTTTATACTACACAGAAAATTTAAACCATAAATACAAAATTCAATTCTGTAAAAATAAAAGAAATAAAAAATTGTAACTTTTATTTCCAATTAATATGAAAATAAAATATTATTTAAACAAATTAATTCCACATAGCAAAATATTTCTGTAACACTTCAAAAATTAAAATACTGAAAACGGAATTTTAATTAATGAAACTCAGAATTATTTCTGAAAACCAAAATTAATTTCTGACTAACTTCACAAATAAATATTCTGAATTGTTAATGACTACCAGTATATTACCATTAGTTGTCAAAGAAAATAAACAGTATATTACTACTATTTTTCAAACAGTATATTACTACTATTTGTTTTTCTAACCAAAATATTATTTTGTAAAATCACAGAAAATAATTTCTGTAAGAAGAAGAAAGGAAGAAAGGAAACAAATGAAAAATTCTGTTTAAACAGAATAACTCGAATCTATCTTAAGATTGTTGGAACAATTTTTTGTGTAAAAATAAAAACTTGAAACAAATCAAACAAATAAAAATAAATTACTTACATAATTTATTTTACCAAAATAAATAAGTAAAAAAATAGACCAAGTCGAGTGTGTGACACTTTGTCCTTAAGACAGATTTGCCCCGCTTTTGTGCTTACGGGTAAATGACGTCTATCTCCTAGGATGAAATGATCTTTCACAGATTGTATTAGCACTAAAAACAATTTATTTCGGCGAACTAGAACCTGTGTTCTATACTCTCAAATATTTTTCCTAAAACTAATATGAAGAATAATAATGCAAGAGAGCAAAATCTAGAAAGCAAAAAATGAATTTCAAATGTTTGTGATTGTGAAAATCTACTGGAACGAGACTTCTATTTATAGGACAAATGGTGACTGTTCAGAAATTGTGAACAGGTACAGATTTGAAACTGAACACATATAGTTTGAAATGAATAGATACAAACTTCAAACTAAACAGGTGCGGACTGTTTGCTGCTGCTGGACTGGTTACCGTTGGAAATGGACTGGAGGAGCACTGTTTTTGGACAGAAAAAAATTGAATTCAAATTTGAATTAATTTTGTTTAGAAAAATCATTTTGAAAAAAATTCAAATAAATTTTGTCCAAAAAATTAATATTAAGACCCAACCCACAATCCGTATCCGGCCCAACCAGACGGACGGATGGCAGCGGCCCGCGTGTGGTGGTTTGAACCAAGGCTCACTTTATTCATAATTCTTCCCTTTTACAAACTTGGGGTGCCCCTTGGGGCTCAACCCAAGTTTGTACACCTAGAGCTTATATACTCACAAAAACTCACTTAAAATTTCAATGTGGGACAAGCCTTACAAGGAACCCCTCATTTTATTCTTTAATTGTTCATTCCATAAACCCGAAAATGATGTCAACTTCTCGTTCACTCATAAATGATTTTGACGAACCGTCTTTACCGTGTGACTTGTCATGCGATAAGGAACACTTCACCTCTTGAACCCATCTCAAAAGACGTGTGGACCCCACTCAAATTTGGTTTTAAAATTGGCTCAAAATAACCGTATAAAAAATCATAATTCCAACAATTTTAACCCAAGATTGTGATGCCAAACAAAGGTATTATGCCATCAAAAGTTTTGATTTCAAGCTTACATTAGCCATGTTTAGACAGTAAGATTTTTGGTTAAAATGTCAAAAAAATCATTGCAAATTATAAAAATTTTAATTTTATTTTTTGAACATCTTTCTTAAAAAAAAAAAAAAAAAAAAAAAAATTATTAAAAAAATCAATTCTTTGATTTACCTCTTGCATGACGAGGTGCCTTTAGGGTAGTGAATAATTCTCCATTGATCTACATCTTGGAGATCTTCCTTGTACCCATCTGCAGCAGTAGGGTTTCAAAATTTTATTTTTTGAACATCTTTCTTTTAAAAAAAAATAAAAAATTATTAAAAAAATCAATTCTTTGATTTGCCTCTTGCATGACGCGGTGCCTTTAGGGTAGTGAATAATTCTCCATTGATCTACATCTTGGAGATCTTCCTTGTACCCATCTGCAGCAGTAGGGTTTCAAAATTTTATTTTTTGAACATCTTTCTTTAAAAAAAAATAAAAAATTATTAAAAAAATCAATTCTTTGATTTACCTCTTGCATGACGCGGTGCCTTTAGGGTAGTGAATAATTCTCCATTGATCTACATCTTGGAGATCTTCCTTGTACCCATCTGCAGCAGTAGGGTTTCAAAATTGATGCAGAGAGACTACATAGAGGGAGATGATAGATTTGAGACGGGAGATAGAGAATGGGACACGAGGAGTGAAGAGAAAGATCGATTGAAAAAAAAAAAAAAAAAAGTGAAGAGAATGAGTGATTATTATTGTTTCACAATATTTATTATTTGATATTTCTCAAAACTTTAATAAAAATTAAAGGGGAAATTATCAGAAAGTCCTATTTATCAATCTATTACTCCATCTAGTCCCATATTTATTCTCTTGGATTGACAAGTCCTGTTTGGTATGTTTTGTGGACAGTCAGGTCCCGTTTTAAATTTATGTGATGTGTGTGTGGACGGGTTTGACCTTCTTTTGTTTTTTCTTTTATAGGTGTATATTGGGATTGAATGCAGATTTTGTGGGATACGTTTCTTCATCCACGTTTGGTAATTGGATCCATGTTTTTGGGTTATGGAGTCACACAATACTGCGTGGACCAACAAATGTGAACCAACAAATCATCAATTATTGTGAACCATAAGTACATCGGACGGTGAAGTGGCCATTGGTCTGGACCGAAGAGTGGGCGTTTCCCGCTGAGTTCAGGCGAAAGCCATTCTTGCCAGCGTTCTTCGGACCATTCAGCGTGCCGGTAAGAGATAGGAACCAGAACTCAGTTACTCAGTTTCCCACAATTTGACCCTCTGTTTTGCAATTGCCATCTGTGACGTTTCAACGTGAACCTTAGGGTTCACGCAGAATCCGATCGCCTGTTCCGGCAGGGTAAGACGGGTGATGCTTCAATCAATCCCACCGATTCTCGTGTTCACGTCACAACCCACATCGTACTCGCAGTACCTGCCAATTGATGGTTGGCCATAGCAGTACCTGCCAATTGATGGTCCAATAAGCATACACTCCGTCGATTTCAAATCTGGTTTTGAATCTGAATTCACTGGTGTCTTCGATTTCTTTCGGTTTTTGATTTTTTTGGAAGGGCACGAAAGGCCTCTACTAAGAGGGTTAATGTTAGGTTTGGGGATCGGAAGAGGAAGAAGAGGTGGCTGAGGATTGAGAAGTGAGAGAGAACGGCGGGCGCGCGTGAAGAAGACCGCCATGGAAGTTCGAAGGAGTGAAGTTATCAGAGCTTCGTGAAATAAGAGGCTGGTTGTTTCTCTTAGGGTTTGTGAACTGCTTGTTGGGAGAGATTGATTGATCTGGAGACGAATGTAACAAAGCTGCCTCCATAGCCGATGTGTTCCAGAGTCAGATTGAAATTTGACAGTGTTCTAAGAAGATAAAGTGAAGGAAACAAAGGCAATGATCGTGTTCACATCACAACCCACGTCGTGCACACAAACAAAAATGTCAAAAATACTTGTGTTCAGGTCACAACCCACGTCATGCACATAAACGAAAATGTCAAAATACTTGTGTTCACGTCACAACCCACGTCGTCGCAGTGTTCATCCATGTTCAAAACATGAGACCCAAATTACCAAACGTGACTCACTGTCGTCGCAGGCAAAGGAAATGTGAACTTCGTTTGCTGCACAGAAACGTGAATGTGAACTTTGTTTGCTGCACAGAAACGTGAACGTGAATGTCAATCCCAGATCGACGTGAACAATGGGCACAAGATGATCGTCAATCCGTCAGGTCGGTGTACCACGTCGGCGTCGTCATATGGACCCTCAAACAGAGTACAAGACGCTGATGAAGAAATCGGGCAGATCGGCGTGAACAATGGGTTCTTGGTATCTGGTAATCCATCTTCGAAATTGTTGGGACTTGAGGGATCCAAGTTTCTTGAAATCTGGTAATCAACTTGAACAATGTGTTCTTGGGCACAAGCAATGTGAACTCATGATTTAGGAACAATGGGCAACTCGTGAACAATGGGCCTTGTAATTCCCAGATTTAGGAACAAAAAGATTGTATGAACTTCAATTGTAGAAACGTCACAAATGGCAATTGGAAAACAAAGGGTCAAATTGTGGGAAAGCCGAAACGTGACACAACCCACGTCACAGAAAAAAAAAAAAAAAAATTTGTGTCAAATTACTTATGTTCACGTCACAACCCACGTCTCATGTTTTGCGTTTTACACATTTACTAAATTAAAAAACAGTATTAGTGAAACCCCCACACGGGTTTGAACTTAATGGCATTATAGTCATTCAATGTACATGAGGACCAAATGGTGCATAAGAAAACATTTGGGACCATCCACACCATAAGTTCAAAAAAAGGGATTTACCAGTCAATTCCCCAAAATTAAATTTCACAATTTTAACTAATAAATATCAAATAAAAACACCATATAGATTTGTTTCAAGATCACTACATAATTTTTCGAGCATAATTGTTTGCGATTTGCTTCTTTTTTTTTTTTTTTGTTACATTTTTATTGGTTTATTTTTATTTTTAGTAATTTTTTAAAAAATTCTTTAAAAAGTTTTAAATTTGTGAAGTATAGGCTAAGTTTGGGGTGTACTAGTAAGTGCACATTTTTTATTTTTTTGGGTCATATTATATCTTTATTTTTTTGCATATTTTTTTATGAAAAGTTAAAAAGTGCATTTATTTAAATCATTCCAACTCATCCCTTAGTTAATAAAATGAATTCGAAAATTTAAAAGAAAAAAATCAAAATTAAAAAAGAAAAAAAGCAGTGGGTCCCTTTTTTACACTTATTTTGACTTTTTAGTTTTGTTAAAAAAATTTACTTATTTAAATTTTATCACCAGACGGCAAATGGGAAAAAAAAAAAGTAACATAATTTTTTAAAATATCAATAAAAATCAAAAAATAAAATAAAATAGAGAAATGAGATGATATTTTCAATGATATGAACGGTTCATTTTGTAAAATTCTCAATATTTATAATTCATAAAAAAATTAGATCAATTTGATAATCATAATTTTTTTTTATTTTATCTTGTTTGTCTCTAAATTATGAATAGTTTATTTTCAAAATATATTTGTCATCTATTTTTTCGAAGATAAATACAATAGAATAAAAATGTTATGATTATCAGATCGAATTGATTTTTTTTTATAAAAGATATATTGAGAACTTTATAAAATAAATTATTCAAATGGAACTAGTGATAAGTTCCATGAACCCAATAAATTCTCTCGTATTAATATGTAAACCGGACTAGATATCATCTTTGTTATTTGTTGCCAAACACCTAAGACACATGTAAACGAAGGGAGATGTGTTCTCCCTTCCGTGTACGGTTACAAACAAATCAAAATACAGCACTGCTGGAGAGCTCTAGTAGAGCTGCTCTAATAGTAGCTCTACTGAGCTGGCAAGCATTAAAATAAAAAAATAAAAAAAAATAACAGAAAAAGACAAAACAATGGGCACAAAAAGATAATTTAATGCTAATTTAGAGTCACTTTTTTAGAGCTCTCAAGCAATTTTCATCAAAATATTAGCGATCTCAGTTCAATAAGTAAATGAATAAATTTGAGTTAGATTTTTAAGCTCGTTTATTAAACGAGCCGAATCCAAATTTAAATAAATTCAACTGGTCAAGTTTGGTTCATTTATTTTTATTTATATTATTTATATATTTAAATAATAATAATTTATTGTTGAGTTTCGAGTCTAAGGCCTCATTTGGAAACTCTTCCTTTTAGTTAAAAAATCAAAAAGTTACTAAATTAATCAAAAAGCTAACAACTCATACCAAAAAGTCAAAGATTCTCTTTTCTCTCTACTTTTTGCACATCTTTTCATAAAAAGTCAAAAAGTCACCGCAACCATATTGATTTTTTTTAGCTCATATTTTAACCAAATAGTTAAAAAGTTACTAAATTAGTCTGTTCCCAAACGGGGCCTAAGTTTAAACTCGATTAATGTTACGAGTCAAACTGAATTTAGCCTATGTTTAAGAAGATGAGTTAGGTTGGGTTTGAGATTCTTTTAATTATAAAAAGATAAAATAGATTTTTTAATCTAATAAAACGAAATATCATATTCAATTCATAATCTTTATATTCTTTTTCTTATAAAAAAATTAAAAAAATTAAAAAATCTTTCATAAACAAAACTTTTTAATCTCAAATTAAAATAGTGAAAAAAAAAATAAAATTAACATCTCAAAAGAACCCTTAAATTGTGTAGTTGAGTTCACGGCTGGCCTCAGTCATTTAAAGTGTCAGACAAATAATTGAGACTCATGAACAACGAGGGTAGCCTGTTGTCCTTCACGTGGAAGTCTGACAAGAGTGGTTAGAGACTCAAACTACAATGGACTTTTCTTAAGTGTGTAATTGCACACCATGTGTCACTTACATAAAAAGTGTAAGTGTAAGGTGTAAGTGTAAGGTGTAAGTGTAAAGTGTAAGGTGTAAGTGGGTTGCATATGGTGTGCAACCTCAAAAAAGGTGTAAGTGTAAGGTTTAATTTTTCACAAAAGGTGTAAGTGTAAGGTGTAAGGTGTAAGTTGCACACCATAACCAAACCCAACTACAATATGGTCCAAAAGTACTTGCGAAATTACAAATTTGTACCGCAATAAAAAAAATTTAAAAAAAATAAAAATCAACACCACAAAAAATTAAAGGATGAATTACACTTTATCTCCCTATGATTTCATGCGGTTACATTATTTTTTTGAGATTTATAAATATACTCATAAACTTTTTGTAATTTGGAGTGATGTGCAAAAATCACAGGATCTGATAAACTAAACAACGCATGTGACAAACGTACCAGAAAAGCGTGTCTACACTAGAATTTAGTGTTTTGGCGCCAAATTTCGGGTTCAGGGTGACCAATTTGCCCTTCCAATCCCTTATGGGTTCATTTGGGAAGTGAGTTGGCTTTTTAACTTTATTACTTTTTAACTATTTTAACCTGAGTTAAAAACTCTCGTCTGGGAATAACTTTTTGACTTTTTTAACTGTTTATGAGAAAGAATGTAATGATCATAAGTTGAATGTGATGTTTTGTTTTATTGGATTAAAAAACCTATTTTGTCTTTTTGTAATTGAAATAGCCCCAAACCCAACCCAACCCTTCTTCCCAAACGAAGCTATATAACTGTTGGCTTTTTTTTCCTACGAAGGAAAATACCATAAATGCGAGTGTGCTGGCAAGAATTGAAAAATTCTTACAGATTAAATTCAAACCAATTATCAAACGATTGCGTTGATGGTTCTTTTGCCTCAACAAAGAGGACTTCAAAATTGTCAAGTGTAGAGAAAAGAAAAATTAAAAGAAGAAAGAGGGAGATGAAAAAAGACGATTGAGTGAACAATCAAAGTAATAATTACTTACCTCTACTCCTATGCTTCGAAAAAGAAGTGCATAATATGCTTTGAAAATGAAATGCTGAAAATAAATGCTTCGAAATATAAATCTATGTTAAACTACTCCTAAGATAAGGAAAATGACAAGAAATACTGAAATCAATTGTCTTTGATTATGAATTCTCCATCTTTTACAATGTAGCCATGAATGGCTATTTATAGGTAAATATTTGTAGGAAAAAACTTCCAGCAATAACTACCCAATAACCACCTAAAACTACCCATTCTTCCATCTTCATTCCCACAATGCCAAACATCCCTCAATGTCTTCATAACTTCCTTTAACCTCCAATTCATACTCCATGTTCTCCACTTTATTCTCCATCATCTTTTCAGATTTCATAACTTATCATAACCTCCAAATGAATAGGAGGATGTCACATGTCCTGCAATTATATACATAATAAATAATAATAAAAATTACAGATTTTATGGTGCCAACATTACCCCCCCCCCCACGGCCCTTAAAAATGATGTTTACTTGAATTTTTGAAAGGTCGAACCAAGCACATGACTAGTCTAAGCAATAAAGTGCTTCGAATAATATCAACAAAGTGCTTCAAATGATATAACAACACCAATAAAGTGCCTCCAATGAAAATGAAATTATGACTAGATATTGCGAATTATATATATACGCATTGAAATGATATTATTGCAGAAAAGTTTCGAAGGATAACCACATATTTTCAAGGTAAAGCCAATGATTCACCTTAGCAAACTGTTACACATGCTAAATAACTAGCTTCGAAGGTGGTATAGAGGACCCAAATCATCATTCGAAGGTCAAAAGTGCCGACAAATGACAAATTACATCATTGGAAATACTTGGCAAAACTTCGAAGGTTCACAACCATCACTATTTTTTCTTCGAAGCTGTTGTTAATGCAAGATGGAGTGCTTCGAAGCTTACAAAATTATGGCAAAAGGGCTTTCAAAGCAACTTTTGGCCAATATTGTGGTTATTCAAATTTTGTATGTTTTGGTTCACACATAATTATGAAAATATTAATTCTATGCTTTAAACCAATTATTAATTCTCCGAAGACACCAAAACCATTGTTTTTCGAACCAACTTTCGTAGAATACTAGTTACATTTTCATGTAACAAATGACTATAAAAATGGTTATCAGTAAAGCCACTAATTATCATGCCAAAAATAGGCATTATTCGATAATTAATTAACTGTCATTTTATATATATTTGAAGGGAGGTACACATTTCGAAAGTTTTCTCATCCCATGTTACATTTCAAAAGTGTTTATTGATGACAAAACCGCCCTTCGAAAGTTACATATGTTACTAAAGGATCAAAGTCGTCATTCGAAAGTGCTCACGACACCTCTTCGAACCAAATCCAAAGAATTGGATTACTATGAAATTAGTTTGGCATTTTAACTAGTCATTAATGGCTATAAAATGATATTTCAATGAATAACATGCTTCGAAGTGTCTTGAGACATGCTTCGAAGGTAACCGCAAAACCAAATAGTGATGGTTTTATGGATCAACTAATAACAATATTTTTGGCTCAATATATTGCAATAACGAAATATTATTTGTTAGTTATTCCATCAAAGTCAATGTTTGATGTGATCTACAAATCCAAAATGAATTTCGAACAACAAAAGTCATGGTATGGTTGTACGGGGAGCAAATATTCTGGCAAGCCCGTACTCCTTTCTTTCAAGCTCCGTTTCTGTCCGATCACCTGTGAGCACAACGACGGTGAGCTACTCGGCGGTGTGTGGCCGGAAACCCCTCCGACGATCAAGTTAGCACACACCTTGGGATAGAGAGAGAAAGAGGAGAGAGTGTTTGAGTATTTCTTACAAAACGTTCGTCCTCCTTGCGTATGGGGGGCGCAGACATGCTTATATACCCTCTGCGCCTCGAACCTACTCCCAGTGATCTCTCGATACGTGGCTCTGCTATCCCATCTGTCAGCACAAACCTTGCTGAACATCACCTAACCCAACTGCCAGCCCATTCTATTGGGAGCTCGGCAGCCGAGCTGCACCATCTCGGCTGCAAACGGCCATGCTGTGCTTCATGCCCAAGTATTCCAATAGCCAAGCTCAATGAGGACCGAGCTCGGCTGCATCCCGGCATAACCGGGCTCGAGACAGCTCATGCTTGTTTGCCGTCGGCCTTACTGCCGAGCAAACACAAGTTGCTCGGTCCATCCACGCCTTTCTTGGCGCTGAACAACTCACTCGACCGGCCTCGATACCATGAAGCTATGTAGCTCGGTCAAATCACGTCTTGCATTAACCGAGCAGGTTCTTTCAAGACATGGCCGCACTACCTCGGCCCAACCCTTGTTCGGCCTAAATCTGTCTAGCCCAATTCCAGATCATAAATCTCCCTCTCAATTGCCCCTTAATTCCGTCCGCGCAAGCGTGACATGGATTACCCATTCTGACCGAGGTAACATCTCCTCGGTCCTCGGTTTGCCAATCGTTGACCGGGCTGACTGACATGCCTGTCTTCAGCATTCTATCTCTTGACTTGCTCGGACGTCGCCTCATCTGACCTTCCTGTCTCTTCAACTCTGACGCTGCCATTAATGGGGACACGTGTCAATCTCCTATTGGCCCTCAAGCGGCCAACCCAGCCGTCTGTTGGCATTCAAATTTTTGGCCGTTTTTCTTCCTTATAAGCATGTCTAGCTTCATTTATTTCATTCTTCTTGCTTCTCATTTCTCTTCGACGACCCAGAGCTTGTGCCATTCCTCCCTTGCCGTCCCTCAGCTTGTGTTCGAAGAAACAGCCGCTGCCCTTCAAAGGTACGTCCCCCAATTCCTCTTTTGCTGTTATTTCACTTAGTATTTCGCACATTAGGGCACTAAACACGTAGTTTTTAGGACATAAGCACCCAAAATCGTCCTAAACCCTCAATTGTTCATGGTGTTCTTCATTTTCTCTGAGGTACATTGAAGATCTGGGGCGGACCGGGCTCCAGGTCTTCTTTTGATCCAAAAAATCACTCCGACCGAGCAAATAACTTGTTTGCCTCAACCTTAGTAAAAACTGGGATAGCAAAAGGACTTGGGCGCTCGACCGGGCTAACATCTGGTCTGCTTGGGCGACCGAGCTCCTTGGTTAGCCTTTATGACCGAGGTGGTTTGGCACTCTTCATGACCGAGCTAAAGTCAAGCTCGCTTTGCGCGACCGCGCTCCCTCTTACACTTGCCATCCTTTTCCTGCAGAGTCCAAGGGGACCACTGACCATTACCGAGGCTCTCAAAGACCGAGCAGCCATCAATTACCAGACAGTGCCAAACCTCCTCAGCCGAGCTAACTTAGCCAGTTTCACATGGGAAAATTTCGCTTCCTCGTCGATACTCCGGCTGCGTTGGCCGCGTTCAAGGAGGAGTATGGTATTCCGGCCGACGTCCATCTTGAGCTCGCAAAAATTGAAACAACTCCTTGGGGCAGATTAGAATAGTGCCCCTTCACTGTGCTGTCTATCAACGAAGGAGGCCTCCGCTTCTCGGTCAACCCGTTGATGACCGAATTTCTGCGCCGGACTAGGCTTGCACCCACACAAGTATCAACAAACACTTACCGAATTATCAACGGCGTCCACGAGCTAAACAACCAGCTAGGCACCAACTTAGGTTTAGCTGAGATACTGAGGCAATACACACTTGGTCACACTAGCGATGGCCTCGCTTATTATTTAAAAATCCGACTGGGCAAAGAAAAACTAGTGACCGGCACCCTAGATAAAGACTTACATGACGATGACTTTTTCTGGGTGTCTGGCAACTATGAAACAGCCGACGTACCGGGCTGGTCAATTAGCAAGAACTTCGGTTCCACAAGTAAGCCGCGCTAATTTGCTCGGTCAGTTGCCTTTCTCCGATATTTTGTACTTGACCATTTTTCCCTGTTTCTTTTGCAGCGATTCAGGCCTTGCAAGCCAACTACCAATATCCCAACGTAGAAGCCATCCGGACCGTGCTCCGCTACCGCCATCGGGATTGTAACGAGCTGCTTGGCTACACTCCAACTTACAGATATTCAGCTCCACGCTGGAGCAAAGTGACAGACTTTCTCCGTACTCCATCACCTCCTCCAGACCCAACTCTACCGAACGTGCCGCTAATTCGGTTGACCGAAGAACAAGAGATGGCCAAACGAAGCCGCATCAAGAACCTCCTCACAGCCACTTCAGCCGAGATACCGAGCATCATCACCCGCTCGCCAGCTGTTGGTCAATCTAGCGGCTCCGTGGTTGCCTTGGCATCCCCAGCCGCCGGGCAAGCCAGACAAGAAACTCGTCGGGCTGGCAAAAGACCTCGCGCAGACCCGTCTGCCGAGCTGGTTGCCGAGCTAACCACCGAGCAACCCGCCGTCACCGCCGACCCCACACCACCATGGCGACCGCAGCTAAAGCACCTGGGTGAAGACATCCCGGCCAACGCTTCTGTCAAGGGCGATAAAGAGCACTTGCTCGCCTTCGACCTTTCAAAAGCCCTTCTGCTGCCGAGCGACGTGGTTGGCAGCGACCACGCCCCTGACACCCGGTTGGTGAAATCAGTCATGAAGTCCATGACCAGGGTAAGAATCTCAATCTTCTACTGAAATTTTTACAAGTGTTTGCACGGTTTCTTCTCTGATCAAATTTTCTTCTTGCAGGCCATCCAAAAGCAACACTTGGTCATGGAGCGCATCCATCGACTGCGGCAAAAGGCGAATGACACCGCCAGCCAAGTCCAAAGCCTTCAAACCGAGCTTGGCCAAGCAAAGTCCTCACTTCAAATCGCCAATTCTGACAACAACAGGTTGCTCGGCCAGCTTGACAAAGCCGAGAAGAAGAGGGATGAGCTCCAGGCCGAGCTGGATGCACTCAAAAAGTCAAGGGAGAAGGAGTGCGAAGACGCAAACAACGCCAGATTTAAGGAGGCCGAGGACAGCTACAAGAAGCAGGTTTTCGCAACTCAAGACATTTATTTCAAAGCGGGCTGGAAGTCTGCTTGCGAACATCTCGGTCAAGGTCCTGATACCAACGTGTTTGCCACTCCGCCGCCTGCCTTCCTACCGACCTATCTCGTGCCATATGCCAACGACGTCTTCAGCGCGTTGCAGGCTGAGCCCGAGGAAGGTCTTGAAGAAGAGGCCGAGGCAGATGCTGAGGGAGAGGACCACCAAGAGCAGGAGCAGCCCGGCCGAACTGAGACCGGTGACCAAGACCAATCTCCAACGGTCAACTTGGAGGCAACCGAGGATGAATTCACCAACCTTTCCCCCTTAGCTTAGTTTTCTTTTTTTCTGTGCTTTTTGTTTTGCACATGTAACATGTAACCGGGCTGTCTGCTCCACCTTTTGTACTTCTTTTTACATCAATGAGAAAGATCTAGTTTTACCAAGTGTTTGCACGGTCCTAAAGCTGAGTAACGTCAACTGGACAAAATATCTCGGCAAGACAAATCTCATTAATTAACTCATATAACCGGAATAAACCATCTCGGTAGTACACCCAGAGTTGAGCAAAACATCAAGTCTTTCAACCGGAATCAACATCTCGGTTGAGAATACCTAAGTTTAACAAAACATCAACTTTTCAACCGGAGTAAACATCTCGGTTGGAACGAAATAAGATGAACAAAACATCAAGTCTTTCAATCGGAATAGACCATCTCGGTTGAGAATACCTAAGTTGAACAAAACATCAACTCTTTCAACCGGAATAAGCCATCTCGGTTGAGAATACCTAAGTTGAACAAAACATCAACTCTTCAACTGGAATAAACCATCTCGGTTGAGAATACCTAAGTTGAACAAGTCATCAACTCTTTCAACCGGAGTAAACATCTCGGTTGAGAATACCTAAGTTAATCAAAACATAAACTTTTTCAACCGGAGTAAACATCTCGGTTGAGAATACCTAAGTTGATCAAAACATCAACTCTTTCAACCGGAGTAAACATCTCGGTTTTATCTTCGAAGCTGAGCAAATCAGACCCAATTGACCGGAGTAAATCATCTCGATTTTTACATCAAAACAACAATCTGAATGCTAAAGCAAAGAAGAGACACTTCTATATATTGACAAAAAGAATTACATTCTGAAGTGTAAGGCAAAAAATTCCTTTGCACAAAAAGAAAGCAAAAGTTAGAAATAATACAGTTTGAGGTTAGCCGCATTCCATGGCCAGGGTATTGCTCTACCTTCCAAGTCCTCCAAGTGGTATGCCCCCTTGCCCGCCAGACCGGTTATCTTGTAGGGTCCTTCCCAATTTGCCCCTAGCTTGCCTTCACTTGGCACCAGGGTACTGCCCATGACTTTCCTCAAGACCCAATCACCTACTTTGAACGGCCTGGGGTGCACCGTTTTGTTGTATTTCCTTAAAAGCTCTTGTTGATAGGCGGCCACGTGGATGAGAGCCTTTTCCCGACGCTCTTCCACTAGATCCAGTTCCAGGGCAATGGCCTCGTCGTTCAGCTCGAGCTCAAAACTTTCACTTCTGAGGGTGGGCATGCCAACTTCCAAATGTATGACCACCTCCATGCCATAAGCCAAGGCAAATGGAGTTTCCCCGGTAGACCGCTGAGGGGTTGTTCGGTATGCCCAAAGGACGCTGGGGAGTTCCTCAGCCCACTTTCCCTTTGCCTTCTCCAGCTGTTTCTTCAACCCATCAAGTATGGTCTTGTTTGACGCCTCGGCCTGACCATTAGACTGCGGGTAAGCCGGAGTAGAGTTGTAGAATTCAATCTTTAAATCTTCATAAAACCCTCTGAACAGGCAACCGTCAAACTGGGTGCCATTATCAAAGATCAAAATTTTGGGGACGCCAAACCGTGTGACCATATTCTGCCAAACAAACCACTTCACGTCTTTCTCCTTGATTGTTGCCAAAGGCTCAGCTTCAACCCATTTGGTGAAGTAGTCAGTGGCCGCGATGAAGAACTTCTGGTTGCCTGGTGCTGTTGGGAGCGGCTCCACGATATCTAGCCCCCACATCGAAAAGGGCCAAGGGCTGGTGATGGGAAGAAGTTCCCTGGCCGGCCGGTGGATCTGATGAGCAAACTTCTGGCACTTCTCACACTTGCGAACATACTTCTGTGCATCGGCCTGCATGTACGGCCACCAGTAGCCTTGTGAAATAGCTCGGTAAGCCAAGGACCTGCCCCTTATGTGACTGCCACAGATGCCTTCGTGAATTTCACACAGGAAGGCTTCCACGCTGCTCGGGTGCACACACTTTAGGTAGGGGCCGGTGAAAGACTTCTTATATAAAGCGTCGGATGGAGAGAGCCAAAACCGCTATGACTTCACCCGCACTTTATGTGCTTCCTTCTTGTCAGCTAGAAGGGTCCGCTCTCTGAGAAAAAGGATGATAGGGTCCATCCAAGAGGGCCCTAGCTCGGCGCTGAGTACTTCTGTCTGCCCGGTTGCTTCAATGCTGGGTCTTTGAAGGAATTCAATCAAAAGAGAGTTGGGAGATGAGCTATCGACCATGGAAGCCAGTCCGGCCAACTCATCCGCTCGGCCGTTTTCTTCTCGGCCAATCAGTTAGACCCTGATCGCCTGAAATCGCTTGATGTGGTCCCTGACCAGTGCTTGGTACTTCACCATTCTATCATTCTTTACTTCGTATACCCCAGAAACTTGGTTAACCACAAGCTGGGAATCACTGTAAACCATTACCTCAGATGCTTGCATCTGAAGCGCGCTCCTGAGCCCGGCCAACAACGCCTCGTACTCGGCCTTGTTGTTAGATACTGGGAAGCCAAGTGTGATAGAGTGTTCAATAGTCAGACCATCCGGCGAGATCAGAACTATACCTAGCCCGGCACCGTGACGGTTCGAGGCTCCATCAACAAAAAGTTTTCACATCTCCCCCACAAAGAGCTTCCAGCATTCTGAGAGGTCCTGAGAGGGTTGGAGGTTGATGGGATCATGGCTGCTTGGCTGTTTGGTTCCAAACTTTGTGCTGAGCGGCTTCACTGCAGTCCCCCTCGGCGATTCGGCACCGGACTCAGCAAGTTGATTCGTAATGCCCAAGTCCGTAAGCGAATCGCCAGGTTGCGGTATTATGCCGGCCGCAGTCTCTGTGCTAAATGGTTCCACTTCTTCCCCCCTAGGTGATGCGGTACCGGACAGAGCAGGTTGATCGGTGTTACCCAACTTCGTCATCGTATCGCCGAGTTGTAGAATCGTACTAACTAAAGGTGCTTCGGTAGGGCACGCAAGTTTCGCGTCGCCAATACCGCCAAGCTGTTGTATTTCGGTCGGGCTTGCATTCTCCTCATCTGCTGCGACAATATCGACCAGGCATACTGGATGAGTTCCAAGTGAAAACTCAGCGACGAAATCAGCCAAGGTCTGGGCTTTTATAGCAGTGCGCGGCTGGAACTTCACATCAAATTGTCCCAGTTCGACCGCCCACTTGAGAATTCGACCGGAAAAGTCTGCCCGTTCGAACAAAGCTTTAAGGGGGAACTCGGTCAGAACGATGATGGTATAGGCGTGGAAATAGTGTGCCAACTTCCTCGAAACCATCATCAATGCCAACGCAAGCTTTTCCAACGGCAAGTATCTCGACTCTACCGGCAACAAGGTTTTACTGACGTAGAAGATTGGGAGGTGCTTGATCCCTTCAGCTCGGACAAGCACTGCACTGACTGCATGTTGTGAAACGGCCAGGTAAAGGTACAGTTCCTCGCCGGGCTTCAGTGTTACCAATAGTGGCGCTGAAGACAGATACTCCTTGAGCTCGGCTAAAGCCCGGTCACAGTCTTCGTCCCACGAGAACTTTGATTTCAATGCTTCAAAGAAAAGGCGGCAGCGATCCGATGACCGGCTTATAAATCGATTAAGCGCGGCGGCCATCTCGGCCAGATGCTGCACGTCCTTAGCCGAACTAGGCTGTTTCAACTCTTGTACGGCTCTGATCTGTGTGGGGTCTGCTTCGATACCTCGGTTCGTGACTAGGAATCCCAAAAAATTTTTAGATCCCACGCCAAAGGCACACTTAGATGCATTCAGGCGTAGCTTGTGTTGTTTTAGAATGGCGAACATCTCGGCTAAGTCGGACAAATGGTCTACTTGATGCCGACTTTTAACCACCATATCATCGATGTAAGCCTCCATTGTCTGGCCCAGTAGAGGGGCAAACATCTTAGTCACCATCCTCTGAAAAGTTGCCCCGGCGTTCTTTAAACCAAAAGGCATGACTCGGTAGCAGAAGAGTCCCCTTGGAGTCGTGAAGGAGGTGATCTCTCGGTCAGGCCCATGCATGGCAATCTGATGGTAACCGCGGTAGGCATCTAAGAAACTAAGCCTGTTATGCCCAGCCGTCAAGTCCACAAGCTGGTCAATTCGGGGCAAAGGGAAGCTGTCTTTCGGACAAGCTCGGTAACTATCTTGTAATCGACACAAACTCGCCACTTCCCATTCTTCTTGGGCACCACTACTGTGTTGGAAATCCACCGAGGGTAGTGCACTTCTTGAATTGCTCGTGCCTCAAGCAAGTTTTTCACTTCCTCAGCAACTACCTCGGCGTGATGCAGCGCTGATCTCCTTGTTCGCTGAATGACTGGCTTTGCTCCGGGGAAGACATTGAGGTGATGGCAGATAAAACTTGGATCGAGGCCGGGCATGTCGTAAGGCGACCATGCGAAGACCTCGATGTTGGCCATCAAAAACTCAACCATTTCGGTCCTTTCTTGGGCAGTAAGGCTGGAGCCGAGCAAGAAGAACTTGTCCGGATGCTCTGTATCAACTCGCACCTCTACCAATTCCTCAATGGCTTTGTCCTCTACCCTGGTGCCCACATCGTCAAGAACTCCCCGGTCTTCCGGTCCTTCTATCATTTGAACGAAGCCTTTGGCAGCCCGGCTCCGGTTGACTGCCACGAAGCACTGCTTTGACATGACTTGATCTCCCCAAATTTCTTCGATTGCCCCCATAGCCTAGGGGAATCTTATCACCTGATGGTAGGTCGATGCCACGGCTTGCATCACGTGAAGCCATCCCCTTCCAAGGATCAGGTTATAAGTAGATGGTACTTGCAACACCCAGAACTCCACTTGCTTGACCACGGATCCCACTTTGACCGGCAAGATAATCTTTCCCAAAGGCCACTCCGGTTGTGAGTTAAAACCAACCAGTGGCGAAGTCGCCGGAGCCAAGTCTGTATCACAGAGCTTGAGCTGCTTGAATGCATCGTAGTACATGATCTCGACCGAGCTTCCCTGATCGACCAAGATCCGTCTAACAACAAATTCCTTGACGCGGAGTGTCACTACTAAGGCGTCGTTGTGCGGTGTCTGAATGCGCTCTAGATCCCTTGAGGAGAAACTGAGCACATCTTTTTCTTTGGTCTTCCCCCTCTTGATCGCATGCTGAACCGACAAGACTTCCCTCATGTGTTCTACCTTCTTGATCATACCCCGGAGTTCGCATACCCGCGCCGGCTCCACTATGCCGTGGATGACATTAATAACTCCTTGTGGGGGCACATCACGGTCATCTGGTCCCTGCGGATCAACCGAAGCTTGATTCGCCTTAACTCCCCCATCGATGTAAAGGTCCAGGTGTCCGGCTGCGACTAGCTCTTCCAAGTGTTGCCTCAAAGGCAAACAATCCTCTGTTCGGTGGCCGCACTCCTGGTGAAACGTGCAACGGTACTGCGGATTGAAGCCCTTCTGACCGTCGCCCAACTTAGCTGGAAACCGGACATATTCCTTGTCTCGGATTTCACTAAGTATGCGATAGATTGAAATCTTGAAGACTGTGGTGATGCCTGTCCTGGCCTTCAGCCTTCTGTTTGCATCGGCCACGTCATCTTGGTGGTAGTCATCCTGGTCATTCCGACGTCCCCTTCCCCGGTTCTTGTGATTCGAGCCACGGTCCGATTCCTCAGCGCGATCACTTGATTGGCTGGACTCTTGCCCAACTGCGTGCACTTTGCCAGCTGACCTCTTATCTGTTGCCACTGGAATCGCCTTCTCAGTAGATGCCGACGCATCATCCTCTACTCGGATGTACTCATTAATACACTGCATGAGCTGGCCCATGGATGTTGGCTGGTGCATGATAAGCGAGTCCCGCAGTCTATGTCCGACCGGGAGACTGCGCTTGTATTGAGCGATTGCAAGGTTGACCAGGCAGTCGAAGATCTCGTTGAAGGTCTCCCAATATTTGGAGTTGTACGCCTTCAATGTGTCGCTCGGTTCCATCTTGACACTCAGTAGGTGATCAACTTCCTTTGGTGTTTTGGTGTTGGTTTTGAAGCGCGTCACAAAGGCTTCGGCCAACTGATGCCACCTCTCGATACTCCTCTCCGACAACCTTTCAAACCATTTCAAGCCCAGTTTGCCTAAACTTGACGGGAAGATAAGGCACATAAGTGCGTCATTCTGCCTATGTCCGGCCGTAACCTGTCGAAAGTGGCTTACATGCATGTAGGGATCAGTCTTTCTGTCGTAAAGTGTGAATTTAGACTGGTGGAAACCTGCCGGAAGCAGTGTTGTTTCTATCTCTAGGGAGAAAGGGGTGGCGCTCAGCCTCGCCAAGTCTGAGTCTACAAGAAACGGCGCTGCTTGGTGGGGTGGAGGCATTCCGACCTCCTTGCTGGCGTGAACTCCGTAGGATAGCCTCCCGCCGGCGAGCCCGTTTCTTTAAGACTGCCCGCAAATCCTCTGAACGAGCGGAATAAGAGTACCTCGACGTCGTCTCTGGATGTGAGGGCTGGTAAGTGCTATCTTGCGCGCTGGACTTCTCTGCACGCACATTGGAATCACCAACCTTGTAACTTCTGGTAATAGAGATGGATGGAGTGTGCCGCTAACTCTGACTGCCTGAGCGGCGAGGTTGGGTGCGCTCACTGTGGTCTCCCACGCCAGCTACACCCTTCCCTTTGACATGCTGCTTCAGCTCCTCTATCTCCGCCGCCATTCGCCGAATGACGGCGTCTTGGTCCCTTAGCTTGTGTTCCAGATGTCTGGCGTGTGATTCTCTCCGTCGCCAATGATCGTCTGGGCTCCGTGAATGACCATAGCTCCTTCCGCGCTTATCCCGCGCGTTTCCCGACTGCCCTCCTGGGAATGTCTCCAAGTCTGCCATTGGAGGGATGATGGGATGTCTTTCTCTCCATCTGCCTGACTCCGAGGTAACTCCGTCGATGGCTGACAACGGAATCTCGTCGTTGTTCGCCATGGACGGCGATCGGATGAGCCTGGAAGACAAGGTTTTGTCTGCAAAGGTTCCCACAGACGGCGCCAATTGTACGGAGAGCAAATATTCCGGCAAGTCCGTACTCCTTTCTTCCAAGCTCAGTTTCTGTCCGATCACCTGCGAGCACAACGACGGTGAGCTACCCGGCGGTGTGTGGCCGGAAAACCCCTCCGATGATCAAGTTAGCACACACCTTGGGATAGAGAGAGAAAGAGGAGAGAGTGTTTGAGTATTTCTTACAAAACGTTCGTCCTCCTTGCGTATAGGGGGCGCAGACATGCTTATATACCCTCTGCGCCCCAAATCTACTCCCAGTGATCTCTCAACACATGGCTCTGTTATCCCATCTGTCAGCACAAACCTTGCTGAACATCACCTAACCCAACTGCCAGCCCATTCTACTGGGAGCTCGGCAGCCGAGCTGCACCATCTCGGCTGCAAACGGCCATGCTATGCTTCATGTCCAAGTATTCCAATAGCCAAGCTCAATGAGGACCGAGCTCGGCTGCATCCCGGCATAGCCGGGCTCGAGACAGCTAATGCTTGT
Organism: Camellia granthamiana; assembly: GCA_036172215.1. Lineage (NCBI taxonomy): Eukaryota > Viridiplantae > Streptophyta > Magnoliopsida > Ericales > Theaceae > Camellia > Camellia granthamiana. The sequence continues at coordinate 15,608,168 of CM069903.1, read as the reverse complement.
TTGCCGTCGGCCTTACTGCCGAGCAAACACAAGTAGCTCGGTCCACCCACGCCTTTCTTGGCGCCGAACAACTCACTCGACCAGCCTCGATACCATGAAGCTATGTAGCTCGGTCAAACCACGTCTTACATTAACCGAGCAGGTTCTTTCAAGACAGGGCCGCACTACCTTGGCCCAACCCTTGTTCGGCCCAAATCTGTCTGGCCCAATTCCAGATCATAAATCTCCCTCTCAGTGACCATGAAAATTCTTACTTTTTGACACTTTGAAAAATGTCAAAAATTTTGAATTCATGAGCAGTGACTTGTTCATTATTCTTGACCATGTTTGTTTTAAAAACATGACTTTTGCCGAATTGATTTTCATAATTATTTGGCAAAGTGGGTTGTTTTTCCATATTAGCCATTAATGGCTTATGAAAATCACCTATGGATATGTTATTTTCATGACTTGACTCTCTAAAAATTGGTTTTGAGACCCCTCAAGCCATGCATGGAACATCATTTTTAGCCAAATTTGGCTCAAGAACATGCTCTTTCCTTATGTTAATTTCATAATTTGGCTCTTTAAAAACGGACTCTTGAACCCCCCGAGTCATTGATGAAATCAACTCTTTACTTTTGCTATTTTTAACCATGGAAAAATTTTGAAAAAATTCACCAATTCTGGCCATTAAAGCCTCAATTAAAGACTTGGTAGTGAGAATTGATAACTCATCATTCCATTGGTGAATTTTTATATGAAGTTGATGAATTTCTCTAATTAAATGGTGCCTTTTTTCTTCCATCAAATAATATTGTAAGGGATGAAAGTTTATTTCATCAAGAAAATGGATCTCTTCTTGAAGATCTAATTTTTTTTGTTTACGCCAATAAATTTTATCTAGGCTATTTGAAATGGACAAATCCAATTCATTTTTCATTTCTTACACTTGACGTCCCACCGGGCGTGCCAAAAATTGTTGGCTTATTTTTCCTACGAAGGAAAATAGCATAAATGCGAGCGTGCCAGCAAGGATTGAAAAATCCTTACAAATTAAATTCAAGCCAATTATCAAGCGATTGCGTTGACAGTTCTTTTGCCTCAACAAAGAGGACTTTAAAATTGCCAAGTGTAAAGAAAAGAAAAATTAAAAGAAGAAAGAGGGAGACGAAAAAAGACTATTGAGTGAACAATCAAAGTAATAATTACTTACTTCTACTCCTATGCTTCGAAAAAGAAGTGCATAAAATGCTTTGAAAAAGAAATGCTGAAAATAAATGCTTCGAAATATAAATTTATGTTAAACTACTCCTAAGATAAGGAAAATGACAAGAAATATTGAAATCAATTATCTTTGATTATGAATTCTCCATCTTTTACAATGTAGCCATGAATGGCTATTTATAGGTAAATATTTGTAGGAAAAAACTTCCAGCAATAACTACCCAATAACCACCTAAAACTACCCACTCTTCCATCTTCATTCCCACAATACCACACATCCCTCCATATCTTCATAACTTCCTTTAACCTCCAATTCATGGTCCACGTTCTCCACTTTATTCTCCATCATCTTTTCACATTTCATTACTTATTATAACCTCCAAATGAGTAGGAGGATGCCACATGTCTTGCAATTATATAAATAATAAATAATAATAAAAATTACAGATTTATGGTGCCAACAATAACCATTATGCCACCAAACCCACTATTAATTACCCAAAAATTTTGAGGTCACTTTCATTATAGGTAGTGCAAATTATGGGATAATCACTTTCATTATTTAGTAATTAAGTAATTAATTCATTTATTTATGGTTTATATAATATTTAATTACAAATCTATAATAGGGAAGAAAAGATATCAAATGGAGAATAAAAGATATCAAATGGAGAAGAAAAATTGTTACACAATTACTCGACCAAATGCCCAAGTTATTATTAATTTGAATCAGACTATATAAATTGAAATTAAAGAATTTAAAAACTAAATGGATGAAATTTATAATTTAAAAATAAAACAGAAAGAATTACAATAGTGTAAAAGATAAAAATAAAATTAATATTTTTGCAAATTCATTCAATTGAATTTGTGATTAATAATGTTATAATTATATTTTTAGTATTTGAATTTATTTAAAATTATGTTGTGATAAATAGTAACATTTTTCATATTTATGGTATACAATTATACAACACCGTTTTGCCATTGCTTGCTCACCCACCACATCCTCCATAAAAATCTGAGAAAAAACCACCAAAACCACCAAAATAACAAAATAGTCTCTCTATCTATCCTCTTCCTTGCTTTGTCCTTCATTCTGCAGTAGAAAAAACCACCAAAATCTACATACAACCTCATCAACACATAATCTATATATACTACTGCAATCATCTATACATATATATATATATATATAACCTGAATATTATTATCAAATGCAGATCAAAGCTAAGGCAATGGCAATTCTTGCCACACTCCCAAACCCCAACCCCTTCTCTACCCTCCCTTCAACCCCAACCTCAAAACCCCCTCCACCACCACCACCACCAAAATCCCCTATTCCAATCTCCAAATGCCCACCACCTTTCAAATCCCAAACATCCCAAAACCCACCTCCCACCTCAAACCCCGCCTTCAAGACCTTCCACCACCGCTCCAAGTACCATAAACCAGTCCGAGAAGGCGTCATCTCCTCCGATGGCGATTGCTCCGTCATCGTCGGTGATTCTGGTGTTACCTAGAGTAAAATTTCTAAAATCAGATTCTTTGTAACTTCAATCAATTATTACTAGTTGGATTTAATCCAAATCCTTTCAAACCCAAACTCACGTCTCTTTCTCTCTCTCTCTCTCTCTCTCTCTCTCTCTCTCTCTCTCTATTTATCTTATTCAAAAAATTGTAATCAAACAATTGAAGAGATTATAATATAGGGGAAAGCACCATTAAATCCCTAATTTAGGAATGTTAACCCATTAAGTCCTAACGGTTTTAAATTGGACTGATAGGTCCTATTTTATGTGTAAATATATTCATACCCATGTTTGAAAGCACGCGTGGTTTAGCAATCGAGGAGTAAATTTGGGTTGGTGTTAGTGTGTAATTTACCGAAAAGCCCCATGACGAACTGTAGTGTTGTTTGTGATAGAATTGTAAACGTTGCAGAGGGAAGAGATTGGATTTGGGATGCTGATGTTTCAGTGATTCTTGCCGCGTATTTTGGCAAGACTGAGATTGTAATTGGAAATGTTGATGTTAATATCGAAAATACTATTCGAGTACATTGTGTAAACCCTAGTTGCCAAACTTACCAGTCAATTAGAACTCTCGCTGCTAATCCGTTGGGTTGATAAGAACTCTGCAACGTTTGTAAGACATACACACATCGCAGCGGCCGGAGGCTTCGTCAGAAACCATGACGCCAGGTATAGACTGTTAGGGTTTACGATGGCATAAAGGGGTTTTTTATACCATATGATTTAGATGAAAATACATGTTGCGGGATTGATACTTTGTGATTGCTTTGTTTGTATTTGTGTAGTACATTGTGTTGATGTTGTTTTCGTAATCAACGTCAGTGTTTGTTGATGTCAGTTGGGGTATGGGGTTTATATTTGTATATTTGCATTGACCATTGAATTTTATTTGTGTTGTTGCCTTATGGTAATGTAGGTTTGGGTATTTTTTTGTGTAATCCAAACATGGGTGTTTGTTGTGTATATGTGTATTATGTTGTGCTGGGCCTATTGTTTGGTGGGTTGGTAATGTGGGTAGGGGGACCCTTGTTTTTGGGGCATTTAAAATTTGTTGATGGTTTTTTTTTTTTTTTTTTTTTTTTTTTTTGTGTTGACCAACAATTGGATTGTTTGCACAAATGTTATGTGTGTAGTCCGTATTACAGGTTATATGGAATGTGTTTCCCTGTGTTGGGGATGGGTTTGAATTTATTAAATGTTGACGTTTCTTTGTTGATATTGCATGGGTCGTTTCTGTGGTCTTTTTGTTGGGTGCATGAACGTTTAGTTGACGTATATTACTGTATTACGTGGGACTAGAAGGTGCATACGGGTTAATTGTTATCGTATTCATTCTATGTTCGTATGGGTTACGTGTTTTCATATTCCAATTTTTTGTGGGACGTTGATGCAGAGCGTATTGTAGTTATGTTAGGGTTTGTAGTTATGTTGGTGGGTGTGTGTGTGGTATTGGATAATGTTTTAGTAATGTGGTTATGTTATTGTTGTTCTAGGCAGTGCAAAAAGTCAAAGTGCGGGACACAATAGCAGTGGTAGATGTCAACGGTCATATTCTGCAAGGCAGACGTCAACACGTTTGCCAACCAAAAGACAAGCACACCTGGTCTTCAAGAAATGTAAAACTACGTTGAAGACATTTAAAAAAAGTACCATGGACCTATCTAAGTTAATGTATCGGTCAAATGTAGCCAATGTTATAAAAACAATATTAAAGCTTGAATTTGGTGAAATGCACATGAAACAACTACAGAAAATACCCTTTTGGCTAATGATTGACGCAATCTGGGTTCATAAATTGGATCCCAATGTGTACAGGAAGTGTGATGCAACCGTGTATTGTATAATTCAGACACATGATCCAAGTGATAAGAAGTTCCACATCGGGGGTAGTGGGCTGTCATTCCGTAACACTGACATACGCTTCCTTTTTAGTATCCAATGTAGGAAGGACAAGCTAGATTTGGCGCATAATGGGAAAGCGCCTTCAAATTTCATCCAACAGGGATGTCCGAACCTCATCAGAATATCTTCAAAACTAATCAAAGACTTACTATTGGTGGCAATGCGTGGGGAAACAGAGTGTGATGGAGAAGATGTTGCGAAGTTGGTGTGCCTATACATTTGTCTGAAACTATTTTTCGCAATGACATGTGAGTCCATCAAGTGGACATTTGTACAGGTGATCGATAAGTTGAACACGTTGCGGTCATATGATTGGACAACAACGATCCGTAATGCATTAATTGGTTCATTGAACGAGATGCACAGTAGGCCAAAGAAAGTTACCGGCTGTGTAGTTGCATTATTGGTATGTTATTACTTTAAGAGGTTTGTTATGTACATTCATTTAGATACCTATATTTTAGAAACAAATGTAATCATGTACTTAACATTATTAACTTGTCCCGATGGTTGCAGTTCCTCCTTTGTGAGCACACAACCATTGTTGACCTTGATAGATGAAATGTATTGCCAAGGTTTTGCCAGTGGAACATTGGGAAGCTCATAGGCAAACTAAAACATGTTGACCTGTTAGCAGAAGGATCCGTACAGGTATTCATTATGGTTTCTTTGCTGAGTTTTGATTCCTTTTTTTTGTTGAATGTGTAATGTGAAGTTGTTAATTTTTTTTTTTTTTGTCAACGCAGGTTAATACTGCGAAACTAGGTGGGAATGTTATTGAACGCTATTTTGTGAATGTATTAGCTGATGCGCCTCCTGTACATGTTGAAAATGTTGTAAATGTGTTGGACGTGGAGCCGGTCAGTAGCTAGGATGGGGGTGTTCGTAATGCGGATAGTGAGGCAATTAACATCGTAGAACCTAGTCTAGACTGCTGGCAGTTAGATGTGCCACACGGGGGTGAAGTCAAATTTACGTCAGCAAAGAAGAGAGATGACATTATTACGGGACAAACACGTCATCCACAAAACACGGATGGGAAGGGTTCGGGAGCAGGAGAGGCATGGACGAATTTGTTCCCTGACCTGCTAGGCTTGGCAAGCACACAACATGGCTGCAACGATGATACCGGCACACCAGATTTAAGTGAACAGTTAAAAAAAGCAACAAGGCGAATTACTGATCTGGAGTGTGAAGTCTGGGAGAAAGATGCACATGTGCATGAGTTAGACAGTAAGATTACAACCACAGAAAGGATGCTTGGTGCAAAAACCAACAATGTATTCATTGGGTTTGACAATGTACTTGTAGCGAAAGATGCTGAGATTGAACGGCTGAACGCACGAGTTAGGGAGCTGGAGGAAAGAATCATTGCGTTAAAGGACGTAATTGATGATCGAGAAGTACATGTAGTGACCCAGTCAGTTGGAAATGATAACTACAAACATCAAACTCCCCCCGAAAATTTTCCACGCCAAAGTAATGGGTTAGGGGATGTGTAGAAACCCCATTTTTGACCGTTCTAAAGACTTGGACGTCATCGTTTGAGTGCTCGATGATTGAACTTGTTCGCGCTCGTTTGGAGTCCTCGAGGTTTTCGGCTACGCGCCTTGCGCCTAAGTCTCTGAGCTCTTTTGGTTTTGTGCTTGTTTTAAGCCAAACCTTGGTGTCCCCTTTTGCCTGGAGGGAGAAGTGGAGGTGTAGACCACCTTTCTCCCTTGCCAGCCAGTTTTCTCCCCTGTAGACCACTTTTGGTGGTCGGTCAGCCAGGGTGGGTGGTCGGTCGACCACCTTAAGTGGTTAGCAGCCTGCCACCACCTTCTTTTCTTTGTGTAGACCACCTTTTCCCCTCTATCGACCAGTTTTTGTCCCTGTCGATCACTTTTGGTGGTCGGTCGGCTAGGTTGGGTGGTTAGTCGACCACCTTAACTGATCGGCGACCTTTCTGCACTTTCTGCAGATATTTTTGGTGCCAGTTGTGCCAGCTATTAGGCACAGATTGCATCCTCCCTACACGTGTAGGGAGGGATTTGAGCAAGCTTTTGCTTGCATCTCTATATAAGGGGAAATGCTTCCCCCTTAGAGAGGGTTCAGAATTTTGAGAAGCCAAAATTATCTACTCTCTCTCTAGATTTCTCTCTCTCTCTCTCTCTATATATATATATATATTGTTGTGCCTTATAGTGCTTAAAATTGCATTTTCTTCACACTTTTGCACACAACCTCTTAGCCAAACACTCCTACTTTGTTGCTGAGGTGCTGGAGGGTCTCAAGGGAGCTTCAAAAAGCTGGTTTTGAGCTCAAGAAGTTGCTGTTCTTGTTGTTCATCAAGGGTGAGTCCTTTTCCTTCTTTAAAGTATTATTTTCATTGCTTATTTAGCCACCTTTGCATGCTATTTTAGGCTTAGCTTTCAACTGAAAAAAGTCTTGTTTTAAAGTGTTTAAAATGGTTGTTTAAGGCTTTGTTTGAGTTAGGGGTGGTTTACCCCCTTTGGTGGCTTGTTTTGCCTTGTTTTGTGCCATCTTTTTAGGCCTTTGAGAACATCTCTTTTTGGCTTTCTCACCACTGAAACTCAGAGGAATTTCAGTGGTAGAAATGTGGTTTTAAGGTCCCAAATGGGTGGGGGTGATCCCCCCATCCTCTTCTCTTGTTTGCATGTGTGGATGGCCCTCCAAAAGAGCATGTGTTTCTACTTCTTGGAGGCTTTGTTTAGGCTCATTTTTGTGACTTTCTAGACCTTCCATAACTCTGTTTTGGGCTTTCTTGGTCACCTCTTGCATGCTTATTGTACTTGTAGTGTAATCCTACTTGTAACCTTGCAAAGTAGCATGTCTTTCTAGCATGTATTGGCTCCATCTCAGCATGTTTTTGGCTATTATTTGACATGTCATAACTTTGATTTGTGTTGGTTTGGTTGCCTTTTGCATGCCCCTTGCACTTGTTGTGCAATTTTGGTTCACTAGCCTAGCATATCTGTTGTTTTAGTCTATTGATCTAGCATGTGTATGCTCTACTCCAACACATTTTTGGCTTTGATTTAACATGCTTGAGGTCTGATTTAAGTGGTTTTAGTCATGCATGTTTGGCTTTGCATAGCTATAGTATATTTGACTTTGCTAGCCTTGCACTTTAGGACCCCTAGCATGTCATATTTGAACCTTTTGCATGGCATGACATCATTTGGTATGTAATTTTAGACCATAAACTTCCGCCATACTTTCATGTTTATCACCCTTTCATTGTGTTTAAGAGTTGTGTCTTATGCCTTGATCATGAGCTAATTTGTATGCATGCTTGCCTAAGCTTTTGAGCTACCATCTTAGCATGTTTTTGGTGTTATTTTACCATGTTACAACTCTAATTTTGGTTGGTGGAGTCACCTCTTGCTTGGTTTTGATACTTGTAGTGTAATCCCGCTCTTTGGCCTTGCATGCTTAGTGTTTTGGCTTACCATGCTAGCTTGTTTTGGCCACACTCCATCATGTTTCTAGCATTGTTTTGACCTGCCTTAGGACTATTTTGAGTCATCTTGGTCCTTTGGGGCTTACTTGGTATGGCTATGTTACAAGTGCCTTAGCTAGTCTTGAGTTTTGAGCACCATAGCATGCTATACTTGTGATGGTTGCATGTCTTGGCATCATTTAACTTGTTATTTCAAAGCATATACATGTGTCATGTTCGCACTTCTTTCACTCCTTGAGAGCTTTTGAGAGTTGTGATTTTGTGCCTTATTTGTGAGCTACCAAAGGAGCATGATTTTCTACTCTTTTGAGCCTTAGTTTGAGCATGTTTTTGCTACTGATTTGCCATGTTGTAGCTCTGTTTTGGGCTGGTTTGGTTGTCTAAACTCGATATTGCATGCCTCTTGTGTTATACTCTTTGCTAGCTTTAATGTTCTTGGCTCTTAGCATGCATTACATGAGTTGTTAGAATGTTTTAGCATCATTTGTCATGTCATTTCAGTGCTGGAGTATATGCCATTACATCCCACTAATTCACTCTTTCAAAACTAGAGGACTCTTACTTTTGGACTTAACCGATTAAGGGACTAATTGGTAATCTAAAATGTGTAAACAAAATTGAATCAAGTAAAACATGGCCAAGATAACATGTTGTGTTGCATTGCATGTGTTTGGATCGGATGTTAATCCAAACACGAGAAACGAGGGACGTTTCATATTTGAAGTGATGAAACGTGTCTTATTTCTTGGTCGCCGACGCCTTTAATTGTGCATGATAGGGTGGAGGCTTTTCGAGTCTTATGTGTGCATTCATTGAATTTTGCGCAAGCTTGATCCTTTGGCCACCATGCATTGAAGATGCTCGGTTGGCGGCTCGGGAGTCAAGTGCCATACTCCTTTGAGCTTGAGATATGATAAGGAGTGTGGAAGTGCATACATTTCCTTGCAAATACACTGTACTGCCTCTGTCTGTGATATGTTGCAACAACAGGAGGAATTCAGCCCTTAAGGTGTTCTTGAGATCAGAAAGAAGCAATCCAAAAATCGGTGTAATTTTCAAAGATTCAAAAGAGTGCAAACAGAGGCGTCTTAAGACAAGGTGGTGGATTTCCGGGAGGACGCAACCGAGCATGCATATCTCCCTCGCCTGCAAGGCCATTTATCGCTTTTGTTGGCTAGTTGTAGTTAATTACCTGTGCTGTAATTAATTTAGCTTAGTGCTTTGTAATATTCTAATTAGCTTAGATTAGCTAGTTATTCAATTTGGTTTGTAATAATTAATTAGCTAGAATAGTTAGTTAATTAGTTGGTTTGTAATAGTTAGCTTAATTAGCGTAGCTAGTTAGTTTTCATTTTATTCGGACCCTCCGTTAAGAGGGCAAGTGCTGTAATAAGTGTGCGTGTGTGTGTGAATGTCTTCCAACCCCATGTCTTTCTCCATTTTATTTACCAGCTTTTGATGGTTAGTTTTATGGCACGTTTCAATTAGCATACTTATGTTTGAATGCATGTATCATTCATTTTGTCTTGCATGCACCGGGTTCGGCGCATCATATAAACTGCATTGTACTTTAATACACTTTCTTGAATACATGTTTCAAAGCATGTTATCGAGTGTTGCATTCATATGCCATTCTAGATAGCCGAGCCTATTTTAGTTGCATTTTGCATGTGTTGCATTAGGCATCTTGTATAAATTAGGATCATGCATTGATTTCTAATTAGTTTCTGTTTTGGCTCGGAGTACACTGTAAGTGTTTATGCTTTAGCATCCTTGCATGTGTGTAAATGACTGCCATGACAGCATACTTGCCATGAAGCTATGTGTTTAAATGATTAACTGCATGAATGCCTGTGGATGAAGGCTTCATTGCTTGAATTTGAATAATTCATTAAAATGTGTGTTTTAAGCCCACTTAAAGTGGCAAAATCATGTTGTTTCAAGCCCACCTTATTTGGTGGCAAATCCGCACTTTAGCCTACTTGAGGGTAGCAACTTCAAACCACTTGTCAAAAAAACAAACATGAGATGTTTTGTTCCAACTTGAGTGATTGAGTCTATACTTGTATACTGTGTGCATCACATAGTAATTCTAGATTAAATTACCGGAATAAGAACACATGTATTTTCAAAAACAACATATCATGTTAGTAGAGGCCGACCTTTGATCGAGCGAGCGGGGGTGCTCATTTCAGGACCTTCCCTTCTCGTACCCAAGTTCCCGAGCCGAGACAACTTTGGTGATGACGGACACGTGGCCTTAGGCGCGAGTCAGAGTTTCCTAAATTTCCCAAAACAAAATATTTAGGTGGCCACTCTGAAATCTGGCAAAGCAGTCCATGTTTGGCGCTTTCTGATTAAAATCGATTTTCTAAAACCAATTGCCAAATTTGGACTCTTTGGTGATTTATCAGTCTTACATGTCACTTTGTGAGATTCGATTCAGAACCGTGACAGGAGTCCGAACTGTAGTAGCTAGAACCCAATTCGCACCCTCTCTGAAAGGGGGGCGCGTAGAGCGAGTTTCGAGCGGTCTACAAGATGTACCGCGATGTGACAGTGTGCAATGTACCGAATCCGATGGGAAAAAAGGGCATCCCACCTTTGCAAGGGGGAGACAAATACGTGGCCGAAATGGATTGGGTAACGAATCTAGTTGATTGCGATCATAATGGCAATGTTAATCTGACAGCAGATAGAGTCATTGGGTTTGCTGTTGGCGATGTAGACAGAGGGGTAAAGGGCAGAGTAAGTAGCTCCACCCCTAACGTGTCGTCATTGGTCAGAAGAGTGAAGGACAAGGAACGACGTGAATTTAGATTAAGCGACTATGAATATCCAAAGTTTGTTTATCGTGGCAAGTAAAATTGGAAGAAAGGCACCAGGGGGGAAGTGGGGCCAGAAGTGATATACATTATCAATGATGTAGGAGCTAAGCAGAAAACGTGGCATGGGTTTGGAATGTCTTGGAAACATCATGTGTGGAACGTGCTCACATATGACGAAACAAAGTTTCTGGACATAGTGTATAGCTTAAATGGCGATGGGTAAGCATTTTACTGTTGAATATCCGACTGCGTATTTTATATTTGGTTGTATGTGGTTGTTAGTGTGAGTAACTTAAACGGTGAAGGTTTGGATGTGTAGGCAGTCCACATTTTTGGTAGAAATCATATGATGTGTAATGTTACGAAAATGTGTCAATGTTTCGTTGATGATTCAGCTGGATTAGGTTGACAGTTACAGTAGTACCATGCATATGTATTGGATGTAGTATCGTAGAAAATATTATTTAAAGGAAATGCTTAGTTCCTAATAATGGTAGTAATCACTGAATGTGTAGTTTAACACAGAACGGTGCCAATGTTTCATGTATGAAAATTGAAAAATAGCATACCAGAGTTTTAAAATTTCCTTTGTGAACATTGAAGGCTGGGCATGCAATTGTTGATGGTTGAGTTAATTTAGTTTCACAGCTATAGTAGTACACTGCATATGTGTTGGATATAGTATCACAGAACTTATAAATTAAGGAAAATGCTTATGACCTAAAATTGGTTGCAGGTCTGTGATATGGGATGAGGGAGATAATGAGATATAAGTTCGATTTTCGGATGTGCATGACCTGGTACGACGGGGGTCGATTCAAGGGAACGCAAGTTGAGATATGTCACTCCGTGCATACGTATAACATGTTTGTTTGTCATTTTACATGTAATGTGAGTGCTTATGTACGACGTGTATTTTGGTGTTTTTGGTATTTTTGTAGGTCATTAACGCATATGCAGCCATGCTCCTGGAATTGCAAAAAAATGGTGTGTGTTCAAACGAAGGTGTAGACCCGTCATATGTGTTCAGCAATGTTTGTGCGATACGTTTGTGTATGAATAAAACACTGAAACTTGAACATATACAGTCAGTTACCGTTTAATAAATGTCTCACGTGACAAATGGTTTGATATTGTTTACGGGTTTTTGTGTGGGTTTTTTGAAAAGGATGTGATGCAAAATCCAAGTGCAGTGTCTCGGACGAAGTATCTGAACGTGCAAACAAAAGCTTCCAGAGGGCATAGATACACACATTATCCATTATATTACGCGAAACATTGGACTTTGATGGTGAACGATTGGGGAACCGGAACGTGGAAACATTACAATGCTTTGAAACCTAGACGAGGGACGCGCGATGAGCATTACAATGAAGCGTTGAAAGTGGTAAGCCATAGCGTTTTAATGTACTTTTATGCAGTTGTTGTTACATCAATGTTGGCAAAATGTGGTTGGTGATTGAAGTGTTTTACAGCGTCATGTAATAATGTGTGTGAACATTGATTTTGCAGAAACAGTGGGTAGAAGACTATTACAACAGTGTCAGCCACAGTTGGCCTCAGGCAGCGGTAAAACGACGAATTTTGATGTCCCACTTGTCCCAATCCTTGACTGCCCATAGCAGAAGCCGAATATGTAAGTTGTGACTTTTATCATGTTATGCTTGCATGAAATATGTGATTGTGGTTGATTAGAGTTATATTTTATTTCGCTACGTATATGTTTGAATGTTTGCACGAAGCACGTAACTTTGTGGTCAAATGCACTAATGTATTTGTTTGCCTTTAATGTGGTGTGGAAAATAAGTGTGAAGTGCGCATATGTTATTAGTAATAATCATATGTTCGCGGATGTGTGTGTAATGTTTCGTAAGAGTGTAAATTACTTTGGTAGAAGCATTATGACATGCTGATATGTTACATTATATTAATTTGTGGTGTCTCAATTGTTAAACAGATGCGCATAATTTTTAATTTTGAAAATGATGTATTGGGTGTTAGATTATGTCCTCATGTTGTTGGGTTGCTGCTTTAGTGTCCATGACAACTGAATTTGGTCCCCAAACATTATGCTGTCTAAAATAGTTGATTTGTTGGCCTATACCAGGACGGATTGTGCAATATTTGTGTGCTACATCATCCGACAATACATGGAGGGTGGCGATATTAGGAAAACAATGGATGGGCAAACGCTTGACGAACTATGTGCGTCAATGGTGAAGATGTTTTTGAATGACCCAGTCAGAGGAGTCCGTGCTTTGGCACGTGTTTGAAGTTGTCCTTTGCCACCACAGCGTTCGGTTTCAGTAATTTGTTCGTGTCACTGCGACTTGTTGGACATTCAAAGTAGACAGTTAATGTTTTTGACGTGTTAGTTGTGGGTATGTTTTTTTTTTTGTTTGGTACTGTGTGTGATGACGGTTTTAGTTGGCATACGTTTATTTTTTTTTTTTGGGAATAACATAGGTGCCGTTTGGTAACACTTACGTTTTCAGCTTTCTGTTTATATTTACAAAATTTTAAAAACTCAAATAAAAACTTGTTTGGTAAATTTTTTATTTATAAATCAGTAGTTTCAGTTTATAAATTTGGCCAAAAAATGTAAACTCAAAAAATGTGTTTCTGTTTTGAGTTTTGAGTTTTGAGTTTTGAGGTTTTTTTTTTTTTTTACAACCCAACACTAGCCACCACCCGTCACCATTTTCCATCACCGTCTTCCGCCACCACCACCCACCACCCACCACTACCTGCCACCACCACTCACCACCCATCTGCTACCACCACCTACCACCCGCCACCACCACCCACCTACCATTCACCAGCCACCACTGGCCACCACCCACCTGCTACCCATTCGCCGCCACCATCCACCCCTCGCTACCACCACCACCCCCACCCCCACCCACCACCCACCTGCCATCTATCCGCCACCCACCACTACCATCCACCGCCCGCCACCATCACCCGTCACCTACCCGCCACCACCACTCACCACCCACCACCCACCACCCGCCACCACCAGCCACCTGTCACCTACCACTTACCCGCCACCACCACCCACCACCACCTACCCGCCACCACCACCCACCACCCACCACCACCACTACCCACTCGTTACCACCCACCACCTGCCACCGTCACCCACCCACCCACCTACCACCACCACCACCACCACCATCCGCCATCCGCCACCCACCTGCCACCACAACCCACCACTCGCCACCACCGACACCACCACCCACTCGCTACCACCCACTACCCGCCACCGTCACCTACCTACCCACTATCACCACCCGCCACCACCCACCACCACCCGCCATCCGCCACCCACCTGTCACCACCACCCGCCACCACCCACCGTCACCCACCCACCCACCACCACCACCCGCCACCTACCCGTCACTACCACCCGCCACCTACCCGTCACTACCACCCACCCGCCGCCACCTACCACCATCCGCCATCCGCCACCCACCTACTACCACCACCACCCACCACCCGCTACCACCACCACCACCACCCACTCACTACCACCCACCACCCGCTATCGTCACCCACCCACCCACCCACCACCACCACCCACCTGCCACCCGCTACCCACCGTCACCACTTTTCACCACCGTCTTCCGCCGCCACTTGCCACCACTTGCCATTTCTCACTATTTTTTATATTTTTAAAAATTTTTAAACATTTTGTCAATTACCAAACGCGTTTGTAGTTTATGTTTTTCTAAAAATAAACAAAAACCAGTTCATAAAATTTTTGTAAATATAAACTGAAAACGTAAACGTTACCAAACAGACCCTTAAATTTCACAGATTGGCAAATGTGTTTTTGTGGCATTCGTATTTCTCAATGATGTTTAAGTTAGGGGATTACATTTGGACATGAATCTGAATGGTTGTTTGGTTTGATGTGCATTTAAATAATGTAGTTTGACTGTCTGAAGCTTGTGTACCAAAATCATAATAATCGTTGTGTTACGATTTTTACAATCATTGAACAACGATTTTTTGAATCATCATACGGATTGGCGAACATGACATGGGGGGTTAGTGTGAAATGATTAATAACGGTAACAAACAAATCTCGGTTAGGTGTCCTGAATGTTTAATGTGTAAAATTAAAAATCCCACCCATCCCATATATTCATCAAATTGATCCAGAAAATTAGGAAAATAAATATGTGGTGTTTGGAAAACATCAAGTAGTGTAGAAGCATATAAAGGGAAAAAAATGTTGCTGAGCCACATTGTGGTCACAAATAAAGAAAGTGATTTGCCATTATTTGAGCAATGGGTTTGGGAAAAAAAATTGGGCAAATAAGATTATCTTGCACGTTACATAGGTTCCTTGCATGTTTTCCTATTATGATGGCCCATTTTGCCACAACGTCCACACCGAATGTGTTGTACAACCTCGCTCTTCGATGGAATTCTTTTCCGCTTCGACCTACCCGGAGGACGCTTGTACACAGGTGGCGTAAATGAGATAGTCTGCTACATTGAAATTTGGTTTCCCCACAGTGGGAATTGGGTGGATGGAACCCCCATACGCTGCCTTGTACTCGTCAACATGGTAAAACGATTCTATGGCATCGTAAATGTTCTTGCTACTATTTCGGAAAGCAACAACAGCATGCGAACATAGGAACCCATTCAGTTGCCACTGGAAACAAGAACATGAGCGATTGCCAATGTCGACTAAAACTAATAGATGGGAACAAACCTCAAACATATTGTCATCCGACTGACTAACTATCCATGACCTTCTATCTTCGTACGCAGTAATTAAAATTTTTTCCATTTTCAGACAGATCTCGCCAACCCACCCCATGGATTTCACTTTACGCTTTGACCTTTCTTCCATGATGTTACCCCTAACTGCATCGTCCAGCTGAGTAATGGGAAGGTGATGAGCTTCTCGAATCCAACTATTGAAAGGTTCGGCAGCATTAGACCACATCTCGCCATCCCCTGTGGAGACAAAAAAAAAAAAAAAAAAAACACAATTAGATTCATAAGATTTAGTGGTTGAAAATATATTACGTAGTATATATGTAACTAGCATGATACCTGAAGTATGCATTGGACCAATGTTCAGGATCCAAATCTTTCAGAAAATTTCCAACCACCACTGGGCTACATTGTAACAAAATATCTATTTTTTGGTTGATGGAATTAACTATAGAGGCGTAAACGCATTCACTCAACTTTCGCATGAGTCTACTTTTTTTATCAGCATTAACATATTTCATGCGGTCTCGAAGATTCATCTACAGATGTAGCAAGCAAAATGCATGGTGTGCAGTGGGGAAGACGGTACGCATCAATTGTACCAACCCCACATTACGGTCGGACACAAAAGTTAAAGTTCTGGAACAGTCAACAACTTCAAACAAATGGCACAAAAACCACTCCCAGTTACATGTGTTTTCAGAGTCGACAATCGCAAAAGCGACGAGGAATAAACCTGCAAAAGATGTGTCTATGTAATGTATAAGCCAATAATAAGTTCGTAATGGAATGCAAAATTTGAAACAAAAAATAAGCAGAAATATGAAGATAATGTTATGATGTTTGAAAATAGTATAACACAACCATGAAACTGTACAACAAACCATTAAACAAAAATAAATAGCATACATTGGTTCCCATCCTTAGCGGTCGCCGCAAGTAACGTCCCCTTGAATCTTTCTTTTAAAAATGTACCATCCAAAAATTAAAGTGGACGACAATTGTTGAAACCATCAATGCATGCACGAAAAGATATGAAATACCTCACGAAACGTCCAGTTTGTTGCTCGAAATCCAAATTGATATAACTATGTGGATTGTTTTGCATAACGGCATCGCTATACCATCTCAGTTGGTTGAACGACATATCGTGATCACCAAATACTTCATTCTGCGCTTTTTCCACCCCTAATCAAGCAACCCGGTAACTAATGTCTAACCCATAGCCGTTTTTCATGTTGAAAACCACATCTGTTGGGCATGTCAACGGTTGTGCACATACACGACATGCGATAACGTCATAAACCAAATCTGATCTCGTCCGTGGGTTTCTGTATGTCCGTACAACAGCCCCACAAGAATGCATGGGGTTGTACCTTTTCAAACAAAAAATCCCATTCGAAGCAGACGCCCTTGAGTGAATTAGCCACTCACACCTCGTTGATGTTGCGAACTTGCATACAGCAGTTACACGAATAGAGTTGTTCTTCACGTACTTAAACTGAAAACCACATTCAATAGCATACTTGCAAAGTACCGTCCGGAATTCATGCGCACCCCCAAAAAAAGATTGGCCAACATTTGTAATACCAAACGCCCATCCAACAGACAAGAACATCTTCTTCTTATGGGGACAATAATCCGATAACAAATCAGTACGATCCTCCATATCGGCCATCCGCCAATTCGTAGTGTTGCTCGGACCATCATAGGGGGACCCTGCTAAACCAAGTTGGCTGCCCGACACATTATTTCGCATTTGAATTAGCACGTCCATATGATCAAGACCAAAAGACTTTGCAAGTGACAACATGTTTTGTACATCATCATCGCAGTCAACCTTAAACTTGTTATACCCAGGAATGGTGAATAAGAAATAAACCAATCCCCGGTCAGAAATATCAAATTTGTGACAAACATTGTCAACCAACCGAGCATAGGTGAATGTTTGGCAAATACGCAACACTGCATTTGTTTGACCGAAAGTACACAACAACAACACCGCGAACTCCATGCCTGACAAAAAAACCACATTAAAAGTTGGGCCAAAAAAATAACACATAGTTACAGGTAACAGATCAGAGAACATAGCCACTTGATATGGGTGTTGAGGCTAACATTATTGGGATTAAAATTCAATGCACAGTAAACATCTTTCAAATGAATCTGATGGTTGAAACACCCACAACAAAGAAAATGTAAATCTTCCACCTGATAATGATGATATAGGCGTGCTGTTAGGAACTGATGGTAAACTAGGAGGACCATTAGTTTTTCCAAGCATGAAGACAATGTTCTACCATGTCCAATGTTCTGTCAAAAACAATCTGTCATACAATTACACAGCCACATGAAGACGACGTCCTATTATAACTAGTGTTCTATCGTGGACAATGTTTGCACTAATTTGGAAAAATTAATTAAACAACAGAACAAACCAAACTCCATAGCCTGTTTGTGGTTTTTAATTTACACGGTTAATGTTAATTCAGCATATAACATCAGAATAATTGAATAGCAAACACAGCCACCATTTACAACCCCCCAAATAGTAAAACCCCATCTACCATTGACAAAACCCACACATACATATTCGAACATTACAAAAACTAGTCCGCCATTGCCAACCCCCAACGACACATTACAAACCTAGCTACCATTAACAATTCCTCCCAACATATTCAAACATTAACAAAATACAACAACCCCAAATAACCACTCCAGAAACACATTACCCCCACGTTACAAGGGGTACATCATAACCAACCCAGAAAACATATTACACCCACTAACAGAAAAATCAAATCAACTAAACCTGAATTGAAAAAAAGCAAAGCACACCCACCATTTTCGAAGCAGAAGATTTGATGTGACACCCGAATTTTCTTTTTTTAAATTTAAAATTTCAATAAAGAGAACTCAAAAATAAATAAATAAATCAATAAATAATAATAATAAAGTAAATAAATAAATGCATAATTTAGGAAATTAAGAATTTATCGATTAAATTGTTAAGGAAATAAATTGTAAGACGCCACACATTAAATATTTTAGTAAATGGTAAGTGATGTTTTATAGTTTGGTAGTGAGGTTTTTAGACGTGAACCTAACTTATAATTATACGTAATTTTAGGAATCATTATGAATCACCAAAAGAGTGATAACCCTTAGAATTTTATAAAGTCAAATTAATTTAGGTGACTCATAATATAGGACAGGTGGCTTCACCCCTCAAATACCAACAAAACGTGGCAGGAGTAGAAACAACGTGGCTGCCTTGGCCCTTGGTGAATTTGCAGAGATGAAACAAAAAGACAAAGGGTGAAACAGGTGTCAATAAAGAGTTAAACTTTGAGGAGTGAAGAATAGGTGGCAAAGAGAGGAATTATCTACATGTGTGTTGGCTTTGCTTGAGCCTCGCTTTAAGTCATGCATAAATGAGACGTTAGTGCTAAAGCAAGAACACAAAAATAAGAAGCATTCAAGAAAGGAGTCTGAGAAACGGGAGCAAGCTCAGAATAATTTAGGAGTAATTTTTAGGTGAGTTTTATTATATCTTGAGTTATTATAATATATTTTTTACATGTCTTAAGTTACCATAATATATTTTACGAATGTTTTAAGTTACCACAATTTATTTTATATAATTTATGTTTTATGGTTAGGTTAATGTTTCAATTACGTAGATTATTTTCTGAACTCTGTTTGCATAAATTAGAACCCATGGATATGTTTGTTTAAATTTTAGAAATTATTTGACAATGATCTTGTAACCAATTATTTTCTGTAAGTACCACCACGGGAGTCCCATGTCTTGGGGGACTTAAATAACTATAGGCCCCTGTTTGACCACTTTGTGGTCCCCTGTTGTCATAGATCCATTGACCTCTGTTCTGATTGTCACTTTAGTAACCCATGTTCCATACCGTGGTTATAGTTATTTATTCCATTTCTGCCGCTTAATTAATTTGTGTATTCAACTCAAATTATGTAAATGTTGTAGCTTAAATAACTATCCATGGCTATTTTGTGCCCCTACACTCACAGTGTAATATTTCTCACTCTGCTATGTACTTATAACTGTTACCCTTTTCAGGTGACGAGGTTTAACAGGATCAAGATGGAAAATGAATCGCTGTGTTGTTTTGTTTTTTTTTTAATTTCTTTTTAAGATTTCTATCTCTTTATTATCAGACTCTTGTAATATAATGAAGCTCAAATGACTATATTTGTTTCCTTTTAAATAAGTTTTTGATACCTAATTATTTTATTTTAATTTATTTAATTTATCCGCTTGCGCTGCGACTACAGAATTATCTAAATTATTTTATTTTTATCTTGTTACGACACCGAACCTTTGGGTACCGGGTTTGGGTCATAACATTTGAATAGTAACACCCAAAAACCCCCCACCCACAAAAACATATTCAAACACAAAAAAGAACACTAACTGAGAAAACATCCCAACCTCCCCCCTTCTTCTCTCGCAGTCCACCCACCCCCTCCTCCAAAAAAAGAATGTTATCCCATACCTTACCAAACCAATAACAACAAAAAATCAAAAGAAATCGTAATTATGGGCAAAACAGTCAAATATATATACAATACATATAAACAAAAAATCATACCAAAAATAAAAAATGATTAAATGGTTTTCAAAAAAACACTGAGAACTATATAGAGCAACATTTCCCCCCATGGAATTTATGAGTAATTTTTCCTATAATATATAAGCACTATAAATATTTAAAGATATTTTGGTCTTTTCATTAATTTCGTCATGTTCTGTCACTTTTGTTCATCACTTCAAATTATAAGGAGTTTATAAGTACATTTATAAACTTTAGGGAGATATTGTGTAAATACGGGAAATCACAAGGAGATAAAGTATAATTATTTCAAAAATAAATGCATAAGGAGAATAAACGTTTATTAATCAGTCTTATTAATTAGATTTATTTATTTATATTTTTTTTTTTGAACAAATTTATTATAAAGTTTATTTATAAAGTTATTAGATTTATTTATAAAGTTTGATTTTTATTTATAAAATAGGAGAAACTAATTTACCCTAAGAAAGGAGAGAAGAGAGACTCTTGCTTAGTGTCGGGGAAATCCCTCTTGTATTATAGTGGTATAGATTAAAGTGAGCCCTCACAATATCACATACATTTTTAGTACATAATTTTTTAATTAGGGGGTGTTTGGAAAGTAATTTTTTTTGAGTTTTTTGGTTAAAACAGTACTAACAAACAAAATAGGTTGAAATAGTCAATAAGACAAAATGTCACATCAAATTCATAATTATTTCACTTTTTTCCTTATAAACATTACATCCAACTATAAAAAAATTTAATTATCTTTCTAAACATAAAAATTTTAACCTTCTAAAATAGCCAAAAACTAAAATAAACTACTAAAATGACAACTTTCCAAACAACCACATGATTGGTGGTAGGAGCAAATTTGGCCTGTTATAAATGAATATGATAGGGAAAAAAAAAAACAAAAAAAAACAAGAAAAAAACAAAACAAAATATAATATTGAAAGATAAAATCAGAAGTTAAAGTGTGTCAACACTCTTTTTTTTGGGTGGGTAGGTAGTGTGTGACCACTCAGCACTCAATGGCTCACTAACATTTTATATTTATTATATAACAAATAATAAATAAGATAAGGAGTAACTTCCTTTCAGTCTTAGATCGGATTAGAGAGCGATGTTGAATTCGTAATGGTCTATCACGGGTCTTATTTTAATAATCTGAATCATTCAACCTGTAGAATTTATTGAGTACCATATGCTTATAAAAAATCACATTGATCGGATATCGATAGCTATCTCATCGGATCAGTTTTTTTGTCAACTGTTAATTGTTCATCGTCTATTTTTTATTATACAAAACTGATTTGATCACATAGCTATCAATATCCGGTTAACGTGATTTTTTACAAACATAAAGTACTCGATGAGTTCTACATATTAAACGGTTCGAATTATCAAAACAGGACTTGTGATGAGCCCTCACAAGCCCCCGATCCAATCTAGGACTAGAGAGAAGCTACTCCCATAAGATAAATATTAACAAATGTTCTTAATATCAAGAAGTGTATAAAAAATATTAAAAAGATAATGCTATATGCACTAATTAGCGTATCAATGAATGATGTGACATAATTTAAGAGATTTTTTATATTTATAATTTGTATAATGAGTGGGGTCAATAATAATGTCATAACTAGTGTTGGTACACTAGTTAGTACACTAATTGATGTATGTAACACCGTATTAAAAAATATATTGATTTTAATAAAAAAATGTATTAAATTTAATAAAAAATATTTTATACCTTCAATTATTTTATGTTTTACTTATACTTAGGGACACTTATTACTTAGACCTAACAAATAAATGAAAGAGTATACTAACTCATCAATCACGTGTTATATGTAAAATACATTTACGAATATTTTCCCCCAATTAAAAGTTTTTTGGTAATTCTAACTCTCTAAAATATAGTCATGTTTTTAAAAAAGGGAATTTACAATCCAGTGAAGTTTTTTTTTTTAAAAAAAATCAATTATAATATTTATAAAATGAGATTTTTATTGATAAATATATTTTAGAGTTGTTATAACCCATTAGGTCCACAAAGGATTAGTGTAGTCTGATTAGTCCCATGTATTTATCCTTTTATTCCATGAGATCTTTTTTTTTCTCATTTTATTATTTTTAATGGACTATTATGCCCTTACATATTGTTGATACACTTAACAACAGATATAGACATTTCCTTGTTTTTTGTTAATTCTGTTTTGGGAGTTTGTTGTATTCACGCTTTTCGTTCTTATTCTAATTCGGTTGGATATGTTTCAATTTTGCTGTCTCATTTGAAGGCTGGTCTGTGCTAGGGTTTCATTATTGTTGTTGTGGCTCATTCGAACGGTGTTCGGTTGTGATATTGTTCGGAATATAACTGGTTGAAATCAGTCATTTTTGAGGTAGAGGACGAGTGCAGGATTCGATGATCAAGGTGAGTATCATTTTGGTGTTGAATGCACGTTCAGTTTATTTTTTGATTTATGTAATGGATTGGATGCTATGGTGTTTGAAATATGTAGATCGAATGCTCTGTTTTTTTATTTATATGCATTTTGCCTAGCTCTATGATGGGGTGGTAATTCGGATTAAGTAAACAATGTGGATGTTCACATCTAATTGGCAATGATGATGGTGATATTTTGAATTTGGATTTAGCAGTGTAAAATGTATATATAGGCATGTACGTTGTGTATAAATATATGTTCGTTTTATGTTATGTTTTGATGTATGTGGTAATGCAAGTGCTTTTTTGATGAGTTTATGATGCTTGCTTAATGTGGATGTTCACATCTTATGAATATGAGGTTATGGATGATTGTATGCATGTCGTGTAATGTGAGCTCATTCTAGTAGTATGATTTTGAACTTGTAAAATGTTTTATGTTGTGCAAAGGATGGTGGTGGTAGTTTTCATTATTGATTTAGCAGTGGAACTGTACACATAGGTATTTAGTTTGCATAATGTGAATGTTTATATAGTATAGATTATGGTATGCATTGTTGTTCGTATGGTTGTTACGTGGTTGTTAACTTTTGTTTTGTTGTGTGTTTACAGGAGATGGATACCTTTATAATGTTGGTATGCACATATGGTTGCAGTGCAACTATAATAAATGTGGTTTGCGCATTGTGTTATTCGCGTTTGGTGGAGTGTTTGTGTGAAAAATAGGACAAGTTGTCTGCTTGTTCTGTTTCATTGTCTATCGACTACCTGGGATTAATAGGTGTGATTTAGACAATGATGAAGAATTTCAAAACATGTTATTTCTTGCCAAATCAATGGGGTTACACCATGTAAAGGTTGTCGTTGATTTGAAAAGTGATAATGGTCAGTCGAGTAGCTCTAGGTTGCTACGTGTGGGGGGTGAGGAAGAAATTGATGCACTCCGGAGATTTTGCCACCATAAGGAGAAGGTGTTGTTGTCAGCCCCTTGGGCAAATAGTATTACACATGTGGGACAACGGTTTGTTGGAGGTGCACAAGAATTTCGTGATGTTTTATGTAAGTATGCAATCCAATGTGGGTTTCAGTTTACGTATGTCAAAGACAAGACAACAAGGGTTACTACGGTGTGTGCGATGCGCGAAGAGAGAGGTTGTTTATGGGCTATACATTGTAGAGCATAACAAGCAAATAGTTTTTTCTACATCAAGAGGTTTAGTGATGTGCATAGTTGTGGTACGGAAGACTGAACATCGAAGAATCCGAGAATTAGTTCTGATTTGGTGTCGATTACTATATCTGAAATTGTGAGGGACAAGTCATTAACTCGGTCGTGTGAGGTGGTGACTATTTTAAAGAGGGATTACGGGTTGGACGTGAGTTACCACGTGCTATGGTTGAGCGTAGAGAAAGCAAATGTTGTTATTCATGAAGATCACTCATTATCGTTTGACCAACTGCGGTGGTATTCGGATGCTGTGATGCGTTAAAATCTAGGGAGTTATGTCAATATTGACTATGACGGGAGTAGTCAACAGTTTTGTCGTTTCTTTGTATCATTCATTACTTGTATTTCTGAGTACAATTCTTGTCGGCCTTTGTTATTCCTGGATGGAACGTTCCTCAAAGGAAAGTACAAGGGTCAGCTATTTGCAACAGCAGCGAAAGATGGAAACAATGGTTAGTAATTTTTTTGGTTGTGTATCCATGTAAATATTCACATTGAGGGGCATAGTGTGGATATATGACTGATCATTACACAATGTGAACATTCACATACCCTATTTGTTTTATAGTGTTTTTGTAAGCTACTTGTGCAAATATTCACATTGGAATATTGTGATCAGTTGTTTAGTGGTGTTATGTTGTAGGTCTATTCCCTGTTGCATTTGCGATTGTTGATTCAGAGACCACAGCCAATTGGTCGTGGTTCTTGCACGAACTTGGGAAGATTGTGGATGGTAAGCGTCAAATTGCTTTTATTTCGGACCGTAATCTTGGTCTGTCAGAAGCGATGCCGAAGGTGTTCCCATCGGTTCACCACGGTTATTGCTTACAACACTTGAAGAATAATTTAAGAGACCAGATGAAGGGAATTGATAATGGATTTAGGGACCACCTAGTTAGTAGTTTGTATGACTATGCTTACGAGCCAACTGTGGTAGGATTCTATGAAAAGCTTGAGAAATTAAAAGAGGATGGTAAGCAACGAGCTCATAATTTTTTCAAGGAGTTTCCTTGCTTTGTTCTTCATTCTGCAGTAGAAAAAACCACCAAAATCTACATACAACCTCATCAACACATAATCTATATATGTACTACTGTAATCATCTATACATATATATATAACCTAAATATTATTATCAAATACAAATCAAAGCTAAAGCAATGGCAATTCTTGCCATACTCCCAAACCCCAACCTCTTCTCCACCCTCCCTTGAACCCCACCCTCAAACCCCCCTCCACCACCACCACCACTACCACCAAAATCCCCCATTCCAATCTCCAAATGCCCACCACCTCTCAAATCCCAAACCCCCCAAAACCCACCTCAAATCCCGCCTTCAAGACCTTCCACCGCTGCTACAAGTACCACAAACCAGTCCAAGAAGGCGTCATCTCCTCCGACGGCCATTGCTCTGTCGTTGTCGGCGATTCCGACGTTATCTGGAGTAAAATTTCTAAAATCAGATTCTTTGTAACTTCAATCAATTGCTACTAGTTGGATTTAATCCAAATCCTTTCAAACCCAAACCCATGTCTATCTCTCTCTCTTTTTATTTTTCTTACTTTAAAAATTGTAATCAAACAACTGAATGACCTATAGCTTGTAACCATTATAAATATTTAATGGTATTTTGGTCTTTTTATTAATTTCGTCACGTCCCGTCATTTTTATACATCACTCAAAACTATAGGAAATTTATGAGTATATTTATAAACTTTAGGGAGATAATATGTAAATGCGCCACAAAGAGGTAAAGTGTAAATCTCAAAAATAAATGCATAAGGAGAATAAACACTTATCAATTAGTTTTATTAATTAAATTTATTTATTTATAAAATTTGATTGATGAATTTATTATTATAAAGTTATTTATTAAATAAGCGAAACTAATTTACCCCGAGAAAGTAGGAGAGGGAGACTCTTGCTTACCGTCAGGAGGAAATCCCTCTTGTATTATAGTGGTATAGATTAAACTGAACCTTCACAAGCTCACATATATTTTTAGTACATAATTTTTTAATTATATATGATTGGTGGTAGGAGCAAATTTCTCCTGCTGTAAATGAGTATGATAGAAAAAAAAAAAAAAAAAAAAACAAGACAAAATATTGTCAGCACTCTCTCTTTTGGGTAGGTAGTGTGTCACCACTCAGTACTCAGATGGCTCACTAACATTTTATATTTACTATATAACAAATAATAAATAAGATAAGGGAGTAGCTTCCTCTCCTCTTGGATTAAATAATGTTATTGAATTCGTAAAGGTTTACAATGGGTCTTATTTCGATAATTTAAATTATTTAATATGTAAAATCGTTGAGTGCTATATATTTATAAAAAATCACGTTAATTAAATATCGATAGTTATCTCATCGGATCAGCTTTTGTCAACGGTTAATTGTTCACCATCTATTTTTTATATAAAATTGATTTAATCACATAGTTATTGATATCCGATTAACGTAATTTTTTTATAAACATGTAGTACTCGACGAGTTCTACATATTGAACGGTTCGAATTATCGAAACGGGACCCATAGCGTCCACGGACCCAACAACACTGTGCAATCTGATCTATGACCAGAGAGAAACTACTCCCATCTGATAAATGTTAACTAGTGTCCAATAAGTATTATTTAATATATAAAAATATTTAAAAATATATTAATTTTAATAAAAATGTATTAAATTTAATAAAAAATATTTTATACCTTCAAATTATTTTATGTTTTAGTTA
Source organism: Camellia granthamiana (assembly GCA_036172215.1). NCBI lineage: Eukaryota > Viridiplantae > Streptophyta > Magnoliopsida > Ericales > Theaceae > Camellia > Camellia granthamiana. Next base: position 15,581,487 of record CM069903.1, on the reverse strand, counting down.
TAATTAAGGACAATTATTACTTAGAACTAATAAATAATTAAGGACACTTAAAACTAATAAATAAATGAAAGAGTATACTAACTCATCAATCACGTGTTATGTAAAATACATTTACGAATATTTTCCCTCAATTAAAAGTTTTTTGGTATTTCTAACTTTCTAAAATACAGTCATGTTTTTAAAAAGGGAATTTACAATCCAGTGAAGTTTTTTTTTTTTTTTAAAAAAAATCAAATTTATAAAAAAATTTATAATATTTATAAAATTTATCATTGAGAATTATTTAATTTTGAACAATTACATTGACTAGTATTTTTTCCTTTTCAAAAAAATTAACAAAAAGTCTTGGGTCTAATTTTTTAAAGCAATGAATATCATGTGGAAGTACCACACGACATTAAACTAACGCAGTGTTTGATTGGGATATTTTGAAAAGGATTTAAAAAGAATAAAGAAAAAGATAAATAAAATATGAATAAAATATAGGGGTATTTTTTTTCAGGTCCTTGGTATTATGATTTTATAGCATAAAGGACACCAAATATTTTCATAATGTCTAAGGTCCATCAACAATATTTTCATAATGTCTAAGGTCCCTCAACCTTGATCCAAAGAAATTTCAGTCCAGAGAAATTTCAGTCCAGAGAAAATTGGTCAGAGAAAATTCAAGTTAGAGAAAATTGGCCCAGAAAAATTTCTCTGGACTTCCTAAACTTCCAACTGTAAATTTCTCTGCCCTTTTTTTTTTTTTTGAACATGAGAATTCCCCTACCTCAACTCACTTTCTTGCTTCTCAAAGGTAAGGAAGAAAGGCAACAGTACAATATTATATACATACTTTCCATTATCAAATCTTCCACTTTGTTTTTGTAGCTGAAAGCAAGAACTGATGTGGGTTTTATACTTTTTTTTTGCATTATGGACCTTACATAGATGGTTTTGTTTCTTTGTGCAGGAAATTGAGAATGAGAAACTAATGTTAGAACATGTTCATATTTTACAGGAGAACAGTGGTTTAAATGTACAGAATAAAAAATTGTTTGAAGAAGCTTCTTATGTAAAGGAACTGGCCTCTGCTACTGTCGTTGAGTTGAAGAATTTGGCTGGTGAAGTCACAAAGCTCTCTCTATAGAGAAATTCTCAGACAAACATTTTCAGATATTCTCTCACCCAGAGAATTTCTCTGGATTCCACAACCCAAAGAAAATTCCCAAACAAATATTTCCAGAGAATTTCTCTGATTTGCTATGTATATATATATATATATATTTGTAGAGAGATGAGGAAGACACGGAAGTTAATCTCAAATCTAACCAACGCAAGTCTCCACTCTCCTTCACCTTCACTTCAAGGGTAAAACTTCTAAAGAGAGTGAGAGAAAGAGAAGCATATTATTCTGTGCATTTTCTCAAATGACTTCTTCAATTCAAATCCACCAACACCTCCATTGTTATAAAAAACACTGAAATATATGAACACCAAACAGGTTCAAACTGGTTCTTATATACATATCTCAGTGACCATACATATCTGTTTGGGAGAATTTCCCTGGATCAACCCAGAGAAATTTCAGTTCAAACCATAGAATTTCTCTGGACCAATCCTAAGTAAAAAAAATGAATTGGCATTCATCACAAGAAAATTTTTCCTTTGCTAGAAAATCTTATGCAGTACCCACTTTGAAAAACACACTTCATTATCTATGCCCAAATGTCAGAGCATCGTGGATTTGCATATGCCCGATGAGTTCCATAGCGCTGTATCTCTTACTCTGCGTTGGAGAAGATGATTGCGCATGCACACACAGTTAGTGAGAAAAGAATCTATGTACTAACATGTTTGGAAGGATAGAAAATGGAGAGACAGATTGGAAGTGTTACTAAGAACCAAAAAGAAAGTATAAGACCCATTTATCTCAGGTTCTTTCTGTGGTTACTTCTGCAGCGAAGTGAAAGTAACTTACCAGAAAGGTTGCTTGGTTGGCGAGCTCAAGGTGGCCGGAGAAGATGTGGGTCGACATCGACATGGCGTTGTTGATCAAATACACCATCACCGCCGGTCCGGCGAGTTGAAAAAGGATCTTCAATTCAGTCCAACTGGCCAGCCTCATCCTCAACAGAGGAGACGGCAACGGAGTAGACGACCACAGATTTGGAAGAGGAGAACGAGGATCTGATCGGGACTTCGTGGGCTTCGCAAATCGGGGACTAAAATCGACGTGGATGGAGAGGGATGGGTGAGGGACCTTAGACTACAAAAGAACAGATTGTGGACCTAATTCATTACTAAAAGTTGGATAGGGATCTTAGACCGATTTTCCCTAAAATATACTTATATTTTATCTAAGTTTACATATATTTTCTCTTATCATTTTTAAATTTTTTTTTAAATCTCCCAATTAAACACAGCATAAAGAGTAAAAAATAATTTCTAAAAAAAGAGTGTATTGACGTCTCATTTTAAAAAAATTTTGGAAATATCTCTACGTTGATTTCATGGACAATCATATAGTTTAGAATTCAATCATATAGGTAACAATTTATTTTTCTAAAACAAAATGCCACCGACACCCCATCACTACTAGTGTATATATAAGTTGAACCGAAGTCAAGAAAAACACAGAATCATCCACAAAGATGAGTGATCAAAAAATAGTTTCCGCATCACCGATAATGGCGAACGCCGACGATTTTTCGGGAAAATCGCCTCATGTTGCTGTCCTCCCCGGCGCCGGCATGGGTCATCTGACTCCGGCCCTCCGGCTAGCCGCCATGCTATCTTCACGAGGCTGTCTCGTAACTCTAATTGCAGTCAAGCCTACTGTCTCTGCTGCTGAGTCCACCACCATCTCTAACTTCTTCTCCACCTACCCACATATCAATCGTCTCGATTTTGAAATCCTTCCCCGTAAGCCCCCCAGTTCCACCAACGACGACCCTTTCTTCATTCAATTCGAAGCCATTAGTCGCTCTGTTGTTCACCTTCTCAAGCCTCTCTTGTTATCTTCCTCTCCACCTCTCTCTGCTATCTTCTCTGATTTCACTGTTTCCATGACTCTCACTCCTATTCTTGAGGAACTCTGCATACCCAATTACGTTCTCTCCATTACCTGCACTAGATTTCTCTCTCTCCTGGCTTACCTTCCTTACTTGATCAATGAAAACTCTCCGAAATTCGGTGAATCCGATGACTATGTGCACATCCCAGGTTTATCCCCACTGCCTCTGTCAACTATTCCTCCACCATTCTTCAATCCAACTCTGTTCTTCACGTCGTTTGCAATATCGAACGCTCTGTTTCTACCGAAAGCGAAAGGTATTTTGGTAAACACCTTTGAGCGATTCGAACCCGACACACTCGCTGCACTCAACAATGGCAGAGTCTTAAGTAACCTCCCACCTGTTCACCCAATTGGCCCATTAGAGCCTTACAAGCTCGAAAAAGGAGAACAACTTTCATGGTTAGACGACCAGAGTGTTATATCTGTGGTGTACGTTTGCTTCGGAAACAGAACAGCCATGTCAAAGGACCAAATCAGAGAACTCGGAGATGGGTTAGAGAGAAGTGGGTGTCCATTCTTGTGGGTTTTGAAATCCAGCAAAGTAGACAAAGAAGACACCGAAGAGATTGAAGATTTGCTTGGCGATTCGTTTCTGGAAAGGACAAAAAACAGGGGAATCGTAGTGAAAGCATGGGTAAATCAGGAGCAAATTCTAGCACACCCTGCCATTGGAGGTTTCGTCAGCCACGCTGGATGGAATTCGGTGATGGAAGCGGCTCGGTACGGCGTGCCGCTGTTGGCGTGGCCTCTGCATGGCGACCAGAGGGTGATTTCAGAGGTGGTCGAGAATGCTGGGTTTGGGGTGTGGGTGAGAGATTGGGGTTGGGGTGGAGAGAGGGTAGTGAAAGGGGAAGAGATTGGAGAGAAGGTTAAACAGCTGATGAGTGATGAGAAGTTGAGGAATAGAGCTATGGAGGTTGAGGAAGAAGCTAGGAAGGCTTGTCAAGATGCTAATGGGAGCTCTGAGAAGGCATTGATGGGAATTATTGAAACGTTGAGGCTTGCAGAGACTGCCTAAATGGTGGTTGTTTCTTGATTTTTGATCATTCTGTTGAAAATCTCAATCACCCACCTTCCCTTTTCAAATAAATGCCGGGATTCAATAACTTTGGTGTTTTTTCTTTCTTTCTTTCATGTAAATTTTTTTTTCAATATGACGTTGGGTTGAGTTGAGTGTCTTTGTATTTGGTCAATTGGTGTTTGGTTTGGATAAATGCATTTCTATAAAGTTTGTAATTTCCAATTTGAAGTTTGTTGGGTGTCTCACTATATTTGGTTGATGGCTAATGTTGACAAATGCTTCAAATGTTCCATAGACACGCACAATGAGTTAAGGCTTTTTTTTCAAATTTACATATCTAATTTTAGAGAACTTAAAGACTGTGTTTGGTAAGGCTCGTAAACTATATTTCCACCTTCCTATTTGTGCTAGACGTTTGGATACAAATTTGAAAATACAATTCTACCACAGAGTTCAAAATGATATTCAAATTCCTGTTTGGCACATTTCTCCCTCTGTTCAATTTCCACTATAAAAAGCTTCCAAACGTACATATTTTCTCTCTCTTCAGTCTTCGCCATTTCTGAAAAACTTCACGTGCAAAGAAAATAAAAGCTGAAGATCAGAGCTTAAGATTCTTCATGGGTCTCGCCTTCTCTCTTTGAACTAAACTGTGAGCTTCAAATCATTACCATGCCTGTGAACCCCCTTCCCATCCATAAATTCACATCTACCAGCTCCCAGAAATCAACGGAGTTTCACTTTATGCGTTGTGGAAGATTCACCCTCCGAGAAACAAAACAATGACAACAAAGAGGTAAGTAAATCACAAATTCGTTTGGAAATTATATATAGGTTATATATATCTCACTAATTTGCACCTTCATCCCCAAATTAATTTGTCTTGGGCCAAATAGGGTTCAATCTCCCTCTGTTGTTGTTGTTGTTGTTGTTGACATGGTGGCCTCGGATTAGAGGTTTCACCATGTTCGGGTCTCGCTTTTTTTATTCTAGGCATGATTACAGTGTGAATGATGGGTTTTGGAGGTGGGAAATTTCTGATGTGAGAGATAAGGAAATTGAGTGAAAATGTAAGCAATAGGAAAACGGAATGGAAGAAGCTTCACCTGAGTCTTGGACTGAGCTAAAATCGTTTGACCTCGAATAACCCATTGGTTGACCTGAAGATTGACCGGTGGCAGTGGGGTTCTGTGAGTGATCTGTTTAACTGGTCTGTGATGGCTCTGTTGGCTTCTCCTCGCCAACCTTCAAATGTGAAAGCTTTGTAATTTATAACTCACTGAATTTTTAAACATTTTTCCTCAGTGTTTGTTTTCAAAATGGCTTTGGTATAGGCTTTCTTATAGACTTAGGCCTGGTTTGGCAAGTGACTGTTTTAGTCTAACAGCTAAAAAGTTACTAAAAAAATCAAAAAGTCAACAACTTATACTAAAAAGTCAAAGATTCCCTTTTCTCTTTACTTTTTATACATTTTTTTTATAAAAAGTCAAAAAATCATCCTAAATATACTAATTTTTTTTACCTCATATTTTAATTAAAAAATCAAAAAATTATTAAAATAATCTGTTCTCAAACGAGACCTCAATTTCAGTTGAGGAAATTCTTGGCAGTACGTGCCGGCTATGGACGGTTGTAAGATTCATTTATCAATAATGGAGGTGGTTTAACACATGCATGGGTTTGGTTGTTTTGCGAATAGTAATGAATGTTGATCAGCTCACTTCGTAAGGCTTCACTGAGCCTCTGACTCACCTTCATCAATGACGGGTAATGTGCAAAAATTAATAAATCAAATAAAATTAAATTGTGTGTGATAAATTGAGTAGATGTTACAAAAATGATATTTGAATTTTTATTTTTCACTCCTATATCATTTGTTAATATATTTTGGCCATTTATTTGAACATAACTAAACAATCAACAACAAATTATTTGTGCCAATAATTATTAAAAATAAAAAAAATATTTTATCTGAAAAATATGAAAAGAAAAATAATTCGAACCAACTATACAAATCAAAATTTGTTTGACATTAGTAATTGAATATTTATTTCAATTATAAAAAAAAATAATTTCCTTTGTAATTTTTTCGATTAAAAAAATGATTAATGTAATTTTTTTTTACAATTAACTTTTTAATTGAATTTTAAAAAGAGTTTGCTTATGAGTTTTGATCAAAATTTTCAATAGAGTATTGAGTAGTATGTTTGGTTATGAGTTATAACAATTTAAAATAAGTTTTGAAAACTATTTCCAAAATTCATAACCAAATAAATTTTCTTATTTCACATGTCACATCAAACATTCAAAACTCAATTCCACACTCAACTCAAAACTCTTTTCAAAACTCATAACCATACTAATTTTTCACACTCAAATCATAATTCCAAAACTCACAAACTCAAAATACAACTCAATTCTCAAATCATATTTAAAAAACTCTACCAAACGCTAGTCTATTATGAATTTTATTTTCATGATTCAAATTATTTATTTTGTAATGAGTTCAATTCATAACAAAAACTTAGATGGATCCAAATTATAATATTTTCATTTGTCGCATTTGTTGCAAAAAAATAGACAACAAATTTATGTTGAAAATGGACCATTTATTTTTTAAAAATAAATATAATAAATAAAAATATTATGATATTTGATTGATGCAACTTTTTTTTTTTTTTTTGAATGATATATATAAAGAGTCTTATAATATGAATAGTTTAAATTATTAAAATGAAACTCCTAAGTAAACTTTACGAATTCTTTAAATTCTCTTGAATGGAGATATAAATTAGAGAAAAGCTTTCACCCGTACAAAATAATCAAGTATTCTTTCTCGTAAGATTATTTTTTCGAGTAAATGTTACAGTCCAATGACAAAAGAGGTTAATGAAACACATTATTGAGATACGGGAAGACGGCCTTGAGAACATGTAAGCATTCATTATCCTTCATTTTGTTAAAAAATAGCCATATTAGCTTTCAACTTGAATAAAAAGGTTTATGAAGGAATAGAATCTTATAATTGTTGAGGTATAGCTTTTTAGTGGAGAATGACATTCAATTAATTTGTTAAAAGAATTTTAATTTGATTTAATTTGGATATAATATATTTTATATATTATATTTAATTTTTTAAAGGCCTAATAGATATTTAATAATTTATTTGATACAATTAGGACTTTAATAAAAAGTTAAGATTCAACCATATATAAAAAGATTGTCTTTGGTTTTCCTAAAAGGGAAAGGAGCAGCAGCAACATTGATTCATATTTTTCGGTGAGACCATGCCTGTGAAAAAATCAGTGGGTTAACAAAGTTTATCATTATTCAGTGGATTAATTGGTTAAGGTGTAGATGTGTGTGTATTGCTTTCACAAACAAGCAATAAAGTTGCTCTCCTTGGTCTGGTTTAGTTATCGGTTTTGATTTAGGCACATTATTTTGAGTCTTCTACAATTTTATTTCGAAAATTTTTATTCGTCTATTTGGTGAGATATTTTCTCTTATTTATTTGTGATTATTTGGAATTTACCTAAGGGTAATTTGTGAGACCATTCATGTCTCGTTTGTAATCGTTTAAAAACTTTTTGGTTGATAATGGAATCGGATTTCGATCCCGTGGACATACCTCACATTAAGGGAACCACGTAAAATTCTTGTATCACTGTTGATTTAATTTTTCCGCATTAGTTTTTATTTTCATTGATTGATTTACTTGTGGAAAATCATATATTTTCCCTAAGAACTGGTGTACAGGAAGGAGATATTCGTCGCTGTCCGTACTCCTTACGTCCAAGCTCCGTATCTATCTGATCAACCTGAAAACACAATGGCGGTGAGCTACCCAGCGGTGTGTTGCCAAAAAACCCCTCCGACGGTCAAGTTAGCACGCACTCTGAGAGAGGAAGAGAGAGGAGCTGAATCAATGTTAAAGTTTCTCTCACTAGAAAATGTTTCATCCTCAGCATGGGGGGGGTAGTCACGTCTATATACTTCCTGCGCTCACCTTTGCATCCATTCGCCCATTGATACGTGGACCTGCTCTCCTATGTGTCAGCGCAAATTCAGCTAAGCACCACCTAACCAAACCGTCAAACGGCGTTGGCGCGAACGGGCAGCCCGGCGGCACTAACCCAGCCTCCTACGACCGTGTTACTTTACGAGACAAACAGTGCTCCTCGCCGAGCTCCATTTCGACCGAGTAGCTCTTCGCCATGACCGAGCTCCTGCTCGGTTGAGTCGGTCTACGGAGGACCTTACTCGCCGAGCTAAACGAGCGACCAATAGAAACTGGGCTAGCCGAGAATCATCTCGGCCAAATCGGGTCTGGACTTCAATCGAGCAAACTTCCCCTAGAACGACCCAGCCCAGCTCGGCCCAAACACGCCTGGTCCAATCTCTGCCCGGCCACTACCACGGCCCAAAGCCATATTATGAAATCGCCCTCTCAATTGCCCCTTAATTCCGTTTGCACACGCGTGACCGGAATTACAATACTAGGCCGGGCTAGACTCTTTGCCCATTGGTTCCCTTTGCCCAACTGTTAACTTCTAATCCCTTCTACTGTAACACGATTGGGACTACTAAACTTTAGCTCGGCTTAGTGTTCAACATTGAGATAGCTCGGTTATGACATTCAAATGCCCTTTTCAACCATCATATTTGGGCAGTGGAAGACCAACTAATGCACGGATAATTAACCGAGTAAGACATCGGCACTTGCAAGCTTTGACAACCGAGCAATAATTTCTACAACTTCAACTGAGCAACAGCTTAGAACAAAGTTATCTCAAACCAAACCAACAGTCCTGACTGAATGGCTTTGACCACCGAGCTGACAACAAGCCGAGCAATGGGGCCGAGCAAAAATAATAATTGATCAGACAATTGAGGAATTGCTAACAATAGTCAACCCACATGCAAAGTAATCAAAACAAATGAATATGCAGGGCATGATCATGCAAGGAATTCAAGGCGGGGCCCAAGTCTTGACTTTTCCAAAGCCAAACCGATTTTGTAATGAAAATACGCGGTGGGTCCCATTTGAAAATCTAGCTCGTGCACTAATTCAATAACAAACATATTAATTAATATGTTTGTGCTTGGAGGGCCCCACCATAAAACTTTGAAACAATCCAATGCTTTGATGTAGAATTCCATTGGTGACCGAGCAACTTTCTGTCTCAATAAACTGAATTAAAAAAAATACCTACTACCGAGCTGTAATTTTGCATCAACTCACAATTCCTCAATTTTGACACTGAACTAGGAACTGCGCACATAGCCGAGCTATAATTTCCTTGTGCTCTCCACCGAGTTATGGACTTCACTTGCTAATTTTGAAACCGAACACACAGCTCATTTTTCAATAGTTGAGCCAATTGCCTTTAGGTAATAACACTTGCTCCAAAACCGAACTAAATTCCTTTAGCTCTACAGCGGAGCTAAGAATGTTGCCCCTGGTTCATAATCGAGCTACCTCAAAATTATCATCTCATGGCACTCTACAACCGAGTAACCAGGCTATTTTCTAAACAAATTTTTTAACCGAGCTCTATGGCCCAATTCCGCGTTAGAATGAGCTCGCCAAGAGCAGCTGCTAATTTTCATGAGGAATTTGCAAATCCCAGATGACATCCACTTTGAGCTAGCCAATGAGGGGATAGAGCCTTGGAGCCAATTTGATTCGGACCCCTTTACGTTTATCTTGAACTAGCCAAGTCTTTATGCTACTCTTTTTTCTAGAGCTTTATGCAAATCTCAAACAAATCTTCAACTTTTATCTTGCCGAGCAAAATCTACTTTTAGGCAAGGAATGCATGTGTTTGAACAGAACATCAACTTTTTTGATCGAGCTAAATCATCTCGACCAAAAGCCTTAGGAGTTGATCAAAACATCAAAAGCCTTGGCCAAGTTAAATCATCTCGGTCAAAAATCTTCGAAGTTGAACCAGTCATCAAAAATCCTTAACCGAGCTAAATCATCTCAGCCAAAAGTCTTGGAGTTGAACAAAACATTAACCTCCATGGCTGAGCTAAATCATCTCAGTTAAGAGCTTTCAAAGTTGAACACAACATCAACTTCCTTGAACGAGCCAAATCATCTCGGTCAAAAATCTTGGAGTTGAACAAAACATCAACCTCTATGGCCGAGCTAAATCATCTTGGCCAAAAGCTTCCAAAGTTGAACAAAACATTAACTTCCTTGACCGAGCTAAATCATCTCGGCCAAAAGCTTGGGAGTTGGACATATCATCAACTCGTTCGGCCGAGCAACATCTGCTCGGCGGAGATCTGAGTTGAACAAATCATCAACTCGTTTGGTCGGGCAACATCTACTCAGCCAAGCTCTGAGTTGAACAACTCATCAATTCGTTCGGCCGAGCAACATTCGCTTAGTGGAGCTCCGGGTTAAACAAATCATCAATTCGGCCTGCCGAGTAAGGTCACCTTGGCCAAGAAAGTTGGAATGAAGCGATTCATCAACTTGTTCGATCAAGCAACATCCTACTCAGTGGAGCTCCGAGTTGAACAAATCATCAATTCGGCTTGCCGGGTAAGGTCACATCGGCCAGGAAAGTTGAACAATTCATCAACTCATTTGGCCGAGCAACATCCACTCACCGACTCTTCGAGCTGAGCAAGTCATCAACTCATTTGGTTGAGCAATATCCGCTCGGTGGATAATTCCAAAGTTGATAAAATCTATCAACTATCCTCTTGCTGAGCAAAGATCTTTTTGGCAAGATCAAGTCATTGAGATCAACCTTACTGCTTTCCCCTCAGTCTAGGCTCCCGCTTTAAACTTACACTAGCAAAGCAGTGACCCAGACTAAATGAGATGCCCCTAGACCGTGTTCACTCTTCGACTGAATAAATCATCAGTTTCTGTTAGAAGTTTTTGGGCAAAATCGGCTCGGCGACTTCTTAGCGAGCAAAATTCAGTTCAGTAAGAAATCTCAAAGTTGGCAAGCAAAGTTAGCTCGATAACTTGTTTCTTGGCGAGCAAGATCAGCTTGACAAGGAACTCCAAGGTCGGCGAGTAAGGTCCACTCCGCGACTTGCTTCTTGGTAAGCAAGATCAGCTCGACAAGGAACTTGAAAGTTGGTGAACAAAGTCAGCTCGGCAACTTGCTTCTTGGCGAGCAAAATCAACTCGGCAAGGAATTCTAAAGTTGATTAAAACCATCAACAAACTTCTTGCCGAGTAAAATCCACCCGGCAAGGAATTCTAGAGTTGAACAAAACTATCAACAAATCTCTCGCCGAGCAAAATCCGCCAGGCGAGGAATTCCAAAGTTGATAAAACCATCAACAAACCTCTTGCTGAGCAAAATTCGCCCGGCAAGGAATTTTGATCTTTCCGTCAAAATGGTCATTAGTTGCCCCTTGGACCGCGCTAAATCCGCTTGGTGAGGCAAAAATACAACAATTTTCAAAAAAATTGTCTACTTGTTTTATTATGCCAATGGCAAAAAGGGTTACAAAAATAAAACTAAGAACAAAACTTTAGATTGGCAAAGTTCAATGTTTTGGAAATGGATCGGCCATTTACATTATGTGAGTTTTATGCCCCTTTTCCTTGGCCTTCTTACTGACGTCTTCTAAAAATCGAACTCCCTATATCTCTTCCATGGTGGTTTGCATGGCCATCATCTTGTCCGACTGTGTGAACCTTTCCTACTACTCTCTTGTTCTCTACTACTGGACTTGCTATCACAGTAGCTGCGGCTGCATCATCTTCGACTCGGATGTGCTCATTAATGTGTTACATGAGCAATTCCATGGTCGACGGTTGATTCATTGTGAGGGAGTCTCTCAATCGATGTCTAATTGGAAGACCGCGCTTATACTGAGTGATTGCAAGGTTGGTCGGGAAATCAAGGATCTCGTTGAAAGTCTCCCAATACTTAGTGTTATACGCTTTCAAAGAGTCACCCGGCTCCATCTTTACTCTCAAGAGATGGTTAACTTCCTTGGGCGTTTTGGCATTTGTCTTAAATCTGGTGACAAATGCCTTTGCAAACTGTTGCCATCCCTCGATGCTCTCATCCGGTAGCCTTTCGAACCATTTTAAGCCCAACTTGCCCAAACTCGATGGAAAAACAAGGCACATGAGCGCATCATTTCGCCTGTGCCCAGCGATAACCTGCCGGAAGTGGCTTACGTGCATATATGAATCAGTCTCTCCGTCATAGAGCGTGAACTTTTATTGATGGAACCCGAGGGGGAGTGGTGTGTTCTCGATCTCTACGAAAAAAAGGGTGGCACTTAGCCTTGCCAACTCTCTGTCTAGTGGCGCACGTGCCGCCAAGCGTGGTTATGGCATGGCGACCTTTTCACTGGCTCACCCTCTAGGGACCAGCCGCTGCAGTGCAGACACCCTCTACGCCTCCTGTCGGCGAGCGCGCTCCTCCAACACATCCCTCAAGTCTTTCGAACGGTCGGAGCGAGAATATCTCGACGCCGTCATCGGATGTAAGGGGTGGAAACTGCTGTCCTGCGTGCGAGATATCATCGCTGACGCTACGTAGTCTTCAGCTTTGAAGCTTCTCGTGACGGAGAGTGAAAGGGTGTGACGTCTATTAAGACTGCCAGAGCGGCGGGAATGGGCTTGCTCACTGTGGTTTTCCACTCTAGCGATGCTCTTTCCCTTCATCTGGCGTTTCATGGCCTCCATCTCCGTCGCCATTTTCTTGATGATTGTATCTTGGTCTCTCAGCTTATCTTCTAAGTGTTGAGTGTGTGAATCTCGCCGTCAACGACGCTCTTTTGGAATGATAAAGCGCCCAAAAATCCTTGTGCGCTTGTCTCGCGCATCCCTGGAAAGTCCTTGTGTGGAGTTCTCCAAATCAGCCATTGTTGGAATGGCGGACAGGCCATCTCTACGCCGAACGGACTCTGGCATGATGCCGTCGATGGCGAACAACAGAATGTCGTCGTGGTTCTCCATAATAGATGACCGGAGAAGCTTGGAGGACAAGGTTTTGTCTTTCGATTTCCCACAGACGACGCCAATTGTACGGGAAGGAGATATTCGTCGTTGTCCGTACTCCTTGCGTCCAAGCTCCGTATCTATTCGATCAACCTGAAAACACAACGGCGGTGAGCTACCCGGCAGTGTGTTGCCGGAAAACCCCTCTGACGGTCAAGTTAGCACACACTCTGAGAGAGGGAGAGAGAGGAGCTGATTTAATGTTAAAGTTTCTCTCACCAGCAAATGTTCCATCCTCAACATGGGGGGCGCAGTCACGTCTATATACTTCATGCGCTCACCTCTGCATCCATTCGCCCATTGACACGTGGACCTGCTTTCCAACATGTCAGCGCAAATTCAGCTAAGCACCTCTTAACCAAACTGCCAAACGGCGTTGGCACGAACGGACAGCTCGGCGGCACTAACCCAGCCTCCTACGACCGTGTTACTTTACGAGACAAATAGTGCTCCTTGCCGAGCTCCATTATGACCGAGCTCAGTAGCCCTCCATTATGACCGAGCTCCTGCTCAGTTGAGCCGGTCTGCGGAGGACCTTATTCGTCGAGCTAAACGAGCGACCAATAGAAACCGGGCTAACAGAGAATCATCTCAGCCAAATCGGGTCTGGACTTCAACCGAGGAAACTTCCCCTGGAACGGCCCAGCCCAATTCGGCCCAAACACTCCTGGTCCAATCTCTGCCCGGCCACTACCAAGGCCCAAAGCCATATTATGAAATCTCCCTCTCAACTGGTATTAGAGTTTATGGTTTATTTGGGTTTGTTGATTTGTGTAAATCAATGGAGAAGAAAATTGGTCATATGTCTAGCTTCAATGGAATGGATGAGAATATGGGTCATATGTCTAGCTTCAATGGAAGCAATTGGGTAACATGAAAAACTAAAATGGAGGACCTATTATTTCATAAAGATTTGTATGGGCCTATAGAGGGTGATAGTGGCAAACCTGAGGGTATGCAAGATGATGAATGGAAGAGGCTTAATCAAAAAGCTGTTGGTGTTATCCGTCAATGGATTGATGATAGTGTGTTTCATCATGTTGCTACTGAAACTTCTGCACATGATTTATAGAAAAAATTAGAAAGCTTTTATGATAGAAAATCAGCCACAAATAAAGCTTTTCTGTTTCATAAGTTGGTTAATTTAAGGCCTGGTTTGGCATACACTGAAAAAGACAAAAATTCAAAAAGTAACTAAAAAAGCTAAAAAGTTATCACTATTCACCAAAAATATATATATAAAAAAAACAAATTACACATGCGCCAAGTACAAGCATACACAGTGGTGAAGTGATGTCAGTGATGGCTAAGTACAAGCCATACATATTGAAGTGATGGTTAGTGATACAAATTTACAACGCGGGGTGCACAAAAAAATTAACCCGAAATGGTGTTGTTCGGCCCGTAAGAGTCCATCACAGGTCCCGTTTTGATAATCTGAACCATTCAATGTGTAGAACTCATCGAGTATTATATATTTGTAAAAAATTACATTGATTGGATATCTCTAACTACATGATCAAATCAGTTTTATATAAAAAAATGGATGGTGTTATAGTTAACGGTTGACAAAAAAATTAATCCGATCAGATAGCTATCAATATCCGATCAACGTGATTTTTTACAAGCACATAGTACTCGATGAGTTCTGCACATTAAACGGTTCAGATTAGCAAAACGGGACCCGTGGTGGGCCCCAATGGGCAGAACAACACCATCCAATTTAATGCCCGAAAAGGAGGCAAATATCTCCTATACTACTCTCTGCAAACCTTGCTGCCTACCATACAACCTACAATGCACAAACTTCTCCTATACATTAATTTATAAAAATTTTTAATACATATTTTTTCGTAAAAAGTCAAAAAGTTAACCCAAACAACCATATTTTTTTCTCAACTTTTTAGTCAAAAAAGTCAAAAAGTGCACTTATTTAGGACATCCCAAAAACTCCTAAATATAAAGATGGCAGTCCCATTCCAGAACATTTGAATGAAATAAAGAATATTGTTAACCAATTTGCTTCTGTGAAAATTATTTTTGATGATGAGTTGCAAACTTTGATGCTACTTAGTTCTTTGCATGAAAGTTGGGAGACTTTGGTTGTGATGGTTAGTAATTCGGCGCCCAATGGAATTATTACAATGAGCCAAGTCACTAGTAACTTGTTGAATGAAGAAACTAAAAGAAAATCAACGGGTTCTTCTCATTCGGAGGCATTTATTGTGAGAGATCGAAGCAAAATAAGGGGGAGGAGTAAGACTCTTCATGGTCATGATCATGATCAAAATCGTGACAAATTAAAAGAAGGTTCTTTTTCAAAGAAAGACATTGAGTGCTATTATTGCCATGAGAACTGGCACATGAAGCGAGAATGCAGAAAGCTCAAGAACAAGGAGAAAAGGCGTGACAAGTGTGGATAAGAAGTAAGAAGACACAACGACGGTTACCACCGATGATCTCATGGTCGTTTGTGAAGATGATTGTATCAATTTTGTGGGTCAAAAGAGTAATTGGGTGATTGATTCTGGCGCTTCTTTTCATGTGACTTCTCGAATTGATTTCTTCACTACCTACACTAAAGGAGATTATGGTTCTGTTCAGGTAATGAAGGTTTGTCCAAGATTATTGACATGGGTGATGTTTGCTTGGAAACAAATTTAGGCTGCAAGTTGTTGCTTAAAGATGTGAGACCTGTTCCTGACATTCGCCTAAATTTGATCTTTACCGGGAAACTAGATGATGAAAGCTTCAATAACAAATTTGGTAATGGAATATGGAAGCTCACAAAGGGTTCTTTAGTGGTGGCTAAGTACAAGAAGACTCATACACTTTATTCGATGCGAGGAAAAATTTGTAAAGGTGTTATCAATGCACTTGAAGATGATATTTCTACCGAATTGTAGCACAAGCAACTTGGGCACATGAGTGAAAAGGGGCTGTAAGTTTTGTTCAAGAAAGAGCTTCTACCCGGTTTGAAAGGTACACATCTTAAAACTTGTGTTCATTATTTGGCGGGTAAACAACATAGAGTTTCTTTTCATAAAAATGTTGCTTCTAGAAAAGAAAATATTTTGGAGTTGATTCATTCCGATGTTTGTGGTCCTTTGAAAGTTAAAACACATAGTAGTGCACTTTATTTTGTTACTTTCATTGATGATTATTCAATGAAAGTTTGGGCTGTTATACTAAAAACTAAAGATCAAGTTCTAGAAGTATTTAAGCACTTTTAGGCCATGGTTGAAAAAGAAACAGGGCAGGAATTGAAGTGCATCCGATCAGACAATGGTGGTGAATACATTGGGTCATTTTATGAGTATTGTTGCAGTCAAGGTATTCAGCACCAAAAGATAGTTAAGAAGACTCCTCAACAAAATGGCATTGCCGGATGAACCACGCCATTGTGGAAAGAACAATGTGTCTGCTTTCACATACTAAATTGCCAAGATCCTTTTGAGGTGAGGCAATGAGGACAGCGGTTGACGTGATCAATTTGTCTCATTCCTATCCTTTGAATAATGATGTTTCCGAAAGAGTTTGGACTAGTAAAGATGTATCTTATGAGCACTTGAGAGTGTTTGGTTACCGAGCCTTTGTTCACATTCCAAAAGATGAGAGGTCCAAGCTTGATAGCAAGTCAAGACAATGTATTATTCTTGGCTATGGGCATGATGAATTTGGTTATAGATTGTAAGATCCGGTCGATAAGAAAGTCATTTGAAGCCGTGATGTTGTGTTTCTTGAAAACCAAACAATTGAAGACTTCGGCAAAGGTGATCAACCGAAGCCAAAAACTAGTGATCTTATTGACATGGATCAATCTCCTTCATCTTCAATTGATGACAAAAATGGGGGAGATATGCAGCCACTTATTGAAGATGTAGAGAATGATGCTAATCCTAATGAAGTTGGGCCAGAAATTAAGGAAAAGCATCCAACTCAAGAACCGCCACCACAACTTGAGTTGAGGAAATCTACAAGGAACGAACAACCTTCAAGAAAGTATCCTCCCAATGACTTGTGTTGATTTCTGATCAAGGGAAGCCCGAGAGCTACCAAGAAGTAATTGAGCATGCAAAGAAAGATGATTGGAAAAAGGGCATGGAAGAGGAGATGAATTCCTTACTTGAAAATCACACTTATGATATAGTGAAGTTGCCTAAGGAGAGGAAAATTCTGAAAAATAAGTGGGTTTTCAAATTGAAGAATGACAGCAAGAATCTGAGGTACAAAGCATGTCTTGTTGTGAAAGGCTTTGGGCAAAAGAAAGGTATTGACTTTGATAAGATTTTCTTGCTGGTTGTGAAGATGTCTTCTATTTGGGTTGTACTTAGGCATGGCTGCAAGTATGAACCTTGAAGTTGAACAACTTGATGTGAAGACCGGATTTCTTCATAGTGATCGTGAAGAAGAAATTTACATGGAGCAACCGGAAGGTTTTGTGGAGAAAGGGAAAGAGAAATTTGTTTGCAAATTGAAAAAAAGTTTGTATGGTCTGAAGCAAGCCCTGCGGCAATGGTACAAAAAATTTGACTATTTCATGATGAATAATGATTTTTCTAAAACCACTTCGGACCATTGTGTGTTTGTGAAAATTTTTTCAAATGGTAAATTTATTATTCTTTTGCTTTATATTGATGACATGTTAATTGTGGGTCAAGATTACACTATGATTAATAGGTTGAAATTTGAGTTGAGCAAGTCTTTTGCTATGAAAGATTTGGGACCGGCAAAGCAAATACTTGGTATAAAAATTGTTCGTGATCGCAAAGAGGGGCTGATTTGGTTGTCTTAAGAAAGCTACATTGAGAAAGTTCTCGAGAGGTTCAACATGGATAAAGTAAAGCTGGTTGGTTCTCCACTTGCGAGTCACTTCAAGTTTAGTTCAAATCAATGTCATACAAGTGAAAAAGACAAGGAAGAGATGTTGAAAATTCATTATGCTTCAGCGGTTGGTTCTTTGATGTACGCCATGGTTTGTACAAGGCCGGATATTGCTTACTTTGTTGGTGTGGTGAGTCGTTTTTGTTGGACAATCTTCACTGTATTTAAATAGATTAAATTCTGTTGTGTACTAAACAACAACTAGAATATAAAAAGAAATAAAATAAATGAGAGCATTTGTTTGATTACAAAAATCAAACTAGAAATAGAAATAAATAAATAAAAACATATTTTATTCTGTTACAAAATCAAAATTAAAATCTGATTTAAATAAATAAATAAAACAGAATAATAAATTAAACAACTTACTTGATTAATTTCTTCGAATAAAAATTTGATTAAGTCCAGTGTTTGACACTGTGTCCTTAAGACAGATTCGTCCTCTCCACGGTGCTTTCAGAATGTAGACGTCTATCTCCCAGGATGAAATGATCAACTACAAATAATAGCAGCACTACAAATTATTTGCCTAACGAACACACTAAATGTTAATACTCTTTCTCACAAAAATTAAATGCAGCAAAATGAAGAATAAATTTGCAGAGGTGAAGTACGAATTTTCTGAATGTATCTTTAAACATCAAATGAGGACTGTCCTATTTATAGATGTAGTGGTGGCTGCAGATTTTGAATTAAATAGGTGCAAACCTGTTTGAACAGGTATGAAACTTGTTTGGTTTTGAATTTAAACAAATTTGAATCTGTTGGGTTCAAAAATTCAAACACATAAAAAACGGGAAGGGCCCTGTTTGGGTGTACAGTAAAACCGGACCAATTTATTTCCGGAATTAATTTGAATTCTGGATTTTATTTTTCAAAAAATAAAATTCAATTCAAATGTTTTTGACCCAAAAAGAAAGGTATTGGGCCGGACAAGCCCAATCCAACCTCACACCACGCACTCGCGCCCAAGCCCAGCCCAGCCCAGCCCGCCCGACCGACCGGACAGCGGCCGCACATGTGTGGTGATTTTTGGGTCCAATGGGTCTAGCCCATTTTGCCCATAACCTCCCTCTCTAAAACACTTGGGTACCCCTAGGGGCACACCCCAAGTTCCAATCACATGCCTTATAAACCCATTCAAAACTTCCCACCAAATCAATGTGGGACAAGCCTTATTCAAACCTTTAAGGATTTTCCACCAAAACTCCATTTCTATGGAGCATACTTTGGCTTCAATTTTCCATTCACCCGGTAATGGTTTTGAGCAACCAAATATACCACGTGAATCACAACGCGGTATAGAACGCGTTACCACTTTAACCCGCGACAAACGATGCACGGGGCCCACCTAAAAAATAGACCAAACTTTGGAAAAAATTCTGGTTTTACCCAGAATTTTCCAACCATTTCCAACAATCCCCCACATGAATGGAATTTGATGACAATGGAAATGCAACAATATGCAGACTTTATCAAAAGAATATAAGTCGAAAATATCTTGCATCAGGATAGATAGCTTTCGGCCTTGAACCTTCCCTAGTGATAACCTATTGGACTTTCTGGCTAATCAATGGATGCGATGCCTTGAATTTTTCAGCCGTTTGTGTAAGCCAAGACAATAAATTTTACACAAAATATCTTCTAACACGTCGTGGTTCTCACTGTTGTGTTCATTTTGGCCTTGAACGCTCCTGATTTTCATGAGTGTTTCTCGAAAATTTAGCCTTTTGCATTCTCATAGAATCGGCCCCAGTTCGACACTCATATAGGTGATTCTTATTGTGAGTATCTTCTTATACTCGTCTTGATTTTCATGCCTAAATCAAGATATAAGTAATCATTAAAAGCTAAGCTTATCCTTACACCCCTGCATACAACATATGTTGCAGATATCACTCTCACCATAGAAATGGGTAAGGAATTTTAATCCCTTGGTGATTTCTGGCGAGCCATACATAACTTAGTTGTCCCTTTGAACTTAGTTCTTGGGATCTCCAGTCATATAAGTAGGGTTACCATTATGACGACTCTTATGTAATAGGCTTTAATCCCATCCCCTTCGATGAACTATACACTAGCTCTTTTGTCAAACCTTTTGTTAACGGATCTGCAATATTCTCTTTAGATTTTATATAATCTATTGAGATTATTCCATTTGACAACAATTGCCTTACGGTATTATGTTGACGACGAATATGTCGTGACTTACCATTATACATATGATTCTGTGCCCTGCCTATTGCAGATTGACTATCACAATGAATGCAAATAGTTGGCACGGGTTTTGGCTACATTGGAATGTCTTCTAAGAAGTGACAAAGCCATTCTGCTTCTTCTCCTGCTTTGTCTAAAGCAACAAACTCAAATTCCATTGTGGATCGTGCGATGTAAGTTTGTTTCGTGGACTTCCAAGAAACAGCAGCGCCTCCTAGAGTAAAGACATATCCACTAGTGGATTTTGAATCTTTAGTATCCGATATCCAATTGGCATCACAATAACTTTCGAGTACTGCTGGATATCGAGTAAAGTTCAAACCATGATCACGAGTAAATCTTAGATATCTAAGAACCCGAATGATCGCTTTCCAATGGTCTTCTCCGAGATTGCTAGTGTACCTACTCAATTTACTGATAGCATAAGCTATATCAAGACGAGTACAATTCATTAGGTACATTAGGCTTCCAATGATTTGGGAGTATTTTAACTGAGACACTGCATCACCTTTATTTTTTGATAAATAAAGATTGACGTCTACAGGTGTTCTAGCTAAATTCATATCATTCTTGATAAATTTACCAAGAATTTTCTCAATATAATGTGATTGAGATAATGCATATCCGTCAGATGTTTTAGTAATTTTCATTCCTAATATAACATCTGCAACCCCCATATCTTTCATATCAAATCTTTTGTTAAGCATTTGCTTTGTTGATTTGATCATGTTTTGACTGCTTCCAATGATAAGCATGTCATCCACATAAAAACAAACTATGACATATCCTTGGTCAGTGTTTTTAACATAGACGCATTTGTCACATTCGTTTATCTTAAACCCATTAGTAAGCATTGCATGATCAAATTTTTCATGCCATTGCTTAGGTGCTTGTTTTAATCCATAAAGGGATTTTACAAACCGACAAACTTTCTTTTCTTGCCCCGACACTACAAACCCTTCGGGTTGCTCCATATAGATCTCTTCATTTAAATCACCGTTTAAGAAAGCTGTCTTAACATTCATTTGATGTATTTCTAAATTAAACAAAGCTGCTATAGAAATAAGCATGCGAATGGATGTTATTCTTGTCACAGGGAAATATGTGTCAAAATAGTCCAGACCTTCCTTTTATCTGTAACCTTTTACTAGAAGTCTTGCTTTATACTTGTCAATTGAACCATCTGCTTTCATTTTTCTCTTGAATATCCATTTATATCCAAGAGGTTTAGAACCTGGTGGAAGATCCACCAATTCCCAAGTATGATTTTGCATAATGGATTCAATTTCATTATTAACAACCTCTTTCCACAAAGGTGCTTTAGGACCTGTCATTGCTGCCTTAAAGCTTTGAGGTTCATTTTCTAACAAGTATGTCAGAAAATCTGGACCAAAGGATTTTGATGTTCTCGCTCTCTTACTTCATCTTGGTTCATCATCAGTTAAATCCTGTTGGTCGAGACCATTACTAGTCTCTTATGTTTGATTGTCATTAGTCTCTTGACTTTGTGTACAATCATAAGTTCTTTTCTGTGAACTTGATTCCTGTCCTTTCTTATAAGGAAAGACATGTTAAAAAAACACAGCATTCCTTGACTCTATAATAGTGTTCACATTTATATCAGGTATTTCTGATTTATAAGTCAGAAACCGATATGCACTACTATTCTGAGCATAACCAATAAACACACAATCTACTGTTTTTGGTCCAATCTTAGTCTTTTTAGGAACATGAACTTCAACTTTTGCCAAAGACCTCCACACTTTTCACTTTTGTAGGAAGGTGGTCGACCTTTTCACAATTCATAAGGAGTGCTGTTGGTTTTCTTGTAGGGTATTCTGTTAAGAACATAATTAGTAGACAATATTGCTTCCCCCCACAAGTTCTGTGGTAAGCCTGAACTTAGTAACATGGCATTTAGCATTTCTTTTAGGGTTCTATTCTTTCTTTCAGCAATTCCATTTTGCTGAGGAGAATAGGGTGCTGTAGTTTGGTGAATAATGCCATGTTGTGCACAAAATTCATTTAATGGTGCATCATATTCACCACCCCTATCACTTCTAACCATTTTAATGGTTTTACCAAGTTGATTTTCAACTTCTGTTTTGTAGAGTTTAAACATTTCTAAGGCTTCATCTTTACTTCTAAGTAAATAAACATAACAATATCTCGTGCAATCATCGATAAATGTTATGAAATACTTTTTACCTCCTCTAGTTTGAACAAATTTAAGATCACATACATCTGTATGAATGAATTCTAGAGGTTTGGTTTTCCTTTCAACCGATTTAAATGGAGCCTTAGTTTCGCTTCTACACAAATTTCACATTTATGATTAGGATTAATTTCAAACTTTGGTATATAATCTAAACCAATTAATCTACGCAAAGCATCAAAATTCACATGTCCTAATCTACCATACCATAAATTTGACTCAAGAATATAAGCAAAAGATGTGTTATTCTTATTCATAGCAACTTTTGGTACAACTGTCATTACATTCAACTTAAAGAGACCATCACTCATGTATCTCTCACAAACATACATACTACTCTTTGTTAATACAAATTTATCAGACTAAAAAACAAGCCTAAAACCATTTTTACTTAACAAAGAACCAGAAACTAAATTCTTCCAGATATTAGGTACATGCAGTACGTTGTTGAGGGTCAGTTCTTTCCTTGATGTCATCTTCAAGATCACTTTCCCTTGTCCAGCCACAGTAGAAGTAGAAGAATTTCCCATGAAAAGTTGTTCACCAATTGCAGCCTCATTATAGGTAGTGAACATCTTCTTGTCTGCACAAATGTGACAAGTTACTCCAGTGTTAACCCACCACTCCTTGGGATTTCCAACCAAGTCAGCCTCAGACACCACAGCAGAGAGATTGATGTCATTCACCCCGTCAGAGATGTAATCTAGTTCAGTTACATTGACCTAATTGGTAGTCTTCTTGCTTGTACTTCCATGATCCTTCTTAGGGCGGCGGCAATCAGAAGCTCGATGTCCAGTTTTGCCACAGTTATAACATTTTCCTTTGAACTTCTTGCTGTTATCGCCTTGTTTAGGACCATCTCCAGTAAACTTCCTCTTTTTGTTATATGGTTTATGAACTTGTTCAACCACATTAGCCTTGTGTCACGACCCAAACCCACCCCTGTAGGTTTAGCACCGTAACCGGCCAGTAATCCATGGATTACCAAAGGCCTCTGGACAGATTAGCAAATAAAAAGGGGCTACGGAAGCAATAATACAAAATAGACAAGGTCCAATGAGCTGTGATAACGTACATGGGACAGAAAATCTCAAAACTTATATATATACATCAGCATGCCAGTCAAGGGACACCAATATTTACAAAGTATTTACATCCCAAGATCTGTCTTTACAAAACACATACTGAGACTAGCATGAACACAAAAACAGCTATAGCATTAGACTTCGGTCGGAACCTCCTCGAGAGGCACAACGGTTGGCTGGAAAAAACAGTACAGAAGGCCGTCAACTCTAGCCCTGGTCACACTCCGGCTCACCTACATACATAATATAAACAGTGAGCGAAAGCCTAGTGAATAATGACAGAGTATAGGGGTTTTATGAATGAGTCCATACAGATTCAGAATTCATAATTCAGTTTCGTATCAAAATCATAAACTTGTCTAGATTATATACAGACAGAAATCATAAGCCTTGTTTAAGTTTACGTGATACATTCTTTAGCACTAGCAGAAACAGTTGACCCATAAGGGATGGCCATAAAGGCATACAGTTGACTCACGTGCACAGAGATGATACAATTGGCTCATGAGACGTACAGTTGACCCATAAAGGGACGTAAGGATCCATAACAGTTGGCTCATGAGACGTACAGTTGACCCATAAAGGGACGTAAGAATCCATAATAGTTGGCTCATGAGACGTACAATTGACCCATAAAAGGGACGTAACAGAACAGATAACAATTATCATTTGAGGCTAAGAATGTCACGAATACATTTCAGAAACATTGGACAACCATTCATTCATACAGAAAATATTACCTCGGC
This sequence comes from Camellia granthamiana, assembly GCA_036172215.1. NCBI lineage: Eukaryota > Viridiplantae > Streptophyta > Magnoliopsida > Ericales > Theaceae > Camellia > Camellia granthamiana. The sequence goes on along the minus strand of CM069903.1, from coordinate 15,557,260 downwards.
AAACAGATCATTTTATATCACTCAGAAAATACTTATAATTGAACATAACTTTACAAAGTTATTACTCACAGTGAACCTTGAGACAGACAAACGGAGTAAGCTTGGTCAAACAGTACGTGGCACGTAACCTACACAACACATAACAGATGCACACTTGAAACACACGTTCTAACTGTACAAAACTTATTTCATTGGCTCTTAGTGTGTTTCTAATCTCTTATCCTCATTATGGGGTTTGAAACATGGCCTAGGAATGCCTAGGATGGAATGAGGATGCAAAAATCCATTGAAAACCATTTGTCAAATTTTGCTGAAGATAAGGTCCACGCTCGAGCGTGGTTTTCCCCCGCTCGAGCGGACATGCAGACAATGAAGCTTCGCTCGAGCGTGGACTTCCTGGCTCGAGCGTACTGTAAACTATGAAAAAGTGTTGGATGCATGAAATTCATGCTCGACGGGCGCTCGACCCCTGCTCGAGCGTGTGACACAGACCCTCGCTCAAGTATGTATTCCCCGCTCGAGCGGACTGCAAAACACACAAGCTTCTGGGTATACGCATTTCACGCTCAAACGTGACTCTCGCCGCTCGAGCGGAAGTGCATGTACTCAGGCTTCACGCTCGAGCGTGGGTCAAATTTCTGAAAAATCCAGATTGACCTCCAAGCATGAAACTCAACCTACAACCATCCAAAACTCATTTTTTTGGGCCAAATCTTTGGAAAACACTTGGTAACTCATAAAACAACATGTTTAAAGCTTCAATTCAAGAAATCATGGCCCAAGAGTAAACCAATTTGTGCAAAATCAACATGAACTCAAAGAACATAACTTAAATGTAACATGCATGAATTTTCATGACCTCTAATGCTCCAAAACATGATCCAAAACAAGATTAAGCTCAAGAATAGGATGAATTCATGGACTAAAACCAAAATGTGGACATGCATATGGAATTTCATGATGAACAACTCCAAAATCCAAGAATATGTGCATGCATGCATGAATTCACTCTCAAATCCAACTCTTAAAACCAATTTTAGACTTTAAACCCTAGTCTTCCAAGAACCATGCAAGAATTAAACTTAAATGCACAATTGAAAGGAGAAACTCCTACCTTAAGCCTTGAATTCCAAGCCTAGAAGCAAAAATTTGCAAAGCCTCTTCAATTATCCTAAGCTCCAAGCCAAATCTCTAGATGAATCCTATTTTCTCCTAGCTCTCTCTCTCTAGTCGGTTTTGACAAGGAAAAATGGCTGAGGAAATATGTTTCAAAGTGTAATAACTTTGGTCTCCGAATCAAGCCACTAAGTGGCATAATGGTAGATAAGTCCAACTAATGTAATTTAGCTTTATTTAATCATACCAAATCAAATTTAAATTAAATCTATCATAAAGTCACATAAATTCTAATTATCACATAGCACTAATCAATTTCGAAATCGAGCGCCGATAAGGCTTTCGATTCGCAATCCAAAACTAAAACATGAACAGATATTTTTTACGCCAAACAGATATAAACACAAAAATCATGCAATACTCATGCAATTTAGTTCCAAATCCTTCCTAGATTATTGTTAGGCTTAACTAAACACGAATTAACGTTAATCTGGGGTCGGGGTTATTACACCTTGGACTCAATGGGATTTTTCTCATTCCTCTTTTCAGCCTTTCGGTTATCTTCCTCAATTCTTAATCTTACAATCAATTCATCCATGGTCATCTCTTTGCGTTTATGTTTTAAATAATTTTTGAAATCTTTCTAAGCCGGTGGTAACTTTTCCACTAAAGCAGCGACTTGGAATGACTCGTTAAGAGACATACCTTCTGAATGAATATTATGCAAAATTATTTGAAAATTTTGAACTTGAGAAATTACCGTTTGGGAGTCTACCATAACGAAGTCCAGAAATTTACAGACAACAAATTTCTTCGTGCCGGCATCCTCTGTCTTGTATTTCTTCTCCAAAGAATCTCATAATTCTTTTGCTGACTTCAAAGGACTGTAAACATTATACAGCATGTTGTCAAGGCCATTGAGGATGTAGTTTCTGCACAGGAAATCTGAATGTTTCCAAGCATCTACAGCGGCAACAACTTGCCGATCACTTTCGCCCTCTTTAAGTGCTGGAGCCTCTTCATGGAGAAACCGGGCCAAATTAAGAGTTGTAAGATAGAACAGCATCTTCTGCTGCCATCTCTTAAACTCAGTACCGTTAAATTTTTTCAGTTTTTCTCCATGATTTATTGGTACATGAACATGGTTCTGGATAGGAACCGGTGTTGGTGTAACAATTGGTGTACCACTTCTAGTTGCAGTTTCAATAGCAGTAGCCATAATCTCTGATTACAAAAATCAGAAAAAAAAATTAACACACAAATTAATTTTCTAGTTACTAAAACTAGAAAATAAATTATAACATAAAATAATTTTATTTTCCTTGTTACTAAAACTAGAAAAATAAAATACCACAATAATTTTCTGCAATTGTTAATGACACCAGTATATTACTACTAGTTGTCAAAGAAAAGAGACCGTATATTACTACTATCTGTCAAATAGCATAAACCACTATTTGTTTTTCCAACCAGAATATGTCTTGTGAAATCACAGAAAATTAAATACAATGAAGATACCAAAAATATTTTGTTTTAAGATTGTTGGACAATCTTCACTGTATTTAAATAGATTAAATTCTATTGTGTACTAAACAACAACTAGAATATAAAAAGAAATAAAAGAAAGGAGAGAATTTGTTTGATTACAAAAATCAAACTAGAAATAGAAATAAATAAAAACATATTTTATTTTGTTACAAAAACAAAATTAAAATCTGATTTAAATAAATAAATAAATAAAACAGAATAATAAATCAAACAACTTACTTGATTAATTTCTTCGAATAAAAATCTGATCAAATCCAGTGTTTGACACTGTGTCCTTAAGACAAATTCGTCCTCTCCACGGTGCTTTCAGAATATGGACGTCTATCTCCCAGGATGAAATGATCAACTACAAACAATAGCAGCACTATAAATTGTTTGCCTAACGAACACACTAAGTGTTTATACTCTTTCTAACAAAAATTAAATGCAGCAAAATGAAGAATAAATTTGCAGAGGTGAAGTACGAATTTTCTGAATGTATCTCTAAACATCAAATGAGGGCTGTCCTATTTATAGATGTAGTGGTGGCTGCAGATTTTGAATTAAACAGGTGCAAACCTGTTTGAACAGGTATGAAACCTGTTTGGTTTTGAATTTAAACAGATTTGAATCTGTTGGGTTCAAAAATTCAAACACATAAAAAACGGGAAGGGCCCTGTTTGGGTGTACAGTAAAACTGGACTAGTTTATTTCCGGAATTAATTTGAATTCTGGATTTTATTTTTCAAAAAATAAAATTCAATTCAAATATTTTTGACCCAAAAAGAAAGGTATTGGGCCAGACAAGCCCAACCCAACCTCACACCACGCACCTGCGCCCAAGCCTAGCCCAGCCCGCCCGACCGACCGGACGGCGGCCGCACATGTGTGGTGATTTTTGGGTCCAATGGGTCTAGCCCATTTTGCCCATAACCTCCCTCTCTAAAACACTTGGATACCCCTTGGGACACACCCCAAGTTCCAATCCCATACCTTATAAACTCATTCAAAACTTCCCACCAAATCAATGTAGGACAAGCCTTATTCAAACCTTTAAGGATTTTTTACCAAAACTCCATTTCCATGGAGCATACTTTGGCTTCAATTTTTCATTCACCCAGTAATAGTTTTGAGCAACCAAATATACCACGTAAATCACAACGCGGCATAGAACGCGTTACCATTTTAACCTGCGACAAACGATGCACGGGGCCCACCTAAAAAATAGACCAAACTTTAGAAAAAATTCTGGTTTTACCCAGAATTTTCCAATCATTTCTAACAGTTTTCTCAAAAATCCGGGTAAAGAACATTGGGATGCGGTAAAATGGATTCTAAGATATCTTCGAGGCACTTCAAAGGTATGTTTGTGTTTTGGGGATGATAAGCCGATGCTTGATGGGTTTTCGGATTCTGACATGGCTGGTGATGTTGATTCTTGGAAATCTACTTCGGGGTATGTGATGACATTTGTAGGGGGAGCTGTGGCATGGCAATCTAAATTACAAAAATGTGTTGCTCTCTCAACTACCGAAACTGAATTTATTACCATTACGGAAGTTTGCAAGAAAAAGTTATGGTTGAAGAAATTTTTGCAAGAGTTTTGCTTAAAGCAAGAAAGGTATGTGCTTTATTATGATAGTCAAAGTGCTATTCACTTCAGTAAAAATTCTACTTTTCATTCGAGATTGAAACACATTGATGTGAGGTACCATTGGATTTGTGATGTGTTAGATTCGAAATTGTTATAACTCGAAAAGGTTCACACGAATGATAATATTTCAGATATGTTGACTAAGACTTTGTCGAGGTACAAACATTTAAAGTGTCAAACTTTGGCGGGTATGGTTAATGTCTCCACCTAAGTCGATAGGGGGAGAATTGTTAGGGTATATTTCCTTAGTGGAGTATGAGATCCAATTAGTTTGTTAAAAGAATTTTAATTTGATTTGAATATAATATATTTTATATATTATATCTAACTTTTAAGAGGTTCAATGGATATTTAATAATTTATTTGGTATAATTAGGGCTTTAATAAAAAGTTAAGATTTAACAATATATAAAAAAATTGTCTCTTATTTTCCTAAAAGGGAAAGGAGCGGCAGCAACATTGATTCATATTTTTCGATGAGATAGTGCCTGTGGAAAAATCAATCTGGTGGGTTAACAAAGCTGATTATTATTCAGTGGGTTAATTGGTTAAGGGGTGGATGAGTGTGTATTGCTTTCACAAACAAGCAATAGTGCTGCTCTGCTTAGTCTGTTTAGTTTTCGATTTTGATTTAGGGGCATTATTTTGAGTTTTTTACAATTTTGTTTTGAAAATTTTTATTCGCCTATTTGGTGAGGTATTTCTTCTTATTTATTTGTGATTATTTAGAATTCACCTAAGGGTAATTTGTGAGACCATTCGTGTCTCGTTTGTAATCGTTTGAAAACTTTTTGGTTGATAGTGAAATCGGATTTTGATTCCGTGAACGTACCTCACATTGAGAGAATCACGTAAAATTCTTGTGTCGCTATTGATTTAATTTTTCTGCATTAATTTTTATTCTCATTGATTAATTTATTTATAGAACATCATATATTTTTCCTCACAATAATAATATACATACAGAGCTCTTTTTTTGCCAAGACATAAATGAAATCAAACAATAATTTCATTTTTCCCGTGAAGAAATAACAAAAGTTGCCGTATAATTTTCAAATCATTTAACCATTGATTTGTAAAAAATATCAACACGGTCCAGATTCAAAACTCAAATTGGATGCTAGTTGTTTTTTTTTTTTTAATTAGAAAAAGGGGTGCTTCTTTGAGGTATTATTGCAATTCTTAGAGTTCGATATTATGGTCATATTTATACCAACTCAAAATAAGGAACCCACTAATGAGTAAACGGAAAATACACCAACTTCCAACATAGGAAGCAGAGTTATGAGCGCAGTATAATACTGTCAGGTTCACCAAATAAATGAGTCGGTAATCGTGCCCAATTGAATGCTAGTTCAGTTGCTCAAATTAGAGAGAAGCCAAACTCAATTCATAATTATTGACATTTCTACCATACTTTTTTTTAAAAAAAAATAATAATTATCAGCAACAACGGGGATGATATCGACAGAGACGGCGGACTTTCAAACAGATTTTACTTTTCAGACTATATTTTTTAGAAGATCGTTGATTTTTCTTGACTCGTAACTCTTTTTTTTTCTTTTTTTTTTGCTGATTTATTTTTTTTGTTTTTTGTTTTATTATTTGGTTGGGATGACTCTTTGAGGTTTTATTTATGTAATGTTGTTATGAATTAATATAATATTTCCCATATTCTCAAATTTTGGCACTAATAATGCCAAAGGAAAATGTCAACATATACCCTAACAAAGTAATAAATTACTTCAACTTTCTCTACTTGTATAAAAAGAATAAGGGGGTTTTTTTTTAAGGTCCCTCGTATTAAGATTTTATAGCATAAAGGACATCTAATATTTTCATAATGTCTAAGGTCCCTCAAATTGGTCCAGAGAAAATTGGTCTAGAGAAAATTCACGTCACAGAGAAAATTGGTCCAGAGAAAATCTGGAAAAAATTTCTCTGGACTTTCCACATAAATTTTGAAAATTTCTCCAGACACTCATCCAGCTCCGTAATCAAACCCAACAATCAGAGAGAGACAGAGAGAGTATGTATAAGCAGTTCAATTTTGACAGTTGGAAGGAAAGCAACCCATCATCAGTTGGAAGCAAAGAAATTCTGGACTTCCAAAGAATTTCTCTGGATTCAACCCAGAGAAAATTCAAAGTTCTCTGGTCCAGAATTTCTCTGGAACGATAAAACTCTGATTTGATCAATTTGTCTTTGGTTCTGTTGCTGCTGATTCAATCACAATTTCCTGCACAAACAAATTAATAGTTCTTCTATGAGTTTGTGATAGATTTTCTTTAAACTTAATGCTATGAATTTCTCTAGGTTGAACCTAGAGAAAATTCAAATTTCTCTGGATCACTTTAAGCCTTCATCTATTGCTGCCTCTTCCTCAAGCTTCTTTTTCCAATATTCTTCAAGTAAGGGTCCAAATATTGCTTTTCCAGAAACAACTCCAATTCTACTAAACCCAGAAAATCAAAAGATGTTATATTCAACACTCAGAGAAATTTTGAACCTGAAGATGTTATATTCAACACTGGATATATATATGTGCTGACATTGTATATATATATATATGTTTGCAACCATAGATAAGATAACTTAGAGTGACTGTTTGATTATGGTTGCAAATGGTTTTAATTGACTAATTATCATATATATACTAGTCAAGACAGTAAGCAACAGATTGTATATATATATATGTATGTATCGTATATATATATATACATTTATCAACTCCACTCCACTCTGTTTGTTTACCCAGAAAATCAAATTTGCCAAACTTAGTGCTTTTGTTTTGCTGAATTTGTTTTCGTACTCGTCGGAAAATACCCAACACCAGTACTAGCATCACAAAGGAGAATATCCAGCAGACAGGTCAAAAAAATCAACCCATCTGCAGGATCTGCACGCCGAAACCAACACGCTGCATCTTTCTTCCCACACACCATGACCATCAATGCAAACCCAAAAACAAGCGCTACCACTAGCGCAAAAAACCGACAGCCTCAGAGTATAACCCAGCACCGTCAGTTTGCCATTGCTGTTGTAATCTGGAGGAGAGTATAGTTTTAAGGTGGCTTTAAGTGCCTTGAGAGAGGCTAGGATCAAAATTCTTGCTGCAAAGAAAATTGCTGTAAATGATCAAGCACGGAAGGAGAGACAAAGAGGGGATATGTTTAGGGACCTTAGACATCAAAAAATAATTTTGTGGATCTCTTCCATTACGAAAAGTGGGAGAGGGACCCTAGACTAATTTTCCCAAAGAATAATACTATATGCACCAATTATTGTATTAACTAGTATACCAATTGATGATGTGACATAATTTGAGAGGTTTTTGATATTTGTAATATGATTAGTGAGTGAGATCAATAATAATATCATAACTAGTATTGGTATACTAATTAGTACATGTTGCTATCGGTATAAAAAAAAATATAGAATAAAAATAGAAATTAACTATGGTGTTTTTGAGAAGGTGTTTATTTCATGCGTGGACAAATGTATCTTTGTTTTTTAGCTGATCAAAATAACGTCAATGACAATGCAGTGTGATAATTTTTTTTTTAAAATGCAGTGTCACTTGTTAACAGTTTTAATATGGTGTGAGTCTGGCCAACCCTTTTGGTATTTGATGGAAAGAGCTCTAATTGAAAAATGTTTGTTTGGCCAACCCTTTAATATGGTGTGAGTCTGGCCAATCCTTTAATTTTATTTATTTTTAATCAACAAATATATTCTAAAAGATCAAACAAATATATATAAGGGCTTGTACGGGGGCGAAATATCCTCTGCTTTCCGTACTCCTTGGACTCCAAGCTTCTCGTGGCGGCATCTAACCTGGCAACACAGAAACGGTGAGCTGCCCGGCGGTGGTTTGCCGGATAGACCCTCCGACGATCAAGTCAGATCACTTGAGGAAAAAAAAGGCTGTTAGAGAGAGAATGTGTTTCAGATGGCGCAAATTGGTTACCTCTAACGTTCATCTTCCTCCCCCATTTCTAGGCTGGCCATGCAGCCCCAAGGTTGTGCGCGCACTACCTTTGCTGTCCTTCCCTAGACAGGTGGCAGTGTTCACCTCTCACCACCTCACGCGTGTAAAGGCCCAGTCCTCCAACCAGTACACACAGAACTGCCCAACGGTATTGACGCGTGCCTGGAGTAGATGTCCTCTCCCCAACGCCATTGGCCCAGGTGACACACTTGACCGGAGTACCACGACCGGCCTAGCTCTTGTGGAGAGTCGCCAACACAAGCAGCACAACCGGGCTGTGTCTCGCCGACCTATCCCTCGGGGCGAAAGTCTGATTCACATGGCCGAGCTACTCTTGGTCGGTCCATCCCGGTTGATCGGCCGTGAGGCATACCGGCCTCCCCCGTCCTACCTTCATTCTCGGTTATAAGAAGTCCGTCCATCTCGGCTGACCTCAGTCTAGCCTGGGCTACTTTTAGCTCGGTTGTCACACGTCACCGTGTGCCTTAGCAAGCGTCTGGTCACAGCTCGGCCAGGCCTTAGATCGTGCCTGGTCGGCCAACCTCTCCTGTAACGCCCTCAAAATTATAACATTAAACCCACAATATTGACATGCATTGATATATAAAAGATCAACATCCTTCTATTCATCAGAGTAATTCATTACAAAAAGTATTACATGTTAACAACATAGCAAATGCCCTAAGGGCTTACAGCTTTCCAAGTTATCACTTGGTTACAAAAAGAGAGTACTAACTCAATTACACATTAAGCCCTTGGCTTGAATCTACAAGTAATACATCAAAACAAGAAAAGACAACAAAAGTCTGTCCGTCTCTAGCCTCCCAAGCTATGTCCTTGGAGGTGGCATGCTACCTGTACCTGAAAATGATGTTCCCATATAGGGTGAGCCACAGCCCAGTAGAAATATACTAAACCAGTTATGAACAATGACTAAAAGATTAACAGTTGATAGATGGTCAACACTTTTACATTCTTTCATAACACTTTACAGTTTTATGACATTCAAACCCATGGTACATTTCATTTTCCATTTTCTTTCAATTCTCAATTCATAATTATGGCTCAGAACCTGACCAAACAATCTGTATGAGACAGCAACTCATATTAAACATTTTCCCATTTCACAATAGATAAGCATACTAGCTATATCAACACATCATCGGATAAGCATATGAGCTATATCAACATTCCCACTGATAAGTATAAGAACTATATCACACTTCCAAAGATAAGCATATGAACTATATCAACACTTCAATAGACAAGCATACGAGCTGTATCTACGGAGTCCATCCCCTCTCTCCTCCCACACAACACCCGGTTAGAGGTCCATCACCTCTCTTCCCTTAAACCGTGGAGTACATCACCTCTCTCCTCCAACACAACACAATGCATATAAACAATTATTGTACACATCATCAGTCAATACATAGAGTTAATGTATTCTTTCTAACGTCATACTCAATGACACATTCTAGTGATTAGTTTTAGTCTGCCTAATCATCATGCACAGTCTACAACAATCAAGACTATCCTCCACTGATAGCCCAAAGCAGTTATTTCTAAACAGAAAATAAATGCACAAAATGAATATAAAATCAACATTTCAACTAGGTGAGCGATAAATAATTCAACTACACCCTTTAATCCCATACATTCCCAATCTCAATATTCCCAATTCAATTCCTCATTTCTTACAATTAATTATACCAATTAATTAACCAATGTAATTAGGGCATTTTCCATAATTAACATTATAACCCTAAGGTTCCATTTTCATCAATGTTTCAACATTAATTCCATTTCTTCATGCTAAACATGCATATAGGTTTTATATATTTAAAACCCCAACTTTTGTAAAATTACACAAAAGCCTAAACTTTCAAAATTACCCAACAACCCCCAACATATCAAAATGCTAAAATTTAAAGACAAAACTCATAAAGAGGAGTAGGTTATCCCTACCTCAAGCCAAGAAGAGCTAATCCGAAAATGCAAACATCACCCGATCATGGATCTGAGATCATCATTGCGAAGAACACGACAAGCCCTCCGACTTTGCACATACCCCGTGATAGTTGCAGTCCAAGACATAACATTATGATCAGGCATCTGATCAAAAACCTTCCTCGAATTAACCATGGATCCATCTACTGCACACTTTACATACATGCCTACCAAACTACAGCTAACACAAACATCCAAAGTCAACCTAGACTTGACAACCAGAGAATGCAATTGCTGCCCAAGTGACAACAATTCTAACTCTGCACAAGCAGAAATAGTACTACTAAAAGTAAACCGATCAGGTATAAAGCCACTAGCTACCATATCAATAAACAATTCAATAGCATCCTCGGGCTGACCCAGCTGAGAATATCTAGTTATCATCAGAGTCCAAGTTTGACTCACTCCTGACTAACAAAAACAGCTTCTGTAGGGGTTCTTCAATTTTGTGTGCATTAGGTTCAACCTTTTTAAGCACCATTCCAATCTCCTCATCATAATCTAAATTTGACGCTACATGCAAATCCTTTGCTGCTGCTTCCCACTGGCCCAACATGGCCCGTGCCATTCCTCGTATTTTATACCCTTTGGCTGAGTCAGGGTTGATCTGTAAAGCTGCATCAGCATCACGTATTGCTGCAATTGGCTTGCTCAGTTTAACATACACACTAGCTCTAGTTGCATACAGTATCGAAGAACTAGGATTCAACATGACAGCTTCTGTGAGATGATCTATGGCTTCATGCAGCTTATCTTCAGAGATTGAATCCATAGCTTGTGATTTTAATATTTGTGAAGCATCCCGATTTTCTTCAGTAACTTCAATAGAACGATCTCCCATCTTCTGTGGAGGATCATTATCAGGCTCTACGACATCAATGTTATCCAACTCAACTGGTGTGTACCCAAATCTATAACAACAAAGTCCACAATTCTCTCTCTCTCTCTGCTGATATGTGGGTGGCTTGTCTTCTTCCAGCTGCGTCCTTGCTTTCCAGCTGGGTCCTTGCTACAAAGATGTTCCTTAAAACATGACTTCAATCTTAAAACAGGTGTAATGATACCAGCTGGAACAATACTAGTCGTGCCAGTACAGTAGTGCAAATGGATGATTCATTGTTACTTAATTAACTAAAGCTATAGCTACATCACATGCATGCGCTCAAAAGTGGCTCCCCTTTAATAATCCACCGAAAGCAAGCCAATACATATTATATAAAATAATAATAATCACTCAATTGCCTCCACTGAAACATCATCCTCTGAATAAAGAAATTCTCCTCCTATAATCTACTTTATTTCCACCACCGAAATACTATCATATTCTACTTCTTTCTCTTTTACCCAAAAAGTAATATATTCCATTACTCCACCACAAAACCATCATCATAATATACTCTACCTTTATTTTATCATTAATTTACTTATTTGTTTATTTTTGGGTTACTACATCTCCGGCCGTGCAACACAGAGCAAAAGGTCGTGTCAGGAGAGAAACACAGCTCGGCGCCGTGCGATTTGTCACCACCCGCATCACCGTAGCTCGGCCGTACTAACCGGTGCAAATCTCCCCTCTCAGGGCTATTTTGGGAAGTTGGCTTTTAGCCACTTTTTTTTGGTTTGTAGCAAAAGTCAAAAGTTGGCTTTTTTGCATTTTTTTTCATTTGGAAAGTTGGTTTTTAGCTGCGAGTAAAATTACAATTCTACCCCTCATGAGTCAAAATGTGTTATATGAGTGAAGTTGTAAATATTTTAAATTAATGGGGGTAGTTTGGTCATTTAATTGTGATTTGACATCATAAATGAATATTAATCAAAAAAGTCAAAAATAACTTTTTACCAATTTCTCAAATTACTTGTCTAAAAAAGTCAAAAGCTTAGTTAAAAGTCAAAAAATTACTTTTTATTATCTTTCCAAAATAGGTCATAAACATGTCTAAGATACAAATTAATAAGATACATTAAAAGCATCTCCAACAATCTTCCCTATATTTTCTTTAGATTTTAGTTTTAAAATGTCTTTTTTATTTCAGAAACCACTTTTCCAACTATCATCTCTAACAATGCTCTTTATTTTTTCTTTATATGTTTTAAATATTTATTATTATTTTTTATTAAAAATATTTTTTGAAACTTTATTCTCTCTTCCATCTTTTGAGAGAGAGAAAAAATTAATTATAGGAAGGGACTGAAACCTTCCTAAATGTAGGGAGTCGAGAATTTAGATAGCATTTGGGTTAATTTTATAATTATGATTTGATAATAAAGTTATATTTTGAGTTTGTGAGTTGTTAAATCATAATTTAAAAAGAGAAAATTTGTTTGGTTATAAATTTTGAATTGAGTTTTGAATTTTAAAATGAGTTTTGAAATATGAAAATTTGTTCGGTTATGAGTTTTGAAAAAAGTTTTTAAAACTTAATTCAAAAACTTATAACTCATAACAAAACACATAACTTAAAACTCTGTTGAAAATTTTATTCAAAACTTATAACCAAACTCTTTTTAAAATTTAATTCAAAAAAATAATTATAAAAATAAATAAATTTTTTATTTAAAAATTCAAAAATTCAAAAAATATTTTTTTTTAAATATTAAAAAATATATATTTTTTTTGTTAAAAAAAATATTTAGCTAGTGCTTTAAAATTACTTTTGATTGTATATTTGATTTTTTTTTTTTTTTTAAATTTTAATTTTTTTTTTTTTTTTAAATTACTATGACAAATTAATTTTTATTTAATTTTTTTTGTTAATTTTAAGTAAATGACCAAATAATTGGTCATTTTGATCTAAAAAATATAATTTCTATAATTAAAAAATATCAACAACAAATATAATTTTTTTTTTTTAAATAACAGGTGGCAATTGCACACACACACCAAAACAAAACAAAAAAAATTACTATTCCAATCAATCGGGCAGGCGGGCGACAGGATAGGCCCAATTTTAAAATTTAAAATTTAAAAACTCTACTTCGCAAAACATATTCTGTAAAGAATTTTCAAACGTTAGTGCATAATTAATTTTTGAAAACTATATCTAAATACAATACTAAAATATAATTCCACCCCTAAACTAAACACAGCCTTATTTTGTATTTAACTCTTTAAAATATAGAAAAAATGGCAAATAAAAAGACTATTGGAAATGCTCTTCTTAACAGTCGTCGTCCAAGCTAATCATGAATGAGGGCTTGAATCATCTGAGCACAGTGTAAAATATTAAGGGTTGGTTTGGAATGTTCTAAAAAAGTACACTTTTTGACTTATTGGCTTATATAGGTTGGGTTTGGGTTAGGTTTGATGTGATGTGTTAGAGAAGTGATGTGATTTAAATAAGATGATGTGATTTAAATATGATAGTGACTTTTTGATTTTTTATATTATTTAATAGATGGCAAACTTAGCCTAAATTTGAAAAAATAGGTGAAAAGGTACATAAAAATAAGCAGTGGCTTTTCTCTAGTATGAAATCAAATTGGAATGTTATTGTGCTTCCGTAGACTTATTACAGAGCTCAGTAGTGCTAGAGGCCTCGAATTTGCCTCGACTGAGCTCTTTTTTTTTTTTTTTTTTTGGTTAGTTTTTTTGTTTTATTTATTTTTTTTAAGGGTGATTATGTGTAGAGATGTATCAAAAAAATTAGACATTTCATACTAACTCATCGTATAAAATTATATGAAATTAACAAACTGATCGGTCAATTTTATCACTCATCCAGTTCAACTTAATTGACTGATCAGTTAGACTACTGGTTAAAATTTGTTAATTCCATAAATTTTGTACGATGCAGTTAGACTGCTGGTTAAAATTTGTTAATTCCGTATAATTTTGTACGATAAATTGGTGCGGGATATCTAGTTTTTTGGTACACCCTTGCACATAACTACCTTTAAAAATAAAAATAAAAACCAAACTAACACAGCCCAGCAAATAAAATAAAATTAAACTAAAAAAAATTGATCAGTTAATTTTATCACCCAATCAGTCTAACCCAACTCACTTGTAGAATGTTTAGTTTTTTAGCACATCCCTATACATAAACTACCCTTGCAAAAAGAAAAGAAAAGAAAAGAAATAAGAGAAGAAAAAAAAAAAAACTAACTAACACTGTCTTCAAAGAAAAAAAAAGGAAAATATATATATATATATATATGAATAAAGATTTGTGCCTCGAATTCCCCTGCCCCGAATGCCCCTAATGCCCAAAACGACGTCGTTTTGGGCATTAGCCTAATTTTTTCTTTTTTTTTCCGCCATTTTTGACTCTGCAGAGCTCAAATTCGAGTCTGCAGAGGGAGAAAGAGAGAGAGGGAGAAACAGAGAGGAAAGGAGAGAGGGAAAGAGAGGGAGAGAAGAGAAAAGAGGGAATGGAGACACACACACACAGAGAGGCCCGTGCATTCCGGTCGATCCTCCGATCGTCGCAGCTCGGCGGATCGTCGCAGCCGGCGGATCGTCACAGCTCGTCCGGCTACCTCCGCCCGACCGCCGTCGCCTCCCCTCTGCCTTCTTCTCTTCTTCTTCTCTTCTTCTTTCTTTCTTCTTCTTCTTTCTTCGTCTTTTTCTGCTTCGTCCTGCTTCTGATTTCTGATCGGAAAAAAAAAAAAAAAAAAAAAAAAAAATTCAAACCACGAAACGATGTCGTTTCGTGGTTTCGGGGCATTCGGGGCATCCGGATTCGGGCTCTCAATCAGTTCTGATATACATATATGGGATTCGAGGCAAATTCGAGGCCTCGAATTTGAGGCCTCAGGCATTTTCCTATGGAGCTTACATCGATAATTTGAACCTTATATAAGGCTCATCGAATATTTTATTCTTATAAAAAATTATATTAATCGAATATTGATAGTCACTTGATCAGATAAAATTTATTTTTATTGATTTTTAAAATAAATTATTGACACGAATGTGATCTGATCAAATATATATTGATATTCAATTAATATGATTTTTTACAAAGGTTTATCACACTTTCTACCCCTATATTATCTCTAAATTATCTATTTAGCCCCTTAACTATTAATTGAGTCTACTTAGCCCATAAAGTATAAAAATTAAAATCTATCAATTTCCTAAACTATCGATTGAAACTTCATTTGGTTTTAGATTTTTGGTTAAAAAAGTATGAAAAGGCAAAATTAGCTATATAAGTCAATAAAACAAAATGTCACATCCAAATCATAATCATTATATTTTTTCTCTCACAAAAGTCAAAAAAAACCAAACTAAACGAGGTTAAAAAAGTCAATACTAAACGAAGACTGAATCTATTAAGTCCCTAAAATATTCAATTCAAACCTATTTAATCCCTAAAAAGATTACACAAATAAAATATTAGCCCATAAATATTATAAATTAGTAAAGACCCTATCAAGTAAAAATATAAGCATTTTATCTAATATTATATACCAGATGTCGTCTATAATTTCCTATTAATTGTTTTTAAATTTTTCACTAGATGTTTTTTATAACTTAATGTATTACTTTATTTAATTATAATTCATATCAAAGTATTATTATTCAAATTATCTAATTCTATTTCTATTTCTTTAGTATGTTTAATACTTATATAAATTTATTGGCAAGATTGAGAGTCAAATTCTGATATTAATTTAAACACACAATAAAAAAATATTTTTTAAAGACAAAATAGAAATTTAAGATTTTTTTGAAATAAAATCTTAACTTGATAACGTCTTTTACTAATTTATAATACTTATGAATTTATATTTTATTTTTGTAATTCTTTCTGAGATTAAATAAGATTGAATTAAATATTTTAGAGACTCAATAGATTCGATCGATAGTTTAAGGATTAAATAAATTTTAATTTATATACTTTAGGGACTAAACAAAGTCAATCAATAGTTCAAGAAACTAAAGTTTAGCATCTATTAAATAATACAAAAAGTCAAAAAGTCACTATCCTATTTAAGTCACGTCATCTTATTCAAATCACATCACCTCTCTAACACATCACATCAAACCCAACCCAAACACAACCCATATAAGTCAATAAGTCAAAAAGTACACTTTTTTAGAACATCCCAAACCAACCCTAAATAGATAATTTAATGATAATTTAATAATAGAGAATGTAATAAGCTCTTTTTACAATAATATATTACGACATTATTCTTATAGAATTTTGTATATGAATAAATTGATTACGATCTAAGAAATTTTGTTATATTTTATTTAATTGATTACGATCTAAGAATTTTTGTTATATTTTATTTAATGTTTAACTAGAACTATAATATTAAATTATATTATTTATAATAATAAAACTCACAAATTACAAAACTTATAGCATTACCCATTAAAGTCACCTACACACTCGTATATGTATGATCACTGGTAGGTGTATAGCAAAGCCTCGCCGGTGGTAGGTACAGCAAAGTCACCATCTAATATATATTGTTCGAACCGAAGTCAAGGCAAATTACAGAGTCGTCCAAAAAAATGAGTGAGCAACTGGTTTCCCCATCACCAACAACAATGCCCCCCAACACCCACGATTTTCCGGGAAAATCCCCTCACGTCGCTCTCTTTCCCGGCGCCGGCATGGGTCATCTGACTCCGTTCCTCCGGCTAGCCGCCATGCTATCTTCACGAGGCTTCCTCGTAACTCTCATCACCGTCAAGCCAACAGTCTCAGTTGCTGAGTCCACCCACATCTCTACCTTCTTCTCCACCTACCCACATATCAATCGTCTCGACTTTGAAATCCTCCCCTGTAATCCCCCCAATTCCACCAACACCGACCCTTTCTTCATTCAATTCGAAGCCATTAGTCGCTCTGTTCACCTTCTCATGCCTCTCTTGTTATCTTCCTCTCCACCTCTCTCTGCTATCTTCTCTGATTTCGCTGGTTCCGTGACTGTCACTCCTCTTGCTGAACATCTCTCCATACCCAGCTACGTTGTTTCCACTACCTCTGCTAGATTTTCCTCTCTCTTGTCCTACCTTCCTTTCTTATTCTCCGAAAACTCCGCTAAATTCGGTGGATCCGACAACGATGTACAAATCCCAGGTTTATCCCCACTGCCTCTCTCAACTATTCCTCCTCCATTCTTCAATCCGACTCTGTTCTTCACCTCGTTCGCAATATCCAACGCTCAGATTCTCCCCAAAGCCAAAGGCATTTTGCTGAACACCTTTGACCGATTCGAACCCGACACAATCGCTGCACTCAACAATGGCAGTGTCTTAAGTAGCCTCCCACCTGTTCTCCCAATTGGCCCATTCGAGCCTTACGAGTTCAAAGAAGGAGACTATCTTTCATGGGTAGATGATCAAAGTGTTGGATCTGTAGTGTACGTTAGCTTCGGAAGCAGAACAGCCATGTCAAAGGACCAAATCAGAGAACTCGGAGATGGGTTGGAGAGAAGTGGATGTCCCTTCTTGTGGGTTTTGAAATCCAGCAAAGTGGACAAAGAGGACAACGAAGAGATTGAAGATTTGCTGGGCAATTCGTTTCTGGAAAGGACAAAAAACAGGGGAATCATAGTGAAAGGATGGGTAAATCAGGAGCAAATTCTAGCACACCCTGCAATTGGGGGTTTCATTAGCCACTGTGGATGGAATTCTGTGATGGAAGCGGCTCAGCACGGCGTGCCGGTGTTGGCGTGGCCTCTGCACGGCGACCAGAGGGTAAATGCAGAGGTGGTTGAGAATGCGGGGCTGGGGGTGTGGGTGAGAGATTGGGGTTGGGGTCAGGGTTGGGGTGGAGAGAAGGTAGTGAAAGGGGAAGAGATTGGAGAGAAGGTTAGAGAGATGATGAGTGATGAGAAGTTGAGGAAGAAAGCAATGGAAGTTGGGGAAGAAGCTAGGAAGGCTGGTCAAGATGCTAATGGGAGCTCTGTGAAGGCATTGATGGGAATTATTGAGACGTTGAGGCTTGCAGAGACTGCCTAAATGGTGGTTGTTTCCTTGATTTTATGATCACCCAGTTGGAAATCTCAATCCACCGAAATCACCCACCCTCCCCTTTTCAAATAAATGCTAGATTCAATAATTTTGGTGTTTTCTTTCTTCTTTAGTGTAATTTTCAAAATGAGGTTGGGTTTGGTGTCTCTATATTTGGTTAATTGGTGCTTGCATAAATGCATTTCTAGAAAGTTTTGTAATTTCCAATTTGAAGTTTGTTGGGTGTCTCTCTATATTTGGTTGATGGCTAATGCTGACAGATGTTTCAAATGTTCCATAGAGGATATATACTAGTCTTTTAAGGATGTTTTTTGTTTGAACGGATTGGATAAGGGGAATTGTAATTCACCGGATTGTTAATTTTGGGATATATTATTTCCGGATTATTTGGTTGGACTAAATTTATATCCTATATTTGTTTAGTCATGAGATTAGATGTCTGGATTTGACTATTCTATTGATTTTTATGTTTGTTTGGAATATTATGAAGAAAGATAAATGCTCAAAAGATTCTTTTGCCATTTTGAATTATTTACTAAATAATAAGAATATTATATATGAATTATATATTTTATTTTATTTTTTTATTAGAACTTTTAAAAAATTAAATAAATAGAATATTAATAAAAATTACATAAATTTATTTTAATTTGTAGTTGAGATTTTTAAATTTTATTTTATTTTACTAAGTATAATTAATACCATATTATTAAAATAAATAATTTAATAAATAAATTTTATTTTTAAAAAGATATTAAAAAGTAGAGGATCAAAAATATAATTTCACTACCTAATCCAATGGAATGAGTCCTATGGATTGTGTCTCACCCCCATGGGATAGAATAATCCCATAGATTTGGAATTCATAATCCGGAAGAACTATTAGTCTAGTGTAAAAAATTTCAATCAAATAATGGACTTTTAGGCTGGATGGACTATTAGTCCTATCTCATGCTCAAATCCTTACAAACAAACACCACCCAAGAAGACTATTTTTTCGGGCAAATGTTACAGTCCAATGACTAAAAGGGTTAATTAAACACATTGACATATGGGGAAGATGGCCTTGAGAACATGTCAGTGTTACAGTCCAATGACTCAAAGGGTTTATGAAACACATTGAGATGTGAGGAAGAAGGCCTTCAAAACATGTCTGTGTTCAATCGGTGTTTGCAAGCATTATCGATAGACTGTCGTAAAAAATTGGCAATAATGTCATGTTTTCAACTCGAACAAAAAGGTTTATGAAGGAATAGGATCTCATAAAAATATACATACAGAGCTTTCAAAATTAGCTCTTTTTTGTGTTTGCCAAGGTGCAATGAGATAAAGGAGGCATCAAAAGATACAGATAAGATGTAGAAACTTTTGTTTTTTAAATTCTCAATAGTAGCACACAAGAAGCATATAAAGAAACCAAAACACATGATACAACTGCTTAAAAGGGTACCAAATTTTGTAATATTAATGTGACAAAGACCTTGCCATTTAGGTAGAGAGAGCACTCTTTGAAATGAAATCGAAAGATATTCCATTCTCTTGGAGTCGTTCTTGAAGATCTGTTGGGCCGAATACAATCCCAGGGGTTAGAACTCCTCCTTTTGGCAAGTTATCACGCTGGCTTAGTAGAACAAGAGCACACTGAATTAGAACTATTGGAGTGGTCAAATAGCCAATCTCCGGACCCATTACTCTTGTTATTATTTCCATATCGGGTTTCATGTTTCCCTGTGCCGCAAGGGTGCTATCACTAAATCCATGTCCAACAAACCACATCTTAAAAGAAGCACTTCTCACCTCATCCTCACTGGGACCATTCTTCTTAAACCACCCAAGGCTGAAAACTGAGGGAAATTTTAGGAGAAGCCACCTCCCAAAGGTGGTTTTACCCAAAAGCCCAATGAATATTCCAACAATGATAAACCGAATGATACCAAACACAGATTTAGAAGCTATCTTCACTCCAAAGTGAGCTGGCTTCACCGTTGACCAAAAGGCTTCCCTCTTTTCAATCTGTTTGGCACTCTCATTAACCCCTGGAAGACCACAGGGGTTTTCTTTCAGAGTTGCAAGTGTCCTCCGAACAACAACAGAATCTGCTGATGGTAGTTTGACAGCCCAAAGTCCAATCTTCTTCTGGTGTTCTATTATTGGTCCTTTGGGAGGGGCAGGACCAGGAATCTGCAAACGAAGGCAGAAATTTCATATCAATATATAAAGTTCAATTTACCAAGAGCAGCTCAATATAACATAAGAATTCAATTAAGATGAATTATGAAAGGCAAGAACATGCAAAATACAATCATAGATTCAACTTCAACATCATTCATAAAAGTCCACAGTCAATTAACAAAAAAAATCAAAACCTCCTCCACCAACCACCATCAAAGATGGCAAACTCTAATTGTAATAACAAATCTCAGAAATAAGATGTTGAAACTATTACGTGACGTGCAAACTTATTGAACTTCAAACATGATTCTTTAGCAATGGAACAAAACGTTTAAGTGCATCACAAAAATCCAGATTCCAGGAATCAGATACATTAAAAATTATAAATTCGGTCTGTTACAGGATTTTCTCTTTGCCAAGACTCAAAAAAAAATAATAATTAAAATTGATAGCATTCCAACTCAATACACTTAGCATAGAATAAAGATAGCTTAGGTTGAAAATAATCCTCTCAGGTGATATCAGTTGTCCTCAGACATCATCAATAATTCACACTGCTAATATCATTGTAGAAATGTTGAGGCTAAGCACGAAAGATGATAGTAAAAAGAACAATTAAAGTAAGCAGTAGATGCATTCTTTCTCCAAGAACTGAAACCCTCAATTCAAACAATAGAAACAACTCTTCAAAGGCTATTTGATGAGTAATACCACATGCAAACAAATGCTTATTGGAATAGTAAGAATGAAATCCTAAACAAAAGACTGAATATGCATCAGTTGTACCCGTGATTTTCTAAATGGGAGAGAAACAACAGACACCGCCTCCACTAGAAAAACAAAAAGAAAGCATAACTCTTTTCTAATGAACTCATGGATGCCCATTGCTACAAAAAATAACTAAACATTTTCCACAATGCCAAAGCTAAAACTTTTTGTATCGTTATTGGCATTAATATCAGAAATACCTACCAAAATCCAAATAGAAGAACAGAAACCAAAGGCCAATCAATTAACATCTGCCATGTTGCGAAGAAAACAGAGGGAAGAAAACACTAGAAAAGAATTTCTCGAATTAAACACCCAAACTAAAGCTAAGAGAAGGTTAATTGGGGGATTTCTTGGCCAAGAAAGACTACAATTACAATATACTCTAACATGATTTTACACTGACAAGAACACCATAGCTAATCCATGGGTATACAATCTTTACAAAATAATAATTATCAACAAAATTAAGAATTATAGCCCAACATTGGAACTATATATACACATAACATAATGCAAACATATAGGGAGAGATAGCAAGCAAGAAAGCAGAGAAATTGTCATACCACAGGCCGAGCTCTTCTGGGTCTGGACCGCCTCAATTGCTGCAATCTATCAGCATTGGCCACTCCCAAAACCGCCGATTCATAAGTCCCGAAATTCCCAACAACCCATTTATCCGATTCCAGACTCAAATACGCCTCAATCCGATTCGGCACAGCCGGGGACACCCACTGCCTAGAATTGAAGACCAACCCCAATTCAGCCGGAACCGAATCAAACCCACAAGCCGAAACCACCAAAGAACCCTTATCCACCGCCTCATCGTGGTACTCGGCCTCCATTCTCTCCATGAACTCCGGCTCGCCGCATATGTCGAGGTAATCGCAGCCCAAATCGGCGCAGGCGGCGACGACGGGTTCGCCGTAGAGGCGGAACGGGCCGACGCAGTTGAGGATGAGCTTGGTGTGGGCGGCGAGGCGGCGGAGGGAAGCTGGGTCGGTGGTGTCGGCGGTGAGGATGGGAATTGGGGGTCGTGGGTTGGGGTGAGAGGCCCATGTCAGTGCTTGAGATACTCTGTTTGGGTTACGGCCAGCTAGAGCGATAGATTTGAGTGGGGAAGAAGGGGTGTTGAGAAATTTAAGGGCTTCTTTGATTACATACTTGCCTGTGAAACCAGAGGCACCCAAGATTATGAGGTCATAAGAGGTGGGATTTTCCATGTTTCGCTATGCTTTGAATTGAAAGAATCAAATCACAATCAGTAACAGATTTGAGAGAAATAAGCTTTTCAATTTACAAGATTGGAATATACACGTCAATGTTTTGGAAACCGGACGGATGAGCGAACCGGAAAAGGCACCGGATGGCTGATTATCGATTCAATCGTTGGGTCAAAACAGTCGAATCGTGACATTATAATTAATATTATATAATTAAAAAATATAAATAAATAAAAGTATATATAAATACTCAAATAAAAATAAAAATTGTTGTATAATATTTATTAATAATATTTAATAAAGTCATAATTAATAAAATAAAGTCACTTGTTTTAAAGAAATTATATGTTTGGTTTGAGTTTGGGAGATGAGTTTTAGAGATAAAAAGTAC
Organism: Camellia granthamiana; assembly: GCA_036172215.1. Classification (NCBI taxonomy): domain Eukaryota; kingdom Viridiplantae; phylum Streptophyta; class Magnoliopsida; order Ericales; family Theaceae; genus Camellia; species Camellia granthamiana. The sequence goes on along the minus strand of CM069903.1, from coordinate 15,534,469 downwards.
GAAAAGTTGTTTGGTTTGGTTTTTTTCAAAAGATGTTTTGGAAAATTATTTTGAGATAGAGTTTTAGAAAAAGTGATTGATTTGATGTGTATGAGAGAGAGATTTGTTTGGAAAACTTGTAAACCAAACAAGTTTTGGGAAATTTTTTTAAGAAAATTTGTTTGGTTTGATTACTTTTGAAAACTTATTTGTAGAGAATTTTTCCCAAAAATTTTTGGGAAACACAAACCAAACAAAGCCTAAATTTTTTAAACATTCCCTCCAAACAAATTGATTGAATGTTAAGTTTAATTTTGGAGGGAAATGAAATTTTCAACTCTTCCTCCAATCAATATAATTCAAATAATTTGATTGAATCCCACATAGAATTTTGTAGGTTCTTTTTTAAAAAAAATTTCCTATAAATAATAATAGACTTTTATAATCTTCTCCAACTTCTAATGAGACTTTTCCTTATGAGATGAGACTCTTGAAGTCAAAATTTTAAAATATATTTATAATATATATATATATAAGAAAGAGAAAGAAAAAAAGAAAATTAAAAAAAAAATAAAAAAATCACCAGGTTTTCCTCCTACTCCGGTTCTAGGGGGTTGACCGGACCGAAGCAAGGCCCGGTCCCCGGTCCAACCGGTTCGACCGGCCGGTCCGGTCGGGGTTTCACAACATTGATACACATATCATGCTTATGTTTTTTAGCGTTTTATGGGTGTGTGAGTGAGTGCCAATTTTGAGGATGGATCCGAGCAAGGTTTTAAAAAGCGGTCGCAATCGTTATGTAATGTCGTTACGTAACGTCGTTAGTAGTTACGTAACGATTGTGGTAGTTATCGCTACCTATTATGGTCGTTTTTACGGTGTGATTGAGATTATCACAGGTGTGTCGGCCGTAGCGGTCGTAATGATGCCGTAGCAGTCGTAATGATGCCGTAGCAGTCGTAATGGCCTGTTACGCACTGTTACGTAATAGTTCCGAACTGCTTCTTTCGAAAAAATAAAATAATAATAATAATAATAATACTGGGGAAAGAGAGATAGAGAGAAAATGAAAGATAAAAAGAAAAGATTGATGAGTAAGAGATAGAGAAAGAAGAGCGAAGATGAAGAACATATTGTTGATTTGTTAAAACTGTAAGACCTATACTATTCTATTCAGCTACTATCACTTAACTATTTTGTTTGTGTTTGTCTATCTATTTATTGTTTGAAAATAATAATAATAATAATAATAATAATAATAAGTGTGGCCATTATCTATTTGACTTTGTTAAAATATGTATATATATATATATATTTAGACTCTTATTTATTCGCTTACTTTTGTCATTGTTTATCTTATATATAATAATTAATGATTGATTTTTTATATAATATAAAATCATTAATTATTAAAATAAAATGTAAAAAACTCAGTTTATAGTGATTTAAAAATATAAAATATATTGGATCATACTTAAAAATTGATCAATATTTATTTTAAACTCAATAAATATGATCATGGAAAAAAAAAATATGCATATCGGTAAGTTTTTTTTATAAATTGTGTGAAAAATAAAAAAATTCACGGTTTCGGTTACCGCAACCGCACCACAACTGTAACTGCAACTACAACCGTGTCATCGTCACTGTTACAGTGACCGCCATCACTTTATAGAATCTTGGATTCAAGTCAGAGTAGTGAAAGTCTAAGAGAAACAGAGAATCGGCACGGTTTCTTTTGTTTTGTTTTGTTTCGTTGCTGGGGAAGGTCGAAGCTTGTTGGGTCGTTTGACAGGGTGCCAACGTTTGCTTTTTAATAAAATAAATACTACATTGGTTGAAATTGAACACAGCTAGGGTTCTATGGTGTAGTGGTTAGCACTCTGGACTTTGAATCCAGCGACCTGGGTTCGACTCCCGGTAGGACCTTTTTCGACTCCCTTGTTTAAATAGTATAAGTTTTTTTGTTTCCATAATTTTTTGTTCGTTTTAGTTAATTTTTTAAATATATTTAATTTAAATACACTTAAAAAATATAATATTTGCAAAAAAAAATAACAAAATACAAAAAGAGTAACGCTATACAAAAAAATATATATATAATTTTCATACAAGTGATTTTACTCACTGTAGGACAATCTTCACTGTAATTAATTAATTCAGTTTGTGTACTTAACAACAAACAGAATTTAAAAGAAATAAAGAAAATGAGAGAATTTGTTTGATTACAAAAATCAAACTCAAAATAAAAATAAATAAATAAAAACAGATTTTATTTTGTTACAAAAACAAAATTAAAATCTGATTAAATAAACAAACAAAACAGAATAATAAATTAAACAATTTACTTGATTAATTTCTTTAAATAATTATCTGATCAAGTCCAGTGTTTGACACTGTGTTCTTAAGACAAATTCGTCCTCTCCACGGTGCTTTCAGAATTTGAACGTCTATCTCCCAGGATGAAATGATCTACTACAAACAATAGTAGCAGTACAAATTGTTTGCCTTACGAATATACTAAGTGTTTACACTCTTACTTTCAGAAATTAAATGTAGCAAAATGCAGAGATTTATAGCAGAGGATGGAGTATGAAAATTGGAGTAAAATCCAAATGGGAGGCTAGTCTATTTATAGATGTAAAGGTGGCTGCTGGTTTTGAATTGAACAGGTATGAAACCTGTTGGTTTTGAATTCAAACAAATTTGAATCTGTTGGGTTCATAATTTAAATAGATACAAAAACGGGAAGGACCCTGTTTGGATGTACAGTAAAAAGCAGACTAGTTTATTTCGGAAAAGACCCTGTTTGGATGTACAGTAAAACCAAACCAGTTTATTTCCGGTTTAATTTGAATTTTGGATTTTATTTTATACAAAATAAAATAAAATTCAATTGTTTTTGGCCTAAAAAGATTAGTATTGGGTCGAACAAACCGAACCCAACACCCGCGCCCAAGCCCAACCCAGCCCAGCCCGACCGAACGGACGGTGGCGGCGCGCGTGCGTGGTGATTTTTTGGTCCAATGGGTCTGGTCCATTTTGCCCATAACCTCTCCCTCTAAAACACTTGGGCACCCTTTGGGACACACCCCAAGTACCAAACCCATGCCTTATAAACCCATTCAAAACTTCCCACCAAATCAATGTGGGACAAGCCTTATTCAATACCTTTAAGGATTTTACACCAAAACTCCATTTTCATGGAGCATACTTTGGCTTCAATTTCCTATTCACTCGCTAATGGTTTTGAGCAACCAAAAATACCACGTGAATCACAACGCGGCATAAAACGCGTTACCACTTTGACTCGTGTAAATCGACGCACGGGGCCCACCTAAAAAATAGACCAAACTTAGGATAAAATTCTAGTTTTACCCAGAATTTTATAACCATTTCCAACACTCACATCACTACTTTACCTTTTTACACTTTTCATCTCATTACACCACTAAAAAAAATGTGATTCTCATTACACCTATTATATTACCAAATTTAACCTTAAAGTAAGACTCTTCAAAACTCCTTCCTCTCTTTACACTACTAGTTTTTAGAGGGAAAATAAAAGAACAGAAAAAGACACAGTAAGGGAAAAGAGAAATACTCAAAGAAGACAATAAGTGAAGCCCCACAAGGAAGTGCTTGTTCGTTCACATAATGCTAAACAATTTACATTTTTCTAGTATTATGTTACCAGAAAAAAAAAAATTTATCCAATATTTTGTTGCTATACATTTACAAACCTACTTTTCTTTCAAACAATGATTTTTAAATTTGTGTCGAGCCTGTTCGGCAATACAGTGCTAATGAATTTGAATTAATTCAGTGTCATGTTATCAGATAAACTTTTTTTTCCCAACAATATGTTGCCATTTGATTTGATGATAATAAGAAATTAATTTGGGGTCACTTGTGAAGTGTCTGTTAAGTGATAAATTGTTATACAAATTAAATTACTCTAGTGTCATGTTGCCAAACTATTAGAAATTTGTCTAGCTATATGTTGCTGTACATTTAAAGATTTACTTTTTCCTTCAAGTACTCACAAAAAATATCTATAAATCAAACACGCATTCATAAGACCATACATAAAAAGGTATCTATAAAAATATTTATTAAAACATTAAATGTACAAACATCCATAAAAGCATCCATAAAATATGTCATTGCTTGCATCTATCAATTAAACATGTTATCACAATTAGTCTATATCAATAGTTTTGGCAGTTACTACAACAGGACTGACAAGCGTACATAATTGATAAATATGGGTAGTATATACTTTCTCTCATCCATTAGCACACGGGTGATGAAAACGAATCAAATTATTTACTATCGGAGGTACTGGATGACTAGGTTGCAAATAAACATATAACAAAGACATCAATATGTAGAATTGCAAAATAAGACATGGTAATGATCTAAGTAGGCTTGGTAGTTTATATCTGCACGAAATGGTTTCCATTTACAAATCCTATGTAGATGTCTCTTCGATTAGGTGTTACAATCGATATTGATCTAAATGGTAGAAACGTTAAGCACCGTTGCATGGATAAACAATGAAGAAAGGCTCTACAGTATGATGTTATCAAATGGTCCGTGTCAGGCATAGTCATCCAATGATTAAATCCAAGGTTAAGTTCGAAGTAGGATATGATAAAGGTAAGGTCATTAACCATTTCCTGTGGACCAAATAGTTACACGTAGTGCATTTCATTCGAATGCAGCTCAAGTGTAAATCTTGGCTTTCTACCATTACCTCTCGCATTTGATGTCTTTATAATAATGGCAAATCCAGTTTTCTTCCTAATGTCAAAAGCCCATTTAATTAATGATTGATGACTAGTAAAAACCTAAAAATAATAAATACGTTTATACGTCAAATTATTAATAAAACTCAATACAAATTAAAAATAAGAAAAAATCGTATTCATAAAAAAAAAAACTTAACAGACATCGTCTATAATGAATTTATGACTGGAGTTCACTAATAATGCAGTACTTGCATTGTTGCAATGAGTAAAAGCATAATTATTCAAAGCAAAAAAATATTAAATATTAAAAAATGAAACTAGAAATACACTATAATGAGTAGCTGAATAAATTAAAAAAATTCGGCCTTGGGTTACCGGAAATAAATATTTTATTTGGTTGTTGGTTATCTGACATATATTTTTTGTTTGACAATATGAGCTGAACTATTTTATTTGTTTAATTTCCAAATACCGAACAAAAGTCGAAGGACAATCCAAAAAAAGAAAACAAAAACTCACCAAACAAATAAAAAAACTCACAATTTTACTTTTTTAACGGTTATTCATTACCGTTTTTTCATCCATTGTTTTCTTTTATGATCAAAATACTATAATTCTCACTTTTTGAAAAAAAGATGTGTAAGAGATAAGAAAAATTCAGAAGACTAAGGGGTGTAAGGAGATAATAAAATATAGTTAATTTTAGTATTTTGTCCTTAAAGGCAATTTCACACATGGATAAAATTGGAAGGAAAACAAAATTTCATATGGGAAATTCTGTTTCACACACCTAGTTACCTCAGTTCATAATGAAATATTATTTTAATGAAAATTATATCTTAAATTAAAATGACTATAATGGATATCCATCAATACCCATAATATTATATTAAAATATTCTATGTACACATTTTTTTAAAAATAAAAAAGTCTTAGTTCACATCTTTTGAGTAAAAAAAACCTAAACCTTAGTTTATTCATATTTGTCACTTCTTCCATTCTTTATGACTTTCTTTGCTACACACTCTATACTCATTTATTACTTGCAAAGCAATACTCTCATAACAACTCTCATATTGCTTTACTCTTTAGGTTTATACTCCATTATCTCATTAGTTCCACAATTATTCTTAATTTTGTTATAAAAGAGTTACAAACCAATAGAAGTTCAAAATCAAGTAAAAATATGTCTGGTGACAGTAAAAGTAGTAATGAAAAAGTAAGTTTTTTTGTGTAGATATTTTTTTTTTTTCGCGATTAATTTGGAAAACGAGTGTTGAAATATTCTATTTTATTCGGAACTATAGTGTCAAACAAATCAATATATTTTGGAACTACAGTGTCGAAAAAAATAATTTATTTTGAAAACCAAGTGTCGAATTAAAAGATGAATTTCGGAAAACTAGTACTGAATTCCCAAAACCACAATTCTTCAAGGAAAAAATAAGGGTTTATTCTAATTTGTCAATGCACTCGACAGAGAAAACGAAATGGTACCAAATACGATAACAAAATTGAAACAAAACAATAGTTACCTTCAACAGATTTTAGAACTAGAGTGTCGAATGGAGGAGGTGGGTCTTTAATGGAGTTATTGTCAATGGGGGTTCTTCAATGGAGGGTCTTAGGTCTTTAGTCTTTTCAATGGAGTTTCCTTCATCGTGAATCGAAATAGGGCAGACCATTGATCTTCAATTTTGGCTAGGTGTGTGGAAAGAGGGTTTAGGTAGTGTGTGTATAAGATATGAGTTAGGAGTGTGATTGTAATAATTGGTATGTGGAATAAGAACAAAAATTTATAATCAAATTACTAAATATATGCACTGAAAAAAGATATGTATCGTGGTAAATAGGTGTGTAGAAATAGAATTTTCCTTCTCATATGGAGGGTGTAAAAATGTAAAGTAGTAGTGTAAGTAAAATTACTTTTTGTATACATAATGATGTGTTTATTGTTGACATTTTATTTCAAAACAAAATAACATTAAAGATGAATTTATTTATAATAATGGTATTGTCACATCATTCTTATAGAGCTTTTTGTGTGAGTTTTATGTAAGAATATAACTTTTCATACAAAAAATATAAAAATAAATAAAAATTCTATATATTTTCGTATTTTGTTATATTTAATAAACGTTTTTTTTTTTAAATGTGCACGAACTTTATAATTTTTAAATATATCAAGATTAAGTGAATCTAAAATATAAATAAATTGATTAAAATATTTAAAAAATTACTAAAAATCTAAAAAAATTAATAAAAAACTTTAATTTTTATTTTAAAAAAAAAACTCCAAACCAAACAGTGTGTTTTCTTTTCATTTAGTACTTCGCTTAAAACATTTGTCTTTCAAAGGGGGTGGTTTGGAATGTTCTAAATAAGTGTACTTTTTTACTTTTTATGAAATATGGGTTGTGCATGGATTGGGTTTGAAACAATATTGTATAGAGATAATGTGACTTAAATAAGATGATGTAACTTAAATAAGATAGTAATTTTTTGACTTTTTTAACTTTTTTAACATATGCCAAATAAGGCCTTAGTTCGTTCCATCAAAAACTCTGCACCTTATATGAATATAAATTTTCCTAACATACATGCAAGCCTTATATATAAATTTTCCTAACTTACATGCAAGTCTTATCTGTCCATATATTTATTGAATTTTTTCTTTTACAATTTGGGAATTTGTTTTGTGATGATACAGTTTGTCCAAGTGAATGGGTTGGACTTGTCCAAGCTCTTCGGTGTCCACGTCCAATTGGCCAAGCCCACCGGGTTACTTGCAAACAAGTCCAATGGGGAACGGGGTAGTCCCCCAGTGAACCCTCCGACGAGCAAGTTAGAAGGAGAAGTAGGATGTAAGGAGAGTTTAGAGATAGAAAGCTTAAACTTCTTCTTGTCTTCAACGTTTGCTTATATCCTTTGGTAATCATTTCGCTGTCCCTTCCGACCTGCCCTCCTCGCCGAAAGTCTATGTTGTAGCTTACCTTGTTCAGGGTAAGGGGGTCCTGTTCCGACGGGGATGTGTTGTCGTAATAAATGCTGTGATGGGCTGCATTAATGGTGATGTGCAGTGGCAATAACTTTACAGATCTTTGTCTGCTGATGTGGCTCGTCCTTCATCTGCCGTGTATCTGAATGCCATTGGCTCTTTATGCCATGTTGGATTCCAGCTGTTCTGGACCTCACCAGTTGGGTTATGTATTGGGCTCCAAGTGATGGGCTTGGGTTGTTTATAGTGATTCATGGCCTTTGTGGGCTTGTACACGTCAGTTTGTATGTGTTAATGTTACCTTGGTTGTATTGTATTACCATGTAATAATAAATGTATCATATTATTTGAATATATTTAATTTGGTGGTGCTACATATATCAATTAGTGTATTAATTACTATACCAACACTAGTTATGACATTATTATTGACTTCATTTATTATACAAATTACAAATATCAAAAATATCTTAAATTATGTCACATCATCAATTGGTTCACTAGTTAATACATTAATTCTTCTTCTTTTTTTCTTTGCATTTGCTTTATTTATTTTTTAATATAATTTCCTCTGTTTTTCTACTGTGAGTTGTTGCTTTTTATATAAAGAGGAGAATTTGTGAAATAAGACTATTAACCACAGGAATATGAATGTAATTTTCAGAACGTTAGGGGGTGAGATGTAATTGGACTAAATTTCAAGGGTTGTTAGTATAATTTTATCGATTTTATTTCACAAAATAGGTAGATTGTCTATACTGACAACAAATCAAAACCTTATAATTTAAATTGATAATATTAAAAAATTCATGATTTATTTTGCTATAACTTTTAACTCTAGTTTTTTTTTTTAAATATAATTTCTCCTAATCTATTCAGGTAGACAAATCAAAACATATAAATAAATATTTTTAAAAAAATCCACTTAATACAACGAGAGAGAGAGAGAGAGAGAGAGAGAGTATTTTTTTAGTTAACTTTTTTGGATTTTTCAAAGATTTTTTACTCTTAAATTCTTCAGAAAAATAAAAAATAAAAAACTTGACACAATTTTTTTATAAACAAATCACAAAAAAATAAAATAAAAAACAACGTACTACCTCTGCTCTAATTTATTGGTCCTTTATTTAAATTTTGTTGTCTTAAAATACATATTCACTTTGGAAAGTCAAAATTTAAAGATAAAAGTTCCAAAATTTTGCCTTATAAATAATTATAAATATATTTAAAATAATATATATATATTTTTAATTTTGAATTAAAAAAACACTATTAATATAGTATAGGAGTAACTTGTGTATTTGCGTGTGAAAGGAGCAATGCTACATATTCTAATTTTTTCTTTCTTGATGATAAATAATGCTAACTAATCAACTTTCTTCAAATTATTTGCCATATCATTTGTGGGAGTTTGAGGAAGAAAAATTGAGGAATGGAACATTTGGTGTACATTTAGGTGTGGGTGGAAACCACAGTCTGCATTCAAGAGGAATTTATTTGTGCAGGTGTTTATTTAAGGGAAAATATTGGGAAGTTGATAAAATTATTACATATGCATAAAAAAGGTTTATAATTGTAAAAAAATTAGTATTTATAAAATTTACTATTAATATGGTTTTTAAATTCTAGACTTTTATGAAATTCTCTCTTTATTTAATGACAAATACTAACAAGTATTTTATAGGTATTGTTTAATATTTGAAAGCATATAAAAATATTTAAAAAGTATATTAATTTCAGTAAAAATATATTAAATTTAGTGAAAAATATATCATCATGTTTGGTTTCAGAAAATTGAGCCTACTTTTCAAAAAATGAATATTATGTTTTTCATTTTTTTTTTATTTTTAGTGAATTTTTTTAAATATTTTACATAATTTAAAAAAATTTAGATACACCAAATCTGAATATGCTTAAAAATTATTAATATTTATATAAAAAAATACTTTAAAAATTCACCAAATACAAAGAATACAAAAATTCAATACATTTTCGTTTGTTGTATACATTTTCGTTTTTTAAAGATTTTTGTGCAATTTTTTTACTTTTTACTTAAGATTAAGTGAATCTACAAATTTTTTTAAAAATTATTAAAATATTTCATAAAATCATTAAAATTATTAAAATATGAATTGAAAACTCATAAAATTATTTTTAAAATTTAAAAACCAAACAAATTGTATTATATTTTATAAATATTTTATCTTTTACTTGTATTTAAGAACACTTGTTAATAAGGCTCTTGCTTACCAACATTTGGCTTTTTCTTTTTTTCTTTTTTTTTTTTGGTGGTTTTCTGCGCCGTACAAGTTATGTGCTAATGTATTAAGTAGGTTGTCACGTCCCACTAGATCACCTGGACATAATTCCTTATCAAGAGAAAGTCTGAAGAAAGGAATGCTAATGAAATATTCCATAAGTTCTTGAAAGACTTGAGAAAATGGGAGAATATGGTACATAATTTTATAATGTATATGGAATGATTTAGAAAGGTTCTAGAGCATTTAAATGAAGATCAGAGGAATTAAAGCAATCGAAACTTCTAAAACCTCTTAGAGAATTGAGGGTGGCAAAAGAATCCTGGGTATACTTCTAGAACGAGGTAAATATTTGTATCGATATTTTTAGGGATGATTCTAAAACCCTCTTATAGGATAAGGAAAACTTCCATGAGAAGTTTTTCCATAGTTCATTTCTTATATGTTTTGGAATATTTTAGAGAGGCTTGAGATGCCTATAAATAGGAGAGGGGTTCATTTTCTCTAATCAACAATCCAAAAGTTATACAAATTCTCATAAAGTTATACAAAGGCATTCTCTAAAACTTTATTTGTCTTCTTACTTTTCTTTATTGCAAACTTGGGAGTCAGACTGACTTAATCACAATTCACTAGTATAGCTTTGTGAGTGTCTAAGTGCCGCACGAAGTGCTTGCAAATAACCAAAGCCAGGAAAATGTGTCGGTAACATTTAACATCTCCCACAAAGGGCACAGAAGGGTAGGAGCTGCTTTGTGGTTGCACTCTCGTAATATTTTACTTAGGTTTCAACTTCTTTCCAATTTGAAAACAGATTGGACAGTGTTGTTAGATTGTGGTGGGTGCAATTCTAAGCTGATATTGATGATCCAAATCGTTCGTGTGTAAAGCTTGTTGAATATATCATCATTGTAAAAAATCACGTTAATCAGACATAAATAACTACTTTATTAGCTTGCATTTGCGTTAGCAATTTATTGAAAAAATTATAATTATTGTTAAAATAAATGCAAACTAATCAAATGATTATCAATATCTGATCAACGTATTTTTTTACAAGGATTATGTACTTGACGTGTTTTACACATTAAACAGTTTGAATTATCGAGATAGATCTGAAATTGAGTCCGTCGCGTTTTATTAAGACCTATTTTGACAATTAAGAAAAAAGTTAGCTTATTAGGTTATTAGCTTATTTGAATCAGATCACATTTTTTTTTTGTTGTAAGTTTTCTATTTTTTTTTTTCTTAATTCTTAAAATAGGTTTAAGTTATGTGAATTGTTTATTTTAATTAATTTTTTAACATTTTATAAAAAAATATATTCCCTTCGTCCCAAAATAATTGTTATTTTTAGGAAATTTTTTTTTTTTTTATAGTACAATTATTATATTTTAAAAGTATTAAACTTTCAAAATTATATTTTGATATTATATTTTTTTGAGAATATCAATTGTCATAATTGTATTTTTTATGTTATTAATGAATTTAAAGAAGAGTAAAATAGTAAATTTATATTATTTTATTTATTAATTTAAAAAATTAATATTTTGAGATAATAAAAAATAAAATAAAGAATTAATATTTTAGAGGGAAGAAAGTATATAAAAAATAAAGAAAGTGATATTATTGTAACTTGAATCAAATATTCAATTTTCCAACTACCCATGCCCAGAAAAGAAAGAGAGCTTGAATCAAAAATTCAATTTTCGCTTGAATCAAAAATTCAATTTTCTAACAACCCGTGCCCTGAGTGATTTTGATGAGAGAGAGAAGACAGAGAGCGTCAGGACAAAGATAAGTAATTTATGAGAACGAGTAGGGTGATTTTGATGAGAGAGAGAGAAGACAGAGAGCGTCAAGGCAAAGATAAGAGCATCTCCAATGCACTAGGTATATAATGCTTGTTAGTTAAAATGCCTAGTGTGATTCACTTTTTTCAATTCCAATGCACTAGGCATATAATTAGGCATTTTACCTCAACTCATATTCACTAGCTACATGTAGCTAGCCTTCAACGCTAGGCAAAATGTATTCAATCATTAGGATCATTTCCCTCCATCTTTGTTGTTGACGTGGCATTCTATAAAATTACTAGTATTTGGATAAATAGCTAAAATAAAGAGCATGGTTGGAGTAAAAACATAAAACAGTTGATAGGCAAAATAAAATATATATTTTATAGTAATATTTAAATAGGTAAAATGCCTACTACCGTTGGAGACGCTCTAAGTAATGAGAGAGAGAGAAGACAGAGAGCGTCAAGGCAAAGATAAGTAATATATCAGAAAGAGTAGGGTGATTTTGATGAGAGAGAAAAGACAGAGAGCGTCAGGACAAAGATAAGTAATTTATAAGAAAGAGTAGAGTGTTTTGAGAATATGATTAAAAATTGATTTTTTTAATTTTTTTTATGAGAGATAATGTGATTTAAAAGTTAACTTTTATTTATTTATTTATTTATTCTAATGATGTTTTCAAATGGCCCCGCAACCTTAAATGTTCATTTAGAAAGTAGATTGGTTTTTTAATTTTTTAGTGGGGGGTTAAAAAGTTTTATTTGTGATTAATTTTTTAATTTTTTTGACTTTTATGAAAAAAATATAATGATTAAAGATTTAATGTGATATTTTATCTTATTGAATTAATTTATTTTATTTTATTTTTTTGACTAAAATAACAAAAAAAAAAAAAACTCTGAGCTTTTTCGGCTATTTTCGAATCTTAAAAGTAAAGAAACCGTTAATGAGAGAGAGAGAGAATGTGGAGGGGGTGAAAGCCATAAATGAGAGAGAGAGAGGGAGAGCGTGTGTGTGTGTGTGTGTGTTTCGGGTATTTTCGAAAGAAAACGTTAATGAGAGAGAGAGAGAATGTGGAGGGGGTGAAAGTCATAAATGAGAGAGAGAGACTGAGAGAGAGAGAGAGAGAGAGAGAGTGTGTGTTGGGGGGGGAGGTGTTTTGAGAAAATAGTTAAAATTTATTTTTTGAAATTTTTGATTTTTTAATGAGAAAATGAAGTAGGTTAAAAGTTGAGAAGTGACTTTTAACTCACTTCTCAAAATAGGCCAAGTTGAGTTTTTATTTATTTTCATTTTTTATTTTTAAGTTATATTTACAAAAAAATAAAATAAAATAAGTTAAAATAATCAATAAGATAAAATGTCATATTAAATTTACAATTATTTTATTTTTTTCTCACAAATATCACATATAACTATAAAAAAATTCAACTATCTTTCCAAATATAAAAATTTTAACTTATTAAAATAATCAAAAATTAAAATAACTTACTAAAATAACCAATCGCCCAAACGAGACCCTTGTTAAATGACAAAACTCTTTCGGCAAACGTTGTGTGTGTAGTCTAAAATAGTATAGTATAATTTTATATTTTTTGAATGATAATTAAGAAAATAGAAAAATTTATAATTAAATACAAATTTTATTTTTTTAACTTTTTATGTCTTAGAATAATAGTCTCTCTTGAAGAATTTAATTTTTTTGATAGTATAATTATTATATTTTAAAAATATTAATTTTTTAAGATTATTCTTTGATAGTATATTTTTTTAAAAAAATATCAATTTTTATAATTGTATTTTTTGTGTTATTAATAAATTTGAAAGAAAGGCAAAATAATAAATTTATATTATTTTATTCATTAATTTTTGAAAAAAAATATATTTTAAAATAATAAAAAATAAAATAAGAAATTAATATTTTAAAACAAAATAATATTTTAGAATGGAAGAAGTAATAATCAGATAGGCTTTTGTCTTGTCACTCTATCATTTATGACTATCACCCTCTACAGATTCCCTTGTCAAAATCACTCAGAGCTCGTTTGGGATGCTCTATTGGGACTAACATAATCATATAAGACAAAATAGATTATTTTAGTTAAATATGACAAAATGTAACATCTAATTCATAATCATTTTATTTTTTCTCTCACAAAAGTTAAAACCAAAATGTCTATCCCAGACGAGACATTTAGCCCTAGGCTGAAATGATTAAAAAGTCAAAAATTCAAAAATTCAAAAAATCAACCTATATCCCAAATGAGCTCTTAGGTTATGGGCTATTTGGGAATTGAATTTTTGATTAAAATAATTAAAAATCAAATCAAGTCATATTTAGTTTCAATTTTTAGAATTTATTTTTCAAAAAATTTTATTGTTTCTTTTTCATATATATATTTTTTATTTTCACTATTTTTTTTAAATATTTTAAGTAATATTTTTAATTTTTAGACAAACCTAACATAAATACACATAAAAAATATAATATTTGTGAAAAAATCTTTAAAAAATTTACTAAATACCAAAAAATAAAAAAAAATGAAAATTTAATACATTTTTTTAATTATATTTTTGTGTATTTATTAATTTTTAAATATTTTTTTTACAAATATTTTATTATTTAAATACATTTAAGTAAGGTGTAGAACTCTTTAAGCAGGAAAAACAGGCAATAGAAGAGCACTAAACTCAAAAATATTTTGGTTGATTTGAAGTAGGTTAAAAGTTAATTTTTTAGTTTTTTTTAAAAAAAAATTTAAAAAAATAAGTAAACATAGTAGAGAAATAATGTGATCTAAAAAATTAAAAAGCCAAAAAATTAATTTTTAACTCAACTGTCAAAATAGATCTTCAAAATTTATTGAGAAATATTAATACGTAATTTAAATTTATTCTACATATAAATCATACAGTACACAATTCATTTTAAAACAAAACTTGAGTCTCTAGACTTTCTGTAAATTAAACTTATCGGTTATGTTTAGTTTGTATTTGTGAAATAATTTCGAAAAATAATTTTTTGAAAAAAGTTTACAAAATTTAAAATTTTATTTAGTTGTATATTTTAAAAATTTGTGATGATTTAACTTTTTTTTTTAACTATGATTTAAATTTTTTTTTTATAGTTAAATAGTCGAGTGTGATAAAAAAAAATAAGGATAAATTACAAATATACCTCTTGAAGTTTGATTAAAATATGAATCGCCTCCTGTGATTTTGAAAATTACATCCCATTACATGAGATTTCTAATTTTATAACAAATCGTCCATTTTATAGATAATTTATCAAATTAATTAACAGGTTTTAATGACATTAAAAAAGATTTCAATTAATAATTTAAGTAATTTTATTATTGTATAGGAGAATAAATTATGAATTTTATTTTTTTAGTCAATTCTGTTAAATAAAAAATTATGACAGGGAAATTACAAAGGACAAATCTGTACTTTAAACAAATTTTAGAGGTGTGTTTGTAATTTACCTAAAAAATAATTGAATGATGGGGAATTGACCAATAAGTCCCATATTTTGAACTTGTAATCCATATAGTCCCATATTTTTTTTCTTGTAATCTATTTAGTCCTTTAAGATGTATAATGACTCATTTGCTTGCCATATTGGAGTGTCACATTTAAAAAAAGTACACTAAAAAGTTTTTTAGTATCATATCATATCATATCCGTTACGTTAGAGTGTCACATTTGGAAAAAGTACACTAAATAGTTTTTAATTTTTTTAGAGTATCATATCATACATGTCATATTGTCACGTTTGGAAAAAGTATACTAAGGAATTTTTAATTTTTTTTAGAGTATCACATCATGCTCGCCACGTTGTCACATTTGAGAAAAGTATACTAAGGAATTTTTTTTTGAAGTGTCACATCATACCTGTCACGTTGTCATGTTTAGGAAAATACACTAATGAATTTTTAATTTTTTTTAGAGTATCACATCATATTTGCCACGTTGTCATGTTTGAGAAAAGTATACTAAAGAATTTTTATTTTTTTTTTAAAGTGTCATATTATACTTGTCACGTTATCACATTTGAGAAAAATAAACTAATGAATTTTTTTTTAAGTATCACATCATACCTATCATATTGTTACGTTTGAGAAAAGTACACTAAGAAATTTTTATTTTTTTGAAGTGTCACATTATACCTACTACTCTCACATTTAAAAAAGTACACTAAGGAGGAATTATTTTTTTAGAGTAAAAGTTTTTGAGTGTCACATCATACTCGTTACGTTGTCACATTTAGAAAAAGTACACTAATGATTTTTTAATTTTTTTGAAATGTCACATCGTTGGAGTGTGATATTAATATCTGCCACATTGAAATATCATATCATACCTATCACATTAATAAAAAGGTATAACTGTCTACCAAAACACTACCAAAATCAAAAATAGGACCACGCGGGAAAAAACTTTCTACTAATAAGACTTAACAGATTAATAGAAAAAACTTTGAACTAATTAGAATACTTGTTTGTGAGATGGGATTTATTGGTAAATACGGGTTAATCAAGAACTAGAGAGAGAGGAACTCAAAGAAGGATATTAGAGAGAGAAATTCTCAATTCAATTCAAATTCAATATATCCAAGTCAGTTACAAGTGATGTGGTACTCATCTATTTATAGGATACATTATCTAACACATGCTATGCACATGACACTACGTCATACTCTCCCTCTTAAGAAAAGACTTGTCTTCAAGTGAACACAACCAAATACAATCAATACTAGAAATGAAAGATACAAAAACCAAAGTACAAGATGACAACTTTTCAAGGAATTATTCTACAAGGGTAGAGGTATCATCAATGGAAGAGGCATCTGGAAAGTAGGGTACAAGGTGTTGCACGTTAAAGGTTGATGCCTAAATGAGGCGGTAGCTTGACTTTATAAGCATTGTTGTTAATCTTGTGCAACACCTCACAAGGTCCCACTTTCTTGTCACTCAACTTAGTGTAGGTGCCATGGGGATATCTCTCTTTGCTCAATACCACCCACACAAGATCCCCTACTTCAAACACCATTCTTCGCCTATGCACATCACCGGCCGCCTTATACTTCGCATTACACTTTTCAATTTGGGCCCTCACTTGAGAATGAATGCTCTTCATAAATGTGGCCATTTCTTCCGCCTTAAAGTTTTCTCTCATTGAAAGTGGCAAAGGCACCAAATCCATTACACTTGAAGGCCTTGTCCCATAAACTACTTCAAAGGGAGAAGTATTTATGGTACGGTTGGTAGATGAATTGTAAGCAAATTCAGCCAAAGGAAGGACACTATCCCAACTCTTGGGGTGATCCCCCACAAGGAACCGCAACAAGTTGCCGAGGCTATGATTCACTACCTTCGTTTGACCATCGGTTTGCGGATAGAATGTAGTACTAAAACTCAAGTCCGTGCCAATTTTCCTCCATAAAGTTCTCCAAAAGTGAGCAAGGAACTTAGCATTTCTATCGGACACAATAGAAGTAGGCACCCCATGCAACTTGTAGACTTCCTTGAAGAAGAGATTAGCAATGTTTGTAGCATTCATGATCTTCTTGCAAGGTATGAAATGGGCCATTTTGGAGAAACGGTCCACTACTAACATGATAGAATCACTCCGCCTTTGAGTAGGAGGAAGGCCCAACCCAAAGTCCATACTAATACACTGCCAAGGAGCATCCGGCATCGGTAAAGGTAGATATAGCCCCACATTAGTGGCAGTCCCCTTGCTTCTTTGACAAATTTGACAACGCTTCACATGACTTTGCACATCCTTGGTCATGCTCGGCCAATAATAAGCATCTTGAAGCAACCCAAGAGTCTTGTCCTTACCAAAATGCCCCATCTTATGATGCTCAACCAACAAATGTGCCCTCAAGGAACAACTAGGAACACACAATTTAAGGCCATAGAAGAGGAATCCATCCCTCTTTGCCGTGTTAACTGAGACGGTGCAACGTCTCCTACCTCCTACCGAGGGTAATGATGGTTCCGATGAAACCGAAGGTGGTACTTATTATTCTTTTAATAATATCTTTTGGGCCCTACGACGGCGTCGAACTGATGTGGGTAGAATGGAACACAAATGGGAGAACAATATCAAGATTGAACTTCCCGAATTTCATGGAAGCCTCAATCCTGATGAGTTCATCGATTAGCTCAATACCATTGAGCGGATCTTTGACTATGGAGAGGTCTCTATTAAAAAGAAAATTAAGTTTGTGGCTATTCGGTTGAAGGAGAGAGCTTCCGCTCAGTGGGACCAACTTCAACTTAACCGTTGCCGATGTGGGAAGGAGAAAATCCATGATTGGGAGAAAATGAAAAAGAAGTTGAAGGGCCATTTTCTACCATTCAACTACCTCCAAAGTGTTTATCAACGCCTTCATGTTCTTAAGCAATATGGTAGTGTGAATGAATACACGAAAGCCTTTTATCACCTCATTGCACGGATTGACTTAAGTGAAAGTAAGGAGCAACCGGGTGGCCCGCTATGTGAGCAGCTTGAAATCTTCTATCCTAGATGTTCTTTCTTTGCATAGATTATATAGTGTTTCTAAAGCTTATAATCGGGCCTTAGCTGTCGCGCCCCAAACCCGCCCCTAGAGGTTTGGTAACGAGACCGGCCAGTAATCCGTGGATTACCACAGGCCTTACTGTACAAAACATAAATAAACGGGGCTCGCGGAAGCGAAATAAAGAAACTAATAGTCCAAAGAGCTGTGCATTTAAATGAACATACATTTACATGACAAAATGAGTTAATTACCCACTATCTTAACATTTCATACATGTGATCATCAAACATATACAACACATCTCATTCAGATACAACTGTTCAACAAAACAAAACAGGAACTCACAACGGCCTTCCAGGCCTAGCCTCAACCCGGAGGCACACAAAACTGGTAGGCTTCAAAACGGCGGCTCGGTCAAGACTCCGCCTGGGCTTGACTCCCTGAATGCACACCTATAAATACATATATACAAACAATGAGCTAAAGCTCAGCAAGTAACACCAAAGTAAAGGGGTTAGTGAACGAACCCAAACATTTCATATATACAGTTATAAACAGTCAACAGTCATTAATGGCATAATCCACAGAACCTTTCATAACCTTCATAACAGTCTACAGTCTAACGAGATCTCGAGACTGGTCATGGGCCTTCATCTTCATGCTCTACCATGTTTCACATCATGGCCCTGCATGTTCATGTCGCTCCCTTGACCTAACTATCTATGGATGCCGTACTAGATTCGCAATCAGGACATTCGTTCACAGTTTAAAATCACCTTTCAGAACATATCATATTCTAACATATCACTTTAAAACATAGTTCATAATAACATAACTTTACAGAAATGTTACTCACAGTGGGTTTCCAAAACCGGTAGCACGGTCTTCGAGGTTTGTCCTGCAATTAATATTATAAAACATTTCTTTAACATTCATCATCAATAAATCATATCATTCATGCCATTACATTCTTCTTTTACTTCATTCTTTTATGTTCATTTCATGCCCATTCTAATCCTTCTTTACTTTCATTCATGTTCATAAGATGTTAAATGATGCAAACAACACGTGAAAATCATGTAGAACAACTTCTCAAACTTTTCTGAAAATAAGCCTTACCGCTCGAGCGCCCACATTTCCGCTCGAGCGGACAGTACAATTTTCCAAAACTACTGAGAGGTCGATTACTGCGCTCGAGCGGGCTTCCCTCCGCTCGAGCGGACCCTGCGAAGTCCGAAATTCTGGGTTCTTCTTCCAAGCTTCAATCTCTCTCTTTGGTCAAAACCTCTTCCAATTAATGAAACCCAAGTCCCAAAACTCTTGATGAACAACTTGAACTAAACATTATAATTTCAATTCAAAACCCACATGGATCATAACAAGATCAAACCCATGAACTAAGATGAAAATTCATGAACATGTACATATAAACTTCATATCTCAACATCCATGGAGGTCTCCCTTAAACATGCTCAATAATCATAATTTCATGATTCTATACATCCATTTCATACTATTATGCCATAATCTTGAGTTTTACATGCTAGATGCCAAGAATCAACAACTAATTTCATGAAAATCTTACCTTAATTGCTTAGATGGAGGAGTTGAGCTTAAGTTCCCCTTTTCTTTCTCTTCTTTCCCTTGCTTTCTCTCTTCTTCTCCCGAATTCTCTCTCTCTCTCCCTTCCAGATTTTCTTCTATTTTCTTTTTGAGTCAAAATGGGTCAAACATCCTTATCTATTAGCCATATATATCAAATAAACCATTATGCCCAAAATATTTAAGCCAAACAAGGCCCTTGTACTTACTTCATACATAAACACTTGTGCCAATAACTTGGAGCCAAACAAGACTTAGCGATTCAGATAGAATTCAGTCTTCAATTTATTTTCCCAAATGATTCTAAAAATTCCCGGTATCACATAGGCGTGTTCAATTTCATTTTCTGAACCCATTCTGGTCATCAATTTCAGTCCCGAGGTTAACATCTCAACAGATAATTCCCAATTAACTCATATTAATGCGTAATTAATTACCAATAATTGTGGCGTATATTTCGGGGTCATTACATTAGCCATGGAAAAGCAACAAAGCCGCCGTGCTTCCCAAATGGGACAATACTTTCTAGGAGGGTTTCGAGGTGGTTTTAGGCCGGGTCCTTCCACTTCTAGCTTTGCCAAAGCTACTTCTCCTTCCAAGTTTGTGGATTAGGGTGCTTCCTCCTCTCAAGCTCTTCGTCCTAATGGTGCTTTTGGAAACCAAAATCCATCATAAGGTGAAACATTCAAATGCTTTAGGTGTAGTGAACCGGGACATAGATCTTCCAATTGCTGCAAGAACATGCGTAATAACCGGAACAAGGCACTTCTCATTGAAGAAGTTGAGGAGCATGGTGACTTTGAAGATGCTCCAATCTTTGATCCTTCGGGTAATGTGACAACGGGTGAAGATAGTGATGAAGAAGAGGGTATTGCTCTTATGTTAAAGAAGACTCTTCTCTTACCAAAACTAGAGAGCCAAGAAGATTGGTTGCGTACCAATATCTTTTATTCCATTTGCAACATTAGTGGCCGTGTTTGTAACATGATCACTGATAGTGAAAGTTGTGAGAACGTGGTTTCTCAAGAAGTGGTGGATAAATTCAATTTTCCGGTAGAGGAACATCCACATCCTTATTCTCTATCTTAGTTCAAGAAAGGCAATGAGATCAAGGTTACCAAACGGTGCTCAAAGACTTGCTGAAGGTGGCACAAATGCTCTTCTAAACTTCGATTATAGATCAAGATATCATCGAAGTAGACCACTACACATACCTCTAAAAGTGGTTGCAACATTTGTGTCATCACTCTCATAAAAGTACTCGGAGCATTGGTAAGCCCAAAAGGCATCACAAGCTACTCAAATAGGCCATGAGGCATTTTAAAGGCCATTTTCCACTCATCATCGGGCTTGATGTGGATTTGATGATACCCATTTCTAAGATCAATCTTAGAAAACACCTTTGATCCGACAAAGCAATCTAACATATCATCAAATCTTGGAATTGGAGAGCAGTACTTGATTGTAATCTTGTTGATTGCACAGCTATTTACATACATACGCCAAGAGCCATCCTTCTTAGGTGTCAAAAGTGCTGGAATACCACAAGGGCTAAAGCTAGGCCGGATATACTCCTCTTTTTCCTCTGGAGACATGAGAGAGGCCGGTTTGTTTGGAAGCGCCAACTCGGGTACCAAATCAATACGATGTTGAATGTCACACATAAGAGGCAAATTGGGAGAAAACTCTTGGGGAAAGACATCGGAATATTCTTCCAAAATAGTAGCCACCTCAACATTTTCTTTAGAAGCACCCATGTGTACAACTGGAACCAACATCAATACAATCCCAAAATCCCGACTCTTTTCCACAAACTCCCTGGAAGCAAGCAACGTAGTAGCACTAGGAGATGATTTGGAAACATCCTTGGAAGTAACCTTTTCTTTTATTGGAAGCAAGGTAAACCGGATATCATTTTTGACAACGGTATAGGTGTTTTGTTTGCCATCATGCAAAGATTTTCAGTCATATTGCCAAGGTCGCCCAAGTAGAATGTGACAAGCATCCATAAGCATTACATCACACCATGCCTCATCAAAATATTTTTGCCAGATAGAAAATGAAACCAAGCACCGTTTGATAACCTTGATCTCATTGCCTTTCTTGAACCAAGATAGAGAATAAGGATGTGGATGTTCCTCTACCGGAAGATTGAGTTTGTCCACCACTTCTTGAGAAACTACATTCTCATAACTTCCACTATCAATGATCATGTTACAAACATGGCCACCAATGTTGCAAGTGGAATAAAAGATATTAGTACGCAACCAATCTTTTTGGCTCTCTAGTTTTGGTAAGAGAAGAGCCTTCTTCAACATAAGAGCAAGACCCTCTTCTTCATCACTATCTTCACCAATCGCTACATTACCCGAAGGATCAAAGATTGGAGCATCTTCAAAGTCACCATGCTCCTCAACTTCTTCAATGAGAAGTGCCTTGTTCTAGTTATTACCCATGTTCTTGTGGCAATCAGAAGATCTATGCCCTGGTTCACTACACCTAAAGCATTTGAATGTTCCACCTTGTGGTGGATTTTGGTTTTCGAAAGCACCATTAGGACGAGGAGCTTGAGAGGAGGAAACACCCTTATCTACAAACTTGGACGGAAGAGTAGCTTTGGCAAAGCTGGGAGTGGAAGGACCTCACCTAAAACCACCTCGAAACCCTCCTTAGAAGTATTGTCCCATTTGGGAAGCACAACTGCTTCGTTGCTTCCCCTCGGCTAAGGCCCGATTATAAGCTTCGGAAACACTATATAATGTGTGCAAGGCAAGAACATCTTGGGTGGAAGATTTCAAGTTCTATGGCAACACTAAGAAGTGCACCTTTGTCGTGGACCAAGTCATCTTCTTAGGATATGTTGTATCTTCTTGTGGGGTGCTTATGGATGTGGAGAAGGTCAAAGTAATTGTGGAATGACCCACTCCTTCTAGTATCCAAGAAGTACGGAGTTTTCATGGTTTGGCTACTTTCTATAGACGATTTATCCACAACTTTAGTAACATCGCTGCCCCTTTGACCAACATTCTCAAGCTTCAAGCTTTTGAGTGGAGCAAGGAAGCCGTCGATAACTTCCATCTTTTGAAGAAGTTGCGTACTGAAGCTCCAATTTTGGCATTACTAGATTTTGACAAGACCTTTGAACTTGATTGTGATGCATCGAGATTGGGTATTGGAGGCGTCCTTAGCCAAGCAGGGCGACCCATTGCTTTCTTTAGTGAAAAGTTAAATGGGGCTAAGCTCAAGTATTTCACTTATGACTTGGAATTTTATGCCATTATCCAAACCATCAAGCATTAGAGCTATTATCTTGCATACAAAGAGTTTGTGCTCAACACCGACCATGAAACTCTCAAATACATCAATAGTCAATCCCAGAAGATGTATAGGAGGTAAGAAAAAGAGATATGAGAAAAAATATTTATTAATGTATAATAAAGATAAAAGTAATTTTGATTATTTTTTCAAAAATTTTGACTCATACAATTTTCTAATTTAAAAAAATAAAATAAAATTAAGGGAGTGTTTGGAATAATTTAAATAAATATCTTTTTTTATTCATTTATAAAAAATATATGTAAAAAAATAAAGAAATGATATAATCTTAAAAACAGTTGTGCTATGTAGCTCAAAATACCTAGGCTCAAATGGCCCGATTTTTTTTTTCTTTCTTTTTCCTTGCCTTCCTACGCAGTTTCCTCTCTCTTTCTCTCAAACAGAATTCCACAATCCAAAACCAAGATCCAAAATCAATCCCAAAATCAAAAACAAAATCAGAATCTAAATCAAAATCAAACTCAAAAAAAAAAAAAAAAAAAACCCAAATCTATACAGATATTCCAAATATACACAAATCAAAATCAAAATCAAAATAAAAATAAAAAACAGAGGAAGAAGGAGAAGAGCAGAGGAAGAAAGAAGAAGAAAACAGAGCAAGAATGAGAGGAGGAAGAAACAGAGATCTGTGTATACATACACATAGATCTGTGCATATATAGATCTATACAGCCCATTGTCCCTCCAACCCATTGTCTCTGTCATCGCCCATCGTCTCTGTCTTTCTCGCTCCAGCTCGTCGCCTCTCTTCCTTTGTCTTCTCTCTTTCTTCTCTTTTTCCTCTTCTCTCTGTCATGTTTCAGTGAGAAGAAAGAGAGAAGAAAAAAAAAAATATTTAAAACGACGTCATTTTAAATTTCGAGACAGTCGAGTCTCGAAAATTTAAACCCTCAAAGTATTAGTCTTTTAAAAAATATATATATATAAATAAATAATAAAAATACACTCACCCCAAACACTTTCTGGTATATGCTCCAAAAAAACACTCCGGTGTCGTTTTGTAACACTTACGTTTTCAATTTTCTGTTTATATTTATAAAAATTTTAAAAATTCAAATAAAAACTTGTTTGGTAAATTTTTGATTTATAAATCAGTTGTCTCAGTTTATAAATTTGGCCAAAAAATGTAAACTCAAAAAAGGTGTTTCCATTTTGAATTTTCAGTTTTTTTTTTTTTACCACTCAACACTAGCTACCACCTGTCACCATTTTCCACCACTGTCTTCCGCCACCACTACCCACTTGCTACCACCACCTGCCACTACTAGTTACCACCCACCTGCCACCACCACCCACCACTCGCCACCACCCGCCATCCGCCACTCACCTGCCACCACCACCTACCACCCACCCACGACCCGCTACCACAAGCCATCCGCCACCGACCTGCCACCACCACCCACCACCCATCCGCCACCACCCACCACCACCCGCCATCCGCCACCGTCCTGCCACCATCACCGACCACCCGCCGCCACCACCACCACCACTACCACCCCGCCACCATTTTCCACCACCGTCTTCTGCCACCACCACCCACCACCCGCCACCACCACCCACCACCCGCCACCACCACCCACCACCCACCACCGTCACCCATCCACCATCACCACTCGCCATGTACCCTCCACCACCCGCCATCCGCCACTCACCTGCCACCACCACCCACCACCACCACTACCACCACCCGCCACCGTCACCCACCCACCACCACCACCACCACCACCCGCCACCATCACCCACCCGTCACCACCACCCACCACCCGCCGCCACCACCACCCACTCGTTACCACTCGCCACCATCACCCATCCACCCACCCACGACCACCCACCCGCCACCACCCACCACCACCACCCGCTACCTACCACCCACCGTCACCACTTTCCACCACCGTCTTCCTCCGCCACTTGTCATTTCTCACTATTTTTTATATTTAAAATTTTTTAAACATTTTATTAATTATCAAACGTGTTTGTAATTTATATTTTTTTAAAAATAAATAAAAAATAAATAAAATTAATTCATATAAATTTTATAAATATAAACTGAAAACGTAATCGGCAGCAAACAGATTCTCCTTATCTAGAAAGAGGAAAGTTTCTCCCGCCCAATGACCCCAGGACCCAGAGGAGTCTGATTGGCCACAAATATATATATTTTTTCTTTCTTCCAATAACAACCCCACGTGGGGTATCACAGTTCGTTTAGAAAGAGGAAACTTTTTGAGTAAATCCTCGTAGCTCGAAAAATTCGGCCCGAATTTGGCTCGAATCTGTGAGGAAGAGGGAAGAGGGAGAGAAGAGAGGAAGAAGAGGGAGAGGGAGAGGGAGAGGAAGAAGGAAGCAGAGGGGAAGAAGAGGGGATCGTCGCCATCGTCGTCGCCGATCGTCGCCCCAGCCCCGCCGCCGCTCCGTCGTCGTCCTCGTCGCCCCAGCCCCGCCGCTCCGTCGCCCCGCCTCTTCCTCCTCCCCCTCCCCTCCCTCCTCCTCCTCCCCCTCCCCTCCCCCCCTCCTCTTCTTCTCCTCCCCTCCTCTTCTTCTCCCTTCTTCTCCCTTCTTCCCTCTCCCGATCTGCAACAAAACCAGGGAAAAAAAAAAAAAAAAAAAATTCGACCCCAAAACGATATCGTTTTGGGATCAAGCCAAACATTCGAGCCAAATATTCGAGCTACCAATCACTACTCAAAGTTTTTATCAGAACCATAATTTGTGTCTCCATCTTTCTCATTGCATTTCTTCTCTCACTCTTTAAAGCTCTCCAGAACCTTCTGTCACTCTCACCGACCCCCCTCATTCTCTAGCTTTTTCTTTAAACCAGCGTCTCTCTTTCTCCGTCCTCCTTCGTCTCTTCCCCAGAATCCACCACCTGCAGAGTATCCTTCTCCTTCTCCTTCTCCTTCTCCTTCTCTTTCTCCTTCTCCTTCGTCTTTTTCTCTCCATCTCTTTCGTCTCTCTCCGGTGAAGATCAGTGGACGAGGATCAAAGATCACAAAGTCCTCTTCGTATGTCACAAAGAAGATGAAAACGAAGATCGCAGATCAGGGAGCCTTCGCAGATCACAAACGGAAACTGATAAAAGCATCTTGAAAATCCAGGCATTTCTTGTTTAAAATTTGCTTCAGATTTATACCACTTTGCTTGAGATTGCTTCAGATTTGTTGAGATTGCTTCAAATTTGTTTGAAATTGCTTGATTGTTGTTGTTGTTTTTGGTGAATCTATGTAAAAACAATTTGGTCTGAAGCTGTTTAAAAAAATTTTGTTGTTGAATCTGTTTTTTTAAAGAAAAAATTGTGAATTTTGTTTTGAAAAAATTTGCACTCTGCTGTAAGGTGCATAAGTTAGTTGCCCTTTATGCTGTGTTTGGTTGAGGGATTTGATGAGGGATTTGGAAAGATAAATGGAAAAGGTAGGTGATTCACACACCTTTTTCCTTTCCCTTTCCAAATCTCTTCTCAAATTCTCCAACCAAACACAGCGTTAATGTATTTACTTTATGAGGACTGTTATGCTTCTGAAGTATGTTGTGTTAAGCCCATAAACTAAATGCAGTTTTCGTAAAGATTAATCGGGTTGACATACTCTACCAAGTAGCAATAGTTTTTGGGGTGTCTATTGCCATGATATGCTATAGATTTATTTATTATTTTTTTCCCATTTACCGTTGTTAATTTCCTTGTTGGTTTTGAGTGATTTATGTGAAGTATATGTGCTTTGAATATTGTGACATGTTTATAATTGGCTTTGAGTGATTTATTTAAAGTATATGTGCTTCGAGAAATAACATAGTCTTTGTCATTGCAATTTATAGATATAGAGAATTTAACAAAGTTTGCACCCGCTTATGCATCATCAATGACCCAATGTCTAGCTTTTATTGAACTGCAATTTGCAAATGTATGTTAGTTGTTTCTTAACTTAATTAGTAATGTTTGAAGGCTTGCATAGTACTTATAGGTTATTACTAAATTTTTTTCATGTTTTTTAGGTACTCTTGATAATTTGACATATTACTCATGTAATAGTAATTGTTTGATTTCGTAGCTAAATTTTGATTACTTATGCCGTTCTTTCCAAACTTGTGGCTTGTACTGTGTTTATATGTGTATTGAGTAGGAAAAAGAGATGGGGATTGATTTTAGTTGGGATTACATTATGTTGGTGGTGGCTCTTACTACATCAAAGGACAGTTATTGGTTTTAGTTAGTGTCAAATTGCGTAACAAGTTCCTTTAGGTACGAGTCATTCGCTAGTATATGCATAATAAAAATATAACATTAATGGGACTAGATAGGAAAAAAAGGCAGCTTCACCCTCTTACTACAGCGGCAATTTTATCAAATTAATTTATTCAGTAGCATTTATTATTTATGGTGAAAATTACCTTTTACTTTTATTTTTTTATTGGTATGCATTAGTAGTGGCACTAATTCAAACTATTTATTATATCATACACATATTAATATATTTGTCTATCTAATTGTTAACTATAATCTGAAATGCTAGAAATTCACAATTTTAGACTCACAAATTTTGTCACAATGACGTGGCAAATTAACAATGGAATTGGGCCTACATTTGTCAAGTGTATGATGAATAAAAAATTAAGATTTTATCATGCCGCATCATTATGGATCAAATTCAGAGAATTTTGTAGGGATCTCAAACATTTTCCTTTTTCTAACCATAATATGATACTAATGAAAAGAAAAATTAAGGCTCCGTTTGGTAAACAGTTGAAATTATAATTCCATCAATTGATTTGAGTGTATTGTTTGTTTTGAACTTTCAAATCATAATTTTACACCCATTTCTCAAAACTCAATTCAAAACATAATCATTACTTTTCAAAACTCATAACCAAACACATAATTTAAAACTCTTTTCGAAACTCAATTCAAATTAATATTTTAATTTTTAAAATTTTTTAAATATTTAAATATTTTAAAAATATTTTAATTTTGTTAAGATTTTAAATATTTTAATATTTAAATATGTTATGATTTTTTTAATTTTTTAATTTTTTTTGAATATTTTTAAATATTTAAATTCCAAAATATTACGATTTTAATTTTTTAAATTTTAAAATATTTTATAAAAATGAATTCAAACTCTATTTTATAAAAATATTTTTAAATATTTTAATTTTTTTGCTATGTATTTGGTTACGATTTGAGGGTAGAGTTATGAAAGTAGTATGGAGTTTCGAATTATGTGTTTGGTTATAAGTTTTAAAAATAATTTCTTAATTGAGTTTTGTTTTATGTGTTTGGTTACGATTTGAGTGTAGAGTTGTTTTTAAATTTAAAATATTAACATTTTAAATTATTTAAATTTTTTGAATATTTAAATTGTTAAAATTTTTACGATTTAAATTTTTTGAATATTTATTTTAATTTTTTACTTATTAAATTTTTTAGATTATTTAAATATTTATGATTTAAATTTTTTGAATATTTATTTTGTAGTATTTTCAATTAAAAAATTGATTAATGTTATTTTCTGTTAATAATAAATTTTTTTAATTGAATTTTAAAAAGAGTTTGGTTATGAGTGTTGATCAGAATTTTCAATGGTGTGAAAGTAGTGTGTTTTGTTATGAGTTATAACAATTTGAATTAAGTTTTGAAAACTCTTTCCAAGACTCATAACCAAACAAATTTTTTTACTTTACATATCAAATCAAATTTTCAAAACTCAATTCCACACTCAATTCAACGCTCCTATTTAAAAACCATAACCAAATAAATTTTCTACACTCAAATCATAATTCCACAACTCACATACTCAAAATACAATTCATACTCTCAAATTATATTTACAAAATTCTACCAAACGCAACCTAAATAGTTTTTATTTGTTTATATTTTGTGGATATACATTACCAGTAGCACTAGCATTAACACTGAAGTGTAGCAATCTTTCACCATATCTTTTATCAAATTTAAATTTGACAATTTTTTTGATGAAATTAACATCAAATCATTTCATCAAACTCGTGTCAAATTAAATTTTCATCAAATTAAGGTAAAAACAAAATTTTACCAAATTTGGTTAAAAAGCTTTTAGGGATCAACTTGAAAATTTTTAAGTGGATTTTATGAAATTTTAAGTGAAGATTGAAGGATTCGAAGTTTTCACAAAATTTAGTTAAATTTTGATAAAAACTTATTGGAGCATTCCATATTAAATCAAGTTTTTAATCAATTTTAAATGTTTTGATTAATTTGTAGTGAAGAATTGGGACCTTATTTTGTAAGTTTTTGAATTAAGCTAAATTCTGAGGTGAGTCAACACTTTTAAGGTTACTTCATTTAAGGGTGACAAGTTAGCAATAAAGCTAGAGTTTCAGCCAGTAGTGGGTGACCGTTACCCAAAAGTTACTAAGACTACTAGGTTACTTCTGTCTCACTTCTTTCCTTGACCCAAGTCCCTCTTTCACTCCACATGGCTGCAATCTAAGAAGCATGGACACTTCTAAAAAGGAGACGTATCCGTGTTCGTGTTTGTGTTGGACACCAATACTCTTTGGACACTCTTAGGACACGTGTCCGACACTCTTCAAAACGTATCCTATTTTTAAATTTTTTTAAAAAACCCGGACAGTCTTTGGACACTTGGAGGGCACACGTGTCAATCACTTAAACACACGTGCCTATCGATTAGATACATGTGAAACTAATTATAAGTTTGAACAAAATAATTTAAGATACAATAATAAAACAAAAACTATATAAATTTATAGGAATTAGTAAAATATTGCATTTTTTATTATCTTTGAATGACATATTCATATATACAACATATAATAAATATATAAAATTATATATTTCTTGTGTGTCCCCCACGTGTTGTGTCTTACATTTTTTGAAAATTAACATGTCGGCTTGTCCGTATCGTAGCTGTGTAGTGTTACGTATCTGTGTCCATGCTTCTTAGGCTGCAACACACACTAAAGTTTCTGTATTGCACTTAGCCACTAGAGAGACTTGGAATACATTCCATGTCCGTTGTTGATGGTGACTGGATAAGATCTAACATAGTAAGACCAGATTGTAACAAATAGATTAGTTTATTAGGTTATGACTTTTGAGTCTGATGCCTTGAAAGCATTTCATTTCTTAGATGCCTCAACCATCTTAACTTGCACAAAGTTTATGGGTTGGATGAAGCTGAAGATGGTTCAAAATCTCAAATTATTGTCGATCGGTTACCTCCTGTCGAAATTAAGGAGTGCATGAACCATAATGCTAGAGCATGGGTCTTGTGGACACTCAATTCAAGTGGGGATCAATTATTGGAAATGGAAGAAAAACATCAATGAAAATCATATTTTATCTGAAACCATATTTTATCTTTACGATCAAGAGAAATCACGTAGAAGCCTTTTCAATGGCATAACGGTATCTAATCCAAGCAGCCAGTGGCGGAGCCAGGAAACTCAATCAGAAGGGACGCTTATTGATTATAATTTTAATTTTTTTTTTTTTCCATAACCAACGATAAGAAGATAATAATAATTTTTGAATTAATATTAAGTACAAAAACTTAAATAAATTATTACAAAAATATTTCACATAAAATTTTACAATTAATTTTGAGTAAAATCGAAAGAAAAGTATTGCGTATAATTAATGTATCATGGACAATATAAAAAAATTATATATTTAAGTCTTAAAATAAATTATATAATGGTAGAATAAATCAATTTTTTATAAAATTTGAATAAAAATTTCATATAATAGTGATATCACGTCATTATTGACATATGATATCATCAATCAATAGTAAAGGAAAATATGAAGGGTGAACTCCACATGCAAATATAACTAACACTCTAGTAATTTTTACATATATATAGTGAGATTAATTATATTTACATATCAATAATGATGGATATTATCTTTATATTGAGATTTTTCACAAAATTTTTGTACATAAAAATATAATTTGTTATAGTCATTTCATTTTCAATAAAACAATCACTATTGTTTTTACAAATTTAAAAATGCCCTTGACATTTTATTTTAAATATTATTTTTGTTAAAAATTTTGCTTATATACATATGTAAAAAGAAAAAAAAAAAAAAAAATTCAGGGGGCATGTGACCCCCCTGATCACCATGTGGCTTCGCCACTGCAAGCAGTGATGATGTACAAATCAATCTTTGGAATTTTGACATGACTATGGGTAAGTGAGCAAAAGAAATGATAACTAGGTCGATTAGCTAGTCGACTTGAAACAAACACTAGTCGACTAAGTTTTGGACTAGAAGTGATCTCTAGTTAGCTACAAGTTGGGCCTCAAAACAATTTGTGATTCTAGACGACTTGATGTAGTAGTATCCAAGTTGGAACCACTCGTGGATTTGCGATTGTAATTTGAAAATATAATTATTTCATTTTATTATATTTTTTAAAACTAATATGGCTTGTTTTTAAATTTTGAGATTTACTTTACGAAATATAGGCTTGATTTGAGAAAGTTTGTGAAACTTGTTGTCAACAAGCTTTCTACAAACATTTTGATTAATGAAAAATACCTAAAACAACTTCATACATTGAGGTCATTTTATGAATTATGCGATTAATTTAACAGTTTTGACATTATAGAGAGGAGGTATATATGAATACTGTTTTGATGGTGTTCATTTATTTATTTAAACTTCTATATTTTGTTAAAAACTCTAAATTATTTATTTTATAGGAGGTTTGCAATATTTGTCTATTGGGCGTTGGTTTTTTGGAAATGGTATGACAGGGTGAAATTCCTGTTAATATTATAGATTTTTTTAGAACAAATTATTGCTAGTTTTGAGGAAGGTATGATTTTGGGTTCGAATGATGAAAGAACCTTCGGGAAGTGGAAGTGGCAAAAGGAGGAAAAAAGATAATTAGAGAAGGTATAAATATTGCCAGAAATGAAAGATTGGAAAGACAGGACAACAAACCTTATTAGGAGGGCATCCTCTAGTAATTTTATTAAAATGATGAGAGAGATTAAAAAGTACAAATCTTTTGTAGTAGTATATTGACTATACCGAAATGTTGTTCGTCATTTATGGTAATAGGGTAAGTTTCAAAATATTTTGTTTATGTATATGTGTATATATATATGTAAATTGTGATAAAATAGAGGATATACTCTCTATATTATCACAATTACTGTCAGCATAAATGACGAACAACATTTCGGTACATCCAATATAGTCCTCCAAAAGATTTGTATTTTTTAGTCTCTCTCAACATTTTAATAAAATTATTAGAGGATCTCCTTCTAATAAGGTTTGTTGTTCTGTCTTTCCAATATTTATTTCTGGCATTACGCATAGCTTCTCTAATTGTTTTTTTTCCTCCTTTTGCCACTTCCCACTCCCGAAGGTTCTTCATCATTCGGATCCAAAATCATATATTCTTCAAAACTAGGAGTGATTTGTTCTAAAAAAATCCATGATATTAATAGGAATTTTACCCTATCATACCATTTCCAAAAAACTAAGGCCCAATAGACAAATATTGCGAACCTCCTATAAAATAAATAATTTAAAGTCTTTTATAAAATATAGAAGTTTAAATAAATAAATGAACACCATCAAAACAATATTCATATATAGCTCCTTTCTGTAATGTCAAAACTGTTAAATTGATCACATAATTCATAAAATGACCTCAATGTATTAATCAGAATGTTTGTAGAAAGCTTGTTGACAACAAGTTTCACAGACTTTATCAAATCAAGTATATATTTTGTAAAGTTAATCTCAAAATTTAAAAACAATCCATACTAGTTTAAAAAAATATAACAAAATGAAATAACTATATTTTCAAATTACAATCGCAAACTCACGAGTAGTTTCAACTTGGATACTACTACATCAAGTTGACTAGAATTTGTTTCTAGCGGACCACGAATTGTTTTGAGGCCCAACTTGTAGCTGACTAGAGATCATTTCTAGTCCAAAACTTAGTTGACTAGTGTTTGTTTCTAGTTGACTAGCTAATCGACTTAGTTATCATTTTTTTTGCTCACTCACCCATAGTCATGTCAAAATTCCAAAGATTGATTTGTACATCATCGCTGCTTGGATTAGATACCATTGTGCCATTGAGAAGGTTTCTACGTGATTTCTCTTGATCGTAAAGATAAAATATGGTTTCGAACAAAATATGATTTTCCTTGATGTTTTTCTTCCATTTCCAAGAATTGATCCCCATTTGAATTGAGTGGTCACATGACCCACACTTCAGCATCCTTAACTTTAACATGAGGTAATCAATCAACGATAATTTGGGCTTTCGAACCATCTTCAGCTTGTTCTAACTCAAACTTTTTGCAAGTTAAGATGGTTGAGACCATCTAAGAAATGAAATGTTGTCAAGGCATCATCAATAAACTCGTAAGTCATAACCTAATAAACTAACCTCTTTTCTACAATCTGGTCTTATTGTGTCAGATCTTGTCCAATCACCATCAACAATTGACGTAGAATTTATTCTAAGGCCTTGTTTGGGAAGTTGGTTGTTTTAGTTGGCTTTTTGGCTATTTTAGTCTCGCTAAAATAATTGTGTTTGGAAAGTTGGTTGATTTTGTTTTGTTTTGGTAGCTGATTTGATAGTTGTGAGAGAAAAAGTGAAATGATTATGGGTTGGATGTGACAGTTTGCCTTATTGGCTATTTTAGTCTATTTTGTCTTTTAGTGGGCCATTTTAATCCAACTTAAGTGTTTCTAATGGTTAAGTGCAATACACAAATTTTAGTATTTGTAGCCATGTGGAGTGAAAAAGAGACTTGTGAAGGGGAAGAAATGAGACAGAAGAAGTAACCTAGGAGTCTCAACAACGTTTGAGGTCACGGTCACGGTCACCAGCTAGTGGCTGAAACTCTGACTTTATTTCTAACTTGTCAACCTTAAATGAAGTAACCTAAATTGTTGACTCACATTAGAGTTTAGGTTAATTCAAAAACTTACAAAGTAACGCCCCAAATCTTTTCTACGAATTAATCAAAACATTTAGAATTGGTTAAAAACTTGATTTAATATGGAATGCTCAAATAACTCTTTCATCAAAATTTAACTAAAAACTTGATTTAGTGAAAACTTTGAATGCTTCAATCTTCACTTGAAAACTTTTCATCAAAATTTTACTAAAAACTTGATTTAGTGAAAAATTTGAATGCTTCAATCTTCACTTAAAAATTTTCAAGTGAAGGGATTGTCAAATCAAACGTTTATTTGGACCATATGTTCCAAATAATAGTTGTAGGTGGGGCATGCTCTTACCGCACAAAAATTATTAGGTGTTACATGGGCAACAAGTGTTATCTAAAAATTTGAAATCCACTAAGAATTTCATTTTCATTGTAGATTATTTATGAAAAATTCAAATTGATTCAATGATTTTTTCTTTTGATTTCATCACGTTTGTCTTTAAGAATAATATATACTACTTATGTAAAGTGAATGGATAATATCATATTTTCTATTGCAATCCATTCTCAACAATTCTATTCCAGAATGGTCATTTACAACAAAGTGTGTGAGCAAAGAGCGCGTGAGGTTATTAGCTCAGGAGGATGATGCTCAACAAATCGTACGATTCAAAGTGACTTAATGTTTGTCAAAAAGACACTGAGGCATGACATGTCACACTAAGAAAATGTTAAATGAACACTAAAAGATCTTTCATACTCTGCCCAATCCCAAAGTTAGTTCTATACATATGACCAGCAACGAGAAAAATAAATGCAATAGCTAAATGATGATGAGCAATATCAGTTAGCCATAAACTTTGCGTTTGTGGATGGAATCCCCCGAGAAGGGTTAGAATGGCAGTTCCTGGTTCTTGGGAGGTACCAAATAAATGACTACTTGAATTAGGGTTTTGAGCATAAAGATTCCACTGACCTGTAAAAAGTGGGCCTAACCCTTAAGGATGCAAAAGGAGGAATCTGCCCGAGGAGGGGCTTGCGTCTAATTAGCTAGTTGGTGAGGCAATAGCTTACCAAGGCGATGATCAGTAGCTGGTCTGAGAGGATGATTGGCCACACTGGGACTGAGACATGGCCATCTAGGGTTCCTCAAACAATGTGATATCTCACATCGGGTAAATCCTTAACCCTTACCCCTCTTACTAAGACTACATAATGTTCTTGTAAATTGTGGCCAATACCAGGTATAGAAGCAGTGATTTCAAATCCAGAGGTTAATCGTACTTTGGCAACTTTACGCAAGGCAGAGTTTGGTTTTTTGGGGTGATGGTGGAAAAGTTGACAGATAAGTCACCTGAGGTCATGGAAGCTAAATGCAGGTACATCTGATTGCTAAATTTTCATCAGAGCAGAGGAAAGAGATAAACAAAGGAAGGTTTTGAGTCATGATTCACCTACGGATGAAAAATAATGGATCAGAGCAATAAGGATAATGCTTGTTTTGTGACACGTGGCACCAAGGCCATGTTTCTTTTGCTTCATAAGCTATGTGATTTGATTTATGAATCTCTTATGTTCATATTAACATTTCCAGTAATATGTGATTGCTGATTCAATTTCATAGGTTAGTCCATAAAAAAAAAAAAAACTTTTTGATGGGGTTAGAATTCTCTTTATAAAAATGCAAAATTATATTTTATATAATAAATATTTTTACATAATTTAATACCAATACTAGTATATAAATAAATAAAATTTATATTATATTTTCAATTTGATACCATTACACTAGTAATTTTATTTCTCAAGTTTATCATACTCGTAATTTTGACCCAACCTAAATCAACAGTAGGGATAATTCTCTATAGCCATGTTTGATAACTCTCTTGAGAGTGGGATTGAATTAGTAATAGTGGATTTTACTTGAAATCTTGTCTGGTTTGAATGAAGGGTATGTGACTAACAATTTCATGGGATTGTTAATTTCCCTTTTAGGGAGTTGGAATTCACAATCCAATTTTCAAAATAGATACATGTATATAACAAGGGAAGGATTTCTCAGCTCAATCACTATCTCTCCCTCTCCCTCTCAGCCTCTCCTTAGCCAAGCAGCCACCATTGCCCGGAACTAGGAGCCTCCTCCTTCTCAGTCACAGCTGCAGCCCCTTCCTCTCAGTCACCGCTTGATCTAGGGCTTCGATTTCAACATCAAAGTGATGATGAATCCGTTGATTTTGACCACTAATTCTGAGCTCTTGAAGCAAGCACCATTAAACTCTTTCTCTTTTTATGTATTCATTCTACGTTGATCAGTCGCAACCATCGAGAAAATGTAGGTGTCATGTGAGGTGCCTAAGAAGATTAAGTGTGGTAATCTTTGTCAGTAAGCCAATTACAGTTTTTTTTGGCATAGCTAATTACAATTTTAGTGTGATTTGAGCTTTTATGACTTGGGTTTTGTATATGTCTTCTTATTTTTATTTTTTTGTTGATTGTTGTGTTTGGGATTTTGCTAAGCTGTTGTGGCACAAACAATGACTATGTCAACCTTTCCTATAGTGAGTTTGATTAATAGTGTTGAATGCTCATAGTGCTGGTAATGTGAATGTTGTAATTGATCAAAGTTATCTTATAGTTTATTCTACATTTTCCCCTCCAAACTCTACATTTGACCAGACTCATAAATTAAATTGTGAATGTTACATGCTTTGGATATCTGGTTTTTCTTACTTATTATGGGAATGCCCATTTTTCTATCTATACTATGAGCATTTATCCCCTGTTATATCTAGCTTTCATCTACTATACTACAAGTTTGCTTTTTTGTTAGTTTATGGCGATAAGGTTAACAAAAATAGAGGTATATGTCAAATTGGTGAATCAAACAGTGGGAGTTGGATTTTAGTTTTAATAATAAACAGTGGACAATTTTTACTTATATTTTCTATTCTTTGGAGGGACATAGGCACGGATTTATTAAGATCATTTGAAACTTTCATTTGCCTCTGAGATTAAAATTTAAACTTCCATTCTCTCTCTGATGCTTTTAATTTTATTTTTGGAGTCATAGCCATCCAAAATCCATCGACATTGAGAGCTGCGAGTTTTCTCTATTCCAATTGCCCCCTTCCAGTAAGTCTTTCCTTTATTCCTGTTCTTACTACTGTTAAATTAAGTTCCATTTGGGTACTTTCTCTCTCTCATGCTTTTGCGTTTTTGTGGGTATGCTCTTTCATGTCTTTGGTTTTGTCAGTTGGTTTGGTAAGCAGTTTCATCAATACTTTTTTATTAACCAATGCTTTCATCAATTGATGTGACGAAATGGTTATGTAATCTATCTTTTTTTTTGGTCAAAATAAAAGGTATGATTTTTTTTCCCCCCCTTTAAAATGAGTGGTTTCTTTGCTACATGTCCGTGGTGTGTCAACCTCTGAAGCAATCTCGGTGTTCATATTAATTCAAATCATGGAAGATATCAATATCAACATTGCGACTCAATTTTTACTTATTATATTTAATTTCTTCATAATATAATGCTTTTGTATCATGTTTTACAACTGGATGATACTAGGAAACGGTAATATTAGATCCATATACCCATTTTCTATTTAATTTGCATTTTCTTAATAAAACTTTCTTTTACCTATCAACGCCTTTCTATATATATATACAGGTTTAGTTTCTTTGAGAACGAAATGTTGGTGTTGTGATCCACTGATGAGTGGGAGCTTAATGTCCTATGTGTTCATGGGGTAAGTCTGTTTATCAAATTTTTTTTAATTCTCTTAGTACATTTTATTTCCTTTTCATTTGAAATGGAAAAGAAAAAGGCTAAGGCGTCTTAACAGAGAAAATGAAAGCTATGCAAGAAAGGAAACACAAAATGTACACAAGTGGTATGGTTCTTGAACCGTTACTTGTTGAGTTTGTATTTGGAATATTTAACAAGTAAAGCAATCACTATGGAATATGTATATTTTGGAGCATGCATAATCTATTTTAGTGTAAATTTTCTGCAGATGAGCATGGTGCTTTTCTACAAAATGATTGTAAAAATTTTATCTCTAATTTTTTTTTTCTGGTAAACTGAAAGTGTATTTTTGTAGTTGCTATGGTCCATTTCTAAATCTCTTTAATTTTTTTCATGACCTTTGAATCTCATTTGTATTTGGCAGCAATAGCATTGTTAGGTGTGCTTTGTTTGGTGTTTATAACTCACTGTGCACATATCTGTGCTTATACTCTACAAAAATTGAAGACTCTTATAAAATAGTTTTAATTGTTCGTTACTTATTTTTAAAATTTATGATTGTTTGACATGAATTGGAAAACTTCGGTTGTGTTTGGTAGAGTTTTAGAATTATGATTTGAAAATAGAATTATATTTTGAGTTTGTGAGTTTTGGAATTATGATTTGAGTGTAAAAAATTTGTTTGGTTATGAGTTTTGAAAAGAGTTTGAATTGAGTGATGTGAGATATGATATTGAAAAGTAGGTGTTTCGAAAAGTAGGTGTGGAATTAATTTTCTAAAGTTATAACCAAACAATACACTCAAACTAAGAGATAGAATTAAATTTTAAAAACTCTACCAAACATAGCCTTCATTTTTCATACTTGTAGTGCTTCCAATATGAGGAAACCCATTGTATTCATTGTTGACTTAATTTTAGTTGCTAAAGTTTTGGACACTTTGTTTGTAGTTTGGATAGAGAAAAATAAGAAGCATCAAGGGAGAAGTGGAGATGAAGATGTGAACGTGGTGGATGGGTACATGTATTTTGCATATTTAGTGTCTGCTTGCTTAGATGAAAATTGTTGCTACTTAGTTTCATTTTGCATGTCTTGATTTGAATTTCTTGAGCACATTAAGTTTTCAATTTTGGATCTGATTGTTTTAACCATGAGCACCTTATTACAAATGGGATAAGCTGCTTTTTTTTTTCTCTCTCTAAACCAGTGATTTTCTATTGGTTTTGGTTAGCACTCTTCCTCTCTCTCTCTCTGTGTCACATGTGCGCGCGCGCACACACACACACACAAAGTCTATTGGGGTATTGTCACTACACGCACAATCAGATTCTGATTATTAGTCAATACATATGTTCAGTTTTAATGGGCTTCTTGTATTGATATTGATGGCCTGAAGAGTGGTGGTTTTATTCATTAAGGTTTAGTTTCTATTTCTTTTCCTTTTCCTTTTTTTCTTTCTTTGTAATGGGTTTATTAACTGAGCTTTAGCAAGAGAAGTGTAATACGGGAAAGTACGAGACTAAAGCTTAGGAAAGTTAAATGAGTGTTGACTTGGATCAATTAGAATTTGTTCCTCACTGAAAATGACTTTTGTTTTTGAATGGGATCCAAATCTGTAGTTGTAGATACTCATCCACCACTCAATCTGTAAACCCCTATTAGATTGCGAGCTTTGTATATGCTATTAAATTGTAAATTATCTCTCTCCCGCCTTTTCTATTAGATTGTTATTAAACAAAATGATTGCTTTTGTATTCTTAGTGATTTTGCTGAAACCTTGGCATGATTAAGTATTTTTGTTGTAAAAATTGCAGTCTTCTTATATTCTTTACTCCTATTTCAGAAAAAATAAAATAAAAATGACTTCTTCGGCCCTAAATATAAGATGTCGTTTATTTAAAGAAATGCTTTGCTCCTAAAGTTATGGACATTGTTTTTTTTAGCTATTTTGAATTGTGAATTTGGAACAAAAAGAGAAAAAAGATAAATCCCTTTCCAGTCATGAATTTGGACAAGCTTTAAAATTTGGGATATAGGTATGATGCTCTGGAGGCTGGTAGTGGTTTTCTTTGCGAATAGTGATCAATATTTTGGGACATACTTATTGCTAGGTCTAATGAGAGAATTGTGGTAATTGCATTTTACATTAAAATTTGTGTGAGACTTTTGTTTTGTCAACATTATATTTCTTGATAGTTTCTTGGACTATGTTTTATTGGATTGAAGTGTTCTTTTATGTATCATTCATGATAAAGGTACACTGTCCATAAGGCATTGGTTTAAGTTGCAACTAGATTTCTTGATAGTTTCTTGGACTATGTTTTATTGGATTGAAGTGTTCTTTTATGTAACATTCATGATAAAGGTACACTGTCCATAAGGCATTGGTTTAAGTTGCAACTAGAATGTATTGGGGAATGCCTTTAGTCACAAATAAATTATCTATTGAATGTCTCTCAAAGCCTTTTACTTTGGCCATTTTTTAGGAGCAATTTCCATTTCTTTGTTAAGATTTTCCATTTAAAGTTTTGATAAATATGGGAGTGCCTCTGTCCCTTTAATAATTAGTTTCCTTTAAATTTCAGTTTGTTACCCTCTGCTGTTTTTATGTTTTGCTGTGTCTTCTGTTGTAGGTCATCAATCTATGGGTTTTTGATATAATCAAAGGTATAAACTGTGATACAAAATTTTCGTTATTACCTCTGTTTCATTGCCCATAAAATTTTAGAAAAGTTAATTTTGGTGATTATTGGGTATTTGTTACATTTTTTTCGTCTTCTTTCTTTCTTTCCTTCATTTCTTTTCCTTTCCGTTTCTCCCCCCCTCTTTTATTTTTCTCTTTTAAATGGTGGCATTGTGGAAGTCTTTGCAACTTTCCTCTGAGTGGCTCTTAAAGCAGTATAATGAAATAGAATAGGTTGTTATGATCTATGAGAAGCCTATTATAATAGTTTATTAGAATGACTTTTGGATGATATTTTGGCTTCTGTATTTTCCTATTTATGGATTTGTTTTTTACACAACTAGCATGCTTTCCCCCGATAAAAAAAAGTGTTGGCTTGGCTATTTCATATTTAAATGTGTTGAATATTTAAACTAACAAGAAAATGTGCATAATGAAAAAAGAAAAAAGACACCCATCTTATTAACAAAAAAGTGCCTTTCTTAAGATGATGACATTGTGCTAAGTTTTGGAATCTCATTGTCAAAACCAAATTTTGTGTTTAATTGTGACTTTATTTGGGTTTTTGGTTTATATATATGTTGCCTTTGCTTTTTTCTTCCCTGTTTCTATCTCAGTTATTTTAATCCTCATTGGAATATGTGAACAACATAATCATAGTGTAGTAGTGCCTTTGTTTTGCCGCTGTTGTTTCTAGCTCGGAGTCCTTTTTATGAAAATATGGTTTAGTTGGCAGGAGAAAATATGTGTGCTCAATTTTTGTCCAGTGCTTTAGAGGAGGTAGTAAAACTAGAGAAAGAAAACATGTTAAGATTAGGGAAACTGGGCTATGTGCATGGTGGTGGTATAACAAAAACACTTTGCTTGCTTCTTTTTTTCCGCAAACATTTTTTAAAAAATTCTACTTTCTTGTTTTAGATTTTTTTTTATTGAATTTTTTTAATATTTTAAGTATATTTTTTTTTACTTTTTAGACATACTTAACATAAATATACTTAAAAAGTAAAAAATTTGTGAAAAAATCTTTTTAAAAATTCAGTAAATACCAAAAATATAAAAAAATACAAGAATTCAGTACATTTTTTTGTATTTTTATGTATTTATAAATTTTTTAAAATATTTTTTTATAAATTTTTTATTTTTTAGATATATCTAAAGAATAATGCTTGGGACCCTCTTTTGGGGGTCACCCCCTCACCCCCCTTTGCCACGTGGCGGGGGGTGATTGGAGGAGCAGAAAAAAAAAGAAAAAGAAAAAGAAAAAGTAACCAATGAGAGAGAGAGGGGGTCAAAGGGGGTGGGGGGAAAGGGGGGATGAATCATTGTTGATATCTAAATAAGGTGCATCTAAAAAAGTAAAAAAAAAATTTAAAATTTTAAAAATATTTATTAAAAACAAAAAAAACACGAAAATTAAAAAATTTAATTTTTAAATCAAAAAATTCAAATCAAATACAATGAGTATATTTTTTAGCAAAAGAGTTTATTGGCTATGTGACGACCAAATGTTAGTTTTTATTTTACAACTTTAATTTGTCTTATTATTTTTAATATTTTATTTTAGGTATTGATACTGTCAACTGTTGATGGTTATTGGATGACTTTCAAATCCTTTTAATTCGGCTATTTTGTAAGGAAATAATTTCTATTCTAAAGTTGTCTTTAGTTGATGTGATTGATGATATTTACATTAAAATTTCTCAAATCACACGGGTGGCATAACTTCTTTTTTTGTGTGTGTGTGTGTACATAATTAAATTTCACTATTTAAGTGGTTTTATATGGGAGTGTGTTGTGGTTCAAAAAAAAAATATGTAGTGTCTTTAGGCCCAGATGATTTGCTAGTATATAAGTAATTTGAGATATGGATACATGTGTTGTATTTGAGATATAGATGTGTGTGTGTGTTTGAGGAATTAATGTGATTAAAAAAGGTTCATATATACAATATAGTTAATAAAGTTTATCTCAATTAATTTGAGATTGAGAGTTAATTTTGATATAATTGAATTGACGTTGATCAAGTTATAACTGAGGTTTGTAATTGAAAAAGAAAGAAAATAATAGAAACCAAAGTACAAGGCAATGACATATCTCTTATTATCGATGTTAGAATTGTAATTTAGTTTGAAATGATAGAAAGGCTCTTGCTATATTCGAACCATAGTGGATAAATTATTTTGCTGAGTTATGCTAAGGATTTTAAATATTTTACTAAATATTATATCAAATCTCTCACATGGGTGTGAGATCTAAACACATGTGAATTTATGTGAATTTCACTCAATGTGAAAGGTTTGGTAGAATATTTGGGACATATAGCATTTTTCTATTCTGCTTTTAAATCATAGAAGTGTATAGTGAATTTTAATTTAATGAATTTTTTTATTTTTATTTATATTTTTTGAGGTAGATGGAGATTAGGCACATCTAAAAAAATTCATTAAGAACATAAAAATAGAAAAATAAAAATAAAAATAAAAATTGTATTTAAAAATTCAAAACTAAAAGGAGTGTTTTATCTTCAAAAGAAATACATTTTCGTAGTAGATTTTCCTCTTAAGTGCATATTCCACGGGAAATTTCTCACAGGGTAAGTAAATGAAAAAACTAATTCCTCAACCTTCCAAATTTCCATCTTATTTTCATTGACCATCCTCAAATTCAAAGAAGCATATTAGGTTTCTCATAACCAAGAAGAAGAAAATATAAGAGGCTTTTCCCAAATTAAGTCAAAATAGCAACTTATTTCCTAAACTAGGTCTAGTTTGGACGGAATTCTCAAATTAGGCTAAAGCGCTATTACAAACCACACTTTCATTGTTTCCAGGCCCCTCTCACGGAAAATTTGTGAAATAGTAAAAGCGTGGTTACAAATCACGCTTTTAATTAAGAAAGCGTGGTTACAAATCACGCTTTTAAAGAAATTTCATTTATACATAAAACGTGGTTAGAAAGCACGTTTTTAAGCAAAATTTGTTTTCTTCAGAAAACGTGGTTTCAAACCACGCTTTTACTGTGCTTATAATTAAATTTTGTTTTATGAAGAGAGCGTGGATTACAAACACGCTTTCACTGTTCACTACAGAAAGCGTGGATTACAATCACGCTTTTAACATTGTAAAATCTGTTTATATTTTTCAACATAAAATTGCCACAAAATATTTTTCATGTAAATTTTTT
Organism: Camellia granthamiana; assembly: GCA_036172215.1. NCBI lineage: Eukaryota > Viridiplantae > Streptophyta > Magnoliopsida > Ericales > Theaceae > Camellia > Camellia granthamiana. The sequence continues at coordinate 15,490,665 of CM069903.1, read as the reverse complement.
TTTTTTTTTTTTTTCCTGTTGTCATTGTTCTGGTGTAATTCAAAAAATGGGTTTGTTAAAACCGTTTTCTAATACGGCTTTCCTAAAGGCGTTTTAATGTAATTTTTTTTTTTCTGTTGTCTTTGTTCTGGTGATAATGTAATTTAGAAAACGGGTTTACTAAAACCGTTTTCTAATATGGCTTTCCTAAAACCGTTTTCATGTAAAAATATATATATATATTTTTATTTTGTTGTTGTTGTTGTTGTCGTCGTCTTTGTTTTGGTGATAATGTAATTCAAATTTTTTTTTTTGGCTTTACTAAAGCCGTTCTCATGTTAATTTATTTTTTGTTTCTTTTGTCTTTGTTTTGGGTTAGAAGGTGTAATTCAGAAATTTTTTTGGCTTTACTAAAGCTGTTTTCATGTAATTTTTTTTTTTCTTTTGTCTTTGTTTTGGGTTAGAAGGTGATAATGTAATTCAGAAATGTTTTTTGGCTTTACTAAAGCCGTTTTCATGTAAATTTTTTTTTTTCTTTTGTCTTTGTTTTGGGTTAGAAGGTGTAATTCAGAATTTTTTTTGGCTTTACTAAAGCCGTTTTCATTTATTTTTTTTTCTTTTGTCTTTGTTTTGGGTTAGAAGGTGATAATGTAATTCAGGAATTTTTTTTGGCTTTATTAAAGCCGTTTTCATTTAAATTTTTTTTTTCTTTTGTCTTTGTTTTGGGTTAGAAGGTGATAATGTAATTCAGAAAACCGGTTTAGTAAAACCGTTTTCTAGCCGTTTTCATTAAATTTTTTTTTTCTTTCATCTTTGTTTTGGGTTAGAAGGTAATATACATGCTCTACAGTCCAAAGCACATCCACACACTCTGCACTTCGACGAACAACGACGAAGGGTGAGACGCGAAGAGCACCGCGGAGAAGGCAAAGAAGACGAAGGCCACCGCTTGAGCTGCAGCAAGAAGGAAGAAGAGAAAGACCTCAAATTTTGGTGATGTATTTTTTACATACGAATGGTACTTTTTCCGTTTTTTGCTATGTAATGTAACTTGTATGTAATTTGGTGTCTGATTACGAACAGGAACTTATGTAATGTAATATTGGGTTGGAGTTGATGTTATTGTGATTCAATTGGTTTCGCTTATTTCATAAGACTGATGTTGTGCAATGAATGAATGAATGAAAAGGTTATTTGTTTTATTCAATTGGTAGTGTATTTTTTGTAAGAATGAGAACGTTATTTGTTATATTCAATGAATAATGGTTACATTTTTGGATTGTCACGATTGAGAAGATGAACAAGTTAAGAGAATGTGTATTTCCTCTAAATAAATTTTGTCAATATTTTTGTAATAAAACTTAATACATAATATACGAAGTCACTAATTTACTAAATACTTATATGGGTATGAAAACAACATAACTGAAGTTGCAAATGTAACAGTTTTCAGTTACATAGGTAGTACAGACATAAGTCTCCCACAAAAATACATTCTGGACATCATGAACTGAACAAACAATACATACATCGTGGACACCCTGAACTGAACACACAATACATAAACATAACAGTTAGATAGACAAATATTAGGCAGACAATCTGACAAACTCATTACGGAAACACTTAGTCTAACACACACATTACATATTAATGCATGACTTAATATTGCCGAAGTATAGACATAAACACTTAATTCGCGCTTAAATCGGCAATCTCAGAGTCTGAATAATCCGAAAGCTCAGGGTCAGAGACAAGTTCAGGATCCTCCATGATACCCTTGATAGCCGCAACATTTGATTCTGTTATGTTCTTCTGGGCATCCTTCTTAACTATGTATAGTTGCATATCGCGGGCTAACCTACGGCGCATTTGAGAAATCTCACGTTGTAGTCTTTCACATAGTCGATCAACATTATCAGGATCTCAACAGAACGTGCTTTTGGCACCTTAAGTTGATTTTCCCGACTTAAGGTTTCTAGCTGTACCCGCTCTATAAATAGTGAGGGCCATTTTAGACGAGCAGCGTCAGATAAACCTTATCCTGTTTGATTGTCAGATGGCTCCATACATGAAGCTCCTTGAACTCGATAATACTTGGGCATCAAAAAATGTCGCTTCCCAAACCTATCACGATAACCACAAGCATAATCTAAAACAGGTATTGTTGTTTCGCCTTCAGCATCGCCACGTCCCCTTTCCCCTCCTCGTCGTGAACTGTTACCCCTTTGCAAGTTCCTACCACCTCTGCGATTTGCGCTCCCTCCCATGAATCGTGTAGCCATGCTAATTTTTTTAAACAAATGAATGATAATTTCGTAGGGTGAAATGAGTTGTAAGGTTGTGTCTTCATCTTTAGTCGTTTACATAGTTGGTTATGAACGACTTTAGAAAGACACTGAAAGAAAAACCATAGAAAATAAATGCCTCTGCATGACAATCCCACATATACGAACAAGGTATGAGTTGTCACTAGAATGAAAAAATAGAGAAAGGCAAATACTGTATACCAAGTGACGTGACTTTACAATCCATCTGCATATACCGACAAAATAAGGGCATGGTCACTGTAAGGTAAATCAGTGAATTCATTGTTGCCATGTGACTTTCTGAATTGATAATCCCACATATATCAATAAGAGATGAGTTGTCAATGTAATAAGAAAATAGAGAAAAGCCATGCCTGTGCACCAAGTCACATTACTTGACAATCCATCTACATATACCGACAAAATAAGGGCATGCTCACCGTAAGGAAATCAGTGAATTCACTGTTGCCATGTGACTTTATGAATTGACAATCTTACATATATCAATAAGAGATGAGTTGTCACTGTAATAAGAAAACAGAGAAAAGCCATGCCTGTACACCAAGTCACATGACTTGACAATCCATCTGCATATACCGACAAAATAAGGGCATGCTCACTGTAAGGTAAATCAGTAAATTCACTGTTGCCATGTGACTTTATGAATTGACAATCCCACATATATCAATAAGAGATGAGTTGTCACTGTAATCAGAAAACAGAGAAAAGCCATGCCTGTGCACCAAATCACATGACTTGACAATCCATCTGCATATACCGACAAAATAAGGGCATGCTCACTGTAAGGTAAATCAGTGAATTCACTGTTGCCATGTGACTTTATGAATTGACAATCCCACATATATCAATAAGAGATGAGTTGTTACTGTAATCAAAAAATTGAGAAAACCAATGCCTGTGCACCAAGTCACATGACTTGACAAACCATCTGCATATACCAACAAAATAAGGGCATGCTCACTGTAAGGTAAATCAGTGAAAATTAAAGCGTATGCGCAAAGTCACTGTTGCCATGTGACACTGTCAATGTAGTAAAAAGGGCGAGGGGTGTTAGAAACGCAACTTGAATTTCTTGGAACATAACTCACTTGCATGTTCGATGTGACAACTCAGTGACTACTCACTGTAACGAGGGATGTAAGAAAAATCGAAAAACTGACTTTACAAGTCACTGCATGTTGACAAGTCACGAACTAGTATAACATTTTATCTTCTACCCTCCTCCATTTGATTTTATGATTGAATTTCAAATTTCTTCAAAACACCATATTTCAGACCTCGATATCGTAACTTCGAAGTGACTACTCACTATATGAAAGAAGCACGCATGCGTACGAAGTTTATTGTGCCCATGTAAAATTCACCAATTCGTAGGGGGATTAATTTATTAATTGTGTTCAATGTCACTGCATCACTGCATCAAATAGATGATTCGTATTATAGAGTTATTTTGAAATGAATATTATAATTACATTTTTTAAAAGAGTTTGTCAAACTTAAAATTTTGTTTGCTTGTATATATTAAAAATAATTTTTATAAATTTTAAATCCAAAACTTACTTGGTTTTCGAATTTCCAAGAACAGTTTTTTAGAAATTTATTAATCCCCCAACTGGACCAACCACTTGGCTTTGAGGTTGTTTGTCCTGCCCCCAAGTTTAGTTTTCTGTCAACCCCACATTCCTTACCAGAGTCATCATTTTGACTGGACTATCAAGAATTGAAAGGCGACTCTTGCTTCTTTCCTGATGGAGATTGAAATTCTTTACGTAGATGATCACTATTTGAGGAGCCCCAGTTAAGGGAAGCTTTTGATTGAGCTACCTGTTCTGTTTTCTGTGTTGTTGAAGGCGGTAGTTCGTCTGTCTGAACTTTATTAGTCCCCCAACTGGACCAACCACTTGTTTTTGGGTAATGTTTGTCCAGCCCCCAAGTTTAGTTTTGTGTCAACCTCCCATTCCTTATCAGAGTCATCATTTTCACTGGACTTCCAGGAATTGGAAGGTGACTCTTTCTTCTTACCTGATGGAGATTGAAATTCTTTACGTAGAGGTCACTATTTGAAGAGCCCTTGTTGAGGGAAAATTTTGACTGAGCTGTTCTGTGAGAACCCGAATATAAAAATTAAGTAAATAATTAAATAATAATAATATTACAATCTCAAATATTTTGGTGGTCAATCCTAAAGTGCAAATTAAATATTTGGAAGGTCCTTTAATTAATTTTTAAGCCTAGTATGCAGACAAGAACAACACCGACTTAAATCAACACATAGTTAACTTCAAATTAAATTGGTCAAACTTCTCTAATTAAATTAAATGAAATATGTAAGGTGAAAAGTGAAATTAAATATATTGTCAAGGCAAAATAAATTGAATAATATTTGTAAGCGGAAAAGTCAAATTAAATTTCTAAGCGGATTTGAACTTTGCTTAAACCCTTCAGATATACATTGAGTGGTAAATAAAAGTCGAAGTGACAACTTGTATAAAGTTGATGCATAGTTGTTCAGGTCATAAAAGTTGACGTGACGACTTTGATGCATAGTTGTTTACACTAATTTCAAATATACAACTACCATGTGTAATGGCTTTGCAATGCTTATACAAATTCGTAACGAATCTTGACATGTGTACTTATAAATGTAGTTATTTCATAAACTTTAGGTTCATATAACAAATAGTTGAAATACATCCGTAAGTTAGATGAACAACAATATTGTCTTACACTCCAGTAACGAAGATACGACACAACATACAAACATATGTGAAAGATAAAGGTGTTTGATTTCTCATTCCTCATCTGACATGTGGTAGTCAGGGAGATATTTTTCATTGTTTAAGACATTATTTCGCTCAATCACTGTCAAATCTATGTTGCTTGCTTTTGCCATTTCGGTGGCTAGTTGAAGCATGAAATGTTGACATCTCCGCATCAACATTTTGTTGTTCTCCTTCTTAATTCTGCTAACTGCTTTTTCATAGTCACTCACATTTCGTCTAGCCATGGTCAATGAATGACGATGAGGTACCGGTGCCCCAAAGTTACGTAGATCATTAAACAATCCTTCTTGCTCCGTTACCCTGAACGCCCATTCTGCTCGGATACCAGCACAATATTCCTTCAGACTTGAGTACTTTTCACTCTTGTAGTAATAAGTAAATGGAGGTAGTAGCCACACTTTCGGATTTCTTTGATGGCGTGAACTTCCTGCACCTCTTGAAGACATTGTTCATAAAATAAAAAAATTAATAATAATAGTAATTGTAGATATATTACTATTGTTATGACTTGAACAAATATCATACTGGGGTAGTGCTATTTATAGACATCATACTGGGGGTTAACTAGAGATGACCTGGTGACGATAATTGAGTTGGGGCACTATAGAAGAAGTGATACCCGCTATATTATTGTATCTTATTTATTTCATGCAATCCTAAGTACCCGTGACTTTGTGTACCTGTGATGTAGTCACGGACGTGGTTGTCAGATAAAATCATAATTATAGGTCGTCCTTTTCACAATGCAATCCCTTCATATTCGAGCAGTGAGTTGTCAAATTAATCAGTAATGCAGTGAGTTGTCACATCGCCACATTGAACTATTTTTTCATGCTTGCTTTTTTAATACAGTAAGTAGTCACTTCGAACTGACGATTTCAGTACAAATTGGCGTTTTCAAAAAATTATAAATTAAATCATAAAATGAAACAGCGGCTTTAATTTTCTTTGTTTTAAAGTAATACTATTCATAAACAACTATGAAACAGAGTGCAAGTAAATACACAACCTTCCAACTCACTTCGACCTACAAAACTATCGTTGATTTTTTCACCAAAACAATGTTCAAAACACAAACAAAACAAAATAATAAAATGGCCACCTCATATGTAAAGAAGATTAGCACTGCAGCCTATATTTTATCTTATTTTCACTTACTGAAACTTCACGGTCATCCCATTTTCTCTTCTTTGCATTTTCTGCTTGTTTTTGTATTTGGTAAATTACACTTCACTCCTTTATATAATTGTTTATCAACACTATTGCCATGTGGTCGTATTAATGTGACTTAGATTAATTCTGAAATGTGAGGAAAAAATAAAGCATCTAAGTCGCGCTGCACAAAGTCATATGCATCACTACATGTGAGGAAAAAAATCACAAAGTATATAATTTACAAAGTCAGAAAGTCACATGCATCACTGCATCACTGAATCACTGCATTAAGTCACATGCATCACTGTATCACTGCACAAAGTCACATGCATCACTGCATCACTGCACAAACTCACATGCATCACATGCATCACTGCATCTGAGGAAAAAAAGACACATGCATCACTGCATTGCTGCAGAAAGTCACATAGCATCTGAGGAAAAAACAAAGCATACAATTTATTACGTCTGTTAAAGTCTTTGCATCACTGATTAATGTTAGACGTATTACATTAATACAGGCCACAAATAAATTAAATTATATTTGTAAGCGAAAAAATTAAATTAAATTTCTAAGCGGAGTTGAACTTTGCTTAAAAGTCGAAATTAAATTGCTTAAATTTCAGATATGTACTGAGAAGTAAATAAAAGTTGAAGTGACAACTCCTATAAAGTTGAGGTATAGTTGTTTAGGTCATAAAAATAGACGTGACAACTCTGATACATAGTTGTTTACAATAAGTTCAAACATACACCTACCATGTGTATATGTGGTATAAATATCGCATCATACCACAACAAAAGTTTTATAGCTGTTTCGAGCGATATCATCATGAGATATATGGTGTTTGATCTATATTCAGCAATGGGTCGCTATTGGGTTGCAGATGGAGATGAATTTCAATACCCATTAAATCCAAATTTGCGTTACTCACATGCCGCCGTCAATACCATGAGAGCTGAGTGGGAATTTCGCATAACTCGAGCAAACGTTCTCGTTGATCTATGTTGTGAAGTTAATCTTAAGTTTCCTCGCCGGTTAGCCATGCGTATGCCAACTGACACTCCACAATTGTTGCAAAGGGCATTGCATTGTATTCGCGATGAAATTAATCGCATGACCCAACGTTTGCAAAGGTCCGGACTAATGAAGACCGCAAATGAGCGTGCCGAAGATGGGTTAATGGATGATGCACACCAGTACTTCGCCTGGAGCATGGATGTTATGTATGAATCTGATATTGAGATGTCAGATGATGATGATAATGAATGAAATTGTTTGGATGAATGACCAAACCATTTATCTTGTAATGGATTTATAATGCTTATCTGCGACTTATCCATGAAAGGAAAAATTTCAATAGTTTTTGAATAGTTCTTGTAATTCTACAAAAAACAAATACCTTTGCTTTTTCTTCGTTATTATTATTCTGAAGAACGCTACTTGAACTAGGCTTTCATGATTTCATGCATTATTGAAGAGGAACACCAATTTTGGTGTCATGAATCTGAAGCCTGGCTTACAAATTTTTTTTTATATTTTTCCTAAAATGACCATAACTTGTTAAATAATCTATTATTTTAACTTATATTAAATTGTAATTATGGGTAAAATCATAAATTACCAACTCAATAAATAGCTTCCACGTTTCCACTTCCCACATTTTAGAAACTGCTGTATAAGTTCCATAGTTCATCATGTTCACTCTATTGAAAAACTAAAATTTGTTTCTTTTTTATTTATTTATTTATTTAAGAAAGACTATTCAAGTATTAAAGAACTTTTTTCTTTATTTCTTTCTGTTTTTTTGGGGGAAAAAAGCAGAGTATATAAAATTTGTGTTTTTGTTTTCTTAATGTTGTATGTGTGTGTGTGCGCACGTTGTTTAAAAAAATCAATGTTCTTCAAATTTTTATTATATTATCAGGTTCTGTACCTTTTTTTTTTTGGGTAGCCTTATGTAATCTGAAATTTGTGTGTGTATTTAAAAAAAAATTTGTGTGTGACATCATGATTTGAATATTTGAAGTATTTAGGAAATGTTTAAAATAAGTAAGAATAAAAAATTGTAAAATTCTATTTTCGAATAAGTAAGTATGACACATTTACATCCTTTATACAAGTTTGATTTACAAAAACTATAAATACAAAAAACTATACACTCCATATCACACCGGCTAATGCCTTAACCTGCCCCCAGTCCTACAACCCCGACAGTGGACCTCTCTCCTCGGTCTCCTGTGGTAGACTCTCTGAATATCTGGCTCCCCCAATCATAAATGCGTATCCAGTGGCACTCCCTCTCTTGCATGTGCTGCCCCTGATCCTGTCTGTGGCTGAAGATCGGATACTACTATGAGCTGTGAAACTCCCTCATCTGGTGTAACTGTATCACGATCTGCAGCTGGACCTCGACCTCGACCTCTGCCTCTGCTCGCACCCCGACCTCGGCCGCGACATTCGCCACGACCATAACCTCGGCCTCTCCCTCGCGCTCTGGGAAGGGGGCTCAATATGGGCCTCATCCTCAACGTGGGAGATGTCAGTGAGAACTGCATCATGTGTACTCATGGTCGCGGTCGAACTAGTCCCCACAATAGCAGGTGGTAATTGGGTGGGTGGGGTAACAACGTCATGCATGTATCGGGGCGGTGTCCAATCAGGGTCAGCATGCTGGGTAGGATGTACGTGTAGGGAATTTGGAGAAATGTATGGGGTACCATGCGGTGGGGTGACTGAAGTCCAAGGACCTGCTGTGGCTGGTGCTGAAGTGGAAGGCACTGACGTGGATGGGACTGATGTGTTTGGAGCAGCTGTTGCATTGTGTACACCGTAGTGGCCAAAATGCAAACGATCTACCTGATGGGCATGCTGGATCCCCTCGTACAATAACTCTCGGATCTCTGCAATGGCCTGCAAGGCATGCTGTCCATCACGTCTGAAAAGGGCGTCCTCAACCAAGTGATATGACCTCCCAACTCGAACCACCTGAACAAAAATTCAGACGTATTAGGCTATAGTTGACTGAAAGTAAATCAATTATGATCTTAACAATTATCTGACACATACTATGATACTCACCAATGTCTCAAGAGAAGGCCCAACGCCCTGATATCCGGACTCAGACAGGTGGCTCGGATTACCGACTAGTAGGTGTGTATGTCGCCGATACCACAACATGTAAAGGTCGGAAGAGGGGAACACCTCATCGCTCCAGTCAACTTGTACAATACCGTCGCAACGGGCATCCCATAACTGTATATATCGCATATGAAACAGACTCCAGTCAGTGCCGGCTCGGCCACGTCTATCAGTCGCATGCAACCGCCACTTGGTGTCGCACCGATCCGGCACGGACTGAACCCGACCAAACTGTCGGAGGACACAATCAGGGAGATGCCACTCAACCATGTCAAAACAAATGAGTGGCACTCTCGCCATCCATATCTCCTCACCTAGTCAGCAATAGTCTGGGAGCGTACTGAGGACCCTAGCATAAGGCTGCCAGATAAACTACAATAATGACAAGTATATTAAAAATCGCTCATGAACATATACAATGAACAAGACAACTAAAATTTAGGTATTTAAATTTCATACCTCGCCCTCTATCATCCGGTCAAGCTGGTCTTTATATACGATGACTACGTGGGTCGATACGACCTCGTGGCCCATGTCAACCCTCCACCGGCTACCTCGAGGTCCGGCTGGCAACTGCATGTCTCCCTGGCCGATGAGAAGCTCACCAGGAGCAACCATTTGCCGCCTAGACGGGGCAATGTGAATCAATCTCTCCCACGCCCAAATCTGCAATAGTTTGAACGCAATTACAATACTGATATATGCCATACAATATGAATTGACATGTAATAAAATTCTTACTAACCTGTAGCAAGACAAGGGGTCCTCCGATCTCCTTCGCACCCACCTGAGCTGCTCGACATAGCATCCTATGTAAGCATGCCAAAGCCGCGCCACCCCAGCTGTACTGGCCGATCGTGTCAATGTCTCTCAACAGTGGCAAGTACATTAGCTTAAGCAGGTTCTGTGACTTATCAGGGAGAAGTACCCCCCCAATAAGCCACGGAATATATGCTCGGGCATGCTGCTGTACTAACTCATCTGGAGCCTGATCTGGAAGATGACCAAACTGCTCGGCCAACCACCTCACCCTCAGTCTACCTGCCTGTAAGTCTGCAGGTGTAGGTGCTACTCCCAATAGCTCAGCACATAGGGCTATCCACTGCTCCCTCGTCAATGATGGGTCAACTCCAGTAATTGCTCGCCCATCAATCCGTAGACCATATAGAACAGATACGTCATGCAATGTGACGGTAGCCTCTCCGATTGGGAAATGAAATGTATGAGTCTCTGTGTGCCACCTCTCGACGAGAGCAGTGATGAGTGGGTGGTCCAGTCTAATATGGCCTATACTATAGACACCATAGAATCCCGCGCGTAGTATACATTGCAAGACTCTATGGTCCAATGGATGCTCCCACAGGCCGGAATCTCCCCGCCGGCATGTTAACACGATGCGTGCCTCGTCCTGCATAACAGAATGACTAGTTTAAATTATAGCATTATCACGTAATATAAAACAAAATGCAGGGTATTTTCATTGTAAGCGTAAAGTCTAACAAACGTTATTGCATACCAGATCCTCCCATATACTGTCAACTCAATGTGGATGACTGAAAAGTGGGACCTCATCAGGTAGATGTGCCATGAAGCCTGTACAAGTGAAATACTAGATCATAACAATAAAAGTCTCATTTAATTATAACAGGAAAACTGTAATTATTCCATAAATTACGATTTGTAAAAGAAAAATATGCTCAACTATTTACAAATTTATATTTGTGTGACACCATATATGGAATCAATTCACTAAAATGTAATTAATTTTTATTTCAAAAAACTCTATTGGTGAGCATGTAATTTAACTATAACAATTAAACTCTAATTATTCCATACATGACGACTTGAAAAACAAATGTGGTCGATTATTTTAAAATTATCAATTTGTGTGCCACTAACATGGAAGCAATTCACTAAAATCTAAAATTATCAATTTATGTGCCATTAAATATGATAAGCAATTCAACAGAACCTACCGTTATCTATGCTATAACTAATATAGAAATCTTTTATAAAATAATTTTAGGGTCTCAGTTACATAAGCTTAATAATGACCAGTAACATGTGGATAGTTTTCCTACATAAATATTTGCGAAAAAATTGAATGGGAATTTTTTTTTCAATAATAGGTTGTTAATTACATTTATGGCATATTTGACAAAACTTAATTATTGATTTTGTAATGGTAAAAGTTCCAATAAAGTATAAAATTTGTAAATTACGTAGATCTGATTCATAAATTGTAAATGTAAAAAATGCTTGCAGCATTCGAAAATATTAAATTTATTCATAAATAATAAAATTTTAAATGGTAGAAGAACTATGTGATTTTCACTAAAATTTTGTAATAGACATTTTCAATCAAGTAGACAATAAAAAATTTAGGCCTATATGGTATAGTTAAATGTTTTTGCATACATATTTAGTTTAATTTATTTGTTTAGTATGTTAGTTGTAAATTTTTTCAAGGAAATCAACCAATTACAATATATAAAGAATTAAAAATTAGAAATGATCTATTACAAATAAAAAATGATCTATTTAAATGTATGACCCCGTTTACAAATAAAGAATTAAAAAATAAAGAATTAAATGGTCTATTACAAATAACGAATTAAAAAATGATCTATTACAATATGTAAGTATTACATAGTCTTCATCGACCAAGTCGCGCCGGACATGTTCGCCTGTCATGACCTATCTGCTGGCACTCATTGCAACGAGCGGTCAAATGCCTATTTGATATATCCATCTCATTCGGAATACGAGACATAGATGTACGACCCCGTTTTACTTCTCGCAGACGAAGTACATTAGGCATTAAGGTCCACTGCGGATCATCCCAATAATCTTGATGCGGTATTGGATTGAATTTAGTTTCCTAAACCCTCATGTGTACAGGAAGCCTATATACTAGATCAACGTACTTAAATGGATTGTCACCACATTCAGACATTACAGCGAGCATATGGGAACATGGATAGTGTCTTATCTCATATTTCCCACAACTGCACGTGGGTTGATTCATCCGCACAATTTGTGTATTGCGACCTCGTCCATGGCGAAAAGATGTTTTCACCTCAAATACGCGGCGGGGCCTATCAGACAATATTGATACAAACTAATCAAGTTCATGTTTTTAGGTGTACTTAACTTCACAACATAATAAGAACAATTTAGTTTACATTACAAACTAACCTGTCATACGTTATCAACTTGAAAGTATTTCCCCTTGCGATGCCATCCTCAATAGTTTTTTACATCTCTCTAGGGTATTGGAACTCATTTTGTACATCTATTTCAGCTTGGGCTTCCATCTCGTCAAAATATTTTACGAGCCGCCGAAATGTAAATTCAACATAGGTAAGTTCCTTGCACCTTTCAAAACGCTATTGAAGCACTCTGCATCATTGCTGGTTAATACCCCCCACCGATATCCACCGTTATACGCAGGGGCCCACTCCACAGGATTCATCTTGTGAACCCAATCGATGGCATCTTGGTTAATAGCCTGTATCTGTTCTAAGTAACCATTACACTTTCGTCGTTGATGAGCACTCCCTGCTTTCCATAGAAGTTGTTTCAGCTCCTTATTTTTGAACCTAGTGTTAAAGCTACTACAAACATGTCGAAGGCAGTGCCGATGATATCCAACAAATTGGAGCGAGGGATTCAGCCAATGCCGCCTCACAGCAGCTAAAATACTCTCAGCTCGATCAGATATCAAAGTCACTCCCTGTCGGTCCATGACAATATGTTCCTTGATATTTGAAATGAAGAATGACCAAGACTCCAAACTCTCCTTGTCGACAACAGCGAATGTAAGCGGTAATACTTTGCCATTGGCAGTGACAATCGTTGCTACAAGTAACACACCAGTGTATTTCCCGTATAAGAATGTACCATCTATGGTTATAACAGGCCTACAATATCTGAATCCATCGATGACAGGTTTGAAAGACCAGAAAACAAAGTGGAAGACGGGCATAATGGTTGTACCTCCGGTATATCTATGCTTCCATTGCACGATGGTGCCAGGATTAGATGTTTGTAATGCATGCATGAATTTAGGCAACAACCTATATGATTCATCCCAATCCCCGAATACCATTCTAATTGCCTTTGCCCTCGCATGCCACGCCTTCTTGTATGATATACTATAGTTCATGGTCTTTTTGATATCTTCGATGACATTCTTAATTGGTATATCAGGTTCATTCTGCATACGACAATACTTATGAGTCAGATTATTTTGGTGTGAACACTATAAACAAACAAATATGTATATATATGTAAACATTTATTTTGTATACTCACCGCAACTTGTCCCAAAAGATGAGAAGCAATGTAACTTGAGCTAATATTAGTGTGGTCCCTGTTCATTCATGGGTATAAACAATGGTGAGGACCCCTATACTGCTTTATTTCAAAAAGACCATGTTTCCTACCAAGAGATGCACGCAACCACCATCTGCAATCGTGCTTGCAAGCACACACCCAAATGTCTCGCTTGGAGGTTACGACTTTATACTCTCGATTATTTGTTGCATGGTACAATTTCACAGCATGTACGAGTTGCTTCTTATCAACGAAAACCATCCCTTTGTCCAACTCTGGATTTTCAGTGTTCCAGATTTGGTTACGGGGAACGACATCGCGATTACTAATGTCAAAATCACCACCCATGTGAATGTTTTCATAGAAAGGGATTTCAGGTCTAGGTGGAATGGGGGCATTGTCAAGGTCAAACGGGAGCGCCGGCATCATCTTCTTCATCATCATCATCTGATCTGCCCAATAAATTTTCTTCATCACACATTTCATTCTCATCATTGTTTAGGGCGACATCAGGACCGTACATGTCACTGTCAGCAAACTGCACATAATTCACCGTTTCAGCCATATTACCGGCAACTTCAACTGGAGTGGTATGATGGCTGAATGTGGGCACATCTTCTGTGTTATTGTGAAATTCAGTCTCATATCCACCACGTGAACTTGATTCTACACCATGGCCCTCAAATGTCTGTTGTGTGTAGCCCACTGCATAACATTCATCTGATTCATACATTGGAGACTGAAACGCTGTCGTGCCAATCCCATGTGTCAGCAATGTAGTGAACGAACGAGAATCCATCTGTGTCATATTCGGGACATTGTGTACAACCTCTTTATCAGTGTACACTTCCAAACAATTTGGTGGTTGGAAACTTCCACCGATACTTAATATGGTGTTCAACGCCTCATCGTCATTGATCGGTAATATCTTGTATTTGCTGGTTGCTTGCTACTGGCGATAAGGATATCTACATTTGAAGATCAATAGGACAGTTTCCCCGTAACTTGCCACCTTGGACATAAACATCTCCTCCAAATTGCTAAGCGTGGTGCCAAGTTGCACCCCATATATCCCTTTCGGCTCAGCATCATATGACACGCCTTCATCGGGATCTCGAATTATGTTTCCCCCCCAGTAGAAGATAATTGGAACAGTTGCCATATACTTGCTTCAATGAAACAATAAACATTAAAATATCAACAATATACATATATCGAATTTTACTTCTAAAATAATTATATAAATTTTAAATCATTCAATTACAATTACTTGTGAGGCAATAACTTTATTTAAGTAATCAGCAATTGTAATCCAGCAATCATTATTCATTTTTTAATTAAAATATGAGTTAAAATAAACCTTATGTTTTGGATTTTTTAGCTTTTTAAGAAAAAAGCTTACAACACATAAAGAATGTTGGTTTGTTTGGACATAACTGTCTATGGAACTCTTGTGTTCTGCTTTTTCTATTATTTATTATGATTAACATCATGCTCTTGTGCATGGTAAATGTAAATTTTTCTTTTTCCATGTTTCCTCTTCTTTGTTTTGATAATATTTCAGTGTTGATTTGATTTTTGTAAATTAACCTGCTTTTATTTTTGTGTTCGTTATTTGAATTTGTTTAGGCGGACACTTGGCGAAAGGAAGTTGTAGGAGTCAAAAGACAATTTATATTTTCCTATAAATGACATTTATATCATAAGTGACATTTTCCTATAAAAATCAGCCCTCTCATTTTTGTCAATTTATATTTCCAGGATAGAAGGAACTGTAGAGATGAAACATTACTTCAATTTATATTTTGTCACATTTTTATTTGTGTCTCAATTTGTTTATTAGTGTTTATTTTCTCATTTTTTCTCACTTATTTTTATTCGTATAAAACAACACCTGAGATTTCATCTCTACGTGGAGTTTTTTTTTACTTCCTATGTGGAGACTCTTATCTTTTCTGCGTGAAGATTCTTTGTTGTCATTGCTCTCTTGTCTTAATTCATAAAAAACATCAAAATAACTATACTTCTTGTCTTAATTCTTTGTTGTCATTGGTCTTTTTTTATTCTCATTCTTTTTGAGGTTGAATATGCTTTGTTCATATGATCCTTTTTGGAATTCATACACATGTATAGATGTCCTATACAAAAATGTTTATTGAATTTGAAACAAAAAGAAATTTTGAATCACATAGCAGCAATAACTTCAGATTTTGAATAAGTCTAAGAATACAAAAATGGTTATAGAACTGTACACAAAATGTATATAAATGGATAAAATTTTTCAAAATAGTAACAAACTCTATAAAATTTTATGCATATATATGTATTTGTATTCAATTTTATGATCAATTTTGTTTGTTTATAACAAAACTATAGCGACCCCGGTCTTTTCCCACTTGATTATTGTATCTGGACTTATGTTCCGTGGATTCCGTTGTCATATTATTGTTGTTGTCATCCTTTAACGTCATTGTTTGAGTCTTAGGATGTGTTAGACTTGTTTCGAGCGGGTGGTTTGAGTCTGGGTTCAAACCCCAGATTTTTGAAGTTTCGGCCGTTCCGCTCGAGCGGACCTTATTGCGCTCGAGCGGAGATTGCACACTTCCAGTATATTTTTGAACCCTGCAAAACTTCTGCAGATGTGATATCTACGCTCGAGCGTGATTTCTAAGCTCGAGCGGGTTGAGCTCGAGCGGTCGTGTTGGAGCTCGAGCGGACAGTGTTTTTGGTGATGAGTTCTGGAGGTTGGAAAAGTGAGCTCGAGCTGACCTTCTTGCGCTCGAGCGGGCGAACTTTATTTTGTGTCTTGGCGCTCGAGCGGACCTTATTGCGCTCGAGCGTAACATGTTTTCTCTTTGCGCTCGAGCGGTGTGTTCTACGCTCGAGCGAACTTGTCCAGTATATATACGCAGCAGCGTGTTTCAGATCAGTTTTTCAGCCCCTTTCAGTTTATAAAACCCTAGGTTACGAGTTCTCTCTCTCTCAACTCATCTTTTCTCCTAGGTTTCATCTATTTAGAGTGAGTATCTAACCTAGTTCCTTCATTAAAAAGGTAGAGTGGGTCGAGGGCTTCCATTTAATCTGAACGGTTATTGATTTGGAGCACTTTGGAGTTGGGCTATCATCTCCGTCTTCTTCTTTTGGGTTCTTGCTTCGAGGTAGGGATTTCCTACTCCATTTGTACGTTTTAATCCTAAGTGGTGGTATTTTGGTATGTGGGGGTAGTTTGATCATTTTGGGAGAAACCTTAGGGTTTGTCATAGATTAATTTATATAATTAATTTAAGGGAAGATTGTGATATTGGGTTTAATTCATGAGATTGGGGAATTTAGTGGTTTAATGATGTATTTGGTTAGTTTAAATACTTACCTTTGAGAATGTTGAAATTACATTTGTTATATTTATTTCTTGTTTAGAAATAATTGTTTTGGTATCGGTGGAGGATAGCCATGATTGTTGTAGACATTGCATGTGGATTAGGCGAAATTGAAACTAATCATTTGGTTAGGTTGTTGAGTATAAAAGTTGGATTGATACATTAAATTTATGTATTGATTTATTATGTATATGACTTTATGTTTATATGCATTACTTGTGTATGGGAGGAGATAGGGGATGTACTCCACGGTTTAGGGAGGAGATAGGGGATGTACTCCACGGTTTAGGGGAAGATGGGGGATGTACCTCTAAACCGGTTAATGATTATGGGAAGATAGGGGATGAACCCAGGGTTGCTGCTTATATGCGCGCCTATAGCAGAGATACAGCTCGTATGCTTATCTATTTGTGGTTGATATGATACATCACCACTATGTTATCAGTTGAGAAGTATGGAAGTGGATTTGATTGAGGTTGTTATAACATCAGTATGTGTGTTTATTTTGTTATAAGACAGGTTTAACCTGATTTATTACCCTTGTTGAGTTGTTTGGCCAGGTTCTGAGCCATAGTTGGAAGGTGAGTTGTGCCATAGACAAAGTGTCATAGGCAGTGTAGACATTTGTGTCATGAAATTGTAAAATGGATTATTTTGTGTTAACCATGTCTCAGATGCTATTGCTTTAGTTAATTCTTATGCTTGGTTTAGTATTTCTCTACTGGGCTGTGGCTCACCCTATATGGGAACTTCATTTTCAGGTTCAGGTGGTTCACTACCTCCAAGGACTTAGCTTGTGAGGATTTGGACTCGAAGACTTGCTTTATTTTATTTGTTTTATTTGAACAACTTGTAAACTTTCAAGCCTAGGGATTTATTTGTTTTTGAGTTAGAACTCATGGAATTGTGTCCAAGTGTTGGCTTGGCAAGATGTAAGCCCATAGGGCATTTATTATGATGTTTTTATTTTATGGTACTCTGATGAATGAAATAAGATACTTTATTTCCTTATAATTCCGCATGTTAATATTATGTATTATGGGTTTATTTTTGAGGGCGTTACAACTTGGTATCAGAGCGTACCGGGTTCGAATACTTTGGGTACGTGAGAAGTGATTAGAATCACAATGGGTTCGTCTCGCTTGATAGAGACTTAGTGTAATGTTATATGCTTATGTGATAACATGTTTATGTGACTATGTGGGTATGGAATGTAGTTTCTAGGATGTTGACTGGACCCTTGAGTCTCTGAAAGTCTTGTTGGAAAGGCACTTGATCAATGTTGTTTCCAACCGGAACTTTAGTGATGCCTCGGGACTGTCATTATCCAGGAATGAAATTCGTAGGTGCTTATGTGATTATGTGCTTACGTGGTATGATTTATTGTTGTCCAATGTATTAGGACGCAAGTGTTGTAATTTTGGCATACTTAGTAATGTGCTAACGCCTTTGTTACCTGTATTAGGATGTCAGGGCGAGGAAGTTTAGATTTCCCTCCTTCGGCTCGGGAAGAATTGAGGAAACAGTTTGTGGGGTTACGCCAAGGTACTACACCTTTGGTACAGTTTGAAGCGTGGTTTGCTAACCTGTCAATGTTTGCTCCAGAGTTAGTGGAGACGGAGGAATTGCGTTGTGTGGAGTTTGGGAGTAAGCTGTGTGACGACATCCGTGTTAGGATTGCGGGTTCTTGGAATAGGAGTTACAGTGTGCTTGTTAAGGCTGCGACTCATGTGGAGGCAGCAGTACTAGCTATGGGGCAAAATAGGGAAGGGGCCACGATTATGAGTGTTGGTCAGGTTAGGGAAGAGGTCATCTCGGCGACTCCTGTGATTCAGAGTGTTGATAGGCCTTCTAAGAAACAGAAGGGTTTTAATCCACAGCAATCTCAGAGAGCTTTGTCTGGCTCCACTTTTCCAGTGCCTAGTCTAGATTCGGGTAAGGATGAACGAGAGGTTGTCACTTGTTTCAAGTGTGGTCTGCTGGGCCACAAGGTTACGGTTTGCCCTCAGAAGAAGAGGGCTAGATTGGCAGTTCGACCAGTAGTAGCACCACCAAAATCTTTTGGCCAACCGGGCTTAATGGAGAGGCAGTTGTTGGGGTCTTCATCAACCCAGACTTTGAACCAATCTCGTACTCAGGCACCGCCTACTTGTTGGGTGTGTAATCAGCCAGGTCATATTCGACGTTTTTGTAACCAGCCGGGGGCTTCTTTAAGGTTTTTGCAACCTAGTCAGGCTCAGTTTCATTCGACTGGGCAGGAGCAGTGTCGTTTTGGGGGACTAGCAGGCCAGACTTCGTGGACCTCAGTAGAGTCGAGTTCCAAAGCCCCAGTTGGGGAAGTTTGTGGTTGTTTCCGATGTGGGCAGAGAGGACACGTCAGTAGTTCTTGTCCGTGGCTTGGGAGCTCGTAGATTATCTTATGTTTGGAGTTGACCAACTTTGGCGGTCTAGCAAGGGGCAGCAGTGGTGGTGATACCGATGGGCTGATTTTATTTTGACTAATTCGTTTTGTCATCAGTGGATTATTGTTTTGTGACTATTAGGTTCGGTTGTGTAACCTATGTGTTTTGGGAATGTTGAAACATTTAAACTGTTTGGTTATCTATATATATATATATATGCCTTATTTGTTAATTTCCATGGATTGAGTGGATTGGAGCTAGTTATAGCTCTAAAGTTTTATTAATGTAATAAGCTGCTGTAAGACCATAAAATTTTTGGTATAAATGCATTTTATGCGTGTGACCGAGAGTTGCGTGTCTTAACCCAGGCAATATTGGGGCGAGAACTGTTTTACTTGCCGAGTGTGTGGGATTTCAGGGGTGTTATCCATTTAAAATTTTGTGCGTGGTATAGATTTTGGTCTACTGACGGGTGAACTCGAGAGGATGCGAAGTGGGCGATTTATACTAGTTGTTGTACGTATTTAATATGGTGTCCTGCGGGGGCATAATGCATAATTTTGTTAGGATTGGACTTGTACCTTCATGGTAGGTAGCGTTGCCAAGATTGTATGTGTACTGTTTGGCCGTTTTG
Source organism: Camellia granthamiana (assembly GCA_036172215.1). Taxonomy (NCBI): domain Eukaryota; kingdom Viridiplantae; phylum Streptophyta; class Magnoliopsida; order Ericales; family Theaceae; genus Camellia; species Camellia granthamiana. Next base: position 15,470,525 of record CM069903.1, on the reverse strand, counting down.
AGTAAAGGGACGTTAGTCCCTACATAAGGTAGTGGTTGTCGTATCGGGAGTGGTATGTTGTGAGTAGCCTAGTACTATATCCCGGGCAGTAGTATAATGGGTGTTTCCTAAGTTTTCTAGATTCCTTTATTAGGATCGAAGGTAATAGATTCGCATCTTAGCATTGGCTAGTGGTCTAGCACGGGGGTTGGGTGTCTTGGTTGTACACTCGGGATGAGTGGCAGATAAGAGTCAAAATAAAAGATAGACCCTATAGGTCGTTGGTGGATGAAGGTACTATGTTGGCTTGTATGTTCGGTATGAGCGGCTATTTGGTAAGTATTGAATGTCACGGTGTAGCAAACCCGGTTAGTTAACTCAGTACGAGGGAAGGGGTAGGCAAATTTTGTTACTCCAAGATTAGTTGAGATGGTGAGGAAATCTCTAACTGTGGGAGTTTTGCACAGTGCGACACAGGATAGTGTGTGGTTGATATGTTGCATGTTGATGCAAGAGGGGAAAGTGGTTGCTTATGGCTCACGTCAGTTGAAAATTCATGAGAAGAATTACCCTACGCATGATTTAGAATTAGTAGCTGTGATATTTGCCTTGAAGATTTGGAGGCATTATCTTTATGGTGAGAGGTTCGAGGTATTCTCGAATCACAAGAGTCTGAAATACCTGTTTACACAGAAAGACTTGAACTTGAGGCAGAGGAGGTTGCGCGGGGTCCCAGTGACGATCGTCTCAGATAGAGATCCTCGTTTCACTGCCAGGTTATGGCAGAGTTTGCAGAGTGCTTTAGCCACTAAGTTGACATTTAGCACGGCTTATCATCCTCAGACTGACGGGCAATCCGAGCGTACTATTCAGATCCTTGAGGATATGCTTCGAGGTTGTGTTCTCGACTTTAGTGGGTCGTGGGAGAGACACTTGCCATTAGTGGAGTTTGCCTACAACAACAGTTTTCAGGCTAGTATCGGTATGGCACCGTTTGAGGCCTTGTATGGCCGACCATGCAGGTCTCCAGTTTGTTGGGCTGAGGTGGGTGATGCACCTTTGTTGGGTCCGGAGTTAGTGAGGGAAACGACGGAGAAGGTTGAGCTTATCCGTAGGAGGCTTGTTACAGCCCAGAGTCGTCAGAAATCTTATGCCGACCGTAGGAGAAGACCATTGGAGTTTGAGATGGGTGATCATGTGTTTCTGAGTATATCACCTAGACGGGGTTTGATGAGGTTTGGGAAGAGTGGGAAGTTATCCCCTCGGTTTATTGGTCCTTTTGAGATCCTTGAGAGAATTGGTGAGGCTGCCTATCGTTTAGCTTTGCCACCGCAGTTGTCCGGAGTTCATGACGTGTTTCATGTGAGTATGCTTCGGAAGTATGAGCCGGATCCATCACATGTGTTGGATTGGACTGACTTAGTGGTTGACGAGGATGTTTCGTATGAGGAGAGACCGATACGAGTCTTGGATAGGAGGGATCAAGTTTTGCGAGGCAAAACCATCCATTTGGTGAAAGTTTTGTGGAAGCATCACGGAGTGGAGGAAGCCACTTGGGAACGTGAATTGGAAGTCCGTGAGAAATATCCGGACATGTTTAGTGATAAGAAATCTTATATATAGATTTTTGTAATATTGTTGAACTTGAGAATTTTATATATGTCTTAAGTTGGAAAACATTGAGAATGTTTTGAGTTTAATGTTAGCGTTTTGAACTTGCCTTTTTAGGGAAGTGGAATATAACATTTATATATTGAATGTGTTGTTTATATCATGAGATTGAATATGATATGGAGATTGTTAACATTGAAAGGAATAATGCATAATAATGATGCAGGTTGAAATATATGTTGATTTATACATATTGTGAGATGCCTCTTGATAAGAGATGAAGTGACCGGGATTGGGTCAAGTTATTGTTTATTGTTTTATAATATCATTGGGAATTGAGAAAACTTGTTTTTGAAAACTTATGCTTAATTTCGGGGACGAAATTCTTTTAAGGGGGGGAGGTTATAGCGACCCCGGTCTTTTCCTACTTGATTATTGTATCTGGACTTATGTTCCGTGGATTCCGTTGTCATATTATTGTTGTTGTCATCCTTTAACGTCATTGTTTGAGTCTTAGGATGTGTTAGACTTGTTTCGAGCGGGTGGTTTGAGTCTGGGTTCAAACCCCAGATTTTTGAAGTTTCGGCCGTTCCGCTCGAGCGGACCTTATTACGCTCGAGCGGAGATTGCACACTTCCAGTATATTTTTGAACCCTACAAAACTTCTGCAGATGTGATATCTACGCTCGAGCGTGATTTCTAAGCTCGAGCGGGTTGAGCTCGAGCGGTCGTGTTGGAGCTCGAGCGGACAGTGTTTTTGGTGATGAGTTCTGGAGGTTGGAAAAGTGAGCTCGAGCTGACCTTCTTGCGCTCAAGCGGGCGAACTTTATTTTGTGTCTTGGCGCTCGAGCGGACCTTATTGCGCTCGAGCGTAACATGTTTTCTCTTTGCGCTCGAGCGGTGTGTTCTACGCTCGAGCGAACTTGTCCAGTATATATACGCAGCAGCGTGTTTCAGATCAGTTTTTCAGCCCCTTTCAGTTTATAAAACCCTAGGTTACGAGTTCTCTCTCTCTCAACTCATCTTTTCTCCTAGGTTTCATCTATTTAGAGTGAGTATCTAACCTAGTTCCTTCATTAAAAAGGTAGAGTGGGTTGAGGGCTTCCATTTAATCTGAACGGTTGTTGATTTGGAGCACTTTGGAGTTGGGCTATCATCTCCGTCTTCTTCTTTTGGGTTCTTGCTTCGAGGTAGGGATTTCCTACTCCATTTGTACGTTTTAATCCTAAGTGGTGGTATTTTGGTATGTGGGGGTAGTTTGATCATTTTGGGAGAAACCTTAGGGTTTGTCATAGATTAATTTATATAATTAATTTAAGGGAAGATTGTGATATTGGGTTTAATTCATGAGATTGGGGAATTTAGTGGTTTAATGATGTATTTGGTTAGTTTAAATACTTACCTTTGAGAATGTTGAAATTACATTTGTTATATTTATTTCTTGTTTAGAAATAATTGTTTTGGTATCGGTGGAGGATAGCCATGATTGTTGTAGACATTGCATGTGGATTAGGCAAAATTGAAACTAATCATTTGGTTAGGTTGTTGAGTATAAAAGTTGGATTGATACATTAAATTTATGTATTGATTTATTATGTATATGACTTTATGTTTATATGCATTACTTGTGTATGGGAGGAGATAGAGGATGTACTCCACGGTTTAGGGAGGAGATAGGGGATGTACTCCACGGTTTAGGGGAAGATGGGGGATGTACCTCTAAACCGGTTAATGATTATGGGAAGATAGGGGATGAACCCAGGGTTGCTGCTTATATGCGCGCCTATAGCAGAGATACAGCTCGTATGCTTATCTATTTGTGGTTGATATGATACATCACCACTATGTTATCAGTTGAGAAGTATGGAAGTGGATTTGATTGAGGTTGTTATAACATCAGTATGTGTGTTTATTTTGTTATAAGACAGGTTTAACCTGATTTATTACCCTTGTTGAGTTGTTTGGCCAGGTTCTGAGCCATAGTTGGAAGGTGAGTTGTGCCATAGACAAAGTGTCATAGGCAGTGTAGACATTTGTGTCATGAAATTGTAAAATGGATTATTTTGTGTTAACTATGTCTCAGATGCTATTACTTTAGTTAATTCTTATGCTTGGTTTAGTATTTCTCTACTGGGCTGTGGCTCACCCTATATGGGAACTTCATTTTCAGGTTCAGGTGGTTTACTACCTCCAAGGACTTAGCTTGTGAGGATTTGGACTCGAAGACTTGCTTTATTTTATTTGTTTTATTTGAACAACTTGTAAACTTTCAAGCCTAGGGATTTATTTGTTTTTGAGTTAGAACTCATGGAATTGTGTCCAAGTGTTGGCTTGGCAAGATGTAAGCCCATAGGGCATTTATTATGATGTTTTTATTTTATGGTACTCTGATGAATGAAATAAGATACTTTATTTCCTTATAATTCCGCATGTTAATATTATGTATTATGGGTTTATTTTTGAGGGCGTTACAAAAAGTATAAGATTTTTAGCTAGTGACCCATTTTGATTTACAAGATCTGTAAAGGGACAATTCCAAAGATTACAGTCATGGCAGAGTTTAAAGGAAGATCAGATATATGCATGCGCATTATTCAGTATCCAGAGACGGTGTGTTTGGTTTGTGTTTGTAGAGTAGTTTTTGAGATAAAAAGTATGAAAACTTATTTGGTTTGCCTTCTTTCAGAAATGGTTGTGGAAAATTGTTTTGGGGAGAGAATTTTACAAAAAGTGATTGATTTGATGTGTACGAGAGAGAAAGTTATTTTGGAAAGTAGGTAACCAAACAAAATTTTGAGATTTTTTTTGAAAAAATTTGTTTGGTTTGATTACTCTTGAAAATTTATTTGTAGAGAAATTGTAATGCCCTTAAAATAATACATTAAACCCACCATTCCTGACATGCATTGATATAAGAGAAATGAACATCTTTCCATTCATTAGAGTAATTAAGTATAGAAGTATTACATGTTGACAACAAAAGTAAATGTCCCAGGGGCTTACAACTTTCCAAGCCAACACTTGGTCACAAAATAGAGTACTAACTCAATTACACTTCAAGCCCTCGGCTTGAATTTACATGTAATACAACAAAATATAACACAAAAAGTCTGTCAGCCTCTAGCCTCCCAAGCTACATCCTTGGATGTGGCATACCATCTGTACCTGAAAATGATGTCCCATATAGGGTGAGCCACAGCCCAGTAGAAATATACTAAACCAACTATAAGCAATGACTAAAATTATAGCATTTGATAGATGGTCAACACTTATAAACCAATCTATATCATATTACAGTTCCATGACAATCATGCCCATGTTACATTTCACTTTACTTTACTTATCAACTCATTTTATAAACGCGGCTCAGAACCTGGCCAGATAATTTAAATGAGATTACATCTCATATTAATAGTACATCAATTTCAATTGGGATAACAATTCATATTAAACACTTCTCACTTCACAATAGATACACATAATTGCTGTATCAATCTCAAACAAAACACTTCCATACTTCATATATGATATACAGGTTTGCTATATCAATACTTCAATAGATACACATATTTGCTGTATCAACGGAGTACATCCCCTATCTCCTCCCAAACAATGTCCGGTTTAGGAGTCCATCCCCTATCTTCCCCTAAACCGTGGAGTACATCCCCTATCTCTTCCTACACAACATAATGTATATAAACACATATCATATACAAAGTTAATCAATACATAAATTTGATGTATTATTCCAACCGCCATATTCGATGACATATTCAATTGATTAGTTTTAGTTCGCCTAATCATCATGCATTGTCTACAACATTCAAGACTATCCTCCATCGATAGCCCAAAGCAGTTATTTCTAAACAGAAAATAAATGCATCAAATGGATATAATATCGGCATTTTCATAGGTGAGTGATAAATTAATCCAACTACACCATTTAATCCCATAATTTTCCAATTTCAATATTCTCAACTCAATTTCTCATTTCCCAAAATTAATTATACAAATTAATTTATCATAATAATTAGGGCATTTTCCCATATTTCACATATCAACCTTAAGGTTTGTTTTCACCAATACAACAACATTAATTCCATTTTTTGTTGGTCTTGAAAACCCCCTTTCTATAATTTACAAATAAATCCCTAACTTTTCCAAACTTACCCAACAACCCCAACACATCAAAATGCCAAAAATTAAAGACAAAGCTCATAAGATGGAGTAGGGTATCCCTACCTCGAAATGAAGAGCTCAAATGGAGAAGATGACCAAAATCCAAAGTGCTCCAAATCCAAGAATTTTCAAATTAAAACGTAGCCTATACAACCCTCTAACTTTCTTACAAAGAACTTAGGGTAGAATCACACTAAAAATAGATAAAACCCTAGAGAAAATGTGTGTAGAGAGAGAGAGAGCTCGGATCTAGGGTTTTGAAATCAAAAGAGACGAAAAAATGAAGTGTTTACCCGCTGCTGTCTACTGATATAACACAGGCTCGCTCGAGCGAAGGATTGGTCGCTCGAGCGACCAAACACAAAGAAATACTCGCTCGAGCGAAGAAAGTCTCGCTCGAGCCAACAATGCAAAGCTTCAGGTCTGCAACCAGAAGCACGCTCGACCGAGATGCTCGCTCGAGCGAAGAAACTCAAAACATACACCTCGCTTGCTCGAGCCAAGAAATGCAACCTTCAGGTCCAGAACCAGACGCAGACGCAAGCTCGAGCGAAGGAACCCTGGCTCGAGCCACCAGACACAAAACTCAACTCTCGCTCAAGCGAAGGAACACTGGCTCGTGCGAAGGATCTAAAACACAGAGCTCGCTCGAGCGACAAAAGGCTCCCTCGAGCGAAGGACCAAAATTCTGGGCCGCAACCATTTGTTCCCAATCACACCCAACCTATAACAAACCTGTCCAACACATTCTATAACTCAAAAATAAGGAATTAAAGGGTGACAACAAGATATATACGACAACAAGCTCCACGGAACCTAAGTCCAGATACAACAACCAAATAGGGAAAGACCGGGATCGCTATAGAAATTTTCCCAAAATTTTTTATGAAAAACAAACCAAACAAGCTCATTATTTCTATGATTTGAATCCATAACACTCAAATTATAATAGATTTATTTTATTTTATATTATTATCAGCATAATAAAACAACCTTACCATTGCTGCAAGGCCCTCCCTCCTCAATATGATCAATTTTGAAAAGGCATTCACTCCAAATAAATAAATAAATAATAATAATGACTCTACACAACCGTTAATTTAGGTAATGATTTAATCATACGCATGTAAGTGGGATCAATTTAAAAAACACTTATTTTGTTTTCTTTTCATAAATCTTGATCTATTTTTTAGTATTTTGATAAAGTAGACAGATATATCACACATTTAAAAAACACTTCATTCTATCAAGTATTCTTTTTATTCAGTGAGATTGGACAAAATTGGACAAGTCATACAAACATCTTAAATCATAGTGCAAGTTTTGTATGAAATTATTATTTTTTTCATTGAGTTGAAATAACTCAATTGATTTGGACAATATAAAATAGAGGTTTCAAACATTGTTCTTAATTTTTTAAAACTGGTGATCCAATTCTTCAGATTTATGGACAATTAAAGATAAGTTAATTTGATTTGCTCAAACTTGTGCCATTAGGGACCTTAATAACAAAGTTATTTCCTATGTGAAATAGTAACCCTCGTCCACTTTTTAGAGGTCACAGAGGCTTTGTTATGAAATTCAAACAAAAAGCTCATTTTGGCTTGTTTTGAAAAGTAAGAAAAAAATTTAATTTATTTACTCTTTGTTTTTTCTTAAACATACAAAAAAAATAAAAAATAAAAAAATAGAGAGATAATATAATCAAAATAAACTAATAAATTAATTTTTTTCATATTCTCAAAAGAGGTTTGTGCCTTGGCTTATGGGCTTATGTTGGTGGTTAAATCTATGCAGTAAATTTTGGATAGTTATCCATGTCAATCTATTGGGCCATCTGTAGCAATTATTTGGTATTATGAAATACAGGCTTACCTATCAAAGTGTCAATTTTTTTTTTCCCTTATTACCTAGGAAATTTCTATGGACTATTAATTAGAATGTTTTAAGACTCTTTTGATGCATATATTATAACTAGTGTATGCCCGTGCTTGAAGGCACGGTGAAATTAATAATGACTTCTAATTATATAAATCAAAATAAAATTATTAAAACATAATGTTAAGATTTTCCTTTTCAATGGTGGTAGACAGTCACAAAGCGGAAGTGGCGATGAGTCCCTTTGTTCAATACCCATTTCAAAAACTTTTTCAAATTTTCTTAAGTTTTGTGAGGAAATTTTAATTTCTACTATAATGCTATTATATGTATTACAAATTCAGCTCATTAAATTTTTTTAAATTTTTATTAAAAAACTATAAAATTAAATGTTAGTATTTTATGATGAAATGTCTTCAAATTATTCTAATATCAAAGTTAATATTTTTTATAAAAATTATTAATTTTATTGAATGTATATTAAAAATAATACATGATATAGCGGTTTGGTTTGATTTTTTAAATTATTTTTTGATTTTTTTGAAAAAATATAAATAAATTTGACAAAAATAAATTGTTTGGTTTAATTTTCCAAATGGTTGTGGAAGAATGTGGCACCTCCAAAATTCAGTTTTTTTTGTTGGTTAGCTTGGAGGGCAGAGTGAAAACATCAATTTTCTACATAGAATTGGGGTGTTGGATAATAATGCTAGCACTTTGTCTCTCTTTTGCAGGAAGGAAATTGAAACTGTCAACCATGTACTTTTACATTGTCCACTGGTATGGAGAGTATGGTTTGGATTTTTTAATTGGTGGAAATTGTGTTAGGTATGAGCATCCCCATCTATCCCCCTAAATTATTTCCTTATCTATTTTATGGAGTTGGAGTTCCCTTATATCACCTCACCAGCTCCCTTATATCATATCCTAAACTAATATTTGCTATTTTTCTATTTTTATTATTGTTATTATTATTTTGCTTTGTTTTGTTTAGGGACTACAGTACACATTTATAATTTTTATTTCTTTTAAATTTATTATTAAAAATAATATTTTAATAGAATAGAAAAAAAAATTAGGAATTTGTTAATAGAATAGAGAAAGAATAGAGAATTTGTTAAGAAAAATAGATGAAAAAGAGATTTCTAAAATAGAGAATAAATTTTTTAATAATATTTTAAAGTAAAATTTAAGTAATCTAATAGAGATGATCTAATACATGGATGATGTTGAAGCAATGTTACAATGGGGATCAGGTGTTAATTTAAAGAAGAAACTGAGTATTGTTCCAAATTGTGCCATTAATATTACTGTGTTTAATATCAAAATTGAGGAATGATATTGTGTTTATAATGGGGGTCATCCTAATTATGCTGACTTGGCCTAGGTAGATAGCTCCGCGTAGCTCATAGTGCCTATGATAACATTGTGCCTAGCCTGTCTAAGAGCTCGGCCCAAGTCTGTGAACATTTTGGACAAAGTTCGTGTGGAACTCAACCCGGTCTAAAGAAGTCGGTGTGATTATGTTAAATTTGTAAGATATTATCTTAAGAGATGTGAGTGTAATTTATCCGATATGTTTTGATTTACGAATAGAAATATATAATTTATAAAATATATCTAAAACAACAATTATAATATGTATAAGAAATGTATCAAACTCTAAGATTGATTACTTAATTAGTCATTTTATACCTTTTGTTTTATTTAGTCATTGAAATGAGATAGAATGACATAAAAATTGTCATTTTTTAGTCTCCCATCTAGAATCATTATTCCCTTATAATAATAAATGATTATTCCATTTATAATAAATTTTTGTCTTAATAAATCATTAAGACAAATAATAATTTTTAATGATATCAAAAATATATTTCAATTACCAATTCTCATAAACTAGAAGCATCAGCGGTTATATGAATTTCATAATGTGAATTTCAATTCTCAATTATATGAATTTCATAATATGACATTACCAATTCTCAATTATATGAATTTCAATTCTCATAATTTTATTCTTAATTAAAAAAAATTCCTTTTATTAACAAGCAAAAAATAAAATTTTCAATTCAACAAATATAGGTTGGTTTATTCACAATTCAAAATTCCAAACCCTAATTTCAGAAAATATAGACAGGATTCACAATTCACAATGCAAAAAATATAGACACGATTCAAAATTCAAAACCCTAATTTCTGAAACCCTAACCCTAATTTCTGATTTCATAATTCAAAACCCTAACCCTAATTTATGATTTCACATTCAATTGAAAACCCTAGAAAATTTTCACAATTCAAAACCACAACATTTTACCAATTCAAAACCACACATTCACATTTTCACAAACACAATAAACACATAAAATTCAAATGAGACAGAGAGAGAGACAGTTGCCATACCAGCGAGAGAGAGCAACCCACGGACGGGGAGAGAGCAGAGAGAGAGAGTGAGAGAAGAGGGAGAGCGAGAGTCGAAAAAAACGTAAATGTAAAAAACGTGATCGCAAATGAGGGGGCTTGGGGGGTTTTATATAAGTTGTTCATTTAACCACGAATTTTACATTGTTAAAAGCGTGGTTGCCATCCACGCTTCCTGTTTTCAACAGTGAAAGCGTGATTGTGAATCACGTTTTCTTAAGAAAACAAATATGCACAGTGAAAGCGTGGTTTGGAACCACGTTTTCTTCAGAAAACAATTATAAGCACAGTAAAAGCGTGGTTTGAAACCACGTTTTCTGAAGAAAACAAATTTTGCTTAAAAGTGTGCTTTCTAACCACGTTTTATTTATAAATGAAATTTCCTTAAAAGCGTGGTTTGTAACCACGCTTTTACTATTTCACAAATTTTCCGAGGGAGGGTCCTAGAAACAGTGAAAGCGTGGTTTGTAATAGCGCTTTAGCCTAGTTTGGGAATTCCGTCCAAACTAGGCCTAGTTTGGGAAATAAGTTGCTATTTTGGCTTAATTTGGGAAAAGCCTCAAAATATAAAGGATAAAGGATTGGCGCCACCAAATTATTGACTGAATAAAAAAAACTACCAGAATCATGAATTGCAGATTACAAATTAAAGGAACCGACGGATAGCAGATAAGAAAATCACAATCATGAATTGGTAGGACAAATAAATGAACAATAATGATACATCTCTTTAAAATCAGAGCTCTAATTGAGCTCTAGTGAGGTACAAAATAAAAAATAAAAAAAAACACAAGGCCAAAACATCACATTAGATGAGTTCTACACACACATTAGAGCTATTAGAGCTCACAAATTAAAACTCCAAAAGATTTCTACCGACTATATCCATTTGAAAATTCTAGATGGATGGTTGTGATGGTAAAAATTAAATTTTATTTGGTGTGAAGTTTATTTGTAGAATAAATTTGAATTATAATTTTATTAATTTTTTAGTAATTGAGTTTAAATTTATAATATTATTGCAAATAAATATATGAAGAGAGTAAAAAATCGAGGAAAAAATATTCAAAACAATTTTTCAAAATCAAATCAAACTGGACAAGTTTTTGGATTAACCTAAAGCTTCGTTTGGCATTGATTATGATAGCCAATTTTTTTTGTGTTGAAACTTTTTTAGTCTGATTTTTTTAGTCTCTTTTCGCTTTTGCTTTTGGATTTTTTTGATTTTTGTGAGAGAAAAAGTATAATGATTATAGGTTGGATGTTACATTTTGTCTTAATTGCTTATATAGTCTATTTTGTTTTTTTTGTATTTTTTTAGCCCCAAAATGTTTACCAAACGAGGGCTAAACCATCTTGTTTTAAGAAGTAAGTTAAAAATTGATTTTTTTAATTTTTTAAAAATAGTATAAAAAAGTAAAGAGATGATATGATTTAAAAAAAATTAAAAAGTTAAAAAAGTTGTTTTTAATTGAGTTGCCAAAACAAGATAGTGGTGAGCCTAAATTATACCTGAAGGCATGGCATGTAGTAGTGCTACAATTGTAGACATATAATTTAAAAATAATTCTGAATATCATATTTATAGTTTAGATTCATTTTAGATATATTATATCAATTTAATTTTCACTACACAATATTAGATAAATATGGATAGGTATGGACTGTTTTGAAGACGGTCAAAAATTAATTTTTAACTTTTAACTTATTTTAAGTCATATTCTTTAATTTTTTACATAGTTTTTTAAAAAAATAAAAAAAAAATCAAATTTTAACTAACTTCTCAAAACATTGGATGTGTCTGGTTTGTGTTTTGAAGTAAATTTTCAAAAAAAATTTAGAGGAGAGAGTTTAATTTTTTTGTTTGTTTGTTTGTTTGGTTGTATATTTTGAAAATAGTTTTGAAGTTTGGGAGTTTGGGATGATTTGATATTTTGTTGTAGTTGAGTAGATGCGTGTGAAAGAAAAAGTGATTGAGAAGGATAGATGAGAGAGAAAAAGTGATTGATTGATGGGTAAAAAAAAAAAAAAATTGATTTTGAATTTAAAAAAAAAAAATTTAAATCAAACAAAATTTTAAAATTTTTTTTAAGAAAATTATATTTTGAGATATAAACCAAACAAGGCCATTGGGTCTCAGATCCAAGCTTTTTTGCATGGCCTGGGCTCCATACTTTATGGTCATGTTTATTTGGGTGGACATGTGCTTGGGATTGGACTAACACAATCCAATGAAATTATTAATCTGATGTTTGGTTAAAACAGTGAAGTACGGATTAATAATCCATTCGGATATAGTATCTCACATATGATGAATTATTTAATCCCACAGAGGAGGGAGGATATAAATTGGGGAACTAAGCTAAAGTCTGGACTAATTCATCAAATGACCAAATTAACCTTGACTATATATATATATATATTTTACCTCATTTAAATATTTTAAAAATATTTGACATATTTAAAAAAGTTTCCATAAAATATTTTTTTAATTTGTAAATATTTTAAAAAATTAAGAAATTTTTTAAATATTTTTAAAAAATCCAAAACAATTTCAAAATGTAACTAAGAACATGATATTGACATATTCTTTGCTGGAGATGATCTAAGAACAATAATAATATTATTTATAACAATTATGAATGGTAGTAATCATTAATTACCACCATAGACTTTTAATTCAACATGTCTACAATTGGTATTTTGTATGTATCTTCTCATATATATATTTGCTCCGTTCTCTTTATTTTCTAATATCGTTATTTTTCTAAGTAGCTATATTTCATAGTTGAATGATTTTTGATATTTTTTTGGTTTCAAAAAAAAAAAAAGAGTTAAATTTTGTTTAAATGAATGTCTTTTTAAATTTGGGCAGTGAATGGCTGGATGATTACAATAACAGTGCATATTTTTTAATGATTGCTTGTGTATATAAATTTTATAGTCAAATGATTTTTGATGCTTTCTGTTAAAAAAAAAGGATTAAATTTTGTTCAAATGAATACTTTTTTGAATTTGGGTAATGAATGATTAAAATAGCGGTGCATATTTTTCAATGATTGCTTATGTATATATAAATTTTATAATTGAATAATTTTTGATTTTTTCTATTAAACAAAAATGGGGGTTAAATTTTGTTCAAATAAATACTTTTTTTGAATTTGGGCAATGAATGATTATATGATTAAAATAGTAGTATATTTTTTTTAATGGTTGCTTATGTATATATAAATTTTGGATAAATTACAATTACACCCTGAGGCTTGCTTAAAATACAGATTAGCCCCTGTGGTTTGAAAAATTACAAAATACAAAAAAAGCAATGCTATACAAACAAAACAAAACAAAAAACATATATAATTTTCATACGAGTGATTCTACTCATACCACTACTTTACCTATTTACATTTTCCATCTAATTACACCACTAAAAAAAATATGATTCTCATTACACCTATTATATTACCAAAATTAACCCTAAAGTAAGACTCTTCAAAACCCTTTCATCTCTTTACACCAATAGTTTTTAGAGGAAAAATAAGAGAATAGAGAAAGACGCAGTAAGGGGAAAGAGAAATACTCAGAGAAGACAACGAGTGGAGCCCACAGGAAGTGGTTGTTCGGCCACACAGTACTAAACAATTTACATTCTTCCAGTATTATGTTACCAAAAAAAAATAAATTTATCCAGCGTTTTGTTGCTATACATTTACAAAGCTACTTTTCTTCCAAACAATGTTTTTTAAATTTGTGTCGAGCCTGTTCGGCAATACGGTCCTAATGAATTTGAATTAATTCAGTGTCATGTTATTAGACAAACTTTTTTTCCCCAACAATATGTTGCCATTTGATTGGATGTTAACAAGAAATTAATTCGGGGTCACTTGTGAGGTGTCTATTTGGTGATACATTGCTATACAAATTAAATTACTCTAGTGTCATGTTGCCAAACTATAACAAATTTGTCTAGCCACATGTCACTGTACATTGAAAGATTTACTTTTTCTTTCAAGCAGTCACAAAAAAACATTTATAAATCAAACACGCTTTCATAAATCATACATAAAAGGTATCTATAAAAATATTCATTAAAATATCAAATGTACAAACATCCATAAAATCTGTCATTGTTTGCATTTATCAATCAAACATGTTAGCATAATTCGTCTATATTGATAGTTTCGGTAGTTACTACATCAAGACTGACAAGCATACGAAATTGATGAATACGGGTAGTATATATTTTCTCCCATCCATTAGCACACGAGTGATGAAAACGAATCAAATTATTTGTTATCAGAGGTCCTAGATGACTAGGTTTCAAATAAACAAATAACAAAGACATCAATAAGTAGAATTACAAAATAAGACATGGTAATGATCTAAGTAGGTTCGGTAGGTTATATCTGCATGAAATGGTTTCCATTTACAAATCCTATGCAGATGTCTCTTTGATTAGATGTTACAATCGATACTGATATAAGTGGTAGAAACGTTAAGCACCATTACACGGATAAATGCTAAAGAAAGACTCTGCAGTATGATGCTATCAAATGGCCCATGTCAGGCATAGTTATCCAATGATTAAATCCAAGGCTAAGTTCGAAGTAGGATAAGATAAAGGTAAGGTCATTAACCATTTCCTATGGACCAAATAGTTACATGTAGTGCACTACATTCGAATGCAGCTCAAGTGTAAGTCTTGGTTTTCTGCCATTACCTCTCGCATTTGATATTTTTATAACAATGACAAATCCAGTTTTCTTCCTCATGTCAAAAGCCCATTTAATTAATGCTTGATGACTAGTAAAAATCTAAAGATAATAAATGAGTTTATACGTCAAATTATTAATAAAACTCAATACAAATTAAAAATAAGAAAAAATTCGTATTTATAAAAAAAAAACTTAACAAACATCATTTATAATGAATTCATGACTGGAGTCCACTAATAATGCAGTACTTGCATTGTTGCAATGAGTAAAAATATAATTATTCAAAACAAAAAAATATAAAATATAAAAAAATGAAATTAGAAATACACAGTAATGAGTAGCCGAACAAATTAAAAAAATTCGGCCTTGGGTTATCGGAAATACATATTTTATTCAGCTGTTGGTTATCTGACATATATTTTTTGTTTGACAATGTGATGCCAAGCTATTTTATTTTGTTTAATTTCAAAACATCGAACAAAAGTCGAAGAACAGTCCAAAAAACGAGACAAAAACTCACCAAACAAATAAAAAAAACTCACAATTTCACTTTTTTGATGGTTATTCAGCATCGTTTTTTCATCCGTTGTTTTATTTCATGATCCAAATACTATGATTCTCACTTTTGAAAAAAGATATGTAAGAGATAAGAAAAATTGAGAAGACTAAGGGATGTAAGAAGATAATAAAATATAGTTAATTTTAGTGTTTTGTCCTTGAGGTAATTTCACACATGGGTAAAATTGGAAAGAAAAAAAAAATTTCATATGGGAAATTCTATTTCCACACATAAATTATAATGAAAATTATATCCTAAGTTAAAATAACTATAATGGACATCCATCAACACCTATAATATTATATCAAAATATTCTCTGTACACATGTGACGCCCCAAAATTTTAAGGACATCATAATAAGATTTAGAACTTAAAATCTATGTTGCCACCAATATCACTAGCATCCATTAATTAACAATCTAGAAATTGAAAGTTTTCAAATTACAATTCTAATAAAACTTAAAACTTAGTCTCAGCACAAAAAAAGAAAAAAAGAAAAAAAGAAAAAAATACACAAATATAAAAGGAAACTAGAGAAAAACTAGGAAACTTAGAAAATGGTTCGTGGAACTTTGGGACTCTTTAAGTTAACTAAGGCTAAATGTCACCTTGCGAGGCCTCGGTGTTTCCTTCATTTTCTTCGATACCTGGCACAAAACGCTAGGGTAACGAGAATGCCAATGAGCGACGAGCTCAATAATGTACTACAACTTGAAAATACCCACCCCGATAATAATACTCACAATTAATGAATAATGCGTAGTAACAGAATAACAGATAGCATTAATAAGCATAACATGAATGCCAACAGTTAAAATAATAACAATAAATAAATAAATAAATAAATAAAATGGCAAACGGAAACAGTATTTCATCACAAGGAAAATGCACACTTTTCTTTTTAAATCCTCATAGATTTAGTTTATCAGATAAATTGAAGTAACTCCCCGCGGAGCACTATTTCCACTTAACCGCTAAGCAATGGCCACGGGCAATTTTGACTCCCCTTTGGTCAAATATTCAAATGTTACTTGCTATAACTACCAATGATGCCCACGCACTAGGGTTACGTACCTGAGTCGTGACATCACGGTTTGCCCTAAGGGAACAGTCTATGTTGTGACACTAGCACCACCAACCTTATATCGCCTACACCGATAAGAGCCGAAATACCTTCCCGTGCTATGTTAGGGTTCGCAACTCACTGGCGCAAGCTTCTAAACCGGGCTCACCCCATCACTTTTAAATTTTTAATGTATCATCGGTTCAATTTCGTGTTTCTTTACTTCGTCGAATTCACATTTTTTTTTTATGCATGTGCAAGTTTTAGCTTGATAACCACAGTGATAGAATGTTTATATAGCACAACACAATCATATATGGCAACCAAAATAAATGTGATAGAATGTCTTAGGAATCATCACAGAATTTCTTAAGAATTAACACACTTCTTCTTTCAGCACTATATAGTCAGATAAAAAAAATATGAAACCCATACCAAACGAAATTCAACCATTATAATATTTTAACTGGTGCTAGTTCATCGAGTTAGGAAAATATTTTGAGAAGACTACCAGGGCTAAAAATGATTTTAAAATGGAGAAATAATTTTTGGAAGAAAACTGGTTTTCTGGGACAGTGAGTTACATTAACCTCCAGCACAGGTGTTCTGTGTTCGAAAAATAAAAAGCGGCCTCAAACGGTGTCGAAAAGAGGCATGGTTAGAACAGTTTGCTAAATTTTTGAGTTTAGAACATATTTCCAGAAGGGTGTGAAGACTGAAAACCAGTGAAAGATGGTCAAATAATTTTTATAAGAAACCTGGACAGATTCTGTCACATTTTGGAAAAATGGGCGTTTCTCTCTCAATACTTAATAAAAATTATGAAACCAGCAGCATTTGAAAGGTCACTTAATAATCTAACTTTGCCGATTTGAATCACTTGAAAATTCATTCTGTGGAATAAACGGTGACCTAGTAAAGTCAACATTGCTGTTGCCTCCAAACAGCAATGAAGTTAAAAATATATTCAGGCCATGAAACGTTATCAAATAATTTTCTTCAATATTCTAGCACCATGAAAACATGTTAAACTAACTCCAGTAGTTTCAGATTTTATGAAAGTGTTCTCATGAGTTTGTTTAGGGTTTATTCAAAATGGATTAAAAATCTATTTTGTTGGAAGTTCATTAGTTTGCGAAAAACACACTTTGTATCCACCATGAATCACATGCAAGACTAAAAAAATGTTTTTTACTATTATTCCCATGTGAAACTCTAATCCTTCATATTTACTTTCATTAGTGATAACATAAAATAATATTTATGAAGAGTAAACACAAATTCATAAACATGTAAGATTGATTCAACAATGGAGAAGACTTGAACACATAAAGAGCAAAATCAGTAGCTAAACCATCTAATCCATACTTGTAAGAAGGACAGAAATCACATAACCATAAAATTATCATTCTATCCAAATGTAACATGCATTGAGCATTGGTGTATTATCAATACACACTCTTGCATATTTTTAATGTATAGATTTAGTTAAGAAAAATATCTAAGGGAGGATAGGGGTTGAGTATTTTTACCTCAATGAAGTAAAAAAAAAATCCCAAGTGTTGAGCCCTTCTTCTCCTCTCTTCTCTCCTTTCCCTCTTGCTTTCTCTCCCTCTCTTTCTCTCTTGTTCCAACCGAATTTTGCAAGTTCTGTGCTGGAGGAGTTTGTGTTTCTTATATAGACTAAAATGGGAGGGAAAACTTGGACAAGGGATTGATAAGAGAAAGCATGCACGCATGGTCATTGGTGGGTTGCCTATCCCATATGGCACACTTAAGATAACCCACCCTTACACTCAAAGGTGAGAAAAATTCTGATCAAGCATGCAAAAGTGGCTGCACTTTTGAGGGGCATCTCCATATAAGACAAGATTTATACATCCCCATGAGGGTTGACTCATGGCCGGCCTCCTCCCCTATATATATATATATTTTTTTTTTTTGCTAGTCTATGTGTGTGTGTAAAGAATAAAATCAAGGAATATATACAATACTAGATATTTTGCTCCCTACAATCCTCTGATTAATTCAGTTACTATTTATTTAACTCATTTAGTTTCCATCACTGTATTTAGATGCAGAAATTTAATCACAGCAAGACAAATAATTTTAATTAAAAGAATTTAATATTGGTATTAATTATGGTGCTATTAACATTATAATTCGATAATTTAATAATCACTGTAAATTGACTTAATATTATTATTAATAAAACTAATTAGTTGTCTAAAAATTCAAGTTCTTACAACACATCTTTTAAAAATAAAAAAATCTTAGTTCACATCTTTTGAGTAAAAAAAAAAAAAAAAAAAAACCTTAGTTTATTCATATTTGTCACTTCTTCCATTATTTTTGACTTTCCTTGCTACACACTCTATACTCCTCTATTGCTTGCAAATCAATACTCTCATAACAACTCTCATATTGCTTTACTCTCTAGGTTTATACTACATTATTTATATAGTTTTCTCATTAGTTCCACAATTATTCTTAATTTTGTTATAGAAGAGTTACAAACCAATAGAAGTTCAAAATCAAGTAAAAATATGCCTGGTGACAGCAAAAGCAGTAATGAAGAGGTAAGTTTTTTTGTGCAGAAGTTTTTTTTTTCCTTTTTTTTTTCGCGATTAATTTGGAAAACCAGTGCCGAAATATTCTATTTTATTCGAAACTACAGTACTGAACAAATCAATATATTTTGGAACTATAGTGTCGAAAAAAATAATCTATTTCGGAAACCAAGTGTCAAATTAGAAAATAAATTTTGGAAAACTAGTGCCAAATTCTAAAAATCACAATTCTTCAAGGAAAAAACGAGAGTTTATTCTAATTTGTCAATGCAGTCGACAAAGAAAACAAAATGGTACTAAATGCGATAACAAAATCGAAACAAAATAATAGTTACCTTCAACAAATTTCAGAATTAGAGTGTCGAATGGAGGAGGTGGGTCTTTAATGGAGTTATTGTCAATTGAGGTTCTTCAATGGAGGGTCTTAGATCTTCAGTCTCTTCAATGGAGTTTCCTTCATTGTGAACCAAAATAGGGCAGACCGTTGCTCTTCAATTTTGACTAGGTGTGTGGAAAGAGGGTTGAGGTGGTATATGTACAAGATATGAGTTAAGGGTGTGATTGTAATAATTGGTGTGTGGAATCAGAACAAAAATTAATAATCAAATTACTAAGTATGTGCTTTGAAAAAAGATATGAACTGAGATAAATAGGTGTGTGGAAATAGAATTTCCCTTCTCATATGGAGGGTGTAAAGATGTAAAATAGTTGCGTAAGTAGAATTATTTTTTCATACGTAATGATATATTATTGTTGACATTTTACTTCAAAACAAAATAACATTAAAGATGAATTTATTTATAATAATAATATTGTTACATCATTCTTGTAGAGCTTTTTGTATGAGTTTCATGTAAGAATATAATTTTTCATACAAAAAATATAAAAATAAATAAAAATTCTATATATTTTTGTTTTTTGTTATATTTAATGAACCTTTTAAAAAAATGTACACAAACTTTATAATTTTTAAATATATCAAGATTAAGTGAATCTAAAATATAAATAAACTGATTAAAATATTTAAAAAATTACTAAAACTATAAAAAAAATTAATAAAAACTTTTTGTTTTAATTTTATTTTTAAAAAACTCTAAACCAAACAGTGTGCTTTCTTTTCATTTAGTAGTTCGAATAAAATCATTTGTCTTTCAAAAGGGCTTAGTTCGTTCCATCAAAAAGTTTGCACCTTATATGAATATAAAATTTCCTAACTTACATGCAAGTTTATCTGTCCATATATTTATTGAATTTTTTCTTTTGCAATTTGGGAATTTGTTTGTTTGTGTTAATGTTACCTTGGTTGTATTGTGTTACCATGTAATAATAAATGTGTCATATTATTTGAATATATTTAATTCGGTAGTGCTACATGCATTAATTAGTGTACTGACTAGTATACTAACACTAGTTATGATATTATTATTGACCTCATTAATTATACAAATTACCAATACCAAAAACATTTTAAATTATGCCACATCATCAATTGGTACACTTGTTTTTGCATTTGCTTTATTTATTTTTTCAATATAATTTCTTCTATTTCTCTACTGTGAGTTGTTACTTTTTATATAAAGATGAAGATTTGTGAAATGAGACTATTAACTACATGAATATGAATGTAATTTTTAGAATGTTAGGGGGTGGGATGTAATTGGACTAAACTTCAGGAGTTGTCAATATGATTTTATCTATTTTATTTCATGAAATAGGTAGATTGTTTATATTGACAACAAATCAAAACCTTATAATTTAAATTGATAATATTAAAAATTCATGATTTATTTTGTTATAACTTTTAACTCTAGTTTTTTTTTTTTTTTTTTTAAATATAATTTCTCCTAATCTATTCAGCTAGACAAATCAAAAAATAAAAATAAATATTTTTAAAAAAATCCACTTAATACAGAGAGAGAGAGAGAGAGAGAGAGAGAGAGTATTTTTTTAGTTAACTTTTTTGGATTTTTCAAAGATTTTTTACTCTTAAATTCTTCAGAAAAATAAAAAATAAAAAACGTGACACAATTTTTTTTTATAAACAAATCAAAAATAAAATAAAATAAAAAACAACGTACTACCTCTGTTCTAATTTATTTATTCTTTATTTAAATTTTGTTGTCTTACAATACATATTCACTTTGGAAAGTCAAAATTTAAAGGGAAATTTATTAGAAATCCTTTTTCAAATGTTTGTATCCTAATTAATCTAAAAGATATTTTTTATATTCTAATAAGTCCTATTATTTGGACATTTGATCTACCAAATCTTAATTATCATATTTAAGGTATTTTATGGACATTTTTACCCTTACAAATATTTTTTGAACGGTTAGCATTTTAGTGATGCGAACATTCATAATTTACAATGTGAATATTCACATTAACGTGTGAATGTTCATATTGACATGTTAAGATTCACATTGATAGTGTGAACATTCACATTGATGGTGTGAACATTCACATTACAAAACATTCACACTATACATGTGAATATTATAGGAATATTTTGGTAACTATATCACGCATAGGACTTATTAAAATATAAGAAAATAATGTGGACTAATTGAAACATAAGTAGGTGAGAAGGGGTTTATGAAAAATTGTGCCAAATTTAAAGATAAAAGTTCCAAAATCATGCCTTATAAATAATTATAAATATATTTAAAATAAAAAAAAATATTTTTTAAATTAATATTTTAAATTTTGAATTCAAAAAACACTATTAATATAGGATAGGAGTAACTTGTGTAGTTGGGTGTGAGAGGAGCAATGCTACATATTCTAATTTTTTTTTTTTGATGATAAACAATACTAACTAATCAATTTTCTTCAAATTATTTGTCACATCATTTGTGGGAGTTTCAGGAAGAAAAATTGAGGAATGGAACATTTGGTGTACATTTAGGTATGGGTGGAAACCATAGTGTGCATTCAAGAGGAATTTATTTGTGCAGGTGTTTATTTAAGGGAAAATATTGGGAAGTTGATAAAATTATTACATATGCATAAAAAAGGTTTGTCATTGTAATTATTAGTATTGATAAAATTTACTATTAGTTTGTTTTTTAAATTCTAGACTATTATGAAATTCTCTCTTTATTTAATGACAAATATTAACAAGTATTTATAGGTATTGTTTAATATTTGAAAGTATATAAAAATATTTAAAAAATATATTAATTTCAGTAAAAATATATTAAATTTAGTGAAACATATATCATCATGTTTGGTTTCAGAAAATTGAGCCTACTTTTCAAAAAATGAATATTTTTTATTTTTAGTGATTTTTTTTAATATTTTACATAATTTAAAAAAATTTAGATACACCTAATCTAAAAATTCTTAAACATTATTAATATTTATATAAAAAAAACTTTAAAAATTCACCAAATACAAAGAAAACAAAAATTCAATACATTTTCGTTTTTTAAAGATTTTTGTGCAAATTTTTTAATTTTTACTTAAGATTAAGTGAATCTAAATTTTTTTTAAAAAAATTATTAAATATTTTAAAAAATCATTAAAATTATAAAAATATGAATTGAAAACTCATAAAATTATTTTTAAAATTTAAAAACCAAACAGAGTGTATTATATTTTATAAATATTTTATCTTTTGTATTTAAGAACACTTTTTAATAAGGCTCTTACTTACCAACATTTGGCTTTTTCTTTTTCTCTTTATTTATTTTTTTCTTTTCTACTCTGCACATGTTATGTGCTAACGTATTCAGTAGGTTGTCCAATCCCACTAAATTACACAGACATAATTGCTTATCAAGAGAAAGTCCAAAGGAAGTGAAGCTAATGAAATATTCCATAAGCTCCTGGAAGGCTTAGGAGAATGAGGGAATATGGTACATAATTTTATAATGTATATGGAATGATCTAGAAAGGTTCCAGAGCATTTAAATGAAGATGGGAGGAATTGAAGCAATAGAAACTTCTAAAACCTCTTAGAGAAATAAGGGTGGCAAAAGAATCCCGTGTATACTTCTAGAACGAGGTAAATGTTTGTATAGATATTTTTAGAGATGATTCTAAAACCCTCTTAGGATAAAGAAAACTTCCATGAGAAGTTTTTCCACAGTTCCTTTCTTGTATGTTTTGAAATATTTTAGGGAAGGCTTGAGATGCCTATAAATAGGAGAAGGATTCATTTGCTCTAATCAACAATCCAAAAGTTGTACAAATTCTCATAAAGTTGTACAGAAAAGTAGAGAGGTGATGTGACTAGTTTTAGTTGGCTTTTTGACTTTTTGGCTAAAATAGTCAGTCCCCAAACGAGGCCTAAAACTCTATTTGTCTTCTTACTTTTCTTTATTACAAACTTGAGAGTTAGACTGACTTAGGCCTCATTTAGGAACCTTCTCTTTTAGTCAAAAAGTTAAAAAGTTACTAAATTAGCCAAAAAGCCAACAACCCATACCAAAAAGTCAAAGATTCTTTTTTCTCTCTACTTTTTGCACATCTTTTCGTAAAAAGCCAAAAAGTCATCCCAAACATACTAATTTTTTTTAGCTCATATTTTAACCAAATAGCCAAAAAATTACTAAATTAGCCTGTTCTCAAACGAGGCCTTAGTCTCACTACTAGTATGGCTTTGTGAGCATCTAACTGCTGCACAAAGTGCTTGCAAATAACCAAAGCCGTGAAAAGGTGCTGGTAACATTTAACATCTTCCACAAAGGAGACAGAAGGGTAGGAGCTGCTTTGCAGTTGCACTCTTGTAATATTTTACTTTGGTTTCAACTTCTTTCCAAGTTGAAAATGGATTGGACAGTGTTGTTAGATTGCGGTGGGTGCGGTTCTAAGCTAATATTGATGATTCTGATCGTTCGTGTGTAGAGCTTATTGAATATATTATCCTTCTAAAAAATTACGTTAATCAGACATAAATAACTACTTTATCAGCTTGCATTTGCGTTAGCAATTTATTGAAAAAATTATAATTATTGTTAAAATAATTGCAAACTAATCAAATGATTATCAATATCCGATCAATGTATTTTTTTTACAGGGATGATATACTTGACGTGTTCTACACATCGAAAGGTTTGAAGTATCGAGATAGGTCCGAAATTGAGTCTGTTACGTTTTATTAAGACCTATTTTGATAATTAAGAAAAAAGTTATCTTATTAGCTTATTTGAATCGTATCACATTTTTATTTTTTTTGTAAGTTTTTTAATTTTTTTAGGAAAATTTGGCTATAAACCCCCTTTGCCTTCCTTTCATTGTTAAAAGGACTGAAAAAAAATTATACTTTCTAAACTCCCTCATAATTATAAAGTCTTGCATAAAGGACAAATTTATTATTTAAATATTTTATATGACTATTATACTCACTCTCTTCCCCACTCTCTTCCTTTCCATCACCATTTGCGCCATCAACAATGTCGGAATGACAAATCTGCTCTTCAAGCAAGCTGTGGTGGGAATACTTATGATGATTGTGTTTTATACATGCATGTGCTCACCGAAGGCACTGATACATATATATATATCTATATATATGTGTGTGTTTGTGTGTTTTGAGATTTGAATTCGAATATATATATATATATCTACATGTTCCGATCTCTAATATATATATATATGTGCGTGTTTTGAGTATTTAAGATCGGAGATTTGAATGATTGCATAGATCGGTCTCGACGATCATTTGATTCGAACTCAAAAGCTCAAAGATTTAAAGTAAAATCTGAAAAATCTGTGTGTATGAAAAATCTCAAGATTTTTGAAAGCTCAAAGTTTCAAAAATCTGAAAAATCTGTAAAATCTGAAAAATCTAAAGAACCGGGGTATGAAAAATTGAGATTTCTCTGAAATTTTCAGATTATAAGCCTAATTCAAGGATTATAGGCCTGATTCAATGTTTTTCAGAGTAAACATCGATTGATTCAAGGATTATAGGCCTGATTCAAAACTCAAAACTCAAAGTTCCATCGATTTTTCAGAGTAAACATCAAATTTCATTTGATAGAACTAGAGTAAAATTTTACTCTGATTTGATTGCTCTGTTTTTTTCATTTGACAGAACCAGAGTAAAATTTTACTTTTGTACAGAGTAAAATTTTACTTTTAGCTTCAAAGTCTCACAGTTTACTTATTTTTCAGAGTAAAATTTTACTTTTATACAGAGTAAAATTTTACTTTTAGTTTCAGAGTGTAAAATTTTACTTTTATACAGAGTAAAATTTTACTTTTAGTTTCAGAGTGTAAAATTTTACTTTTATACAGAGTAAAATTTTACTTTTAGTTTCAGAGTGTAAAATTTTACTTTCATACAGAGTAAAATTTTACTCTGAAATACATAGTGAAGATGGCTTAATAGGAGAGCTGATAGATATGAGGGTAATATAGTAAAAGAAACAAGTTTTAAAATATCAGGGGATTTTGAAAGTACTTATATAATTCTTGTCCTTTTGAAAGACAAATTAGATAGTGAGGGGGCCATGACCAAATCTCCCATTTTTTTCCCCTTACTTCTTAAAATAGGTTTAAGATATGTGAATTGTTTATTTTAATTTT
This sequence comes from Camellia granthamiana, assembly GCA_036172215.1. NCBI lineage: Eukaryota > Viridiplantae > Streptophyta > Magnoliopsida > Ericales > Theaceae > Camellia > Camellia granthamiana. The sequence continues at coordinate 15,445,016 of CM069903.1, read as the reverse complement.
TTTTTAACATTTTATAAAAAAATATACTCCTTTTCGTCCCAAAATAATAGTTATTTGTCGGAAATTTAATTTTTTTGATAGTACAATTATTATATTTTAAAAATATTAATATTTTAAAATTAAATTTTGATAGTATATTTTTTTGAAAATATCAATTGTTATAATTGTATTTTTTATATTATTAATGAATTTAAAGAAGAGTAAAATAATAAATTTATATTATTTTATTTATTAATTTAAAAAAATTAATATTTTGAGATAGTAAAAAATAAAATAAAAAATTAATATTTTAAAGTGAAGGAAGTATAAAGTAAAGAGAGGAAGTGACGGGGTAACATAAATCAAATATTCAATTTTCCAACTACCCATGCCCAGAAAAGAAAGTAATATGGTAACGTGAATCAAAAATTCAATTTTCCAGCAACCCATGCCCTGTGTGATGAGAGAGAGAAGACACAGAGCGTCAGGGCAAAGATAAATTTTTCAAAAAGTAATTTATGAGAGGAGTTCCGATATGGAGCTCGAATTCAGCCGGCCCTTAATGCCCCGAAAATGAAATGACGTCGTTTCGTCGTTGTTTTTTTTTTATTTTTTTTTTTCAATCAGAAGTTCAGAGAAGGAGACGGAAGAAGACGAAGAGAAGAAGAAAGAGAGGGGAGGCAGAGGCGGGGAGAGGAGGCGGGGACGGGGGGACGGAGGCCATGCAGGGGTGCAAAATGTAGGGGGAAGGGGTAGGGGGCAGGCGGAGGCGGCGAAGCAGAGGCGGAGGAAGAGGAGGTGGAGACGATCGGACGATCGGCGGAGGCGACGGCCGGCGATGGGGCGGACAGAGACGATCGGTGACGACCTGCTCCTCTCTCTCTCTCGACCTGGCCTGCTCCTCTCTCTCTCTCGACCTGCTCCTCTCTCTCTCTCTCTCTCTCTCTCGAATAGAACCAGAGTCCAAATCGAAGGGAAAGAAAAAAAAAAAAAAAAAAAATTCAAATATGAAACGACGTTGTTTCATATTTTCGGGGCTTTCGTGCTACAGCTTTTCGAGTCACAAATCTTTTTCCTTTATGAGAGAGCGAGTGTTTTGAGAATATGATTAAAAATTAATTTTTTAATTTTTTATATAAAATTAATATAATTTAAAATAAATTAGAAGTTAATATTTATTTATTTATTTATTTTATTGATGTTACCAAATGACCTCGCAAGCAATCTTAAAAGAAAACGTTAATGGGAGAGTGAGAGAGAGGGAGCGTGAGTGGAGCGGGTGAGAGTCATAAATGACAGTGACAAGACACAAGCTGACCTTGGCCATGTTTGGTAAGTCGGGTTTTTATTTTTATTTTATTTTATATTTTTAAGTTATAATTTAAAAAAAAATTAAAATAATTAATAAGATAAGATGTTATATTAAATTTATAATTATTTCACTTTTTTTTCTCATAAATATTATATATAACTATAAAAAAATTTAATTATTTTTTCAAACACAAAAATTTAACTTATTAAAATAATTTAAAACTAAAATAAGCAATTAAAATAATTAATTTTCCAATCGAGACCCTTGTTAAATGACAGAACTCTTTCGGCGAAGGTTGTGTAGCGTCTAAAATAGTACAGTATAATTTTATATTTTTTGAATGATAATTAAAAAAATTAAAATTAAATACAAAAAAACTTAATACTTTTTTTTGTCTTAGAATAATAGTCTATTTTGAATTTTTTTAAAAAAATTATCCTTTGATAGTATATTTTTTTGGGAATATCAATTGTTTTGATTGTATTTTTTGTGTTACTAATAAATTTGAAAGAAAGACAAAATAAGAGATTTATATTATTTTATTCATTAATTTTTGAAAAAAATTAATATTTTAAAATAATAAAAAATAAAATAAAGAATTAATATTTTAAAGCGGAAAATATTTTAAAATGGAGGAAATAATAATCTGACAGGCTTCTGTCTTGTCACTCTCTCATTTATGACTATCACCCGCTACAGACTCCCTCATCAAAATGAGTTGAGATCCTCTCTTTGAACTCTCTTCTTGCGTCCCTACTTGCACCGGTGGAGATGCACTATAAGTTGATCCAACGGTGCAGATTTGGGTGGGAAAGTAAATTTGAATTTATTTTATTGTTTTTTTATTTTTAAATAGTCAAATCTGAACCGTTGGATCAACTTATAGTGCATATTTATCGTTACAAGTAGGGAGGCAAGGAGAGAGTTCAAGAAGAGGATCTCAACTCCATCAAAATCACTTAGGTTATGGGTTATTTGGGAATTGAATTTTTGATTATAAGTAAAAATCAAATCAAGTCATATTTAGTGGTTGTTTGGGATGTGTTATATAAATATATATTTTGATTTTTTGGTTAAAAAATAGATAAAAAAGATATATGTTTGGGATAATTTTTTTACTCTTTATAAAAAAATGTGTAATAAAATATTGTAATAAAATCAAAATAATCATTTTATCCTTTTGACTTTAATTTTGCCTTAGTGACTTTCTCCACAAACTACCTTTGAATAGCATAGACTTTTTAATTTTTTTAGAAATTTTTTGACTTTTTGGTTTTTTTAATTTATCCCAAACAAGGCCTTAGTTTCAATTTTTAGAATTTATTTTTCAAAAATTTTTATTGTTTCGTTTTCCATATATTCTTTTTATTTTCACTAATTTTTAAAAATATTTTAAGTAATATTTTTAATTTTTAGACACACCTAATATAAATGCGCTAAAAAAATATAATATTTGTGAAAAAATCTTTAAAAAATTCACTAAATACCAAAAATATAAAAAAAACATGAAAATTTAATACATTTTAAAAATATTTTTGTGTATTTATTAATTTTTAAAATATTTTTTTTACAAATATTTTATTATTTAAATATATTTAAGTAAAGTGTAGAACTCTTTAAGCAGGGAAAACAGGCAATGGAAGAACACTAAACTCAAAAATATTGTGGTCAATTTTAAGTAGGTTAAAAGTTAATTTTTTAGTTTTTTTAAAATTTTTTTTTTTTAAAAATATGTAAAAATAGTAGAGAGATAATGTGATCTAAAAAATTAAAAAGCCAAAAAATTGACTTTTAACTCAATTGTCAAAATAGATCTTCAAAATTTATTGAGAAATATTAATATGTAATTTAAATTTATTTTACACATAAATCATACATTACACAATTCATTTTAAAACAAAACCTGAGTCTCTAGACTTTTTGTAAAGCAAACTTATCGGTTATGTTTAGTTTGTATTTGTGAAATAATTTCGAAAAGTAATTTTTTGAAAAAAGTTTACAAAATTTAAAATTTTATTTAGTTGTACATTTTAAAAATTTGTGATGATTTAATTTTTTTTTATATTAAATAGAGGAGTGTGATAAAAAAAAAAAGGATAAATTACAAATATATTTCTTGAAGTTTGATTAAAATATGAATCGCTTCCTGTGATTTTGAAAATTACATTTCACTACCTGAGATTTTTAATTTCATATCAAATCGTCCATTTTATAAATAAATTATTAAATTAATTAACAGATTTTAATGATATTAGAAAAGATTTCAATTAATAATTTAAGTAATTTTATTATTGTATAGGAGAGCAAATTATGAATTTTATTTTTTTAGTCAATTCTGTTAAATAAAATATTATGACAAGAGGTATTTGTAATTTGAAAATTACAAAAGACAATCTGTACTTTAAACAAATCTTAAGGTTGTGTTTGTAATTTACCTAAAAAATAATTAAATGATATGTAGGATGTGAGAAAATGAGATATGAGAAAAAATATTGATTAATGTATAATAAAGATAAAAGTAATTTTGATTATTTTTTCATAAATTTTGACTCGTACAATTTTTTTTATTTTTTTTTCAAAAATTAAGGGAGCGTTTGGAATAATTTAAATAAATATATTTTTTTTATTTATTTATAAAAACATATGTAAAAAATAAAAAATGATATATTTTAAAAAAATAAAAAAAATATGTAAATAAATAAGGGGAAATTACCCACAGGTCCCATGTGGAACATGTGGACACCATTTAATCCTGTAACTTTTTGAGTAGACCCAAAAGTCCTTCTTTCCTCTCTCTCTCTCTCTCTGCTTTTTGCCTCCCACTTTATGTTTTCCTCTCTCTTTTTTTTTTTGTATTTTTCTCTCATCGTCTTTGTCATGGACGACGACCGGTGATCATGTCTTTCTCCATTGAGTAGGGTTCACCGATAACCACCAACTATCGAAATCAACTCGTGACTTCACTCTCACCGACAGCGAAGATGATATATTTCTGACGAAGAAGATGATATATTTCCGACGAAGAAGATGAGTGGATCTACTTAGATCTGATGTAGATCTACTCAGATCTACATCAGATTTGGCTAGATCTAAACAAAAAATAGTTGTCGGAGTACAATCCTCTCTCTACATCCGCCTTTCTCCTTCAATCTCTTTTTTTTTTTTTTTCTTTGCTATACACTTCTGTTTTTCTGTTCTAATGGAGAAAATTTTCAAATTCTGAACAAGTAGTTTTCGAGTTTTAGTTACAGGCAGTGAAAACTGTAAAATTTTACAGTTTCAAATTTTTTTTTGGTGCTGGAATGAATCATGGTTTAAAACTGTAAAATTTTGCAGTTTTATAACATTCTTTAGAACTGTAAAATTTTACAGTTTCATAACATGTTTTTCAGTTTGATTAATAAGGATAAATGCTTAATAGATTTTTGTTTTGAAACTGTACCATTTTACAGTTTCAAAACTTACTTTTCAGTTTGATCACTATTTGGAGATTATTTGCTTGAACCTTACAAAAATTGAAAAATAACATATGTTTTCTCCATTGTTGTTGTTTTTTGTCGTTTCATTTTTTTTCCTTTTAGTTTATCAATATTTAGCACATTTTGCTATGTTTTTTTGGCTATAATTTATCCATTTATTCTTTTTTTTTTTCCCGGCAATATTCTAGACATTCCGGTGAGTCTCCAGTGATGTTCTTAATGTCCAGTGAACGTTCTGAATATTCCGGCGACTTCCATTAATGTTCTTAACATTCTGGTAAACTTCTGGCGAAACTCCGGCGACTTTCTGGTGATACTCTGGCGACTTCCCGGCGATGTTGAACATTCCGACGAGTCTCCGGCGACCGTTTGACGGAAGTCCGACGGTAGTAAGATGTGAACAGTGTCTGTAAATTTTTTTTAAAAAAAAAAAGATTTTTTGGTAATAATTAAAAATGTATTAGACTAATTGGTGCAAGTGTTTTGTTTGAAGATTAGCTGGGTCTTGACCTTGGTACATGGGACTTATCAGTAAGTTCCCCAATAAATAAATAAATAATATAACTTTAAAAAATACACTCACCCCAAACACTTTCTGATCTATGAAAGTTTCTTCCCTGATCTAGAAAGAGGGATGTTTTTTTATCACAACCATTTCTGGCGTGTTTGGCAACTTGGTTTTTAGATTTTTTTAAATTTTTTTTCACTATAAGATAAATATTTTACAAAATTAAAAAAATTAATCTAAACAAAATATCACATCAAACCCCATAATCATTTCACTTTTTCTCTCATAAACACACATCTAACTACAAAAAAATTCAACTATCTTTCTAAACACAAATTTTTTTTTCTCCAATAATATCCTGCAACTAAAAAATTTTAAAAAAAAACCCACATGCCAACCACCAATCTGTATTTATTAATTTTTAAAAATATTTTTTCACAATTTTTTTACTTTTTAGATACATCTAAGTAAGGTGCATCTAAAAAAGTAAAAAAAATGTTTAAAATTTAAAAAATATTCACTAAAAACAAAAAAATACGAAAATAAAAAAAGTCAATTTACAAAAAATTTAATTTAGAAAACTCAAACCAAACACACTGTAGTTTTTGGGGTTTCTATTGCCATGATATGCTTTAGATTTATTTATTATTTTTTTCCCATTTACTGTTGTTAATTTCCTTGTTGGTTTTGAGTGATTTATGTGAAGTATATGTGCTTTAAATATTGTGACATGTTTATAATTGGTTTTGAGTGATTTATTTTATGTGCTTCGAGAAATAACATAGTCTTTGTCATTGCAGTTTATATATGGGCAAATTACACTAAAGGTTCCTATAGTTTAGAACTTGTGTCACTTTAGTCCATGACTTTTTAATTGTGATACATTTGACTCTAAATTTTGAATCTTGTTCCAAATAAGAATAATTGAATATACTATTAATCAATTTCAAGAGTAAAGTTGTCAATTTGATAAAATATAAACGAATTTGACAAAATAAATGTCAAAAAATATTTTAAAATTTTTAAAATTTTTTAAAAATTTTCTACCCACTAATGATAAAATTATGTAAAATTGATAAATCTTTTACACTTTTATTTTTTTTAACAAATTAATTTCTATTGTATGTTTGGATGATGGTCATATAATGGGTGGTTGTTTTTATTTTCATTAAATTAGTTTATATTTTTTCAAAAGTCAAATATGACTACAACTTTGATATCATTATTAAACCAATCCATTAAATTAAAAAAATAAAAACTAAAAACATTTCATATATTAAATATATTGATTACACATTAAAAGCCTAGCAACTATCCACTATATGATCATCATCCAAACATATAATGAAAATTAATTTGGTAAAAAAAATAAATAAATGTGTAAAAGATTTATCAATTTTACATAATTTTATCTTTGGTGGGTAGAAATAAATTTTAAAAAATCAAAAATATTTTTTTGATATTTATTTTTGCCAAATTAGACTATATTTTATCAAATTGACGACTTTGCCGTTGAAATTGAGCAATGGTATCTTCAATTATCCTTATTTGGAACAAGATTCAAAATTCAGAGTCAAATATGTTACAATTGAAAAGTTAGGGACCAAAGTGACACAAGTTCCAAATTATAGGGATTGTTAGTGTAATGCGCCCTTTATAGATATAGAGAATTTAACAAAGTTTGCACCCGCTAATGCATCATCAATGACCTAATGTCTAGCTTTTTATTGAATTGCAAATGTATGTTAGTTGTTTCTTAACTTAATTAGTAATATTTGAAGGCTTGCATAGTACTTATAGGTTATTACTAAATTTTTTTCATGTTTTTTAGGTACTCTTGATAATTTGATGTATTACTCATGTAATAGTAATTGTTTGATTTCATAGCTAAATTTTGATTACTTATGCCATTCTTTCCAAACTTGCGGCTTGTACTGTGTTTATATGTATGTTAAGTAGGAAAAAGAGATGGGGATTGATTTTAGTTGGGATTATATTATGTTGGTGGTGGCTGTTACTACATCTAAGGACAGTTATTGGTTTTAGTTAGTGTCAAATTGCGTTACAAGTGCCTTTAGATACGAGTCATTCGCTAGTATATACATAATAAAAATATAACATTAATGGGACTAGATAGGAAAAAAGGCAGCTTCACCCTCTTACTACAGCTTCAATTTTGTCAAATTCATTTATTCCGTAGCATTATTATTTATGGTGAAAATTACCTTTTACTTTTGTTTTTTTATTGGTATGCATTAGTAGTGGCACTAATTCAAAATATTTATTATATTATACACATATTAATATGTTTGTCTATCTAATTGTTAATCATAATCAGATATGCTAGAGATTCACAATTTTAGACTCACAAATTTTGTCACAATAATGTGGCAAATTAGCAATGGAATTGGACCTACATTTGTCGAGTGTATGATGAATAAAAAATTAAGACTTTTATCATGCCGCATCATTATGGATCAAATTAAGAAAACTTTGTAGGGATCTCAAACATTTTCCTTTTTCTAACCATAATATGATACCAATGAAAAGAAAAACTAAATAGTTTTTATTTATTTATATTTTGTGGATATACATTAGCAGTAGCAGTAGCACTAGCATTAACACTGAAGTGTAGCAATCTTTCACCATGTCTTTTATCAAATTTAAATTTGACAATTTTTTTGATGAAATTAACATCAAATCATTTCATCAAACTCGTGTCATATTAAAATTTCATCAAATTAAGGTAAAAACAAAATTTTACCAAATTTGGTTAAAAAGCTTTTTTTTTTTTTTGATTCAAATGAAGGTTAAATAGAGTTTAAACAGCCAACATCAAGGGAAGCTTAGTCCCTCCTAGAGCCAGCAGTCACCATGTCTGCAACTAGTGCAGAATGAAGAACGTTGGGTGGCTCCTCTAAGAAAACAAAATGGTCAGACTGGCTGACTCCTAAATTGGCAAGGCCATCAGCACATTTATTGGCTTCTCTTGGAATGTATGAGATTCTGCATTGGCATCTTCTCAGGAGAAAATTGGCATCCTCAATCAACGCACGGTATGGACAAGAGTTGGCTGCACCATCTGTGATCAGTGTCCTTGCTTCTTGAGAATCTGTCTCAAGCTCGATATTTGCCAATCCTTTCTGCATGATGATGGTAAGTCCCCGGTAGAGTCCCCAAAGCTTAGCTTCCAGACTCGTGCAATTCCCTAGGTAGCCATGGTAGACCCACAGCCAAGTTCCCACTTCATCCCGCAGCAGCCCACCATAACCAGCTTGGTCGGGATCTCCTTTTGAGCATCCATCAGTGTTCAATTTCAGTGACCCTGCAAGAGGTGCAAACCAAATAGTTCGACGCGGTATTGAGTAATTTGGGTGAATTGGATTTAAGAGAGAATCCTGAATTTCTTGAGCCTGTTGTATAATTCTGCTTGTGCTAACAGCAGCAGTGTGATGTTGAGCTTGAAACACCTCTCTGTTCCTATCTTTCCAAATATTCCAAAGTGCAGATAGAAAGATTAATGGCCACTGAATATCCTCCACCTTGTGCTTGCTGTTCATATTTGATCTGAGCCATTCAGGAAGGGGAATTCTGTCACCTGCATGCCACCAAGGAAGGCTTTGCAACCTGACCCAGATAGTTTTAGCTTTATGGCAGCCTCTAAGGAGATGGCTCATGTCCTCCCTAGCAATTTGACACCTAGGACAGATGTCTGAATCTGTAAGCTGTCTTTGGACTCTCATCTGGTTGGTTAGCAACCTACCATGCATGACCAACCAAAGAAAGCTCCTCAGCCTTTGTGGGGCCTTGATTTTCCAAACCCATTTCTAGTCCAAATCATGATCATCCTGCTGGGTAATAGAATTATAGGCAGCAGAAGTAGTGAACTTACCATTAGTAGTACCTTGCCAAGTAGGAGTATCCATGAAAGTTACATACCTAGGCCTGAATATTTGGAGAATGCTCTCTTTTTCTTCTTGGGAAATCAAGTTTTGAATGGATGCCAAATTCCATTGGCCTTCCTCATCAAGGATGGAACTAACAGGTGTATTGCACTCAAAATGTGGGCCCTGGTGATTACTATTTAGTGGTGCTGAGCCACACCACCAATCTGACCAGAGTGAGATATTCTCACCAGTACTCACATTCCATTTAATGTTAGCCTTCAACACTTCTCTGTTATTAATTATGCTTTTCCAAGTGTGGGAAGCTTTCCTCCTGTGAGGCCAATTAAATAAGGAGTGATGGCTAAGGTATTTGGATTTGAGGACAGTGCACCAGAGATTAGCAGCCTGGCTAGCAATGTTCCAGCCAAGTTTGGATATGAGGGCAGCATTGTGGGCCCTAGCTTTCCTAATGCCTAACCCACCATGCCTTTTGCTTTTACAAACTTGGTTCCAATTGATCAAGTGGACTTTTTTGACAGAATCAGTGCTGCCCCAAAGGAAATTCCTATTTAATCTGTCAATTTTATCACAAATATGTCTAGGTAATTCCAAAGTTTGCATGATATGATTGGGTATGGCAGAGGTAACTGAGTTCACAAGGGTGAGCCTACCTGCAAGGGACAAATTCTTGGCCTTCCACCCGGATAACCTATTAGTCATTTTTTCAATAATGTGAATGATGTGATTTTTGTTTAGCCTGCCATGGAGCAAAGGGGTACCAAGGTACCTACCCAAGTCATTGGTAAGGGAAAAACCACACTGATAGCTAAGGGGAAGGGCTTCCCTTCTAGGAATGTTGGGAGAGATAAAAAGCTTGGATTTTTGGGAATTTATTCTTTGCCCAGAAATAGCACAAAACTCATTAAGCACTTTCATGATAGCATTGCAATTCCTAGTGTTAGCCCTAGCAAATAAAATAAGGTCATCAGCAAAAAAGAGGTGGGAAATAGGGGGGCTGTTTCTAGAAGCTTTAAGGCCTTGCCAATCACCACTCAGAGTTCTAATTCTTATCATGTTAGAAAGATTTTCCATGCAAAGCACAAACAGGTAAGGGGAGAGAGGGTCTCCCTGCCTAAGTCCCTTCCCAGCACTAATGCTTGGGAGGACTTCACCATTCCAGATAATAGATGAGTTAACATTAGAAACACAATTCATGATTAGGTTAACCCAGATAGGATTGAGATTAAATTCCTTGAGGGTATGGCGAATGAAGTCCCATGAGATGCGGTCATAGGCTTTCTCAAGATCTATCTTAAGCACCATGCCTCCAATTTTTCCTTTCTTAGTCCTGAGGGTGTGAATGATTTCCTGGGTTATGATGATATTGTCAGTTGTAGTTCTACCCGGGATGAAACTACTCTGGTTCGGGCTAACTAACTCAGAAAGCATGGGTCGAAGGCGATTGACAATAATTTTTGTGATGGTCTTATAAGTAACATTGCATAGGCTTAACGGCCTAAACTGTTTTAGAGTCTCAGGGTTCTCCAGTTTGGGGATTAAAACAATCTGAGTTGCATTAATCTCCTCAGGGATGAGCTGGGTAGAAAAACACTGTTTTACAAAATGACACATGGATGGGCCAACAATATTCCAGTTTTGATGAAAGAAGACAGCTTGCAACCCATCTCTACCGGGTGCTTTGAAGGCTTTAATATTTTTAATGGCATTCCAAATTTCCGTATTGGTGATGGGGTTCTGGAGGGTGTCATTGTTATTCTGAGTGAAGCCAGTATCAGTAATCCCCCTCCAATTATCAAGCATGGTAGTAGCCTCATGTTGAAATAAATCATTAAAATACTGCAAAATATGGTTTCTGATAGTCACAGGATTAGAGAGCCAATTTCCAGCAGCATCCTTGATCATGTTAATTTTCAGTTTCCTACGTTTATTAAGAGTAGAAATATGAAATAATTTGGTATTCCGATCTCCCATAGTAAGCCATTTAACTCGGGATTTTTGAAACCAAATAAGTTCCTCTTGAAAAAGGGTCATGTTGTACTGTTTAACGAGGGTATTTTCAAGAAGGTGTAGATTATGGGAAAATCTGTGAGCTTGAGCTTTTTGAATACCTTCTATACAGGCTAGCAGATTACGTTTTCGCTTATACACATTCCCAAAAACTTATTTATTCTAGTTTTTAACATCATGAGTGAAGTCATTAATGGCCTCTATAAGGTTATTATCCATGTTAGACCAAGATTTTTTAGCAACATCTGGGAAAGAAGGATGACACAGCCAAGCTGCTTCAAATCTGAAAGGCCTAGAAGTAGGATTAGGAGGATGCATACCTTGTGTGAGAACAATGAGTGGGGAATGATCTGAATAAGTGCGGGGAAGTGTCCTCACTGTCCCCTCTGGAAATAAAGCCCTCCACTTGTCGTTGCTCATAGCTCTGTCAAGGCGCTCCATGGTATTGGCCAGACCATGTCGGTTATTAGTCCAGGTGAACCTAGGGCCGACACAACCAAGATCAATGAGGTTGCAGTTGTTGATTCGCTCAGCAAATTTCTGAGGCCGATTGTGGTTGTAGTGAGTAGAAAAGCTTTTCCTCTCATTGTGATTAATGTAGCCATTGAAATCGCCCGCAACCAGCCAGGGTTTCTCCATGCTCCTAGCTGTCACCTCAAGGTTGTTCCAAAGTTCATCTCTTAGGGATGGGTGAGGGCTTGCATAAACGGCAGAGAGGATCCATTCCTCATAATCTTCCTTATGGATGGTGGCCTGGATGAATTGGTTTGTGACATTTGAAGCTCTTATGTTAACATGAGCAGTGTCCCAGAGAAGCTAGATTCCACCTGCTCTGCCCACAGGGTCAACTATGGTTGCTGCAGTAAACCCCATGTTGTTGAAGAAGTTCCCCATTGAACTGAATGGGACTTTTGTTTCCATAAGAATGAGTATCTCTGGTTTATGGTTGCTAATCAGTTCACGCATGTTTCGCTTAAAGGCACTATTGCCTGCCCCACGGCAGTTCCAAACAAGAATGTTAAGAGAATTCATGGTCGGATATTTAGGGAGGGGGTCAGTGTCCAAACCAGGAAGGATGCACCTGATTCGTCTATGGTCTTGATCCCTGGATCTCATGGAGGCCATTTGTACAGAGTGAATTGGAGACTCGGCTCTGCGGCTCCTACTTGGTTCTATTCGCATTCGGATCTGCTCTATCCACCGTACCGTAGCGATGAGGTGAGTTGCTTCTATCCCTTGTTCTAACGATAGAATCAATGGATGATTCTCCATCTAGTGAGTGATTGCTTCCAGCCCTGTGCCCTCCTCCATCTCCATGTTTGAATCCCGGATCAGGAGGTTTCCTATGCTTTGTGGTTGTGGATCTATCACTCTCTAATGGTAAAGATGTAGTAGGAGGTAGAGTTGGTGAGTGTATTAAAGGTGTTTCAGAGGGAGGATCAGCCATCGGGATTTCTGGGGATGTAGAATCAGTTACCACCGTACTGGGGTTGTCAGATAAAGAGTGGCTAGTTTGGTGCCGATTGGATGAGAGAGGTGAAGGAACCATATCTACAGACCGGGGGATAATGGAGGAGTTCTGGGTGGATAGATTGATGGCACCTGGTGGACCAGTCTGAGAGACTTTGGATGGGATCACAGTATGTGAAGTAGAGGATCCATGCTGAGTTTTCTGATGTGAGCTAGAGGCCTCTTTCTCAAGGCCCAACCTAGTTGTTTTCTTTCCCCTACCCATTTCCTCTTCTTGTTGGGTCCTTTTACTTAATTCTGAGAACTTATTATGAGTTGGGCTTGGTCCAGTGGACTGAATTTTCCTAGTGATCACAGGCTTGCGGGTTCGCTTGGTCACCATCATCCAGGGCCCAGATGTGTCATCTCCTTCAACTTCTGATTGTTGCAGGTGACCGTTAGTATTGAGGCTAGCCGTTGGCAGTTGAGCATGGTTGCCCTCAATGGTTGGTTGTAGCCCTTCTGGCAGAGGATTATTCCGATGGACAGTTTGAGGCTTGGGGTGTGCTGCCTGGTATTTGCATAGCTCCTTGCGGTGGTCTACCCGTCCATAGAAGAAGCAAAAGGAGTGAATGGACTCATACTCAATGTTGTAACTCTTCTTCCCCAGGAGGAATCTAGGACATAGGGGCTTTCGGAGATCCACTTCAATACACACCCTTGCAAATCGACCTCTAGTACCCATAGTTGTGGTGAGATCAATTTTCAGGGGCTTACCAATCTGCTTAGCAATCGTGTATAAGACTTTCTCTTGAAAATATTCAATCGGAAGCTCCGGAAACCGCACCCAAACTGCAGTGGTGGTTTCAAAGGCTTCCGATGCCTTAAAATCAGGCTCCCATTTCCTCACAGTGAGGTAATGGTCCATAATAACCCACGGTCCTCCAGAATAAACATGAGCACAATCCTCCAAAGAGGAGAATTTAAACAAGAAGTAATTATTGCCCAGATCTATAACATTAAAGTCCTCCTGTTGGCCCCAGAGGTTCTTAACTCTTGTGCAGAGCATCTTATACCTGATAGTCTTGCCCAATAGCCTAACAATTAGTGTATTTGCCCAGGGTCTACGAATCTGATCCAGAAGTTTCTTCGGTAGGTGAACTTGTGGGATGCCTTGTTGAGCCGGATGCAGGGTTTCTTCATGGACAGGTGCATCTTCTTCATCTTCTACCTCGTCAGCAGAGATAGAGTCCATGGAGTCATCAAAGTAGAAATCTGCATGCCGGGGTGCTGCCAAAGCTTCTTTGAACGATTTACCCTTCTGGCCCTCAGTCGAGGTCTCCGCAGGGCCTGATACTGGTGCCAGCGTAGGAGGGATACCTGGGTTCTCAGCTATATCCATGGTCTCCAAGTGGTTTTTGCTCTTAATCTTCTTCGTGCTTCTGACCAGATGGTCTTCCTCTTCTTGGGTTTTCGTAGGGGAGGTAGAGTGAGAGGGTACTGGTTCACTCATATTCCACCTTTTAGCGGTTAAAAAGCTTTTAGGGATCAACTTGAAAATTTTTAAGTGGATTTTATGAAATTTTAAGTGAAGATTGAAGCATCGAAATTTTCACAAGATTTAGTTAAATTTTGATAAAAACTTATTGGAGCATTCTATATTAAATCAAGTTTTTAATCAATTTTAAATGTTTTGATTAATTTGTAGAAAAGAATTGGGACCTTATTTTGTAAGTTTTTGAATTAAGCTAAATTCCGAGGTGAGTCAACACTTTAAGGTTACTTCATTTAAGGTTGACAAGTTAGCAATAAAGCTAGAGTTTCAGCCAGTAGGGGGTGACCGTTACCCAAAAGCTGCTAAGACTCGTAGGTTACTTCGGTTTCACTTCTTTCGCTGACCCAAGTCTCTCTTTCACTCCACATGGCTGCAATACACACTAAAGTTTCTGTATTGCACTTAGCCATTAGAGAGACTTGGAATACATTCTATGTCCGTTGTTGATGGTGACTGGATAAGATCTAACATAGTAAGACCAGATTGTAAGAAATAGATTAGTTTATTTGGTTATGACTTTTGAGTTTGATGCCTTGAAGGAACCATCTTAACTTGCACAAAGTTTATGGGTTGGAAGAAGCTGAAGATGGTTCAAAATCTCAAATTATTGTCAATCGGTTACTTCCTATCGAAATTAAGCAGTGCATGAACCATAATGCTAGAGCGTGGGTTTGTGGACACTCAATTCAAGTGGGGATCAATTATTGGAAATGGAAGAAAAACATCAAAGAAAATCATATTTTATCTGAAACCATATTTTATCTTTACGATCAAGAGAAATCATGTAGAAACCTTCTCAATGGCATAACGGTATCTAATCCAAGCAGCTAGTGGCGGAGCTAGGAAACTAAATTAGAAGAGATACTTATTGATTATTATTTTTTTTTTTGCTTTTCCCATAACTAACAATAAGAAGATAATAATAATTTTTGAATTAATATTAAGTACAAAAACTTAAATAAATTATTACAAAAGTATTTCATATAAAATTTTACAATTAATTTCCAGTAAAATCGAAAAAAAAGTATTGCGGGTAACTAGTGTATCATGGACAATGTAAAAAAGTCATATTTA
Source organism: Camellia granthamiana (assembly GCA_036172215.1). Taxonomy (NCBI): domain Eukaryota; kingdom Viridiplantae; phylum Streptophyta; class Magnoliopsida; order Ericales; family Theaceae; genus Camellia; species Camellia granthamiana. The sequence goes on along the minus strand of CM069903.1, from coordinate 15,429,745 downwards.
AGTCTTAAAATAAATTATATAATGGTAAGATAAATCAATTTTTTACAAAATTTGAATAAAAATTTCATATAATAGTGATATCACGTCATTATTGACATATGATATCACCAACCAACAATAAAGCAATATATGAAGGGTGAACTCCACATGCAAATATAACTAACACTCTAGTAATTTTTACATATATATAGTGAGATTAATTATATTTACATATTAATAATGATGGATATTACCTTTATATTGAGATTTTTCACAAAATTTTCATACATAAAAATATAATTTGTTGTAGTCACTTCATTTTCAATAAAATAATCACTATTGTTTTTACAAATTTAAAAATGCCCTTGACATTTTATTCTAAAAATCATTTTTGTTTAAAATTTTGCTTATATACATATGTAAAAAAAAAAAATAAAAAATTTAGGGGGCACGTGACCCCCCTAGTCACCATGTGGCTCCGCCACTGCAAGCAGTGATGATGTACAAATCAATCTTTGGAATTTTGACATGACTATGGGTGAGTGAGCAAAAGAAATGATAACTGGGTCGATTAGCTAGTCGACTAGAAACAAACACTAGTCGACTAAGTTTTGGACTAGAAGTGATCTCTAGTTAGCCACAAGTTGGGCCTCAAAACAATTTGTGGTTGGCTAAAAACAAATTCCAGTCAACTTGATGTAATAGTATCCAAGTTGGAGCCACTCGTGAGTTTGCGATTGTAATTTGAAAATATAGTTATTTCATTTTATTATATTTTTTAAAACTAATATGGCTTGTTTTTAAATTTTTAGATTAATTTTACAAAATATATGCTTGATTTGAGAAAGTTTGTGAAACTCGTTGTCAACAAGATTTCTACAAACATTTTGATTAATGAAAAATACCTAAAACAACTTCATACATTGAGGTCATTTTATGAACTATGTGATCAATTTAACAGTTTTGACATTATAGAAAGGAGGTATATATGAATACTGTTTTGATGGTGTTCATTTATTTATTTAAACTTCTATATTTTTTTAAAAACTTGAAATTATTTATTTTATAGGAGGTTTGCAATATTTGTCTGTTGGGCGTTAGTTTTTTGGAAATGGTATGATAGGGTGAAATTCCTATTAATATTATAAATTTTTTTAGAACAAGTCACTGCTAGTTTTGAGGAAGGTATGATTTTGGGTTCGAATGATGAAAGAACCTTCGGGAAGTGGAAGTGGCAAAAGGAGGAAAAAAGATAATTAGAGAAGGTATACATAATGCTAGAAATGAAAGATTGGAAAGACAGGACAACAAACCTTATTAGGAGGGCATCCTCTAGTAATTTTATTAAAATGTTGAGAGAGATTAAAAAGTACAAATCTTTGTAGTAGTATATTGACTCTACCGAAATGTTGTTCGCCATGTATGGTAATAGGGTAAGTTTCAAAATATTTTGTTTATATGTATGTGTATATATATGTAAATTGTGATAAAATAGAGGATATACTCTCTATATTATCACAATTACTGTCATCATAAATGACGAACAACATTTCGGTACATCCAATATACTCCTCCAAAAGATTTGTATTTTTTAGTCTCTCTCAACATTTTAATAAAATTATTAGAGGATCTCCTTCTAATAAGGTTTGTTGTCCTGTCTTTCCAATATTTATTTCTGGCATTACGTATAGCTTCTCTAATTGTTTTTTTTTCCCACATTTTGCCACTTCCACTTCCGAAGGTTCTTTGTCATTCAGATCCAAAATCATAGATTCTTCAAAACTAGCAATGACTTGTTCTACAAAAATTTATGATATTAATAGGAATTTCACCCTATCAAACCTTTTCCAAAAAACCAAGACCCAATAGACAATTATTGCGAACATCCTATAAAATAAATAATTTAAAGTCTTTTAAAAAATATAAAAGTTTAAATAAATAAATGAACACCATCAAAACAATATTCATATATAGCTCTTTTCTGTAATGTCAAAACTGTTAAATTAATTACATAATTCATAAAATGGCCTCAATGTATTAATCAAAATGTTTGTGGAAAGCTTGTTGACAACTAGTTTCACAGACTTTATCAAATCAAACATATATTTTGTAAAGTTAATCTCAAAATTTAAAAACAAACCATACTAGTTTAAAAAAATATAATAAAATGAAATAACTATATTTTCCAATTACAATCGCAAACTCATGAGTGGTTCCAACTTGGATACAACTACGTCAAGTTGACTAGAATTTGTTTCTACCTAACCACGAATTGTTTTGAGGCCCAACTTGTAGTTGACTAGAGATCATTTCTAGTCCAAAACTTAGTTGACTAATGTTTGTTTCTAGTCGACTAACTAATCGACTTAGTTATCATTTCTTTTGCTCACTCACCCATAGTCCTGTCAAAATTCCAAAGATTGATTTGTACATCATCGCTGCTTGGATTAGATACCATTGTGCCATTGAGAAGGTTTCTACGTGATTTCTCTTGATCGTAAAGATAAAATATGGTTTCGGACAAAATATGATTTTCCTTGATGTTTTTCTTCCATTTCAAAGAATTGATCCCCATTTGAATTGAGTGTTCACATGACCCACACTCCAGCATTATGGTTTATGCACTCCTTAACTTTGACATGAGGTAATCGATCAACGATAATTTGGGCTTTCGAACCATCTTCAGCTTCTTCTAACTCAAACTTTTTGCAAGTTAAGATGGTTGAGGCCATCTAAGAAATGAAATGTCGTCAAGGCATCATCAATAAACTCAAAAGTCATAACCTAATAAACTAACCTCTTTTCTACAATTTGGTCTTGTTGTGTCAGATCTTGTCCAGTCACCATCAACAATTGACGTAGAATTTATTCTAAGGCCTTGTTTGGGAAGTTGGTTGTTTTAGCTGGCTTTTTGGCTATTTTAGTCTGGCTAAAATAATTGTGTTTGGAAAGTTGGTTGATTTTTTTTTTTTTTTTGGATAGTTGTGAGAGAAAAAGTGAAATGATTATGGGTTGGATGTGATAATTTTCCTTATTAGTTATTTTAGTCTATTTTGTCTTTTAGTGGGCCATTTTAACCCAACTTAAGTGTCTCTAATGGTTAAGTGCAATACACAAATTTTAGTGTTTGTAGTCATGTGGAGTGAAAGAGAGACTTGTGTAGGGGAAGAAATGAGATGGAAGAAATAACCTAGGAGTTTCAGCAGCTTTTGAGGTTACGGTCACTAGCTAGTGGCTGAAACTCCGACTTTATTGCTAACTTGTCAACCTTAAATGAAGTAACCTAAAGTGTTGACTCACATCAGAGTTTAGGTTTATTCAAAAACTTGCAAAGTAACTCCCCAAATCTTTTCTACAAATTAATCAAAACATTTAGAATTGGTTAAAAACTTGATTTAATAAGGAATGCTCCAATAACTCTTTCATCAAAATTTAACTAAAAACTTGATTTAGTGAGAACTTTGAATGCTTCAATCTTCACTAGAAAACTTTTCATCAAAATTTTACTAAAAACTTGATTTAGTGAGAACTTTGAATGCTTCAATCTTCACTAGAAAACTTTTCATCAAAATTTTACTAAAAACTTGATTTAGTGAAAAATTTGAATGCTTCAATCTTCACTTAAAAATTTTCAAGTGAAGGGATCGTCAAATCAGACGTTTATTTGGACCATATGTTCCAAATAATAGTTGTAGGTGGGACATGCTCTTACCACAAAAAAATTATTAGGTGTTACATAGGCAACAAGTGTTATCTAAAAATTTGAAATCCACTAAGAATTTCATTTTCATTGTAGATTATTTATGAAAATTTCAAATTGATTCAATGATTTTATTCTTTTGATTTCATCACATTTGTCTTTAAAAATAATATACTTATGTGAAGTTAATGGATAATATCATATTTTCTATTGCAATCCATTCTCAACAATTCTATTCCAGAATGGTCATTTACAACAAAAGTGTGTTAGCAAAGAGTGCATGAGGTTATTAGCTCAGGAGGATGACACTCGACAAATCGTACGATTCAAAGTGACTTAATGTTTGTCAAAAAGACATTGAGGCATGACATGTCACACTAAGAAAATGTTAAATGAACACTAAAAGATCTTTCATACTCTGCCCAATCCCGAAGTTAGTTCTATACATATGACCAGCAACGAGAAAAATAATGCAATAGCTAAATGATGATGAGCAATATCAGTCAGCCATAAACTTTGCGTTTGTGGATGGAATCCCCCGAGAAGGGTTAGAATGGCAGTTTTTGCTTCTTGGGAGGTACCAAATAAATGACTATTCGAATTAGGGTTTTGAGCATAAAGATTCCATTGACCTGTAAAAAGTGGCCCTAACCCTTGAGGATGCGAAAGGAGGAATCTGCCTGAGGAGGGGCTCGCGTCTAATTAGCTAGTTGGTGAGGCAACACCAAGGCGATGATCAGGAGTTGGTTTGAGAGGATGATCGGCCACACTGGGACTGAGACACGGCCATCTAGGGTTCCTCGAACTATGTGATATCTCACACCGGGTAAATCCTTAACCCTTTCCCCTCTTACTAAGACTACAGAATGTTCTTATAAATTATGGCCAATATCAGGTATATAAGCAGTGATTTCAAATCCAGAGATTAATCGTACTCTGGCAACTTTACGTAAGGCAGAGTTTGGTTTTTCGGGGGTGATGGTGGAAAAGTTGACAGATAAGTCACCCGAGGTCATGGAAGCTAAATCCAGGTACATCTGATTGCTAAATTTTCATCAGAGCAGAGGAAAGAGATAAACAAAGGAAGGTTTTGAGTCATGATTCACCTATGGATGAAAAATAATGGATCAGAGCAATAAGGATAATGCTTGTTTTGTGACACGTGGCACCAAGGCCATGTTTCTTTTGCTTTATAAGCTATGGGATTTGATTTATGAATCTCTAATGTTCATATTAACATTTCCAGTAATATGTGTGATTGCTGATTCAATTTCATAGGTTAGTCCATAAAAAAAAAAAAAAACTTTTTGATGGGGTTAGAAGTGAAAATTTTATTTTGCTTCTCTTTATAAAAATGCAAAATTATATTTTATGTAATAAATATTTTTACATAATTTAATACCAATACTTGTATATACATAAATAAAATTTATTCTTTTCCGAAGTACCTAAAAAAAAAAAAAAATTATATTATAATTTCAATTTGATACCATTACACTAGTAATTTTATATCTCAAGTTTATCATACTCATAATTTTGACCCAACCTAAATCAACAGTAGGGATAATTCTCTATAGCCATGTTTGATAACTCTCTTGAGAGTGGGATTGAATTAGTAATAGTGGATTTTACTTAAAATCTTGTCTGGTTTGAATGAAGGGTATGTGACTAACAATTTCATGGGATTGTTAATTTCCCTTTTAGGGAGTTGGAATTCACAATCCAATTTTCAAAATAGATACATGTATATAACAAGGGAAGGATTTCTCAGCTTAATCACTACCTCTCCCTCAGCCTCTCCTTAGCCAAGCAGCCACCATTGCACGGAACTCGGAGCCTCCTCTCTCTCAGTCACCGCTGCAGCCCCTTCCTCTCAGTCACCGCTTGATCTAGGGCTTTGATTTCAACATCAAAGTGATGATGAATCCATTGATTTTGACCACTAATTCTGAGCTCTTGAAGCAAGCACCATTAAACTCTTTCTCTTTTTATGTATTCATTCTACGTTGATCAGTCGTAGCCATCGAGAAAATGTAGGTGTCATGTGAGGTGCCTAAGAAGATTAAGTGTGGTAATCTTTGTCAGTAAGCCAATTACAATTTTTTTTTTGGCATAGCTAATTACAATTTTAGTGTGATTTGAGCTTTTATGACTTAGGTTTTGTATATTTCTTCTTATTTTTTTGTTGATTGTTGTTTTTGGGATTTTGCTAAGTTGTTGTGGCACAAACAATGACTATGTCAACCTTTCCTATAGAGAGTTTGATTAATAGTGCTTGAATGCCCGTAGTGCTGGTAATGTAAATGTTGTAATTGGTCAAAGTTTTCTTATAGTTTATTCTAAAATTTTCCCCTCCAAACTCTACATTTGACCAGACTCATAAATTAAATTGTGAATGTTACATGCTTTGGATATTTGGTTTTTCTTACTTACTATGGGAATGCCCATTTTTCTATCTATACTATGAGCATTTATCCCCTGTTATATCTAGCTTTCATCTACTGTACTACAAGTTTTCTTTTTTTTTTTTAGTTTATGGCGATAAGGTTAACAAAAATAGAGGTATGTATCAAATTGGTGAATCAAACAGTGGGAGTTGGATTATAGTTTTAACAATAAACAGTGGACAATTTTAACTTATATTTTCTATTCTTTGGAGGGACATAGGCACGGATTTATTAAGATCATTTGAAACTTTCATTTGCCTTTGAGATTAAAATTTAAACTTCCATTCTCTCTCTGATGCTTTTAATTTTGTTTTTGGAGTCGTAGCCATCCAAAGTCCATCGACGTTGAGAGCTGGGAGTTTTCTCTATTCCAATTGCCCCCTTCCAGTAAGTCTTTCCTTTATTCCTGTTCTTACTACTGTTAAATCAAGTTCCATTAGGGTACTCTCTCTCTCTCTCTCTCATGCTTTTGTGTTTTTGTGGGTATGCTCTCTTTCATGTCCTTGGTTTTGTCAATTGGTTTGGTAAGCAGTTTCATCAGTACTTTTTTATTAACCAATGCTTTCATCAATTGATGTGATGAAATGGTTATGTAATCTATCTTTTTTTGTTTCAAAATAAAAGGTATGATTTTTTTTTCCCTTTTTAAAATGAGCGGTTTCTTTGCTACATGTCTGTGGTGTGTCAATCTCTTAAGCAATCTCGGTGTTCATATTAATTCAAATCATGGATGATATCAATATCAATAATGCGACCCAGTTTTTACTTATTATATTTAATTTCTTCATAATACAGTGCTTTTGTATCATGTTTTATAGCTGGATGATACTAGGAAACGGTAATATTAGATCCATATACCCATTTTCTATTTAATTTGCATTTTCTTAATAAAACTTTCTTTTACCTATCAACGTCTTTCTATATATATACAGGTTTAGTTTCTTTGAGAACGAAATGTTGGTGTTGTGATCCACTGATGAGTGGCACCTAAATGTCCTATGTGTTCATGGGGTAAGTCTACTTATCAAACTTATTTGCTTATCAAATTTTTTTTAATTCTCTTAATACATTTTATTTCCTTTTCATTTGAAATGGAAAAGAAAAAGGCTAAGGCGTCTTAATAGAGAAAATGAAAGCTATGCAAGAAAGGAAACACAAAATGTACACAAGTGGTATGGTTCTTGAACCGTTACTTTTTGAGTTTGTATTTGGAATATTTAACAAGTAAAGCAATCACTATGGAATATGTATATTTTGGAGCATGCATAATCTATTTTAGTGTAAATTTTCTGCAAATGAGCATGGTGCTTTTCTACAAAATGACTGTAAAAATTTTATCTATAATTTTTTTTCTAGTAAACTGAAAGTGTATTTTTGTAGTTGCTATGGTCCATTTCTAAATCTCTTTAATTTTTTTTCATGACCTTTGAATCTCATTTGTATTTGGCAGCAATAGCATTGTTAGGTGTGCTTTGTTTGGTGTTTATAACTCACCGTGCACATATCTGTGCTTATACTCTACAAAAATTGAAGACTCTTATAAAATAGTTCTAATTGTTCGGGACTTAGTTTTTAAAATTCATGATTGTTTGACATAAATTGGAAAAATTCATTTTTTCAAACTTGTATTGCTTCCAATATGAGGAAAACCATTATATTCATTGTTGACTTAATTTTAGTTGCTAAAGTTTTGGACACATTGTTTGTAGTTTGGATAGAGAAAAATAAGAAGCATCAAGGGAGAAGTGGAGATGAAGATGTGAACGTGGTGGATGGATACATGTATTTTGCATATTTAGTGTCTGCTTGCTTAGATGAAAATTGTTGCTACTCATTTCATTTTAATTTGAATTTCTTGAGCACATTAAGTTTTCAATTTTGGATTTGATTGTTTTAACCATGAGCACCTTATTACAAACGGGATAGGCTACTGCTGCTTCTTTTTTTTTTTCTTTCTTTTTTTCTCCAAACCAGTGATTTTCTATTGCTTTTGGTTAGCACTCTCTCTCTCTCTCTCTCTCTCTCTCTCTCTCTCTCTCTCTCTCTCTCTCTTACACACACACAGTCTAATTGGGGTATTGTCACTACACGCACAATCAGATTCTGATTATTAATCAATACATATGTTCAGTTTTAATGGGCTTCTTGTATCGATATTGATGGCCTGAAGAGTGGTGGTTTTATTCATTAAGGTTTAGTTTCTATTTCTTTTCCTTTTCATTTTTTTCTTTCTTTGTAATGGGTTTTATTAACTAAGCTTTAGCAAGAGAAGTGTAATATGGGAAAGTATGAGACTAAAGCTTAGGAAAGTTAAATGAGTGTTGACTTGGATCAATTAGAATTTGTTCCTCATTGAAAATGACTTTTGTTTTTGAATGGGATCCAAATCTGTAGTTGCAGATACTCATCCACCACTTAATCTGTAAACCCCTGTTAGATTGCGAGCTTTGTATATGCTATTAAATTGTAAATAATCTCTCTCCCGCCTTTTCTATTAGATTGTTATAAAAAAAATGATTGCTTTTGTATTCTTAGTATTTTGCTGAAACCTTGGCATGATTAAGTATTTTTGTTGTAAAAATTGCAGTCTTCTTACGTTCTTTACTCCTATTTCAGAAAAAATAAAATAAAAAAGACTTCTTCGGCCCTAAATATAAGATGTGGTTTATTTAAAGAAATGCTTTGGTCCTAAAGTTGTGGACATTGTTTTTTTTAGCTATTTTGAATTGTGAATTTGGAACAAAAAGAGAAAAAAGAAAAATCCCTTTCTGGTTATGAATTTGGACAAGCTTTAAAATTTGGGATATAGGTATGATGCTCTGGAGCCTGATAGTGGTTTTCTTTGCAAATAGTGATCAATATTTTGGGACATACTTATTGCTAGGTCTAATGAGAAAGAATTGTGGTAATTGCATTTTACATTAAAATTGGTCTGAGACTTTTGTTTTGTCAACATTATATTTCTTGATGGTTTCTTGGACTATGTTTTATTGGATTGAAATGTTCTTTTATGTAACATTCATGATAAAGGTACACTGTCCATAAGGCATTGGTTTAAGTTGAACTAGAATATGTTGGGGAATGCCTTTAGTCACAAATAAATTATCTATTGAATGGCTCTCAAAGCCTTTTACTTTGACCATTTTGTAGGAACAATTTCCATTTCTTTGTTAAGATTTTACATTTAACGTTCTGATAAATATGGGAGTGAATTTCTCCCTTTAATAATTAGTTTCCTCTAAATTTCAGTTCAAAATACTAAGTGATTCGTGATTAGATCAAGATTAAAATATTTCAATTCCCTATCATTCAAAACACACAATCTAAATCATCAAGCACTTACGAAAGTGATTTAGATTGTTGGTTTCCAAATAAATAATAAATCGACACAAACGATTTTTACGTGGAAAAACCACAATTGAAGAAGTTTCAATTGTAATAAAAACCCACGGGCGAAACACCACTAATCAATCCACTACTGAAGAAAGAAAGATTATAAAGATAACACACAAATTACCCAACTCAGTCAATTTGTCTTCAAACCTTCTGTAACTCTTTCACCAAGCCTTCGTCTCGGAACTGATTAATCTAAAGTTGAATCCACAACTTCACTTGTCGAATCAACGACTAAGTACAGAATCAAACTCCTTTGAAACTCCACGTTTGAATCTTCGGAATCCATCGAAGAAGAACACTCTTGAATATGAAGTAACAAACTCCTTGATGTATGTATCTTAGATCATAAGTTTAGAACTCACTCAAATCATCAAGGAAAACACAGCAAGACTTTCAGAAGAAAACCTCAAACAAAACCCTAAGACTCTTAAACAAGATCTAGGAAAAAGTAAACCCTAAAATCAGCCTAAACAGATATATATAGAAAATAGAGTTCGCGATCTCTGCTCGAGCGCAGGATAGCCCGCTCGAGCGGCTTCAGTAAAATATGTGTGTGACCAAACAGGTTTCCGCTCGAGCGCTAGACCACACGCTTGAGCACGAAATCATACTTCTCAGTATTGTTACAGACACGACCAACTACTGAGACATCACAAATTACGCTCGAGCGCCAATGGTCCCGCTCGAGCGGGAAAGACAAAAACCAAGGAAAAATTACAACTTTTTCAAAACAAAGTTTGTACGAGGATTTGACAATAAAGGACCTAACAATCTCCTCCTTTGTCAATTCCCAGCCAAAACTCTTCTAAACAATTTTCCTTAAAACACACGCACTAGACAACCTGACAACCTATCAAATAAGTAATCAAAACAACTTTGTAAACAACAAACAACTCTGCCATTCGAACAATCCATCAAACATCCACCTGTGAGACAGCAAACAACACACCAGAAAACCAAAAACTATGGAACTTCATAAGAAGATATCAAAACATATATATAAAGAAAACCACTATACTATATCCAAAATGAAAAAACAAAATGAATGTACCATACATCATATATCAATGTACTATGCCAAAAATACAGTATCCATCATATCCATCATAGAGCAATGTACCAAAAGCAACCAAAAGTATCCAAATAGCAAAAACCAAAGTACCAAATATCAAAAACCAAAGTATCCAAAACTGTACCACCAAATATAACTGTATCTTGAAACCCAAAAATTCTTCCCCTTTTTGGCCGGGAGACAAGGAAGAAAACAGTCGAACAAACAAAGGGATCAAGCATTAGGTGGAGGAGGAGGTTGCTGAATCTAAAGCAAAGAAATAATGTGAGCCAGCTGAGTAGTAGTCTGGACGGCCGACTGCTCCAACTGTCTAAGGCGGCCATCGAAGGCATCAAACCTAGCATCCAGAAAATCCAACCGCTGGGTCACAACCTCCTCGAAATGTCGAAGCTGGTCATGAAAAGTCCGGGGTGGAACAGCATCCTCCTCACCACCAGTTGTGGTAGCATCAATCTTTGCCTCCTCGGCAAGTCCAGCGGCTGTACCTGTGGAAGTACCAACCCTAGAAGACTCCCCCTTGACGTGTGCACGACTCTAAGAAACAGTCTTTTTAGTGAATGGCCTAGAGGGAAAGGTAAACTCATCATCCTCTAAAACTGGAACTTCAAGCTGGGACAAGAGACGGTTGATCAAACAACCATAAGGGAGACCTAATTGCTTGTTCCCAAAGACAGCAATCATCTTTCGAATAATGAGGGTGGCAAGATCGATGGACATATGACGAGCAATACAGAAAAGAACGAATCCCTGTTCTTGATTGATTTCAGAAGAGTGTGTGGTGACAATAATATTAGCACACACAATAAGATTAAGCAGTCGAAACTCCGGAAGGAGTTCAAACTGTTTAATTAAAGTGCCCTTAATCCAATTTCGAGGAGCACCACATTACACTTCGGCCACAACATTAAAATCACAAGTAGGACGAACCGGAAAAGGATAATGTTCCGGAAACACTTGGTCAATACTAAGAAGCCCTCTAATAAGCTCGGGAGTGACAGAGATGGACTTAGACCGAACCCAAGTGGTGAAGGAAGGACCAATGTCATCGATATTCTCAATGTTGCAGAAAAACTCTCGAACCCAGTCAAGATTTTGGCGACCGGAGAAAGACAAAACTGAAAAATCTAGAAATCCCCTAGATGTTGATTTGTGATTATGTATTAATTTTAAGCAGTATATAACAATCCCAATCAAACAATCAAGACAAATCGACACAACGATTTTACGTGGAAAAACCACAATTGGACACCTCCAATTGTGATAAAAAAACCACGGGTAAAAGCCACAAAACAATCCACTAAAAAGACATAAAGGAATTACACAGGTATACTCTCAATTATCTAGCGAATCCACACCCGAATTGAACCAACCCCTATGTGCCTCTTCCAACCCCGTCTTCACCTCGGAATTGTCTTGACGATGAGTCACTCCAGAATCCACCAAAGCTTCAGGCTCGAATTCTTCAGAATCCACCGAAGAACAACTTTCTCTTTTGTATAGAATGAACAAACAAACCTTTGATGTATTCTTCTTAACCCATGAGTTGAATACTTAATTAAACATCAAAGAAAACTAGCAAAATATCCCCATATATAAACCTTAATATCCAAAAAGAAGATCTGGAGAAGTAATCCTAGATTTGGAGCAACTTGCGAATTTATAGAATCTGAAATCGCGAGGTCCGCTCGAGCATGGGAATTGACGCTTGAGCGGGGACTCTATATGACGTGTTCCAAATAGGATGTACGCTCAAGCGGGGAAATGGACGCTCGAGTGTGAAAACACGAATCACAATATATTTGCAGACTCACCAAACTTCTGGAACTCAGCATTCTCTGCTCGAGCGGGGGAATGTCCGCTCGAGCGGACAAGCAACTTTGAATGCACTTTTGCATTTTTCTTTGGGGGCGCTGCCCCTGGACCTCGCCGTGGCGCTGCTCTAGACCCGCCAAGGGGCACTGCCCCCTGGACCCTTGCGAGTTGACCGGGCAGCTCGATCCCCGTCATAATCAGCGAAGTGGCAATCTTGAAAGAATTAACATCACAAACTTCTCTGCAAGGCACAATTCGGGTTGGATTCGCATCTAACAAGTCATAGTCTCACTGAAATAAAAAGTGCGAAAACAAGTACAACTGAAAGGAGTTTTGTCAAACGGGGTTGCCAAGAATAAAAACCTAACAAAAACCAAGTCTCCACCTAAAGGATCAACCAAGGGACGAATGAGAATAGACTCGAAGGTATTGGGCTGGACATTACGTTCGAGGTGAACAGTCCTAGGCACAAAAGACTTACGAAATAACTTGGCTTGTTTGGCAGAGGGAAATCTATCAGGATTAAGCGAAGGACGCGACACTGTAGACTTGTGTCTTTTGGGAGCAGACATGGTGACACCAAAACACAACTAAAACCCAAAACAAAACAATCCCAAAAACCAAAGCAATAGAACACAACAAACATTAGTAACACTGTTAGAAAGATATCAAAAACCTAGCATAATAACAATGACAAACTCAAGGCATAATATCAATGATAATCTCAAAGCATAATAACAATGACATTATGATGAAAATAAGGCACTAATGAGGATCCAAAACCTTGCAAATTAGAACCAAAACCCACCAAATCAACAAATAATGGAGAGAGGAGAGACCACAATAAAAGGTGTGAGAACAACAACTGAGAACCCTAGAACTATTAACACAGCAAGCTATATAAAAATGCAGTAAATCAAAGAGATATCCACCAACCAAACTCACCATGAACATGAAACTAAGAGACGGTGAAAGTGTGTGAGGCAAGGGAGAAAAAACTAAACAAAAAAATCTAAAAAATGACCTCCACAATCGCTGAAATGACAGAGAAAATCAAAGAGAAATAGAGGGAAAAACTTACCAAAGGTGAATCGGAGATGAAAGAGGAAGGAGGATGGCAAAGATAAGCCCACTGAGGTCGCAGTCCAAGCCCTAGGGAAGAGAGACTGAAAAATGGGAGAAAAACGAACTGAAGAGTCGATGGAGGGAGTTTTAAACAAAATTAGTCCGCTTTAGTGTGGGGTTTAACGCTCGAGTGTGAGACAAAGCACACAGAGACCCGGTCGAGTGCTAAAAAAGGACGCTCGAGCTCAAAAACAACCCTCACAGAACTATAAAGCATGGGCAAAAATGCTGCAAGACTCAAAACCACGCTCGAGCGGGGACAAATTTTTTTTTTTTTAAAAAACAAAAACAAAAACAAAAACCAACTAAGATGTCCTGTAACCAGCGGGGAGTTCAATGGGAAGACTGTACCACTAGGATAAAATAGTCCATCAATCATGAATCCTGAAAACTTGTAAAAAAAAATTGAAACACCAGGTCATGAACAAAACAGATAGAATTTAATCAATGACATAAGCAACATAAGAATGCATAACTCAAAAACACATATGAGAGCTCACAAATAGAATGTGTGTGTGTGCAATCCTTGAGAGCCACAAAGCTAGAGTTAATCCTCGTAGTGATCGGATGGCTGGACCTCCGACAAGAGTAACTGAACATCATAGAGAAAAGTCAAACCATTAGGAATCATGAGATATTTGTTGAGTAAACGCGGAGGCTTCCCCTCAATCAATGATTCCCCTTTTTTTCATGTTTTGAACTTTTCTTTCTTGTGGGCACTCACTGGTGGCATGCACGCTCAAGAGTATGAAGACCAAACTAGAGAAGAATGAAATAAAAAAGGATGGCTTGGTTGGTGCCTCTGAGGTAGCCTTTTCCTAATGCCCGGATTTCAATGAACTGAGGGAGAAACCATGGAAGTGAAAAAAAAAGATGGTAGATGGTTAAGAGACTCAACATCACCCATGATATATTAGTATAGGTCAATTCCTCTGAAAAAGTACAAGAAACACTGTTAGTGGTCCATAGAGAACTTTGATCACTTGTGCGGAAACCCCTGCAACTGTTTATCTCAAGAATGTGTACAGAATGAGATCATGAAGTAAATGAGTATGGGCATTCAGAATGAGCTATGAACAAAAAAGAATGAGATCTTGTAAGAAACATGAGCAGTGTTCATAAAATTTTTTGATGCAAAGATATTAGGAATCAATGACAATGAGATTATAACATCCAAGTATATAATAAGCCAACCACTCACACCCACTTTAAAAAATAGGAAACTCCCTAGTTACTGAGCACTACACCCAAGGTCTTTCTAAGAAACTCAAATCGAAGAAGATCAAGGGGTTTTGTAAAAATATCAGCTTTTTGATGCTCAGTGGGTACATGTTCTAGAACAACAAGGCCTTCTTCCACTAACTCTCGAATAAAATGATGACGGATGTCAATGTGTTTGGTGCGAGAGTGTTGGACAAGATTTTTTGAAATGTTTATGGCACTTGTGTTATCACAGAAAAGAGTGAGAGTGTTCTGTTCTATCCCATAATTATGAAGCATTTGCTTCATCCACAGTATTTGTGCACAACAACTCCCTGCAGCAATGTACTTAGCCTCAGCAGTCAAAAGTGAGATGGCATTTTGCTTTTTACTATGCCAAGAAACCAAATTATTCCCAAGGTAAAAACACCCCCCGGATGTACTCTTCCTATCATCAGCACACCCTGCCCAGTCAGCATCAGAAAAACCAGTAATTTCAGCTGTAGTATCAGTAGAAAACCAAACCCCATACCCCAATGTCTCATTAACATATTTGATGATGCGTTTGATCGCAAGAAGATGAGACTCTTTAGGACTGGCTTGGTAACGGGCACAGACACCTACACTGAAGGCAATATCAGGACAACTGGCTGTGAGGTAAAGAAGACTCCCTATCATACTCCTATAAAGGGTAGGATCTACATCAATACCAGAGGAATCTTTGTAAAGGTGAAGACTAGTGCTCATAGGATTACGTGCATGTTTGGCAGACTCAAGACCAAACTTTGACACAAGATTTTTGGCATACTTAGACTGAGAAACAAACATCCCTGAAGGAGACTGTTTAATTTGAAGACCCAAAAAGTAAGACAACTCTCCCATCCTGCTTATCTCAAACTCATTTGTCATGCAATTCGAAAAATATTTCACAAGATAATCAGTAGTGGATCCAAACACAATATCATCAACATAAACTTGAGCAACAAGAATATGAGACTTAGTATGTTTCACAAATAAGGTCTTATCCATACTACCCCTTTGAAAGTCATTATCAAGAAGAAATGTAGTAAGTCTATCATACCAAGCCCGAGGGGCTTGTTTCAATCCATACAAAGCCTTGTCTAACTTGTAGACATGATTTGGACATTTAGGGTCCTCAAACCCTTTTGGTTGCTCAACATATGCCTCTTCTTTCAAGTACCCATTCAGAAAGGCACTTTTCACATCCATTTGAAACAATTTAAAACCAAGAAAACATGTAACACCAAGTAAAATACGAATAGATTCGAGACGTGCAACTGGGATAAACGTCTCATCATAGTTAACACCTTCTACTTGTGTGTAGCCTTGAGCAACCAACCTGGCTTTATTCCTAACTACAATACCATTCTCATCAGATTTATTTTTAAAGATCCACTTGGTACCTATCACATTCATGTCTCTAGGTTTGGGAACTAGAGTCCAAACATTGTTATGTTTAAATTGACCTAATTCTTCATGCATAGCATTGACCCAACTATCATCTAGCAAGGCCTCTTTAAAATTCTTAGGTTCAATAAAAGAAACATAACACATATGTGATACCTCATCCCGAATCTGTCTTCGGATTTTCATTCGATCCGATACACTTCCAATCACCTGTTGAGCTGGATGATTCAGTTTCACCCTTGCTGATAGTTTGAACTCAGGACTTGTAGTGACAGAAGCATCAGGAGTGATGTCTCTTTGTGCACTCTTTGGACTTGAACTTACCTGTGAGGATGGTGCTGTCACAACTTCTTGTGCTTGGACCTCAGCTTCTCTTTGACTTTGTGGTTCAGTATCCAAAATTAGAGACTCACCATTGTCTTCAGATGTTTTATCATCCTCTTTTTGCTCTTCACTCTTCTTGACCTCATCCAATCTAGCAACTAAGGTAGGAAAGTTGCTTGATGGTGGTGAAGGTGAATCTCCTCTTTCATGAAATTGGCTCAGAATTTCCCATGCATCTTTAGCCTTTGTACAGTGAGCAATCCGTTGCTGTTCTTCTTCAGAAATTGCTCCACAAATAGTAATCAAAGTTTTCTGATTGCTCGGATTGTCAGCACTTTCTGTATCTTCTTCAATGGCTTGCCAGCCTTCTGGGTCAAAAGCTCTCAGAAATGCCCTCATTCTGATCTTCCAATACAAGTAGTTACTCCCATCAAAGGTGGGAGCATGATGCAGGTTCTGACCACAAGCTAATTCTGCTGGCTTTGGAAGAGATTGAGTGAAAGTGGACCAAAATTCCATGAAAGCACTATCCCCGTCTTCATCGGATTTAGGTTCTTTGGGTTCTTGCTCCGACCCGCTTTCATCATCCCAAGTCACAGTATAGACTTTCTTTCGATTCTTTTTCGAAGGACATTCAAGGGTAATATGGCCAAACCCTTGACATTCATAGCACTTGACCCCTTGCCCCTTTACAATCTTTTTTTCAGTTTTTTGAGCAAGTTTTGGTGGAAAAGTTTTAGGTTTTTCATTACTCTTGTCTTTTGAAATAGGGTCTCTGAAATTAGGCTTCTTTTTCTTCAAATTTTTTTTTAAACTGTTTAGTAAACATAGCCGTCATCTCAGACTCTAAATCAAACTCAGTCTCCGGAGTTTTTGCAGTCTCATGAGCACTAGTGAAAGCCACACTGTCTTTTTGTTTTTTCTTAGAAATCTGGTGGGCTTCATAAGTTTGCAAATTTCTAACCAACTGATCAAGCTTGAGGGTATCAACATTCTGAGCCTCCTCAATGGCTGTCACTTTTGATTGGAACCTCTCCGGTAAAGACCTCAAAATTTTTTCAACAACTTTAGCTTCAGGGATTTTCTCATCGAGTATGAAACAGGAATTCACAATGTCACTAAGTTTTGCATAGAAATCATCAAACGTCTCATCATCACGCATAAAAAGGGTTTTAAAGGCAGAGGTGAGACGTTGAAGTTTTGACCTTTTGACAGAAGTAGTACCTTCGTGAATTGTTTCAAGAATGTCCCAAGCCTCTTTTGCTACCTCACACATGCAGATACGACGAAACTCTTCAGGTGTGACGGAGCAAAAAAGGGAATTGAGAGCCTTGCTGTTCCAACTCGAGTTTTGATAATCGGTTGTGTCCCATTTATCAAGGGGTTTGGGAATCTCAACACCATCAATGGTGACAGTAGCTTCACTCCACCCATAGATCACGCAGTGCCAAACTTTCTCATTGATGGATTTTAAAAACGCTCTCATACGAGCTTTCCAATAAGAATAGTTTGTACCATCGAGTAAAGGAGGTCTATGGGTCGAGTAACCTTCACAAATAGAATCCATATCACTAGTCACACAAAATCACACTCCTATAGTTTTGATAAAAACAAAGAGTGACCTGCTCTGATACCAATTTAAAATCCTAAGTAATTCGTGATTAGATCAAGATTAAAATATTTCAATTCCCTATCATTCAAAACACACAATCTAAATCATCAAGCACTTACGAAAGTGATTTAGATTGTTGTTTTCCAAATAAATAATAAATCGACACAAACGATTTTTACGTGGAAAAACCACAATTGAAGAACCTTCAATTGTAATAAAAAACCACGGGCGAAATGCCACTAATCAATCCACTACTGAAGAAAGAAAGATTACAAAGATAACACACAAATTACCCAACTCAGTCAATTTGTCTTCAAAGCTTTTGTAACTCTTTCACCAAGCCTTCGTCTCGGAACTGATTAATCTGAAGTTGAATCCACAACTTCACTTGTTGAATCAACGACTACGTACAGAATCAAACTCCTTTCAAACTCCACGTTTGAATCTTTGGAATCCACTGAAGAAGAACACTCTTGAATATGAAGTAACAAACTCCTTGATGTATGTATCTTAGATCATAAGTTTAGAACTCACTCAAATTATCAAGGAAAACATAGCAAGACTTTCAGAAGAAAACCTCAAACAAAACCCTAAGACTCTTAAACAAGATCTAGGAAAAAGTAAACCCTAAAATCAGCCTAAATAGATATATATAGAAAACATAATTCGTGATCTCCGCTCGAGCGCATGATAGCCCGCTCGAGCGGCTTCAGTAAAATATGTGTGCGACCAAACAGGTTTCCGCTTGAGCGCTAAACCACACGCTCGAGCACGAAATCACACTTCTCAGTATTGTTACAGACACGACCAACTACTGAGACATCACAAATTACGCTCGAGCGCCAATGGTCCCGCTTGAGCGGGAAAGACAAAAACCAAGGAAAAATTACAATTTTTTCAAAACAAAATTTGTACGAGGATTTGACAATAAAAGGACCTAACAGTTACCTTCTTCCATTTTTATGTTGTGCCGTGTCTTTTGTTGTAGGTCATCAATCTATGGGTTTTCGATATAATCAAAGGTATAAACTTTGATACAAAATTTTCGTTATTACCTCTGTTTCATTGCCCATAAAATTTTAGAAAAGTTAATTTTTTGTCTATTACTTATTGGGTCTTTGGTGATTATTGGGTATTTGTTACATTTTTTTCTTCGTCTTTTCTTTCCTTCATTTCTTTCCCTTTCCGTTTCTCCCCCCTCTTAATTTTTCTTTTTTAAGTGGTGGTATTGTGGAAGTCTTTGCAACTTTCCTCTGAGTGGCTCTTAAAGCAGTATAATGAAATAGAATAGGTTGTTATGATCTATGATAAGCCTATTATAATAGTTTATTAGAATGACTTTTGCATGATATTTTGGCTTCTGTATTTTGCTATTTATGGATTTGTGTTGTACACAACTAGCATGCTTTCCCCCCATAAAAAAAGTGTTGGCTTGGCTATTTCATATTTAAGTGTTGAACATTTAAACTAACAGGAAAATGCGCATAATGAAAAAAGAAAAAAGACACCTATCTTATTAACAAAAAAATTGCCTTTCTTAAGACGATGACATTGTGCTAAGTTTTGGAATCTCATTGTCAAAACCAAATTTTGTGTTTAATTGTGACTTTATTTGGGTTTTTGGTTTATATATATGTTGCATTTGCTTTTTTCTTCCCTGTTTCTATCTCATTTATTTTAATCCTCATTGGAATCTGTGAACATGATCATAGTGTAGTGCCTTTATTGTGCCATTATTGTTTCTAGCTTGGAGTTCATTTTTTTTGAAAATATGGTTTAGCTGGTAGGAGAAAATATGTGTGCTCAATTTTTGTTGAGTGCTTTAGAGGAGGTAGTAAAACTAGAGAAGGAAAGCATGTTAAGATTAGGGGAACTGGACTATGTGCATGGTGGTGGTATAACAAAAACTAATATATATTTTAGCAGAAGAGTTTATTGGCTATGTGACGACCAAACATTAGTTTTTATTTTAAAATAACTTTAATTTGTCTTATTATTTTTAATATTTTATTTTAGGTATTGATATTTTCAACTGCTGATGGCTATCGGATGACTTTCAAATCCTTTTAATTCGGCTATTTTGTAAGGAAATAATTTCTATTCCAAAGTTGTGTTTAGTTGATGTAATTGATGATTTTTACATTAAAATTTCTCGAATCACGAGTGGCATGAATTATTATTATTTTTTTTGTACATAATTAAATTTCACCATTTAAGTGGTTTTATATGGGAGTGTTTTTTGTGGTTCAAAAAAAAAAAAAAAAAATGGAGTGCCTTTAGGCACAGATGATTTGCTAGTATATAAATAATTTGAGATATAAAAACGTGTTGTGTATATATATGTGTGTGTGGTTTTTTTTTTTTTGATCAGCAAAAAAGAAGAAGCTTTATTGATGGAAAAAACATATAGAGTATGATAACGTACATCAATAAAGAGGAGGGTGTAAAAAGCATTACAGTGAAACATTTAGATCCCAACTAGGTTGGCACCTAGATGCACACCAAATCATCTGCTAGCACAAACTCCAAGCTCCAAGTTGGTGAGTAACCAACATGCAGAGCAAAAACAAAAACAAAACATACGAAAGCAACCAAAAAACTACAATCTCAGCAGCCCAGCCTAACAGCAGAACCAACATAACACACCCCTTGAAGACCATTCATCCATAAACCCCTATGCTGGAGCATTAGTTCAGCATATAATAGTCCACAGCTAAACAGATCATTCCACTAAAGGACAGAGCAACAAAGCACAGAAACAGATTCACAAATCTGGCATTAGTAGCAGAACAAATCAGCAACAAAACATGCACTTATGATTGTGTCCACTATTTCAAATCCTCTGGCTGAGTTCAGGTTTGCGTCCACTAAGTAAAAGCTACCAACAGCCTAAGCATAATTGGGACCAGCATAACAGATAGCATAGCACCAATGCATCAGCAACAACAAGGCTCTGCCAAGCAACACCCCTCCATTCCTTTGTATAACAGACAGCATATCACCAATGCAACAACAGCAACAAAACAAAGTATATCAAAACTAAGTATATCAAAACAACACCAAAGGCATCACAATAGCACAACACTAAAATGAAGATCCCAATTTGATATGTTCCTCTCAAATGCCATAGCACATATTGTTGTTTGTATGCAACTCTGTAGCAGCAATAGTAGCAATACTACCTCTACAGCAGTAGCAAACCATTCTCAACCACCAATAGCTTCTGATGATGGACACCAAAACTAGGCTATAGCATTCATCCTCCATTACTGATACAATACTTCACCTAGTATACGCCTTCTTTCCCTGCACCAAATAGCAACATAAAGGATAATAAACAGAACACCTGCTGGATTGGGCACTTAACCAATTTGCCAATTCCCCAAGCACTTCCTGATCTGTCTTAGATTGAAAAAAAGGTCTTGGACTGAAAATTTGAAATCCTTCAATACTGGTTTCATCCACAAAGCAATCCTAATCTTAATCAACTCGCATAACTCACTCAGATTTGGAGTAGCAGCTCCGAACGCACATTCATTTCGATGCTTCCAGACAGACCAAAGTACAACTAATGGAACAGCACTCCAGATCTTTCTCTCCATCTTCTTCATCATCCCTCCAGCCCACCAAAACAATAGATGATCCACCGAACTTGGTATAGCACCCTGAACATCCCACCAATTCATCATATTAGCCCAAATCTGCCAAACAAAAGGGCAGTAAATTAGCACATGATCCACAGATTCACTAACTCTGTTACAGAACACACATACAGTGGAGATATTCCCATTGAGTACCCATACTTTATGGAGGAACTCTTTTGTCTTGACTTTCTTTTTCCAAGCTAACCACCCAAATACTTGTACCTTGGGAGGAATGTAATTTAGCCAAACCAATTTGCTGATTCTCAGAGATGGTCCAAGGCTATTCACAACAGATTTATTCATTGATGATACAGAAAACTCACCAGAGGGAGATGCTGACCAAACAATCTTATCGATGTGCCCTAAGCTCACTTCAGGGCCTAACATAAGATGATTTAACAGCCTTGCAAGATCCACCTCCTCCCAATCATATAACCTTTTTCTGAATGCAAGATTCTATTCTCCAGACAAAGCTTTTCTATCATAGATTGTTCTTAATGATACACTCTTTTCTATGGACAGCCTATAAAGACTTGGGAACAGATCCTTGAAACTTGCTGCCTAATACGAAATATCAGTCCAGAAATTGATCCTTCTACCATCCCCAACCTTTAAATGACAATTCATCATATAGAACTCTTTTAAGGAAATGCTATGCTCAACAATAGATAGGATTCCTTTCCATACAACAGAGTGTCTACCAGAAAATGTAAAAGATGGGAACCAGCTTCTAACCTCTAACTTGTATTTGCTACAGATCACTCTCTTCCACAAAGCTTTATCTTCATAATCGAACCTCCACCACCATTTAATTAACAAGCAATTATTCACTTCCTTAACTTTCCTGATGCCTAGCCCTCCTTGATCCACCCTTTTAGATAGTTCCTCCCATTTGATCATATGAATCTTCCTCTTAAGTTCTGACCCACCCCACAAAAATGAAGCTTGAAGTTTATCAAATTCTTTGGCTATCCCCTCAGGCATCTTGAATAGAGACAAGTAGTACACTGGTAGTGCAGATGTTACTGCTTTTACAAGTGTTAACCTTCCTGCAAATGACAACAACTTCCTTTTCCAGCCAGCCAACCTACTTCTAACTTTATCCAAAACAGGTTTCCATGTAGCTTTCTTCCTTGGGTTAGCCCCTAAAGGCAGCCCAAGATAAGTGCAGGGCAAGGATTTGATTTTGCAATTAAGTAATGAAGCAAAACCATTCAAAACATCTTCTGATACACCCACCTCACATACAACACTTTTATGGTAATTTATTTTCAGACCTGGCATGATCTCAAAGCATCTTAGCACTCTTTTCAAGTTTCTTACCTCTGCCTCCGTTGCTTTACAAAATAACAATGAGTCATCTGCAAATTGGAGATGGGAAAGTACAACACCATTTGAACCTTCCTTCACTCCATTAATCAATCCAAGATCTTGAGCTCTGGTTAAAAGAATATGGAGTCCTTCAACTGCTAAATTGAACAAGAAATGGGACAAAGGGTCCCCTTGCCTTAGGCCCCTTTGAGGACTGAATTCTTCAGTTGGTGATCCATTGACAAGCATTGATATCCTTGCAGTTGAAACACACTCCTTAATCCAGCTAGACCATTTAGAGTCAAACCCAAACTTTGATAACGTAGAGAATAAGTAGCCCCAATTAATGGAATCAAATGCCTTTTCAAAATCTAATTTTAAAACCACCCCTTTCTTCTTAGTTAACTTCCACCCATCAACAACTTCATTGGCAATTAACACACCATCTAGTATGCTCCTTCCACTCATAAATGCTGACTGTGTTTCACTGATTATGTGGGGCAATACTGCTTTCAATCTATTTGCCAATAATTTGGCTATGATCTTATAAATTGACCTCACCAAACTTATAGGCCTATAATCAGATAGCCCTATTGGGTTGTCCTTCTTAGGTATAAGAGTTATGAAGGAGCTATTGATCCCTTTTACCAATCTCCCATTCCTATGAAATTCATTTACAAAGTTTATCATCGCCCTCTTTATAATTTTCCAGAACTTCTGAAAGCAAAACATATTGAAGCCATCTGGCCCAGGTGCTTTATTTCCATCACATTCCTTTACTACTGCTCTTATTTCAGCTTCTGTGAACTTCTTTTCCAGAAAATCATACTCCACAGTTCCTTCGACTGATTTGAAAGACCCTTCTAATTGAGGTCTTGATGCCCAATGTTCTGAATACTGGTTTGTAAAATGCTCAAGTACCTTAGCCTTCACATGACTAGGATCTTCAATCACCACCTCCCCCACTGTAATAGAGCTAATTTCATTTATTGCTTGCCTACATTTTGTCATTACATGAAAAAATCTTGTATTTCTATCACCTTTCATTATCCAATTAAGTATTGATTTTTGAAGCCACATCCATTCCACTATTCTACCCAATCTCCACACCTCTTCTCGAACTTCTCTCCTTGTTGCTTTTTCTGAGTTAGTAAGGTCTCTATCCTCAGCCAAGAGATCAAATTTATGCAAATCTGTCTCTGCTGTCTTCAATTTGTTAGTCACATTCCCAAATATCTCCACATTCCATTTTTTGAGTCCTAATTTCAGAGTCTTCAACTTATTGAGTAATACATACCCAGCCCAACCCACTACATAGCCTCTTTCCACCTATTTTCCACAAAGGCTTGAAAATCTCTATGTAAAAACCATGCATTTAGCACCCGAAATGGTCTAGGGCCCTAGTCTCCCTCATCCTCCATTAATAATAAAGGGCAATGATCTGAGATCACTCTAGGTAACCCCCACAGTTTCAAATTAAACACCTCAAACCATTTTGGATCAACAAAGACCCTATCTATTCTACTCCACTTTTCCCCATCTCCTGAATTGCACCATGTAAACTTTCTGCCCAGTAGAGGTAGATCAGATACCTTACATTTGTCTATGAACTCATTCAACTCCTGCATACCTTTATCTCTTCTAGTGCACCCCCTCCTTTCACTCATACTTCTAATCTCATTAAAATCCCCAGCTAGGCACCAAGGCTTAGGGAACTTCTCTTTCAAATTTACCAATCTCTCCCATAATTCTCCCCTTGCACCTAATTCGTTAGGTGCATAAATATTCAACAAGGTACATTCAAATGAATTGAAAAAGGTACCTGAGATAATGATAAACCTTCTATTACTGCAACATTCTGACATTTGGAAAATATCTGGATCCCAAATGCATAACAATCCTCCTGCTAAACCTTCAGCATCCACACCCATAAACTCCATTTTCTCCCTGGCCCATATTGCACTGGCTTTCACATATGAGATTTGAGACTTTTTTGTTTCTTGAAACATTGCAACATCCACATTTCTTTCTTTCAATATTTTCCGAATCTTACCTTGCTTTTTCTTCCTTCCCATTCCTCTAATATTTCATGATAAAATCTTCATTGCAACATAATAAGACTCATTTGTAACACCCTATTTCGAATACCCTGGGCCCCAGTTTTGTTTCCCCCTTCAACTCTTTCTATATCCTTCATTTCGAGCTCTACAATCTTAGTCAACACTTCATCTGTTTTCCCATTGTACTCCATTCCCAAAATTTTCCCCATCTTGAGAGTTGCTTGAGCTTCATCCAAAACATACCTCCCTTTATCCCTCCCATTTTCAATCGATGCTGATAAGGAGATTGCTGCTACTGCTGCTCTCCAAATTGCAGTCTTTGGAGTTGATCTTCTTGTTGAATCTCCTTTTTGACCATACCTCCAAACTAAATCACAATATCCCTTCTTTGCCTACTATTGGTTGTATTTCCTTTTGTTACTTATCTTCAGCTTTTCTTTCATATTGCGTACTAATCTATTGTTGGGCTCTATAACATGGGCTTCATACATGCTTGAGTTTCTAATAACTAGACCTACTGCCCCATTCTTTACAGTTGTGTTAGTGGCTTGTATTGTAGGCCCATTTTGAACATGTTGCAGCCCATGTGCGTAACTTGATAATAGATTTTGGCCCAATACCACTTCAGTATTCACTCTAGGTCTAAACAGACTCGACCCACTCAAACTTCTAACATAACCAGGCGTGAGTAGTTGTCCATCAATTCTCTGACACCCACTCACTTCATCCATAGAGCCGTTTCTTTGGTTTCTCGCCTCCATCATTGTGTTGCAACCTTCTGTATTGGCCACTTTTCCCACACCACTCCTTGATTTTGTAACTTCAGTCCCACTCCTCCTTGATTCTGTAACTTCAGCCCCACTCCTCCAGCTCACCTCTTTCTCCATCTTCTCACTCCTACTCTGCCCACCTGGCTCATGATCTTGTGCCACATTAGACATATGTTCCATCTGATGGGCTGAC
The DNA here is from genome assembly GCA_036172215.1 of Camellia granthamiana. Lineage (NCBI taxonomy): Eukaryota > Viridiplantae > Streptophyta > Magnoliopsida > Ericales > Theaceae > Camellia > Camellia granthamiana. The sequence continues at coordinate 15,403,672 of CM069903.1, read as the reverse complement.
TCATCCTCCATGTCATCATCATCTTCCTCTTCACTGTTGCCTCCCTCCATGACTTCATCTTCTTTCTCTTCACTGCTGCTCCCTTCCTTCTCTTGCCTATTCAGCGCATTTGAACTGCCATTCTCTTCCATATCTTGAGGTTTAATACAACTACACTTTCTTTTCACTGTTTTCATCACAACCAGCTGCTCCTCACATACTCTCACTGGATGCATTGCACCTCTGCTTTCCAGATATACGACCTTATTAATTGGTTCCATAAAACTGGTAGAGATCTTCACCTTAGCACACACGAAAGACTCTGGCTGGTTTATATCACTATCGAAACCTGTAACTTGTCCCCATAATCCAGCAATCCTTTGCAAGTTAGTACTGTTCCAGAGATTTAGTGGAATGCCATATCAACTAATCCAGACATTTCTCTCCTGGTCCAGCACTAAACCTGGTTTCCCTATAGAAATGTGATCGCACCAGTCCAATATTAACTCCTTTATAGGCTTCAGTTCCAGTCCCATATCCTCCTTCGATTTGAATATTATAACTACATCTCTACCTCCACTTCCTCTTACCAATATATCCTCAATACCAACTGATTCAAGCTCCTTTCCCAAGCTAATATTGGCAGATTTAGCGTTCAGACGCACCACTATACTTTCATACAGCCACCCATTCCCAAATTCCTCTGCCTTCAAAATAATGTTTCCACCTCCAACACTCTTTTTGCCTGTTATAACCTCTGCATATGATCCCTGCTCTGTGAGGGGTTTTGCTTCACTTCTTCCTACCCCACCTAGGACATTTTGATTCTTAGTTTGGGTTCGTACTGGACCTATTACAGCTTTATCATTTACATTTTCCTTGCCAAAATCTGCAAACTTTACTTCTAGAGCTTTAGTATCCACCCAAAGACCATTTGCTTTTTGAACATCAATTGTGGCAGCCACAATGCAATCAAACCTCACAAATCCAAATCTTGTATTCGTAACCCTTCTTCGCTTATGTGGAATAAAAACATCTTTTACCACCCCAAACTTTGTAAAAAGATTGGAGAGACTCTTTGGATTCATTGAATTTGGTAAGTTGTCCACAAACACACTGTAGATATCTTTGCTGCCTTCCTGCTTCCTTGTTTCTTGTCTTCCCTTTTGCCTCACCACATGTATCCATCCTCCTTGTTGGGTGCCTTCTGACCTCCATCCTCCTTGTTGTTCACCAAACGATCTCCATCCTCCTTGTAGATATCTTTGCTACCTTCCTGCTTCCATGTTCCTTTGCTGTATGGACTTATCCTCCTCTGTGTGTGTGTGTGTTTGAAGAATTAATGTGACTAAAAAAGGTTCATATATACAATATAGTTAATAAAGTTTATCTCTATTAATTTGAGATTGAGAGTTAATTTTGATATAATTGAATTGATGTTGATCAAGTTATAACTTAGGTGTATAATTGAAAAAGAAAGAAAATAATAGAAACCAAAGTACAAGGCAATGACATATCTCTTATTATCGATGTTAGAATTATAATTTAGTTTAAAATGATAGACTCTTGGTATATTCGAACCATAGTGGATAAATTATTCTGTTTTTAAATCATACCAGTGTAAAGTGAATTTTAATTTAATGAATGTTTTTTTAAATTTATTTATTTATTTATTTTGAGGTAGATGGAGGTTAGGCACATCTAAAAAAATTCATTAAGAACACAAAAATAGAAAAATAAAAATAAAAATAAAAATAAAAATTATATTTAAAAATTCAAAACTAAAAGGAGTGTTTTATCTTCAAAAGAAATACATTTTTGTAGTAGATTTTCCTCTAAAGTGCCTATTCCACATGAAATTTCTCACAGGAAAAGTAAATGAAAAAAGTAATTCCTTAACCGTCCAAATTTCCATCTTATTTTTATTGACCATCCTCAAATTCAAAGAAGCATATTAGGTTTCTCATAACCAAGAAAAAGAAAATATAAAGGATAAAGGACTGGCACCGCCAAATTATTGACTGAATAAAAAAAGCTATCAGAATCATGAATTGCAGATTACAAATTAAAGGAACCGACGGATAGCAGATAAGAACGAATTGGTAGGACAAATAAATGAACAATTACATTCCTCTAAAATTAGAGTTTTAATTGAGTTTTAGTGAGGTGAAAAATTTAAAAAAAAAAAGAAGGTCAAAACATCATATCAGATGGGTCTAACACACATATTAGCGCTATTAGAGCTCACAAATTAAAGTTTCAAAACATTTCTCAAAAATGAATAAGGTCCTGTTTGGTAGAGTTTTGAAAAAGTGATTATAAATTATGACTTAACAGATTATAAATTATAACTTTAAACATAAGCTGTTAATCTGTTTGGTGCATCTATGAGATTATGGATTTAATTAGCAGAGTAATATTTGGTTGAATAAGTTGTAAAATAGCTTTTTACTATATAATGTCCTTTTTGCCCTTTTTTTTTCTTCTTTTTCTTCATTTTATTTTATTTTATTTTTTGTTCTTCTCTTCTTACATATTAATTATATTCATGTATTTATATTAATATTCTGATTTCACTAAATATTATTTTTTTATATTCATTTTAGTTTATAAATATATGAATATTAATTGATATTTTTTTAATTTATTAAAAATTGTTACAAAATATACTAATTTATTATTTCATTTTTTAAATTTATTTTCTTTTGTACTAAATTAACAATTTTTTTTATTAAAAAAATAGTTAAATGGAGAGGACAGGGAGAGAGTCGTTGAGAGAGCAACGCCAGATCATCACTGGAGGCTACCTCTTTCTTCTCTATCGGCGAAGAGATCGCGAAGAAAGTGATTGCAGAAGAGAGAGAAGAGATCGATCACGCTAGGGTTTGATATCATCATTGGTGACACTAGGGTTTCAGATTGTCACCAGCGGCTCTAGGGTTTGAGATTGATCGCGTTAGGGTTTCAGATTGTCACCGACGGCGCAATGGTTTCAGATTGTCACCGGTGGCTCTAGGGTTTGAGATTGATCGCGACGGTTAGGGTTTTGCCCCTCAATTGTGATCGTGACGGCGAAAGGTCAGTCGATCAGGAGAGAAAGAGAGACACGTTGCCAGAAATTACAACCCTTGCCGGAAATCGCTACTCTCTCTCTCTCTCTCTCTCTCTCTCTCTATCTCTTTCAGAGTGAACAGTGTGAGAGTGTGGTTTATATAAGGGGTATTTGGTAATATTGGAATTTGATGAGGGGCATTTAAGTAATTTTTCCCTTCTAAACCAACTTTTCGCTTAATCTATAATCTCCAAAGCACCCTTTTAGCCACTTCAAAAAAAAACTATTTTTTCACTTAATTTAAGCTATAATCTGATGAGTTAAGTTACACCAAACACAATGTCTTGGTTTAAATTAAGTTAAAAGGTGAAATACACAACTTTTAAGTTGCGCCAAACACCTACTAAGTCTACAGACTATATCCATTTGAAAATTCTAGATGGATGGTTGTGGTTAGGGATGTAATCGATTCGGTATGGTCGGTATTCAGGCAAAAAATTACACCGAACCGATAATGTCGGTTTTATTATTTTGAACATCGATACAGACCACTTCTCCAATCAAACCGCACCAAACCGAACCAATTAAAATGGTTTGATTTGGTGTGGTTTAATCGGTTTAGGATTTTTCAAACTTGAGCTATTATTAAATATAATCATTAATCTATATAAAAATATTAAATTAGTTATTTGTCTACCATTTCAAATATATCTAATCCATCTATTTAATACATACATTTCAATTCCTAAATTAACAAAAATAAAAACAAAAAAAAGTTTAAAAATACTAAGGTTTCAAGAATAATGAGTTAGAATTAAGATTATATATAATAAGAGTTTACAAACTTAGGTTATAAAGATGATAAGATCAATTAATTAAGGTTAATAATTTCTTATACTTATTAATATCATTATATTATTAGAGTATATATATATATATTATAAATATAATATATATTGAAGTGGTCAGTTCAGCTTAAATCGGTGCACAAGGTACTTAAATCGATACCGAACCGAAAATCGAAAAAAATCAAATTTAAAAATTGCACAGACCGATTCTTGTTAAAAAACAGACCAAATATAGCCAATTTGGTCCGGTTTAATCGGTTTAGTCGGTTTTTATTTTTTATTTTTCTTACATCCCTAGTTGTGGTGGTGAAAATTAAATTTATTTGGTATGGAGTTTATAAGTAGAATAAATTTGAATTATAATTTTGATTAATTTTTTTAGTAAAAGTTTAAATTTATAATATTATTGCAAATAAATATATGAAGAGAAAAAAAAATCAGGGAAAAAATATTCAAAATAATTTTTCAAAATCAAATCAAACAGTACAAGTTTTTGGATTAACGTAAAGCTTCGTTTGGCATTAGTTACGATAGCCAACTTTTTTGTGTTGGGACTTTTTTAGTCTGATTTTTTTAGCCTCATTTGTTTTTGTTTTTGGACTTTTTTGACATTTGTGAGAGAAAAAATATAATGATTATAATTTGTATATGATATTTTGTCTTATTAGTTTATATATTCTATTTTGTCTTTTTGTATTTTTTTAGTCCCAAAATGTTTTCCCAAACGAGGGCTAAATTATCTTGTTTTAAGAAATAAGTGAAACTAATTTTTTAAAACTTTTTTTTATTTTTTTTAAAAAAAATAGTATAAAAAAGTAGAGAGATGATATGATTTATGCTTCGTTTGGAAAGTAGGGTTAGGTTATTTTAGTCACAAAAAGATAAAATAAATTTTTTAGTCTAATAAAATAAAATATCACATCAAACTCATAATCATTACATTCTTTCTCTCACAAAAAGTTAAAAAAATTAAAAAAATTCTTTCCAAACAAGACTTTTTAGTCACAGACTAAAATAATTAAAAAAATTTAAAAATTTAAAATTCAACTCACTTTCTAAACGAACGCTTTAAAAAATTAGAAAGTTAAAAAAAATTGTTTTTAATTGAGTTGCCAAACCAAGACAGTGGTGAGCCAAAATTATACCTGAAGGCCTGGCGTGTAGTAATGTTACAACTGTAGACATAAAAATTTAAAAATAATTCTGAATATCATATTTATAGTCTGGATTCATTTTAGATATATTATATTAATTTAATTTTCATTACACAATATTAGAAAAGTATGGAGAGGTATGGACTGTTTTGAAAACTTAAAAATTTGGGGAGAGAGTATGAAAATTTTGGAAAGAGAGTTTAAAATTTTTTTTTGATTTGTTTGGTTACATATTTTAAAAATAGTTTTGGAGTTTGAGAGTTAGAAATAATTTGATATTTTATTATAATTGAGTAGATGTGTGTGAAAAAAAGATAGCAATGGTAGAGGGCCACAATTTTTGTGGCTCAAATAGCTCGAAATTGTCAAAATGACTCGTTTTGGCAATTTCGAGCTATTTGAGCCATAAAAATTGTGGCCCTCAAACATTTTTAAAAAAAAAGTGATTGAGAATGATAAAGGAGAGAAAAAAAATGATTATGTATAAAAAAAAAATAATTTTATAATTTTTAAAAAAAATTATATCTAGAGATATAAACTAAAGAGATATTTTGAAAAGATAATTAAAAATTACTTTTAAATTTTTTAAAACTTTTTTATGAAAAAAAAAAAAATGTGTTAAAAATCGCGAAGTGACAGTTTCCAAAATGGCCCAAACAAGTCATTGTGTCTCGGATCCAAGCATTTTTGCATGGCCTGGGCTCCATACTTTATCTGTCTTATGATTTCAGATTTGACAGGTGGAAAGTCCTGTCCACTTAGCAGTCAAGGCACAGCCACAACAAGTCTCCCAAAAAGCTGCCGCGCAACTTTCTCTCCTGCTATTGATTTCATGAATTTATATATATATATTTTTTCCTAATACTGGGATGTAATTATTCCTTTAAATTATCACATTAGTGAAGAGTAATTATAAATCAATCAGAAATTTTATAAATATTAATAATTAAAATTATATATTTTTTTTATAAATTTATATATGCATTTTTTAACATTCATTGAGATGTAATGAGTCAAAAATATTAATAAGACCTAAAATGCATGATGCAGTCATAGAGCAACTTTCATAATCAATATTGGTGTTTGAGAAATTATTATTTTATGAGAGGGTAATTTAAATGAAAATTGGGCCGAACTACGTAATGGGCCGTTATGGGCCGCTGAGCGAAGTACTAAGTAAAATGGCCATAAAGTTACTCCGGTCGTGCAGAGGTGTGAAGTTACTTCGGTCGTGCAGAGGCGCGAAGTTACTCTAGTCGTGCTGAGGCGTGAAGTTACTTCGGTCCTGAAGGGCTACGGATAGTTCGGTCACCATACTAAAACTTATACCGGTCATAGCGCAGTGTAATTAACGTAGTCTAAACCTTACTAAAAGTTAGCTCGGTTTGGGCTTATTATGGTTTACAAAAGAGGAACTAAGGGTAGTGAACCGAACTAAGTATAGTTCGGTTCATTCTACGGCTAAGCATAGCTATGCTTACCTCGGTCACGTTGAAATCCGACCATGGTAGAACCATCTCACTTGGTTTAAGCAGTGAGGGGGGTTGTTAAAGGATAAGCATTATCTTTCAGGAGTATGAATCCTAGGAGGACTCTACATGGAGGAGTAAGAGTCTTACTAGGATTGCGTCACACGGAACCTACAAAAGCTCACAAACATCACCTATGAAGAGGTAACGCAACTTTGATTTATGAATACACAGAGCTTTGTCTACTTGTCCATTTTTCTGACTTAGGCATCGGAGAGGTTTCCGGCACACACCCGCCGGCAAGCTCACGTTTGTGTTTTCAAGGAATAAGACGACGACGTACGGAGGAATGCAGACTTGATCAATAGGATTATATGAGAAGGTTTATTTCTTTCCCGTACAATTGGCGCCGTCTGTGGAAATTCAGACAAGAACAAAACCTCTTGATCAAACTTTACCTCTTTAAAATTAATGGCACATAACGAAGATTTGCCACAATCTGCCATTGACGGACAAACACCAGAGGGAGGTGCAAGGCGCAAAGGTCTACCTTCTATCCCTCCGATGGCGGACTTGGAGCCGCAGCGACAAAATACCAGGAGGGATGCTAGGGGGAGGAGGCGGACCAACAGCCCCCGTCACTCTCGTTCACAAAGTCCAGAGAGACAAAGGCGGATGATTGATCCCTAAACTCTGGAGGACCGTGTGAAGGAGCAAGACGAATTAATACGACGGATGGCGGCGGACATGGAGTCCATGAAGCGCCAGATGAAAGGAAAAGAAGTGGTGACAGGAGAGGGGCACAATAATAAGACGCCCCCTCGCCACTCAGAAGATCATAATAGGCGTACCACACCATCGCAAGCGGAGAATAGAAGCCTCAGGACAGGCAATACACAATCCAGGACTTCCAGAACTTGTCACTCCAGGTCTGAAAAGACGAGATCTGAGAGGTCATACATGGGAGGAAGCACCTATCGGCCCTCACACACGCACCAGACATCATCTAGGCAAACGAAGTTGCCTAGATCGTCCGACTTACGAACCGTACTAGAGGAGAAGGCACGATGGAAGGAGGATGCTAGGGCGCGAGACCCACACAGAGTTTCTGCTTTGCGGCGATTGGCTCCTCAGACGCATGGAAGCGTCGAGGTTGGAATGCCAATACCGCGCCCTGCCTACGAATCGACGGACAAAGCACTAGCGAGGCTGCAGACCTCGCCATTCGTTCCGGCAATTGAAAACGCGCCTCTACCTTCAGGCTTCCTTCAGCTCAAATTCACCACGTACGAGAGGAAGACAGACCCCTACATGCACTTAAGCCACTTCCGCCAGGTTATGGCGGTATATCGACGCAACGAGGCTTTGATGTGCATCCTCTTCCCATCCAGCCTGGGTGACCTAGGCTTAACTTGGTTTGAAAAACTTCCAGAAGGCAGCATAGCCTCCTGGGCGCAACTAGCAGAGGCGTTCGTAACAAGGTTCAAAACGAACACCAAAACGCCAGTGGAGATCGACCAGCTTCTCTCCATTGATATGGGCGACAAGGAGACACTTAGATCCTACAATAGCTGTTACTGGGAGACCTTCAACCAGATTGGGGATTGTCCCACCAATCTAGCCATTGCACAGTACAAAAGAGGCCTTCCAGTCGGGAACAGACTAAGGGATTCAATCACCATGACACCACCCCTCACCATGGAGGCCTTGATGGAAAGAGTGCATCAGCACATCAGAGTAGAGGAGGATGGCGCGCGCCAAAACAAAATCTGGCACAACCGCAATACCAGAGAAAAAGGCCTCAGCAAAGGTCAATACGGTAGACCGTCCGAATAAAAACGGACGAGGCAGGCGAGACAACGGAGAGGACCAGGATAAAAGATGGTTGAGAGTCCGCACTGCCATAACTACGGTATTCAAGAAACCAATCTATCGGATTCTAAGCGAGATACGCGATGAACCTTTCGTCAGATGGCCTGCTAAGCTAGGAGAGGCTCAGAAGGACTACGACGAAAGGTCACGGTGCACCTTCCATAAAGAAAAGGGGCACCGCACTGAGAATTGTACGCCATTGAGACAGCACCTGGAGGAGTTAGTGGCAGCCGGTCACCTGGATAAATACATTGAAGGAGGGACGCAACCAGCCCCCCAAGACCACAATAACCCTAACGGGATGCCAATCGACGCCCCACCTTAAGGCATAATCAATGTAATACATGGAGTCTTCGAACCGGAGCGCGTGTGCGAACTTAGAGGGTCAATCAAGAAGGCTGAGCACTTAAGAGAGGTACTTAGTGCACAACCTACCATAAAAAAGGGGAAGACAGAGGCCACGAACGTCATGTATTTTTCTGATAGAGACTTGGCAAGGATATATTGCCCTCACAATGACGCCCTGGTTGTCACTCTCCGAGTCAAGGATTTTGACGTCAAGCAGATTTTGATTGACCAGGGTAGTTCATGTGAAATAACATACTACGAAACATTTAAACAATTGAAGTTACAAGATAAAGACTTGGCACCTGCCGTATCTCCCCTGATTGGATTCAACTTAATGCCAGAGTGGCCAGCCGGCAAAATAATTCTTCCAGTTAGAGTAGGAAGCGTAACGAAACAAGTGGAGTTCTGAGTATTGAAAGTCCCTTCCACTTACAACATCATCTTGGGCAGAACATGGCTGCATGCCATGCGATCGGTGGCGTCATCCTACCACCAAGTAATGCGGTTCCCCAACGAAACCGGGGTAATTGAAGAGGTCTATGGAGACCAGATTATGTTCAAACAATGCTTTGTCACGGTGAATGGCAGCCGCGCTGCCAAAGGACATGTTCATTCGGTGGAAGAACCTGAGAGCAATGGACTATTCGCAGATGTAGGCAAAGCAGCTAATCAAAAAGTGGTGGAAGACTTGGTAGAGGTAAGAATAGATGAAAAGAACTCGGATAAGTTCTTTTTGCTCGGTTCGTCGTTGTTCAACACTGAGAGATTAGAGGTCTTGGAATTTTTGACCTCTAACATCGAAGTGTTCGCCTGGACACCATACGACATGCCAGGCATTGATCCTAACTTCATTTGTCACTAACTCAACGTCCACCCATCCGCCAGACCAATCATTCAGCGCACACGCAGATCGGCACTCCACCACGCCGAGATAGTGGCGGAAGAAGTGGGAAATCTGCTAGAGGCAGGAGCAATCAGAGAGGTGCACTACCCCAGATGGATTTCCAACACAGTCATGGTGCCAAAGAAGAATGGCAAATGGCGTGTCTGCGTCGACTATAAGACAATCAACAAAGCATGTCCAAAGGACAGCTTCCCCCTACCATGAATAGATCAACTAGTAGACCTAACGGCGGGGCACAACCGACTTAGCTTCCTTGATACGTACAGAGGCTACCATCAGATCGCCATGTACGAACCAGACCAGGAAGTCACGTCCTTTACAACTCCAAGAGGACTGTATTGCTACAAGGTCATGCCCTTTGGCCTAAAGAACGTAGGGGCGACGTTCCAACGGATGGTCACCAAGATGTTTGAACCATTGTTAGGCAGAACAATGGAGGCTTACATCGACGACATGGTGGTCAAGAGCAAGGATGAGAACGACCATCTCAAGGACCTAGGTGAAATGTTTGAGATCCTAAAGAAGCACAAGTTACGCCTCAATGCGTCCAAGTGTGCATTCGGAGTAGGATCTGGCAAATTCTTAGGCTTCCTGGTAACCAACCGGGGTATAGAGGCAGACCCCTCTCAGATCAAGGCAATTCAGGATCTGGAGAGGCCAAACTCAATAAAGGAAGTACAGCATCTCAAAGGCATGGCAGCTGCGCTCAATCGGTTCATAAGCCAGTCGTCGGACAAACTACGACCATTCTTCCATGCTCTAAAAGCCAAGTTTGAGTGGGACGAAGAATGCGACCGCACTCTGAAAAGCCTAAAAGAATACATGTCTTCTCCGCCACTGCTTGTCACCCCAATACCTGGAGAAGAACTCTTCCTATACCTAGCAGTCTTTCAGCACGCAATTAGCGCAGTGTTGGTCCGTGCGAAAGGAATCCAACATCTGCCCATCTTTTATGTCAGCAAGACATTGCTGGGCGCCGAAACAAGGTACTTGCCACTAGAAAAACTAGCCTTGGCCTTGATGATGGCCTCAAGGAAGTTGACGCACTACTTTCACGCCCATACCATAGTCGTCCTCACAGCTTTCCCATTAAAAGCTTTGTTTGAAAGGGCGAACTTTTCTGGGCGAATTTTGAAGTGGGCAGTAGAGTTGGGACAATATGACATCAAGTTCCAACCCAGAACCGCGATAAAGGCTCAAGCTTTGGCAGACTTTGTTGCAGAATTCACCCCAGGAAGTCATCATATCTGCCCAATCGACCTGACTAAAACAAAAGAACTAGGGATGGAAGTTGACGTCGGAATAACGCAACCCCTGGTGCAAGTTACCCAGTCAGGTCCCAAGGCAGACCAGAGTGAAGTAAGGGAGGAAGAAGAAAACCATACTACATCAAGCCAAAACTCACCAACAAATAAAGACCTGGTACAAACAGATAGCGAGGGGCAAACAGCAAGCATGGACCCTGAAGCAGACACCAGCAACGTTAAAGACCCCAAGGCATCATCTAATCCCTCCACTTGCTGGAAGTTGTTCGTTGGAGAGATGTGGAAGCTCTTTGTGGATGGAGCATCCAACCGGCATGGAGTAGGACCCGGCATAGTCCTCATCTCCCCAGACAGCCTAGTAGTGGAGCAAGCAGTCAATCTTGGCTTCCCAGCATCAAACAACGAAGCGGAGTATGAAGCGCTTCTTGCAGGCCTCAAATCAGCATTTTACATGAAGGCCACTGAGCTAATGGTTTACAGCGACTCACAGCTAGTGGTAAATCAAATATCTGGCGACTACAAAGCAAAGGATGACAGGATGGCAAAATACCAAGAGTTGGTTAGAAAAGAGAACAAGAAATTTGAAGTAGTCAGGATAGAATAAATCGGAAGGGAGGAAAATAGCAGAGCGGACGAACTAGCAGGCTTTGCCTCAATGGCAGATACTTCCATCCCTCATCCATTGCTGATTGACTACCTACCTAGACCAAGCATTGAAGACCCCGAAGCAGAAGAGGTATGTTGCGCAGAGCTAGGCCCTTCTTGGATGGATCCCATCATCCTGTTCTTAAAAGACGGCATCTTACCAGAAGAGAAGAAAGAGGCCAACAGAATAAGAGCGAAGTCGCAGCGATTTTGGCTCTCCCCATCATTGGCATTGTACAAAAAATCGTTTTCAGGACCCTACCTAAAGTGTGTTCACCCCAGCAAAGTAGAAGCATTCTTATTCGAGATACACGAGGGTGTATGCGGAAGCCATCAAGGAGGAAGATCATTAGCATACAGAGCAATCTCGCAAGGATATTGGTGGCCATACATGCAAGCAGATTCAGAAAAGTATGTCAAAAAGTGCGAGAAGTGTCAGAAGTTCACACACCAAATACACCAACCTGTCAGAGAACTCCTACCATTAACAAGCCCATGGCCGTTCGCAATGTGGGGCTTGGACATAGTAGGGCCACTTCCAACAGCACCAGGCAACAGGAAGTTCTTTCTTGTAGCAGCCGACTACTTCACAAAGTGGGTGGAAACAGAAACCTTGGCATCAATCAAAGAAAAAGATGTGAAGAAGTTTGTCTGGCAGAATATCATCACTCGATTTGGCATACCAAAGGCACTAATATCAGACAACGGCACGTAGTTCGACGGCCGAATCTTTAGAGGCTTTTGTGAAGAGTACAAGATAGAGTTCTACAATTCTACACCGGCATATCCCCAAGTAAATGGTCAGGCAGAAGCATCAAACAAGGTAGTCTTGGATGGATTGAAGAAAAGATTAGAGAAAGCCAAAGGCAAATGGGCAGAAGAGCTCCCTCATGTTTTATGGGCTTACCGCACCACACCTCGGCGGTCAACAGGAGAAACTCCATTTTCTTTAGCCTATGGTATGGAGGCAGTAATCCCACTAGAAGTCGGCCTCCCCACAATTCGAAGCGAGAATTTTGATCCAGACTTGAATGGCGAAGCCATAACATTGGAGCTCGACCTTGCAGAGGAAAGAAGAGAAAGAGCACTGGTTCACATTGCCTCATACCAACAAGAATTATCCAGAAAGTATAACAAAACAGTACATCCGAGGCAATTCAAAATCGGAGACTGGGTACTGCGCAAAGTAATGGGAAACACCTTGGTACCGGGAGATGGCAAGTTAGGGCCTCATTGGGAAGGACCTTACAAAGTGGTTGAATTAGCAGGCAAAGGGGCATACCACTTAGAAGATGAGGATCGCAAAGCAATTCCAAGGCCTTAGAACACTGCCAATCTAAAGTTATTTTATTTTTAGCCTTTTTTCTTTAAAGTATGTGTAATTTTTTCCTTTATCAATAAAACAAGTAGTTTCTTTTCAGTATAGACGTTTCCTTCTGTAAAAGATTACTTTAGTAAGTTAGGTGAGTTAGGGGTATTAAAAACACAGTTGGCCGGAATAACCAACTGCGACCCTTCCTAAGCCTAGGATAAGGATCCAGGCTGCAGGACGTTTGGTCGGAATAACCAAACATTTTATTCTAGGTTGGCTGGAAAAACCAACTTAGAGGTTGGCTGGATTAAACCAACACCCTTCCTAAGCCTAGGATAAGGATCCAGGCTGCAGGACGTTTGGTCGGAATAACCAAACATTTTATTCTAGGTTGGCTGGAAAAACCAACTTAGAGGTTAGCTAGATTAAACCAACACCCTTCCTAAGCCCAGGATAAGGATCCAGGCTGCAGGACGTTTGGTCGAAATAACCAAACACCTTATTCTAAGCTAGCTGGAAAAACCAACTTAGAGGTTGGCTGGATTAAAACCAACACCCTTCCTAAGCCCAGGATAAGGATCCAGGCTGCAGGACGTTTGGTCGAAATAACCAAACACCTTATTCTAAGCTGGCTAGAAAAACCAACTTAGAGGTTGGCTGGATTAAACCAACACCCTTCCTAAGCCCAGGATAAGGATCCAGGCTGCAGGACGTTTGGTCAAAATAACCAAACACTTTATTTTCTGGAAAAAACCAACTTAGAGGTTGGCTGGATTAAACCAACTCTTATTACTCTCCAGCCGAAGTAAGGATATCGGCTACACAGTGGTTGGCCGAATTAAACCAACTCCTGGTACTCTTCAGCCGAAGTACGTATATCGGCTAAAGAGTGGTTGGCTAGTAAGCCCGGTCAGATTGCTCAGCTAAGACCGGAATAAAGTATCTCGGCCGAACAATATTGTGTTTCGTTCAAATTGCAGTTAGAAAGCAAGCAGAAACAGGAAAGTAAACCGAGATAACAGTTGGAGCAAAAGAATTCATTGAAAACTCATTACAAGTGCAAGCATACAGGTCAGACCGGAGTAAGTGTTGAACACAAAAGAAGATTTTTCATTGATCAAGTAAAAGGCAAAATACAAAGGAGGGGCCCTCAGCCCGGCTACAAGTCCAAAAAAAGAAAGAGAAAATTACAAAATCAGTTAAACAGGTCATCAAGATCGGCATCTATATCAACCCTAAGATCGGTTTCAGACGACAGCACGGTCCCGGTTGGGAGCTCGGTGTCTACTGCAAGCACGGTATCAGTCGGCAGCTCATCAGTCAGGTCTTCAACCGCTGGCTCCAACCGAGCTGATTGATTAGCTGGATCATTGACGACCAGGGTATTAGTTGGCTCGTTTTCTACATCATCATCAGACTCTCCAAGGAATTGTTTCTGAAGCGTCGCAGCATACTCAGCTAGTGAGCTCGGAATAAAGTATGGAGGAGGATCGAAGACCTCGGTTTCAGGACCGTGACCGAGCTGCGTCACGGCCCCTCTCCAATCGCACTTAAAGAACAGGTCTTTCGCTGCTTCACACTGCTGGATGTAAGCTGCTTTGCCTTCTTTAAAACCTTTCTGCTCGGCGTCATCAGTCTTCTTTTTAAGCTCGGCAATCTCAGAGTTCTTCTTGCCTTCAAGTTTGGCAAGCTCACGCAAGTATTTGTCTTTCATCACGGTCAGGGCTCTCTGTTTATCAGCATTAGCCGAGGTAACTAGTCCGGTTAGACGAGTTATCTCGGCCTCTAGTTCGGCCGTTTTTTGTTGGCACTCCTTCAGTTCGGAGGTTTTTGCTTCAACCTCTGCCAGGGCCTGCCTTGTTGTCTTCCTCAGCTCCAACACTTTTTTATGCGCAATGTGGCTCTTCTGCATAGCCTGCAAAAGAATGGAAAGACTTATGAGCAAACCGAAATAAGAGTTGTGCAAATTAGAAAGATTAAACAGAGGAAACTACTTACAAGCACCATGGACATTGTGGCCGAACGGATGGCCTTTAGCTCGGTCAGATTCTTGTGGTGCTCCATATCGGCTGGGAGGCACACACTCTTGGTAATGTTGAAAGCCATCATGTGATCTTTTTCAGCGACAACTGAGTCAGTGTCCTGAATATCTCGGTTTTGGAAAGTGATTTTAGGTGCCCATTTGGAGGAGCTAGCCCGGTCGGAGAGCTCCGGCTGAGGGCTCGGTGGGGGGCTTGGTGGCAGAATTGTTTCATTTTCATCAACAAGACACTGCTCGGCTGGGGTAGTCCGGGCGCGCTTGCTTGGGCGTGATGAAGAGGGTTGTTGAGTTGGAAGGGCCACCACTATTTCATGGGTTTGGTTCGGCGGTGGTACCTCGGCTCGGTTGGTCTCGGTTAAAAGGGCCCTTACTCTATTCCTTTTGGCCATCTCTTGTTCGGCAGTCAAAGGGACAAGATTGATCTGGGGTAAAGTGGGGTCCGGCTCAGGGGCGTCCTCTAGCAAAAAGTCTGTTACCCTGGCTTTGCGTCGGCCGCTATATCGCTATGTCGGCTCAAAATTCAGAATTTTGGCCCAACTTCTTTCGGGGAATCGTAGTGCGGCACGAAGTACGCCTGAGTTGGGGTAACTGTATAGTGATTGAAGATGGGCTGAATCTGCAAAAAGAAGACTATTAGTTCGGTTCAAAAATTGGAAACCGAAATAAAACAACAGCATGCAATGGAGCTGAAGTAATTATACCGGGTGTTCTCTTATTCCCGTTTATACTGCGGCCTGGGATCTGGGCTTGGTGGTCTTCAAAATTCCCAGAGACCCAGAAAAAATGGTCATCATTCAAGTCTTTGTCCGGTGTGTCTTTTATTATTTTCTCTCGACGACGTCGTATTCTTAAATAATAAACCCACTCGTCGTCTTTTGACCCTATTGAGTACTGATGGAAGATCTCGGCTAGGCCGAGGTTAATGCTAGCTTGGCGGTTTAGTTCGGCTATACCATTTATTATACGGTATGAGTTTGTAGAGAGCTGGGTTGGGCATATTCTGGTTTGCCTAAGGAATTCACAGAGCAAGGGTTGAACAGTGAATCTTAGTCCGGTTTCTACTATGGAAAGGAGGGTGAAGGGAACAAAACCAGGGTTTCCCCAAGGTACGATATCTTGTTCGGCTAAAGTAAGATGGACATCGTCAGGGATGTTGTACTCTTGTCGGAATTCGGCCAAACCACCAGGTGTCTCTACTAAGAATCTATATTTCCCCATTTATGTTTTAAGTTATAAATAAATTAAAACCAGGTGTTAGATCGGTCGAGATTTGTGCTGAGTAGCTCGGTTGAGCGCTCAAAGGAGTGCCTGGGCAACCTAAGTCTGCAAAGTAAAAAGCAAGAGTGTTAAGCACAGCTCGTTGAACCGTGCTATAAAGTAAAAACAAGATAAAAGAGACCTATTTCGGTTACAAGAGTTGTTACAGGTCCTATCTCGGTTTCAGCTAGATATTTCATAGCTTGGTTTGGGCGATGGGTTTGTTAGCTCGGTCTTGGCGAGCTGTTCGATAGTGAAGAAGAAGGTTTTTGTTAGACCGGTTGAGCTTCTAGGGGCAGCTTTCTTAGTTCGGTCTAAAAACTAAGAAAGCTGGCCCCGAAGACATAGCTCGGTCGGATTTGAGGTTGCCCAGTACACTAATTGCAGACTTAGTGCGGTTTGTTATCTCGGCTAAGGTAAATCAAATAAAGGTTTGACTTATTGAGACTAATGGGGGAGCATGAAGTTCTAGTTCGGTTAGCTAGTCTGGCTAGAGTAACATCAACTACAAACAACTTCTTAGTTCGGTTGTGTGGTTATTTTGAATCAAAACCAGTGTTCTACAGGTTTCATGGATTCAAGTAGTGCTTATGAAGTTTTTTCTAGAAAAATACAAAGCAAAGCAAAAGGAAATAAAGTGCTTTCCAAAAACACTTACGCTATGTGGTGGATTAAACAAAGGCAAGAACGAGAATAATAGAAGAGATTGAGTTACTTACCAGATTAAGGCAGAGAAAACTGAAGATGGAAGCAAGACAGTGAAGAACACAAGCTCCACGAGTCGCAAGGATGAAATGGGGGTTTCAGAGATTCAGATGATAGAGCAAGAGGGAATGATGAATACAGTAGTTGTAGATCCAAAATGAAGGGGTTGTTTTGTGTAAAAGGAAGGACGAAAATGGAAGGGCGGGAACTGTTCAAAATTCGCGAAACACGAAGACGGCGTGACAGCTAAGATTGACCAATCAGACTGTGCCACGTGTCATGGGAAGGAGAAGCGATTCGGTTTCAGTGATTGAAGAGACGTTTGACCGGACAAAGTACAGCTCAAGTTTAGCCCGGCTAAAAAGGCTAAGAGGGTTTTTTAGCCCGGCTGGAAAGGCTAAAAGGGTTTTTTAGCTCGGCTGGAAAGGCTTAAAAGTTTTACCTCGATTGTCAGCTCGGCTGGTAAGACAAGTAATCCCTATCATGCTATGCAGATGGAATTAAGGGGCAATTGAGAGGGTAATTTAAATGAAAATTGGGCCGAGCTACGTAATGGGCCGTTATGGGCCGCTGAGCGAAGTACTAAGTAAAATGGCCATAAAGTTACTCTGGTCGTGCAGAGGTGTGAAGTTACTTCGGTCGTGCAGAGGCGCGAAGTTACTCTGGTCGTGCGGAGGCGTGAAGTTACTTCGGTCCTGAAGGGCTACGGATAGTTCGGTCACCATACTAAAATTTATACCGGTCATAGCGCAGTGTAATTAACGTAGTCTAAACCTTACTAAAAGTTAGCTCGGTTTGGGCTTATTATGGTTTACAAAAGAGGAACTAAGGGTAGTGAACCAAACTAAGTATAGTTCGGTTCATTCTGCGGCTAAGCATAGCTATGCTTACCTCGGTCACGTTGAAATCCGACCATGGTAAAACCATCTCACTTGGTTTAAGCAGTGAAGGGGGTGTTGAAGGATAAGCATTATCTTTCAGGAGTATGAATCTTAGGAGGACTCTACATGGAGGAGTAAGAGTCCTACTAGGATTGTGCCACATGGAACCTACAAAATCTCACAAATATCACCTATGGAGAGGTAACGCAACTTTGATTTCTGAATACACAGAGCTTTGTCTACTTGTCCATTTTTCTGACTTAGGCATCGGAGAGGTTTCCGGCACACACCCGCCGACAAGCTCACGTTTGTGTTTTCAGGGAATAAGACGACGACGTATGGAGGAACGCAGACTTGATGAACAGAATTATACGAGAAGGTTTATTTCTTTCCCGTACATTTTAGTAGTTTATTTTAATTTTTAACTATTTTAGTATGTTAAAATTTTTGTATTTGAGAAGATGATTAAATTTTTTATAATTAGATGTGATGTTTGTGAAAGAAAAAATGAAATAATTATAGATTTGATATGACATTTTATTGTATTAATTATTTTAATATATTTTATCTTTTTATGAATTTTAAACTAAAAGTGGTTAACATTTTTCTTCCCAAACAACTTTCATATCTGGAGAGAAAAATCTGATTGATTATCACTAGAGAGAAAAATCTTGAATTTCAATAGTCTTAACAGTTTTGAAATAATAAAATGGTAGGAAGTCATTTTGTTGTTTTATTTTAATTGGACGTTGATGGTGCAGGGATGGGATAAAGAATGTGGAAGAATCTGTCTCTAAAAAAGTGGGGGAGGAGGCAACTATAGCGAATGCATCTAGAGATATGGTTTCGTAGGTATTTTTTGTTTTTTTTTTTTTTAAATTATATCAATTAAAAAATATAGTTTTTATTTGTCAAAATAAAAAATTTAGATTTGATTTGCTTACAGTGCCAAATCTTGTCATTATTTATTCAACTTTAAAATAATTTTTTTATTTAAAAATAAATAAATTTCCTATTTTTAATTCTACTGAAGGTTTTCAATTTGAAAAATGATTTGTGACACTAAAACTGCTGGCACTAATGGCACTAATTTCCTGTTTTGGTAACTTCGTTTTTTTTTTTTTTTACCTGATATAGAAATTAGTGCCATTAGTGCTCAAAAAATTAGTGCCACAAATCACAACTGTCTCAATTTACACCCACGCAACTTTCTTTATATGTTTGATTTTTATTTAAAAATAGGTTATAGTGGATGATTTTTGTTTTGTCGGAATTATTATCAATTTTTAATGTTAATAATTAGATTATATTTTTTATTTGTTTTTGTTTTTTCAATGGAGAGAGAAAAAAAAGGTATTAATCTTCACTGGCAACTTGACAAATCTTTGATATTAAGATTTTATAAGATAAATGACATATAATATTTTCATGAATAAAGATTGAGAGTTCTAATTTTGAAACTCTAAAGAGAGCTCTAGTGATATGGCAAAGAGTGAGGTCCACATGTGATGTGATGTGTGTGCTTATTTTTTATTTTATTTTATTTTTTTCTCTTGCCATATCATTGGAGCTTTCTTTAGAGTTCTAAAATTAGAACTCTCTATTATTATTGTATTTTCATAGTAGTTGGGGTTCTTCAACATTTTCACAGAGAAAATCGATTCAGAGAAATTTCGGGCAGACATAGAGAAATTTTGAAATAATTTCTCTGATTTCATAGAGAAATTTCAAAATTTCTTTGGCATGATCATAAAGAAATTTAATTGAGGAACCTTAGCTAACAAAAAAAAAGAATAAAAAAAATATTTTGGACATTTCCTACCACACAAAGTTAGATAAGGATGTTTCACTAATTTTCCCTTTACATATTTATAATTATAGATAATTATTTAGTAATATGAAATATTATATGGTATTATCCACGTGGTGATTTAAATTAACATGCTAGCTAAAATATTATTCTATTTAGTATAAAATAGTATAACATGAAACATTATTTAATTTGATAGGAATGTTTGTTTTGGGAAAAAAATAAGGAAGAATTTCTGTAAATTGTAATGGATAAGGAAAATGTTTAATACTCTCAAAAAAATGTTCACAATTTAACCCATAATAATATGGCATGGTACATAGCTACTTGTAATTTGTTATGGCATGATAGGTGTCAAGTTGTAATTGCATACCCAATAATATAGGACCAAACTCTCTTATTATTGGAAAATGTTTGAGACTCAAAAAAACTCACACAATTTGATCCACAATTATATGATATAATAGGTGTTAGCTTTTAAGTTGTTACATACTTAATGATATGAGATTTTAATTGACTAAATTAAAAACTCATAATTTTATTTTTTTTGTTATAAAAGTCAAATCTTTTTTTTTTTTTTTTAATCTTGCATCCTTATTACGACTTCGAATTATCTAAAGTGGTTTTACAGTTTTCCTTTAGATGACTGATATTCAATTCTATAAAAGTTGAAATATAATAGTCAAAAGTTAAGAGTGATTATTCAGTAATCTTGAAATATAATCACGTGGTGCTATAGTAGTGTGATTGATGGAAAAGGTAAAGTATTAATTATTTGTGTTGACTGATTAAAAAATATAAAGAAATATAATGAATAGTAACTGATAAAGGAATATGATTACGTGATACTCTGAAACTATTATATAATTTTGCATTGTGGTTAACAATTAGACTTGTCAAATATATTAATATTATGCCTCTAGCCTAATAAATTGGCTTTGAATTTTTAACAACAATCTAATAAATAGGTTTAAGGAGCTCACTATGTAATTCAGGGTGTTTGGGATTTTTTTTTTTTTTGGACTTTTTTTTCGTTAATTTTTTTTTAATTTTAAATAAAAAAAGTATACGTTTTAGTTCTTTGGAACGATTTTTTTTTTTTTTTTTAAAAAAAGAAGTCCAAAAAGGATATATATATATATATAAAGACCCGAAATCAGTTAATTTTGTGGCTTTTCTAAAAATATTTTTGATAACTCCTTTTATTTATTTATTTATGTTTTTTATTACTTTCTAAATTTGCCTACATAAGGCAAATAAGAAAAGTAAAAAAAATATAATTGAAAAAATACAAAAAAATTAAAAATGACTTTTTTTTTTTTGACAAAATGCCAAACAATCAACAAAACTAAAGGTTATTTTAAGAAAAAAACGTGTAAAAAATAAAAAATTTATCTACAAATCTCATTTTGAAGAATGATGATTTATTTAGTCCCAAAGGTTTTTTTATAGACCAATTAGTCCCATTAATTTTAGAAAGGTAGATTTAATATATTATTTAGAAATTAGATTTACGGTTATACCTTTATTTCTATTATGTTTCCTTCTCTTTTTGTGTGTGTGTGTGCGCGCGCGCGCATGCGTGCGCGTGCTAGAAAGGTAATGTTGCTATGATAATTAAATTTGGGATAAATTTTTATATGAGAATATTTTTTATTTAGAAAACATTTCAAAAGGAGTATCCACCCCTGATGGAGATTTAAATTATGCCACGGACCCATCTCAATAGGTAGAAAAAAAGAAAAAAACTCATGTATTTTGAGTTGAATCTCCATGAACAACCACTGGGTAGGGTTCCCCTTGCCATTCCTACGTTCTTCATAAGGAAGGCTCTGAAGAGAGAGGTCAGTGCATCATTTGCACCTGAAACATTCAAGGGGACAGGAAAAAAAAATTACAACATAGAGGTACAACTCATTTTGTGGTGAGATGTAAGTAAAAAACTTAGAGGTCTCTATATTTGTGGTATTTTTTTCCCCATCGTTCATTAAACAGTTATTTCCCCAACATTTAACAGCTATTCAATGGGGGGAAAAAAAAATACACCACAAGTTTGTAAACCTAAAGGCCACATTTGTTTGGCTCCATAGAATGGACAGAATTAAGAGGATGGTGAGATTGAATAAATTTAATATATAAGATTAATATTTTTAAATTTTTAGTATTTTTTAATATTATTATTATTTTTTGTTTCAAAAAATATAATTTTTGCTTAAAAATCATTTAAAAATTCTCTCATAACTTTGTCAGTCCTACTACATGGGAGGATTATTAGTCTAATGCGATAGTTAATCCCTTCACTTAATAGAGTTGCTGTAGCTAAGCATGTTTGGTTTATGGTCTCTGGTGGGGAGCAATCCATGTGGTGTCAATGGGTGAAATCTTACTTGTTGAGGGGCAATAGTTTCTGGGCTGTCAAAGTCCCCAGTGACTCTTCTTGGGTGTGGAGAAAACTATTATCTTTGAGGGAGTCCCTTTTCCCCTTAATTAAGTGCAAGATTGGTAATGGGTCTGATACATTTCTTTGGCATGATAATTAGCACCCTCTTGGTTCTTTATGGGCTAGGTATGGGAATAGATTGTTGTATGATACTGTCTTAAATGGCCAAGTTAAAGTGGCCTCTGTTGTGGGGAATAGAGGGTGGTGCTGGCATAATGTTCCATCCTGGGTTGTGAGGGAGATCCGTGCCCACACCCCTCCTGACCTTATTCCTACCACTGGGAGTAATGACAGGACTATTTGGCTCCCTCACATGGGTGGTAATTCCAGTATTGGGTCTGCTTGGCAGTCTTGGAGAACTAAGCGGCCCACTGTCCATTGGGCCAACTTTGTGTGGAGTCCCTATTCTATTCCTAGAGTGGGTTTTATTGTTTGGTTGGCCATCTTACGCAGGCTAAATACAGGTGACAGGCTTGCTTTTTTTGGCTTCAATCCTAACCATAGCTGTCCTTTGTGTGGGTTACTTGGGGAGGATCATGACCACATGTTCTTCAATTGCTCCTATTTTTCCAAAGTGTGGTCTGCTGTTCTTACCAAGTGTAATGCTAATTGGCAAAGCACCACTTGGCTGGGTCTTGTTGAGGTTATGGCCAGAGTTTGTAAGGGTAAATCACTGGCCACTATTATCAAAAGATTAGCCTTTTGCTGCACTGTGTACCAGGTTTGGCTTGAGAGGAATAATAGAATTTTTAGTAATGAGAGGAAACTTGAGGAGATCATTTTGAAGGCCATTATTTGCATGGTCAGACAAAGAGCTCTCTCTCTTAACTCTGTCAAGCAGTCCCTAACTGATTATTGGTTTTTGCAAGAGTAGAGGTTGCCTCCAACCATCCTCAAATCTGAGGGGAGTGTTACCAGCTGAGAGTTGAGTGACTGAGAGCTACATATTGAGGGTTGAGTAGGGTGAGTTACTACAGTGAGGTTTTTTCTGTTTAATTTAAATTCCCTAATGTGTTTTTCTATATGCAGGCACAGTATGAAGATTATCATCCAAAAAAGAAATAGCTTGGGGAAGCTATTTACTGAGTGTTGTGAGTTCACCATAAGTGGGTTGAGTGATGTGAGCTATATATGGAGTGCCAATATTGGTCACTAATTTTATCTTTTTGCAGGTCTTTGATTATTGGCTGGTTCTTAATAGGGGATGTTATTGTTGAGGGTTGAGTGTAGTGAGCTATAAATTTTTGCAGTAGTCTTTCACTATTTTATCTTATTTTGATTGTTCCCAATTACCTATCACTGTTATTTTTTGTTGAGATGTGTGATCTTTGTGTGTTGAGTGACTTAGACCCTATATTTTGTGAGCTTTGTGATACACAGTGTTATAGGTATTGTTGTATATGCTGTTTGATATTTGTGCTGCTGGTTTTCCCAGGTTGCGATAGTCAGTGGTGGAGTGAGCATGGTGCTGTCCTTATTGAAGCATTAGCTCGGAAGTTGTTCACCAGGACTAGGCTGATATTTGTGCTGCTGGTTTTCCCAGGTTGCGATAGTCAGTGGTGGAGTGAGCACGGTGCTGTCCTTATTGAAGCATTAGCTCGGAAGTTGTTCACCAGGACTAGGCTGCACTACTGCGCCAGTCTTATTGGAACTTCTTCACATAGGAAATACTTGTCTTTCTTTTATTTTTTTTGTAACATTTGATCTCTACATTGACTATGGTGTGTTTAGATCTGGTTGTTTTAATATAACTTGTAGTAGTTTGGTTTTGTTTCCCTACCCCTACGGGTTGTGTAGGTGGATCTTATTCTTTTGGCTGGGTCCCTGCTGGTTGGGCTTTCCTCTTTCCTGAGTCTTCATTGGGTGGTTCATTTTGGTTTTGATTCTGTTCAGCTCCCCTATTCCTTGTTTGGTATATGGCTTCTGAACAGTTTTTTTTTTTATATGGTTTTCTTTCCTTTTGTTTTTTGGCTGTTCCATTTGTGTGTTTGTTTTGTTTTGGTTGTGTATAGTTGTTGTAGGTCCTGGGGTGTGCCCCTTATAATTTTGTAAATCTTTTGTTTTATTTTATGACTTATTCACCAAAAAAAAAAAAAAAAAAAAAAAAAAAAAAAATCTCTTCACTTATGTCCGTAACTAAACCCTCTTTAGATGGGGCTCCACAGACTATTAATCCAATCTCCCTTCCCAAAGAACCAAACAAACATGGCCAAAGCCGATTGGGAGATGCAATACTGATTTTATAGTTGTATTGTATCACGCTTCGATGCTTTTCTTCTGAGAAAATTATTTTAAAAAATTAAAAAAATTTAAAATTTTATTCTTATAATAAAATAAAGAGAGATTTATTTGAAAGTTGTGTTTCTGAAACATATATAACCAAAAGTTCTATGAAATTTCTTAATAGTTACGCAAGTCCTATTTACTGAGGAAGTTATTTCATGAGATTATTTTAATTTTTTTTATATTAATTTTAGGATGATTATACCTTTATTTCTTATACACAATCGTATATATTTAGAATTACTGTCATTACATGATTATTCATAATGTTACATTTAATTCTGATGTGAGATTGCTCATATAAGTGTAGTACGTTACTAATATGAGGAAGTTTCATTTTCCCCCTTAAATTATATTTCTCTAATTAATTTCACACTTGAACTTTGATATTATCAATTTACTTTCTTATTTATTTAAATTGTGATCAATTTGCCTACTCTTGTCATATTTGAAAGGAAAAATTTTAAAAAATTACAATTTGACCCCTAATTTCAAATTATAGATCCAAACTCACCTATTCTAATATTCTCTCTCAACCAAACAACTATCACCACTACACCATTGGCACCATTAGTTGCCACCACCACTACCACCACCACACACTCTAGATTCATCATGCTCTTACTCACAAACCATCACCAAATCATCACTAAAAAGATATCAGGATCCAAAACCTTCAAACCTAGATTCGAAAAATAGCTTTGTTAAGCATAATTTGTAGCTTTTCACTAATCCACCTCCATCAAATCCACACATGTTACATGGCTTAAGCAATTACTAAAATTTTATGAAGCAATTTTCAATATCATGAGGTGTCACTTTTAGAAAATAGTTCTACTAAGTCAAATATTTTAGTTGAATTTGTTGTGAAGTAATCTTGATGGGAGGCTGCATTCAATGTGTTGGTTGTTGCATTCAATGCGGTGGTTGATAGCCGTGTATGCATTGAATGCATTCACACTTATAGTTGTACTTGAAATAAATGCGTTCACATTGTATGTTTTCATCTATATATAGCTATGTTATTGTAAGGTTTCAAAGTGTGGGAGAGAAAGAAAATAATAGAGTGCTTTGTTTGTGTTTTTCTTTCAGAATCATTTTGAGTGAAGTAAATTTCAGTTTGGTTGAGTTTTAAACCTCTCATTGTGAATTACCAACAGTGGTTTGCACCCCACTCTTACCAACAGTGGTATCAGAGCCGAAGGTAGCTTGAATTTGTAGACATTCTGCAAAATTTTCAAGAACAGAGTGTGTTTTAAAAAATTGCCCAGAAATCAAAGTGGTCGAAATCCATTTTTGATCACATTAGATTGAAGCTCCCGATGAGACGAGCACAACCGTGAAAATCGCGTCGAAAACTCAGATCGGATGGCCCCGAACGCGCCCTACGCGCCTCCTGACGCCGTTCTCACGTGCCACCCGCGCCCATGCACCACACGCGCTGCCGGAGGAAGAAAAAGCGTCATCCAACGCGTAAGCACGCGACACACGCGCGCGCACTCAGAGCCTGACGTCATCCATTAACGTCATCTGAGCTGCTGACCAGCTTTGACCAAGCCAAGCCACGCCGCCGTTGACCAGAGCCGCTGACCGAGCCGAGCAACCGTTGACCTGAGCCATTGACCGAGCTGAGCCTCCGTTGACCTGAACCGCTGACTTGAGCCAAGCCTGAGTCGCGCTGCTAATGAAGCCGCGTTGACTGAGCCGCTGACATCAGAACATGGAGGATTAATCCAGTGTGACGCGACTAAGGTGTTGCCGCAGATCTGAATCGTTCAACTTGTTTTGGCTTGATCTGAGCCATTCGGAGTCTGTTTCTAGTGATCCAATAGTGCTTTCTAACTATTTAGAGTATTCCGGACACATCTGTACGGTCAAAATTTGAAAATTTCATTATGAAAATTTGCAGATTTTTAAAGACAACCAATGGCCAACACAAACAACTTCTTTCAGCCCCAGTTTCCAAAACTCAGCAAGGAGAACTATGAAAATTGAAGTATTCAAATACAAGTCCTACTAGCCTCACAAGATTTGTGGAAGTTAGTGGATTGAGGATATGACGAGCCAACTACTCTTGCAGATGAAAGAAATTTAAATGATACTCAGAAGACGGCGTTAAAAGATTCAAGGAAGAGAGATACAAATGCCTTGTATCTACTCTATCAAGGCATTGATGAGTCAAGTTTTGAGAAGATTTCAGCAGCAACAACCTCTAAAGAGGCATGGAGTATTCTTCGCAATTTACACCGTGGAATTGAGAAAACGATTAGAGTTCGACTCCAGGTGTTACGTGGCGAATTTGAAATGTTGCACATGAATGAGAATGAGTCAATTTCTGAGTACTTTAACAGAACATTGACCATTGTTAATCATATGAGAAGATATGGAGCGAAGATGGAATCTCTTCAAGTGATAGAGAAGATTCTCCGATCACTCAGTCCCAAGTTCGAGCACGTGGTTGTAGCAATAGAAGAGTCCAAGGATCTCAGTGCCATGACCACTGATGAGTTGATGGGCACACTTGAGATTCATGAACAAAGAATCAACAAGAAGACTCCTTCAAGTTCTTTAGAGCAAGCTCTTCAATCAAAGCTGTCTTTCAGAGATGACAGAAATGAGCAATGGGGGACATCAGAAAGAAGCCGAGGAAGAGGCCGTGGTTACAATAACCGAAGTTCTGGTTTTAAAGGAAGAGGCGGAAGAGGTCCAGCCAGAGGAGGAAGAAGTCAACCACACTTTGCTCCAAGAGGAAGAGCAAGAGGTAGAGGAGGTGGTTACAACAACAGACCAGGATTTGACAAAAACAATGTTCAGTGCTACAAGTGCCACAAGTTCTGGCATTACAGCAATGAATGCCGAAGTAGAGCAACAACAGAAGCCGGAGAGCAAGCAAATTTTGCCGAGGATGAAACAAATAAAGTTGGACCTATAGTCCTGTTTGTCCACATGGAGACATTGAAAACGAAAACAATGTTCGGTATCTAGATTCGGGAGCCAGTAATCACATGTGTGGTAAAAGAGAGTTGTTTGTTGAGCTTGACAAGATTGTACAAGCACAAGTCTCATTTGGTGATTCTTCAAAGACTCCAGTGAAAGGAAGAGGTAATATTCTGATCAAGCTCAAGAATGGAGATCATGATTACATCTCCAATGTTTATTATGTTCCTACCATGAAGAACAACATTTTGAGTATGGGACAACTCCTAGAGAAAGGATACAACATCAGCATGAAAGATTGTTATCTTACCATCAAAGACAATCATGGTAATTTGATCGCTCGGGTGAGAATGTCCAAGAATCGGATGTTTGCATTGAACATCCAACATGATGCTGCGAAGTGTTTAAGTGCCATCATCAAAGACAAAGATTGGCTATGGCATTTGAGGTTTGTACATCTCAACTTTGGAAGCTTGAAGCTGTTGTCAAGCAAGAATATGGTGAAAGGGCTCCCTCATATTGCTCATACTAATGAGGTCTGTGAAAGCTGCATTCTTGGCAAGCATCGCAGAACTAGCTTTGCTAAAGAAGTGAAGTGGAGAGCAACAAAGCCGCTAGAGCTAGTGCACACTGATGTGTGTGGTCCATTGAAGCCAATGTCAAATGGATAGAATAGATATTTTCTCACCTTCATTGATGATTATAGCCGGAAGACATGGGTGTATTTTCTTAAAAGAAAGTCGGAGGTGTTCAGTATCTTCAAAGAATTCAAAGCTTTTGTAGAGAAGCAAAGCAACTACTACATCAAGACATTGCGATTAGATCAAGGTGGGGAATATACATCAGATGTTTTCAAGAATTTTTGCAAAGAGCATGGAATCAAGCATCAAACAACACCATCCTATACGCCACAGCTGAATGGTGTTGCTGAAAGGAAGAATCACACAATCTTAGATATGGCAAGAAGCATGTTGAAAGGAAATGGACTGCCCAAGCAATTTTGGGCTGAAGCCGTATCATGTGTTGTGTATCTACTAAATAGATGCCCAACCAGGAGCCTTTATTTTATGACTCCAGAAGAAGTTTGGAGTTCACAT
Source organism: Camellia granthamiana (assembly GCA_036172215.1). Lineage (NCBI taxonomy): Eukaryota > Viridiplantae > Streptophyta > Magnoliopsida > Ericales > Theaceae > Camellia > Camellia granthamiana. Next base: position 15,375,373 of record CM069903.1, on the reverse strand, counting down.
AAGCCAAGTGTCAACCATCTCAGAATATTTGGGTGTGTTGCGTACACCAAGATTCCAGAAGCAAGAAGAACCAAGCTCGATGATAAGGGAGAAAAATGTATCCTTGTCGGATATGGAGATAGAACAATGGGATAAAAGTTGTATAATCCCATTACCAGAAAGGTGATCATGAGTAGAGATGTGATATTTGAAGAAGAAGAAGCTTGGAACTGGAATCAAGATGAAGTTGTTAAAGATATAGAACTCATTCTTGAAGATGAAACATCAAAAGCTCCAGTTGAAATTACAAGAGAAGTTCCAGATGAGCCATAAACTCCTCCACATAGAATACCTGCACCTAGATCGCCAGTTTCTTACAAAAGTGCTGCATCATCATCATCATCATCATCATCATCATCATCAGCATCATCAGATGATAGTTTTTTCAAACAGCCGTGACCAATGAGAAATTTGCAGGAGATATATGAAGCTACAGAAGAAGTAGATCTGAATTTGTTCTGCCTACTTGCAGATAGTGATCCACTTACCTTTTTCGAAGCCATCCAAGAAGATAAATGGAAGAAAACAATGGATGAAGAAATTCATGCCATTGAGAAAAATAATACATAGAAGCTTACCAGTCTACTTGAGGGGCACAAACCCATTGGAGTGAAATGGGTATACAAGACAAAGAGGAATGCACAAGGCGAAGTGCAACGCTACAAGGCAAGGTTAGTAGCAAAAGGTTACAAGTAGAGAGCTGGAATTGACTATGGAGAGGTGTTTGCTACAGTTGCCCGATTGGAGAATATCAAGCTAATGATTTCTTTGGCTGCCCAGCACAAGTGGCAGATTTATCAACTTGATGTGAAATTTGCATTTCTTAACGGTTTCCTTGAAGAAGAAATCTATATTGAACAACCTTTGGGGTATGTTCAGAATGGGCATGAAGACAAAGTGTACAAATTGAAGAAAGCACTTTATGGATTGAAGTAAGCTCCGCGTGCATGGAATACTAGAATTGATCAGTATTTTCATGACACTGGTTTTGAAAAATGTCTATATGAATATTTGAAGAAGGAAGCTGACGGAAGCATGTTACTTGCTTGTCTTTATGTTGATGATCTAATCTTCACCGGAAACAATCCAGCCATGTTCAAAGACTTTAAAAGAAGCATGATCCAAGAATTTGAAATGACAGATATTGGATTGATGGCTCATTTTCTCGGCATTGAAGTGGAATAAAGAAAATATAGAATCTTTATTTCACAAAGTGGCTATGCCAAGGAAATTCTCAAGAGATATGGAATGGAAAATTGCAATCCAGTGGACACTCCTGTAGACAGTGGAGTGGAGCTCAGAAAGGTATGAAGGCAGGTGATGTGGATCCAACTTATTTCAAGAGCCTAATTGGAAGTCTTCGCTATCTTACTTGCACCAGGCCAGACATACTCTATGGAGTAGGACTGATTAGCAGATATATGGAAACACCGGACAGTCACAACTTATGCAGCAAAGAGGATTCTTCGCTACATCAAAGGTACAGTCGATGATGGTTTATTCTATAAACCAACTGATAATTTCAGTCTTGTTGGCTACTCAGATAGCGACTGGGGATGTGACTTGGATGAATGGAAAAGTACTACAGGATTTACTTTCTTTATGGGAGAAACAGCCTTCTACTACAACATATAAGACTTTTGGCAACCAATTATTTTGGTTGCTAAAACCATTATTTTGGTCTCTAAATAATTTTTGTGACAAAATTAAATTCGTCACTAAAAAAGTCACTAAAAGTGCGTCTAGAAAAGTCTTTAGTGACGAATTTTTGAAAATGTCACTGAAAATGACAATTAGTGACCAATTTTATATTGTCACAAAATGTTTGATTTTACAAGACTAAACATTTAGTCGCTAATACTTTGTCACAAAATATCCCAATTTGGTCGCGAAAAACAAAATAATGACATTTTTAACGACAACTATATTTGGTCGCTAAAAGACAAATAACTTTCTCTACTACACTTTTTCGTCACTAAAAATCAAAGTTGGGATAGCTAAAATGCACAAAAATTAAATGTCACCCAATCATACAAAAAAGAAAAAAATTGACATCCATACATCAAAGACACTCCATTCCCAAATCATAATGAGTACATAGAAAGTAAAATTTTACAAAAATTAAAATTCAAAGTTTCCAATATGTTTGATTCTGCTTTCAAAAAACTTTCAAAAATTGACATATCAAGTTGCAATCTCAAACTAGTATCCTTGTCAACTGGTATGTCATCACTTATCCTGAAATGGTACAGGAATTGATATCCAATTCTTTACATATTTTTGAAGGACCTGCAGAATAAGATAATGATTAGAAGATTGTACACTTCTACATCTTAAAGAAACACCAGTTCACATTGTCACATTCTCAACTTTTTAAATATACAAGGATCATTCACCTAATTAAGAAACTCATTTTTTATTTACATTTTTTAAGAATAGGGAATTTGCTAAAGTTATTGATAAGCTTACATGAATATTTCAAACTAACTGAAGTATGCATGTCAGATGCGCCAAACAACTTGAATACTTCCAAATGTGTAGAAATATAAACATGTTGAGGTTAGGTAGTAAATTATTTAAATTATTTTGCAAAGAAATATTACTAACCAAAGATGATCCATCTCACTGGGGAAAAAAATTGAAATTGTTTACCTGTGTTGCTGATAGTGATTTCCTCGCTAGTTCTTTCAAAATAAGGTGTACCTGAGGAAGAAAAGAAATAGAAACTAATCAATGATAAGAACTAAAATAAACTAGGATTTATATTTGAAGAGGATGCTCTAGAAAGAACTAAAATGTAAATAGCAATTACATTTCTTAGATCAAAGCTATGTATTGAGAGACATTGCAAATAAATTGACCCTTTTTGGTTTTTCCTTTTCCTTTGAGAAGAAGTGACCCAAACTAGACACACGAAAAATACCTTAACTCTCTCCTCTTCATTAGTGTCCATAATATATGCCATATACCTAGGACATAGAATAAACATGATCAAAAGGCGCAATTAAATAAAATAAGAAACCATCCATGTCATAATCATTAGATATTCAAATGCTAGAAACGATACTTCTCCCTTAGCTTTCTTGTAACAATATATTGGTACCCATTAAAACAATTAATCAATAAACTAAATTTAAGCCAACATAAATGCAAACCTCTCTCGTAGATACTTCTCCCTTGTTTTCCTGTTGATCCAGACTCGGCATACCTAATCCTTATTTCTTCCTCATGGAATTCTATGGGCAATTCAGTTGGATGCAACCCTGAATATCTTGCAGTTCCTGAAAGAATGCCATACTTTACCAAAATTGCAAAACTAATGGTAAAACTAAAGTAAAAAGAAACAAAAAGCAGCATACAGTATGAGAACAGTACCAGAGGGTGACAATGGTGCAGCCTCTACGACAAATCTATCATTCACTTGCTTGGACGAACAGTTGGACTGATCTTGGCCATGAAAGTGTTTCATGATTGAACATGTTCCCTGTCAAAAGTATTTAAGAGCGAGTATCGAATATAATAATAAAAGAAGAAGAAATTATGTTTCAATATTTAAATGAGTGGGAAACCAAATAATTTGAAGGCACTACATGTACTGCAATATGCTCATCTCATGAAAGTTTTCGTTAGAAGAATGGTCTTAGATCGTGGTATCAGCCAGCACAACAGTTTTGAGAGTATCGACCAAATATGATTGGAGGAATATACTAAAGGACAATTTTGGAATCAATTGGATAAACTAATGTAAGAATTATCTATTGGAGAGAAGAAAATTATAGTTGGAGATTTCAACAGTCCAAAGCTCCATTTCAGCTACTAGATAGAAATCGGTAATAAACCTGCAATTGCAAAATTAAAATATCAACTCATATGAAGGAAATTAAAACTGGAGAAAGAATAATTAAAACTTGTATCTCCACACATACCTGCGATATACAAAACTAGGTTGACTTTCAAGCACTGCCAGACAAAAAGTGTACAGAGAACAGGGCACTTAATTCTCCTGCAATCTTTATTGCAGCAGCGTGAGATCTAGGGGCAGAGAGGATTTGAATGGATGAGTTTTACATGTTTACTACCATCTCAGACCTTAATGAGGGCTCCTCACTGACACTCAATTATGAAAATTGGAAAAAAAACTACTATAACACTAAGGAAAAAATATTGAGACACATATTTGCAAGCCACTCCCCACATAGAACTTTGCATAACAGAATAATATCGCGAATGTTGCTAGAAAATGTGCTTAGTCCTTGTCAAGCTTACCATTGTAGGACGCAATGCCAATAATGTAAAAAGCCTACCTCAGCATCTCCCTTAACTAATAATTTGTAAAGAGCATTAGGACCAGAAAAAGATTTCCAATGCATAAATGGGCAAAGGATAGAAAATTCAGCTATTGTTCATGTAACTTACACGGTGTTATAGAACGTCCTCACCCACACACACCAATAATAATAATGGTAATATTGTCTCCTTCCCGTAGTTATACTCTTAGATTATCTAAAGTAGCATTGCATCAGCTTTCTTTTCTTTCTTCCTTGCTCTTTTCCAATACACATTGCTTATGTCGTAATAATTTCAATATAGTTTTCCATTCCTTCTATGAAATTTTAATTTTCCATGCTCTTTTTCAACTTTTAACATTCAGTTCTTTTTCAAAAAAGAATTGAAACAAGAATTATTTAGATGATCCCAAATAATGGGGACAAGGCTTTGTTGAGTTGAATAGAGTCTTTTTTTTTTTACTTTTGATAGGCATTTGGTTATTTTCTGAAAACTTCTAGAGCAGAAAATCTGTGAATCTATCCTATAAGTTTTATGATAAAGTAGTCTGGTACTAATGAATCTGTAAGTAAAGAGAGTCTGGTTTTATTCATGTACAAGCCAACATTTTTGGCTTGAATTGTAACTCTACCCTTAATTTTTCATTGTTCTATATGTGAGTAATGAATGATGCTTTTATTAAAATAAAAAGAACACTAACAAAAGATGCTTTGTATATTTTATGTTTAGTATATACAAGGTTGCTTCTCTTATTGCATTCTAATATAAGCTTATAAATTCATATCCAAGAGAAAGAGTGTATGATATTGGTGGCGGAATTCAAGCAATTTCTAGCATAAAAATAAAAACATAGAATACAGAATTTCAAAATCAAGCAATTTGAATGAACACAAAGGAGTATATATATAGATATGTACATGTATATATGCTGTGTTTGTGGAGAGAGAGAGAGAGAGAGAGAGAGAGAGAGAGAGAGAGAGAGAGAGATTGAAAACACACCAAATCGCTATTGAATCCAAATTACTATGATCTCTGTTAGAAACCAAATCGATTTACTCAAACTTATATATATCTGCAAAAAATTTGAATAAAATGAAGAATAAATGATATAAGATCTCAGAATATGTGTATATGTGTGTGTGTGTAGCTAAAAAAAATGATAAAAAATCTCAGAAACTTGTGCTTCAAGATGAAGATCTCAACAGCCATGAAAATCATTGATTTACCTTCCGATTGAAGCCAAAGAACTCAGATCTTCAACGATCGATTCAGATTGAAGTTACAATAGGTAAGATCGATTGAAGCTGAGATCAGTACAAAGATAGATTCGAATTGAAGTAAAGATCGATTCGGATATGAGGCGGCACAAAGATCGATTCAGACTGAAGCTAATGATCGATCGAAGTTGAAGATCGATTGAGTCAGAGTCCTAGACAGAGGAAACAGCTGAGATCGATTAAGTCCTAGTGAAGATCAATTCTTATATCGTGTATTGGACGACCTTTAGCAACCAAACTAATTCGTCTCCAGCTTTTACCCACCTCAAACACACGGGTCAAGTATCTAAGTGAACATACGTGTTAATTTTTTTGGTCCTTAAAAGTCTCTAGATAATTTTTTTTGGCCTATCATAAAGAAATACTGTGTATTCTTATAATTTTCTTTTAAAATTTATTTTTGTCCCTAAATGATGATTTTTAGAGACTAAATTCAATTAGTCTCTAAATCACTATTTTCTTGTAGTGTTCACATGGACGTTCAAGAAGCAAGCCATTGTGACATTATCAACTTGCGAAGCTGAGTATGTTGCAGCCAACTCAGCTGTGTGCCATGCAATATGGTTACGAAACATACTGAAGCATTTGGGATTTCCACAAGAAACACCCACTGAGATCTATGTTGATAATCGCTCAGCAATTGCATTGCCAAAGAACCCAGTTTATCATGAAAGAAGTAAGTATATTGACACCCGCTATCATTTCATCCGAGAGCATGTGAAAATAAAGATGTGGAATTATTTCCTTGTAAATCTCAATATTAGCTTGCAGATATTTTCAAGAAGCCATTGAAAAATGATCTGTTCAACAGAATGAAGATAATGCTCGGGATGAAGCAGCATAGAGAATCAAGATTAAGGGGGGATGTTGTGAAGTAATCTTGATGGGAGGCTGCATTCAATGTGTTGGTTGCTGCATTCAATGCGGTGGTTGATGGCCGTATACACATTGAATGCATTCACACTGATAGCTATACTTGAAATAACTGCGTTCACATTGTATGTTTTCATCTATATATAGCTATGTTATTGTAAGGTTTCAAAGTGTGGGAGAGAAAGAAAATAATAGAGTGCTTTGTTTGTGTTTTTCTTTCAGAATCATTTTGAGTGAACTAAATTTAAGTTTGGTTGAGTTTTAAACCTCTCATTGTGAATCACCAACAGTGGTTTGCACCCCACTCCCACCAACAAAATTGGGTTTTGTTCTTTATTAGAAATCAAAATGAAAATTTTCTCTATATAGCTAGAAAAATAAAAATGTTTTCACGTACATATATAAATGTATCAATTAAATAGATTTGAAAATTAATTGAATTGAATTAATTTATTTGGATTTATTGAATCTATTAGTGGGTTTCATTATTATGTATAATTGTTTGTGAATCGAAATATATCTTTTTTTTGATGAATTTTCTTAGTTTTTACGATGGTTGGTGGTGGCGGGAGCGGTACACCGACGTGGCAATGGTGATGGTTGTTTGGTTGATAGAGGGGAGAGGGTCATTTGGGTGAGAGAGGAGAAGAGAATGAGTAAATTTGGATCTATAATTTGAAATTTTGAGCCAAAATGTAATTTTTTAAACTTTTTCCTTTTAAATATAACGATAGGTGACAAATTGATCACGATTGGATAAATTGACAATATCAAAAGTTTTGGTGTGAAATTGATTAGAGGGGTATAGGTTAGGGGGGAAAGTGATATTTCTTTTACTAATATCTTATTAAACTTTTTCCAAATATGTCATTCAATTTTGACGTGAGATTGTTCCCTGGGAGAAATTCATTGGGGAGATTCTGATGTGAAATTCCGATATCAATGTAGTATGTATACTAATACCTTATAAAACTTTTTCTAAATGTGTCATTCAATTAAACTTCAAATTTAATATTCATCTACAGTGTCACATTTGGAAAGTTTTCATGTGTGATTGCCAATATTACCGTAGTATGTATATTAATCCCTTATTAAACTTTTTCTAAATGTCGTTCAATTAAATAGCAAAAATGCTGATCAAAAAAATTAAACAAAAATTACAGACATGATTATTACTCATATTTAAAATTTTGTGATAATTGTGGCATTTTACATTAAAAAAAAAAAATGACTTTTGAGATCACAAAAATATTTATGAGACTAAGGGCTCGTTTGGGAAGTTGAGATTTAAAATTTTTTGGCTAAAATAGTCACCAAAAAAAAAAAAAAAAAAAAGACTTTTTAGCCTATTGCTTCCGGTCTGTGCGAATTTAAAGAAGAGGAAGGTTATTACTGATCAGAGTTGTGCAATCTGTGGGGGTCGTTCGAAACAATTGTCCATTGCTTCCTCGGCTGTGTAGTGGTTAGTGAGCCATGGGATCGTATTGCTTTAGGGGTGCTAGTTGATGGTCGGGTTGCCATTAATTTAGGTATTGGCTTATGGATCGATGCAAGAGCTGGGACGATGATGATTTGGCCCTGTTTCTGGTAGCATGTTGGGGTTTGTGCAATATTTGCAAGAGTATACGCTTGCTCAAGCCAGAGTTGTGGTGCAGCCAATTGATCGGATCCAAGTGCGGTGGTGTCCGCCTAGGGAGGGTACGTATAAAATTAACTTTGATGCTGCGAAGTTTGCTCAACATCAGGCTATTGGTGCTGGGATTATGGCTCGAAATTTTCAGGGTGAGGTAAAATAGCGGCCATGTCTAGGAAGATGGAGGGCATTATTGAGGTTGATTGTATGGAAGCCTTAGCTTTGTTTTGGGCTGTTGAGTTTTCTCTAGATTTGGGGCTGCGGCATGTTCAATTCGAAGGGATTTATAATACGTGGTTGCTGCAGTTCGCTCGCCGGAGGAGTGTTTGGTTGGCTGGGTTTGGCCATACTGTCCAAGCCATCCGTGACTCTCTTCCGCAATTTGAAGAAAAGGTGGTGCAGCATGTTCGTCGCCAAGGCAACTCTGTGGCGCACTGCCTTGCAAGAATGGTGATTGAATTTGAAGAATCCATGATTTGGATGGAAGAGGTTCCCATTCTTTGGCCCAGCTTGTCCTTACCGGTGTTTCAGTTTAGGTTTTTCTTTCTAGTCTTTATCAATCCAAAGAAAACCAACAGCCCCATCTATTTGGAAACAAAAATGCTTAGATATCCTAAATTTTTTATTAAAAATCCTATCAAAGGTGTCCCATGGTGTAGTACCACATGCTACTCGCATTGTGTGGATCCCACATCCATGCGAGACATTTCGTAGAATTTTTAGGATCTCTAATCTTACTCATTTAGAAATGATAGAATAACTTACGTTTTATATTGTATTCGGAATAAATGATTAAAATATCAATATCTTGAAATATTCTTCGAAGATTATTAAAGGATTGGGCGAAATCACTATAGTTTGAGACTTGTGTCACTTTAATTCCTGAACTTTCAATTGTGATACATTTGATCATGACTTTTGAATTTCGTTTCAAATAAGGATAATTGAAGATATTATTATTTCATTTGAAAGGCAAAGTCATCATACAACTTATTTTGTGTTGGTTAACTTATATGTTGTTTAAAATATGATGACATTTTTTTTAATAAATAATGTTGAAACTTTTTTTTTGTTATAAAGTTCTGTTTGGTTTGGTTTTCATAATTCATTTTTAAATTTTTTTCTAAGAAACTAAAAATTAAATTGGTGAAAAAAAATTAAATATATATCATTTTTATATAATTTTATCTTTTGGGAAGGTAGACATAATATTTTTTTTTTAAATAATTTTTTTTGATATTTAGTTTTTATTTTTTTAAAAATCAAACATGACGACAATTTTGATATCATTATTAAAGCAATCAATTAAATCAAAAAACTCAAAACTAAAATATTTATCAATTATACATTAAAAGCCTAATAACCATCAATTACATGATAACCATCCAAAAATTTCTGTTAACAACAAATGCAACCATCTATTACATGATAAACATAAAAAAAAATATCAACAAAAACAATTATCCATTAAATGATCATCATCCAAACACATACTAAAAATTAATTTGGTAAAAAAATAAAAAAATAAAAGATTTGTCATTTTTATATAATTTTATCTTTGGAGAGTAGAAATAATTTTTTTTAAAATTTTAAAATAATTTTTTTGACATTTATTTTTGTTAAACTAGTTTATATTTTGTCAAATTGACGATTTTGCCTTTGAAATGGAGTGACAATGTCTTTAATTATTTTTTTTTGGATCGCGCTTCAAAATTCAAGGTCAAATGTATTACAATTGAAAGGTCAATGATCAAAGTAACACAAGTCCAAAATTACAGGAACCGTTAATGTAATTCGCCCTTAAAAGATTTTGTACACCTTGTTAAAATGTTTAGAGAATCCCATAAATCAAATCATTTCAAAACAAGAGGATTTCCATATTAGATTCTGCCCATTTTGAATACCCAAACCCTACCCTGATTTCCCTCCATTTACGATATGATATGTGATTTTTAAAGTGTGAGTTACGTTTGTGTACACCTTCAAAATAAAATAAAAATAAAAATAAACTCATTATGAATACCCAAACCCCACCTTGATTTTTTCCCATTTACAATATGATTTTTAAAATGCGGGTTACATTTATGTACACCTTTAAAATTAAAAATAAAAAACTTATTGTGAATACCCAAACCCCCCCTTAATTTCCTCCCATTTATGATGTGATTTTTATGTGTGGATTACATTAATGTGTGAATACCCAAATATTTGTGTACACCTTCAAAATAAAAAAATAAAAAATAAAAACTCATTGTGAATACCTAAAACCCACCCTGATTTTCCTCATTTACAGTATGATTTTTAAAGTGTAAGTTACATTTGTGTACCCCTTCAAAATAAATAAATAAATAAATAAAACTCATTGTCGCAATTTATTTGTTTGATGTTGGAAGCCACATTAGCTGAGGTTGATTATTTCCTAAACTGTGTTCCATCCATGTTGTGCATTTTTGTGCTTATAGCTTATGCTCAATGAAAGCCAATGTGATTGTGTACAATGTTACATCCCACATTGGTTGAATGGGATCCCTAATAAGCAAGGATAGAACTAGAAAAAGATTATGGGGGGCCATGATCCCTTGTTTTTGTGCAGAATTTTGTTTATTTTTATATTCTAATAGAGATTACTTCTATGGTATTTAATTTAATTTTTTTTATTTTATGTTTATATATATAATATTGTATATACACATGTGTTTGTATATATGGTGAAAATTTTTATATCTTTAACTCCTCTGATAATGAAATTATGATTTCGTCCCTGCTAACAAAAACATGAATTATGATTATAATATGAAGATGTGACTTTATAATGCATTTGCAAAATATATAATTTTTTTAAAACAAAAAGTGGATCATGTGTGAATGTGTATTTTTGATTATCCACGACATATATGTTAGAAATATGTTGTTTTTATAAATTGTGGTTTCACTAGTCAATTCCGGTGATTCCCTCAATAAAATCTAAAAAAATATTGTTTTGTGTTCACAAGCTTTTTTCCTAAACCAAAAAAAAGAAAAGAAAAAACAAAGAAAAATAAATTTAAATATGTATAGAAAAAAAAGAAAGAAAAATAAATTTAAATATATATAGTGAAGAACAATTGAATCTTTTTCTTATTTCTTTATGATCAGATACATTGTATATTTATACAGATGTCATGTAACAAACTCCTAACAAACTAACAAACTCTAACTAACTTGACTTTAACAAACTCTAATTACTTAACTAACTTGGGTTTAACAAACTAACTGCTTAACTAATTATCTTGAGTTCTTGAGCTTGATGCAGAGCAATCTGGTGGTGCTGGTGCAGAGTGAGAATCTGGTGGTGCTGGTGCAGAGTAAGAATCTGGTGGTGCTGGTGCAGAGTGAGAATCTGCTAGTACTGGTGCAGAGTAAGAATCTGGTGGTGCTGCAGAGAGAGTCTTATCATCCCCCTGCAAGCGGATGGGAGGAGAAGTGACCAGCAGCTTGGACTGAAGGTACTGAAACCGAGCAACAGACAGTGGTTTGGTGAAGATATCCGCAATTTGCTCAGCAGAGGGTATGTAGTAAAGAAGAAGCTTCTTGGAAGCAATTTTGTCACGAATAAAGTGACAATCAACTTCGATATGTTTGGACCTGGTGTGAAACACAGGATTGGAGGCTAAGGCAATGGCAGATAAGTTGTCACACCAAAGAATGGGAGTGGTGACAAGAGGAAGAGAAAGATCATGAAGAAGCATTTGTAACCAACTAAGTTCAGCCGTAGCATGAGCAAGAGAACGATACTCGGCTTCGGTGCTGGATCTGGACACGGTAGGCTGCTTTTTAGCAGACCAAGAGATGATGTTAGAACCAAGGAAAACACAGTAGCCAGAGGAAGATTTGCGATCAACAGTGTCACCAGCCCAATTTGAATCGGAAAAGGCCTGAAACTCAAACGAACTAGGACGAAAAGTCAAGCCATGAGAAAGGGAACTCTGAACAAATCGAAGAATGCGTTTGAGCAGAGTAAAGTGAGCATTAGTAAGTGCATGCATGTATTGACAAGCTTGATTGACAGCGAAAGACAGATCTGGACGAGTAAGAGTTAGATACTGTAAAGCACCTACCAAACTTCTGTATAACTGAGGCTGATGAAAAGGAAGATGAGCAGCAGGAGTATCAAGAAGTTTCATTGACATAGGAGTAGGACATGGTTTACAAGAGGTCATTCCAGCTTTAAGAAGAATGTCAGAGGCATATTGAGATTGAGACAGAAAATAAGAGTCACCCACTGCTTGAATAGAAATACCCAAGAAATAAGAAAGATCACCCAATTCTTTCATGGCAAAGGCAGAGTGCATTTGGTGAATGAGAGCTTGAAGATGAGAGGGACTATTACCAGTAAGTAAAATGTCATCTACGTACACCAGAAGAACGGTAATGGTAGTGGAAGTCTTGTGAATAAAGAGAGAGTTATCACAATGACTATTGACAAATCCGTGAGATAATAAGAACTTGGAGAAAGTAGAATACCAAGCACGAGGAGCCTGTTTGAGGCCATAAAGAGCTTTCTGAAGCTTGCATACATGATGGGGAGAGGAAGAGCTAACAAAACCTGGTGGTTGAGTCATATATACTTCCTCATCCAAAGTGCCATGGAGAAAAGCATTGCTGATGTCAAGTTGTTTTAATGGCCAATGATAATGTAAAGCCATACAAAGCAAAACCCGGATGGTCGGATGTTTAGCCACGGGGCTGAATGTTTCAGTATAATCAATGCCCTCTTGTTGTAAAAATCCCTTAGCAACCAACCGAGCTTTATAACGGGCAATAGAGCCATCACTGTTGCGTTTGATGCGGAAAACCCACTTACAACCAATAGCGGTCTTAGTAGAAGGAAGAGGGACAAGAGACCAAGTACCCTGAGCAAGGAGGGCATTATATTCTTCAAGCATAGCTGAATGCCAAAGAGGGGAAGCAAGAGCTTGTTGATGAGAAGAAGGTTCAATATCTGTAAAGGAAGGAGTAGTACAAGCGACAAGACCCTTAGTTTTAGAGCGGGTAAGCATGGGATGAGAATTAGTAGAAGAAGGTAAAGAAGGTAAATGAATAAAAAGAGAATCGATAGGAATAGAGTGAGAAGAGGGCTGCTCAATAGGGTGAGCAGTAAGTTGATCAGAGGAACAGGGCGGATGAACTGGAGGAACAGCAGCAGATCTGGTAGGAGAACAAATCTGAGGAGCTGTAGAGGAAGCAAGCAGAGGTGCTGGGGAGGAACATGGCTGAGGAACTGTGGAAGGAACAGCAGCAGAGCTGGGAGGAGAACGGAAATGCGGAGCTGCAGAGGAAGAAGGCAGAGGGGCTGCTGATGAACAAGGCTGAGGAGGAGGAACAGCAGACTGGGAGGAAGTTACTGCAGGAGTAGAGGGTGGCCAAAAGAAAGAGTGAAGATGAGATAAAGATTGTGGAGGTGCAGATGAAAGAGTAGAGAAAGGGAAAACATTTTCATGAAATTCGATATGTCTAGAAATATAGACTTGACCAGTGGTCATGTCCAGACATCTATAGCCTTTATAAGATGAGTGATAGCCAAGAAAAACACATAAAGAGGATCGAGGCTGCAATTTAGAATGAGTATAAGGTCGTAACCAAGGAAAGCATTGGCAGCCAAAGACCTTCAAAAAAGAATAGTCAGGTAAGACATGATAAAGAAGCTCAAAAGGAGATTTGTTAGACAATTTTTCACTTGGCATCCTATTAATGAGATGAATGGCAGTAGCAACTGCATCAAACCAGAATTTAGTGGGAACAGAAGAATGGTGAAGCAAAGCAATAGTAGTCTCAACAATGTGTCGATGTTTACGTTCAGAGACACCATTTTGTGGGGGAGTATAAGGACAAGAGAGTTGATGGACTATGCCTTGAGCTTTTAAGAAATTAGTCATGGAAGAGTTCACAAATTCAGTGCCACCATCAGTCCTTAAAACTTGAAGTTTAGTAGAAAATTGAGTCTCAACATAGGCTTTAAACTCTAAAAATTTGGAGAAAACTTCACTTTTGTAACATAGAGGATAAAGCCAAGTAAAGCGACTAAAATCATCAATGAAAAGCACATAATACTTGTATTCAGATGAAGTAGAATGAAAAGGGCCCCATACATCACTATGAATGAGAGAAAATGGATTATTCACAGTAGAATTTGACAGTTTAAAGGGAAGTCTATGACTCTTAGCCATACTACAATGTGTACAAGAACTAAGGTCAGACTTTGTTTTATTAAAAGAAAAAGGCAAATGCTTCTGTAAAACAGTAAACTTTAATGGAGACGGATGGCCCAATCGTTTGTGCCAAGTATCTGCAGAAGCACATGCAGAGGTCTTTGTGAAGAAGGCAGTAGAGGAGGCTGAAGAAGGATGCATAGCAGTAGGATGATGAGAAGAAGACAATAGAGATGGAAAGTGATACAGGCCATTAGCATTATATCCTTTGTGCAAAATGGCCTTGGTGGTCTTGTCCTGAACCACAAAGGAAGAAGCATCAAAAGTAATAGTGCAGTTATTATCTTTGGTAAGTTGATGAACAGAGAGAAGATTGGAAGAGATGGGAGCATGAAGAAGTTTATTTAGTTTGAAGGAAAAATGAGGAGTAGGAATGAGACCTTTACCTGTGTGATGAATAGGAACAGAAGTGCCATTTCCAACCATAATCTGATCAGAACCAGTATAGGATTGTGACATGCTGAGATTGGAGAGATCATTAGTAATATGATCACAGGCAGCCGAATCAAGGTACCAGGGAGCAGTCTCAGATAGAGAAGGAGGAGGAACAGAAGTAACATAGGCTCTTGGTGAAGGATAAACAGAAGAGAGTTCAGAAACAGACTGTGATGAGGAAGTCGGAGCAGGAGCATGTGGAGGAATAGTCTGATGAAAGTTCATATCCAGTCTGTGCCAACAATCAATAGCCGTATGATTACCTTTGCCACAGATTTGACAAAGTTTAGCAGATGAATAGAAACGACCTCTACCTCGAGAATTATGTCGGCCAGTACCACGAAAAGAGCCTCAATAGCCTCCTCTCTGAGTTCGAAAAGAAGATCGTCCTCCTTTTGAAGAAAAGGATCCACTGGTGGACACATAGGCAACTGTGTTTTCATGAGATTGCAATTTTTTCTGTTTGAATTCTATATGAAGAGACTCAGAACACAAAAGAGAAGATAAGTCCGCCATGGAAATAGGCTCAATTCGAGCACGGACAGCAGTTTTAAGAGCATCAAACTCATCCGGCAAGCCATTCAGAGTGATCAGTACCAAATCTTCATCATCCATAGGTGATGAAGCAAGAGCTAATTTATCAGCAAGTTCTTTGATTTGAAGCAAATATTCTTCAATTGATTTGGAGCCTTTGGTTAACTGAGTCAATTGATTCTTGATTTGATGGATGTGAGAACGAGACACCATGGTGAACCGTTTGCAAAGAGCAGTCCAGACCTCGAAACTGTGTTGCAGATGAAGAACAGAGGAAAAAATTGTAGGTGTAAGAGTAGCAGTTATACAACTGAGCAAATGAGCATCAGTCTTGTTCCAAATGACTCGATCTGGATTTAAAACTTCAACACCAGTAGAGTCGGTGATCATCAATGGAGGACATGGAACTGATCCAGTTGCAAAGTCGAATAGATCTGTAGCTCGTAGAACATTTTGAAATTGACTTCGCCATATAAGAAAATTGGTAGAATCGAGTTTAACAGTGATAAAAGAATTCAGATTGGAAATCAAGAGATTAAGATTTGCAGGTAAAGAAGAAGAAGATGATGAAGCAGCCATCTATGGATATATGGATTGAAACTATGCTCGTAGGAGCTCTATGGAGGCTCTGATACCATGAAGAACAATTGAATCTTTTTCTTATTTCTTTATGATCAGATACATTGTATATTTATACAGATGTCATGTAACAAACTCCTAACAAACTAACAAACTCTAACTAACTTGACTTTAACAAACTCTAATTACTTAACTAACTTGGGTTTAACAAACTAACTGCTTAACTAATTATCTTGAGTTCTTGAGCTTGATGCAGAGCAATCTGGTGCTGCTGGTGCAGAGTGAGAATCTGCTGGTGCTGGTGCAGAGTAAGAATCTGGTGGTGCTGCAGAGAGAGTCTTATCATATAGAATAAAGTTAGAAACGTAAAATTTCACCCAAGATAAAATCCACTTTATCAAAATCGATTAAATTAATCAGTTCATAAAAAATGTCATGAGACTAAATGGATTATAATTTTTTAAGATGAATTTTATGAATAAATTTTTCCTTAGTTTTTTAACATAAAAGAGTAACAATTCTGAACTTCTACCTAAATACAGATATAGGCTTCTTGAGTGTCTTTCATAACAAATAAAACAATAACACTATTAATTCTGATTTGACTTTGGTAAGATAGTTCTATTTTATTAACGAAGATAATTTTTATTTGTGAAAATTTTATTTTGCTCCTCAAATTATATTTCGATAATCAATTTAATCTTTACTTCTTATAATTTTAATTTTACACCTATATTATTTAATTTTGGATTAATTTTATTCTTGCCATTAGTTGTCGTCTATAATTAAACGACACTTGCTTCCGTTTTCATTTGAAATTTTATTTTACCTCCCAAACTATCCCCAACATATCAATTAGACCCCCAAACAATATGAAGTTTGGGAGTCTAATTGATATTTTTTAGATAATTTGGGGGGTAAAATAAAATTTCAAATGAAATTTCGTTTTCACATCAGCAACTTCCGTTTGATTTTAAACGGTAGCTAACGACATGGGTGAAATTGATCCAAAATGAAATAGTTTATGTATAAAATTGAAATTATAAGAAGTACATCTGTTAAATTGATCATCGAGGTATAAATTGGAAGTAAAATGAAATTTCCTCTTTTTATTTTTGTTTCTTGAATTTTGAATGTCAAAAAATCATATTTTCACAAAAGGATCTCAAATTTAATGGAGTTAGCTTTTGTTTATAAATTAATAGTCTAATAATTTTTAGTTGATGTTAGAAATTTTCTTTGAATTTAATGCGTCCATTTGATTTTTTTTTTGTTTGTTAATATTATCAATTTTAAATTTTCTTCTACTTATATTTATCTATTTAATTTATATAATCATCTATATAGTTTAAGAAATTCACACATTTAAGAAATTCACACAATGTTTAATGCAACAAAAATCACATAAAACCTAACCTATAACTAGTCTTTTTGCTTTCATTTTTAAGATGAGTAAACCTTTTATCGAATGGAGCATAATTAACCAACTGCACTGAACACAATGGAGGGCTTGGGGTAAGGGTTTCAACTGTTGTGGGAAGAGGAAGCGGAGGGCAGCTGGAGGCGGTGGCTGGGGACGGGGTAGAATTAGGGTTTGACAAGAGAAAGACTTTGTTGATGAGAAGTTGAGAGGTTAAGAATGACCAATTATTGCATTTTAAATTCATTGGCCAGTATAATTCCATTCAAAATAGCTCATTCAATACCATTTGAAATAATTGTTGTACAAATCGTTAGATTAGATGAGCGATGTGACATTATGGATTTTGTTAAATTATATTGGCTAATGAGAGTAAAGAGTGATTTAAAAGAATAATAATAACACAGAATGAAAATGTTAAACTAGTAAGATTTAAACTTGGCGGATTTTATGGACTTTGGCATACTGTCTGCCCTCAAGAAACCAAACAAACAGAGAAGTACACACAGTTTAGGGCTTCCATTTCGAAAGAATGAGCTTTATTTTCACAGGATGCAATTTCTATTTTTAAGTAGAGTCATTATAGCATGTATATATGTGTATACTATGAACTATAATACTAGTTCCAAAAAATTCAGTCAATAATGTGGAAAACAAAACAACCATAGAAATATAATGCACTCAGCCATTCCACCACCATAAGATATCCTAGCAGCTACGGAAGCAGCAGCAGCAAAAATCAACAGATAAGCCCTGGCTCTGCCAATAAAGACAGACATAATAAGAACATATCTGAAACATGCAGAGTTCTCTTTGACAGTGTTATCACAAATAAAGGAGGTTCCTGTTCAGTCATGCAATGCAATGCAATGCAGAACATATAGAATATATTAAACTTATTTCTTCTGTCTTTATGAGGAGGTTCCTAAGGGAAGAAAAGTAGGGACTAGTAGCACTACTATATCTAATATATACCTCTCGCCCTTGTCATTCACAGATTAAAGGTATATACATATACATATATTCCATGTTTGCACCCACTAGAATAATCCACAACCACATATACATGGCCACTAAGATTTCAGAGCAAACCAACATTCAAAAATTGTGCATCAATCAACCATCGTATAAAGAGAATGGGACTTACCAGAACAATTTTATTACGAACGCTAGTACAAAAACAAACAAATTACGCAAAAAGATTACAGTTTTTACCCGTGAGTCCTTTTTTTCTTTTTTCTTTTTATCAAACATCTATGCGGAACCTGATAATGTTTCCTCAACACATTTTCCTAACAATCTTCTGAAATATCCCTAAAATTTTAAATTTTTCCCTGTACTATGGAACTCAAAATGTGCATTGAACAACAAGGATAACTTCATTCAAACAACATTTGCTAACAAAAATGAGTGCATAAATTGAACTTTGGAAACATTGGGAGTAGTTCGTCAATCATGAAATATATTGGGCAAATTAAATGTACTCAGCCTTTCAATGGCAAAACTTACTAAAACAAATTAAAACGTGTAAAATCACAAACACTGTAACAAGCCCGCGGGGGACCTCGCTACAGTTCGGACTCGATTTTGTTGCGGTTCTAAATCTGAACCAAAGAGTCCAACTCTGGCAAATCGTTTTGAAGAAAAACAGATTTTTTGAAAGAAGTGCCAAACATGGACTGCTTTGCCAGATAACAGAGTCGCCACCTAAATATTTTTAAAATGGGAAATTTAGGAAACCCTGACTCGGTGCCAAAGGCCACGTGTCCGTCATCACCAAAGTTGCCTCGGCTCGGGAACTTGGGTACGATTGGGGAAGGTCACATCGTGAGCACCCCCGCTCGCCCGGTCAAAGACCGGCCTCTACTAACCATGATATCTGTTTTTGAAAACATTGTGAGTTCTTATTCCGGTTATTAACCTAGATTACTATGTGATGCTCGCAGCAAATAAGTATAGACTGAATCGTCTGAATTGGAACAAAACATTTCATGTTTGTTTGTTTGAAAATGGTTTGATGGTGCTACCCGCAGGTAGGCTAAAATGCGGATTTGCCACCCTCAGGTGGGCTTAGAAAATAGTGATTTTGCCACTATCTAGTGGGCTTAAAACAAACAATCGATGAATTATTCCAGTTCAGATAACTCAACCTCCACCCACAGGCATTCAAGGCAGTTATATCACATAAGCACATAGCCTCATGGCAAGCATGCTATCATGGCAACACTCACACGCATGCAAGGATGCTAAAGCATAAAACTTACCGAGTACTCCAAGCCAAAACAGAAACCGGTTAGAAATCATGCATGAATCCTAAATATGCTAAAATGCCTAATGCAACACATGCAAAATGCAACTATAGCAGGCTCGGCTATTCTAAATATGGCATATGAGATGCAACAGCTATCAAGTACTCAACTTGGAATTGAAATACAGATGCAGTTTGTATGATGCGCCGAGCCCGGTGCGTGCAAAACAGATGAATGATGCAAACATGCTATCATACTGTATGCTAATTGAAATATGCCCTATATCTAACCATCCAAAGCGGGTAAATAAAAGGGAGAAAGAAATGGGGGTTGGAAGACATACATCACACTCACCCACCCTTATTACATTTATGCCCTTGCGCAGAGGGTCCGAATAATAATACAGTCCGAAATAAAAGAGTATACAGATTAACAAATTAATGTACAGATTAAACTAAGAAAGCTGTAAACTGGCGCGCAGGCCGGGGACTGCCTTGCTTTGATGAACAGTGCCTGCCGGGCTGCTTCGGGCGGAAATCCACTGGGATGCCCCAATTAGCCTCTGTTTGCAGTATTTCTCGAAATGCGCGCCGGACTCCGAAAGTTGCTAAACTCTGAATTTTGCTGCAACAGAGAGCAGGAAAAGGGCACAGCAGTGTATTTCACAAATATATGCATGCCTCGATCCTCGTGCCACCAATCACGCATACCGATGCATGATGGCCGAGGAATCGGATTGCACAACTCAATATGGGATGAATGCGGATGGACGCTACAACAAGAGCCTAACCCCATCATGGGTAATCCGGAGTATCGGCGACTTGGGAATTGAGACCCGTTCCGCCACTCGGAGTGCGAAACGTACCTCGTTTCCCGTGCAATATGCATGATATGCATGAAATGCAACTAACATACAATCCTAGCATGCGCAGTGCTATGAAAAGGAGATGCCTCGAAATGCGTGCCCACAGGCACGCATACCGAGAAAATGCGGAATGACATGCGAAATGTAATGATGGGCTTATACCAACATGAGGGAGCCTCAGCCACACTAACATAGGATGCCGGGATGATAAAAATGAGGTGCCTCGAAATGCGTGCCCACTGGCACGCAAACCGAGGCAAAGATGAAATGCAAATTGGATAAAACAGAGTGCCTCGAAATGCGTGCACGCGGGCACGCAAACCGAGGCAGAGGCATACGCAATGCAAATCGGATAAAACAGAATGTCTCGAAATGCGTGCACACGGGCACGCAAACCGAGGCGGAGGCATACGCAATGCCAAACGGATAAAACAGAATGTCTCGAAATGCGTGCACACGGGCACGCAAACCGAGGAATGCATAAAATGGCATACGGAATGCAGTGATGGGCTTACGCCAACATGAGAGAGCCTCGGCCGCACTCACATAGGCTGCCATCGGATAAAACAGAGGTGCCTCGAAGTGCGTGCACACGGGCACGCAAACCGAGGTAATGATAAAGAAGCATGAAAATGCAAATTGGGCTTACGCCAACATGAGAGGGCCTCAACCACACTCACATAGGCTGCCGTCGGATAAAAAAGAGGTGCCTCGAAATGCGTGCACACGGGCACGCAAACCGAGGCAATGATAAAGAAGCATGAAAATGCAAATTGGGCTTACGCCAACATGAGAGGGCCTCAACCACACTCACATAGGCTGCCGTCGGATAAAAAAGAGGTGCCTCGAAATGCGTGCACACGGGCACGCAAACCGAGGCAATGATAAAGAAGCATGAAAATGCAAATTGGGCTTACGCCAACATGAGAGGGCCTCAAACACACTCACATAGGCTGCCGTCGGATAAAAAAGAGGTGCCTCGAAATGCGTGCACACGGGCACGCAAATCGAGGCAATGCATTAAGGCATGAAATGACATGGGAAATGATATGCAAGCATGCAAACCATATTTCAGCACCTAAATGAAGGGGGAAACAGCCCCGAAACAATTCGAAATGACACCCGAAGCATGCAATCATCCCGAAAGTGCGAAAATAAGCCTCGAAATGGCCTATAGCCATGCCATACATGCAAAATATGATCATGGCAGCAAGAACAGTAGCAAGGCAGTCCCAAATATGGCATTTTTTCAATAACAAACATGTCCAAAATGCAAGCATAGGTAGATCAACAATAGCATGCAAAGTTAGTGGCCAAAAGAGGAGTATTGAGACAAGTGACATACGCAAACCCCAAATGGACAAACTTTCTTCTACAACATTGAATATGAGCTAAAAATAAGCACAATTGCAGAAGGTGACATCCTCAAAATCAGAATACAAACATGCTATAAAATCCATGCAAAGTAGGCCTCCAAATAGGCTATATCATGAGACATGCAATGCACACACCAAATGACAAAACTTTCTTCATGAAATGTGTAAAGGGGGTCAAAATAAGACCAAAGTCAGTAGGGGTCGAAGTCCCAAAAACAAACACAAATAGGTCAAAAATTGCATGCAAAAATGGCACACTTGATGGAATTTGAAGGAAGTGGTGGATACAATGGTCAAATGAAGTTGAGCCCTTCTACAATGTTGTAGAGGGGCTCAAAATGAGCACAAAACCAGTAGGGGCCGGACCCCTAAAAACAAAAGGAAATAGGCCTAAACTAGCATGCAAGATAATGGCATAAAAGCTAGGTATTGAAACAAGTATATCATAGAAGCCTCAAATGAAGTTGAGCCCTTCTACAAAGTTGTAGAGGGGCTCAAAAAAAGCACAAAAGCATTAGTGGTCGGAGCCCCAATTCTCAACCAATTGGAGTATAGAAATGAATCAAGAAAAAGCCCTAAAAGTTGGTTTTGAAGACTTACCCTTGAAGACTTGTCTTTCTTTGATTCTTGGCTTTGATTTGTAGCTTCTCAACCTCTGAAATTCACTTCCTAGCTGCTGGAATGGTGTTGTGGATGATGGAGCTAGGGGGTGATGAAGAGAAGGCCTAGGGACTTAGAAGTTTTTTGAGGTTTTGAGCTATGAAAATGGAGGAATTTGGGGAGGTCTTCTTGAAGACAAATTTTGTAACCTTGAAGAAGGAGAGGGAGGGCCCTTCATATAGGCAAGAAATGGGGTGTAAAAGGGGAGGGAAAGCACCCAAGCTTTCCCTCCCAAAATATCCCCCGGATCCCCTGGGATATGCTGGAAAGTATCCGGACAGCTGGGACAGGCTGGAAAGGGGGAATCAGGCCGGCCAGGTATTTTTCTGCAAGGTGGCCGGCCAGCCACCCCTCCTGGCCGGCCAGCCACCTCCCATGGCCGGCCGGCCACCCCCAAAAAATGAACAGTGAATTTTCTGGCCGACCAGGATAGAAAGGTGTCCTCCCAAGTGTGTAGAACAAGGTTCCAGGGTTGGAATTTGGCAACTCTGAAGCAGGAGTCACAACATAGAGCTTGAAGAAGAGGCCCAAAAATGAACTTCACAATTGCTGGCCGACCACCATACCAAAGTGTCCTCCCATGTGTGTAGAACAAGGTTCCAGGGTTGGAATTTGGCAACATTGAACCAGGAGTCACAACATAGAGCTTGAAGGAGAGGCCCAAAAATGAAACCCACAGTTTCTGGCCGACCACCATACCAAAGTGTCCTCCCATGTCCCCTGATCACAGATATGCAGCTTTGGTTGGAAGAAAATACCCCCAAGGTGTTCAACATTGGCCCGGAAGTGAGAAAAACGGGCTCCGGAGGAGAGAAAATGGTTATCTGGGATAATTGCTGGCCTCCCACCCCCCAGTGATCTTCGTGGTGTTGAAACAGAGGTACCTGCCAAATTTGAACAAAAACTAGTGAGAAATGAACGCTCGGGGCCAAAACCGAGCCATTCGGGATCCCGAAAATGGGCTGCGGGTGCCGGAAGTGGTGTTTGACAGCGAAGTGGGTATCTGCGACCCCAGTGTCCCTCGGAATGACAAAACAGAGGTTCCTGCCAAAAATCAGAGAAAACCGATACAAAATGAATGCTCGGGGCCCAAACCGCGCAGTTCGGGGTCCCGAAAATGGGTTGCCGGGCACCGGAAGTGGTGTTCGGCTGCGAAGTGGGCATCAGGGGCCTCAGTGTTCCTCGGAACATTAAAACAGAGGTCTCCGCCAGAAACCGGAGAAAGCGGATGCGAAATGAAAGCTCGGGGCCCAAATCACGCAGTTCGGGGTCCCGAAAGTGGGTTGCCGGGCACCGGAAGTGGTGTTCGGCTGTGAAGTGGGCATCAGGGGCCCCAGTGTTCCTCGGAACATTAAAACAGAGGTCTCTGCCAAAAACCGGAGAAGTCGGAGATGGTTGGGCGGTCCCGAGCCGAGGCACACAGCCTAACGGCTCCGAGAACCGGGAACCGGGCTCCGAAATGGGCAAAATGGCCTACGGCCACGAAAAGTAGCTCACGGCCACCGGGAGATAGTCTACAGGACCACTCCCTCCCCTAGGAAAGAAAACAGAGAAAACCGAGCCTGGGTCGCAAACCGAGACAAGGCACAAAAGAGAGTTCGGAAGTCCGGAGGCAGGGCGCACGGCCGCGACTCTGAGACTTCTGAACGAGCACAGCATGCAACATCACCGAGCGCTCAATCGGTGACGTCTGAGTCTTAAGGTCGGTCAAAAATGGGGTGTCTACAGTTGCCCCTCTTTGACAGAACTCGGAAGTCATAACAATGACGGGAGTGAATGTCAAAGCCTAGAGACGACCCATTTTTGACAAGGCCGAAGACTTAGACAAACATACAAGATGAATAGGGATGTGTGCCCGCAGGCAGGGGGGGCAAGAATGCAAAGTGATAGGCACGAAGCCAAGCGATCATGCAAGTGCAACAAGCTGTGATGAAGCAAGTATTGACAAATAGATGCAACAGTTTAAGCAAGAATGCAAAGCAGCAAAGTAATGACTACATTTCATGCAGTTAGGGATGCGGAGAATCATTCAATTCTCGTCGCGTCTCACACGGAGAAGATACGATACCTGCGCGATTCGTCTGGTCGCACCAGCCTCAAATGAACCGTATATACAATATCGTGCCTGCAAAAGAGAGAAATCTAACAAGAACAATATGCTAACAACATATATTCAATGTGATTCCTGTGATTCGAAAAGTTTGACACACACAGTGTCGGCGAGTGAATGCAACACAACGCGAGAAAAGATAATGCGCGGCAACGCATGTTCGAGCATAGAAAGTTCGGTATAACAAGAAATCATGCATGATAATGCAAAACAATCACGAGAATGCAAATTGGGAGCCAAATAATGACAAATGAGCACAAATCAGGATGCCCGGTTGTTGCACAATAACGAGCTGGAAAATGCGCATTCCGGCGACGGCAACTCGATTGCGGCCTCTGATTTACATTCCGGAGAGGTCACAACATGATTAAAAAGGATACACTCCGATTTTGATGAATAACGATGAGACACATGTCAATAATTGCGATTAAAGTTTCAGCGGAGCAATTCGTGCCAGAAAGTGTACTTTTCTTCAACTTTTTCGGGTCCCGGGAGCTCCGATTTTCCTCAAAATTTGCAGAGAGGTAGGGGAGGGAGTGGGGGACATGGTCGGCCAGGTCTCCACCCTAGGAGAGGCCATCGGCCAGGGCAAAAAGTAGAGGGGCCGGCCAGCCAGGTTAGGTGGCCGGCCGGCCACCTGCCCAAAGTAGGGGCATTTTGGTCATTTTCAGCATTTCTATAAATACACACCTCCAATGCCATCCGAAATCACTCCCCCAAGTGTGGAATTCTCTCCTCTTGCTCTCTAAGCCATTTTCTCTTTCAGATCTGCATTTTATACGCGCCCCTCGGCCTCCCACGCAAGTTGTTTTCGCGAAATCTTTCAGATTTAAGCACTTTGAACCGATTAAAATCTGATTTCGGGACTTCTCTTCTCATTTTCACCACTTGAGGTAATTTTGTTTCAATATTTGGAAAATTTTTCCGGGAGTTGACTTTTGTTGACTTTTCGTTTCCCGAGAGTTGACTTTTTGTTGACTTTTTCCAATTTTGGCCTATTTTGCTCATTTTTGCTCCTCTTTGCAGATTTCTTGCAATGGCGGGTCATTTTCCATTCGGTGGAGGTTTTCCCGGTGCCGGAGATGATTTTGACTTTATGGTATTCCCCCCGAGGGTTCGCCCTTTCTTTCCCGATCGATATGCTCCAGCGGCGCACAGGCTTCCGCGAGCCACTTTCCGTCATTTCACCGATTTTAACGATCGAGCACCCGGGGATCTTCTCTTACGAGAGCCGGAGCAGCACCTCTCTTATGATGCAGAGGTATTTTATTATCCGCATCTTTCGTGCATTCTGTACTTTTGCCATGCTTAGACACACAGTTTAGCTTACGACACAGTACTTGTATTTTGAGCATGTGACTTAGCCACTTGAATTTCATGAACACTTGGCACATTGAATAATTGTGAACGCTCAGTGCACATTAGTTAGAAATTGAACACACAGCTCCAACATTGATTCACTGAAGACACAGCCTGAATTTGAAAATGAGCACACAGCACATACTGACCAAGAGTAGGACACGCAGTCTCCTAAACTCAGATTTTCTGAACACACAGCCCAGCTTGGAAGCGAACACACAGCCCACTGATTAAAAGTAGAACACACAGCTCTAAACTTGAAGCACCGAACACACAGCTCAGATTTGAAGCGAACACACAGCCCACTGACGTTGAGTAGAACACACAGTCCCAATTTGAAGCGAACACACAGTCCACTGATGTTGAGTAGAACACACAGTCCCGATTTGAAGCGAACACACAGCCCACTGATGTTGAGTAGAACACACAGTCCCGATTTGAAGCGAACACACAGCCCACTGATGTTGAGTAGAACACACGGTCCCAATTTGAAGCGAACACACAGCCCACTGATGTTGAGTAGAACACACGGTCCCAATTTGAAGCGAACACACAGCCCACTGATGTTGAGTAGAACACACGGTCCCAATTTGAAGCGAACACACAGCCCACTGATGTTGAGTAGAACACACAGTCCCAATTTGAAGCGAACACACAGCCCACTGATGTTGAGTAGAACACACAGTCCCAATTTGAAGCGAACACACAGCCCACTGATGTTGAGTAGAACACACAGTCCCAAACTCAGATGTACTGAGACTTTGAACACGCAGCCCAAATACCAACTTTACTGAACACGCAGCCCGTTTTCACTTCATTTGCACACAGCTCATTTTCACTTCATTTGCTGATTCATGCATTGATTCTAAATGCAGGTTCGTTCTCGAACGGTGCGAGGATATGGCTCCAGCACCGCAAGGGAGTGGTATTTTGAGCTTCCGGAAGCTGTCCGGGGATTGGTTGATCTTGCAGGATTTGGGCCATTCTGCAGAGGGTTATCTCGTTGCCTCATCAGTAGGACCCTATTTGCAGCTTTAGCAGAGAGGTGGTGGGACACTACCAATTCCTTTCATTTTTCTGCGACGGGAGATATGACTATGACCCCGCTGGATTTCGCTATGCTCACCGGCCTAGACTTAGGCGGTAGGCCCATTCCCTACGACGAGGATATGGGTCAGTGAGAGGCTGCCTGGATGCATTTGTTGGGGACACACCCGCCTGTAGACAGAGGTTCGGGGAGAGTCCGATACTCTTGGTTTGCTTCCCATTTCCGGCGGCCACAGATGGAGCCTGAGACTCCTGAGGAGGCGGAGCAGTACGCCCGTGGTTTCCTTATGTATCTCTTCGGCACCACCTTGTTTGCTGACAGAGGGAACATGGTAGGATTATATCTACTGAGCGCTCTGGTAGACCTATCACAGGTCAGCCAGTATGACTGGGGCGGCGCTGGTCTGGCTACCCTGTACTGTTACATGAGCGCAGTCTCTCGCACACGAGGGGATTTACTCGGTGGTTACTGGAGAGCCTGGGAGGTACATTCTGTCCTCTTTGATTTACATTTTTGCTCCCCATTACTTGTTCACTGCACACACGGCGCACTTTGCATTCTGTAGTCACATTTTACACTGCTTTTCTCAGCTATGGGTATATGTGTACTTTCCCACATTGGCACCGGAGATGGAGGTGGCAGGGCCTCCGACGACTCCGTATTCATTGATGTTTGAGGGTGAGCATCTACCGAGGCCTCGAGAGACCCTCTTCTCTCTGCGGCAGTACTTTGACACCGTTCGGGCGACAGAGGTACTTCAGAACTCTCAGCTCCTTTCATTTTCATCTTCGATCTGTTATATATTCTGATTTCTGATTGATTTATGCACTGGTTGTCCGCAGATCACTTGGCAGCCCTGGGCAGTCTTTGGCGATGATCTCGACAATCAGTTCCCCGGAGGGTCGACTAGTTCCCAGTACAGGTTCCTTCTCGAGGGACCAGTCGGCAGGGCTTGGTTCTTGGGGGAACGTTTTCAGCGCCAGATATGGGGGGGCAATTCTCAGGACCCTCCTGCTGTGCCTCCAGACACCATGCGGACTGCTGGTAGATTATCCCCTGAGGAGGTCGGTAGTGCTATGCAGGGCAGTGATGCTTTATTACATCTTCTTGAGGGGAACTACGCCACCTATCGCCGCATATACCTTATGCCTTCCCTGTCGGGAGTACGGGCTCCACCACGGAGGTCCTCTGGCGCACCATCATCGAGTCGCGCCCGTGCTACAGATATCCCTTCTTCTAGCAGGGCCGGTACATCTAGAGGTGGGGGCAGTTCGATTCCTCCGATCCCTCCGACTCTTGATCACCCTGGATGGCCAGAGATGCCGACTGAGTTGACGAGTTGGCAGTATGGGGCTACCTCCCCAATTCCGATCCCTATGGAGCCTCCGGCACCTGGTCACAGATACGTCAGTGATCCTGACTCACCACCGGTATGTTCTACCTTTTTCATTTGTCATACAGATATTTTGGCAGTTGCTTGTTTTATTGATAAGTTGAGTTTGTGTCTGCAGCCACCTCGAGAGTACGTAGACCAGATGCTCGGGGTGGTGGCCTCGCTTGAGGGGATGGTCCTGCGTAGAGAGGCACAGATGTCCATCATGGGCGTCCAGGTACCCTTCATCTTTCTTGTATTTATCATATTTTTGTTAACATGCTGGCTTTGAGCATTCTGCTGCACTGATAGGCTGTGTAGAACACATCTAGCACACACCCCACTTACACACTGTACTTGCACCTGCTTTTATGTCTGAACTGATGGATTACACTTGTCATTTTCAGATGCCTCCCGTGTACGCTTCGACACGAGGTGGGCCTCCCGGGCCTTTTCAGAGAGGTCGAGGCGCTAGGCCCGCTCGAGGTACAGGGACTCAAGGAGCTGGGCCATCCAGGCCTTACCGAAGAGCTCGAGGAGGAGGGTCGTCCCGCAGACGCAGGGCACCCATTGTCGGGGATGACAAGGAGGAGGTCGCAGATCATGTGTCAGAGGCATCTCCTGGAGAAGGAGGTTCCGGTCTTGGTTCCGGGAGCGGAGATGAGCCTGAGGGAGATCCGGAGGATGACAGCTCCGATCCAGATGGTGATGATGATGCAGAGATTATCCCACAGAAGAGGATAAGAGGGCCTCCACATTCTCGTTCTCGAGGATATTGATGTTATTTCCTGCTTTATTCTACTTTTTAGCTAGTAGTTTGTGGCACTTTGCACATTGTTAGACAGTTTTATTTTCAGTAAAACTTGTACCTTTGCTTTGTTGTAAAACATGACGAATGAAACAGCTTTTTTGAAAGGATGTTTGTACTTGAAATTCTTAGCATCGCATCGCATCATTTTGCACAAAAATGGAATGGAATGGAAATGTGCCTCATGTATTTATCGGGTCAGGTAGTGAACCGACGCAACAAATTAAAACAAATTGACTCACTAAGAGATAACAGAATCTTAGCAAGTTTACAACTCGATAAGCAAAATGCAATAATGTTAACGACTCAAAAGACAAGACTTAACAAAATTGTGTAACCAAAAAGTAACCATTCAAAACACAAAATGCGACAGCTCGACAAAACTTACAACTCGATAAACAAAACAACAACTCGATAAGCAAAACACAACAAAACCTTCTTCAGATGGACAATTTGGATGACGGAACGTGCCTGAAACCGAGAGAAATGGAGGCCTTTGACATTCCCGATGCATGCAAATGCTTCAAACTTTCTTTTGGTGGGCAAAATGGGACCCAAAGCGAGGCCGAAAGCATTTCGTTTTTGAAGACGAAAAGGTGGCCGGCCTACTAGGTTAGGTGGCCGGCCGGCCACCCCTCCCACAACCACCGAAATGTTGACAAGTGTCCCTTGAATAGTGTTTTGCCCCTCTATAAAAGCTCCACTCTTGGAACTTGTTCATTTCATCACATTTCCTCTCAAAAATGGAAGCCTTTCTCACCGAAAATCTCATGTCTTGGATTTCTTCTTTAGATGGTTCGGAGAAGTTGAATTTCCGGGGTTTCGGCTTGAATGCACTATTCACGCTAAGCCGGACTCCACTGCATCTTCCTTTCCTCTCTGCTGCGGCAAGGTTTTGGAACCCGGTGACGCACGTCTTCAGCTTCGGCGGGCAAGAGGTATGTCCTACTTTTGAAGATTTTCAAGCCTTGATGGAGTCCGAGCGAGGCGAGGAAATTCTGCCCCAGCTCAATTTTAGCTATGCCCAAACCTTAGGGCGGATGTGCGGTCTTAATGCGCATGATGCTAGATCTCTGATTGGTGATGGCATGTTGGATATCCCGAGCCTGGTTTACCGATTTTCTGATGCCGGTGTCCGCAGCAATCACTATTGGCAAGGCTTCCGGCAGCACGCCCTCTGCTTGTGCCTACTATCTCATTTTCTGTTTGTCTTGGGCTCCGGAGGGGCTAGCATCCGTTTGATTGAAGTCGCTCAGGGCTTGTGGGATGGGAAGAGCTGCATTGCCATGACTCTGGCCGAGACACTGATGGGCTTGGATACTTTCCACTGCCGGGAGACAACCAGGTTTGCAGGGAGTCCACTACTGCTACAGGTAATGTTTCCCACCCAAGCTCACATGTATATTTGCTCACATCACTCGGCCCTCGGGCTCGGTTTTTCTCACAAAACCTTCATCTTACTTTTCTCTCATCGCACATCTCTCTATTCTTTATTCTCTCATTTTTCATCCCTCCCCAGATATGGTTGATGGATAAATTGCAAGTTGTGGACTCTTGTCCTGCTTATTCAGCCCGTGGCTACTTCTTTCGGCAACGCCTAGTGAATGCCCTTGATGAGAGCTGGTGGTTTGAATGGATGTGCAACTTGTCGGCGGATCGCATTGCGTGGCGCTGCCCTTGGCTCGATCTCCCGGCAATGAGCTACAGCATGTCACGGCAGGTCGGGATTCGACTGATCGGTCTGACCCACTGTGTGTTCTATTTCCCATTCCGTATTCTGCGCCAGTTTGGCCGTGATCAAACTTGCCCACCAGAGGGGATTGAGTATCCGGCTACATTTCCAGTTCGAGGCGCACAGCTGGCTCGACAGGCCGCAGCATGGAGAGTTAGAGAGCTTCTGGCCCCCGCCCTTACTTTTAGTTGCACTTTATCTGACGAGTGCTGGGATTGGCTCAACGAAGAAGCACAGGTTGGGCCTAGGTTGGCATCGGAGGCTTCAACCAGCTCTGGGAGGGGGCGCAGGGACACCTGACTTGACTATGCCCCAGATTTATTGCTTTATTAGTACTTTCAAGTTTTCGTTATGCATGTAATAAAAAGCAACTTCAATTGTATGCAAGAGCAAGAGAACTCTGTTTTGAAATCAATGAAATTGAAGGTTGTGGTACTGAAAATTCTCCGCTTTGGTCCAAAAATGGTCTTAGTTGTGAAAAGATTAATTTGAACAAAGTCAACTTTTATTAAAACTTTTCAAAACTATTTTCGATAAGGATCAGAACTGGACACGCCTGAGATCTGTCACTGAGATGCACAACCCCGGATCCTAGCAACTGGAAAGTTGCCCCTAGTTCGAAATGATACCACAGCACCCCATTGCAACGGAAAGTTGCCCCTAGTTTGAGTAGCACTGTACCGGAGATCGCGATAAATGCTGATGAATAGAGATGGCTGAGATGATCAAAATGGACAAAGTTGATCGGGGAAAATGATTATGGCTGAACTTCAGGATGAAGTTGCCTACGTATCCCATAAATGAGAATCAAGCCTTACGTAGTTCAGGTTTAGGTTCGCTCGGGTATTTTTGCTCTCCTTTTGCGCTCTAACTTTTGCCAAGGCCGCCCTTTGCGGGTTTTCAACCTTGCGAGCTCAGTTTTTATATTTTCAAATTTTTTGTGCTCTGAGTTTTGCCTAGGTCGCCCTTTCGGGTTTTCGGCCTAGCGAGCCTCTCAAGGGTAGTATTTCTTCAACTTGTCCATGTTGATCGGTTGAGAAAACTCCAAGCCATCTAAATCCATCAGAACCACAGCTCCACCTGACCAGATTGACTTGATGATGTAAGGACCAGTCCAATTGGGTCTGAACTTGCCCCTTGGGTCATGGACGGGAGCTCGGTTGTCCTTGAGTACTAAATCTCCTTCCTTTAAGTTCCTGGACTTCACCTTCTTGTTAAAAGCCCGGGCGATTCTGCGTTGATAGCCTTGAATGTGGTACAGCGCCTTCAACCTTCTTTCATCAAAGAGCATGAGTTCCTCAAATCTGTTCTGCTGCCAATCTGCCTCGGCTATCTGGCATTCAGCCAACACTCTCAACGACGGAACCTCAATCTCAATAGGCAGAACGGCCTCCATTCCATAAACCAATGAATACGGAGTCGCCCCAGTAGAAGTTCTGATTGAAGTTCGGTAGCCCCACAGAGCAAACGGCAGCTTATCTGGCCAGTCCCGGTAGGTTTCCACCATCTTCTGTAGTATGCGCTTGATATTCTTGTTGGCGGCCTCAACCGCTCCATTAGTCTGCGGCCGGTATGTAGACGACTTATGAAAAGCCACATTGTATTTCTCCAACAAGTCTATCACTTCCTTCTTGAAGTGGGAACCATTGTCTGAAACGATTTCATTTGGGACCCCGTAGCGACAAATGATGTTGTTCCTGATGAATTTCGCAACGTGTGAAGCCTTCAACACTGCATAAGACTGGGCCTCAACCCACTTCGTGAAATAATCTATCGCTACCAAGATGAACTCATGCCCATTCGACCCCTTTGGCGTGACAGCCCCGATCACATCAATTCCCCAGACAGAAAACGGCCATGGCGAAGTCATGTTGTACAACTTTGACGGCGGAACGTTCATGCGATTTGCATGAATTTGACACTTGTGACATCGCCGGACGAAACCAATACAATCCTCCTCCATGGTGGACCAGTAATAACCCTGTCTGAGAATCTTCCTTGCTAACATTACCCCATTCATGTGTGCACCACATTCTCCCCCGTGGATGGCTTCCATCAGACGTTTTGACTCTTCTGCATCAACACACAGTTTATGCATTCCCAGATGACCCCTTCTATACAGCTTACCCCCACAGATGATGAACTGAACGGCCAATCTTCTTATTGCCCTTTTGTCTTTGGCATTTACCCCTGACGGGTACGCTTCTTTCTCCAAGAAATTCCAGATATCGTGATACCAAGGGTGTTCGTCCTGAACTTCATCTATGGCTGCAATCGACTCATAGGCAGGTGCAAATTTCTGATCGATAATGACTGGACGCATTCGGACTCCACACGGGATGTCTATCATTGATGATAGAGTTGCTAAAGCGTCTGCGAACTTGTTGTTCTCTCTCAGTAGATGAGTAAAACTTAACTTTTCAAACCGAGGAATCAGTAAGTCCAAGGTCTGGTGATACATCATCATATTTTCCTCTTTTACTTTCCAGTCTCCTTTAGCTTGAGACACAACAAGGTTCGAATCCCCAATGACATCCAGCCGTTTTGCCCCTAGTTCTAGGGCTGCTTCCAAACCAGCAATGCACGCCTCATATTCTGCTTCGTTGTTCGAGACTTTGAACCGGAGTTTGAAGGCTAGAGGGATACGGGAATTGTCGGGAGCTATCAGCAACACTCCTATCCCATACCCATGTTGATTTGACGCTCCGTCAAAGTACATCGTCCAAATTTCATCGTCGATATACAGAATTGCTTCATCTGGGAACAGGTATTCAACTGCTTCATCCCCCTCAACCGGATGGTCGGCAAAGAACTCTGCTACCGCTCTTCCTTTCACTGACTTGCGCGTGACATATGTGAGATCAAATTCGGAGAGCAACAGCAACCAACGAGCTAGCCTACCCGTAAGCGCTGGTTTCTCGAAAAGGTATTTAATGGGATCGAGTCGTGAAACCAACATTACGGAGTGAGCTAACAGGTAGTGCCGCAGCTTCCTGGTAGCCCATACCAGAGCTAAGCAAGCCTTTTCTAGTGGCGTATATCGGGTCTCATACTCCAGCATTTTCTTGCTCAAATAATAAATGGCTCTTTCCACCTTATCTTCTGATTCTTGTGCAAGCATGCAGCCCATTGTAGTTTCAGTCACTGACAGATACAAAATCAACGGTTTCCCCGGTTCTGGTGGTGATAAAACGGGTGGGTTCTGTAGATATTCTTTAATCTGTTCAAATGCAGCTTGACATCGGCCGTCCCATTGGAACTTCTTTCCTTTCCTCAGAAGGCCAAAAAGTGGTTCACAAGTCAAGGTTAGTTTTGAGATAAACCGTCTTATGAATTGCACTTTACCCAGAAAGCCTCTCACCTCCTTTTCAGTCCTTGGTGGTGGCATTTCTAAGATGGCCTTGATTTTGGAAGGGTCGACCTCGATGCCCCTTTGTGTAATCAGAAACCCCAGCATTTTTCCCGCTGTAACACCAAACGTACATTTCTGAGGGTTTAGCCGCAACCGGAATTCCCTGATCCTTTGGAAAAACTTATGCAAGGCGGTGTAGTGGCCCTCTCTGTCTTTGGACTTGACAATCATGTCGTCCACGTACACCTCAACCTCTTTGTGGATCATATCATGTAGTATTGTGGTCGCGGCCCGTTGATAAGTAGCTCCAGCGTTCTTCAATCCAAAAGGCATTACCCGGTAGCAATATGTCCCCCACGGGGTGGTGAATGCAGTCTTTTCTCGGTCTTCAGGTGCCATCACTATCTGATTATACCCTGAGAAGCCATCCATGAATGAGAGCAAAGCGTGCCCTGCTGTGAAGTCCACTAACTCATCGATGTGCGGTAGGGGAAAGTCGTCCTTCGGACTAACTCTGTTCAGATCTCTGAAGTCTACACACACCCTGATCCTGCCATATTTCTTCGGCACTGGCACAATGTTGGCCAACCAAGTCGGGTATTCGGATACTAGCAGGAAGCCTGCATCAATTTGCTTGGTGACCTCTTCTTTGATCTTGAGAGCCCAGTCCGGGCGGATCCTTCTAAGCTTCTGCTTGACAGGTCGGGCCTCGGGGTCAAGGGGGATCCGATGCTGTACAATCTCAGGATCGATTCCAGGCATGTCTTCGTAGGACCACGCGAAAACATCTTTGAAATCTTTTAATAAAGCGACTAAGCGCTCGCGTTCCTCTGAAGACAACGTGGACCCGATCTGGACCAGCCGCGGGTCCTCCTCAGTACCAATATTCACAGAAATGATTTCGTCCACTAATGGCTTAACAAATCTCTCTTGCTCCTGCTCAATTAAACGTTGTAAAACCGGAGGAACTTCGTCCTCTTCGTTTTCATCAAAGTTTTGAAAGTCTGAATTAATACAATAAATCAGGGGCACAGAAAAATACTCAGAAACCACAGTTGCCTGATTCTCATTAAGTTCATCCAAATCGTCCTCGGTTACAATAGACTCAAATGAGAAAGAAAAAGACGACCTGGACAGGACTTTGGCATCCGGGTTGACACCCCCAGGAGTACCAGACTCAGACTTAGTCGAGCTGGAATCTGATTCCGACTCAGAAGACTCGGTGGAATCAGACTCCGGCTCACTACCTGACCCGGAACTGCTGGATAGAAATCCCTCCTCGTATTGCCAGATGAGGGAGGGTGCGATTGATGCGTCCAAGATGGCTGCTGGTCGGCTCGCAGCCGTTTCATTCCCAATCATGGAAACCACAAAGTTATCCCCCAAGCACTCTTGGTCGATCAGAGGATCAGAGAGGAGA
Organism: Camellia granthamiana; assembly: GCA_036172215.1. NCBI lineage: Eukaryota > Viridiplantae > Streptophyta > Magnoliopsida > Ericales > Theaceae > Camellia > Camellia granthamiana. The sequence continues at coordinate 15,339,697 of CM069903.1, read as the reverse complement.
CATGACAGTGCTACCCCCATTTCCAATTCCGTGCCCTCAGCATCCTCTGCCTTATTCTGCTCAATCTCAGTTGTTGGGTCTGTCTGCTCTGTGGCAACGTCATCCCCGGATAGTTGCAGGTCGAAGAAGATCTCGAAGCCTGGCACGCGCTTCTTCTCCGCGTTCAGCCACGGCTCTGGGAAGCCGCAAAATGGAAAATCTTCCCCCTCTCGGACGAAGCGTCCGTTCAGGGTACCCTGGATGGGCCTGTGCATCAGATCAAAAGGCTTCCCAGCCTGCTTCGCCCTGGCCCTGCCGGCCATTTCCTTTCCTTTCCTCGCCCAGTCTTCTTTGGTAGGCAGATAACCTAATCCAAAGGTATGTGGATTATGTGGCACTTCGGCCAACGTTGCGACTCCTTTTCTGCCGCTTCTTCCCAATCCCATCCCCGGGATATGCTGTAGCTTGTTCATGAGGTAGACGGCTTGAGCGCTGACATACACACCCTCATTCACAGCCATAATGTTTTGCACTGCTCGGGCCTCAGCCAAAGTAAATCCCGATATAAACATATCCTCCATGCCGTGTTCAATCTCCAGGACTGGCGTAGATACCTCCGGAGGGGGATGGATTGATGAATTCCCAAAAACAATGGCTACTCCCTTCCCATAGGGGTATTTCACCATTTGATGTAGAGTAGATGAGACGGCCTTCACCTGATGCAACCAGGGTCGTCCCAAAAGCATGTTAAAAGATGCAGGGACCTCCAAGACGTGAAAATCTATCTCTTGTTGTCCAGGCCCAATCTTGGTTTGGATTTTTACTGTCCCCAGGACATCCCTACTCGTATTGTCATAAGCTTTGATCACTTGAGAAGTTGGGGTGAAGTCCGCAGGCTTTAACCCAATCGCATAGGCCGTCCTGGCCGGGCAGACATTGATAGCGGATCCGGTATCAACCAGTACCACCGGAATCCATTTGTCCCTGCATTCTACAGAGATGTAGAGGGGTTTGTTGTGATCCGCGCCCTCAGGTGGCAGTTCCTTATCCGTAAAGGTCAATGCCGGGGAACCCCCTCCCGGGAAGACCAAACCAACTAGTTGTTCTGGCGTAGTTTCGATGGAGAGTTTCGCTCTGTCCATGGCAGATAAGACAGCCTGCCGGTGTACCCTGGAAGCCATAAGCAGTCCCCAGATGGAGATATCTGCTTGTATTTTCTTTAGCTGCTTCAGTACAGCCTCTTCTTCAACTTGCTTCTCCTTCTGCTTCTCCGCTTCTTTATCTTTCCCTGATACCTCGGGTTGATCAAGGTGTGGGGGCTTGAAATACCGCCCACTTCTAGTCATATGGTCTACCTCCTCGAGGTACCAGGTGCCGTCTGGTTGGTCGCCTGCCCAGTCTTCGTCTGTGTGGGCGAGATATAAGTCGTCATCCTCCCACCACATTCCACTGGCATCCAACAGGCATCTGTCTGGTTCCGACTTGCTTGTGCTCTCAGCATTTTCCTCCCTCATGCTCACAGCATGTTCAATTTTTATGCCCACAGCACACTCAATTTCCTCATGGTTCTTCGCTTTTCGGGCTCTCTCAGAGACCCATCTCTTTTCTTGTTCCTCCAGTGTCAGTTGTTCAGTTTTCAAAACGTCTTGGTCCCGAGCGGAATTCTTCGCACCGGCGCTCTCCGGCGATTCAATCTGATCCCCGGCCCTTCCGGCCACAAATGGTACAATATCTGGTTGATCATCCAACCACCCGACGACTTCCGCTGACTCTTCGTAATCAAACCAATTAATTGATGCATCACCCGCTTCCTGATCGTTGAAAAACTGAAGGTTGGCGAAGCCCTCTTCCGCCACAGTCAAATCATCCCCTGCTGATTCAAGTTCATCTCCCCGGATCATACACAACTCAACCTTCTCTGGCAACCCCGTACTCGGCTTAGGTTGGCTCATTGACAAGATATATCCACTCGGATCATAAGCTCTGCCAGCCAAATTCTCAGATTGCTCCACCCCAGACTCAACAGCTCTGCTTTCCTCGGAAGCCTGCCCCGTTCCATTCTCGGTGGTCACCACCTTTGGCTCAGGTTGGGTCGTGGAGGTGTCCACCATGCACAAATCCGTGCTGTCAGGGAGGATCACCTCCGGCTTGGGTAGGTGGGAGGGAGTAATGTAGATACTAGGGTCGTAAGACACGTCCCCAGTTTGGATGAGATTGATTCTTTTGGGTGGATCTTGGTTATGTGCTGGGAGTGGGTTGGTTGTAACGTTGGGTCTCTCGGGAGGTAGAATGATGTTTTTGTCAATGAGGTCTTGAATCTCATGACGCAGCCTGTAACATTGGTCGGTATCATGACCATGCTGCTGGTGGTATTTGCAATATTTGGCTGGGTTGTAGGAAGGGGGGAGTGGATTTGGAGGGGGCCTCGGTTCCAAGGGTTTCAGATGCCCCTTTCTGACTAGAACCCCGAGGACTTTGGACAAAGGCATATGTAGTGGAGAGAAGGTTCGTTGACCCTTGGGTTGGTATCTGGAAGCTTGGTTACTGCTCCCAGAGGCATCAGAAAAGGTGTGGCCGCTGCGGACCTTGGTTGGGGAGGGGGATTGGTGGTGACCATTCCGACCTCTGAAGTTCTTGTATTGGCAGAGCCACTCGGGCCTGCATTGGTATTCCGGTTGAATGTTCTTCGGGGCTGATCCCGGTCTTGGTCAAACAGCCCCTGCTTCATCGCATCCTCTATTTGCATCCCCATATCATGTAGATCTGCGAAAGTGGGGAAAGGGACTACGATCATTTTCTTCATTAATGCCGGCTGGAGATTGCGCACAATCATCCGGATCTGATCTCTGTCTGTTGGCCTCAAGGTCATCATTGACGCCTTTGCCCTCCACCGGGTGACAAAATCAGAGAAAGACTCCTTGGGTTCCTGCCTCGTTGTCTCGAGATCACGAGTGGTAATCTCGATCTGTGTGTTATATGAATATTGTGCAACGAAGGCCTCGGCCATCTCATCCCAGTTTGTCTTCACATCATCCTCCAGCTTTGCATACCAAGTGGATGCCACACCCGATAAAGTTCGACCGAACAAGGAAAGCTTTTGCGGTCGGGTTAGGCCCATTGGTCTTAAGATGTCTGAAAATAGCCGGAGGTGGACCATGGGGTCCCCGGACCCATCAAAGCGATCGATCTGGGGCATCTTAAATCTGTCCGGCAATGTCACGGCCACATCAGTATAGCCGTCTTCAATGTCTGGGATGGCCTTCACCCCCTGTGATTTCTTGAAGAGTTTTTCCAACTTGCTCAATTTCAGAGCTGTCTGGTCTACCTCGAACTCAAATGGAGCGTCCGGGTAGTTAGGTGTAATGTTTTTGGACAGTTGTGGTAGAAGCGGGGGCGGAGCCAGCCCCGTTGGAAGACCCGTGTCCTCTTGGGTGTTTTGTGGGTTTGGCGGAGCATTCTGTGGATTCGGGAGGGTAGCTTGGGTATTCTGCAGATTTGGAGGGGCATTCTGGCCAGTAGATGTCGGCTCAGGTAATGGGGCCCCGGGTGGTGGAGGGATCTGATGTGCCCCTAGTGGAGGAGGGAGTTGGTGTGAAGCAGATGCTGCATTCTGCTGTTGTAATCTGGTGATCAACTCAGACTGCTGGGCCATAACAGCGGCCTGCTGTTTGGAAAATTCCGCCTGGCGGATAGCATCATCTTGCATTTGTTTCATGCTCTCATTCATCTGGCGCATCATCGCCTCCATTGCTGTATTCTGTTGTTCCATCTGAATAACCGGCAAGTGTATCTCTATAGCAGAAACAGGAATCTCGACCCGACTGTCTGACACTAGAGTAGGCTGCTGTACCAGTAATCTCTGCTCTGATGGACTGCGTTTCCTCGGCCTCCTTCTGATAACCGGGGGTAATGAATAGAACACCGGATGTCCGTCAACTAGATCCTCGGATCGTGTAAGTCGGCGACCTCGTGTCCAAAGTGCTTGGGGAATATCTGATGGTTCGGAAGCAATTGTGCCACAAACTGTCCTAACAAAAAAGATAATAAAGCAAAAAGGAAATAAATGACCAGAAAAACGGGCAGCATAGCAGCTTAGATTTAAATACACACAACATACAGTCGGGCATACAACACGCAGTTTATAAGCTGGAAATACACTGTCCTCAACCACTGATCACTGTTCCTGTATTACTGTTTCCCAAAACTGAATCGGATATCCGCAGACGACTGATTCTCAGATAACTGACTGATGCCCGCAGGCCTGATATCGAAACTGATAAACCAATGCCCGCAGGCCTGATGCCCAAACTCATACTGATATATGCATTCCCTGTAGAGACGCACTCTAACAAGCACATAACAAATAAATGAGAGCCAAAACACCCCTATGTTGGGGTAAGGTTTCCCTGTCCTATTTTGTCAGGATCTAGGGGTTCACTACGCACGCAGCGGCTTCAAACAACCTATAAACGGGTAAGCAACCTGTCCTAGTTTGGAATAGTCACTATGGATCCGAATATGCACTAGGTCGAATGGTCAAAAAGGGTGCCCCGGTAAAACCGGGGTTTGTGTTCCCATGCTGTCAGAGCCCAGAGCCGATCAGCCTTACGGACATGACTTGACAAGACAAGCCTCCGGCAAATCGTTCGGGAATGGCATATGGCAAACACGGTGTCCTAGGCGCACCAATGCAAATGCAATGCAAAGAAACACACAAGCGTAGTCAAAACCCAGATATCATGAGTTCGAGTCAAGTTCTCTAAATCCCCAGCGGAGTCGCCAGAAACTGTAACAAGCCCGCGGGGGACCTCGCTACAGTTCGGACTCGATTTTGTTGCGGTTCTAAATCTGAACCAAAGAGTCCAACTCTGGCAAATCGTTTTGAAGAAAAACAGATTTTTTGAAAGAAGTGCCAAACATGGACTGCTTTGCCAGATAACAGAGTCGCCACCTAAATATTTTTAAAATGGGAAATTTAGGAAACCCTGACTCGGTGCCAAAGGCCACGTGTCCGTCATCACCAAAGTTGCCTCGGCTCGGGAACTTGGGTACGATTGGGGAAGGTCACATCGTGAGCACCCCCGCTCGCCCGGTCAAAGACCGGCCTCTACTAACCATGATATCTGTTTTTGAAAACATTGTGAGTTCTTATTCCGGTTATTAACCTAGATTACTATGTGATGCTCGCAGCAAATAAGTATAGACTGAATCGTCTGAATTGGAACAAAACATTTCATGTTTGTTTGTTTGAAAATGGTTTGATGGTGCTACCCGCAGGTAGGCTAAAATGCGGATTTGCCACCCTCAGGTGGGCTTAGAAAATAGTGATTTTGCCACTATCTAGTGGGCTTAAAACAAACAATCGATGAATTATTCCAGTTCAGATAACTCAACCTCCACCCACAGGCATTCAAGGCAGTTATATCACATAAGCACATAGCCTCATGGCAAGCATGCTATCATGGCAACACTCACACGCATGCAAGGATGCTAAAGCATAAAACTTACCGAGTACTCCAAGCCAAAACAGAAACCGGTTAGAAATCATGCATGAATCCTAAATATGCTAAAATGCCTAATGCAACACATGCAAAATGCAACTATAGCAGGCTCGGCTATTCTAAATATGGCATATGAGATGCAACAGCTATCAAGTACTCAACTTGGAATTGAAATACAGATGCAGTTTGTATGATGCGCCGAGCCCGGTGCGTGCAAAACAGATGAATGATGCAAACATGCTATCATACTGTATGCTAATTGAAATATGCCCTATATCTAACCATCCAAAGCGGGTAAATAAAAGGGAGAAAGAAATGGGGGTTGGAAGACATACATCACACTCACCCACCCTTATTACATTTATGCCCTTGCGCAGAGGGTCCGAATAATAATACAGTCCGAAATAAAAGAGTATACAGATTAACAAATTAATGTACAGATTAAACTAAGAAAGCTGTAAACTGGCGCGCAGGCCGGGGACTGCCTTGCTTTGATGAACAGTGCCTGCCGGGCTGCTTCGGGCGGAAATCCACTGGGATGCCCCAATTAGCCTCTGTTTGCAGTATTTCTCGAAATGCGCGCCGGACTCCGAAAGTTGCTAAACTCTGAATTTTGCTGCAACAGAGAGCAGGAAAAGGGCACAGCAGTGTATTTCACAAATATATGCATGCCTCGATCCTCGTGCCACCAATCACGCATACCGATGCATGATGGCCGAGGAATCGGATTGCACAACTCAATATGGGATGAATGCGGATGGATGCTATAACAAGAGCCTAACCCCATCATGGGTAATCCGGAGTATCGGCGACTTGGGAATTGAGACCCGTTCCGCCACTCGGAGTGCGAAACGTACCTCGTTTCCCGTGCAATATGCATGATATGCATGAAATGCAACTAACATACAATCCTAGCATGCGCAGTGCTATGAAAAGGAGATGCCTCGAAATGCGTGCCCACAGGCACGCATACCGAGAAAATGCGGAATGACATGCGAAATGTAATGATGGGCTTATACCAACATGAGGGAGCCTCAGCCACACTCACATAGGATGCCGGGATGATAAAAATGAGGTGCCTCGAAATGCGTGCCCACTGGCACGCAAACCGAGGCAAGAGATGAAATGCAAATTGGATAAAACAGAGTGCCTCGAAATGCGTGCACGCGGGCACGCAAACCGAGGCAGAGGCATACGCAATGCAAACCGGATAAAACAGAATGTCTCGAAATGCGTGCACACGGGCACGCAAACCGAGGCGGAGGCATACGCAATGCCAAACGGATAAAACAGAATGTCTCGAAATGCGTGCACACGGGCACGCAAACCGAGGAATGCATAAAATGGCATACGGAATGCAGTGATGGGCTTACGCCAACATGAGAGAGCCTCGGCCGCACTCACATAGGCTGCCATCGGATAAAACAGAGGTGCCTCGAAGTGCGTGCACACGGGCACGCAAACCGAGGCAATGATAAAGAAGCATGAAAATGCAAATTGGGCTTACGCCAACATGAGAGGGCCTCAACCACACTCACATAGGCTGCCGTCGGATAAAAAAGAGGTGCCTCGAAATGCGTGCACACGGGCACGCAAACCGAGACAATGATAAAGAAGCATGAAAATGCAAATTGGGCTTACGCCAACATGAGAGGGCCTCAACCACACTCACATAGGCTGCCGTCGGATAAAAAAGAGGTGCCTCGAAATGCGTGCACACGGGCACGCAAACCGAGGCAATGATAAAGAAGCATGAAAATGCAAATTGGGCTTACGCCAACATGAGAGGGCCTCAACCACACTCACATAGGCTGCCGTCGGATAAAAAAGAGGTGCCTCGAAATGCGTGCACACGGGCACGCAAATCGAGGCAATGCATTAAGGCATGAAATGACATGGGAAATGATATGCAAGCATGCAAACCATATTTCAGCACCTAAATGAAGGGGGAAACAGCCCCGAAACAATTCGAAATGACACCCGAAGCATGCAATCATCCCGAAAGTGCGAAAATAAGCCTCGAAATGGCCTATAGCCATGCCATACATGCAAAATATGATCATGGCAGCAAGAACAGTAGCAAGGCAGTCCCAAATATGGCATTTTTTCAATAACAAACATGTCCAAAATGCAAGCATAGGTAGATCAACAATAGCATGCAAAGTTAGTGGCCAAAAGAGGAGTATTGAGACAAGTGACATACGCAAACCCCAAATGGACAAACTTTCTTCTACAACATTGAATATGAGCTAAAAATAAGCACAATTTCAGAAGGTGACATCCTCAAAATCAGAATACAAACATGCTATAAAATCCATGCAAAGTAGGCCTCCAAATAGGCTATATCATGAGACATGCAATGCACACACCAAATGACAAAACTTTCTTCATGAAATGTGTAAAGGGGGTCAAAATAAGACCAAAGTCAGTAGGGGTCGAAGTCCCAAAAACAAACACAAATAGGTCAAAAATTGCATGCAAAAATGGCACACTTGATGGAATTTGAAGGAAGTGGTGGATACAATGGTCAAATGAAGTTGAGCCCTTCTACAATGTTGTAGAGGGGCTCAAAATGAGCACAAAACCAGTAGGGGCCGGACCCCTAAAAACAAAAGGAAATAGGCCTAAACTAGCATGCAAGATAATGGCATAAAAGCTAGGTATTGAAACAAGTATATCATAGAAGCCTCAAATGAAGTTGAGCCCTTCTACAAAGTTGTAGAGGGGCTCAAAAAAAGCACAAAAGCATTAGTGGTCGGAGCCCCAATTCTCAACCAATTGGAGTATAGAAATGAATCAAGAAAAAGCCCTAAAAGTTGGTTTTGAAGACTTACCCTTGAAGACTTGTCTTTCTTTGATTCTTGACTTTGATTTGTAGCTTCTCAACCTCTGAAATTCACTTCCTAGCTGCTGGAATGGTGTTGTGGATGATGGAGCTAGGGGGTGATGAAGAGAAGGCCTAGGGACTTAGAAGTTTTTTGAGGTTTTGAGCTATGAAAATGGAGGAATTTGGGGAGGTCTTCTTGAAGACAAATTTTGTAACCTTGAAGAAGGAGAGGGAGGGCCCTTCATATAGGCAAGAAATGGGGTGTAAAAGGGGAGGGAAAGCACCCAAGCTTTCCCTCCCAAAATATCCCCCGGATCCCCTGGGATATGCTGGAAAGTATCCGGACAGCTGGGACAGGCTGGAAAGGGGGAATCAGGCCGGCCAGGTATTTTTCTGCAAGGTGGCCGGCCAGCCACCCCTCCTGGCCGGCCAGCCACCTCCCATGGCCGGCCGGCCACCCCCAAAAAATGAACAGTGAATTTTCTGGCCGACCAGGATAGAAAGGTGTCCTCCCAAGTGTGTAGAACAAGGTTCCAGGGTTGGAATTTGGCAACTCTGAAGCAGGAGTCACAACATAGAGCTTGAAGAAGAGGCCCAAAAATGAACTTCACAATTGCTGGCCGACCACCATACCAAAGTGTCCTCCCATGTGTGTAGAACAAGGTTCCAGGGTTGGAATTTGGCAACATTGAACCAGGAGTCACAACATAGAGCTTGAAGGAGAGGCCCAAAAATGAAACCCACAGTTTCTGGCCGACCACCATACCAAAGTGTCCTCCCATGTCCCCTGATCACAGATATGCAGCTTTGGTTGGAAGAAAATACCCCCAAGGTGTTCAACATTGGCCCGGAAGTGAGAAAAACGGGCTCCGGAGGAGAGAAAATGGTTATCTGGGATAATTGCTGGCCTCCCACCCCCCAGTGATCTTCGTGGTGTTGAAACAGAGGTACCTGCCAAATTTGAACAAAAACTAGTGAGAAATGAACGCTCGGGGCCAAAACCGAGCCATTCGGGATCCCGAAAATGGGCTGCGGGTGCCGGAAGTGGTGTTTGGCAGCGAAGTGGGTATCTGCGACCCCAGTGTCCCTCGGAATGACAAAACAGAGGTTCCTGCCAAAAATCAGAGAAAACCGATACAAAATGAATGCTCGGGGCCCAAACCGCGCAGTTCGGGGTCCCGAAAATGGGTTGCCGGGCACCGGAAGTGGTGTTCGGCTGCGAAGTGGGCATCAGGGGCCTCAGTGTTCCTCGGAACATTAAAACAGAGGTCTCCGCCAGAAACCGGAGAAAGCGGATGCGAAATGAAAGCTCGGGGCCCAAATCACGCAGTTCGGGGTCCCGAAAGTGGGTTGCCGGGCACCGGAAGTGGTGTTCGGCTGTGAAGTGGGCATCAGGGGCCCCAGTGTTCCTCGGAACATTAAAACAGAGGTCTCCGCCAAAAACCGGAGAAGTCGGAGATGGTTGGGCGGTCCCGAGCCGAGGCACACAGCCTAACGGCTCCGAGAACCGGGAACCGGGCTCCGAAATGGGCAAAATGGCCTACGGCCACGAAAAGTAGCTCACGGCCACCGGGAGATAGTCTACAGGACCACTCCCTCCCCTAGGAAAGAAAACAGAGAAAACCGAGCCTGGTTCGCAAACCGAGACAAGGCACAAAAGAGAGTTCGGAAGTCCGGAGGCAGGGCGCACGGCCGCGACTCTGAGACTTCTGAATGAGCACAGCATGCAACATCACCGAGCGCTCAATCGGTGACGTCTGAGTCTTAAGGTCGGTCAAAAATGGGGTGTCTACAAACACATACATAATTTTCTTATCAACCAATACCATGAAGTCATATCCAAATAGGAAATCATATACAAACTTCACTAACAAATTAAAAAAAAATCCATTTTCATCTTATATATATATATCACAATCCATAAGATGGTCATTTTGTGATAAAGACAATTCTAGTACTTAACCTCGTAACAACTTTAGATCCTAAAGCTCTCGCTCTGGTGGGTCGTTTCACACACCAAATATAAATACTAAGCTATACCAAATTCCTTAGAATAGCGGTAAGTCTAGGTATCGATTCATAGGGACAAACTGGAAATTAAACTAAATTGATTGTTAAATTCATAAATTAATTTTGATAAAAAGATTGAGGGATATCATGACTAAATGAGAATTAAATAAAATTGAGAAATTGAATTGACAATTAAAAGTAGGGTTTGAGATACTAATTTTTGAGAAAATCCTAGGGTAAAGAATTCACCACTAACCACATAAATAAGACTTAACATCGGCCATCAATTACAATCTGGTTTGAACTACCCAATATTTCACAACTACAAGTTTGAAACATTGATTGAGAGGATTGTTGCATTTAACGTACAAGCATGAATCATCCAAAGTAACATGAGTTGTTTGCTCTAAACTATAGTAGCAACACGACCCGTCTCTCGTAGCATGACTCGTCTCATACTTTGAACACAAGCACAAAGAAAACTAATGTATGGAAAGTATTAAACAATCACAGAGAATAAAATATTTGAAGAGATGAAAATGAAAATCATTATAAACTTCTAAAACATCCATACATTTATGCAAACCGTTTCACAATCAAAGCCTAAGAAAAATCTCTTTACATGGCTAGGGTTTCATCAAAACCCTAAAAATGGTAGCCTAGCCACTTATGGAGGAGCGGGAAGAGGTGCAGGAAGAAGCAGTCACCATGAGAGACATTCTTCAAACTTCAAGTTATTTTCTTCCAAACCCTAGCCTCTGTCTCCATTTTCTCTGAAATATTTTCCAACCTTGTTACAGCCTCTTTTTCTTCATTTTATTCCCAGCAAAAGAGCCTTAAATTTTCACGCACGCAACCCTAGGTGGCTCGCTGAGCGCCCATGTGGGCCGCACGTGCGGTGGAGCTTGGCCGCACATGCGGTGAGGTGGCAGGCCGGGACTTTTCACTACTCGCATGAAAAATTTGCTTTTGCGCCACTTTTTGCTTGAATTTGCGTATTGCCTGCCAAATCTGTACAAGTGCACAAAACACATCATCTCCACCAAATAAACAAAATTCAAAGACTATAAATGTAATTGAAGCGGCCTCAATGTGATACCTTTTGGCTTACATCACTCTCTTTCTCTCTCACATGCACACATTAAAAGAAAAAAAAAAGAAAATGTTCATGAGCAGGCCATCTAAAAATTAAAGAATAAAATGAAGACAGCACAAAACAATTATATGGTTTACTCAAGCATTGAACTATGATGTTAACAAACTCATGAACTTGTTAATTACCTACAAGGCCTTCTTTCAAGTACACTGAAATTGATTTCCTACAGAAGTAAAAATAATAACAATTAATGTATTTCAACATATATGTACTCACATCTATATATATACACACACAAACAAAATAAAAAAAAGAATAAAATAAATAAACAGTTCATGAACAGACCATCTAAAAATTAAAGAATAAAATGAAGACAACACAAAACACTTATATAGTCTACTCAAGTGTTGAACTATGATGTTAACGGACTCATTAACTTGTAAATTACCTTGAAGGCATTCTTTCATGTACATTGTGATCGATTTCCTACAGAAGTAATAATAATAACAATTAATGTTTTTTTGCACATATGTACTGAAATCCATATAATAGTATAGATTAGTAACACTTACCTAAACTTTGCATTTCGTTGTTCCTTTATATGGAACACCTCTATGACTTTCTTGAAAATGCATGGCAATGCATTTGGAAAAATAGACAGTGGATCCTGCATTGCTAGTTCCCTTTGATCTCCATCCTGTTATATTATCACAATTAACATTGATTTATACTATTATACAAACAAAAACTATTATGAGATCTTTGTTAATAAAAACATTTCTGTTGAACTAATATATTAATCATAACATAACTAAAAACATGACTTTAGTGCAATTTAAATGAAAACAAGTTTTTCACAACTATTTTTTTCTTTTAAATTTTTATTACTTAATTTTTAAGATGAAATTTTAATTATTTGTTTAAGGTCAACACAACAAACTTTATGTTAGTATACATATAAACAAAAACACAAAACAAACAAAAACAAAAATCAAAATAGCAAAAACTTTTTACCCGTAGCACACCACCATAATGGTGAGTGGCGTTTCTATGCAACCAATATATGCCTCCAGAAGACTGGTACTTGATCTAATCCTTCCCACAATTATATAGTACTTTGGGAGGATCATCTTCTAGTAAGTTTTTAATCCTATCTTGCCAATTCTTCATTTCTGGCATAATATTTTTTTCGTACCTTTGTCCCCACTCCTTTTTTTTTTCTCTTCTTACTCCCGCTTCCCCTTTTATCGAACCCATCCACGATTATTTTCACACTAAAGGTGTCAAAATCCTGCTTTGAAAAGAATTCTAACAAATACAGGAACTTCAACCTATCTTGCCATCCCTAGAAGATTGGAGCACAATATAAAAAAATAACAAATTCCCTATAAAACCAATAACTTACTTATTAAAAATTGGTAAAAAAAAAAAACCTTAAATAAATAAAAAAAAGCGAAATAATGTTCATGTATATAGTATACCTCATCTCTGTGAAGTCATCCAAAGCATTGAATTTATCACATAATTCAAAAAATGACTTCAGAACATGAGGTGGCTTGGGGAGTTTTTCATTGATTAGGATAGTCATAGGATGCTTCTTAGCAGTAAGTTCTACCAGTTTTTTCAAATAATCCATATCTTTGTTGAAGACACTTTCAAAATTTGAAAATAAACAACATTAGTTAGAAAAAAAAAATAATAAAACTATCTAATGAAATGACTATCAATCAAGTGTACTTTTTACTCACCTATGGCCATGTCAAAATTACAAAGTTTGATTTCGACATGGTCATCGTGGGACTTTTCTCTCTCATGAAGATAAAATATGGTTTTAGAAATGGCTCTTCAAAAAAAAAAAAAAAAAAAAAGACTAACAATCAATTTTACTATAATCTTCTTCTCTAAACATAGAACAGAAAAAAAAAAAAAAAAAAAAAAAACAGAAAAATTTAAAGCAACAATATACATACTTAAACAGCTGTTGATACTTTTTTTTTTTTTTCCAGTTCCAAATATTGAGTACCACTTGAGTTTGTGGTCCACATTGCCTCCTCTGCAGCTTTATAATTGATCCATTCCTTCAATCTAACTGGAGGTAGTCTATTGACGATGATATGAGCTTTCTCACCGCCTTCGGCTTCTTCTAATCCATAAACTTTAGGCATATTAGGATGGTTAAGACCATCTAAAAACTAAAATACTTCTAAAGCATCATGAACATAACCAAACCCTAATAAACTCATTTGTTTGATGCAATCGGTTCTTAGTGTGGCATATCTGGTCCAATGACCATAAAATATGGTCATGGAGTCTATTTTCTTCTTCTGCCTTATGGTTAAGTTTAGTATGGAGGTGTTGATTTCAGTAGCCATAGAGCCAAAGAAGACTTGAACGAGAATAAAGAGTGAGAGATAGGGAGTAGAAGATAAAAGAAATCTTGAATGAATTGATTACAGAGGTGCAGTGCTTTTTGTATTGAATCTAATCATAACAAACTAACCATAACAAACAAATCTAACTATAACAAACTAATCTAACCATGGTTTAATTCTAACAGTCTAACTTGAAACAGTTATGCAAGTGCAGCCTTGCTTGTGTTGACCTACTGCAGCTGGTTGTCATGGCCTTGGTAATTTCCAAGTACTCCGTGTGGCACTTAGACAATCTCAAGCCTTACTTGATGATGCTAAGTTAGCCTAACTCACAAACTTGCAAGAAAGACAAGTAAGAAGACAATGAGAGTTTGAGAGAATGCCTTTTGTATTCACTTTTAGAAAGTTTTACAACTCTTGGATGGATTGGAGCAAATGAGCTCCTTTCCTATTTATAGGCTCCTTAGGAGCATTTTAGAACCCACAAGAAAGTGTCATATAGAAGCTTCCCATGGAAGCCTTCTTACAAGCTACAAGATCATTCTAGAATGCCTTCTAGAAATATCTATACAAATATCTACAAGTCTAGATATATGTACCAATATGTATATACTTGAATTTCCTAGTGCCTTCTAGAATTCTCCATGGTCTCATATGTGCTAGAGTTTGCTAGAGAGTTCTAGATTTTTCCATTGGCTCTTCCTTCTTGCAAGTTCTCATCTGGATATTTTGGAGAATTCTGTAGGGATGTGACATGGTGCTGCTACAGCTACAGCCTTGGTTGGACTGCAACCTTTGTCATAACCCAACCCCAGGGGCTTAAGGCTAGAATTGCAACTTACTAAATAATTATAATCGTAACTGACTATCAATAAAAATAAAAGGAAGAAAAGGAAAGAAAAAAACAAAACAAAATAACGGATCAGCATCAAATTCTTGTGTGGGTTCCACTACACGAGATTACGGGTCTTCCTTACATCTCATCACCTGAAAGGGTAATAGTTATAAGCACACAACAGAGTGAGAAATATTACGCCAAGAGTATAGGGGACACAAAATAACCATGGATAGTTAGTGAAGCTAAAACAATAACATAACTTAATTTGAATAACAAATGATTTAAAGTGGCAGAAACTGAAATACAGAAATTATGTAAATAAATAACCATAACCACGGTACAGAACATAATAGAACAGAGGTCACCAGAGTAACAATCAGAACAGAGGTCAATGGATCTATGACAAACAGAGGCCAATGGTTATTTAAGTCTGTCAAGGCATGGGACTCCCGTGGTGGTACTTACAAAACATAATTGTGTATAAAATCATTGTCAAATATTTTTTTAAAATTTAAACAAACATATCCATGGGTTTCAATTTGAGCAAATAGAGTTTAGAAAATAATTAACGTAATTGAAATATAAATATAAGTTACAAAACATAACTTTATGGTAATTCAAAATATATGAAAAATATATTGTGGTGACTCAAGATATAATATAACTCATCTTAAGATTATTTCCTCCTATTGTCTTCCAATTTTTTCTGTCTTTTCGAGACTCCTTTCTTTGTAGTACCTCCCCTGATTTTCCTTCTTTTGGTACCTCTAGTTTTATTGCCTCGACTTGCTTTATATACACAAGGCCCGTGATGACTCACCATCTTGTGAGTATCTTTATAACGATGAGTAGATCCAAAATTATATATTCTGTACTGGTGGCTTAACCCACAAATGCCACCTTTCATCCTAATTAACTCACATATTTGCTATTTTGATTGAATAACTATCTTATTATTATTATTATTATTATTATTATTATTATTATTATTACTACTACTACTTTTATATTTATTTATTTAACTTTTGGTGTCGTTTTACTCTGGTTCAATTCTTCAAATAATTATATACTATTTATTTATTTACTTATTTATTTTTTAATAATATATTATCACATACAACCATAATTATATTTATATATATATATAGCTATAGATATTTATGTGGTATTTAATTAAACATTCAGGGTGTCACAACGTTGGCTGGTTCTAGCTTTTGCTCTGTGTGCTTTGGCTCTGGCTTATCATTCCCCCTCAAACTTTGGGGACTAGAAAAAACCAGAAGTTTGCATTGAAGATACTGAAAGCGAGAGACAGATAAAGGTTTAGTCAGTATATCAGTAACTTGATCAGCAGAAGAAATGTGCTGGAGCAGCTACTTTCTCTGGAACAAAATGGTAGTCAATTTCTTGTGTTTAGTTTGAAAATGAAACATAGGGTTATTTGTCAAAGCAATGGTAGAGAGATTATCACACCAAAAGATTAGTACAGGGACATGTACATGAAGATCAGCTAACAGCATGCCAAGCCAACTTAATTCTGCAATGGTCTGGGCTAATGCTCGATATTCTACCTTTGAGGAAGAGCGAGAAACAATGGGTTGCTTTTTTGATACCATAATGTATTTGGTTGGGGGATTAGAGGAAGGATTTGGAAAGAGAAATGGAAAAGGAATGTAAAATGTGAATAAAATATACCTACATTTCACCTAATTTCATATACATTTTTCATTCATTTTTTCAAATCCCTTCTCAAATCCCCAAACCAAACACAACAAAGAAATCTTGAATGTATTATTTGATGAATTGATTACAGAGGTACAGTGCTTTTTATATTGAATCTAATCATAATAAATTAACAAACTAACCATAACAAACTAATCTAACTATAATAAACTAATCTAACCATGGTTTGATTCTAACAGCTTAACTACTTGAAACAGTTATGTAAGTGCAGCCTTGCTCGTGTTAACCTGCTGTAGCTGCGGCTGCGACTGCAGCCTTGGTTGGTTCTGGCTTATGTTGGAACAATCTTCTGTATATGAGATAATAAAGTGAAACAAATCAAACAAATAAAAAAATAAATTACTTACAGAATTTATTTATCGAAATGAATAAGTACAAAAAAAAAATCAAGTCGAGTGTGTGATACTCTGTCCTTAAGACAGATTCGCCTTGCTCCAGTGCTCACAAATAAATGGCGTCTATCTCCCAGGATATAATGATCTTGCATAGGTTGTAGTAGCACTCCAAAAAATCTATACGGCGAACTAGAACCTGTGTTCTATGCTCTTAGAATTTTTCTTAAAAACTAGTATGAAGAATAATGCAAACAGAGAGCAATAACGGGAAGAGAAATTTTTTTTTTTGGATTTTCAAATCTGCTAGAATGATCTTGTATTTATAGGCATAGTTGGTGACTGTTGGGAAGATCCGAACAGATGCAATTCAAACTGAACAGGTATGAATTTGAATTGAACCTGTTGAAACAGGTTTGAATCTATCTGGGAAGAGATGGAATCTGTTCGGGTGTAATCTGTTAAAACAAGTTGAAAGAACTGTTTGAACCTACTGGAAAGTGGACTCGAAAGAGGCACTGTTTGGATAGGAAATTGAATTCAAATTTGGCGCAAAATTTGAATTAATTTCGTTTAGAAATTCAAATAATTTTCCCGCAAGAATTTGAAAAAATTCAAATAAATTTTGTCTATAAAATTAATGTTAGGATCGACCCAACCCACACTTGCGCCCGATCGGTGGCGGCGCGTGTGGTGGTTTGAGCCAAAGCCCACTTTGTCCATAACTCCTTCATTTTACAAACTTGGGGTGCCGCTTGGGGCCCAACCCAAGTTTGTCCACCTAGAGCTTGTAAACTCATACAAGCTCTCTTAAAGTTTCAATGTGGGACAAACATGAAAAATTTAGAAATTCCCTAGATATTGATTTATGATTATATATCAATTTTAAGCAGTAAATAACAATCCCAATCAAACAATCAAGACAAATCAACACAATGATTTTAACGTGGAAAAATCACAATTGGAGCGCCTCCAATTGTGATAAAAAAACTATAGTGATCCTGGTTTTCCCTTCATTGTTTGCTGTATTTCGGACTCGGTTCCGTGGATGCGTGTTGTTGTCTTATTCTCGTTCCCATCCTTTACTCTTGTATTTGAGTTGTGGGCTGTGTTGGGCAGGTTTGAAACAGGTTGGTTGTGTTCAGAAACATAGAGTTGATGCCCAGATTTTAGCCTTCACGCTCGAGCGGGGCTTTTGATGATCGAGCGGGCCCGTTTGTCTTTGTTCCTCCGCTTGAGCGGGGATTTTGACGCTCGAGCGGGATTATCACACCTTCAGTATTTTTTTTTATGCAGGTCATCAGACGCTCGAGCGTCCACTTTCACGCTCGAGCGGGGACCTTCGTCTGCAGAACTTCTGGAAGTATGCATTCGACGCTCGAGCGGCGCTTTTCACGCTCGAGCGTGAGTCTGTATCTGACGCTCGAGGGGGGCGTTCCACGCTCGAGCGGACTGTGTATTATATCAGTCCGTGGGAAGCCTTTTTACATCACTTTTTCGACTCTCTCTTTCTCTCTAACTTTCCAAAACTCTATTTTGAGAGCTCCTCTCTCTAGAATACACTTTCTCTCTACGAAATCATCTAGTTTTAGCGATCTTCCACCCTTGCCGCTTTGTAAAAAGTGTAGAGCTTGGTGTGGGCTACGTTTGGATCCGAAAATCTTTGGGTTTGGAGCACCTTTGAGTTTCTTCATCTTCTCCCTTGAGCTCCGAAACTTGAGGTAGGGATTACTACTCATATTTATAATCTTTGACATAAACTTGTAGTCATTTTGATTTAATGTTGGAGTTGGGAAGTTTTGGGTGTTAGATTTTCAAAATGTATAAAGAGGGGTTTAGTTCTTTTGACCAATACATGTATATTTTGGGTCATAAAATAAGGTTATTGATGTTTATTGATGATTTTTGGACCTTTGGGTCAACGTAGAGAAAAGGGGGAGAAAAGCCCTAATTTATTGTGATGAATTAATTTGTATAATTAATTTGGGAAAGTTATGGAAATATGAAATTGAGTTGGAAATAATGAAATTGGGTAATTATGAGGTTTAATGGTGGAGTTGGATTGATTGATCACACACCTTTGAAATTGTAGATAATATATCTATTTGATAATTTTATTATCTGTTTAGAAATAATTACTTTGGGCTATCGGTGGAGGATAGTCTTGATTGTTGTAGACACTGCATGATGATTAGGTGAATTAAGACTAATCAATTGAATATGTCATTGAATATGACGAAGGGGATAACACATTGAATATGTGCTTGGCTTGATCATTGTATATGATAAGTGTTTAAATACATTGTATATGTATATTGTTTGGGAAGAGATAGGGGATGTACTCCTAAACCGGATTTGGGAGATGATAGGGGATGGACTCTAGTGATAACTAAGATGGCCGGAGTGTCCAGGGTGAAAGTCCCGAAATCCTAATTGCGTTTGTATAACGTAGATGAATGGAAGTATTGAAGTATTGAAATGATGATAATATGAGTTGTAGTCTCAATTGAAATTGAATCGTTGAAGTATTGTTAATATGAGGTTTAGGCTCATTATGAACTGTTTGGCTGAATAGGGAACCATATCTATGAATTGGTTTGGATAATGAAATGGGAAAAGATGTTTGTTTGTTTATATGAGTTAAACATTTATCAAATGTCAATGTTTTAGTTATTGCTCATATTATGTTTAGCATATCTCTACTGGGCATTGGCTCACCCTATATGGGACATCATTTTCAGGTTTAGGTGTTATGCCGCCACCAAGGCCTTAGCTTGGACGGTTTTTTTCGGAGTTGAAGGCTCTTTTGGTTGTTTTATTATTTTGGTGATACACGTAAATTAAAGCCAAGGGTTTATTTGTGTAGAGAGTTAGAACTCTTTTTTTTGTTGTAACCAAGTGTTGACTTGGAAAGTTGTAAGCCTACAGGGCATTTACTTTTGTTGTCAACATGTATTACTTTTGTGAGAATACTCTGATGAATGGGAATATGCTTTATTCTCTTGTCTATGAATATCATAAATGTTGGATTTATATATATTTTTTTTGAGGGCGTTACAACTTGGTATCAGAGCGTACCGGGTTTGAATACTTCGGGTACGTGGGAAGTGGTTAGTACCACAATGGGTTTGTCTCGCTTGATTAGAGACTCATGTATGATGTTAAGTGCTTATGTGATAACATGTTTACGTGACTATTTGGGTATGGGATTTAGTTTCTGGGATGTTGATTGGATCCTTGGGTTTCTGGGAGTCCTGTTGGAAAAGCACTTGATCAATGTTGTTTCTAATCGGAACTCTAGCAACGCCTCGGGACTATCATTATCCGAAAATGAAATTCGTAAGTGCTTATGTGATTATGTGCTTACGTGGAGTGAATCACAGTTGTCTATGTATTAAGACGTGAGTGTTATAGTTTCAGCACATTTGTGAATGTGCTAATGTTCTCGTTACCTTTATTAGGATGTTAGGGCGAGGACGTGGTGGTAGGCGAGATAGGCCTAGGAGGCAGGAGATGCCTATACCGGATGAGATTCTGATGCAGCAGGAGGGTGTTGGTCAGGCCAATGTGGCCGAGCCAGTAGGTCAGCAGGCCATGGGTGCCTTAGCCCGTGAGATGACAAGAGCGTTGAGGGAATCTATGGGCATTCTCAGGGCTGAGAATCAAGCCCAGGCCCATGTTGCTGAGGCAGGGCCCTCTTTTCTAAAGAGGGAGTTTTTCTGGTCTAATCCGGATGAGTTTCTAGGGGATCCGAAAAAGTCACTTAAGGCTGATGAGTGGCTTGACCAGATGATGAAGACGTTTGAGATGCTAGGCATTGAAGACGGAGCCTTGAGGGTGACCTTGGCGTCCTTCTAGTTGAAGGGAGACACGGGTCAGTGGTGGAAGTTTACGCGGGGCCGTATTGATGGGACTTGAGAGGCCTTTGTAGATGCTTTTCAGGAGAAGTTTTTACCTCCCCCTGTTAGGGAGAAATTAAGGGATCAGTTCTGTTAGCTTAAGCAGCTAAACACACCAGTGGTCGAGTTTGAGGCCGCATTTACCAGCTTATCGAGGTTTGCACCTGAGTTGGTTGCGTCTGAGGAGCACCGTTGTCTTGAGTTCGAAAAGAAGTTAAGGACCGGGCTCAAGATAAAAGTTACGGGGTCCATGACTCGAGAGTATTGGCGCCTTGTGGATGTTGCGGCCCATCTTGAGATTATTATGCATGAGGAGGAGGAGAGGATGAGAGGCTTCAAGAGGAGCCAGGATGGTCAGGGGGACGGAAGGAGGCAGAGGGGTCCTAACCCTCAGCAGTCCCATGGAGCTTTTGTGAGATCTACCTTTCCAGTGCCGAGTTCAGGCTCAGAGAGAGGCAGTCAGGGAGACTTTACCTGTTACAAGTGTGGTCAGCTGGGCCACAAGTCTCCAGCTTGTCCGCAGAAGGGAGGATGGCAGAGAGCAGCTTCATCTTCGACTCGTCCTCAGAGCCAGAGTCAGGGCAGAGGCCAGCCGCTCTCGTATTACCAGTGTGGTTAGGCGGGGCACCTGAAGAGGTTTTGCCCGCAATTGAGTGGCACATCTGGTGCATCTGGGTCGAGTCAGGGTTTTCAGCCAGCTCAATCAATTCAGGCCTCGAGGGCCAATCAGGGAGCCTCATCGTCTCAGTCTGTGCAGTAGTCTTTTGCTCCGAGAGGTGAGCAGGTAGATCAGGGGCCTACAGGACGTGTGTATGCTGTTACCGCGCAGGATCTTGAACCGACTCCATTTGTTGTGAGAGGTACCTTTTTGTTTTGCAACTCGGTTGCTAATGTGTTGATTGATACGGGTGCATCCCATTCCTTTATATCTGCTGCATTTGCATCTGTTTTGGGGTTGGAGTTGGCATAGTTAGCTTCTCCTATTTGTGTAGTATCACTTGTTGGGGGTGAGTTGATTTTAAAACAGGGGTGTAGAGGTCGTGATATAGAGGTCGCCGACCGCCGACTTCCATTTTCTTTTGTAGTAATGGCTATGTCGGGTTTTGATGTGATTTTGTGTATGGACTGGTTATTGTCATACCGGGCTGTTATTGATTGCTACCGCTAGAGGGTTACTGTATGTACCTTGAGCGGGGATTATTTTCACTTCTTGGGAGATCGGGTGGGTAGTGTTTTGCCACCAGTGTATGATCTGCGAGGGCGGGGTGAGCTTAGTTATCTCCTCGCTAGCTGTATGAGTAGTGAGTGTGATAAGACCCAGGTTGAGTTGCCAAGAGTGGTTTGTGAGTACTTGGACGTCTTTCCCGAGGATCTTGTTAGCTTGCCACCTCACCGAGAGATTGAGTTCTCCATCGACTTGGTGCCTGGCACGGCACCGATTTCCATGGCATCGTATCGTTTTGCCCCAGCCGAATTGAGTGAGTTGAATATTCAACCCTAGGAGTTGCTAGATAAGGGCTTTATCCGCCCGAGTGCTTCGCCATGGGAAGCACCAACCCTCTTTGCTAAAAAGAAAGATGGGGGCTTTGAGACTTTGTATTGATTACCGGAAGTTGAATCGGGCTACGGTTAAGAACAAGTACCCTATGCCTCGTATAGATGATTTGTTTGACCAGTTAAAATGGTCCCGTTGTTTCTCTAAGATAGACTTGAGATCGGGTTACCATCAGTTGAGGGTCAGGGAGGAGGATATCCCGAAGACAGCATTCCGTACACGGTATGGCCATTATGAGTTTCTGGTGATGCCTTTTGGGCTCACCAATGCACCGGCAGTGTTTATGGACTTGATGAACCGAATTTTCTGGGAATTCTTAGATCGTTTTGTGGTCGTTTTCGTGGACAACATTCTGATTTATTCACCTTTGGAAGAGGAGCACGAGGAACACTTGAGAGTGGTGCTTGAGTTGCTTAGAGCCTATAAGCTGTATGCTAAGTTCGGGAAGTGTGAGTTCTGGCTGAGAGATGTTAAATTCTTAGGCCATGTGATCTCCGGGGAAAGGGTGTCTGTTGATACATCCAAGGTAGAGGCAGTGCAGGATTGGGCACAGCCTAAGAGTGTTTTTGAGATCCGCAGTTTTCTGGGATTGGCCGGTTATTACCGTAGGTTTGTGAAAGATTTCTCCAAGCTAGCTTCGCTATTGACTAGGTTGACGCAGAAAGGGGTCAAATTTGTATGGAGTGAGACTTGTGAAAAGTCGTTCCAAGAGCTTAAATTAGACTTACCACCGCTCGAGTTTTGATTATTCTGGAGAGGGGTTTGGGTTATGCAGTGTATTGTGATGCCTCACGAGAAGGTTTGGGTTGTATGTTGATGCAAGAGGGAAAAGTAGTAGCCTATGGCTTACGTCAGTTGAAAATACACTAGAAGAATTATCCTACACATGACCTAGAGTTAGCAGCTATAATTTGTGCCTTGAAGATTTGGAGGCATTACCTGTATGGTGAGAGATTCGAGGTGTTCTCGGATCATAAGAGTCTGAAGTATCTGTTTACACAGAAAGACTTAAATCTGAGGCAGAGGAGGTGGATGGAGTTCATTGAGGATTATGACTTTGAGTTGCACTATCACTCGGGAAAGGCCAATGTTGTGGCTGATGCCCTTAGTAGGAAATCCATTGGTGATGTAGCTTGCATAGCCATCCAGGAATGGGAGATGTTGGGTGTACTTGGCGAGTTTGATTTGCTTTTGGGTGAATCTGTTGAGTCTGCGGCCTTGTTTTCTATAGTTGCACAGCCCACACTTGTGAATCGAGTGTTAGAGGCACATAGGAGTGACCTTGAGGTAGAATCCCTCCGAGAGAATATCTCTAGTAGGAAGGTCGAGAAGGGTTTGACTGTGTACCCTGACCTGAGTGTGAGGTACCGAGACCGCTTGTTTGTGCCGGAGTTTTGCCGAGAGGAAGTACTCCGAGAGTTTCACCATTCACGCCTTGTGGTGCATCCAGGAGGCACTAAGATGTATCGTGATTTGGGTTGCCAGTTTTGATGGCAGGGTATGAAGAAAGATGTGGCGGTTTTCGTGTCTAAGTGCCTTACTTGTCAGCAAGTGAAGGCTGAGCATCAGAGGCCAGCGGGTTTGTTGCAACCCTTACCTATAGCCGAGTGGAAGTGGGAGCATGTCACGATGGACTTCGTTGTAGGTCTTCCGAGGACTCAACGGGGTAGTGATGCCATTTGGGTGGTCGTAGACCGGTTGACTAAGTCGGCGCACTTTGTTCCCATGCGCGTGAGAGATTCGGTAGAGCATCTTGCCGACTTGTATATTCGGGACATAGTGAGGTTGCACGGAGTCTCAATGTTGATCGTCTCAGATAGAGATCTACGTTTTACCGCTAGGTTGTGGTAGAGTTTGCAGAGTGCCTTGGGCACTAGATTGACTTTTAGCACGGCTTATCATCCTCAGAATGACGAGCAGTCCGAGCGTCCTATTCAGATCCTTGAGGATATGCTACGAGGCTGTGTCCTTGACTTTAGTGGGTCGTGGGGGAGGCACTTGCCCTTACTGGAGTTCGCCTATAACAATAGTTTCCAATCGAGTATTGGTATGGCACCGTTTGAGGCCTTGTATGCCCGACCGTGTAGGTCTCCAGTGTGTTGGGCCGAGGTGGGTGATGCACCTTTGTTGGGCCCGGAGTTGGTGCGAGAAACGATAGAGAAAGTTGAGCTTATTCATAAGAGGCTTGTTACAGCCCAGAGTCGCCAAAAGATTTATGCCGACCGTCGGAGGAGGCCTTTGGCATTTGAGGTGGGCGATCACGTCTTTCTAAAAATATCACCTAGGCAGGGTTTGATGAGGTTTAGGAAGAGTGGGAAGTTGTCCCCTCAGTTTATTGGTCCCTTTGAGGTCCTTGAGCGGATTGGAGCGGTTGCATACCGTTTAGCTTTACCGCCGCAGTTGTTCGGGGTACATGACGTGTTTCATGTTAGTATGCTTCGGAAATACGAGCCGGATCCGTCACATGTATTGGATTGGACCGACTTAGAGGTAGACGAGGATGCCTCGTATGAGGAGAGACCAGTACGGGTCTTGGATAGACGAGATCAAGTCTTGCGAGGCAAGACGATACCCTTGATGAAAGTTTTGGGGAAACATCACGGAGTGGAGGAAGCCACTTGGGAACGTGAGTTGGATGTCCGCGAGAAATACCCGAACTTGTTTGTTAATGTTTAACCATGTATTGGGAATTTTGTTTTGTTAATGAATTCTGGAAACATTATATATGTTTTAGATTGTGGAAATGTTATAGCCATTGAATATGGTTCGAAAATGGAAATTTACTTTAACATTGCATATGTTAATTATGTTTGGAAATGCAAATATATTGTTGACATTGAATATGTTATTGAATTGTGGAATACTTGTGTTGAAATTGTTGAATTTCAAAGAAAAGCATGTTGATAATGCATATTGAAAATATATTGTAATTTGCCTCTTGAAAAGAGATGGGGTGACCGGTAGTGGGTCAGTATGTTGAATATTGATTTGTAATGTTGTTAAGAATTGAGAAATCATGTTTTTGAAAATTATTTATCTAATTTCGGGGACGAAATTCTTTAAGAAAGGGAGGATATAACGCTCCCGGTTTTCCCTTCATTGTTTGTTGTATTCCGGACTCGGTTCCGT
Source organism: Camellia granthamiana (assembly GCA_036172215.1). NCBI lineage: Eukaryota > Viridiplantae > Streptophyta > Magnoliopsida > Ericales > Theaceae > Camellia > Camellia granthamiana. The sequence continues at coordinate 15,314,416 of CM069903.1, read as the reverse complement.
AGATGCGTGTTGTTGTCTTATTCTCGTTCCCATCCTTTACTCTTGTATTTGAGTTGTGGGTTGTGTTGGGCAGGTTTAAAACAGGTTGGTTGTGTTCAGAAACATAGAGTTGATGCCTAGATTTTGGTCTTTACGCTCGAGCGGGGCTTTTGACGCTCGAGCGGGCCCCTTTGCCTTTGTTCCTCCGCTCGAGCGGGGATTTTGACGCTCGAGCAGGATTATCACACCTTCAGTATTTTTTTTTATGCAGGTCATTGGACGCTCGGGCGTCCACTTTCACACTCGAGCGGGGACCTTCGTCTGCAAAACTTCTGGAAGTATGCATTCGACGCTCGAGTGGCGCTTTTCACGCTCGAGCGTGAGTCTGTGTTTGACGCTTGAGCGGGGCGTTCCACGCTCAAGCGGACTGTGTATTATATTAGTCCGTGGGAAGCCTTTTTACATCACTTTTTCGACTCTCTCTTTCTCTCTCTAGCTTTCCAAAACTCTATTTTGAGAGCTCCTCTCTCTAGAATACACTTTCTCTCTACGAAATCATCTAGTTTTAGCGATCTTCCACCATTGCCCCTTTGTACAAAGTGTAGAGCTTGGTGTGGGCTACGTTTGGATCCAAAAATCTTTGGGTTTGGAGCACCTTCGAGTTTCTTCATCTTCTCCCTTGAGCTCCGAAACTTGAGGTAGGGATTACTACTTATATTTATGATCTTTGACATAAACTTGTGGTCATTTTGATTTAATGTTGGAGTTGGGAAGTTTTGGGTGTTAGGGTTTCAAAATGTATAAAGAGGGGTTTAGGATCGATACATGTGTATTTTGGGTCATAAAATAAGGTTATTGACGATTTTTGGGCCTTTGGGTCAACGTAGAGAAAAGGGGGAGAAAAGCCCTAATTTGTTGTGATGAATTAATTTGTATAATTAATTTGGGAAAGTTATGGAAATATGAAATTAAGTTGGAAATAATGAAATTGGGTAATTATGAGGTTTGATGGTGGAGTTGGATTGATTGATCACACACCTTTGAAATTGTAGACAATATATCTGTTTGATAATTTTATTATCTGTTTAGAAATAATTGCTTTGGGCTATCGGTGGAGGATAGTCTTGATTGTTGTAGACACTGCATAATGATTAGGTGAATTAAGACTAATCAATTGAATATGTCATTGAATATGACGGAGGGGATAACATATCTATGAATTGGTTTGGATAATGAAATGGGAAAAGTTGTTTGTTTGTTTATATGAGTTAAACATTTATCAAATGTCAATGTTTTAGTTATTGCTCATATTGTGTTTAGCATATCTCTACTGGGCGTTGGCTCACCCTATATGGGACATCATTTTCAGATTCAGGTGTTATGCCGCCACCAAGGCCTTAGCTTGGACCGTTTTTTTCGGAGTTGAAGGCTCTTTTGGTTGTTTTATTATTTTGGTGATACATGTAAATTAAAGCCAAGGGCTTATTTGTGTAGAGAGTTAGAACTCTTTTTTTTTTGTTGTAACCAAGTGTTGACTTGGAAAGTTGTAAGCCTACAAGGCATTTACTTTTGTTGTCAACATGTATTACTTTTGTGAGAATACTCTGATGAATGGGAATATGCTTTATTCTCTTGTCTATGAATATTATAAATGTTGGATTTATATGTATTTTTTTTGAGGGCGTTACAAAAACCACGGGCCAAATCCATAAAATAATCCACTAAGTACACAAAAGGAATTACACAAGTGTACTCTTAATTACCTAGCGAATCCACGTCCAAATTGAACTGACCCCTATATGCCTCTTCCACCACAGTCTTCAATTCAGAATTGTCTTACCCAACGTTGAATCCACAACGCCGATGTCGAATCACGACGATGAGCCACTCCAGAATCCACCAAAGCTTCAGGCTTAAATTCCCCAGAATCCACCGAAGAACAACTCTCTCTTTTGTTTAGAATAAACAAACAATTCCTTTGATGTATACTTCTTAAACCATGAGTTGAATACTCAATCAAATATCAAATAAAACTAGCAAAATAGCCCCAGATATAAACCTTAATATCCAAGAAGAAGATTTGGAAGCGTAACCCTAAAATCTGACTGAATTGCATATTTATAGCAAATTGTTCCACGATCTCCGCTCAAGCGTAGGAATGGCCGCTCGAGCAGACCGACGCTTCAGTGCAGGAAATTTCGCTCGAGCGGAAAAATGTAACTTCTAGTATTTTTGCAGGCGATCAAACTTCTGGAACCAAATATTCTCCGCTCGAGTGTACAAACAGCTACTCGAGCGGACAAGCAACTTCAAATGCATTTTTGCATTTTGCTTCAGGGGCGCTACCTTTCAACTCCGCCGTGGCGCTGCCCTGGACCGCCAAGGGGTGCTACCCCCTAGACCCCCATCATAGTTAGCGAAATGGCAAACATGAAAGAATTATCTTCTGAAGCTTCTCTGCAAGGCACAATACGGGTTGGATTCGTATCTAAATACTCATAGCCTCACTAAAATAAAAGAGCGAATAAAATTACAACTGAAAGGAGTTTTGTCAAACGGGATTGCCAAGAATAAAAACCTAACAAAACATTTCAAGGAAACTCACATTTTACTTTTTAATTGTCCATTCCATAAATCTGAAAATGACGTCAACTTCTCATTCACTCATAAATGGTTTTGACGAACCATTTGCACTGTGTGACTTGCCATGTGACAAGGAACATGGCACCTCTTTGGACCCACCCCAAAAGACCTGTGGGCCCCACTCAAATTTGAACTCAAAATTGGTCCAAAATAAACCAATAAAAAATCATAATCCAACAGCTTATGCTGTGTGCTCTGGCTCTGGCTTTAGCTTATTAGAAGAGAGATAAACCGAGAGAGAGAGAGAGAGAGAGAGAGTTTAACAACAAATTAGCAGCCAAAGTGTCTACAAGCATTAACGGTAGTTTCTTCCCAGCATCCTCAACTCACAAGTTGGGGTCACAGTAATTGTTTGTCTTGGTAGCTTTTGGGTCACCACACAAAAGAAATAAAAATATCACATCTATAGTTTCTCAGATTGATGTAAGGGCATAAGATCATCTTCCCTTGTTTCTATGTAATTAGTAAACATAACGATTAAAAAAAATTGAGCTCTTAACAGGGATGGAACCATCATTTCATTATCAGAGAAGTCAAAAGAAAAATATTTTTTTTTTTACCATATACACAAAGCACACATGTATGATATTTAAATTATATAAAATAATTTCAACAATCAATATTAATAGAATAAAACAGTTTAAATAAACATAAATAATAAAACTTACAATTGTTTATTGGAATGAAACAAATAGTTCTTCAAAATACATAACTTGAAAACGAACTTGAAAATAAAATTACAGAGCTATTTTTCTTGAGGAATAAGCACTCTCAATTTTTTCTAACTCTGCCTTATTCTTGACTGAAGAGGCCCTTTTATAATAAAAAACGACTACTATTAGCCTTGTGAGTGAATAATCTTGACTTGAAAGGAGCATAAGGAGCACATGGGAGCTGTCTGCTGCTTTCGATAAGTGACTAAAGTTGATGGCTGCCTTTTACTCTGCTAAATTTGTCGGTTGGATGAATCATGATGAATGAGGAATAGTAATGTTGACTTTTTGATGAATAGTGAATAGTAAAGTTGACTTTTTTCACCATTCATTGCTTGGAGGCATGTGACTGAGAGAATCAATATAGATATATATATCAGCAGCTTTTCTCAAAAAATGAGTATTGATTGAAGCTGATAATTATAGCTATATAGAATCCAATGACTGAATTAGGCATATGGGTCCTGAGCATCTTGAAATAGGGGCCCATAAAGATCTTGATTAGTTGAACCTTCAGAAGAGTTTGAACTGTCTGAACTTTCCTCTGAATCACTATTATTCGAATCTGACTTGGCTTGGGCCATAAGGAGACGAGCCATTTGGAGAAGCTCATCCTTGGATGATGACTTGGATTTAGGCTTAACCTTGGACTTGGATTTTTCCTTTGATTTGGGCTGATCAGTGATGGGCTTTGCTGACTTGGACTTAATCTTTGACTTGAATGACTTGGGCTTGGAAGAACTAGATGTTGGGCTTCCAAGGTTAACTGGATGAAGTTGACTTCCTTGTGTTAATGGAGCAGCTGGGATCTGCTGAGCTTTAACCATAGCAGGAGTTGGAGCATAGATGTTGATTGGGAATTCAGTTTGAACAATTTCAATGATGTGTGGAATTTTGAAATTATCCCACCATTTAACCATGTGTTGACGGTAAATAACATCATCAGAAATACCATATTGCTATTTGAATATCCAAGGGATTTTGTATTTGGATATGAAAATAAGCAATGGAGGGAATTTCCTTTGCTGAGGAGTAAATGGGAAAACAGTGGAGAAGTAATTGACTTGTTCCATAATTACAGATGGGAAGATTTTTGGAATGGCGCCATACTGAGTCCACCATCGCAGAAACCAAGTAGGTTCGGATTTGAACTTTTGATCAAATTGAAGAAACCAACAGTGACTGTTTGACTCATTTTGATACAAGAGGACTTTGAACCAAGCATCAATGTAATCATAGTAACTGTATTGAATTGAATGACCAGGCAAATCTCGTAGTTGGCAAGGAGAACCCCAATCAACCAGAGAAACAAAGTTGTGAATATAGAGTGAATGGTACACAATTTTACTTATGTAAGTGCGATCATAAATGGGTTTAATCACAATTGACTGATAGTTGAACATGATGTCTTTATAGAAAGTAATTGTTTTTTCTAGATGGAGAGGAATAAAATGCCATCCAGGAGGGAAATAAGATTTAACCAGATCATGAACAATATGACTCTTTGGGTGACTAGGTTCTTTGAAAAAGAGATTAGTAGTGGTGGATTTAACATAGTCAGATTGGGCTGATTTAATAGAATTAGGAGGGTATGGAGTAACTGCTTGACTGGATGAAGCAAAAGGATCAGTAGCCAAAGCAGATGTATAACTAGGTTTAGGAATGTTACCAAGAATTTGGTAACGGTTAACCAATTCAGCAGGATGGTATTTGGTGACTAACTCCAATGGAGGCGGAACAAAAGGTTGACTACATGGGACCAAGGCTTTGGAAGGAGGCCGTGGACGAGACATTTGTGAAATAGAGGAGATAAATTAGCATCCACTGAGGATATCTAATTGATCAATATGTTCATGTAAACAGTTAATATAATGAGCAAGTTGTTATTTCTAAGCTTTAATCTGATGAAATTGTATATACTGGGCTCTTTTAGTAGGTAAATGGGTTGATTTGAGAAAGGCAAGGCAACGAGCAGTATGTTTGACCAAGGTTTTATAGTGTTTAATCTGGTGTTTATTGTAAGGAATAGAGGGAATTGTCATGATGTAACTCACTGTCCACCCTGTAAAAATTCTGGGGTAAGAAAATCAGGAATAGAATTTTGACAACCAGGTATATATTCAATTTCAAAATAAAAAATACTTAAAATAGATTGTCAACGAGCAAAAATTTGCTTACTAGCAAGATTTTGAACATCTTTTTCTAAAACATATTTAGCCGATTTGCAATCAACACGAAGTAAAAATTTTTGATTTAAAATATCATCTTGAAATTTACTAATACATAAAATAGTAGATAAAATTTCTTGTTTAATAGTACTATAATTCTTTTGTGCTTTATTCCAGACACCAGAATGATAACGAACAATTTGTTCAGATAACTGAGGAGTAATTTTTTGGAGAAGGATGCCACCATAACCAATATCAGAGGCATCAGTTTGAATAATTTTGAATGAATTTTCAGTAAGAATACCAAGACAAGGAAGAGACTTGACATATTGTTTGACTTGTTTAACAATAGTAGTATGAGTAGAAGACCAAAGAGGAGGATTGTCTTTTAACCGATCAAACAGAGGTTGACAAGTTTTCCTAAGGTCTTTGTAAAATTCAGCAATATAATTCAGTGATCCTAAAAAACGTTGTAACTGGGTTTTATCTAAGATTTCATCAGGAAATTTAGACGCAAATTCAATGAAACGACTAATAGGTAAAATAGTATTCTGATGAATATCATAACCTAAAAATCTGACTTTGGTTTGAAACAATTAATCTTAGGAGCAGAAATGACTAGACCGGTGTTAATACATTAATCTATACCATAGTCAGAGATTTCATAGGTACCCCTACTAATATATATTCTCGCATACATGATCAACTTAGTAACCTTACTTGTCCAACATTGAGCGATTTTAGATGGTATAAAGATGTATTTACCTCTAGAGTTATGTTAAGAGAAGATTGTACTAAATCCTTTTGGAAAGAAAAATTTATTAATGGTTTACCTAGTCTCTTTGCTCACAAAATTAGAGATGTCCTTAGTCAACCTACTGGTGTTATTGAATATGATAATTTAACTTATTTAATGTTCAGTAGTTTGTTGCCTCCTTTCAGTTTCTCTTTGGAGTGCATTAGCAGCAGCAACTTCATCCGTAAGTATTTGCTGTTGTCTCCTCTTCTCAGCCCTCTAGAATACAATGATCTCTTTGGAGTGTTCCTCTTCCACTGCTTTAGCAGATGCTTCATGAATGGAATCCCCAATGAAATCAGAGGGAGAGACCGTCATTTTCTTTTTTCTTTTTAATGGTGTCTCCTACTCTTTCTCTGCTTCATTTTCTTCCATGTGAGCCTCAAGTACCTCTTCTTTAGGGTCAAGCAAGAGTTTTCTTTTCCTTTGTTGTTGCTGCTTGTTCTTGAGGAGATTTAAAGCTTGAACTCTTTGAGAAGAGTCTCCCTGTGAGGCACTTACACCAAAGAAGGAATTTTAAGTAAAAAACAAAAGCATTATAAAGGAAAAGAAAAGAAAGAAAGCAGCAGTGCGTACCTTTCTTTGAAGCAACTCTAGTGACTCTAGGAAGAGGTGAGGCAGCAGGAGCAGACTTTGTGGTAGCAGGAGTAAGAGTTGGGATAGCATGAGTAGTGGAGGAAGTGATAACTACAGTCCCTTTGGACTTGGCTTAAGGCATATCTAGTACCACTAATAGTTCTTGAGGAGAAATGGCCAAGTGTACCTCCATATTGGCCATCCACTAATTCTAGTACCTTTTGAGTGTATTGCTTTGGGGAGTGAAGGGTAGGTATTCAAAATCAATTAAGTCTTGGATAAACTTGGAGGTTGCCTCTTCTAATCTGGATCTTGGAGCTTTCAGTTCTCTTTTGCAAGGTTTGAGTTGGATTGACTGCAGAGAGGGATAGGGATCCCCTGAGAGTGTCATGACCCGAACCCGCCCCTATGGATTAAGGTCATAACTGACCAGTAATCAAGGGATTACCTACAGCCTCAAACCAAATAAAACATGTTTCATCAGAGTTAAGGGGCCAAGATGGAAGCAAACTAAAAAAAATTGTTCATAGAGCTGTGCTTACATGGCACATCAAAACATCACAAAAATATATTCATTAATAACTCACACCAAAAGAAAACATTTTAAGGTTCCATACACACAGGATCATTCAAGTCTTAGTCAGCCAAACTCAAAGCATATATGTACAGAGGTGATTCAACATTGTCTCCAACATAGCAAAATTATAACAAAAGAACAAAAGGGTAACGCAAGTCTTATGCGTGAGACGTTTGGGCTGACTCCTCAAAGCTTTGACTGTTCCTCACATTCTTCATTGAGGCTGGGTTTGGACATCTCTTGGCTCACCTACAGACACATGAATGAGAGTGAGCGAAAGCTCAGTGAATAATATCAAATAAAGAGAGTACATGAATGAAATTCGAAACAGATAGTTCAAACGGTCTTAGACCCATTCATGTTTCCAACTGGTACGTTACACGGCTTCGAGCCTGAACATATCAAATGGCCTTTGGCCCACTTGTTCTTAACCAACGGCCTCGAGACCAATTCATTCATATCGAACGGCCTCTGGCCCAGTCACTCATGTCCAACGGCCTTTGGCCCAATCATTCATGTCAAACAACCTTTGGTCCAATCATTCATGTCCAACGGCCTTTGGCCCAATCATTCATGTCAAACGGCCTTTAGCCCAATCATTCATGTCCACTTTTCAAATTAACAAACTCATGAAACTCGAATAAGAGTAAACAATTGGACAAATGACATACTTCAAATATCTTTACTAAGATATTACTCACAATGTTCGGCTGGTGGATTTTCCCTTGAGCTCGACCCTACACATTACATAACATATGTGGGTCACAAACAATTCAATCTGTTCTTAATTCACATATTCTTCTTGGGCTTCTTTCTTATCTTCTACATCCATTTATAATGCTTAATGCATACCTAAGAGTGCTTAGAAATGAAAGGGAACGAAAAATGAAACACTAAACATCTTTTCAAAGTTTCAGAAACAGGGCTCCCGGCTCGAGTGGATCTCTTTAGTCTACAAAAGTACTAGTTACTTCATTTTTACATTCGAGCGTGACTTCGGACGCTCAAGCTGAAAGTCAAAACACGTGGCTGGGTGCTTGAGCATAACTCTTCCCCGCTCGAGTGGACATCAATGTCTGCAAAAACTTCTAGGAACTAACATTTCATGCTCAAGCAGCGCTTCCCCCTCTTGAGCAGACATGCCAAATTCTGGAATTTCCAGAATTGTTCTTGAAGCTCAAACTTGATGTTCAAAGGTTTAAAACTCATGTTTTTGATACAAAAGCATGGAAGGACATCATATAACACAAGAACATGAGTAATTTGGAACCAATTGACCAAAATCATGGTCCACCTCATAAATTATCTTGAATTCTTTTCATGATTTTCAAAACCCATGTACTCAACTTCATACAAATTCCATATCCTCATCTATCATGCATGCATGTCATTTCTTGACTTCATCTTTATTTCAAATGATACAAATGATACTCATAATTATGAAACTCATGAAAATTATGCATGCATATGGAAATTGGTGCTCAATCCTTCATGTTCAACATGATTCATGCTTGAGTATCTAAGATCATGACAATTATATACATGCATATGCATATAGACTTCAAATTCATCATAATCAGTTTAACCCATGCTCTTGCTTACCCCTTAATCTTGATTTCACAAAATTACAAACTTAAACTCATGAATCTATGCTCATTTACTCACCTAGGAGCTTCAATCCTCACAAATGTAGTTAAATCTTAAGTGTAGCTTCCAAATTCACAACTTTGAGCCAAAATGCATAATTCCTCCTCTTTCTCTCTCTAGAACCGGCCCTCTCTCTCTCTCTCTCTCTCTCTAGAGTGTGATTTTCAGATTTTGAGTTCAAAAGGAATGAAGTTAAGTGTAGTATGGCCCTTATATATGTTTGCCTAATCAAATTTGTTTAAGGCTAAGTAACTAACCCCAATTTAATCATTCCGAATCTAATTATTTTGATCCGAATCAATTTCTAATTAAATTTCACCGTAGGCTCTAAAAATTATGTTAATCACAATGGCGTAATCAATTTCGGTTTCTATGGCTGATAAGGCCTTCAATTTAAATTCTAAAGTAGAAAATCAAACAGATTTTCCTACGGTGAACAGATAGAAATTCAAAAACACATATAATCATGTAAATGGCACTCAATCACATTAAACATATAATCACAATCATAATTAAGATCAATTAGCATAATACGGAACAGGATTATCACAGAGAGAGTCCAAATTGCCTAGCAAATTAGGCAGGGCAATAGGGCTCAGAGATACACTTATACGCTCTAGGGTTCATAGTGCCAATGAATAGCTCCCTCGGGATCAAAATAAAAGCCCACGTATTTTTGTGTTGAGGCCTAGAGCAGGACCTATCAGTCAAAGAGGTCTTCAACCATGCTGGGCCAATATTAGCTTCGAAGGGACAGAAGAAGGTGTGAGAAGAAGGGGAAGCTGGGAGTTGGTGAAAAAAAGAAAAGTAAAAGGCAAAGTTGGAAGGATAAAGAGAGACATTGGCTAACTTCATGCCATAAGTGGTAGGGTTTGGCATTAAAAACTTTAGACTTTTAGAGCGTAAATCAGTGAAGTATGCAAAAAGCCAAAGTTGAAGTATCCATAATGGGCCTCCTTGATTGGCATCCATGGGTTTTTCACAAAAGAGGGAACAAGCTCTGTGGACATGGCCCAAAACATATAGAGTTAAGGCCACCTTTTTATACAAAACAAAGGCTTTGGCAAGAGGGGCAAACTCAGGCACAATCCTTTGAGAAGAAGTACAAAAGAGGAATTTGCAAAGCCAATACAATAAAAAAGAAAAGAATTCCCTATCAGTCACAGGGCCTTCATTTTTTTTCTCAGCCTTGACAAAGTCACTATAGGATGAGTTCAGAAGGGGAAAAGAAAAAGGGATGTTAAGGTCAGGGTAGTCTGGACCAAAAGGAGTACCAATAGGGGATAACCCTAACATATGGCAAATGCCAAGGACACTAGGGGCCATCATACCACATCTAAATTGGAAGAAATTAAAAGCAAAATTCGAAAAATAAAAAGCAGCAGGTATTAAAAATGGGCCCTCCAAAATAGTGAACTTAGATAGTTGAAGAGCGTTGAAGAGACAAAGTTCCTGGAGATCTTGTGTCCTAGTGGGGACGACCCGATCATACCATTCCTTCCATTCTGGTCTTACTGTAGGCCAACAGCGATGGGGTCGGTTCACTCTCCAGCTTCCCCAATCAAGACCGCCTTCATAAATGAGGCAGTTGTCCTCCAAATGTGGGTACAGAGCTGGAAGCTGAGTAGGGGCCTCTTTAAAAATAGGCCCAAGCACATATTCCTGTTGTTTATGGCAACGGGGAATGAAAATGCGCTTATCGATAGCACTTTTCTCGCTAGCCTTGTATTTCTCACACTCTTCAGCAATGATTCTCTTTAGAGCTACGGATGGACTCAAGCACTCCATGACTGGTATCTTCAAGGAGGAAGAAGCCATTGACAGAAGTTTACAGAGGATGAAGCTGAGAAAATGGTAAAGAAGAGGAGAGATAAATAGAAATGAAGGGTTTGTGTGTTAGGCGAGCAAGTAAATTAAAAGCACGAAAGGAAAGAGTTTTTAAACCTTTCTGTCTGAAAGATGCCCAATCAGTTTAAATGGGTAAAATTCATAAGAAATACCGAAGGTACGGACACGAAAAGTTTCTCTCAAGAGTGATCGTTTGGGAGGGAAACATATCTCAAACACTCAAATTGGCTTCGAAATCAAATATTTGGCTTCAAAGCCAAGGTTTGGCTCCAAAGCCAGATGACAAACATCCAGCTAGGGCTTCGAAAGCAAGTAGTTGACTTCGAAGCACGTTTCATACCTAAGAGTACAAAAATGCTCAGGTTTTTCTTTGCTTCAGGGGGATTAAAGACTTGTTTTAAGTTTCTTGTTGAAAATAAAATCCTTCAAAGTAAACTTTGAAATACTCTGCAGCTAGAATTTGTTTGTTTTAGACTTCGAAGTTGGAAAGATGCCAAGGTCACCTTCAACCCCTCGTCTTCGATGCCAAGCATCTCAAACGTTTTCGTTGTCTGTTCGAGCCATTCATCTGCTTTAAGCGGCTCTTTTGGATCACCCACAAATTCATCCGGATTAGACCGGAAAAACTCCCTCTTCAGAAAGGAGGGTCCTGCATCCGCAACAACAACCGGAGCCTGATTCTGAGCTCGGAGAATGCCTACTGACTCCCTGAATGCCCCTGCTATCTCTCGGGCTAAAGCGCCCATAGCCTGTTGGCCTACTGGCTCGGCCACATTGGCCTGGCCAACACCCTCCTGGACTGCCGAAATTTCCTCCGATATAGGCACTTCCTGCCTGGCCTGCCTACCACGCCTACCACGACCTCGTCCTCGTCCTCGTCCTCGTCCTGACATCCTAATAAAGGAAACAAAGACGTTAGCACTCTAAATAATATGCCAAAACTATGACACTCGCGTCCTAATACATTGGACAACAATAAATCACACCACGTAAGCACATAATCACATAAGCACCTACGAATTTCATTCCTGGATAATGATAGTCCCGAGGCGTCACTAAAGTTCCGATTGGAAACAACATTGATCAAGTGCCTTTCCAACAAGACTTTCAGAGACTCAAGGGTCCAATCAACATCCTAGAAACTACATTCCATACCCACATAGTCACATAAACATGTTATCATATAAGCATGTAATCATTACACTAAGTCTCTATCAAACGAGACGAACCCATTGTGATACTAATCACTTCCCACGTACCCAAAGTATTCAAACCCGGTACGCTCTGATACCAAGTTGTAACACCCTCAAAAATTAACCCATTAAATATAAAACAAGACATGCATTATTAAAAGAAACATTATATTATTTCAATCATCAGAGTATTACGAAATAAAACATCATAATAAATGCCCTACGGGCTTACATCTTGCCAAGCCAATACTTGGACACAATTCCATGAGTTCTAACTCAAAACAAATAAAGCCCTCAGCTTGAATGTTTACATAGTTCAGATAAAACAAATAACACAAATAAAGCAAATCTTCAAGTCCAATTCCTCACAAGCTAAGTCTTTGGAGGTTGTGAACCACCTGAACCTGAAAATGAAGTTCCCATATAGGGTGAGCCACAGCCCAGTAGAGAAATACTAAACCAAGCATAAGAATTAACTAAAGCAGTAGCACCCGATACATGGTTAACACAAAATATTCAGTTTACAATATTATGACACGAATGTCTACGTTGTCTATGACACATGGTCTATGACACAATACACTTTTCATTCATACAGACATGGCTCAGAACCTGGCCAAACAACTCAACAGGGACAACAAATCAGGTTAAACCTTTCTTATAACAAATTAAACACACATGCTGGTGTTATAACAAATCTCAATCAAATCCACTTCCATACTTCCCAACTGACACACATGGTGGTGATGTATCATATCAACAACAAATAGGAATATTTCTATTATCAATAAGCACACACATATGTGATGCTACTGGAGTCCATCCCCTATCTCCTCCCAACAAATCCGGTTTAGAGGTCCATCCCCTATCTTCCCCTAAACCGTGGAGTTCATCCCCTATCTCCTCCAAAACCAAATGCATATGCAACATAATCAATACTTGCCATATACAACACATAATCAATACACGAATGTTCTGTATTAACCCAACAATCAAATAAATGACTCAATTTCAGTTATACCTAAGCCGCATGCAAGGTCTACAACAATCAATGGCTATCCTCCACCGATAGCTCAAAACAATTATTTCTAAACAAGAAATAAATATAATAACACAAATAATCTCAATTTCACAGACGAGTGATTAAATATCCAACTACATCAATTTATCTCCTAATCCCCCAATTTCATGAATTAAACCCAATAACACAATCTTCCCTTAAATTAATTATATAAATTAATCTATGACAAACCCTAAGGTTTCTCCCAAAATTACCAAACTACTCTCACATACCAAAATACCACCACTTAGGATTAAAACGCATAAATGGAGTAGGAAATCCCTACCTCAAGAAAGAACCCAACAAGATGATGATGAAGAAGGTGCTCGAAACTCCAGAGTGCTCCAAACCGACAACTGCTCAGATTAAATGGAAGCCCCCACTCTCCTCTATCTTATTTGTAAAAGAACTAGGGTAGAAACACACCCTAACTAGATCAAACCTAGGAGAAAAGGTGTTTAGAGAAGAAGAAAAGTCAGACTTTAGGGTTTGAGATCAAAAAGAATGAAAAACTGCCCTAAAAATCCCGCTGTTACGTTTAAATACTGGACAGGCTCGCTCGAGCGAAGACCTGGTCGCTCGAGCGACCAGACACAAGAAACTGACCTCGATCGAGCGAAGAGAAGCTCGCTCGAGCCAAAGACAAACTAGCTCGCTCGAGCGAAGAAAAGCTCGCTCGAGCCAACAAACACTGCGTTCAGGTCTAGGTACTGGACGCAATCCTCGCTCGAGCCAAGAAAGGCTCGCTCGAGCGACTAACCAAAAAGGAAGACCTCGCTCGAGCGAAGATAAGCTCGCTCGAGCGACCAAGCCAAAAACTGAACATGCAGACTTGGTTTCTAAACCCAACCAATCTGCAACCAACCTGCTAAACACATCCTATAACCCAAGAATAAGGAATTTAAAGGACAACAACAACAAATATAGCAGCAGAATCCACGGAACGTAAGTCCGGATGCAATAATCAAATGGGAAAAGACCGGGGTTGTTATAAAAACTCCACACTTTGGAAGTTTTTTGAGTTAGGCTTCAGAGCAAAATTGGTTGATTCAAAGCTTTTTTGAACATAATGAGGAGTTAAGTCACAACAACCATATAAATTAAGCATACAATTATAATATAAAATCAAATCGTGACAAATGAAATTTGAGAAGCCCAGTTTTGTTGATAAGTAATATTTTCATTGGGAAGACTCATTTGGCTACATTCTCAATTTTGTAAAAATAATTAATGGACAAAGTTACAAGGTCATGAAACTTAGTCCAACAAAAATCAATAAACATATACTCTTTTATTAATCTATCTTTTATCTTATCCAAATTTGGTTTATCTAATTGATGAGCCCTTAATTGGAAGAAGAGTTATTAGGCTTTCATTTCAAATTCTATGTGCTTAAGAGCCTTCTCTGTCTCATCCATCTTCTCTTCCTCATGTGCTTCGCCCATAATGGCATCCTCTCCATACTCTAAGTCAGGGTTCTTGAAGTTCTCATATTCTTCGAAGAGATTCTCTGCCTTATACTGAATTTTGATTCGAGCAGTAGCGGTTTCATTCAATACTTCATTGGTAATTGAAGCATTGATATGCCAATTGAGTAGGGGGAAGTTGGTCTAGGAAAGCATAGAGCTCTGCATGGGCTACAGGGTTGAGAAGATGGCTGCGAGAAATAATGTCACAAGCCTATTACAGGTTCTTATAAGGAATATCATCTCGTAGGACTTCGAAGGACAGATGGGAAAAAGTGGCAAGCAGGGTCTGAGCCCTATATTGCTGGTAAGCAGTTAGGGGAACTAGAGCTTGATAAGGAGTGAAGTGTTGACTCTCGAAAATGGTGAGCCTCAATTCCTCAATCCAATTTGGGTTGGGGGACAGCAAAGGAGCAGTGGAAGCCTCTCTGAAAGAAGATGGGAATTCAGGCTTGTTCACACACTCAAGCCAATCAGAGGAGCAAAGTTTTGCTCTTTTGGCTGGGAGTACAGGACTAATTCCTAAGGTTTTATCAGGGTGTGGAGCCCTTCGCACCATTTGGGATGGCAAAGCAAAAGTGTACCATGCTGAAAGTAAGTTGTCCTCAAGGCTGCGTAGACGGTTGAAAGGAATGTATGGGTACACTACAGAGCTACGCTTGGAAGGATGGACTGCAAGAGGGTTATCGAATTCAGGAAATCGATGATGGATGCGGTCCCTCGTCTGAGGTTAAGTAGGAGTAGGCCAAACTCCCCAGCCAGAAGCTTTAGAAGAAGAAGAGGAAGTAGCAGCCTCAGCCCACGCAAAAGGTTTTGTGGTAGAAGAAGAGCTTCCAATATCCATTGTTGCAAAGTCTTGGACTAAAAAATTGTGAATAATAGGTTCTTGATCTAAAAGTCGATGATTTGCAAAAGCTTCCATGACTTGAATAAATGGAGGTGGATAGGTGTGGCTAATAAATGCTTGAAAGTTCTTTCGAGGGCAAACATCATTATTTAACAACTCTTCGTATGCTTGATCTATGTAAGAAAAGGTTTGTTTGGCCATGCGGACTGTATCAGCCTTTTCGAATACTCAGATAGTGGGAAATGTTCGAGGCATAGAAGAAATTTAATGCAGTACAAACACTGTAATGATGGACGTCAGTTGTATTTCTAAGAAGATGCAAAGCCCATGCATGTCCTAGGACGTAGGTAAAATGCCTTGATTCACTAATATCACGAAGTATTGGATATATTAGTGCAGGGGGTAATGTTGGCTGTATAAATTGTAAAAGCCAATCACAATTCAACATGTGGCATGAAGGGGGCAATTTAGGGAGTTAATACAAGTTGACAATCAAAGTCAGAAATGTGTCAGCCCGTATTGATAATAATGGATTTGCGTAGCACTGGAACAATCGAGGGATATAAGGTGATGTGGCCTAACGGTTACTCACAAAGTTCAAATTCAAAATCAGGAGGGAAGCCTAACTGCAAATGTGGCGTAGTGGAACTGACTGTGAGAGAGCATGTTCAACAATCATGGGAGGACATTTCAACGGTTAGAAGCCCACTTCGATGGTCATCATTGAGAAGTATAAATAGTAGAGAAGGCCCTAGAATAAAGAAACCAGACTCAGATCAAAAATTAGTTTTATTTACTTTGCTTTCCCTTCCAGTTTTTATAGTTCTTTACATTTTTGTACTTTAAATTCCTGTACTGCACTTCATTCATAGGAGTAGTTTCAAATAGCTTGTTGCTGTAAACCTCTACAAGGTTGGGTCAGATCATTGTAAGTTTTTATTTTACTTAATGAAATTCTGAAATTATTCTTCACTTAATTGTTATTTACTAAATTCTCCTAAACAAGCTATCAGTAAAAGTCCTATTCATTGAGGCTGAAAGAACTAAAACATAATCTTCTGATAATTGGTTGGCAACTAATCTTCTATAAGGACTGATTGATCCTTATTGGCACGCTTAAAATTACAATATTAACTTTCGAAAGCCAAAAAAGCCAACAAGGATTAATTGTGATCTCAAATATAAATAAATTAAAATTAGATTAAAAAGTTAGAAATTATAATAAATAATTAAATATTTAGGATTAATTGTGATCTAAAATATAATTAAATTAAATTTTGAATAAAAAGTTAAGAATTACAATAAATAATTTAAAATTTATGATTAATTGTGATTTAATTAAATTCATGTTAGACATTATAAATTATTTGTATGAATGAGGAGAGACAGAAAAAAAATAACAAAAAGTATATAGAATTTGAGGGTATTACAATTATTTCAAATCTATGATTAACAGTGTTAACGGTTGCATTTTGATTAAAAATCACATGAAAACTTTCTAACTAATTTGAACCATACGAAATAAAATTCTCTAGCATTAAACCACAATATAGTAAAACAAATTTAACCCTAGTTAAAAATAATAATATATGCATTGTTTCATGTTGGAGTTATTGAAAATGTTTTGAAGATGATTAAAAAAATAGTGTAAATAAAAAATGTCTTCAATTCTGTACTTAATAAAAAATATTTTTTTACCCTAAAGTGTAATAGCAAATCATGTATATATATATATATCCTCCAATCAAATCCAAAAGCATTGCGGGTTTATAATTTTCTATTTAAATTAATTATTTTAAATTTCTATTTTGGATTTAAATTCTCTCATTGAACTATGTTTACTAGAAATTTAAAATGTTATGTTTTTAAATTTTCTATTAAAATTTTTACCAAATACGTACACAAGTGAGAGTTCCATATGAGTGTAAGACTTACGTCCATGTGAGTATTAAGTAGAAAATTTTGTATTCTTACCATTGCTCATTTAAAAAATTCTATGAATTTCATCTTCGCAATAAATTATTTAAAAAAAATAAAATTGATTCAATAATTTTTTTATTATTAAGATTTCATCACATTTATTTTTAAAAATAGATAATAAATATAATTTTTCATAAGAAAATAAAAAATTAAAATTATATTTAGCATTAAAATGGAGTACATGTTATGTGAAATCACAAGTCACAATAAAATTACATTGATCATTTACTGGGAATAGTGCAAATGAAGAGATCGAGGGAAAACGATGAAAGAGTGCGTGAGAGCATTCGCATCAGCCTCAATAAATTTTGAGTCAAATTATAACTCAAAATCTACTATCGTATTTTGGCTAGCCTCTTTTTTTATGTACATACTCCATCAAACTCTCTATTCTAAAATTCTATTTTATTAAAATATTATGAACAAGCAAACATAAACAAATCAGATGTAATTTTTCAAAATAATTACATACTCATAAAAAAAATTATGACTTTAATAATAAAATTTATCATTAATTTTTTTTTTCCAAATATATACCAATTTTTCATTTTTCCTTATTTTTTACATGATTAACAGTGCTATAGTAGCTCGCTAGAAGTAACTAGCAACTGTAGCTCCATATTAAACTACCGAGCATGGAGCGAGACTGCTGGAACAAATTTTCTTCTATTTTTCTTGCTCAGTAATAATAGAGACCCCCACAAAACATAATCCTCACGATCCCCAAAATGATATCAACCATTTATGTTACTGTCAGAGATTATAAAAAAAAAAAAAAAAAAAAAAAAATTCAAACACATCAATGATTAATACATCAGTAGAGATCGTGAGGGTCCTCCTTTATGGGTTCCAAACATTTTTCTTAGCTTGCTATTTCCACTAAAAGTAAGATTTAGCAAGATTGATGAAGATGCTCTGAGGAGAGCTACTCAAGATAAGGCCAACAAATCGTACGAGGAAGTCACCTCTATGCTTGTCAGAAGACACTAGGTTGTGACTATAGGAGTGTAAAAATGGCCCGCGGCCCGGGTGGGCCTGGCCCGTTTAGGTCCGTTTGGGCTCGGGTGCAAGCCCAGCTCGAGTCCCTGGGCTTGGGCCTAGGCCATCATTTTGAAGCCCGGCCTGACCTGCTTGGCCCGGCCCATGGACCGCTTAAGGCCCACTCAAGGCCCAGCCTGCCCGGCCTGTCTGAGGCCTAGTGTTTTTTTTAGTAGAAAATAATAAACTTTTGGTAGAAAAAAATTTAAAAAAATGGTCAGGCCCACCCTGGCTCGACCCAAGCCCGATGCTAGGCCCAGGTCCACTGGGTCAGCCTGAGGCTCGGCCCACTGGCCTGTTCAAGGCTCGAATACCCTTGAGCTTGGGCTAGGTCTTGGACCTAATTTTCTGGCCAGTGGGCCGGCCCGACTCGAATTTTGGTGAGAGCCCACGAGGCCCGACATGGGCCGGGCCGAGCTAGATTTACACCCCTAGCTGTGACATGGAAAAATTATTGGTTTCGGTGACCTTACACCAAATCAATCATAAATTTTTATATTTTTTAATTACTTAACACAAAATAATAAATTTTATTTATTTCATCAATTACAATATATATAACATGCCACCTAATACTTGCTGGTAGACCAACCAATAACTTCTCTGAGACACGATTAGGGGTATATGCAGTGGAATTCGGGCGATTTGAGAGTAAAATTACAAATCGAAGGCGGGTTAACGGATTAGTGAATTGACAAATTGCGGTTTTGGCGGTTTTTGACGGATTGAAATATATTCTAACTAGTTATCATATATTTGCATAATATATAACACTAATTTGTATAATATCTTTTAGATATATAATACAAAATAATTTTACATAATATTTTTCATATATATGACCACTAATTTGTAACAAATTTCATATCTTAAATCTCTCTCACACTCATTTTTACATTGATATTTCATATGTATTAACTATAGCAGAGCGGAGCGGAGCAGTTTGGTTGGCAGATTATAAATTTTAAAGTTCAAACCGCAATTAGCGGTTAGAGCGGTGCAGATTAAAATAAATCAATACAATTTTAACAAATTAAACGATATTTTGCACTGCCATAGACACAACATGCACACAATGAAAAAGAACAAAACCGAAGTCTGACCAACATAAAAGCTATGCAGAGATACAATTAATTGGTAAATTTTTTTAGTAAACTACAAATACACTTTTAAATTTGTTTAAAATGTAAATTATTCTTTATATTTTATTCTTTTAAGAGGGATGAATTATATTTTGTCCTCTATATTAGGCCAATCTTTTACTTTAGCCCTTGAATTTTATTTTTTTGAAAAATGTTATTGATACAAAAAACATCACAAGAATAATATGACTATGGCATTGTTATAAATGCAAGTCATCTTTATAGGTATTTTGTTTTTAAATGAAATATCACCATTAAGTTATATCATTATGTATAAAAAATTTATATTAATTTTTTGTTTGTATATTATTACCCAATTGGATAAAAAATGACACATTATATATTTGACATATAAATATTTTATTATATAGAAGTTATTAATCCTAGATGAATAAAGTTATGACCATCTTTGATATGTTTCCTAATTGACTCTTTGGATAATAACTGGCAAGTTTCTCTAATTTTAGTTAAAGCATAAACTTGTTCAACAATTTTGACTTATAAATCTACATGAAAGGTTGATTTTAAAAAACTGCTTTTGTAGATTTCTTTAATCCTTACTTTAGGGATATTCCAATTTAAATCAAGTTTAACATCTTGAAATTCATGTTCTTCTTCGTTAATAAGTAAATCGTTATCAGGTATAGGAGCTAATGTTGTAGATCTAGAGCTAACTGAAGAGTTGCTTCTGAATAATCGACTTATATTTCTATATTTATAAAAGATTGTCAGAAATCTGAATTCTGGATTAATTTATCATATTTTCACATGCAATGTGTTCACTCATACCCTTTCTGAGAACCCCTATTTTCGTTAACTGCCTAAACCTAAGGACTTACATAGGATGCGGGACGAAAGGTGGGTGGCCACTGACAGAGTGGAAAAGAGATGATAAGGTTAAACAGAATAAAGATGTCTGGAATCAATTACGAAGATAGAATGGAGGAGACCGAATCAGAAATAAACAATAATCAACTTGGTAAAAATACTTTTGTTCTTTTATGCTTAAGAGATGCACGATTTATTAATTATCATGATAGCCTAATGGGCATGATGGAATCAGGCCTTCATGAAGGACCTGTTCACTTTAATTGTTTTCTCGATTTTACTTTAACTCTTAGAGATCCTCATATATTAAAAGCATTAACATTAAATATTCAATTGTTTGGCGCATTTACTAATATGTTAGCCAATGTTCTTAATATTGCTTTGATTTATCGCATTTATTATAAATATATTAAAACTAATCTCAATGTTCAAGCTTTAAACAAAAGTCCAAAAGATAAAACATTACTTATTTAAGGTAGTACACATGAAACTAATATTTCAGTCCCCAAAATGATTTGTTGGAACGATATTACTCTTCCTGAAGACTGGGTTACAGTTAATGAAAATTATTCCCAAAATCAACAATCTTCTACTACTCAAGATATTCAAACTATTCAACAATTTAATGATGGTTCAGTTCATATACGCTTTAATCGCCTTCCTAGTCACTCATCCCGTCATAGTACTTCTAGTATCCCCACCGACTTAGAATGATGAAATATTTAATACACCTCTATTTACTCTCAAAGATAGGAAACTTCATCTTTGTGAACATTCAGATAGTAAATTAAAAGGAATAGATAATTCCTCTACTTCCCAAATTAGTAAACTAGTTTATTCAACTCACACACATCTCCATGAAGATGAAACCACATCTCAGGATTCACCTACTCAGACTGATTTTGAAGTCGTTCCTCCTGTTAACCCACAATTATTAACTCTTGGCGAACCTTTTACTCCAGATCTTAATAAACTCCATGCTGAATTTAAATCTAAAGCAAATAAGTTTAAACGACAAACCTATAGAAATAATTATAATGAACACCAACAATCCAAGATTACCAAGAAATGGTATAAATTTATGAATGAAGTAAATACTAAAATTCACTTCTTTGATTATCTTGAAAATTATTATCAAAAGATAAATACTATTACAAAAATTAAATGGAAAACTTTTCCTAATACTTTTGTTTCTTCCAGTCATCCCCCCTCTAGAAACTATTCTCATTGAACATAAAGGTACTGTTGCACATGCTTCTCCCTTTAAACTTCCTGGTGATGAATCTAAAATCAAAAAAGTAATTGAACAAAATAATTATACCAATCAATATTTAAAAACCATTGGTAAATAATTAGATAAAATAAAAACTTCTTTTGAGGATTACTCCACTAGTCATACATCCACTAGTAAACCTTTAGACAAACCTCTTATTAAGCTTCCTAACACTAGAAAACAGTTAAGCTTAGTTACCCAAGACACTAATATTGTTGAAGCTATTGAACAATTATTTACTAAGATATCTATTACATCTAATGAAAAAAGAATTACTGTCCTAACACAACAACCACCTGTTGAATTTAGTAGTGACTCCGACACATCCATAAATGAAATTGGTCAATTAACCCAACAATTCCAAACTACTAATCTTAACCGAATCACACATCCCAAAGTTAATCCTACTATTCTTACCAAAAATTGGTATCCTAAACCTACGTTTGCCGACCTTCAATTCAAAGAAACCAATATTAGCAATCAATTTTTTGTTTCGGCTAAAAAATTATATGAATGGAATATAGATGGTCTTAGTGAAAATCAAATTCTTCAAAAATTAAATCATATGTCTATGGTTGCAAATAGTTACCTTAGTAATTATCCTGATTACACTTAACTTGAAATAGTCTTTTTACTTACCTCTGGTTTTACTGGTATGCTCAAATCTTGGCGGGATAAATATCTCACTTCAGATCTACATGAATCTATACAATATGCAGTACAATTAGATGAAAATGATATTCCAATCTTTGATGAAGATATAGGATCAAGGAAACCTGATGGTATTAATACTTTAATATTTATTATAGCCAAACATTTTATTGGTACACCTTCTAATGTCCATTCTCACATCCATGATCAGCTTAGTAATTTAACTTGCCCTACTTTAAGTGATTTTCGATGGTATAAAGATGTTTTTACCTCTAGAGCCATGCTTAGAGATGATTGTATTATGTCATTTTGGATAGAAAAATTCATTAATGGATTACCTAATCTTTTTGCCCATAAAATTCGAGATATTCTTAGTCAACCTACTGGTATTATAGAATATAATAAATTAACTTATGGTGATATAATTAGTACCATTCAAAAAGAAGGATTAAAAATGTGCATAGACATGAAACTTAGTCAAAAAGCTGCTAAGGATAAACACAAAGCTAAATACGAATTAGGAAATTTTTGTGAACAATATAGTCTACCTCCTGTTGCACCATCACGACACAAACATAATAACAAGAAATCTTCACACAAATACCCTGCTAAATATAAGAAGAAATATTCACCTACCAAATCACCTAATAAGTATTATGCTAAACCAAAAACGAAATATCACAAGCAAACTAATCACTTTAAGAAGAAGTTAAAATCTACCCAAGATGTTACTTGTTACAATTGTGGAAAAAATGGTCATTATTCGAATAAATGTAAACTTAAAGAAAAACTTAAGCATAAGCTTAATCAACTACAAATTATTGAAGGACATCAAAGTCAAATATTTGACACATTTAAAATAACTAATACCCCAAATGAATCTCCTATTCATTCTAGTCCATCATCCAATGACACCACTCCCTTGAGTGATACTTCTACTTATTACTCTCCTAGTGAGAATACTGACGGAGAAATTGAATTAGGATGTAATGATACTTGCTGTAAACAAATCAATGTTCTTAGTAAATCACAACAAGAAGAAGATTCTTTAATAGAATTAATTAGTAAATTAGAAAATCCTGAATTAAAAAGAAAATATATTAATAAGTTAAAATCTTTACTAATAAATAAAGACAAAAAACCTCATCAAGATAAACCAATTATTAGTCTCACAACTACTTTAGAAAAATTCCGAAAAAATAAACATAAGAAATCACTTTACAAAATTTACAAAATGAGATTAACCAAATTAAACTAACCATTTAAGAGTTAAAAGCTAAAGATAAATCATTAGAAGAAGAAATTGCAATATTAAAAATCAATAAAAATCTTAATGATTTCCAAAATAATAATGATACTTCCTCTGATGAATCTAGTTCTAATCCTGATCCTAGTCACACCATATTTGATAATCGATCTACTAAATCTAATAGTGATAATCACAATGATAGTCATCGTTTAAATATTATGAATAGAATTCATATTCAGAAATGGCATTCGAAAGTCAAACTAGTTATTAATGATTTTAAAATAGAAGTCATAGCCCTCATTGATACCGGCGTTGATTTAAATTGTATTCAAGAATGTTTAATCCCCACAAAATATTATCATAAAACTAGTGAACAATTGAGTTTTACTAATGGAAGTCAAATGCATATTAAATATAAATTACCCAAAGTAGGTATTTGTCAAAATAATGTTTGTTTTAAAACATCCTTTGTTCTAGTCAGAAATATGGCCGACAAAGTCATCTTAGGAACTCCGTTTATCTTTTTACTATATCCATTTACCACTGCTAACCATGGAATAACCACACAAGCTTTTGGCCAAACAATGACTTTTAAATTCTTGTCTTCTCCTAAAATCAAAGAATTAAATCAATTAAAAGAATATTCTATATCCCAATCTATTAATCGATTAACTAAACAACTCAAACTTCTCAAAGAAGAAGTAAAATACAAAAGAATTGAAACTCAATTGACTAATCCAATTCTTATATCCAAAATTGATAAATTTGAAAACCAATTAGAAAACACCATTTGTTCCACTTTACCTAGTGCTTTCTGGCATAGGAAAAAACATGTAGTTACACTCCCTTATATTAAAAATTTTAATGAAAGACAAATTCCTACTAAGTCTCAACCTATTCAATTGAATCATGAATTAGAGGAAATGTGCAAAAAAGAGATTAATGAATTATTAAAAAATAACATCATTAGTAATAATAAGTCGCCTTAGTCTTGTCCTGCTTTTTATGTTAATAAAAATGCTGAACTTGAACGTGGTGTTTCACGATTAGTCATTAATTATAAACCGTTAAACAAAGTTTTAGAATGGATACTCTATCCAATCCCTAATAAAAAAGATCTCATTAAACGACTTAGCGAAACTGTCATCTTTAGTAAATTTGATCTTAAAAGTGGATTTTGGAAAATATAAATTCATCTTGATGATCGTTATAAAACTGCCTTTACTACACCTTTTGGCCATGACGAATGGAATGTCATGCCCTTTGGATTAAAAAATGCTCTTTGTGAATTTCAAAACATTATGAATGAAATTTTTAATCCCTTTAGTCATTTTTCTATTGTCTACATAGATGATATTATCATTTTCTCTAAGTCACTCGATGAACATTGGAAACATCTTAATTCATTTCTCCATATTATTAAATATAATAGTCTAGTCATTTCTGCTCCTAAGATTAAGCTATTCTAAACTAAAGTTAGATTCTTAGGTTATGATATCCACCAAAGTACTATTCTCCCTATTAGTCAATCTATTGAGTTTGCTTCTAAGTTCCCTGATGAAATCTTAGACAAAACCCAGTTACAACGGTTTTTAGGTTCCTTAAATTACATTACTGAATTTTACAAAGACCTTAGGAAAACTTGTTAACCCCTTTTTGATAAGTTGAAAGATAATCCTCCTCCTTGGTCTTCTACTTATACTGCTATTGTTCAAAAAGTCAAAAAATATGTCAAGACCTTGCCATGTCTTGGCATTCCTACTGAAAATTCATTCAAAATTATTAAGACTGATGCTTCTGATGTTGTTTATGGTGGCATTCTCCTTCAGAAAATCACTCCCCAGTCATCTGAACAAATTGTTCGTTTTCATTCTGGTGTTTGGAACAAAGCACAAAAAAATTATAGTATTATTAAAAAAGAGATTTTTTCTATTGTTTTCTGTATTAGTAAATTTCAAGATGACATTTTAAATCAAAAATTCCTATTACGTGTTGATTGCAAAAGTGCTAAATATGTTTTGGAAAAAGATGTTCAAAATATTGCTAGTAAACATATTTTTGCTCGATGGCAATCCATTTTAAGTATTTTTGATTTTGATATTGAATATATTCCTGGTACTCAAAATTTTATCCCTGATTTCCTTACCCAAGAATTTTTACAGGGAGGATAGTGCATCATGCCTACTCCTTATTGTTCTACAAATAGATTACAAGTCACAAGATACCGCAAAACTATTCGCTATTATAAGTTTAAAATATCCTATTTAAAGTCACTACTAAATAACCCTTACCTTCATCAAGACCCTTACCTTCAATTCAATCAGATTAGAAGTTATCGCAATTTCATTGCTCATTACACTAATCTAGTTAACTTTCATATGGATAGATTAGATGTCCTCAGTGGATGCTAATCTATTTCTGTCATTTTTCTTACAGATGTCAAGCTACAAACCTACTACAAAACCTCTTGCCATTTTTCCATCCAATCAACCCATTGTTGCAACTCCAATTGATCTAGTCAACCGATACCAAATTCTTGGTAATATTCTTAAACCTAGTTACACTTCAGTTCTGGCTTCAGACCCTTTTGCCTGCCAGTCAATTACGCCAATGCCTCTTAACAAGTCTACCCCAAGAACAAATTATGTTCTTAAACAGTCATTCAATCTTTTTTACAAAGAACCAGTCCATAAAAATATCCACAATGTTCTTGAATTAGTCAAATCCTATTTTCCTAATGGATGACATTTCGTTCCTTCTCATCCCGATAAGTCAATAACCTTTTATAAGGATATTCTTTTCCACCATAAGTCAATAGTCATTAAACCTATCTATGATCGAGTCCAGACCAGTAAAATCATTTATCATTCCTTATACATTCATAATATTGTTTCCATGGAAGAATGGGGTCTCCCTTTTCTACTACGAGACCTTCCCAACCATGATATACAATATAGTTACTATGATTACATTGATGCTTTGTTCAAAATCCTCCTCTATCAAAATGAGTCATTCTGGTTTTTCTCATTTGACCACAAATTCAAATCAAAATTCCCTTCTTGGTTCCTGAGATGGCGGTCACAGCATGGTGCCATCCCAGAAATCATCCTTTCTGAGTTAATAGAACAAGTCAATTACTTCTCTTCAATTGACAAGCTCAGCCAGCATAAAAGTCAATTTCTTTGGTTACTCCATTTTATGTCCAAATATAAAGTCCCTTAGATTTTTAAATGGCAATACAGTCTATCCAATATTCAAAGCCCATCATATTATTGAACAAGTCCAGCAAGAATTTCCAGTTAACATTCATGCCCCAACTCCTGCAATGGTCAAGTCTCAGCAAAACCCAAATGCTTTAGTCACACAAGGAAGCCCACTTCCTCTAACTACAGTCAGACTTGGAAGCCCATCAACCAGCATTGAACCTTCCAAATCCAAATCCTCCAAGGCCAAGCCCAAAGCAAAGCCCAAGTCAACCTCTAGCGATGAATTGATCCAAATGGCCAAATTATTGATGGCCCAAGCAAAGTTACAAATTGAAGATGAAGCCTTAGATGATTCAGCCTCCTCTGAAGCCTCAACCAGTCATGATCCATATGATTCACAATTCCAAGATGCTCAGGACTCATATGCCTAAAAAAGTCATTGGATTCCATATATATACATCAGCTTCAATCACTACTCTTACTTTGAGAAAAGCTGCTGATATATATATATATATATTGATTCCCCATCAATCAACTGTGCAGTCACGTTTCGTCACTGCAAGTAATAAATAATAATAATAAAAAAAAGAGTAAAAAAGTTCTCGGTCACAAAAAGATGCTCTCAACACCCATGTACCTCTTATTTTCCAACTTTTGAAGTCATAAGTTTCACAGTATTTTCTAGCTTTTGAAGTTACAAGCCTCACAGCTCCAGTCACGGGTTTCACAGTTCCCAGTTTACAAGCTTAACAGTTATCCACTTTGCTTATAAAAGAGGCTCCTCAGTCAAGGCCAATTCAGAGTTGGAAGGAGTTAAAATTTTCTTTCGCAGTTTCTCTCAATTTATGTAAAATTTCTAGTTTGTTGTATTAAAATTTAGTTTTTAAGGATGCATGTTGAAGCTGAATTTTCCAGTTACTTCCAGTAAACAATTGTAAGTTTATTTTGTATTACTATTTCTACTTATCTGTTTTATTTATGAATATCCTATCTTATTTAAGTTATTTTTAACTTGTTTTATTATAAGTTATACCTCTTATATACATGACATAGAAATATTTTATTATATATAAGTCACACCTTTTATACAAGGCCAAACTTTGATACAATAATTTTTTATTATTATTTATCTCATGTACTAGTTAATGTATAGCGATCCCGGTTTTCTCTCCTTTGGTTGTTGTATTCTGGGCTTAGTTTCCGTGGTGTTGGTTGTTGTATATATCTTGTTTCCATCCTTCAATTCTATATATTTGAGTTTTAGGTTGTGTTGGGCAGGTTTGTAACAGGTTGGTTGTGATTGGGAGCAAATGGTTGCTACCCAAATTTTGGGGTCTTCGCTCAAGCGAGACTTTTGTCACTCGAGTGACCTCTTTGCTTTTGTTCCTTCGCTCGAGCCAGGGTTCCTTCGCTTGAGCGAGAGTTGGGTGATGTGTCTGGTGGCTCGAGCGAGAAGTCCTGCGCTGGAGCTTGCGTCTGCGTCTAGTTCTGGACCTGAAAGTTGCAATTCTTGGCTCGAGCGAGCTTTCCTATAGCGATCCCGGGTTTTTACCCCTTGTTGTACAGTAGTCCGGACTTGAGTCCGTGGACATTAGCAGTTATTATTTTCTTGTTTACATCATTTCACACTTTGTTTGGGCTATAGGATGTGTTGGGCAGGTTTGTTACAGGTTGGTTGTGTCTGGGAGCCAAGTGTTGCTGCCCAGAATTCTGGACCTTCGCTCGAGCGAGGATTTTGTCGCTCGAGCGAGCTCTCTGTTTTGGTCCTTCGCTTGAGCCATGGTTTGGTCGCTCAAGCGAGAGGTGTGTTTTGTGTCTGGTGGGTCGAGCCAGAGTGACTTCGCTCGAGCAAGCGATTGCGTCTAGTTCTGGACCTGAGAGTTGCATTTCTTGGGTCGAGCGAGCTTTTCTTCGCTCGAGCGGTCTGGTTTTTTCTTCGCTCGAGCGAGCGTTCCGTTGCTCGAGCGTGCGTCTGGTTGCAGACCTGTAGGTTCGAGTTGTTGGCTCGAGCGAGGGTTTTGTCGCTCGAGCGAGATTCTGAGTTGTTGGCTCGAGCGAGACTTTCTTGGCTCGAGCGAGGTTTTCTGTGTCTGGTCGCTCGAGCGACCAAGTCTTCGCTCGAGCGAGCCTATTTTATATCAGCGGGCAGCAGCGATTTTAAACATAACTTTTTCACTCCCTTCTCTTTCCAAACCCTAGATCTGAGACCCTCTCTCTCTAAACTTATCTTCTCTCTAGGATTTCATCTCTCTCTAGTGTGAATCTATCCTAAGTCCTTTGTTAAAAAGATAGAGGGTGTCGAGATCTTTGTTTTAATCCGAAAAAGTTGAGGTTTGGAGCACGTTGGGTTTTGGTCATCATCTCCGTTGGAGCTCAAACTTTGAGGTAGGGATAACCTACTCCTCCTTATGGACTTTGTCTTTCAATTTTAGCATTTTGATATGTTAGGTGTTGTTGGGTAATTTTGAGAAAGTTTGGGTCTTTTGTGTAATTTTACAAAAGTTGGGGGTTTTGTTTATAATAAACCTAAATGCAAGTTTGGCATAGAAAGATGAGATAGGTAATGGATTATGGATGAAAATGGAACCTTAGGGTTGTTTTTTGTTAATTATGGGAATTTGCCCTAATTGTTTTAATTAATTAATGTATATAATTAATTAAAGGAAATGAGGAATCGAATTGGAAATGTTGAAATTTGAAATGGATGGGATTAAAGGGTGTAGTTGATTTATTTATCGCTCACCAAATTGAAATGTTGATATATTATCCATTTTGTGCATTTATTTTCTGTTTATAAATAACTGCTTCAGGCTATCGGTGGAGGATAGTCTTGATTGTTGTAGACAATGCATGATGATTAGGCAAACGAAAACTAGTCAGTGGATTGTGTCATGGAGCTTGACGGTTGATAGAATACATTAACTTTATGTATTGATTGATTGTATATAGAACCTATGTGCTTATATGCATTGTGTGTAGAGGAGAAGATGGGGGATGTACTCCGCGGTTTAGGGGAAGATAGGGGATGTACCTCTAAACCGGATAGTGTTGGGAGGAGATAAGAGATGAACTCCGTAGATATAGCTCGTATGCTTATCTTTGAGAAAGATAGGCACAGCTCATATGCTTGCCTAGAAAAGTGTAGATATAGCTCATATGCTTATCTTTGGTTGCATGATATAGTTCTTATACTTATCAGTTGAGATGTTGATATAGCTAATATGCTTATCTGTTGATGTATTGATTCAGCTAGTATGCTTATCTACAAAAAAATGGAAAATGAAAAGTAACATGGACTTGTTTGTCATGTAATTGAATTGTGATATAAGTGAATGTATCAGGGTTGACCATCTATCAACTGCTAATCTTTTAGTCATTGTTCATGGCTGGTTTAGTGTATTTCTACTGGGCTGTGGCTCACCCTATATGGGAATATCATTTTCAGGTACAGGTAGCATGCTACCTCCAAGAACATAGCTTGGGAGGCTAGAGGCAGTTAGACTTTTTGGATGTTATTTTCCTTTTGATGTATTACATGTAAATCCAAGCTTAGGGCTTAATGTGTACATGAGTTAGTACTCGTTTCTTGTAACCAAGTGTTGGCTTGGAAAGTTGTAAGCCCATGGGGCGTTTACTTTTGTTGTCAACATGTAATACTTTTTGTAAGGAAATACTCTGATGAATAGAAAGATGTTGATCTTTTATATATCAATGCATGTCATTATTGTTGAGTTTAATGCTATTATTTTGAGGGCGTTACATTTCCTTTGCTCGAGCGAGCGAGGGCTATGTTTTGAGTTTCTTCGCTCGAGCGGGCTTTTCTTCGCTCGAGCGTGCTTCTAGGTTACAGACCTGAAGCTTCGATTTGTTGGCTCGAGCGAGGCTTTCTACGCTCGAGCGAGGTTTCTTTGTGTCTGGTCGCTCGAGCGAGCCTCGAATATATCAGTTGGCAGCTACGGGTTACACTTCACTTTTTCATCATCTTCTTTCATTCAAACCCTAGGCCAGCTGCTCTTTCTCTCTCTATATATACCTTCTCTCTAGGGTTTCATCTATTTCTAGAGTGTTTCTACCCTGATCTCTTTGTAAGAAAGATAGAGGGTGGCGTGGGCTTCACTTTAATCTGAAAATTTATGGATTTGGAGCACTTCGAGTTTTCATCATCTTCTCCGTTTGGTCTCTTCATTCCGAGGTAGGGATATCCTACTCCATCTTATGGGTTTTGTCATAAATTTTAGTCATTTTGATTAAGTGGTGTTGTTTGGTAATTTTGGGAAAAGTTAGGGTTTGAGTTGTAATTTATAAAAGAGGGGTTTTGTGTTTTGAAGCTCCATGTGCATGTAAGGCTTTAGGAATATGAGTTTGTGAGTCAAATTGGTGGGATTTGGTCTTAGGATCAATATTTGAGAAAAGAGGGAAAATGCCCTAATTGTATTGAATAATTAATTTGAATAATTAATTTGTGAAAATATGAAATTGAGTTGAAATTCATGAAATTGGGGAATTATGAGATTGAATGGTGTAGTTGGATTAATTAATCAGTCACCTATGAAAATGATAATATTATATCTGTTTGATGCATTTATTATCTGTTTAGAAATAACTGCTTTGGGCTATCGGTAGAGGATAGTCTTGATTGTTGTAGACACTGTATGTTGATTAGGGAAAACTGAAACTAATCATCTGGAAAATGTCATTGAATATGACGGTTGGATTAATACATCGAATATGTGTATTGATTGATCATTGTATATGATAAGTGTTTAAATACATTGTATATGTATATTGTTTGGGAGGAGATAGGGGATGTACTCCATGGTTTGAGAGGAGATAGGAGATAGGGGATAGACTCTCAAACTCGTTTAGGAGGAGATAGGGGATGGACTCTACTGATAGAGCAAATCTGTGTATCATTTGAAATATGAAAGTGTTGAAGTATTGAAATGTTTTTATGTGAGCCGTAGTCTCATTAAATTGTGGTTATTGGAAGTGTTGTTATATGAGTTATTATCTCATCTAATTGTTTGGCCAGGTTCTGAGCCATGTTTATGAATTGAATTGGTTAAGTGAATGAAAATGAAATGAAACATGTACATAATTGTCATGAAACTGAATTGTGCTGTAAGTTGGTTCACAAGTGTTAGCCATTTATCATATGCTAATGTTTTAGTCATTTCTCATAATTGGTTTAGTATATCTTTACTGGGTATTGGCTCACCCTATATGGGACATCATTTTCAGGTTCAGGTAATATGCCACCTCCAAGGACATAGCTTGGGAGGCGGGAGAACTTTTGTTATTTTTTTTTTTTGTATTACATATAAACTCAAGCCAAGGGCTTATTTGTATAAAGAGTTAGAACTCTTCTTTTGTTGAACCCAAGTGTTGACTTGGAAAGTTATAAGCCCGTAGGGCATTTACTTTTGTTGTCAACATGTAATATTTTTGTAACGAATACTCTGATATGTGGAAATATGCTTTATTTTCTTATGTCTATGCATGTCAAGAATGTGAGGCTTTATGTATTATTTTTAAGGGCGTTACATAATGTGAGGTTTTATGTATTATTTTTAAGGGCGTTACATAATGTGACATTTTTTGTCTAATTTTAAACAAAATTTTGCTTTAAAAATACTTAAAATATGAAATGCCAAAATATTAACAAAATTCATTAAAAATACATAAAATAAAAATTATATTTAAAAATTCGAAACTAAAAAGAGTGTTTTATCTTCAAAAGAAATATATGGCTTTGTTTGATTTAAATTTTCAGAAATTATTTTTAAATGAGTTTTTGTTTGTCTTACTGAATGTTTTTTATATTTTAGTTTTTTGTTTTTTAACTTTTTAGATACATGCATCAAGATTAAATGCATGTAAAAAGTTTTTTTTTTTTTTTTTTAAAAAAAATTGACTAAAATATGAAAATATTCACTAAAAATAAATGAAAATTCAAATAAAAAGTTTCTTTTATTTTTGGTGAATTTTTTAATATTTGAGTCATTTATTTTATTTTTTAGATGCATTTTGATTAAATACACTTAAAAATTAAAAAAAATTAAAATATATATAAAAAAATTTACTAAAAAAAAGGGACAATTCATCTAATAACATTTGAAAATTCCAACCAAACACTATTTTCGAGTAGATTTTTGTCCAAAGTTCATATTGCATGACCCCCAAAAAAAAAATTTAAAAATCATGGGAGCTCGTCCTACTTTCATTGATCATGATCATCCTCAAATCCAAAGACCCATATCAGGTTTCTCTTAAACAAGAAAAAGAAAACAAAAAGGATAAGGAACTGTCGTACACCGTTGTAGAGATTCTAAATTTGATTAATTACATGTGTAACCCGGAGACTTAGGTTAATAGCATTTTAGCCCCTAGTTTCGTTAAAAATCTGCGAAGTGGCCCAATAAAGGATAATTTTCCTGTATATTATCATAATTAAATCATAGAACACAACTTTATAATTGGAAATATCCTAAAACTTGGTTTTTATTTATTTACCTCCTAGTTTATAAATCAATTCATACATTTTATCTTTATTTCTATTTTTGTTTTTGTTGTTCTTTCATTTATTATTTATTTGAATAGAATATTATTATTTATTTGAATATGTACATAGGTGTGATAAATAATATTTTGGTGGAAAATTGGTTGAAAAACAAAATAAAAAAATATCTAGATATTTAGGCCTTCCTTAGTCATTAAGTTAGAACCCAAGCTTATTTCCTATAAATTAAGAGCCTTGTCTCAATTCCACACATCACACATATCAAAAGCCAAGGAGAGGGTGAGAGAAGGAGAGTGTGATTAGGGAGAAGTAGAGAAGAAGAAAAAAAAGAAAAGGAAGAAAAATGGTGCCTTCTTGAGTCAAGGTAAGAACACTTCTTCCCCTTGTCTTCTCCAATTCTTTCACCATCCCATCCTATTGTTAGATGCCCTCTTGTGTTGCATATTAATGAGAAATAGGGTTTTTTATGTATATAAGAGTGTGGGTTTGATTTAGTGACTTTGCCTTACAAATTTGTCAAATTAGGCACTGCTGTAACTTCTCTAATTTAAAAGAAATATCAAATTTATTTATTTCTTCAATCTGAATTTCCTGTAGGCTATTTGGTGTGTTTAGAGCTTGTGTTAATTTTATTAGCCCCTAATTGTGTGTTTTTAGGGCTTGGATACCTTGTTTAAAAATCTGGTCCTGAGTCTCTGAAAAACAGTCCACTTCTTGCAATTTTATAAAATTTCAGAAAAATCATCTCAGGTTGGTTCTTTATAAAAATTTAGGATTTTGAGTCCTATTTTCAATGGAATTTATTTGGGTGAAAATCATTAGGTAGATTGAGAGGAAAGCTAGTTTTCCCAACGGGTGACAAATCTGGACAGGTTTTCGAATATAGCTTATAGATGAATTTCTGGAGGTGCTATGCACATTCTGTGAATTGGAATTGAAACTAGACAGGTTAATTATTATTTCTGTGCAATTTCAGCCCCTAATTTGCACTAGAAGTATTTTTCCTAAAGCACTCTTCTTAGCTCTGCAGAACCGAACAGTGCTGGAAATGGTGTTTTGTTGTGTTGTTTGTCTCTAAGTATTTTAAAGCATGCCTAATGTTATTTGCTTACCTTACCATACCTATGTATGATTATCATGGGCTATATTTAATTTCTTATGTTTGTCTCATGCTCTTTTATATTACCGAATTACCCAATGTGACTAGCTTGCTTGGCAAAAGATCTAATAAATGGGAAATGGAAAGGGGTTGGTAATGGGTGATGTTCACCCTTGTGCTTCAGAATGATTTATGTAATAAACATGTGAATGGAATTAAAACCAAATGAGTTAAGTCTTGCGCAAGCGGTCTAAGCGAGCCCCTAGGTTGACACGGATGTATTCAGACTCTATGCGGTGGTTTCGGGGTGTAAGTGAGCCCTTTGGTATGGTATGTGCAGGGTGTAAGCGAGCCCTAGGCACGATTTGGTATGGTATGTGCAGGGTGTAAGCGAGCCCTAGGCACGATTTGGGTGTAAGCGAGCCCACTTGTGTGGTCATCCCTTTTGAGGTCCATCAATGTCATTGACCGGTAAATAACGGGGAGGTAGGCATAGATGGTAAGGTCTGCAAAGCAGCAAAATGGAGAGTTCTGAATAGTCCGGTGTTCAATCCTTGTGGTTGGGTAGAAGGATCTCTTTGGGGGATTCTAGTCGTCTAGTCTAACTACTAATTCATAGAACCTTGTTGTAATATTGTAAGTTATGTTACCCAATTTGTTCTGTGTATGGTTGATTGGTTGATAGGAGATACGGGGGTGTGTGTGTTTTTACTGGGCATTCCAAGCTCATGGCATGTCATGCCAGGTGATGAAGCAGTTTACAATGGTGAAGGTTATTTTGAAGGCAAATAAGATGAACTGTTGGAGTTGTGGTTCATTTGAAGACTTAGACTAGTTGTTTTTTTTTTTCTTTTGACTTTGGTTTGGCAATGTTTTGGTAATCCTGTAATGGAACATAAACGAATTACCTGTGATATTAACTCTGGTTATATATGTATATTAAGATGTTTTGGTTATCTATCATACTTGTGTTGTATTATTGTACGTATTTAACGGCCCGGAAGTTGGGGCGTTACAACCATAATATGTATTTTTCTCTGTCTCTTTATTACTTCAATAAATTATCTTAGGATTCGCTTGGAAAATGGGTTGACTTTTCGACTTTTTCATTTTTTTGACTATTTTAATCTGAGGCTAAAAAGCCTGGTTTGGGATAGATTTTGATTTTTTTAGCTTTTTGGTGAGGTGTCCACATGTTAAATTACCCAACCGCCCTTGGGGTAAAAGTTGGGCACTGTTGGACGGCTGAGCCCGACACATCATCCTTCTTTTCTTTTCTTTTTTTTTAATTTGTTTTTTTTTTTAGATAAGGCTTTTTATGTTTTTTTTTTAATGACATGAAAAATTAAAATTTCGGTATTTTTTGTTTGTCATTTTATATTTTAATTTTTTATATTAATTTGTTTTTTTGTTTTCGAAAAGGCTTTTTCATGTGTTTTTTAAAAAAAAAAAAAAAAATACATGGAAAATGCTAATTTCGGTTTTATTTTATTGTCTTTTTTTTTTTGGTTTTGTTTAATTTTTTTTTTTTTTTTTTTTGGAAAAGGCTTTTTCATGTTTTTCATTTTAAATGACGTGGAATCCATGCTAATTTCGGTTTTATTTTTATGTCTTTTTTTTTTATTTGTTTTATTATTTGGAAAAGGTTTTTTTATGTTTTTTTTTTAAATGACGTGTCAAATGATAATTTCATTTTTTTTCTTCTTTTTATTTTTATTTTTATTTTTATTTTTATTTTTATTTTTTTTGGGAAAAGGCTTTTTCATGTTTTTCATTTTAAATGATGTGGAATCCATGCTAATTTTGGTTTTATTTTTATGTCTTTTTTTTGTTTTTGTTGTTTTTTATTTGTTTTATTATTTGGAAAAGGCTTTTTTATGTTTTTTTTTTTTTTTTTAAATGATGTGGCAAATGATAATTTCGGTTTTTTTTGTAACTTGTTTTTTTGTTTTTAATTTGTTTTTTGTTTTTGGAAAAGGCATTTTTATGTTTTGTTTTGTTAAATGACGTGGAAAAGGATATTTTCGGTTTTATTTGTTTTTTTTTAAGAAAAAGCCAAACATTTGAAAATATTTATGTCATCGATTGTAACTGTTTGTTGGAAAAAAATTTACAATTTTTGATCCTACTAATTTTCATAAACAATAATTTGGAAAATGACGTGTTCAATAATTAGAAAGGGATTATTTCTCGTGTAAACACATACATATTGTACATGATAATATACTTACATACAGCCTCTTCCGCATGGGTTACCAATATTACAAGCCTACGAATATTAGATGGACTATTATATTTCCTAACATTTTGTTATTATGCAGGTACACTCACTTGTCCCGTATGCGAAGTCGCACCAATGCCATATGTAGGTCCTCATTCCCAACCATTAAACCATCCTCGTTCCCAACTATCACTACAAGAATTCACACTTTTGCTAACTAAAAATTTGGTCGGCAAAAGTTATCCGTGACTAATTTTTTTGGTCGCCAATTGAGGGTCGCGGAAAGTAATTAGTGACGAAAAAAAATTTTAGTCGCCAAAAAGTTATATTTGTCGACTAAATTTTTGGTCGCTAAATATATAATTACTGTGACTAATCCATTTAGTAGCTAAAACACTTTAATCGCGAAAAGTTATATTTTCCCGACCAAACATGTTAGTCGCCAATTTGCACATTTAACAACCAAATAGTTTGGTCAGCAATTGTGGCCCATTTCCATGACCAACAAATTTGGTCGCCAATTGTCACGTTCTGCAACCAAAAAGTTTGGTCGGCAATACATTCCACAACCAACAAGTTTGGTCGGCAAATGGCACATTCCATGACCAAAAAGATTGGTCAGCAATTGCCACATTCCACCACCAAACATGTTAGTCGTGAAAGAGAATGTTTGCGTAACTAAAACTTTAGTCGGCAATTGACCTATTAGTGACGAATTCCTTTTTGGTCGCCAAAATTAATGACTTTAACGACTAATTATTTAGTCGGCAAAAGTATTAGTTATCTTTCCCAACTAATCAATTGATCGCCAAAACAGAAAAAAAAAGATCAACATTTGGTCGCCAACATCCAACAAAATAAACCTGTAATTCATAATAATTCATCCAATCCATTCAATATAATATGTAATTTACAACTATCATTCAAATCAACTGAATCATAAACATTCGACAAAATATAAATCATCCAAACTGAACCTGTTTAATGAAAGTCATCAACTATTATAAGTTTTCATCCACAAGTAATTTCAAACTACATATTCCTCCAATTAAAAATCCACTTTGTTAGGTTTTTATTATTGGCAACCCCGTTTGACAAAACTCCTTTCAGTTGTATTTTTTTTCGCACTTTTTATTTCAGTGAGGCAATGAGTGTTTAGATGCGAATCCAACCTGAATTGTGCTTTTCAGAGCAGTTTGTGATGCTAATGCTTTCAAGATTGCCACTTCGCTGATTATGACGGGGATCGAGCTGCCCGGTCAGCTCGCGGGGGTCCAGGGGGCAGCGCCCCTTGGCGGGTTCGGGGCAGCGCCCAGGCGGGGTCGAGGGGCAGCGCCCCCGAAGCAAAATGCAAAAATGCATTCCAAGTTGCCTGTACGCTCGAGCTGACATTTCCCCGCTCGAGCGGAGAATCCTTGGTTCCAGCAGTTTTGGTCGCCTGTAAAAGTACTGAGATATGTGATTTTGAGCTCGAGCGGAGTCTATAGCGCTCGAGCGGACCTCTGTTATATCACGCGCACATTTTGCTGAAGCCGCTCGAGCGGGCTGTTGGGCGCTCGAGCGGAGATCGCGGGACAGATTTCCAGATTCTTTATGGAGTTGGTTTTCTTCAGAAACAAGGTTTATTTTGGGTTTCTATAAGAAGCGGGATTACTTTGAAGTTCTGCAAGAAGTTGGTTTTCTACAAACAAGAAGTTGGTTTTCTTTCCCAACTAGGATTGCTTTGGATTTTCTATAAGTAGTTGGTTTTTTCCCAAAACTAGTAGACTGAATTGATTGAAGTCCTCCAGATTTTTTTTTTGGTTCTTAAAGGTTTATATCTGGGGATATTTTGTTATTTTTCTTTGATGTTTTATTGAGTATTCAACTCATGGTTTAAAGAGAGTACATCAAAGGTTTGTTTGTTATACACAAAAGAGAGAGTTGTTCTTCAGTTGTGAATTCTGAAGAATTCGAGCCTGAAGCTTTGGAGGGAATCCAGGGTGGCTCATCAGAAAGACAATTCCGTGCTGAAGATGGGGTTGGAAGAGGCACATAGAGGTTGGTTCAATTAGGCGTTGTGAATTCGCTAGATAATTGAGAGTGATACCTGTGTAATTCCTTTATATCTTCATAGTGGATTGTTCTTGTGGCTGTTGCCCGTGGTTTTTTGATCACAATTGGAAGGTGTCCAATTGTGGTTTTTCCACGTAAAATCTTTGTGTCTCTTTCTCTTGATTGTTTGATTGGGATTGTTATATTTTGCTTAAAATTGGTACATAGTCACAAATCAACATCTAGGGTTTCTAGATTTTTCACACTTGTAATCTATATAATCATCCATGTCACATCCATCTAGCATAATAATTTAAAACATAACAATTAGTTGTTATTATGTTTTAAATTGTTATCCATGCGCATCTATCAAAAAATATACACACTAGTAGTCTATCCAAATATTTTCTATACACATTCATCCAAAAAATATAACTACTAGTCTTTCCAAAAATATAACTACTAGTCCACCCAAATCTTTTCCATACACATCTATCCAAAAATATATATTCCTTCCAAAAATGCTTATAGTGCCAATCAGTCATATGCAATTTAGCTCTGTGCACAAAATAATCCATCTGTACCAAAGAAAATGAGAAATAATGTCAGGTAATTTTTTGTTGAAAATATTTGCACATCACTTTATTGTAAAATTGGACAAAAAATGTAAATTCTACATGGAAAGTAAAGGAAACATTAACAAATTAAATGACTATCAATACCATTTTGTAAATAAAACATCATTCATATGTATATATCAATTCTAACTATTGTTCCACAATATGCCAATATTGACCTATGTTTCAACAATGGAAACTAAGTTAAAATAGTCTTTCTACTTCTGAATAGTCTATATGCTTTGGTTGAACTTTTACTTGGAGGAGGGTAAGTGTGAGAGCAGAGTGGAAGATACGAGGTTGGGATTACCAATACAAGCTCCAGCAAAACAACAAACCCATCTCTCTATCAGAAGCATATTACTAGACTAATGTATGTATTTTTGTCTATATGTTACCAGACTAATGTATGTGTTTTTGTGAGAGCATAGTGCAAAATAATTCTAAATAGTCTATATGTTTTTGTCTCTAGCCATCTTTACAACTACTGTTTTCACTTTGGGCTGCTGCATAAAGGGATGCAAACATGCCTTTGTAGCTTGGAAAGAGGGCATATAATAAAACTTATGCTTTAATATGCAGATGTAGAATTTGAAAATCAATTCCCTCAGTAAAAGGTTTTTTCATTAGTCACACATTGAAGTGCACATTATTCAAAACTTATGTAGTTAAGAAGTTTACAATTCCATACGAGACTAATATATGTGTGTGTTCTATGTACATAGCATTATTCTGTTTTTGTTCATGTCAATTTGGTAAAGGAAGAAAAAATTATGATGCTACTGTTTCTTATGTTGTTAAATCACAAACAGAATGACAAGACCATGTATCTTATAATTAGTTTACACATTGAAACAATACAATATTCTGGAGCATCTCCATACTAAAACAAAACCAGATCAATTGGCTGCACCATAACAGGGGCCATCCTTAAATATCAATGTCACAAGTTGAAAAAATCAATGATGGACTGCAACAAGTACGCCTATTCAGTCCCATTCGGGTAATAACCTACAGGTTCAGTATGTAGAGAAAATTTAATTTATTTTTTGTGAAGTGCCTGCGCCTTGGTAGCATATAAGTTGTTGTGCATACGTTTAGGAACTTGGATTTGTTAAGTAAAAAGAAAAGGAAACTGAAAGTGATGATGACAGAAACAAAAGAGAAATGAAATGAAATATCTAAATTCCTTGGTTTTGTTTTGTTGAGGAGTAGGAATTCAAACCACTTAAAAATTTTCTACATTTAAAAGGCAACAACACATTTGACAGATTTATTGTTGGGGCTTCGCCAATTACACCACACGTCCGATAGATTTATTGTTGGAGATGTGGACTTCTAATGCAAGTTGAATTCAAATATATAATAATGATTTCTAATATATGGAAATGAACAAGAGCCTTCAATTTCAATAACAAACCTCCCGTGCACACAAGCAAACAAAAGCTAAGGTAAGGTAACCAGAGTAGAATATGATATATGCACATGAAAACTCACCTTATAATATGATATATTCTCTTTGGAATCTAATACTAAATAGGGTAACTTTACCTCTTGCTAGCCACATATAGTAGAAATATTCCAAGTAATATGAAAGTAACTTGGCAATATCTTAAATGATATGAATAGTAGGCATGGAAGCTCAATAAAATTTTGAAGCCAGGAGGCTGCAAGGCCTAAGACAGAGTAGTGACAAGTAGAGAGGAATAAAACTTGAAAGATACAAAAACAATTCTTAAAAACAAAATAAAAAAGTTCTTATGCTGGCTATCCCAACTTCCTTCACAACATAGCACCATTCAACGGATAGAAATTAGAACCTAATGACATCACAAACTACATTCAAAACTCAACTGTTTAATAGCACCAAAAGATGCAACACAGAATTTAGAGGCATGGCCAATTAAGGTTACACATTTCCAATGGTCAAACGTTGGATTTAAAAGTAAACACGGATGGCGCTTCAATTGGTAATCCAAGACTAGCGGGTGTAGGGGCTTTGATTAGAAATATTGTCGGTTTCTGGGTGGTTGGATTCATTCAGAAAATTGTGTGGGCTCATGCTTTAATGGCGGGTTATGTGCAGTATGGCAAGGTCTACTTTTCGCTTGGCAAAGAGGATGCAGGGAGATTATCTTGGAGATGGATTGCCAAAATGTAGTGAGTTTGTTGCAAGGTCCAAATTCTTTACATCCTAATTTGAATTTGGTGCTACAGATGAAGGAATTTGTGAAGGAATGAGACTGTAAAATCCAGCATATTTTCTTAGAGAAGCAAAAGAGTGTGCAAATCAGTTAGCACATGAGGCACTACAAGGAGGTACTCACTGATATTTCTACTAGTCTTTCTTTTTTTTTCTTTTTTTTCCCCCTTGGCTTTGGCCACCATTGTACACCAACACCAGCCCAGTCTGTATCTGTGTGTGTCAAACTGGTATGATAGAGTTTTGTGGGATATATATGTGGGATCTACAAACAAAAACAACAAGTAGTCACAAGCTTTGAAAACTCTCTAGTCACATACACGTTCAGTTAATAAGCAACGTTAAAAGATTAAGTATTACAAAACACCAAAGAATATGCCTTTTGGGAGGAGAAAAAACAAAAAAACAAAATTAATGAACAAGATTCCTGTTCACAGAGAAAAATTTAACAAATATTTTTTCAAACATATGAACAAAGTAGACATATATTAAAAAAAAATGCTCTTTTAAAGTAAATAAAGGATCATAGCAACTTTGAATTTAGACCGGCAAAACATGTAATAGATCATCAAGAAGGTATCTGACAGTGGACCATCAATTATCCCAAAGTATAAGTACAAACCAAAAAACAGCTTGAAGCCTTATTCTATGCGAACACTGATTTTAGAACCCATGTACTGAGGTTCTTACTAGCATTCCTACTAGTAATTTAGGTTTAAGGACATACCTCCACTACAGAAGTTCATTTTGCCTCCAAAGTTAAGCAATGAACAAGAGCATTCCATTTTCTGGAACAGTTATCAGGGACACAAAGCCGCCTATAATACTGCTGCATCTGATGGAGAAGAGCTGAGAAAACATGAATACCATTAGTTTGACAATCCAAAAAACAAAAAAACAAGCATAGAATTACTTGAAACATAAATAATAAGTTTAAAAAAAAAAACATTAATGCTGCTACTGCTGCTCACATTAATTTTGAAGGGGAAATGAGTGTTAATTTTAACATAAAATGATAATTTAAAAAAATAAAATAATTACTCGACACATTAATTTGGTTGTTATGCACAAATCAAACATTTCACATTTACATACCATCTTGGAGCATTGTTAGCATCAGTCCTTAGGCTTCTTTAGTATACTTTTTTCTCCTTTTTACGTGTCCTTAGGCTTCTTTAGTACACTTTCGCTGAAGTATGAGATCATTAAGCATTTTCTAAATCAATTAACAATATATAACCCACATAAGACACACAAGAAGTTTTGGTTCTCTCAAATAATGCTCTATTTGTTGAAATATTTCCTTCTGTTTCACATTCCAATTTTGTAATATTCTCATTTTCATTTCAATTAGCAAAATGGAATTGTTGAAAGGAAAAATAGAACTTAAAAAAAAAATGATGAATGCCATGTTAATAAGTTTTGGATTACCTCAGAACTTGTGGGGGGAAACAATACTTTCTGCTAATTATATTCTAAATAAAGTACCTCGAAAGAAAGTGAATCAAACACCTTATGAAATGTGGCATGGGAGAGTACCGTCCTACAAATACTTAAAAATGTGGGGCTATTTGGCTAAAGTGGCTATTCCTGGTCCTAAAAAGACTAAGATAGGTCCTAAAACTGTTGCTTGTATATTCAGTAGTTATTCCATGAACAGTAGTGCATATCGGTTTTTGATTTATAAGTCAGAACATTCCGAAATGCATGTAAATACTATTATTGAATCTCGAAATGCATTGTTCTTTGAACATATATTTCCAAATAAGACTGGACAAGAGATTAGTACTAATAAAAGATCTTATGATGCTATTACTAGTTATGATCGAGGATAAAATCAAGAACAAGAGCAAGAGATAGAGATAGATCAAAATGAGAAAAAGGAACCTAGGCATAGTAAACGTGCTAGAACCTCAAAATCTTCTAGTCCAGATTTTCTAACTTTTTTGTTAGAAAATGAGCCTTTAACTTTCAAAGAAGCTATGTCCACTCCTAAAGCTCCTTTATGGAAAGAGGTTATAAATAGTGAAGTTGAATCCATCTTGGAAAATCACACTTGGAAATTGGTGGATTTGCCACCTGGTTGTAAACCTCTTGGGTACAAGTGGATTTTCAAGAGAAAAATGAAAGTGGATGGATCAATTGACAAATACAAAGCAAGACTTGTGATTAAAGGATATAGACAAAAAGAAGATCTTGATTATTTTGACACATACTCACCAGTTACTAGAATAACATCCATTAGAATGCTAATTGTCATTGCATCTTTGAATAATTTAGAAATTTATCAAATGGATATGAAAACAGCTTTCTTAAATGGTGAGTTACATAAAGAAATTTATATGGAACAACCGGAAGGATTTTCTGTTCCAAGGAAAGAAAAGAAAGTGTGTAAATTGGTTAAATCATTATATGGTTTAAAACAAGTACTAAAGCAATGGCATGAGAAATTTGACAAGGCAATGATGTCAAATGGATTCAAAATTAATGAATGTAACAAACGTGTTTATATTAAAAATACA
Source organism: Camellia granthamiana (assembly GCA_036172215.1). Taxonomy (NCBI): domain Eukaryota; kingdom Viridiplantae; phylum Streptophyta; class Magnoliopsida; order Ericales; family Theaceae; genus Camellia; species Camellia granthamiana. The sequence goes on along the minus strand of CM069903.1, from coordinate 15,270,320 downwards.
AACAAATGTTATGTTATAGTATGTCTTTATATGGATGATATGTTCATCATAGGTAGTAATAATGACATGATTAAAACTACCAAGAAAATGTTGAATAAACATTTTGACATGAAGGACATGGGGATTGCTGATGTAATTCTTAGTATGAAAATTACCAAAACATCAGAAGGATATTCTTTGTCACAATCACATTATATTGAGAAAATACTTGACAAATTCAGGAAAGATGATAATCATCTTACTAGAACACATGTGGATGTTGATTTATTCCTTTCTAAAAATGTACAAAAAAGTATTTCTCAATTAGAGTATGCCCAAATTATTGAAAGCTTAATGTACTTGATGAACTACACTGGCCTGGATATAGCTTATGCAGTAAGTAAATTAAGTAGATATACGAGTAATCCAAGAGTAGAACACTGGAAAGCAATTATAAGGGTTCTAAGATATCTCCGATTTACTCATAACATTGGGCTAAATTATACTAGATACCTAGCAGTACTTGAAGGATATTGTGATGCAAACTGGATATCGGATACTAGAGACTCAAAATCTACCAGTGGGTGGTGCGGTATTTTGGAAATCTTCCAAACAAACTTGCATTGCTAGGTCTACTATGGAATCAAAATTTATAGCTTTAGATAAAGTTGGGGAAGAAGCAGAATGGCTTCATCACTTCCTTGAAGATATTCTAATGTGGCCAAAATCGGTGCCTGCTATATGCATACATTGTATAGTCAATCAGCAATAGGTAGAGCACAGGGTCTATGTATAACAGTAAGTCGCGACACATTCGTCATTGACATAACACCGTGAGACAACTACTCTCTAATGGAATTATTTCCATTAAATATGTGAACTCTAAAGACAACATAACAGATCCACTAACCAAAGGGTTAGCAAGAGAGTTAGTTGAGAATTCATCGAGGGGAATGAGACTTAAGCCTATTAAATAAGAGTTACCACAACGGGAACCCAACTTAGTTGACTGGAGATCCCAAGATCTAGGTTCAAAGGGACAACCGAGTTGCATATGACTCATAAGAATCACTAGAAAGTCAAACTCCTACCCATTTCTATGATGGAATAGTGATGTCTGCAGCGTTTTAGGTTAAGTAATACTTTTAATGATTTTTATATCTAGGAATACCTAGTGGAGTATGACAGGATACTCTTCATCAGAATCACCTACATGAGTGTGAACTGGCCCGTTTCTATGAGATTTGTAGGGCTACAATTCTCTAGAGCATTCATGAAAGACCAGGTTGTTCAGGGCCAAAATGAATACAATAGTGAGAACTAAACTGTGTTTGGTAATATACTATGTGAGTTCTATTGTCTTGGTTTACACAAATGGCTGAACAGTTCAAGACATCATGTTCACTGGTTAGCTAGTAAATCCGATAATGTCTCACAAGGGAAGGTTCAAAGCCAAAAGCTATCTATCCTTTGCAGAATATTTCCTATTTCCGTACTCTCTATAATAAGATCATGTTGTTACATTTTCTCTCCGTCAAATTCCATTCATGTGGGGGATTGTTGGAATTATGGTTTTTTATAAGCTTATTTTGGGCCAACTTTGAGCCCAAATTTGAGTGGGGCCCAGACATCTTTTGGGGTAAGTCCAAAAAGGTGACGTATTCCTTACTGCATGGCAAGTCACCAAGTGCAAATGGTTTGTCAAAAACTTTTTATGAGTAAATGAGAAGTTGACGTCATTTTCGGGTTCGTGGAATGGACAATTAAAGAAGTAAAATGTGAATTTCTTTGAAATGAATTGTCCCACATTGAAACTTCAAGAGAGCTTTTGTTAGTATATAAGCTCTAGGTGGACAAACTTGGGTTGGGCCCCAAGGGGCGCCCCAAGTTTTTAGAAGGGAGGAGTTACGGACAAAGTGAGCCTTAGCTCAAACCACCACACACGCGCGCGCCACCGTCGCAGTCAGTCCAACCGACTAAGTGACCGGGCCGGGTCGGGTGCAGGTTGTGGGTTGGGTTCTTACATTAATTTTTTGGACAAAATTTGTTTAAATTTTTTTCCAAAAATTCTTGCGGCAAAAATTAGGATGAAATTAATTCAAATTTTGCACCAAATTTGAATTCAATTTTCTATCCAAAAGGTGCCTCCTCCAGTCGAAAATTCCTTTCCATTTTCAACAGATTAAACTATTCTAAACAGATTTAAATCTGCCCAGTAGATTAGGACAAGTTCAAACCTATTTCAACATGTTCAATTCAAATTTGTATCTGTTCAGTTTGAATTTGTACCTGTTCGGGTCTTGCCCAACAGTCACCAATCTGGCTATAAATAGAGACCCTCTTCCAACAGGTTTTCACATCCAAAAAATTCATTTATCTTCCCAGTTTTTCTCTCTCTTTGCATTATTCTTCATACTATTTTTTTAGAGAACAATTCTGAAAGTATAGAACACAGGTTCTAGTTCACTGTATAGATTGTTTGGAGTGCTACAACAATATGTGTTAGATCATTGTATCCTGGGAGATAGACGCCATTCATCCGTAAGCACCAAAGCGGGTGTAGCTCGACTTTTTCGCGCCCCCTTTCGAAAGTCGAAATATGCCCTACAGTTCGGACTCCCACGGTTTTGAATCTAATCTTACAAGTGCAATACAAAATAGATAAACACCAAAGAATCCAAATCTAGCAAATCTTTTGGAAAATCGATTTTGAATCAAATTGCCAAAAATGGATTACTTTGCCAGATACAAAGTCGCCACCTAAATATTTTGTTCTGGGAAAATTTAGAAAACCCATGACTCGTGCCAAAGGCCACGTGTCTGTCATCACCAAGATTGTCTCGGCTAAGGAACTTAGGTACGAGAAGGGAAGGTCATGAATGAATTTGAGCACCCCCACTCGCTCGATCAAAGATTGGTCTCTACTAATCATGATATGAATCTTATGTACATTATATGCACTTGCTCCGATTTATTAGGCTAGCATTACTATGTGATGCGCACACATAAGTATGGACTAAATCGCAAGAATTGAAACACTTGATTCATGTTTGTTTTAAAAATTGTTTCAAATATATACCACTTGAAAAAGTGATCGCATAAAAACATTACTCAAATTATTCCAATTCAAGCAATAAGCCTTCATCCACAGGCATTCAAGCAGTTATAGCACTTAAGCAATTAGCCTCATGGCAAGCATGCTAAACATGGCAACAATCACACTCATGCAATTATGCTAACGCGAGTAAAGGCTCACCTAGTACTCCAAGCCAAAAGAGAAATGAGTTAGAAAAATGCATGATTCCTAACTATGTAATATGACTAATGCAACGCATGCAAAAATGTAACTAAATAGGCTTGGTTACTTAACATAGCATGTGAAGCAATTTGATAACATACGGTCTAAGCACGTATTCAAAGAAGTATTTAAACTAACAATGTAAGTTAGAATGATGAACCGAGCCCTGGTGCATGCAATACAAATGGATGCAAACATGAAGTATGCTAATCAAAACATGATGCCCCTAAACTAACCATCATAAGCTAGTAAATAAAAGGGAAAAAGACGTGGGATTGAAAGACATACACATTATCATAACATTGCGCTCTCACGAAGGAGAGTCCGAATAAACTAACTACTTAACTAGCTAAGCTAAGCTAATCTAATTATTACAAAACAAATTAAATTAGCTAAATTACTTAACTAATTATTACAACAACAAATGAATTAATTAACTAACTATTCTAGTTAATTAAAATAAGTACAAGACGGAATTGAATAACTAGTTAACTAACCAATTAAATAATTACAACACGTTATCAAATTAACTAGCTACAACTAATTATTTATAACAAATATTTAAGCTAAATATTTAAACTAAACAAGCTTGGTATGCGAGGAATGCTCATGCATGTGCTCGGTTTCCTCCCAAAAAATCCATTGTTTTGCTTCCAGAGAGCCTCTGTTGCCCAGAGAACACATACACTGTTGCCCACTTCCAAAATAACTCTGCTGTGCCTCAAATCATTTTGCTAAATTTTGCATCAGTGGCCGGTCGGCCAGTGATGAGGGTTGCCGGCCACCTGTGATGCACGTCTGGCCATCTGCCAGCCACCTACCGGCCATGGAAAGTAACCTACTGGCCACTGCTGCACAGGTTCATCTTGCTGCAACAGAGGACAATAGAGCATGCACAGGGTATTCTCAAGGGTTGTTTGCACAATTCATCCCTCATTTTCATGAGGAAATCAAAAGAGTAGTGAACTTAAGCTACAAACCACCAACTCAAGCCATTTCATTGCATGATGGCTTGTGAATCAAAATGTGTAAGTTTAATAAATGCAACAAATAAGACTCATACCTTCTCACTTTCATGAATTGATCAAGGGAAGTGGTGACCTTGGAATCTTGAATCATTTCATCACTAATTAATATGAAATGGTCCAAGCTTCCATGTGTTCAATTAACGTCCGATTGAACACAACCAAATTCTTATCTTTCACCATTTTTTAGCCTCAATTTAATTACTTCATTTTAGATTACCATCCATTCTTTAGTAAATTAAGTCCAAAGGTGAGTTTAAGTCCTCTAATGGAGTGAAGTACCAAACCAAGAGTTAACTTAAGACACGAAAGAGATATCATGTCGTTGATAATGAACCCCTAAAAGGGATTAAACTATTAACCGTGACAACCTCAATCTCATGTTTAAAAGAACAAGAGGCTTGAAACAATTCTTAAGGAAAAACAAAAGCCAAGAAAGGAGGGAGGTTGTAGAGATTATTAGTGTTGAAAATAAGTGAGAAAAGCATAAATAAATGCTATCAACTCAAAAGAGATGGTGTCTAAGGCCTAAAACACCAAGCTCATAAGGACAATTACACTACAAGTATGCAAAGCAAAGCTCAAATGCAACTATCAACCAAAAATAGTGTTAAAACAGGGTAAAAACAATCCTAAAATATGCTAGAATTGAGCTAAAAATAGTTAGATTAATAGGCTAAAACATAGCACAAACTAGGCTAACAAGCAAGACACAAGAAGGGGAGGCTAACCCCTCCAAATTTGGACTTCAAAATATGATTTTAGCCACTGAAAAAGCTTTGAAAATTAGTGTTTAAAAGCTCAAAAAAAGATAGTGAAGGGATAGGAAACACAAGGGCAAAGGCTTCCAAAACAAGGTATTAAGAAAGGCTATCAACCCCTCAACCTTTAATGGCCCTTAAACCTAAGTTTTAGCCCAAAAAAGTAAAAGTTTTGACATCCTAAAACAATGGAAAAATAGCAAGAAAAATAGAAGACAAAGCAAGAAAAAAGGCAAAGCCTTATACCTCTTGAAGAGAACAAGCAATTCAAGCAACAAAACCAAGACAACACATCCTTCAAGAGCTCAATCTAAGCTCAAAAGTACCTCAGCTCAAAATTGAGAAGATTGGTTAAGGGTGTATAGGCAAAGGTTAAGGATTTATAAGCAAAAGTGTAGAGATTTACTAGAGAGAGAATTGTAGAGAGAAAGAGAGAGGAAAAATTTTGCCCCTAAAATTTTCTAACCCCATGGCCAAAGGGGAGGCTCTTTATATATAGAAAACGTGAGATTCCCTCAAGGACATCCAGCCCTACACGTGGGTGCAGATGCATGCATCTGTGCAAACAGCTGGCACAGTTGTCATAAAATATCTGCAAAAGACACTGGTGGCCGGCAAGCCACATCAGTGGCCGACAGCCAAAAAGTGATGGCTGACAGCCTCTAGTAGTGGCTAGCAGGCCACTAGAGGTTGCAGGCTTGAAATGCACAAGGTTTGGTCCAAAAATGAGGCAACAAAGGTGTAAGGTTAGAAAGGCTCAAAGCTGTGGCATTCCGCTGAGGACTTCGAGAACTTGGCAAGCATATAGACTCATCATTGGGTGTGCAAGCAATGGCGTCAAAGTCGTAATGGCCGTCAAAAATGGGGTGTCTATATGGGACGAATCTGTCTTAAGGACAGAGTGACACACACTCGACTTGATCAATTTTGTACTTATTCGTTTCAGTAAATAAATTCTGTAAGTAATTTATTTTTGTTTCTTTGATTTGGTTTCCAGTTATTTATTTTACACAGATGATTGTTCTAACAAGAAGTAGTAAGAATGTAATGGTTGAGGCAATTGATGAGCTAGAAAGCCTTGGAAGCTCCTCTGATGAGCTAAAACGTATTGACAGCTCATCTAATGAAGAAGGTAGTTCTCATAGAAGGAAATACTGTTTTTAATGTTGACTCTGATATGCACAATCCTCAATTCAAACTTGGTATGGAGTTCAAGAGTTATGATATGTTTAGGGATACTATGAAGGAGTATGCAATTAAGTGGGGCAAACATATAACATTTACCAAGAGTGACAAACAAAAGGTTAGGGCAAAGAGCAATGTTGGTTGTCCTTGGGTTTGTTATGCTTCGTATGTAAAAAGTAATGGGTTGTATAGGATCAAACCACTTGTTGATCAACACACTTGTAATAGGTCATTTGATGTGGCACATGTGACTTCTAAATGGATTGTGAAGAGGTACTTTGAAAGAATTAGGTCAAATCCTACATGGCCAATTCAGTCATTAGCAGACACTATTTCAAGTGAGCAGAATGTGAAGGTTGACTTACAAAAAGTGAGAAGGGCAAGAAAAAAGGTGTTGACACTGGTAGATGGTACTGCAGCTCAGCAATTTGCAATGTTATGGAGTTACATTGAGAAGATTAGGAATACCAATCACGAGACAACAATACGCGTTAAGGTGAAACAAATTCCAAAGGTTGTACTTGTGTTGGGGTCCATTAAAGATAGCTTTTACGAATGCTTGTAGGCCAATGACGAGTTAATAGATGCCATTTGAAGGGGCCACATGGTGGTATTCTCTTGACTGTTGTTGGGATAGATGCAAACAATTGCATATTTCCATTTGCCTATGCAATTGTTGAGAAAGAGAAGAAGAAGAAAACATGGTTGTGGTTTCTAGAGCTGCTAGGACATTATCTGAATATTGTAAACTCTCATTGTTATACCTTCAAGAGTGATAAACAAAAGGGTTTGATTGGTGCAGTGGCTGAGTTGTTCTCAAATACTTCACACAAGTTTTGTGTGAGGCATTTGTATAACAATTTTGAAGGAGAATACAAGGGGTTGATGCTGAAAGATCTGTTGTGGAAAGCTGCTAGGACGACAACTATTCCTGCATTTACCAGAGTGATGTAAGAGATTAAAGAAGTTGATTGTAAGGCTTATGCTTGGTTAGTATAAAGACCACCAATTCATTGGAGTAGGAGCCACTTCAACACTTTTCCAAACTGTGACATTTTACTAAACAATCTATATGAGTGCTTCAATTCAAGCATCTTCGAAGGTAGGAGTAAACTTATGGTTACAATGTTAGAGAAGAATAGGTTGTTGTTGATAAAAACAATTCAAAAAAAAAAAGAAAAAAAGATGCAATGTAAAGGCACAATCATCCTATATGTCCTAAGATTCAGAATCTGTTGCAGAAAATGAAAGTGGATGCAACTGGATGGATTCCTAGATAGAATGTGTAGCTCGGCTTTTTCGTGCCCCCTTTCAGAAGGTTGAAAAGAAGCACTACAGTTCGGATTCCCGCGGTTCTGAATCTATTCTCACAAGTGCAATCTAAAATTGATAATCACCAAAGAGTCTAAATCCGACAAATCGTTTGGAAAATTGATTTTGAATAAAAAAATGCCAAAATTGGACTGCTTTGCTAGATACAGAGTCGCCACCTAAATAGTTTTTATTTTGGGGAAAATTAGAAAACCCATGACTCGTGCCAAAGGCCATGTGTCTGTCATCACCAAAGTTGCCTCGGCTCGGGAACTTGGATACGAGAGAGGAAGGTCATGAATTGAGCACCCCCGCTCGCCCGATCAAAGATCGGCCTCTACTAATCATGATATGATTTTTATGAACATTATGTGCTCTTGTTCCGGTTATTAAGTTAGCTTTATTGATGTGAACAAACAAGTATAGACTAGTTTGCTTAAATTGGAACGATTCAATTTCATGTTTGTTTTTGTGAAAAGGGTTTGAATTTGCCACCTCAAGTAGGCTTAAAATTTGCAAATTTGCCACCAAACATAGTGGCCTTAAAACTGATTTGCCACTCAACAAAGTGGGCTTAAAACTTATATTCATTGAATCGTTCTAATTCAAGCAACAAGCCTTCAGCCACAGACATTCAAGCAGTTTATCAAGTAAGCATTTAGCCTCATGGCAAGCATGCTAGTCATGACAATCACTCACACTCATGCAAGTGTGCTAAAGCATTAAAAACTCACCTAGTGCTCCAAGCCAAAAAGATATGAGTTAGAAAAATATGCATAATTTCTATCTATGCGAAATGACTAATGCAACACATGCAAAGAATGCAATTAATATGCTCGATTACTAATATGGCATATGATTCAATTAAATAACATACGGTTAAACACGTATTCAGAGAAGTATGGAAATAACAATACCGTTTGAATAACGCGCCAAACCTCGGTGCATGCAAGACAAGATGAATGGATGCAAGCATGATGTATGCTAATTGAAACGTGATGCTTCTAAACTAACCATCAAAAGTGGTTAAGTAAAAGGAAGAAAGACGTGGGGTTAGAAGACATACACATTATTACATTTTGCCCTCACGAAGGAGAGTCCAATTGAATAAAAGTTAAGCTAATTAGCAACTAATTAAAGCTAAGCTAATTAAGCTAATTATTACAAACCAAAATAAAATAAATAACTAAACTAATTAACTAATTATTACAATACTTGAATGAACTAACTAGTCAGCTATTCTATGGTGTACTAGTTAGCACTCTGGACTTTGAATCTGGCGACCTGGCTTCGACTCCCGGTAGGACCTTTTTAAATGTGTACTAGGGAAGTTTGTTTATGACTATTTATTGGGTGATTTTTTTTCCCTTTTCCAAATGTTTCCATATATTTAAAATATAAATTATAATTATTTATTATACTATATGTATATTTGATTGAGCTCCACATTTACATAACATGATTTAATAAAAACTCTTAAATACATTATTAGAGCACATATTATCTTTAAACTAATAAATATTTAACACATACAAATCATTCTGACTTTCTATATTATTAAATAGGTAAAAATTAAACAAAGAAACCATTAACAAACAGAGGAACCAACGATATTTAAATTAGAAAGATTAAATTATGATTATAAATATATATCTTCCAATCATATACCTCTTAAGTAGGAAAATTTGGTGAAAAACCCCACTTTGAAACTGTATGTAGTGAAAAGGATAAGGAATATTTTATTAGTTTGTAAACCCCTCCAAATAGAAGACTCTCCTTCATGCAGGACAAACATTTTTGAAAATATATTTTTTTTGGACAATTTTGCTGTGTGTTATATGTAGCAATGATGTGATTCAAACGTTGATTGCATCTTTTACATGTCTCTCACACAGCTCTCTTTCACAAATCTTCACCATGTCTGTTGATCATCTCTTTGGTATGTGTCTGGAATCTCTGAGAAAAAACATATATGCGGTTTGTTCGTTGATTAGAGAGAGAGAGAGAGAGGCAAGTTCGTTGCAGGGAGTCACTAAGAGAGAGAGAAAAAGAGAGGATTGACGAAGACCAGAAGTTTGTTATTGTAGTGGTGCTTCTGTTGTGATGAAATGATATATACATGAAAATGAATACGTACACAGAGAGAGAGAGAGAGAGAGAGAGAGAGAGAGAGAGAGAGAGATGCAGAAGACGTAAAGCTTGTTGTTTATTGATTGTTGTTTGTAGAGTTTTCTTTATGTATGTTGATTTGTTGTTAAATTGTTGTTGATTTGAATTGCTGTTGATTTGTTTGTGAATTTGTAGCGAAAGAACTCATAAAACTTATTTTAGTTCGTACTCTATTTTTTATTATTGATTTCCTATTTAAGAAGATAATAAATTATTACTCTGGTAGTCAGTAACATTTTACTGTGAATCAGAATAGCAGAGTAAAATATTACTTTTACGTTAATTTCAATGTTATTTTAAAAAAATAATAATAATTTCATAGTCAACCTAGATTTTGTTTGATAGATTTTGATGAGATGATTCTAAAAGTATTAATTTTATTAAAAACTGACATTTAGATAAAAAGTTACATCATTTTAAAGTTTAGAATATTAAATTACTCATTAAGAATATTTTGATAATAATGTTGTGTGTTGAATTTTTCAAGATTTTTTTTTTTAATACTTATTTTTAATGCATTAAAATTTTATTATAAAAAAGTTTTGACCAAATTTCCCCAAAAAAATATACCTCCCACAAATACATTATCTACACCTATTATAGTCGAATTTGGTCAAAGTAAAATATTATCTATTCATACCGTAAATTTATCAATCAATATAAGAGATTGTTTAGGAATTGACTAAATAAGTGCATTTATTCAAAAAAATACACAAAATAAACAAATCTCAAACAACCCCTAAGGCTTCTTTTGAGCGGATTATAAGTCAGCTTTTTAACTTATTTGAGTCACATTATTTTTTTACTTTTTATATATTTTTTCATATTAAGTAAAAAAGTTAATTTATTTGGTACTTTTCAAAATAACCATAAATGTATATATGCCAATTTTGTCTATTACTGAATATATGTAATTATGTACTGTTAGGCTTTTTTTTTTTTCAATTTATTTATTTATTTTTTGCGTGTGTTGTGCTTCTGCATTGTGATATTTTTTTGGGGTCTTTTTTGTGTGTACGATTATTATGATATTTTAACGTGTCGATCTTTTGAAAAAACACATATTAGTAAGAAAAAATAATATTAATAAGCTATTTTAAAATCGTATTGTCATATTTCTTTAGAGAATTTTTATTATAACTTTTTTATCTGATAGTTTTTACAGATAATAATATCTCTATTTAAAAAAAAAAAAATTGGTTGTAACAACTTTCTTTATTCTCATGTGAAAATATATACGCACGTATATGTATTTGAATTATTTCTTTGTATTAGTGATTGCAATTTATATATATATATATATGGAGAAAAAAAAAAAGTCTCAATAGATTAAATTGGGAGCATTTGATTTTTTTATTTGTAATAAAAAAATACATTTTTAATATAACTGTAGGTATGAAAAAAAGTTTCAATAGAATAAATTGGGAACATTCATTTTTAATATGTTACAGTAGCAAATGAATCTCATGATATTGTTAGACATTGTTATCATTAAAATATTATTTTATATTTGAAATATGTTGTACACTAATAAAAAAATTAGGATAGTTTCATTTAACAATTAATTACAAATATAGATATTATTTATATTTGCATAAACATAATCAAATTATTATAGAAGTTGAATAACACCCTTCCAAGAATCTCATGGATGTTCTAAATAAGTGCATTTTTTGACTTTTTATAAAAAGATATGTAGAAAAATAGAGAGGAGATGTTGATTAATGTGACTCAAAAAAGATAAAAGATAAAAAGTGTAGACTTATTTAATCTTCCCAAATAAGGCCGAAATTATCAAAATACAATAAAAAGAGCAGAATAACAAAGGTAAAAAAAAAATCATAATAAGAGAAAATTTATTAATCTTTACATGTAATACAAATTTAATAAATTTATAATTCAATCAAATAAAATATCTACATTTGTTGTTACTTTAATTTGCGTAATAAAAATAATTTTAAAATAACTTAAAATTTTAAGTCATTTATGTCATACTAAAATTAAATTTAAAATAAATAACTTGTGAGTAAAAGATAATTATTCAAATGTAAAACCCCACCCAAAGGAAAAATTATTTATAAGTCCAATTTGAAAGATTTGTTTAATGTGAAATTCTATGAATATGTTTTTAGAATTTGAAATTCTATTTAAATTGGAATGTGTGAATATTCTTTTAGAATTTGAAATCCTATTTAAATAGGAATGTGTATTATTATAAGGTCCTATAAGTTGTGAATGAAATTAGTGTATTATTATACTCCTAATTTGTTTCTAGATTGTACCTTATTTCCTCATTCATCATATCATGTTTGGGAAGGCTTTTAGGAAAGATAAGTCTACAGGTAACGACCGTGCGAGTTTTTTTTCGCCTTGATCGTGGGATTCCAATGTATTTTCAAAATGTTGTTTAAATGGATGTGGACATGGTCAATGATATGATGAAGTTTGAGGGTTGTGTGTTAATTCTTTCGACATATTTCAACTCCAATTGGTTGAAGGGAAGAAGTATTCTTTTTTTTTTTTAACTCCATTATTAAAGATTCTCTCATTTGAATATATAATAAAGGCAACATGAGATAAAAATAAATAAATTACCCATAGGCTTACATCTTTTAAATTAAAAGAAAGGGTTTAACTTTTTTTACATCAATGACATTCCGTCTACAAATAAAAGGCCCCGTGGCCAACACATAAAGAAGATTCTCGATCTTGAAACCCTTCTTGACATTCACCTGAAAAAGGATTAACAACATAGGATGAACATAAAGTCCAATAGGGTTCCCAAACTGTAACGCCCCCAAAATAATACAATAAAGATAACTCATATGCGGAATAAATATGAGAAACAGCATACATTCATATATCATAGTTCCCTGTTTAACAACCAGTTATATGACATGTAGGCTTACATCTTTCCAAATCATTGCTTGGTTATACAAATTGAGTCTCGCTTATTATAACTTAAGCCATTGGCTTTACAATTAACAAGCATACACACATAGGGCGTGTTTGATTCGCGGGATAAAGGGGGTGGACTATCCACTATTTGGATTGTAATCCAAATAGTGTTTCTTATCCGCCGTTTGATTTTTTTTTAGTCCGCCGGACTCCTTATCCCCCATATGGGGGACTATTGTGTCTTGGGGGGGTATGGGATTGTTTTGGGGGGACTAATCACTGTTTGGATTAGATGATGAAATGACTATTTTGACCCTCTACTATTTAATTATGTATTATATTTAATAAAATTCAATAAAATTTAAATGTCTCAATTTAAAAATAAAATAATTTTATTTAACTTTTTATTGATATTTTATTTATTTAATTTTTTCAAATAATTTTTTATAGATATTTTATTGATGTTTTATTTTAAAATTTTGTTTATGTTTTATTTAATTTCATTATTTAAATTTAATAGATGTTTTATTTAATTTCATTTTTTGATTATTATTATTTTTAAAAACAAATTTATTTAAAATTTTAATTAAAAAAATAATATATATTTTTATTGATATTATATATATATTTATTTTTTTAAAAAAAAATAAATTTATTTAATTGTGTAAAAAATAAAATAAAATAAATTTTTATTTAATCTAGCTAAAAATAATTAAAATATTAAAGATATGTTTAATATTGCTATTACTTAATAAACAATTGAAAAAGAGTAAAATAGTCATTTGTTCATTTATCCTATCCAGTCCGTCCAACCAAACGTTTGATTCACTAAAAATAGTCCTTTCCAGACATCTAATCCCATGAAAAAACAAACACAGGATACATATCCAATCCAACCAAATAGTCCGAGGGATTCACAGTCCCAGGACTCAAGTCTGATGGATTCTAATCCCCCTTTATCCAGTCCGTCCAATCAAACACACCCATAAAGCATAAATAAGAAGTTCTTGCTTCCCGTGAGTCCATCCATGCTATTGCCTTGAAGGTAACACCTCACCTGCACCTGAAAATGATATTCCCGTATAGGGTGAGCCAATAACCCAGTAGAGATAATCTATCACAATATATGAAGTTTAGCAAAGGTATAAATACCACGTACATAAACAATACCGATACTAAAACATCCACAAGGCTTGCATAATCATATGCCACTAAGACCAAGCCTCATTTCCATTTTTTCTTCAATTCATTTCCAATTCATATATACTACCCAATTCATGAGTTAAATTCATTATCTTTCAACAACCCAAATGAGACTACAACTCAATGGTTTTCCAAGTATGCAAAATACACATAAACACTTCAAACCTTACCATTTTACGGATATTTCGTCCGAAAGAACCGGCACCCATTTATATATAAAATTTCGAGTCTTTCACCCAGGACACTCTGGCCAACTTGTTTAAATGGAGTTCATCTCATTTCTCCTCCCAAACAAATATACATATGCAATGTATTTATAAACATAATCACATATAGAGTACATCCCTCTTCTCCTTTCAATAAACATACATATACAATGTATTTATAACATAGTCATACATGGAGTACATCCCCTTTCTCTTCCCAATAAACATATATATACAATGTATTTATAACATGGTCATATTCAATGACACTAACAATGAATTAGTATTAAATCGCCTAATCCTCTTGCAATTTCTACAACAATCATAACTGTTCTCCACCGATAGCTCAATACAATTATTTCTAAGAGATGTTCAATCTCAAAATAAATAATTTATTCAAAACTTCCATAGGTGAGATATTGCATATCCAATATCACCATTTGTAACCACAACCTTCCAATTTCACATTGTCAATGTTAATCCCAATTATTTATACAAAATAATAATTTAATCAAAATTAGGGCAAAATCTCCCTCTTTCCAAAATATCAACCTAAACACCAAAATCAACTATTTTGACACAACATGTTCTTATATTCAAGCCTCATGCTCATTTACCTCATATTCATCAAAACCTCTCTTTTCATTCACACCCAAATCCAAGATTTGTCCAAACCACAACCATATCTCATCATCTATACACAATAGCAAATAATTCAGCTAAAAACCATATTAGAGTGTAGAAATTCCCTACCTCAAGTGTAGAAGACGAACAAGCAAGGTCGGAACTCTAAAGATGACGAAACCAACTTTTACTTGGATCAACACGAAGCTCTTGAAGCCCTCTACCTTATTCTCAAAGACACTAGGGTCAAGAACACAATGAATGTAGATGAAACCTTAGAGAGAAGGTGACTTTTAGAGAGAGAAGTTGCAGATTTAGGGTTTAGGAGTGAAAAAGGAGATAAAAAATGCAGCAAAACGGCGCTGCTGTGTACTAATGTAAACCAGGCTCACTCGAGCAAAGGAGTTCTCACTCGAGCGACCAGGCACAAAAAGGTCGCCTCGCTCAAGCGAATGAAGTGTCGCTCGAGCGTAGAATGCAAAGCTTCAAGTCTGTCACCCAATGCAGACGCACGCTCGAGGGCAAGAAGTCTCGCTCAAGCGAAGAAACATTTTCGCAAGGCTCGCTCGAGCGAAGAAACATTTTCGCAGGGCTCGCTCGAGTGTAAGAAACCTCGCTCGAGTGAAGAACAGATTACACAAGGCTCGCTCAAGAGCAAGAAGCCTCGCTCGAGCGAAGAAGTCAAAATCTGGGCAACAACCATTTGTACCAAAAGACAACCAACCTGTTTCAAACTCGCCCAACAAGTCCCAAAACTCAAATGCAAAGAATTAATGGGAGGAAACAAGACATAGACAACAATGTACAACCACGGAACTCGAGTCCGGAATACATTAAAGGTCGGGGTAAAACCGAGGTCGCTATACAAACAATAACACATACAGATAGGTATGATCATGAATGCTTTAAATCATAACATATACATAATGCGATGGTTTGCACAGAAACACACTTATATAAGAACTTTTCTCAAAATCGTTCATTTCGTTCAACAACATAAGTAATTTACCTTTTCTTCCTTCTTGTTACCTTTTGCCAAAACTCATATGACAATAACAAATTCTTAAAAAAAATAAAATAATTTCACCAAGCCAATTATGCTTTCTCCCACTTTCCAGGCTTACACTTGATTTACCTTTTTGAAACATGTTCACAAGTATCCAAAGTCCTTCACATTATTCACCCTCTCAATACAGTACTTACATCTGTTTCCAACACACTCATATTTATACATATATTCCTTTAGTACAAAAGGAAAATAACAAGCAACCAACAACTATCTACTCAACAAATGAGCCAACTCAGTCTTCCAGAACCATAACCATCACAACCCATAACATATCCAGATACACTGAGACAATAATGATAAATAAGATCTGCTCTACCTGCCTTAAGCATGGTAAACTAATAATACACCTTTCCATAACGAAATGCCAAGCCAAGGATACACCTCAAGCAATTTTAGTCTTACTTCATTTCATGATAATTTATTTCAAGTTAATTTGTTTCATCTTAATTCATGAGCCAATTCATTATATTTTAGACACCCAACTGAGGCTACAACTCAGTGGTTCTCAATCAACACAATTATTACACAAACACTTCAATTTTGCCATTTTACGAAATTCTCATCCGAGGGAATCAGCACCCATTTCTACATAAGCACTTCAACATTGCTATTTTACGGAATTCTCATCTGAGGGAATCGGCACCCATTTATACACAAGGTTTCAATTTTGCCATTTTACAGAATTCTCATCCGAGGGAATTGGTACCCGTGTATATATATATGTGCGGTTTTGGGACTTTCACCCTGGACACTCCGGCCAACTTAATTTCAATGGAGTCCATCCCCTATCTCTTCCCAAACATCATACATAGACAACGTATTTAAAACATGGTCATATTCAATGACAACCAACAAGAGATTAGTTTCAATTCATCTAATCTTCATACAATTTCTACAACAGTCATAGCTATCCTCCACCGATAGCCCAAGATAGATATACAATCTCCAAAATAGATAAACTATCCATATAGGTAAGAGATAACAAATATCCAACTCCACTATTTACATTCATATCTATCCATTTCTACATCTAATATGAAAGGAAAATAAAAATCTAATTATCGCAAGACTTTCAATCCAATAACAATGATAATATGTAAAAGTTCCAAAATTGACCTCAAGTTCATTATCAATTTACGAAGGGTGATGATTTCATTCTCTTTCAAAAAGACCACCTTTTTTTATTTTACAATCCACAAGACTCCAACCATTTTCTAAAAGTTTATTCTCGTCATTTTACAAACCAAAACCAAATTCCATCCTCTTTATTTTACAAAACCAATTCCATTGGTATTCAAAACCATAACTCAACTCAACTTCACGTGATTAGTCTAAAACAATACCAACACCGTGGTTACTTCTCTTTTTATTTTCTTTTGATATAAACACAATTATATAACCCATATTAGCAAAATATAAAGATTATTCAACTTCCTCTCTTTTAAATTCATTATATCAATAATATTAAATTAGGACTTTCTTCTCTCTCTTTACAAACATAATAAATCATCTCCCAAGTAACCTAACAACAAACAACTTAACAACTCCAATCACAATTATCAAATCCTAGATCCCCTTTCATGGTTCTCAAGAAAATCCATAATGAATATGGTTTCTATGCAATAAGATCTACCACACATCTATCTATAGACGAGGTATTAGAAAGGAGTAAAGGAATCCCTACCTCTTGAAGCGAAGAGATGACAACCCAAAATTCACCGGCGACGAAACCATGAATCATTCGGACCAAAAGGAAGCCCTTGACGAGATCTACAATTTTTCTCAAAAGACCATGGTGAAAAGATCCCTCTAGGTGAGTAGATCTAGAGATCTAGGTGCAAAAAGTCAAGTTTTAGAGAGAGAAAAGAGAAATCACGGTTTGAGAGGAAAAGAGAAGAAAAAGGTTAAGTGGGGACTTATTTATAGTACTAGGTCAAAATAAAAATAAGCCCCAAAGTCAACCCAAAATATCTGGTCAAAATCCCCAAAAAGTAAGCTCCAAACCAACTGAAAAATCTGGAAAAAAGTCGCAGGTGTCGACCCTTACAGCAGAGGTGTCGACCCTTCAGGCAGAAAAGCAAAGAGTGCAACAAGCAAGGTGTCGACTCTTCCTAGACTAGTGTCGACACCAAAAAACAGCAAGCAACTTCCAAATTCAGCAACATACAAGGTTCGACCCTTCCAAACTGGTGTCGACCCTTAAGGCCAACAACAAAAGGCAAGTGTCGACACCACCAAGATTGGTGTCGACCCTCGAACAAGATTTCTAAGTTCCCAAATAACTTTTCAACGTAAACATGTGTGAACGAACAATCCCAACAAGTTTAAATCAATTTTCACTCATCCAAAACCAAGATACAACAACATCAAAGATTCCCAAAATAAAATAAAAGATTCAAATACACTTCCCAAAAGTTCTAAAAGGATACAAATACTATAGTACGTTGCGCAAAATTATTGGGGATTTGGGTTTGTAATTGAATGTGGATTGAATCCCATTGCTCAACGTTGGAGTTACGTTGGGTTGAGGGTGATGGTGGTTCAGTTCAATACATGGGTTGGGTTGGGATGTTATATGTTACATTTAGGAGATTACATTATTCATAATTTAACGGTGGAGTATTGGAATGTCACGTTAGGTTTGTGATGAGAAGCATATGGGAATGTCACGGTAGGTTTGGAATGTTATATGTTACATTTACGTTGGATTTGGAATGAGAAGCATATGAGAATGTCACATTAGGTTTGGAAATGTCTCATTGAATTTGGGATGTTACATGTTACATTTATGTTTTGAATTTCAAATTTCCAACCATATAGCTATAATCACAATCTATGGTAATATTAGATTCTCATATATGATATTGTCATTAATCAAGTTATTTTGAATTTCAGAAACATATGAAAATGTCGCGTTATTGGGTTTGAGATGTTACATGTTACATTTACGTTTTGAATTTTAAATTTCCAACCTTATAGATATGATCACAATTGGGTTTCTCATATTAATTACGTTATTTTGAATTTTAAATTTCTAACATAAAAATATGATCACAATCTATAGTAATATTAAATTTTCCATATAGAGTATTACCATTAATTAAGTTATTTTGAATTTCAAATTTATAACCATATAGATATGATCACAATCTATAATAATATTAAATTTCTTATATATAATATTATCTTTAATCAAATTATTAATTAATTAAGATTAGTGATAAATGTGTACAAAAGAAAACAACTTATTGAATTATAAAATTTTTCATACCACCATATATTTATATTTTATAAGTCTTTCAAATATAACCTATAAATAATTTAAAACCCAAAACATTTATTTTGAATTGTTTATTTTAAACTGCTCCTAAACCCTAAACCCCGTCTGTCTCTCCCCTCGCTCACTGTATAGCACATCCCTTCCATCCGGCCGGTCTTCCCTTCCGTTCCCTACCTCCTCCAGCGGTATTCTCTGAAATCCGTACCGGCGGTACTCCTTACCCTTCCATTGTATTAGACTCCGATACACAAGAAAGCCCCTCCCGGCGGTACTCTTCGTGCTTCGTTCGCATTCTCCATCATCGGCTCGGCTCTGCTCCCTGGTTTACGAGATGCGGTTGAAACCTCTCATCAAAATCTAAAGGTATGCATCTCTTTTCTTATTTATCAAACCCTAACCCTTTTATTGTCTCTGATTTTTATCCTATTTTGTCTCTCCCTCTCTCTAGGTTTTTGCTTTTGATTTTTTAGTTATACATGTCTGTTCTTATTTATCAAAACCCTTCTCTTCCACTAAAAACTCTATTCTCTTATTTTTATCCTATTTTCTCTCTCCCTCTCTCTAGGTTATCTTAGTCTTTGGACTTGGTTTTTGGCCAAACTTGTAACCCTTTCATGCTATTTTCTTTGTAGTATTTACATTTACATTAATTAATTACTTTAGTGTTTACGAATCATATTTTGCTTCTAATGGTTTACTTAATTTGTCTTGTAAAAATTTCATATTGTTTTGGCATTATTAGTTATACTGCTAATTATGTTGTTCGAATTTTGATTATACTAAGATGGATGTAAAAATGATTTATTTGCTAACAATTTAAACATCTACTTTTATTATCTATATTATTACTACTAATGCCCCGTGCCCTAAAGGCACTCCCAATAAAATTGAATTTTGAATCATCCATCAACTAAATAGTATTCTAATTTCTTTTAAGTAATTTTTAGAACAGATTCACTAATGCTGTGTTTGGTTGGGAGATTTGGGGAGGAATTTGAAAAGGGAAATAGAAAAGGTAGGTGAAATGTGAATAAAAAACATACCTATATTTCATCTAATTTCACACGCCTTTTCCCTTTCCCTTTCCCTTTCTAAATCCCTCCCCAAATCCCCTAACCAAATACAGTGTAAACAAAACTTGAAGGATCAATTCAACCTAAAATTAAAATTTATATCATCATATCGAATTAGGAAAGCCCAAATAAAAGCCCGCAACCCAAAAAAAAGTGTATAGTAAATCTTCATGCTTTCAGTAGTAGTTTCCTAATCCATTCTTCCGGCAGTGTCCCCTTGAATCAAGCACATCAGAATCCCCAATAATCAATATATTTTTTTGTGACAATTATCTATGCTAGAAAGAAGGTCAGTTTTTTAACCTTGATGGGCATTTGTCCTAGCTAGCATATTATTTGGACAGTTGAGAGTTTGTGAAGTTAAGATTGAATGGGTAGGTATGGCTCTCCTTTCTACTGGGACATTTGTCTTGGAGAAAGATTTGGTATCAATGGTTGAAATGATTTCATTTTAATAATGGATGGCTGAGATGATTTTTGTTGTGTGTAAGCCTCTTTTATTTTGATTCTCTTTGTACGACACTTTTAGACGGCTTTTCCAAATGTTGAAACCCTCATATGCCATCATCAACTTATTATTATTATTATTAATTTTTTTTCCGTACCTTCTCATTTTGTTTTGTTTCAAATGTTTGCAAATAATTTTTGCAATTTATTCAGCTATTAATAAAAATGTGTTGTTTTCTTTTAACAGATTGACAAGGCTGTCCAGGAGAAAATTCTTAGGATTTTTCACTTTCTTGGTTTCTTCTTCCAAAAAAAAAAAAGGTTATCATATATCCATTTGAATTGTTTTTAATTGGGTAGATGCTGCCTTATTTGTGATAGAAAATGCTTGGATGAAAATGGTAATTTCTTTTATGTTTGGTGTAGAAGAATGCATTTTTGATTGTAGGTTGGAAATTTACTTAAAGTTCTTATTAATTCAATTAGTCTTGCCGACTTGATTTTTGGCAAATTGAATATGTTTAGTGAAGAATAGGGTTGCAATGAACTTATTTTGTTTTAATACTGCATTTTGGCATGATAATTTGTAATGGATCACCAGAAGTTAAAATGTTTATTTGGTGGAGGTATTTGTGGTAAAATTTTCAATAAAGCTTGCTAAGTGGAGAAATTATCTAGAAATGTTTAGTTTAAATAAAAATAGAAATGTTTAATTTAAATAAAAATACGAAGTATATATAGTACTATAAGGCTTTTGTTTTTTAAGCTGCACCGGCAATATCTCTTCATGTGAATTTTTTAAGTTTGTTTGTGTCATACGTGTGGACTTTGATATTTTATGATTTGACATCTCCCACATGAATTATTTGCACCGGTCAACTTGTGCCTAGACAACAGCATGCCACTGAATTGAACCTTGTATGATTATTATATATTAAATTTCAATATCGTCTTTTAGATCCAATGTCTATATTGTATTTATCTATGCCTTGGCCCTATTATTTTGTTGTAAATGTTATCACAGTTGTTTTTTTGTAGCTCTTTTTATTAATACATTTATAATTTTTAATTGGTGGAATGGTTGGTTTTGGTACGTTCGTTTTAGTCTTTACGTAAATGGCTATTGGTACTTCGAACAAATGTATTACAAGTTTCAACTTCTTTATTGCTTATGTGGTTTGTTACAATCAAACGATATGTGCAAAATGATAATCGTTGTACATATATTCTTCCCTTTCTCTCCATTTTCTTAAATTTCCTTAAGTATTGTGTTCTTTACTAACTCCCATTTTCATTTTACGTTTTCTTTTGTATCTGTACGTAGAAGTAAAGTTATACCTTCCTTCCCGTAGCAGTAGCACTGGTAGGTGTGCTAATGTATTTGCTTGCTTTTAATTGATAACAATGCACTGGAGGATGTGCCGAATCATTTGTTTGCTTGTATTTGCTTCCTTTTAATTGATAGAAGGGCATTTGCTGGTATGCGAATTAATTTATATGCTTTTAATTAATAGCAGGGTACTGGCGGGTGTGCTAATGTATTTGCTTGCTTTTAATTGGTTGTAGGGCACTGGCAGGTGTGCCAATTTATTTCTTTGCTTTTAATTGATGGTTGTTCTAATGTATAGGCACTTTTCATCCCTTGTTTTTTTTTGGGGCAAATACTTGTTTTTGTTTCTTTTATTTTATTTGTTTTATGTCATTAAAATAGTTTTTTATTTGTTTTATGTCATTAAAATAGTTATAACTCAGGCTTAAAGGCATTAACATAAGTTTAGGTTATTTAACTATATGCTTCAGTTACTAGAAAAAAAATTGACATGGCAAACATAAAATATTTCATGAAACCCCCTTTTTAGCTCTTCTCAATTTTTAACATACTCTATTCGTAATGCGAAATTTTTCTATGAGTTCATTCTCCTTGATGAAACAAAAGTTGTTGCATCCCAAGAATAAAAAAAAAGAGGAATCTGTTTTTCATAAATTATTAAGCTTTAACTTTATGTATTTACCCTTAAACCTTGGTTCTGAAGATGCTACGAACAAATCTCAGGTTAGCAATAAAGCCAAAGTTGTAGCTGTTGACCACAAAAGCTGCTGAGACTCCCAAGTGTTACTTATTCTCTCTCAATTCTTCTTCCCCTCACATCTCTTTCACTCGACATGGCTGCAAACATGAAAATTTCTGTATTGCACTCAACCACTAGAGACAGACTCATAACAGATTCTATGTCCATTGTTGATGGTAACTGGACAAGATCTAACACGACAAGAGTAGATTGTATGGAGGAGGTTAGTATATTAGGTTTTGAGTCTATTGATGAAGCCTTAAAGACATTTCATTTTTTTGATGGTCTCAACCATCCAAACCTGCCTACTGTGTATGGATTGGAAGAAGCTGGAGATGGTGATGGTTCAAAAGCTCACGTTATCATCGATAGATTGCCTCCAGTTAGAGTTAAGAAGTGGTTGAACCAAAAATCCGGGAAGTGGGTCATGTGGTCATTAAGAAGTGGTTGAACCATAAATCCGGGAAGTGGGTCATGTGGTCACTAAATTCAAGTGGTGATCAATTCTTAGAAATGGAAGAAAAGCATCAACAATTGTTTAAGTACGTATAATTTTTATTTTTTGGTTGGGAGTGAAATTACAATAAAACTGATCGTTATTTTTTATTTTTATGTATTTTTTGTTTTCAAGGTGTATATCTGAAGCCATATTTTATCTTCACCAGAGGGGGAAATCACATGGAAACCTTCTTAATGGTATAATGATATATGATCCAAGCCGTGACCACATACAAATCAAGCTTTGGAATTTTGATATGACATTGGGTGAGTTGAGCAAGAGGAATGATTATTAGGTCGATTAGCTATGTCGACTAGAAACAAACACTAGTCGACTAGGTTTTGGACTAGAAGAAAATATAGTTATTTTATTTTATTATATTTTTAAAACTAATATTGCTTGTTTTCAGATTTTGATAGTGGCTTCACAAAAGATATTAGCTGGTTTGAGAAAACTTGTGGAACTTCTTGTCAACAAGCATTCCACAAATATTATGATTAATGGAAAATATCCGAAGCAGCCTCATGTATTGAAATCATTCTATGATTTATGTGATCAATTTGATAGTTTTGACATGGCAGAAAAGAGGTATATATGAATATTGTTTTAATGGTGTTTATTTATTTATTTCTATAATTCTTTTAAAAACTCTAAATTATTGATTTTATAGGAGGTTCACAATATTTATTTATTGGGCCCTAGTTTTTTGGAAATGGAATGATAGGTCGAAGTTCCTATTAATATTAGAGAATTTCTCAGAACAAGATGCTGATAGTTTTGAGGAATATATGATTTTGGATCCTGAGGTTGAAGAGGGAGGTGGAGGTGGAGGTGGAGGTGGAAAAAAGAGGGAAAAAAAACAATTGGAGAAGGTATATGTAATGCCTGAGATGAAGGATTGGAAAGCTAGGATAATGAACGTACCAAAATTGCATTCTCTAGTAACTTTATTAACATGTCGAGAAGAGACTAAAAAGTACCAATCTTCTGGAGGAGTATAATGGCTACATCGAAATGCTGTTCACCATTATTGTAGTGGGTTAAGTCTCGAAATAAATTGATTTTTGCTTATACATATGTAATGTGTATATATTTTTATATATGTTAATCCTGATAATATAACAAGATGGAGATGAAAGGGAATCAGCAATGGCAGCAATGCAGGATCTGCTGTCTATTTTTCCAGATGCATTGCCATGCATTTTCAAGAAAGTCATAGAGGTGTTCCATATAAAGGAACAACAAAATACAAAGTATACAAAGTTTAGGTAAGTGCTACTAATCTATACTATTATATAGATGTCAGTACATATGTGTAGAAATACCATAATTGTTATTATTGTTGCTTTTGTAGGAAATCAATCGCAGTCTACTATAATATTGACAGACTCATGAACTTGTTAATTACCTTGAAGGCCTTCCTTCGAGTAGACTGCGATTGATTTCCTACAAAAGCAACAATAATAACAATTATGGTATTTCTACACATATGTACTGACATCTATATAATAGTATAGATTAGTAGCGATTGATTTCCTACAAAAGCAACAATAATAACAATTATGGTATTTCTACACATATGTACTGACATCTATATAATAGTATAGATTAGTAGCACTTACCTAAAACTTACCTAAACTTTGTGTACTTTGTATTTTGTTGTTCCTTTATATGGAACACCTCTATGACTTTCTTGAAAATGCATGGCAATGCATCTGGAAAAATAGACAATAGATCCTGCATTGCTGCCATTGCTGATTCCCTTTCATCTCCATCCTGTTATATTATTAGGATTAACATATATATAAATATATACACATTACATATGTATAAGCAAAAATCAATTTATTTCGAGACTTACCCCACTACAATAAGGGTGAGCAGCATTTCGGTGTAGCCATTATACTCCTCCAGAAGTTTGGTACTTTTTAGTCTCTTCCCGACATGTTAATAAAGTTACTAGAGAATGCAATTTTGGTACGTTCATTATCCTAGCTTTCCAATCCTTCATCTCAGGCATTACATATACCTTCTCCAATTGTTTTTTTTCCCTCTTTTTTCCATGTCCACGTCCACGTCCACCTCCACCTCCATCTCCACCTCCACCTCCCTCTTCAACCTCAGGATCCAAAATCATATATTCCTCAAAACTATCAGCATCTTGTTCTGAGAAATTCTCTAATATTAATAGGAACTTCGACCTATCATTCCATTTCCAAAAAACTGGGGCCCAATAAATAAATATTGCGAACCTCCTATAAAATAAATAATTTAGAGTTTTTAAAAGAATTATAGAAATAAATAAATAAACACCATTAAAACAACATTCATATATACCTCTTTTCCGCCATGTCAAAACTATCAAATTGATCACATAAATCATAGAATGATTTCAATGCATGAGGCTGCTTCGGATATTTTCCATTAATCATAATATTTGTGGAATGCCTGTTGACAACAAGTTCCACAAGTTTTCTCAAATCAGCTAATATCTTTTGTGAAGCCACTATCAAAATCTGAAAACAAGCAGTATTAGTTTTAAAAATATAATAAAATAAAATAACTATATTTTCTTCTAGTCCAAAACCTAGTCGACTAGTGTTTGTTTCTAGTCGACATAGCTAATCGACCTAATAATCATTCCTCTTGCTCAACTCACCCAATGTCATATCAAAATTCCAAAGCTTGATTTGTATGTGGTCACTGCTTGGATCAGATATCATTATACCATTAAGAAGGTTTCCATGTGATTTCCCCCTCTGGTGAAGATAAAATATGGCTTCAGATATACACCTTGAAAACAAAAAATACATAAAAATAAAAAATAACGATCAGTTTTATTGTAATTTCACTCCCAACCAAAAAATAAAAATTATACTTACTTAAACAATTGTTGATGCTTTTCTTCCATTTCTAAGAATTGATCACCACTTGAATTTAGTGACCACATGACCCACTTCCCGGATTTATGGTTCAACCACTTCTTAATGACCACATGACCCACTTCCCGGATTTTTGGTTCAACCACTTCTTAACTCTAACTGGAGGCAATCTATCGATGATAACGTGAGCTTTTGAACCATCACCATCTCCAGCTTCTTCCAATCCATACACAGTAGGCAGGTTTGGATGGTTGAGACCATCAAAAAAATGAAATGTCTTTAAGGCTTCATCAATAGACTCAAAACCTAATATACTAACCTCCTCCATACAATCTACTCTTGTCGTGTTAGATCTTGTCCAGTTACCATCAACAATGGACATAGAATCTGTTATGAGTCTGTCTCTAGTGGTTGAGTGCAATACAGAAATTTTCATGTTTGCAGCCATGTCGAGTGAAAGAGATGTGAGGGGAAGAAGAATTGAGAGAGAATAAGTAACACTTGGGAGTCTCAGCAGCTTTTGTGGTCAACAGCTACAACTTTGGCTTTATTGCTAACCTGAGATTTGTTCGTAGCATCTTCAGAACCAAGGTTTAAGGGTAAATACATAAAGTTAAAGCTTAATAATTTATGAAAAACAGATTCCTCTTTTTTTTTATTCTTGGGATGCAACAACTTTTGTTTCATCAAGGAGAATGAACTCATAGAAAAATTTCGCATTACGAATAGAGTATGTTAAAAATTGAGAAGAGCTAAAAAGGGGGTTTCATGAAATATTTTATGTTTGCCATGTCAATTTTTTTTCTAGTAACTGAAGCATATAGTTAAATAACCTAAACTTATGTTAATGCCTTTAAGCCTGAGTTATAACTATTTTAATGACATAAAACAAATAAAAAACTATTTTAATGACATAAAACAAATAAAATAAAAGAAACAAAAACAAGTATTTGCCCCAAAAAAAAACAAGGGATGAAAAGTGCCTATACATTAGAACAACCATCAATTAAAAGCAAAGAAATAAATTGGCACACCTGCCAGTGCCCTACAACCAATTAAAAGCAAGCAAATACATTAGCACACCCGCCAGTACCCTGCTATTAATTAAAAGCATATAAATTAATTCGCATACCAGCAAATGCCCTTCTATCAATTAAAAGGAAGCAAATACAAGCAAACAAATGATTCGGCACATCCTCCAGTGCATTGTTATCAATTAAAAGCAAGCAAATACATTAGCACACCTACCAGTGCTACTGCTACGGGAAGGAAGGTATAACTTTACTTCTACGTACAGATACAAAAGAAAACGTAAAATGAAAATGGGAGTTAGTAAAGAACACAATACTTAAGGAAATTTAAGAAAATGGAGAGAAAGGGAAGAATATATGTACAACGATTATCATTTTGCACATATCATTTGAAAAGCAAGAATATATTATTGTTGCTTTTGTAGGAAATCAATCGCAGTCTACTTGAAAGAAGGCCTTCAAGGTAATTAACAAGTTCATGAGTCTGTTAATATTATAGTTCAATACTTGAGTGGACTATATAAGTGTTGACTTTACACGTTTTAATTTGTTTTAGTAAGTTTTGCCATTGAAAAGCTGGACCTCAGTTGTATATATTTCATGGTGGAAGAACTACTTCTATGTAAAAGATGTTTCCAAAGTTCAATATATGCATTCATTTTTCTTAGCAAATGTTGTTTGAATGAAATTATCCTTGTTGTTCGATGCACATTTTGCAGTCCGTAGTACAGGGGAGATTTAATTTTAGGGATATTTCATAAGATTGTTAGGAAAATGTGTTGAGGAAACATTATCAGGTTCTGCATAGATATTCGCTGAAAAGAAAAAAGAAAAAATCAACTCACGGGTAGAAATTGCAGTCTTTTTGCTTAATTTTTTTGTTTTTGCATATAGAAAGATTTAGATACAATCATCCCACAACTGATTCTTCTCCTTCGTAGAAATCCAAGAGTTTCTTCATCGCTTCAACAATCTCATTAAAGAAATCATTATGTTGGCCATTGATATTCTCAGTCTTTAATTTCAAAACCCCAAACAACTCTTAAAGTTGACCCCCTCTCTCTCTTATCCCAACCTCTGTTTCCCAATCCACCACCACTCCATGTGAACTCCTCTCCAATTCTTCCCTCTACTCATCTACGGCCACCTAATAATATGTCGTTCATTGTTGTTTGTCTGTCATTGTTTGCTCTCCAATTTGAACAATTAGGGCTGGTCTGTAAAGTAAGTAAAGTATCTGAGAGACGAGAGGTGAAAAAAAAAAAACCAAAATGATGTCGTTTCGAATGCACTACAGGAAACTCGTATAGAGAGGATCTGATCTCCAGCCCCTGTGAGTCCCCTCCTCCCCAAGCACCTACCTAAGATTACCTAGAAAAGTAAATCTTCGGACCACATTCATTGTTGGGGTGACCCACATCCTTCTAACCAAACCAAACCAAGCTTTAAGTCCCATCAAATGGAGTCGGTTACATAAATTCTTCTTCTCCACGTGGCCCTATCAAAGGCCATTTTGTTAGTTAAATTAAGTAGATCCATATCTCTATTTACAACGCTAACTAACATTAATCTAGGCCTACCCCGTCCCCTAACACTTCCATCTACTGTTATAGCATCGCATCTCTTCACTACTGTCTCTGTTGGTTTCTATTGAATATGACCAAACCATCTCAATTGATTCTCTCTTAACTTATCTTCTATCGGTGCTACTCTTACCCATTTCTGAATACACTCATAATTCTGTCCTGTCTTGTCTAGTCTTGCCACACATCCACCTTAGCATTCTCATCTCAGCCACACACATCTTATCTACATGTTTCTTTGTTGGCCAACACTCCGTCTCATACAACATCGCTGGTCTAATAGCCGTTCTATAGAACTTACCTTTAAGTCTAGTGGGTATTCGTTTATCGCACAGTACCCCAGATGCACTTCTCTACTTACACCATCCCGTCTTAATCCTATGGGCTACATCCGCATCAATCTCCCCCGCTGTTGTGATAATCGACCTTAAATAACGAAAATGTTCACTCTTAAGCAGTTCTTGGTTTTCAATCTTCACTTCTCTGCTTTCATTGTTACTATTACTAAATTTACACTCCATGTACTCTGTCTTAGTTCTGCTTATCTGAAATCCTTTAGATTCAAGAGCTTTTCTCCAAAACTCCAATTTTGTATTAACTCTTTCTCTAGTCTCATCCACTAGCACTATATTGTTTGCAAAAAGCATACGCCATGGCACGTCATCCTGGATATTTCTCGTCAACTCATCTATGACTAAAGTAAAAAGATAAGGATTTAAGGTAGATCCTTGGTATAACACTACAGTGATAGGAAATTCATTTGTCTCTCTAGCAGGCGATCTAATAGTGGTCACCACCCCTTCATATATGTCCCTAATCACATCAATGTAACCTTTTGTCACCCCTTTCTTCGTCAACACCCACCATATTATATCTCGGGGCACTCTATTATAAGCTTTCTCAAGGTCGATAAACACTATATGAATGTCTCTTTTCTTTTCTCTACACTTTTCTATTATTCTCCTCAAAAGACAGATCGCTTCCATTGTTGACTTGCTAGGTATAAATCCAAATTGATTCTCTAACATTAAATCTAAATCATACACCTCACTTTTGAGGTCAAAATTCATGGTATATAACATTTTTATTTCAATATACATTCTTACGAGGCTCTTTACTTCAACTATCCTTCAAAACATTTTTTCTTCCATTCTTTATTTTCCAAATATTAAATGGTCAAAATTTTCCAACAATCATATTTTTACAAGGATCATATTTTCTGGAGGGTCATATTTTTTTAAAACTAAGGAGTTTATAGCTTGCTTACAGCTTGGTGCAGCTTTAAAAAAAATGTTGTTTTGTTGTTGCTGCTGTTGCTTTGATTCCAGCAACTTACTTACCAATTCAGCTCATAATGTTTGGCAAGCAAACAAGCATGTGAAAAAAATAATTTGGGCCTTTTTGAGATGTTTCAGTGAAATGTTAGATATGAAATGAAGGTAGTTGTAGTCGGTGCTATTCTTAGCTAGTGTGCATACACGGTTTTTAAGGCTCAAACGAAAAGCACACTGGGTGAGAAGTGAACATAGGTTGTGAAGCTATAAGAAGTAGAAAATGCTGGAAGGGTTTGGATGTAGTTTATTACAGAGGATGACTGCTATATGAATAATTGAACAAAGAAAGATAAGAAAAGCTGAGAATTTACAGGCATTTAATGACCTTTTTTAGTGAAAGACAAATTAAATGACCACCACTTTATTGTTGTTTTGTCGTTATAATTCTCATTGAAGTAGAAAAGAAAGAATGTTGGAGAAAAACTTAACCAGCCAAAGAAAATTTGAGCTCATAATATCTCAAGAGTTTGGTGCGGCAATGCGAGCCAAAGTAATCCAATCCAAATTGACAAAAAAATGAATACACACCAGTATTTTTTGCAACAGCATATAATAATATCACTTCTACCAAAAAAAAAAAATGATATATGCAAAACAACTAGTCATGTATTCCTTCTTTTTCAAGCAGTAAAACCATAATGATGTAGAACAGAGGAAGCAGCAGTTTTATATGGGCAAGCAAGAACAGATCAAAATCAGCGTCAATCAATAAATTTTCTTTCATTCTCCCCCAATTTCTCATCAAAACCAGTCATGCTATAAAAGAAAGCGAACAAATAGAACTTACTTTGCGGTGTAGACAGAGAACAAGCTGGAGCTTGAGAAAAGTATACAACTTCACCAGATTTCCAGATGTCCAAACCCATTGAAGCCCTTGTTGGAATATATTTCGCTAAAATAATTTAATGTAAAAATAAATAAATAAATAAATAAATAAACAAATCCACACAAATGAATAAAGGATAAATTACAAATACACCCCTGAGGTTTGATTAAAATATGAATCACCTCTGTGATTTTGAAAATTACATTCCATCCCCTGAGG
This sequence comes from Camellia granthamiana, assembly GCA_036172215.1. NCBI lineage: Eukaryota > Viridiplantae > Streptophyta > Magnoliopsida > Ericales > Theaceae > Camellia > Camellia granthamiana. The sequence goes on along the minus strand of CM069903.1, from coordinate 15,239,349 downwards.
TTTCTAATTTCATAACAAATCGTCCATTTTATTACTAAATCATCCAGTCAATTAACAGTTTTTAATGATGTTAAAAATATGTTTCAATTAATAATTTAGGTAATTTTATTATTGTATAGGAAAACAATTACAAATTTCATTTTTTTAGTTAATTTTGTTAAATAAAAAATTCTAACAAGTGGGTATTTATAATTTTTTAAATCACAGAAGGCAATCTGTATTTTAAGTAAATCTCAGAGGGTGTATTTGTAATTTAGACATGAATAAATAATAAAAGTCAACCTTACAATGCTTTTGCAGATCGATTTAGAACAAGTTTTTGATCAAGACCAGTGTATGAACTATGTCTTTAAGACAATTTTGCTATTGCCTTTGTGCTTGCAAATAACAGATGTCCTGTCCAAAATACAACCACCACCGCAAACAGAAAGAGCACACTTTCTGAATATACAATGAACTGTAATTTTGTTTCTTAGTCACACAAACACAGACTCACAGACTCACAGAGCACACTTGCAGGAATTTTTTTGAATGAGAACACCGGAATGGGGACTGCCTTTATAATTGGCCTGTTAGTGACTGTTTGGAAACACAGAAAAGAAGCGAAGAAGGGACGTGACTGGAGGGAACAGTGACGATGACTGTTCGCCGGAAAAGAAGAGGGTGTGACTGGTTTGAATTTAAATTCAAATTTGAATTCTAGAAATTCAAACGAAAAAAAAAAAAACTCGAACGAAAATTGGAATTCTGGAAATAGGAATTTGGCCCAAAAAGATATGTGAACTACAAACAATCCCAACCTAACCCAACCCACACCATGCACCTGGGCTTGGCCTAGGGCGGGCAGTAGTAGCGCACATATTATTTTTGGGTTCAAAACAACTTGGTCCACAACTTCATTCCTTACAAAACTTGTAGTGCCCTTAGGGCCAAAACCTAAAAATCCAACTGAGACTTATAAACATTTCAATCTTCTTTTACGTTACCTATGTGGGACAAGAGAATCTCACTTAGTTTAAACATATATCATGTTTCGTGAGGTACACTTTCTTTGGTGTCGATTTCCATCCACTTGAAAAATAATTTTTTCCAATTAAATACATATTCTTGTTCACTATTAATGTTTTGAAAATCGAACTGGATCAGTTGATTCAACTGATTGAACTGTCATTCGATTCATGATTCGGTCTGAATTAACCCTCAAAATCATTAGATGATAATAAGAATCGGTTCCTTTATGAAGAATCGCTTAGAACCGCAGTTTAACGGGCCTACCGTGAGAACCGGTCACGATTCATTGCCATTGCATGGAAGTGTTCTTTAATAAAAAAAAATATGAAAATTTTCTGAAGAACTGCCCAACCGGTCACGGTTCGCATGAACCAGATGCCATTGCATGGAAGTGCTCTTTAATAGAAAATATGAGATTTGTGGTGCGCATGAAGCGAACCGGTGTCACACACAACAAGCAATGTCACCAACCATTAAGGGACACGCTAATGTTTTGAAAAATGTTGAGATAAATTATTTATCATTATTTCACATTAATTAGGAGTTATTTCCCAAAAAAGTTCATAAAATGATAAAATTTAAAATCTTGAATTAAAAATAAATTAATAATATTAGTGTATATTTTTGTAATTTTAATTAATATATTTTATTTATGCATAATTATTAATATATTTATAATATAATATAATTATGACACGGTTTGACTCCAGTTGACCCGACGATTGAATCATTAACTCTTGATTTGATTTCTTTTTCAATTTGCTAAACAGTCCGGATTTTAAAATATTATTCACCACACAACAATGAATGCGTTAACGCTTCAAATAATAATCGAACACTAATTTTTCCTGACAACCCTGAAAATCCAAATCCCCAAATCACATCACAAATCAAAACCCCAACAAAATTGAGAAACTAAAAGTAAAAGAACAAGTAAATTAAACACTTTATAGGAAATATAATTTGAAAGATTGGTAACTTACACTTACACCTCTGAGATTTGGGTTTAATACATTATACTCCTGAGGTTTAAATTTAATACATATCATCTCTGACGTTTGGAAAATTACATTAACCCCCTGTCATTATAATTATTTTGACGGAATGAAAACAATGAATTTATGCACTCTCTCTTTTCTTACTTTGTTTTATTTTTTTTTTTCTTTCCTCTGCTTTACTTTTTTTTTAGTATAATTTTCTCTGTTTTTCTACTAGGAGTTGTTGCCTTTTACATAAGTAGGGGATTTGTGAAATAAGACTATTAATCACAGGGGTAGAAATGTAATTTCTATAATGTCAAGGGATATGATGTAATTGGACCAAATTTCAACGGTGTCAATGTAATTTACCCTTGAAAAATAGAAGAGAGACCACATCTATAGTACTCCAAAAACAAAAATTGTTTCACTCTCGTTGTTTTATGATAGAAGAAGGTAAACTTGTCATTCTTCAATGGGGATGATTTCTTACTTTCAGATTGGGTTGCCTTCGTCATATCAACTTCCATAACAATGTAGGAAAGCAATTTCTGAGGATCAAAGAAATGGAGAAGTATTAGGGATGGCAATGGGGGTTAATGGGGTGGATATTAATTTCCCATCCCAATTCCTATAATAAATTTTCTCCATTCCCCATTCCCCATTCCCCATGGGTACCACCCTCCCTATTTCTTAATGGGTTTGGATTTTCCCCAACCCACTTTAATCCCCATTTTTATTTTACTTTTATTTTTTATATTTAATGTTAACAACAATTTTAATTTTTTTTTTTTTTTTTAAAGGTTCACAACAAAAGCTAAATATACCTTCAATCTTTTTTCTTTCTTTTTTAATATATTTAATGTTAACAACCTTTTTTTTTTTTTTTTTTTTTTTTTTTTTTTTTTTTTTAAGGTTTTAGCTAAATATACCTTCAATCTTTTTTCTTTCTTTTTTAATATATTTAATGTTAACAACCTTTTTTTTTTTTTTTTTTTTTTTTTTTTTTTTTTAAGGTTTTAGCTAAATATACCTTCAATCTTTTTTCTTTTTTTTTTTAATATATTTAATGTTAACAACTTATTTTTTTATTTATTTTTATTTTTTTTAAGGTTCACAACAAAAGCTAAATATACATTCAATCTTATTTTATTTTATTTGATTCAACAACAAAATCAAATACACATTAATTAATTAATTAAAAGTTTGTTTTATAATAATCAAATATATAATTTTGAGACAATCAAATAAGTTTTAGTAATTGAAAAAAAAAATGTGGAAGAACGTAGAAGATTAAAAAAAAAATTACAATCATCTCTCTCTCTCTCTCACTCTCGCTCTCTCCCCTACATGTTATAAGAACCTGTTTACAATGTTATAAGAGTCTGTTTGAAGAAATAAAATGTTAAAAAACCTATTTGAAGAAAGTGTTATAAGACCCATATTAAATTACATCAGGGCATAAACAAGGAATTGTTTGTTGATCTCTTAGCTACAGACATTTTAGACATTAAACTATCTTTCTCTTAGCAAATTTGAACCATTCATTTTAATTTATCCAAAATCTAATTATATTTTTTAACAAATATGAACCACTCATTTTAAGATATCTATACCTTACCACACCCAAAACATCCTCCATCTTCTTCCTTTAGTCCCCACGAATTTTGTTGTTTGTTACTTTTAAAAAACAAAAAATATTTTTTCAATTAAATTTTTATTAATTTCACAACACCATCACCACTATTCTCACATTCACTATCACACTACCATCACCATAGCCACTACCATCATCACTGCCGCCATCACCCCACCACTATGTCACAATCTCTACTTTCACCTTCGTTCCATCACCACCACCACCAAATATAAAAAAATATATTTTTAATTTTTTTTATAAAAAATATTTTCTATCTAAATAAATGAAGCATAACATTGGGAAACAAGCTGATTTCAGTTAAATCTGTTCATAACTAAGAAAAATTCTTTTATTTTAAAAAAAATTTATTTAGTAAGACTTTGTATCCCCTTTTTGTTTTTCTAGCAAATAAATCTTTGTACCCATGCTTTCTAACCAATCACGACTCATGCTTGTTTCGATTCTCCACAATTTCCTTATTTTCAAATACATTCTTATATATATAGATATATGTTGTATAAATTGTGTGATAACATAAAACAAATAGATTCATACTCGGTAATTGAAATTTCAGAACAAACAAACCATTTTGAAAATTACAATACATAACAAAATAAAATAACATAGAAAAGCAAACCAAAACCTGCACTAGACAGTGTCCTTAATTTTTTTAAATAAATTTAAAAATTTTAGATATGCATAAAATTTGACAAGAATAATGTGACAATGTTAATTAATGTGTATTTGATTTTATTGTTGTGCCAAATAAAATAAAATAAGATTGAATGTATATTTAGTTTTGGTTGTGAATCTTAAAAAAAAAAAAAAATGGTTGTGAACCTTAAAAAAAAAAATTAAAAAAAAAAAACAAAACAAAAGAAAAAAGATTGAATGTATATTTAGTTTTGGTTGTGAATCTTAAAAATTAAAAAAAAAATGGTTGTGAACCTTAAAAATAAAAAAAATAATAAAAAAAAAGATTGGATGCATATTTAGCTTTGGTTGTGGATCTTAAAAATAAAAAAAAAGTTGGTTGTGAACTTGAAAAAATAAATAAATAAATAAAAGAAAAAAGATTGAATTTATATTTAGTTTTGGTTGTGAATCTTAAAAAAAAAAAAAAAAAAAAAAAAAAAAAAAAAAAATCGTACGGGGAAATTAGTGGGTACCCATCCCCAATCTATCCCCTGTGGATATTTAAATAATATCACTTACCCTACCCAATGAATAAGAAAAATAGGAAAAAACCCATATATTTGGGTTGGGTCTTCATAGATACTCACAGATAGATTATCCATTGCCATCCCTAAGAAGTATCTCAATGGTCCTATCTCAACGCCATCCTAAGACTTGAGTTTGACACCACTAGGATGAAGGTGAGAGTGGCAGGCGGAAGAGAGACGTTGGTCCTATCTCAACGCCATCCTAAGACTTGAGTTTGACACCACTAGGATGAAGGTGAGAGTGGCAGGCGGAAGAGAGACGTGTGTAATAGTGTCAGATGAGGGAGACCAAACAATTTTAAATTACAAATTACTCCACCAATGTACCACATCCATATGCACCCAAAAAAAAAAAAAAAAAAAAAAAAGGCAAAACAAGAACAGAAAATATTCGTGACTCATTTTTTTTTTTTATGTATATAGTAGTATAGAATATAGAAATAGATAAAGATACACATAGCTTCATAAATATGCCTCTTTGAAACGCTATATAATATAGGAATAGGAGATGAGAATTCTCTTTTGTGTGCGGCGGCAAGGTGGAAAGAATAATTGGAAGAAATAAACACAATTATTGATTGGCCTGATCATGAAAGCATTAAACAATGACAAAACTCAATGTCATTATATATATATACATTTTAGAATGCTTATGCTATGCCAATGGTATGATCTATCCATTCCATCCTTAAAGGTTGTGTTTATTTCAAGAGGTTTTGATTTCATCGACCATCGATATTATCCAAGTGATTGCTGCTAATAAAGATGTTCAAAATGGTCCCAGCTCGTTTATCTCAGGTACTAATTCTTAAGTGACTTGAACAGCGACTGGTCTTATGGACACTAAACAAAGACCAAATGCAATATCATGAGCTGGAGATCCTTCACTAGCAAAATTGTTGAGTTTGGAACACAACTATGAAATGACTTTTTATCGATATAACTACTTGTACACAACAATGGTGTACACAAAAACACACAAAGGAAATTACTAGGATACATCACTCGGAATCACTAACCCTTGTGATTTTGTCTCCACTTGCTATACATTCCAAATAAGGTCTCTACTCTTTATAGCCATCCACCTCTTCAAAGGATGGCTATGATCAATTTAATTCAAGGGTTATTATTAAGTTTCTATAATATTTTGTAACACTTCATATTTTCACTATATTTTATAATTTCCTAAACTATCTAATATATAATGGAGTTTTCTATAATTTTCTAGAATATTTAAGAACCTTTTGGAATGTTTCAAATTTTTTCTTATTTTTCCAAATTTCTCTAAGGTTGCTGATTCTTCTAGATGTTTTAAAATCTTCTAAATTTGGATAAATTGTACTTTGTGTCCCTGTACTTTACTTCAAATCTTATTTTAGTCTCTACATACGAAATCATGACAAACAACCCGTTATACTTTTAGTCAAATTCAACTTTGGTCTCTATACATGAAATCGTGACAATCAACCTCCTAAACTTTTGGTCAAATCCCACTTGTGTAACTTTAGTCCCTACACAAGTGTTAATGTTCCTCTTCTGTGTTTCTCCATTATTTAAATTTTTAATAGAGTCCAATCATGTAACAAGAATGTGATTACAAAATGAGAGTAAGAGAGGGAAATTGTCCATATTTTTGTACCAATACACACTTTGTCCTACATAATAAGCACATGAGAGTTATAATATATATATATATATATATGTTCGTAAGCTAAAAATTGGAACGAAGAGACAAAAAAATAGAGCTTTTGAAATAATAAAAAAAAAGGCGGTAGAGAAATCTAAGAGAAAAGAAGAGGAATATTACAGATGACTGTGTTATTACGGAAAACAAAGTTTTGTGATTCCAATTTATGCAAAATCCTAATTCATTTTCTTAATCGTTCATAACTTGTGTTTTGTTTTAGCTTAATACAGTCATAATTTAGTGTAAATTTTTAGACCAAATGTGCTGACAGAAAATAATGAGAATGATTTTTTTTTCAGTCTAATTTTGTAATGACATTATTGTCACATGAGTGGATTCTATTAAAGATTTAAATAATGGAGTAACAGAAGGGGGATATTGACACTTATGTAGGGGCCAAAATGGGATTTGACCAAAAATGCTTGAATGTCACAATTTTATTTGTAGGAACCAAAGTGAGATTTACCCAGAAATGTAGGAGGTCGATTGTCATAATTTCATGTGTAATAATCAAAGTAAAATTTAGTATAAAATGCAAGGATACAAAGTGTAATTTAACCTTTAAATTTCTTTATAACGTCTCGAAACCTTCTAGATTCATGTGATAACCTCTGTGTTGAATCTGAACAGGGTGCTCTAATTTTTTGTTATTTTTTATTGTGTTGTGTGTGGAGTGAAGTTGTTTTTTAACATGCTTTAGTTCGATATTCTTGTAACAGAAGTGTTATGCGTCAATGTTCTATCTCGAAAATTTTGTTGTAAATTTGTGGAACTTAAGCGTGTAGGTGACTATCTAAAAAATCTTGGAGTGACCATTATTTATGAGGCCGGATTAAGTTAAATACCTCTTTGGATAAATTACATTGACACCTTTTGAGATTTGATCCAATTACATCTCACTCTTTAACGTTTTGCAAATTACATTTTACCCATGTGCTTAATAGTCTCATTTCATAAACCCTCCTGTTTATATAAAAGGTAACAACTCTTAGTAGAAAAAATAAAAGAAAATACATTGAAAAAAAAAAGTAAAGTAAAGTAAAGGAAATGAAGGGGGAAAAAAAAACAGGGGAAGTAAAGCAAAGTAAGAAAAGAGAAAGTGCATGAGGTCAATATATTCATTATGTTTAAATAATTACAATAATAGGGGGTTAGTGTAATTTTTCAAATGTCAGTTGAAATGACAACGGGCTAGGGTGGGGCCGGGGAGGGGCCGGGGATTACACTCCTTGTTCCCGATCCCCGAAGGTCAAAATATCCCCGTCCCCGCCCCCAATCCCCGACAGGGAACCCATCAACCCCCCCTCCCCCGTCCCTTAACAGGGATTGGGTTTCCTCGACCTTGAAAAATCTCCAACCTTTTTTTTTTAAAAAAAATTTGTTCAACACAAGAATAACAAATAATCTGTTTTCAGTATGTTTCATTATCATCATCATCATCATCAACAACTTAACAAAAAAAATTTAGATCTGAAAATTTAGTATCCTTGTTCATTGACAACTCAACTCAACAATCATCAACAAGTCAACAATTTAGTATGTTTGTTCATTATACACACGCGCGCGCGCACACACACACACATATATATATGTATCTATCAGATCTAAGAAAACCCTAACAAAAAAAAAAATGATTTGAAAATAGAACATAGATCAGATCCAATCACACAAACCTTAACCAAAAAAAAAAAAAATTGAGTTGATCCAATCACACACACTTATTTCTTCAAGGACGAGACCGACCACGATGACGATGAAGATGCTGTTGCTATCTCAGATTTGCGTCCCAGATCGAAGATCGTTATCATCTTGCCTTTGTTTGCTCAGGTTGTCAAGCTCTTCATGATGTGGTTCAGATCTGAAAATAGAACACACTTACATCAGAGCGATGAAGCAAGACGAATAAATACCTTGATTGATTTGAGAAATGGATAAGAGAGGCCTTAGGATGGGGATAAATCAGAAAGTAGAGGGAAGAGAGAGAGAGTAGAGGGAAGAGGAAAAAGAGAGAAATAGAGTAGATATGAAGTAAAAAAGATAAAATGAGAGAGAGAGAGAGAGAGAGAGAGAGAGAGAGAGAGAGAGAGAGAGAGAATACATTTGAAAGTATATATATATATTTCAGTTTGGGGGAATCGGGGATGGGACCAAGGCTGGGGGCGGGGACGGGCCGGGCTGGGGAATATATCACCGTCCCTGGCTCGAAAATTATCAGAGATTTATTTTTAAATACCATCCCCGACCCGTCGGGGGTTTTTTTTGGGGAAAAACCATTCTAATCGGGGTTGGGAGGTCGGATCCCCATTGGGTCGAGTTCAGATTGCCACTCCTAAATGTTAGGGGCTGATATATATTAAACCCAAATATCAGGGGTGTAAGTATAATTTACCCTAACTCTTTTTATTGATAAGAAGAATAATGTCAACTTTTAGCTTATAAAAAAGATGAAAAATTTCACATTAGTGTACAACTTCAAAAGTAATTATAAATTAATGATAAATTTTATTAATATTAATATTAATAATTAAAAATATTAAGTTTTTTATTCATGTGTAATAATATTTTGAAGATCCCACTATGGAGTAATTTTCTCTAAAAACAATGCATCGAACAAACTCGTTTCAAGTATATACCCAAAAAAAAGGGGAAAATTTAGCTATAAACCCCCTTTACCTTCCTTTTATTGTTAAAAGGATTAAAAAAAAATTATACTTTCTAAACCCCCTCATAATTATATAGTGTTATATAAAGGATAAAATTTATTATTTAAATATTTTATCAGACTATTATACCCTCAACTAAATCTTCCCACTCTCTCCCCACTCTCTTCCTTTCTAATCCACAGGCAACTTCTGCATATATAATCAGAGAGTGTCAGATTTTCGATCAATTTGCAATCAATTTTTTTTTGGTAAAGGTTAAGAGATTCGAATTGGAGAGATGATCAGAACCGATGCTGTTTCGCGGCGGAAGAGATCATCAAAGATGATCGGAGAAAGCTTCGATGACGATGTATCGCCTTTCGATTCTCATGAAGTTCATGTTCTTGCCGTTGATGATAACGATCGAAAAGTCATTGAACGATTGCTCAAAATCACCTCCTGCAAAGGTACAAATCAATTCTCTCTCTCTCTCTCTCTATATATATATATATACACACATATGTATGTATATGTGAATGAAGTGTTGTTGAATTGAATTGTTACAGCAACAGCAGTGGATAGTGGAAGGAGAGCTCTGCAATTTTTAGGATTAGATGATGATAAGAGCTCAGTTGATTTTGATTTGAAAGTAGATTTGATAATCACATACCATTGTATGCCTGGAATGACTGGTTACAATTTATTATGATTCAAAGTAAAATTTTATATCGTTAAGCAAATCAATATATTTTTAACCAGAGTAAAATTTTACTCTGAATAAGAGTAAAGTTTACTATGATTCAGAATAAAATTTTAGTTTAAAATACACTATGAGAATGGCTTAATAAGAGAGTTGATAGATATGAGGGTAATATAGTAAAATAAACAAGTTTTAAAATATTAGGGGGTTTTGAAAGTACCGATATAATTCTTGTCCTTTTGAAAGATAAATTAAACAGTGAGGAGTCTATCACCAAATCCAAAAAAAAAAAAAAAAAAAATTCATAGTAAAGGTGATAAATGAATCAAATAGTTTGAGTTCGACTCGTGTTTAGTTTGTTAAAAACTCATTTAAGGTTGATTTGTTAACTAAACAAATCAAGTTTGAACAAATTTTAGAGTTCATTAAGATTTTCAAATCAAGTTTGAATAATCAATTGCTCCTTCAACTCGATTCAATAAGCTTAAAATTAGGTTAAAAGTTGGCTTTTTGATTTTTTTGACTTTGTAAAAAAAATGTGTAAAAAAGTACAAAGGTGATGTGACCAAAAAAAGTCAAAAAGTCAAAAAACTGGTTTTTAATTGTGTTGCCAAAATATAAAATATCAAATTACTTGACTTGATAAAAGTTCGTTTGAGATTGACTCGAAAGTTTAACTAAGTTTAAACAAATTTTAAAACTCGTTAAATTTATCAAATTAAACTTAAAAAGTTGTGCTGTTTGGTAACACTTACGTTTTCAGTTTTCTATTTATATTTACAAAAATTTAAAAAATTCAAATAAAAACTTGTTTGGAAAATTTTTGATTTATAAATCAGTAGTCTCAGTTTATAAATTTGGCAAAAAAATGTAAACTCAAAAAATGTATTTCCATTTTGAGTTTTGAGTTTTGAGTTTTCAGTTTTTTTTTTTTTTTTTTTACCACCCAACACTAGCCACCACCCGCCACCCGCCACCCACCTGTCACCCACCAGCCACCACTAGCCACCAGCCACCTACCACTCACTAGCCACCACCACCCACCCCTCGCCGCTGCCGCCGCCGCCACCACCACCCACGACCCACCTACCATCCATCGCCCGTTACCACCACCCGCCACCTACCCGCTACCACCACTCACCACCCACCTGCCACCACCATCCACCACCCACCACCACCAGTCACCAGCCACCTGCCATCCACCCGCTACCACCATCCACTACCCACCACTACCACCACCATCACCCACCACCCACCTACTACCACCACCCACCACCCGTTACCACCACCACCTACTCATTACCACCCACCACCCGCCACTGTCACCCACTCACCCACCACCACCACCCGCCACCTACTCGCCACCACCACTCACCTACCACCACCCGCCACCCACCTACCACCACTACCCACCGCCCACCACCCGCCGCCACCACCACTACCACCATCACCCACTCGCCACCACCCACCACCCGCCACCGTCACCCAACCACCCACCTGCTACCCACCACCCACCATCACCACTTTCTACCATCGTCTTCCGCCGCCACTTGCCATTTCTCACTCTTTTTTATATTTTTAAATTTTTTTAAACATTTTGTCAATTACCAAACGCGTTTGTAGTTTATATTTTTTTAAAAATAAACAAAAACCAGTTTATAAAATTTTTGTAAATATAAACTGAAAATGTAAACGTTACCAAACAGAAACTGTTCGGCTTGTTCCATTCGTTTATTCCTAATTTCAAGTGACTATTTGGTGATGTCATGGTATTGGATTATAATTTCAATAAAAAAAAATGTGGTAATCGAGTAATTACAACCAAAATACAAATATAGGTTCAAAATAAATATATAGTCAACAACCCAACAATTACACAAATTCAAAATAATTGCACAAATTTTCGATCCACAATTAATAAAATAATAAGTTATCCACTGTCATCATATACCCAAAATATATCCAAATAAATGATTTATATAGAAGGCATTGATACGTAGAACTATCAGTCTGTTTACATACATTGAAACCCTTAACAATTGGCATTGTCTTTTCACTGGGGTTCAACAAATTTCAGATCAAATTTGTACTTTAGGGTAAATTACAAACATACCTCTTGAAATTTACTTAAATTACAAATTATTCCTATGGTTCTAGAAATTATATTTTGTCCCCTAAGGTTTCTAATTTCATAACAAATAGGTTCCTTTGTTAATAAATCATCAAGTTTGAGAGGGTAATTTATGTTTAAATTGGGCCGAGCTAGGATAGTGGGCCGATCTATGGTCCACATTGAAGAGGCTGAGAAGATGGGCCCCGGACAAGTGTTAGTCCGGTCCGAAGTAGAGGATTTCCACCGGAGTAAGTGCTTATGTTTAGTTCGGTCGTAGGTTATCTGAGTTAGCTCGATCATGTTGTTCAGAACCGAGGTATATTGGGCTTGCTTTAGGACCTGAGTAAATGGTAGCTCGGCTTAATTCTTCTATGGATAGCTCGGTTTTAGCATGGGAGAACCGAGGTAAGGGAAATAAAGTAAGGGCCGAGTTAAACAGTTACTTCGGTCATATGGAAGTCCGGCCATGGGAAAAACAATCTCACTTGGTTTAAGCAGTGAGGGGGGTGTTGAAGGATAAGCATTATCTTTCAGGAGTATGAATTCTAGTAGGACTTTACGTGGAGGAGTTAGAGTCCTACTAGGATTGTGTCACACGAAACCTATAAAAGCTCACCCACACCACCTTTGGAGAGGTAATGCAATTTTGCTCTCTGAATACATAGAGCTTTTGCCTATTTGTCTTGTTGACTGACTTAGGCATCGGAGAGGTTTCCGGCACACACCCGCCGGCTAGCTCACGTTTGTGTTTTCAGGTAGTGGAACGACGTCGTATGGAGGAGCGCAGACTTGGTCAACAGGATTATACGAGAAGGTGTATTTCTTTCCCGTACAATTGGCGCCGTCTGTGGGAACTCAGACAAGAAAAACCTCTTGATCAAGCTTTTCCTTAGGAAGAATCAATGGCGCACAACGAAGATGTATCGCAGTCCGCCGTCGACGGACTAACACCAGAGGGAGGTGCAAGGCGCGAGGGTCTACCTTTGGTCCCTCCTATGGCGGACTTGGAGCAACGACAAAATTCCAGGAGGGATGCCAGGGGAAGAAGGAGGAACAACAACCCTCATCCCTCTCATTCGCAAAGCCCAGAAAGACAAAGGTACAGGGTTGATCCTCAAACTTTGGAGGATCGCGTCAGGGAACAAGACGAGTTGATACGGCGGATGGCGGCGGACATGGAATCTCTAAAACACCAGATGAAAGGAAAAGAAGTGGCGACAGGAGAGGGGCGCAACAACAAGACGCCCCCTCGCCACTCAGAGGGTCGTAGTAGAAATTCTACACCCTCCCAAGCAGAGAACAGAAGCCTCAGGACAGGCGACACGCAAGCCAGATCTTCCAGGATTCGTCACTCCAGGTCTGAGAGGACGAGATCTAAAAGGTCTTACACGGAAGGAAGCACTTACTGGCCCTCACATACGCACCAAACAAGGTCCAGACAGACAGAGTTACCCAGATCGTCCGACCTACGAACCGTGCTAGATGAAAAGGCACGATGCAGGGAAGACGCCAGGGCACGTGATCCACATAGAGTTTCTGCCTTACAGCGGTTGGCTCCTCGGACGCATGGAAGCGTCGAGGTTGGAATGCCACTACCGCGCCCAGCCTATGAACCAGCTGACAAGGCATTGGCGAGGCTGCAGACCTCACCATTTGTTCCAGCAATTGAGAACGCGCCCCTACCATCAGGCTTCCTTCAGCCCAAATTCAATACATACGAGGGGAAGACGGACCCCTACTCGCACTTGAGCCACTTTCGCCAGGTCATGGCTGTATACCGGCGGAATGAGGCCTTGATGTGCATCCTATTCCCTTCAAGCCTTGGTGACCTAGGCCTGACTTGGTTTGAGAAACTTCTAGAAGGCAGCATAGCCTCCTGGGCGCAATTGGCGGAGACGTTCGTGACAAGGTTCCGAACGAACACTAAAACCCCGGTGGAGATCGACCAGTTACTCTCCATCGACATGGGTGAGAAGGAAACCTTACGATCCTACAACAGTCGTTACTGGGAGACGTTCAACCAGATTGGGGATTGTCCCACCAATCTAGCCATTGCACAATACAAAAGAGGACTTCCAGTTGGGAACAGACTAAGGGACTCAATCACCATGACGCCGCCTCTCACCATGGAAGCCCTGATGGAAAGAGTGCATCAGCACATCAGGGTGGAGGAGGACGGCGCCCGCGCTAAAGCAAAGTCTAGCACAGCCGCAACGCCAGAGAAAAAGGCCTCAGCAAAAGTCAATGCGATAAACCGTCCGAACAAGAACGGGCGGGGCAGGCGAGACAACGAAGAAGACCAGGACAAGAGATGGCTGAGAGTCCGCACTGCCATAACCACGGTCTTCAAAAAACCGATCTACCGAATCCTGAGTGAAATAAGAGACGAGCCTTTCGTCAAGTGGCCAGCCAAGCTAGGCGAGGCTCAGAAGGACTATGATGACAGATCCAGGTGCACCTTCCACAAAGAAAAGGGGCACCGCACTGAGAATTGCACGCCATTAAGGCAGCACTTGGAAGAGTTGGTGGCAGCGGGTCACCTGGACAAATACATTGAAGGAGGGGCACAGCCAGCCCCCTAGGACCATAATAACCCCAATGGGATGCCGATCGACACCCCACCTCAAGGCATTATCAACGTGATACATGGAGTCTTTGAACCTGAGCGTGTATGCGAGCTCAGAGGTTCAATCAAAAAGGCTGAACACTTAAGAGAGGTGCTAAGTGCCCAACCTGCAGTTAAAAGGGGGAAGACCGAAGCCACAAACGTCATGTCTTTTTCAGATAAAGACTTGGACAGAATATATTGCCCACACAATGATGCCTTGGTCGTCACTCTCCGAGTCAAGGATTTTGACGTCAAGCGGATTCTAATTGACCAAGGTAGTTCATGCGAAATCATGTACTATGAAACCTTTAAACAACTAAAGTTGCAAGATAAGGACTTGGCGCCTGTAGTATCTCCCCTGATCGGATTCAACTCCATGCCAGAATGGCCCGTCGGCAAAATTATCCTCCCAGTCAGAGCAGGGAGTGTGACGAAACAAGTGGAGTTTTGGGTGTTGAAGGTCCCCTCCACCTACAACATTATCTTGGGCAGAACATGGCTGCATGCCATGCGCTCGGTGGCGTCCTCCTACCACCAAGTAATGCGGTTTCCCAACGACACCGGAGTGATAGAAGAAGTTTATGGAGATCAGATCATGTCGAAGCAGTGCTTTGTCACAGTGAACGGCAGCCACGCTGCCAAAGGATACGTTCATTCGGTTGAAGAACCTGAGAGTAATGAACTATTCGCAGATGTTGGCAAGGCGGCTGGTCAGAAAGCAGTGGAAGACTTGGTGGAGGTCAGAATAGATGAAAAGAACCTAGATAAGTTCTTTTTGCTTGGTTCGTTGTTGTCCAGCACTGAGAGATTGGAGGTCTTGGAATTTCTGACCTCCAACATCGAAGTGTTCGCCTGGACCCCCTATGACATGCCAGGCATTGATCCCAACTTCATCTGCCACCAACTCAACGTCCACCCTTCTGCCAGACCAGTCATTCAGCGCACCCGCAGATCGACACTCCGCCACGCCGAAATAGTGGCAGAAGAAGTTGGAAACCTGCTGGAGGCAGGGGCAATCAGAGAGGTGCACTACCCAAGATGGATCTCCAACACCGTCGTAGTGCCAAAGAAGAATGGCAAGTGGCGTGTTTGCGTCGACTACAAAACGGTCAACAAGGCGTGCCCAAAAGATAGCTTTCCTCTACCAAGGATAGACCAACTGGTAGACCTAACGGCGGGGCACAACAGACTTAGCTTTCTGGATGCATACAGAGGCTACCACCAAATTGCCATGCATGAACCAGACCAGGAGGTGACATCCTTCACAACTCCAAGGGGACTATACTGCTAACTCCAAGGGGACTATACTGCTACAAGGTCATGCCCTTTGGCCTAAAGAACGCAGGGGCGACATTCCAGAGAATGGTCACCAAGATGTTTGAGCCATTGTTAGGCAGAACAATGGAGGCTTACATCGACGATATGGTGGTCAACAGCAAGGATGAGAATGACCACCTCAAAGACCTAAGTGAGATGTTTGAAATCCTGAAGAAGCATAAGTTACGCCTCAATGCGTCGAAGTGTGCATTCGGAGTAGGATCAGGCAAATTCCTGGGCTTCTTGGTGACCAACCGAGGTATAGAAGCAGACCCTTCGCAGATCAAGGCAATACAGGATCTGGAAAGGCCAAATTCGGTAAAGGAAGTGCAACATCTCATCGGCATGGCAGCCGCACTCAATCGGTTCATAAGCCGGTCGTCAGATAGACTACGACCATTCTTCCATGCACTGAAGGCCAAGTTTGAGTGGGACAAAGAATGCGACCAAGCTCTGGAAAGTTTGAAGGAGTACATGTCTTCTCCACCACTCCTTGTAACACCAATCCCTGGAGAAGAACTCTTCTTATATCTGGCAGTCTCGCAGCACGCAATCAGCGCAGTGTTGGTCCGTGCAGAAGGTATCCAACATCTGCCCATCTACTATGTCAGCAAAACATTATTAGGCGCCGAAACAAGGTACTTGCCACTGGAGAAACTGGCGTTAGCCTTGATGATGGCCTCAAGAAAGTTGTCGCATTACTTTCACACCTACACTATAGTTGTTCTCACAGCCTTCCCATTAAAGGCTTTATTTGAAAGAGCAAACTTCTCTGGGCGAATTCTGAAATGGCCAGTGGAGTTGGGACAGTACGACATCAAGTTCCAACCTAGGACCGCAATAAAAGCACAGGCACTGGCAGATTTTGTCGCAGAATTCACACTAGGGAGTCATCACGTTTGCCCAATGGACCTAACTGAGACAACCGAACTAGGGATGGAAGTTGACGTCGGAATAACGCAACCCTTGGTGCTGGTTACTCAGTCAGGCCCCAAGGCAGACCAGAGTAAAGAAAGGAAGGAAGAAACAAACCATGCTATACCAAGTCAGGACTCACCGACAAATAAAGACTTGGTACAAACAGAAAGCAAGGGGCAAACAGCGAGCATGGACTCTGAAGAAAACGCCAGCAACCTGGAAGATCCCAAGGCATCATCTGATCCCTCCACCTGCTGGAAATTGTTCGTCGGAGAGATGTGGAAGCTCTTCGTGGATGGAGCATCCAACCGGCATGGAGCAGGACTTGGCATAGTCCTCATCTCTCCAGACGGTCTAGTAATGGAGCAGGCAATCAACCTTGGCTTCCCAGCATCAAACAACGAGACGGAGTATGAAGCGCTTCTTGCAGGACTTAAGTCAGCACTCTACATGAAGGCCACCGAGCTAATGGTTTACAGTGACTCACAGCTGGTGGTAAACCAAATATCTGGCGACTATGAGGCAAAGGATGATAGAATGGCCAAGTACCAAGAATTGGTCAGAACAGAGATAAAGAAGTTTGATGTGGTGAGAATAGAACAAATCGGTAGAGAGGAAAACAGCCGAGCGGACGAACTAGCAGGCTTCGCCTCAATAGCAGATACCTTTATTCCTCATCTACTACTGATCGACTACCTGCCTAGGCCAAGCATTGAAGACCCAGAAGCAGGAGAAGTATGTTGTGCAGAGTTAGGCCCTTCTTGGATGGATCCCATCATATTGTTTCTGAAAGACGGCACCTTACCGGAAGATAAGAAAGAAGCCAACAGAATAAGAGCAAAGTCGCAGCGATTTTGGCTCTCTCCATCCTTGGCATTGTACAAGAAGTCGTTCTCAGGACCTTACTTGAAGTGTGTTCACCCCAGCAAAGTGGAAGCATTCCTATTCGAAATACATGAGGGTGTATGTGGCAGCCATCAAGGAGGAAGATCATTGGCATATAGAGCGATTTCACAAGGATACTGGTGGCCATACATGCAAGCGGACTCAGAGAAGTATGTCAAAAAATGCGAAAAGTGCCAAAAGTTTGCGCACCAAATACACCAACCTGCCAGAGAACTCTTACCTCTCACTAGCCCTTGGCCCTTCGCAATGTGGGGCTTAGACATAGTGGGACCACTTCCAACAGCACCAGGCAACAGGAAGTTCTTCCTTGCGGCAACCGACTACTTCACAAAGTGGGTGGAAGCAGAAGCCTTGGCATCAATCAAGGAAAAAGATGTGAAGAAGTTCGTTTGGCAGAACATCATCACTCGGTTTGGCATACCAAAGGCACTAATCTCAGACAACGGCACTCAATTCGACGGCAGAATTTTCAGAAGCTTTTGTGAAGAGTACAAGATAGAGTTCTATAATTCTACATCGGCATATCCCCAAGCAAATGGTCAGGCAGAAGCATCAAATAAAGTCGTCTTGGATGGACTGAAGAAAAGGTTAGAGAAAGCCAAAGGCAAGTGGGCAGAGGAACTCCCTCATGTTTTATGGGCTTATCGCACCACACCTCGGTGATCGACAGGAGAAACACCATTCTCCTTAGCTTATGGCATGGAAGCAGTCATCCCATTAGAAGTTGGCCTCCCCACAATTCGGAGCGAAAACTTTGATCCAGACTTAAATGGCGAGGCCATAGCATTAGAGCTTGACCTTGCGGAAGAAAGAAGAGACAGAGCATTGGTTCACATCGCCTCCTACCAACAAGAGTTGTCTAGAAAGTATAACAAAACAGTGCATCCAAGACAGTTCAAGATCGGCGATTGGGTACTTCGCAAAGTAATGGGAAACACCCTGATTCCAGGAGATGGCAAGTTGGGGCCGAATTGGGAAGGACCTTACAAAGTGGTCGGTTTAGCAGGCAAAGGGGCATACCACTTGGAAGATGAGGACGGCAAAGCAATTCCCAGGCCATGGAACACTGCCAATCTCAAGTTGTTTTATTTTTAGCTTTTTTCCTTTTAAGTATGTGTAATTTTTTACTTTCTCAATAAAACAAGTCGATTCTTTCTTAGTATAATTGTTTCCAGTAGAAAGTAACTTTAGTAAGTTAGTAGCACTGTAAACATAGTTGGCCGGAACAATCAACTATGACCCCTCCTAAGCCCAGGATAAGGATCCAGGCTGCAGGACGTTTGGTCGGAATAACCAAACACCTTATTCTAAGTTGGCTGGAAAAACCAACTTAGAAGTTGGCTGGATTAAACCAACACTTTGTACTCTTCAGCCGAAGTAAGTGTATGGCTGAAGAGTGGTTGGTTGGATTAAACCAACTCTTTGTACTCTTCAGCCGAAGTAAGTGTATGGCTGAAGAGAGGTTGGCTGGATTAAACCAACTCTTTGTACTCTTCAGCCGAAGTAATTATATCGGCTGAAGAGTGGTTGGCTGGATTAAACCAACACTGGATACTCTTTAGCCAAAGTAAGTGTATGGCTGAAGAGTGGTTGGCTGGATTAAACCAACTCTTTGTACTCTTCAGCCGAAGCAATTATATCGGCTGAACAGTGGTTGGCTGGATTAAACCAACACTGGATACTCTTCAGCCGAAGTAAGCATATGGATGAAGAGTGGTTGGCTGGATTAAACCAACACTTGTACTCTTCAGCCGAAGTAAGTGTATGGCTGAAGAGTGGTTGGCTGGATTAAATCAACTCTTTGTACTCCTCAGCCGAAATAAGTATATGGCTGAAGAGTGGTTGGCTGGATTAAACCAACTCTTTGTACTCTTCAGCCGAAGTACGTGTATGGCTGAAGAGTGGTTGGCTGGATTAAACCAACTCTTTGTACTCTTCAGCCGAAGTATCTATATCGGTTGAAGAGTGGTTGGCTGAATTAAACCAACAACTGGATACTCTTCAGCCAAAGTCGCTATATCGGCTGAAGAGTGGTTGGCTAGTAAGTTAGACAGCTTAAACCGAGATCACAGTTCAGCAAATGAGTACATAGAAAATTCATTACAAGTACAAGCATACATACACAAAACCGGAATAAGAGTTAAAGAAAATTTTTCATTAAAGAAAAGAGGAAGTACAACTGAGGGGCCACAGCCCGGTCACAAAAATTCAAAAGAAGAAAGAAAAATGAAAAGTCAGCGGAGAAGATCATCAAGCTCGGCATCGAATTCTGCATCATTATTTGTTCGGAGCCCGGTGTCAGCTGGGAGCACGGTTTGATCTGGGAGCTCGGTCTCGGCTTGAACTTCGGTTTCTGTTGGCTGTGTGTTGTCAACCAGCAGCTCGTCAGTTAAGTCCTCAATGACCGGCTCCAACCGAACTGTCTGATTGTTTGGTTGTTCGTTGACGACCGGGGTGGGAGTTTGCTCATCTTCTTCAGAATCCTCATCATCATCATCTTCATCACCAGACCCCTCAAGGAACTGCCTTTAGAGATCGGCAGCGTATTGTGAAAGTGAAGCTGGAATGGAGTACGGTGGAGCGTCGTAGACCTCGGTGTCGGGCGTACTACCGAACTTCTCCACCGCAGTCCTCCAGCCACACTTGAAAAAGAGATCTTTTGCTGCGTCACATTGCTGGGTGTATGCTACTTCGGCCTCCTTGAAGCCCCGCTTCTCGGCCTTCTTCACCTCCCCCTTCAATTGGTTTATCTCGGCATCCTTTTTCTTCTCAATTGAAGCCAAGATACGTAGGTATCTATCTTTTGCCTCGTGGGCAACTTTTTTCTTCTCGGCTTCGACCGAATTGGCAACCTCGGTTAGCCGACCATTATCCGCACGAAGCACGGCCAGCTGCTTCTTTGCCTCCTCTAGCTCTGCCCTTTTTGATTCGGCCTCAGCCATGGCCTCCCTTGAACTCCTCCTAAGCTCCATGACCCTCCTGTGAGTGACTTGGTTTTTCTAGATGGCCTGCAATGGAGAAGTAGCGTTAAGCCAGACTCCAAGTTGGAAAAAACCTTACCTAGAAAGAGGAACACTGCTTACCAGGATCATGGACTTAGTGGAGGACCGAATTGACTTTAGCTCGGTATTGAGTTGTTTGTAATGGTGCTCCATGTCCTTCGGAAGGCACATGCTTTTGGCCAGGTTGTAAGCCAACAAGTGGTCCTTCTTGGCAACGACCGAATCTTCAGCAGTGATATCTCGATCGTCGAAGGACAGGACGGGAGCCCATTTTGAAGAAGTGACAGTTCGGTCGGATGGTTCCGGTTGGAGGCTTTGCTGGGGACTTGGAGGAGGGACTTGTGGCAGAATGGTCTCATCCTTGTCTGCAAGACGTGGCTCGGTTTGGCTAGTCCGAGCACGCTTGTTTCGGCAAGAGGTGGAGGGCTGTTGAGATGGTAGGGCTACCACGATTTCGGTGTTTCGGCCGGTCGGTTGTACGTCGGCGGGAGCTGTTGCGGTTAGAAGGGCCTTCAGCCTGTTCTTCTTCGCCATTTCTTGTTCGGCAGTAAGTGGCACAAGGTTGATCTGGGGCAAGGAAGGGTCCGGCTCTGGTACGTCTTCGAGGAGGAAGTCGGTCACCCTTGCTTTTCGGCGACCGGAGTAGCGGTAGGTCGGTTTGAAGTTTAGAAGCTTTGCCCAACTTCTCTCCTTTACTCTTAGTGCGGCGCGCAAAAGACCGAGGTTGGGGTAGCCGTAGTTTGAAAGGAGATGGGCTTTATCTGCAAAGAGAAAATAAGTGTTAGTTCGGTCCAGAGTAGAAAGCCGAAATAAAGAAAGAGAAAAAATGTGAAATGCAACCGAGGTATGTATACCGGGCTCTCCTTTTTTCCAGTTTATTCTTCGGCCAGGAATCTGGGCGTGAAGGTCTTCAAAATTCCCAGAGACCCAAAAGAAGTCATCGTCGTTTAGGTCTTTGTTCGGTGTGTGTTTTATTATTTTCTCTCGGCCACGGCGTACTCTCAAATAATAACACCAGCCTTCGTTTTTTGATCCTATGGAGTATTGGTGAAGTATCTCGGCCAAACCTAGGTTGAGACCGGTTTGATGGTTCAGTGCGGCTATACCCATTATTATTCGATATGTATTGGTGGACAGCTGGGTGGGGCATAGTCTGGTTTGTCTTAAGAATTCACATATTAAGGGTTGGATTGGGAATCTGAGTCCGGTTTCAATTATTGATTGGAGGGTAAAGGGGACAAAGCCTTCGTTGTCCCAAGGATCTACATCTTGTTCGGCTAGGGTGAGGTTTACATCGGTTGGAATATTGTAATCCTTTCTGAATTCGGCCAGTCCTCCTGGGGTTTCTACAAGGAACCTATATTTCCCCATTTATTGTATAAGTTAAAAATAATTTAGCTCGGCTGAGAAGATGTGCTCAAAAGCTCGGTTGAGCGCACAGAAGGAGTGCCTGGGCAACCTAAGTCTACAAAGTGGAAGAACAAAGGTGTTAAGCACAGATCATTGACCGTGCTACAAAAACAAAGCAAGAAAAGGAAGTCCTACTTCGGCTACGGAGTGTACTACGGGATCTACCTCGGTTTGGCAAGATGTTTTGGTTATTTCGGTTCTGCCTATGGGTTGTGTTACTTTGGTTAAGCAACAAGGGGCAGCTTTCTGAGTTCGGTTTAGGAGCTGAGAAAGCCGGCTGAGCCCCCAAGGCTTAGCTCAGTCGAGGGCAAAAATTTCGGCTACTGTGAATCAGTTGGTGGCCTATTTTGAAATTACTGTGAAGTGTGCAAGTGCTAGTTCAGTTCCCGTTTACCTAAATCTCTACATAAGCAAAAACAGCTTCCTAGTTCGGTTGGATGCGTTTTAAAGATCAAAATGGTGTTCTGCTAGATATTTCTTGAAATTCATAAGGTTCTTATGAAGTTTTTCCAGAAAACAACATGAAGCTAAGCATAAAGAGTGTTTTTCAAAAACAAAGGGAACAAAGAACAGATTCGTGTGCTTACCTGGAAGAGAAGAAGAGCTGGAGAAGGAAGCAAGGCGGTGGAAAACACAAGCTTCGAAGTTGCAGGAATGAAGAACCAGCAAAGAGCTCAAGATTGAGGAAGCACAGAAACAGAGAGAGAAGATGAACAGAGTAAGGGATGATTCAAAAATGAGGAGTTCTTTTGGCGAAAAGGGCCAAAAGGGCGGGAACTGTTTAATTTTTTTGGAGTACGAGGGCGGCGTGGCAGCTGTAAGGAGCCAATCAGAGGCTGCCACGTGTCCCTAGGAGAAGAAGCGTTTCAGTTGCTGTCACTGAAGAGACGTTTTTTCAGTACGGCCCAAGTTTAGCTCGATTGGATAATCTAAATGGTTTTTAGCTCGGCCGGGTAAGTTAAATGGGTTTTAGCTCGGCTGGAGAGGCTTAAAATTTTAGCTCGGCTGGAGAGGCTTAAAATTTTAGCTCGGCTGGAGAGGCTTAAAGTTTTAGCTCGGCTGGAGTGATTGAAACTGTAGCTCGGCCGATAGACAGGTAATCCCAAATCATGTTTTGCAGATGGAATTAAGGGGCAATTGAGAGGGTAATTTATGTTTAAATTGGGCCGAGCTAGGATAGTGGGCCGATCTATGGTCCACATTGAAGAGGCTGAGAAGATGGGCCCCGGACAAGTGTTAGTCCGGTCCGAAGTAGAGGATTTCCACTGGAGTAAGTGCTTATGTTTAGTTCGGTCGCAGGTTATCTGAGTTAGCTCGGTCATGTTGTTCAGAACCGAGGTATATTGGGCTTGCTTTAGGACCTGAGTAAATGGTAGCTCGGCTTAATTCTTCTATGGATAGCTCGGCCTAGCATGCGAAGCCGAGGTAGAAGAAAGGAAAGGAAGACCGAGGTAAAAGAGATCGGTCGCGACTTGTTAGCCCGGCATGGCTGTGTTACTTCGGTCGGAAGATAGTTCGGCTCATCTCCCTTATGGATAGCTCGGTTTTAGCATGGGAGAACCGAGGTAAGGGAAATAAAGTAAGGGCCGAGTTAAACAGTTACTTCGGTCATATGGAAGTCCGGCCATGGGAAAAACCATCTCACTTGGTTTAAGCAGTGAGGGGGGTGTTGAAGGATAAGCATTATCTTTCAGGAGTATGAATTCTAGTAGGACTCTACGTGGAGGAGTTAGAGTCCTACTAGGATTGTGTCACACGAAACCTATAAAAGCTCACCCACACCACCTTTGGAGAGGTAATGCAATTTTGCTCTCTGAATACATAGAGCTTTTGCCTATTTGTCTTGTTGACTGACTTAGGCATCGGAGAGGTTTCCGGCACACACCCGCCGGCTAGCTCGCGTTTGTGTTTTCAGGTAGTGGAACGACGTCGTACGGAGGAGCGCAGACTTGGTCAACAGGATTATACGAGAAGGTGTATTTCTTTCCCGTACAAAGTTAATTAACAGTTGTTAATAATGTTAAAATTTTATTTCAATTAATAATTCAGATAATTTTATTATTGTATAGGTGAACAGTTATAAATTTTACTTTTTCAATTAATTCTGTTAAATAAAAAATTCTGACAGGGAAGTATTTGTAATTTTCCAAACTACAGGAGCAATTCATATTTTAAGCAAATCTCAGGTGTGTATTTGTAATTTAGCCATTTTATAATAAGAATATATGTGTAATTTTAAGTTTACTCTGACCTGACATTGGATTTAATTTAATTATTTCAAATCTAGCTCTAAAAAAATTTAAATTCCAAACTCGCTCACTTAACTTAATATATATAAACTATTAATTTTTTATTTTTTACTTTTGTCTTGAATGGATATTAAATTATTTATTTATTATTTAAATTTGAAATGTTAAAAAAATAGGAATTTTTTTTCAACTCCTCCATTATAAGTCTCTGATAGTGTAATGACACAAAAATATGACCTATTAGAGTATCTCCATCCAAACTTTCAAAATTTGGTGTGCCAAATTGTTTTGAAGATTTAGGTGACAAATTGACATATGTCAATTTGACATAAAAACTCTCCATCCGATATGTCAAATCTATTATTCTATTATTTTTTAAAACGAAATTATTTTATTGGATAGATTTAACACTTGACATCAATATAGAGTATGTCAAATTTGATATGTTGAGTTCATGCCAAATGGTAGTGGCATAATGGGTTGACTTCATTTTTTATGTCAAAATAGAATTGTTAGACTGTCACATTGGATTTGCAATATCGGGTAGAGGTGCCCTTAGAGCAATTCCAACCATACTCTTTATTTTTCCTAATTCCTTTTTAATTTACGTACTCCAATGCTACTATTTATTTTATCTATCTATCCATTCAAACTATTTAAAGAGCCTCCAAAGACTCTCCAAATATAGCTAGTCTTGAATTTTTTTTTTTTTTTTGGGAGAGGGGGGGGGGGGATAAAAATAGCTATTGTATATGATGATACTAACTACAATAGTTAAGAACCCTTTTTTACAGAACCCATTGCAGAGGTTCTTAGTATAAGTTTTCCAAAGGTACGCTTTATTTTGTTTGGACGAAAACACTCTTACTTATTGAATCTCAAAAATTGAAAGAATAAAACACATACAATAATCATGTTGTTTTCAAAATTAGAATGTTTTAAAAACTCAAAAAATCAATAACTTTTGATCTTCTTCATTTGTTGTAAAATTTATATATTTCCAGTCTTCTTGTGAAGATTTATCAAACAAGAACAATGATGAATATGAAATTAAAAAAAAAATCGTAAAAAATTCACTGAGTTGGTTATTTTCAGTAGTCAGTGAATCAAGGAAATTTAAACTTGGTGAAATTTCATTGGGTTCACAAAAATTAAATTTCATTGTACAAGGAGAAATTTCATTGTGTATTTCAATAAAAAATAAATAAAATTGGGTAGATATATTTCAATAAAAGTTAACTAAATAAGCTTCACTAGTAAAATTTCACAAAATGTCTACACTGTATAAGCTTTAGACAAGTGAAATTTCACTCAGAGAAAATTTTCTTAGAAAAATTTCACTATAACGGTGAAATTTCTTTTTTTGATTACAAATTTATATATTTTTTAACAGATATGTGAAGAAGAGAAAATAAATATTGATAGAGAATTGAATGAAGAAGAACAAAGTAAATAGAAAGAGAAATAAGGACAAAGACAATTATGGACTACGAAGGAAAACGGGAGACTAACAAAAGCAGCGTTGGTGGCAGTGGTGGAATTATAGCGATTCTGGTTTAGACCCGACACATCTTGCATTCTGGATTCGAGTTTCATGATTTTGTATTGTTGTTCTTGTTTTCTTCTCCCTATTTTTCATTGAGTTGGAGTATTGGAATGTCTCGATTGTGTTTGAAACAGGTTGGTTGTTAGTTGGTTCAAACTATTGTTGCCCAAAATTTGGCCTCTTCGCTCGAGTGAAGCTTCTTACACTCAAGCGATCTTTATGAGCTCCTAGTACTTTTGCAGGCCTGCAGAGATACTAAGGAGGTAGTGTTCTTCGCTCGAGCAAGACTTTTTGCGCTCGAACGACGGTCTCTGTCTGCAAAACTTCTGGGAATGTGTATTTTGTGCTTAAGCGACGCTTCTTGCGCTCAAGCGAAACAACTTATTGTGTCTGGTCGCTTGAGCGACAACTCTTACACTCAAGCGAGCTGCGCGTATATTAGTTCGCAGCAACACTTTTTTAGACCACTTTTTCATAACTTTTTTCCCAAAAACCCTAGATTGGCTCTCTCTCTCTCTCTCTCTCTCTCTCTCTCTCTAAAACCAACTTCTCTTTACAAATACACCTAGATCTAAGGGTCTTTCTACCCTACTTTCTTTGATAAAAAGATAGAACACTCCAACGGCTTCCATTTGATCCGAATAAAGCATAGTTTTGGCGTCTTTAAAATTTCTCCATTTCTTCCTTGGTCTTCTAAGATTGAGGTAGGGACTTTCTACACTCTTCTATGAGCTTTAACTTAGTTATTTGTTGTTGTGTAAATAAATGTTGGGATTCGAAGGATTTTAGACAAACCTAGGGTTTTGGTTTAAAATCAAAAGAAGAGTTTTCAAATAAAGGTATTGAAAATGATATTGGGTGTAGATATGAGGATGTGTTTTGTTAAATTTGTTGATTTTGACACACGAATTAGATTTTGGAAGAAAATAGAGTTTTGCCCTATAATGTTTCACATAATTATTTTGTATAAATAATGAATTGGTATTGGGAATGTGAAATTGGATAGACATCTATATAAATAATGGAGTTCGATACGTGTTATCTCTCACCTATGGAAATTTTGATAATTTATCTTTTATGGAGATTGTATATCTATTTAGAAATATCTGTTTGGGCTATTGGTGGAGGATAGTTATGATTGTTGTAGAAATTGCATGAGGATTAGGTGAATTGAAACTAATCTCTTATCCATTGTCATTGAATATGGCTATGTCTTTAATACATTGTAAGTGTATGATGTTTGGGAGAAGAAAGGGGATGTACTCCATGTTTGGGAGAAAAAAGGAGATGTGCTCCATTAAATTAAGTTGGCATGTGCGTCTAGGGTGAAAGTCCCAAAAATCGCGCGTATACATGGGTGTCGATTCCCACGGACGAAATTTCCTTAAAATGGTAAATGGAAGTGTTGTATAATGGTTGTGTTGGCTAGAACCCACTGAGTTGTACCCACAGTTTGGTTACCTGAATGGATTGGTGAATGACTGACGAATTAAGATAACATGGATTGAGATAGAAAGCTTGGCATGACATGGTTTTGTAAAAGATTTACAAATGATTTTATTATGGGCATTGGATATGCATCTCATACTTATATCTTTGTTAAGGTTCATATATTATGTTAAATTGTTTCTACTGGGCTTTGTCTCACCTTATTTGGGAAAAACCATTTTCGGGTGTCGGTGATATACCTCTGCCAAGACAATATCTTGGAGGGATTTGGAGCAAGAGCTTCTTTTTGTTGTATTTATTTTGTATAGCCAAGGGCTTTAATTGTATTGAGCTAGACTCATTTTTTGTTGTTGTTGTAACCAAGTAGTGACTTGGAAAGATGTAAGCCTATAGGGCAATGAATATCTATTTAGCTTTCACTCTTTTTACCACCTGTAACACATGTTGTAGATTCAAGATCAACTATTTATGAATGTATATCGCATGTGCCACCCTTTTGTTATCAACTCTGATAAATGAAAGTATGTTGTTTCGATTTTACTTCCACTTGTGAGATGTGTTTATCATATTTATTTTGGAGCGTTCCAGGAATGGTAGAGATATGGTGGTGGAGGTTGTACAGAAACAATATCATGTCATTCTAATTGTGAGATTTCATCTAAGTCGAACAAATGACACGATGTGTAAATGATTTAGATAAAAAGAAAAAATCAACAATGGTGATGATAAAGCGGTGATTCGCCATTGGTGGAGGTGGTGTTCCATATCTAGGAAGCCTTGTGGTAAAGAGAGAGATGAGAGAGATAGAGAGTCAAAACAAAAAGAGTGTAGAAAGAAAAGAATGGAGAGAGAAAAAGTGATAAAAGAAATATGGGAAAAAGTAATTTGAATGTTAAAAGGTTGTTTTTAACAATTTATTTCATAGTTTTCTTGTTCTTCTAGAATTTGAAAGTTTAGAGACCTCAACTTAGGGCCATTTTGGCAAGTTGGTTAAAAGTTCATTTTTTGACTTTTGACTTTTTTGGGTCACATCACCTCTTTATTTTTTATACATTTTTTAAAAAAAAAAGTCAAAAAAATTAAAAAACTAACTTTTAACCAACTTTCCAAAACAAATTTAAACAAACTTTTTATGAATTAAAACTCTTATAGAAATTTATAAGGGGATGTGTCCCTAATTTTCCTTCAAATTTTTTTTTATACTTTATAGGGTTTGATAATAAAATTATTTTGTGTTATAATTTATTTTCTGGTTTTAGTAACTAGAAAATTAATTTGTGTTTTGGTTTTTTCTGATTTTTGTAATCAGATATTATGGCTACTGCAACTGAAAATGGTACTCCAATTGTTACACCAACTCCGGTTCCTATCCAGAACCATGTTCAAGTTCCAATAAATCATGGAGAAAAAGGAGAAAAATTTAACGATACTGAATTTAAGAGATGGCAGCAGAAAATGTTGTTTTATCTTACAACTCTAAATCTGGCCCGGTTTCTCTATGAAGAGGCTCTAGTACTTAGAGAGGATGAAAGTGATTGGCAAGTTGTTGCAGCTGTAGACGCTTGGAAACATTTTGATTTTCTGTGCAGAAACTACATCCCCAATGGCCTTGACAACATACTGTATAATGTTTACAGCCTTCTGAAAACAGCAAAAGAATTGTGAGATTTTTTGGAGAAAAAATACAAGACAGAGGATGTCGGCACAAAGAAATTTGTTGTCGATAAATTTCTGGACTTCGTTATGGTAGACTCCCAAACTGTAATTTCTCAAGTTCAAAATTTTCAATTAATTTTGCATGATATTCATGCTGAGGGTATGTCTCTAAGCGAGTCTTTCCAAGTCGCTGCTTTAGTAGAAAAGTTACCACCGGCTTGGAAAGATTTCAAAAATTATTTAAAACATAAACGCTAGGAGATGACTATGGATGAATTGATTGTAAGACTAAGAATTGAGGAAGATAACCGTAAGGCTGAAAAGAGGAATGGTAAAAATCCCATTGAGTCCAAGACTAATGTGGTTGAACATGTGCCCAAACCACATAACAAAAAGAGAAAGTTTGCTGGAGATGGTCCTAAACAAGGCGACAACAATGGCAATAAGAAGTTCAAAAGAAAATGCTATAATTGTGGCAAGACCGAACATCGAGCCTCTAATTGCCACTGCCCTAAGAAGAATTGCAGAAGTACAAGTTGGAAGACTACCAATCAAGCCAATGTGACAGAACTTGATTACATCTCTGACAGAGTAAATGACATCAATCTCTCTGCTGTGGTGTCTGAGGCTAATTTGATTGGAAATCCCAAAGAATGGTAGGTTGACACTGGGACAACTCGACACATTTGCGTGGACAAGAAAATGTTCACTACCTATAATGAGGCTGCAAATGGTGAACAACTATTCATGGAAAATTCATCTACTTATGTTGTGGCTGGACAAGGGAAAGTAGTATTAAAGATGATATCGGGAAATGAACTGACTCTCAACAACGTGCTGCATGTACCAGACATCCGAAAAAATTTAGTTTCTGGTTCTTTGTTAAGTAAAAATGGTTTTAGGCTTGTATTCGAGTCTGATAAATTTATATTAACAAAGAGTGGAATGTATGTTGGTAAGGGATACATAAGTGATGGTCTTTTCAAGTTGAATGTAATGACAGTTGTACCAAACTTGCTATTAATAAAAATAACACATCTTTTGTGTAGCGATCCCAGTTTTGCCACTTTGCTGACTATGTCGGGGGTCGAGCTGCTCGATCAGCTCGCGGGGGTCCAGGGGACAGCTTGCACACTGCTAAAAAGACAGGTGCGGTGGGTTGGTGAGATCCAAAAAATTTTCCCTTTTCTTCTCTCTTTGGGCTGAAGTTGAATTACTTTTGTATATCTCTCTCTCTAAAAACATTTCCACTCCCTTCTCTCTATATTTCCTACCAAAAACCTCACAAGATCTTTGATTTCTTCAAATCCTTTGGGATTTGGACCTAAGTTCTTCATCAAAGTTGGTTAGCTCCTCGAGGACTTTGTTGTGTGCGGTGAAGATCGAGTTTGGACACCGTTGATTTTGGGGATTTCATTTCATTTCTTCTTCCAAACTTGAGGTAGGGATTTTCTTAGAGTTATATATATATTTTTGCAATATCTATATGATTTTCGAAATCATCTTTCGATAGCTTTGAAAATTGATTGTTGATTTAAGAAGTTGAGCGATTTTGAAAGTGGGTTTGTCTCTTATTCTATTAAAATGATCTTATGGGTTTTGATCTTCATTGATTGAAGAAAAGATGATTTTGGAAAGTTTTCTTTTAAAAGATTTGAGTTGTATAGTTTTGGTGAGAAAACCTAGAATTTGGAGATTTTTTTTAAAGACTGAAATTCCATGAATGATATTGTTATATTTATTTTGTGTGTCAAAATAAATGAATGTTTAAAAAATTTCTTATTTATATTTATATAAATGATGATTTTCAGGTAATATAAGAATTGTTGTTCATTTTGAAAATTATTGTTCAAAACGTTGAAATAGTCTTGAAATGACTAATTGTTGAGGATACTTGAGAAGAGGGAATTGTGTTATTCCTTGAATGATGAATTGGAATAAAAATATTTATATTCATCTTGTGTTATTAGCATATCAATTCATTTGATTACATTAAACGTTGAAAGTTGATTTGAAAACTTGCATTGAGAAAAGAATGTTGAGAAATAAGTTTCCATGAATTGGTTTTGGGGTAAATATGGTGGTAAGTCTTGACAGGTGGTGTAGATAAAATTGAATAGGTGTCGAGCCTTCCAGTTAATACTGGTAAAAATGACAAATTATAGGTGTCGAGCCTTCCAATCAATGCTGGTAAAAATGACAAATTGGTAGTACTTGTATAGTCTACTTGCAGACACCGACCTAGGGATTACCAGAATCGTATTTACCGCCCTTGAAATAAATTGTTAAGTTTTGAACAATTGAAATTGTATGATATCATTGAGCATGATGGTTTTCAAAAGATGAAAATGTGATTTATCTTCAAAAAGGGCATAGCATGGCATGTGCATTTCATCTCTTAAGACTTGTATAAAATGTATATACTTTGTTAAGAATTTCCTACTGGGCTTCATGCTCATCCTACGGGATTTTTGTGCAAGAAAAGATGTGGTAATCCCACCCAACTAGGCCGTGGAAGCATGTGTGTTGGGAGTACAATGCTCTCATTTTGCTGTGACTCTGTGAGTAAGCCAAAGGCTGTATTTGTGTGGGTTTGAATAACCGTTTTGTGTAACCAAACTCTAGCCTTGGAAACTTGTAAACCCTTGGGAGTATTTATTTGTTTATTTACTTGTTGTTGGATTAATGTATTGTTGCATGAAGAACTATTGTATCATATAATGTAAGTTTGGAGATTTATATTTGGTTTTCCTTAAAAGAGCCATGATTGTCGTATTATCATTTGGGCTAGAAATTTAGGGCGTTACATTTTGTTTATATTCTTGAGTCAAATTTATGGCGTGGTAGATTAGGACATATAAATTTTGATGCTTTGCGTAGATTAATTGGTTTGGATTATATACCAAAGTTTGAAATTGATCCTAATCACAAATGTGAGATTTGTGTAGAAACGAAACTGAGGCTCCATTTAAATCAGTTAAAAGAAAAACCAAACCTCTAGAATTAATTCATACAGATGTATGTGATCTTAAATTTGTTCAAACTAGAGGAGGCAAAAAGTATTTCATAACATTTATCGATAATTGCAAAAGATATTGTATGTATACTTACTTAGAAATAAAGATGAAGCCTTAGAAATGTTTAAACTCTACAAAATTGAAGTTGAAAATCAACTCGGTAAAACCATTAAAATGGTTAGAAGTGATAGGGGTGGTGAATATGATGCATCATTAAATGAATTTTGTGCATAACATGGCATTATTCACTAAACTACAACACCCTATTCTCCATAGCAAAATGTAATTGCTAAAATGAAGAATATAACCCTTAAAGAAATGATGAATGCCATGTTACTAAGCTCAGGCTTATCGCGGAACTTGTGGGGGGAAGCAATATTGTCTGCTAATTATGTTTTTAATAGAATGCCGCATAAGAAAACCAATAACACTCCTTATGAATTGTGGAAAGATCGACCAACTTCCTACAAATACTTAAAAGTGTGGGGCTGTTTGGCAAAAGTTGAAGTTCCTGTTCCGAAAAAGACTAAGATAGGACCAAAAACAATGGATTGTGTGTTTATTAGTTGTGCTCAGAATAGTTATAAATTAGAAATACCAGATATAAATGTGAACACTATTATAAAGTCAAGGAATGCTATGTTTTTTGAACATGTCTTTCCTTACAAGAAATGACAAGAATTAAGTTCACAGAAAATAACTTATGATTGTACACAAAGTCAAGAGATTAATGACAATCAAACAGAAGAGACTAGTAATGGTCTTGACCAACATGATTTAACTGATGATAAACCAAGACGAAGTAAGAGAGCTCGAACATTAAAATCCTTTGGTCCAGATTTTCTGACATACCTGTTAGAAAATGAACCTTAAAGCTTTAACGAAGTAATGACAAGTCCTGAAGCACCTTCGTGAAAAGAGGCGGTTAATAATGAAATTGAATCTATTATGCAAAATCATACTTGGGAATTGGTAGATCTTCCACCTGGTTCTAAACCTCTTAGATATAAATCAACATTCACAAGAAAAATGAAAGCAGATAGTTCAATAGACAAGTACAAAGCTAGACTTGTGGTAAAAGGTTACAGACAAAAGGAAGGTCTGAACTATTTTAACACATATTTCCCTGTGACAAGAATAACATCTATCTGCATGCTTATTGCCATAGCAGCGTTGTATAATTTAGAGATACATCAAATGGATGTTAAGACAGCTTTCTTAAACGATGATCTAAATGAAGAGATCTATATGGAGTAAGCCGAAGAGGTTGTAGTGCCAGGACAAGAAAAGAAAGTTTGCCGGCTTGTAAAATCTCTTTATGGATTAAAACAAGCTCCTAAGCAATAGCAAGAAAAATTTGATCATGCTATGCTTATTAAGGGGTGACAAGTGCGTCTATGTTAAAAACACTGATCAATGATATGTCATAGTATGTCTTTACGTGAATGACATGCTTACCATTAGAAGCAGTCAAAACATGATCAAATCAACTAAGCAAATGCTGAACAAAAGATTTGATATGAAAGATATGGGAGTTGCTAATGTAATATTAGGAATGAAAATTACTAAAACATCTGATGGATATGCATTATCTCAATCTCATCATATTGAGAAAAATCTTGGTAAATATATCAAGGATGATATGAATGTAGCTAGAACACCTGTAGACATTAGTCTTTATTTATCGAAAAATAAAGGTGATACGGTGTCTTAGCTAAAATACTCTCAAATCATTGGAAGCCTAATGTACCTAATGAATTGTACTCGTCTTGATATAACTTATGGTGTCAGTAAATTAAGAAGGTACACTAGTAACTCCGGAGAAGACCATTGGAAAGCGATCATTCAGGTTCTTAGATATCTAAGATTTACTCGTGATCATGGTTTGAACTTTACTCGATATCCAGCAGTACTCGAAGGTTATTGTGACGCCAATTGGATATCGGATACTAAAGATTCAAAATCCACTAGTGGATATGTCTTTACTCTGGGAGGCGTTACTGTTTTTTGGAAATCCACGAAACAAACATGCATCGCACGATCCACAATAGAATCTGAGTTCATCGTTTTAGACAAAGTGGGTGAAGAAGTAGAATGGCTTCGCCATTTTTTAGAAGACATTCCAATGTGGCCAAAACCTGTGCCAGCTATTTGCATTCATTGTGATAGTCAATCTGTAATAGGCAGGGCACAGAATCATATGTACAATGGTAAGTCACAACATATTTGTCGTTGACATAATACCGTAAGACAATTGCTCTCAAATGGAATAATCTCAATAGATTATATAAAATCTAAAGAGAATATTGCGGATCCGTTAACAAAAGGTTTGACAAAAAAACAAGTGTATAGTTCATCGAAGGGGATGAGGTTAAAGCCTATTACATAAGAGTCATCATAATGGTAACCCTACTTAGATGACTGGAGATCCCAAGAACTAAGTTCAAAGGGACAACTAAGTTATGTGTGGCTCGCCAGAAATCACCAAGGGATTAAAATTCTCTACCCATTCCTATGGTGAGAGTGATATCTGTAACATGTATTGTATGCACGGGTTTACGGATAAATTTTGCTTTTAATGATTACTTATATCTTGATTTAGGCATAAAAATCAATACGAGTATAAGGAGATACTCATAATAAGAATCACCTATATGAGTGTCGAACTAGGGCCGGTTCTATGAAAATGAAGAGGCCAAATGCTCTAGAAGCACTTACGAACAACCAGAAGCGTTCAAGGCCAAAATGAACAATACCGTGAGAACCACAATGTGTCAAAAGATATTTTGTGTGAAATCTATTGTCTTGGCTTACACAAACGGCTGAACAATTCAAGGCATCGCATCCATTGGTTAGCTAGTAAGTCTGATAGGTTATAACTAGGGAAAGTTCAAGACCGAAAGCTACCTATCCTGATGTAAGATATTTTCAATTTATACTATTTCGACAAATTCTCATATTGTTGCATTTCCGTTGTCATCAAATTCCATTCATGTGGGGGATTGTTAGAAATAGTTTTCGAAAAACAAATTTTTCCTCAACTTTGGTCTAATTTTTAGGTGGGACCCATGCGCCAAAGTTGGCGAGTCTAAGTGGTAACGCCTTCTACGCCGTGTTGTGATTCACGTAGTATATTTAGTTGCTAAAAACCATTATTGAAGCCAAAGTAAGCTCCATGGAAATGGAGTTTTTGGTGGAAATTCCTTAAGGTTTGGTTAAAGGCTTGTCCCACATTATTTGGTGGGCAAACTTATGTGGGTTTATAAGGCATGGGTTTGTAACTTGGGGAGGGCCCCAAGGGGCACCCCAAGTTTGTAGAAGGGAGAGGTTATGGGCAAATTGGGCTAGACCCATTAGACCCAAAAATAAACACGCACGCATCGCCGCCGTCCGTCCATCCGGTCAGTTGGGCAAGCTGGCCTGAACTTGGGCACGGGTGCGTGGTGTAAGGTTAGATTGGGCTTCTCCGGCCCAATACTTATCTTTTTGGGCCAAAAATACTTGAATTTAATTTTATTTTTTGGTAAAATAAATCTAACTGTTTAAATTCAAATTTTGGTTGGAAAATTTGCACCTTTCTGTACAGACTTCAAATCTGTCCGAACAGTTTCAGTTCAAAAAAACCCTTACCTGTTTCAATTTAAATTCAAACAGATTTGTATCTATTTAATTTAAACCGAACAGGTACCCTACCTGTTGGATTCAAACCAAATAGCCATCATTTTCCTATATAAATAGGCAGTCCCTCATTTGGTTTTTCACAAAATTTTCATCCCAAATTCTGTCTGCTTTCTCTGTATTTTGCTGCACTATTTTCTTGTGAGAAAGAGTGTATACACAAAGTGTGTTCGTTGTGCGAATAATTTGTAGTGCTGCAATTATTCGTAGTTAATCATTTTATCCTAGGAGATAGACGTCCACAATCTGAAAATACCGTGGAGATGACGAATCTGTCTTAAGGATACAGTGTTAAACACTAGACTTGATCAAAACTTTGTTCGAGAAATTAATAAAATAAGTTGTTAATTTATTTTCTATTTTATTATTTATTTATATCAGATTTTGATTTTGTTTTTGTAACAAAATAAAAATCTATTTTTATTTACTGGTTTGATTTTTGTAATCAAATAATCTCTCTGTTTTTCTTTTCCTTTCTGTTTGTTGTTAAGTACACAAATATTATTTATTCTTAATACAGTGAAGATTGTCTAACAAAGTTCGTTTGAGATCAACTCAAAAGTTTAACCAACTAAATTCTTAGTCACCCCTTTTTCCGGCTAATCCAGGAAAAATATCTCACTGACTAACAACGTGAATCAATCTTACATGCAAGTCAAAAAGATGAAAATGATCTTCTCATATTTGATGAAACCATTGGTGTGATGACCCAGAATAAAAAATAGATAAATAAATAAATAAAGAAAAAGAATCTGTATGTTCAATTTGGTGGGAGTGGGGTTCATGTATATGGGTGATATTATTTTGTGAGAGAAAAGTTAAGAGAGAGTGGAGGAAAAGAGTTTTTTTTATAAAAAAAAAATATATATATATATATCTCTTTGGTGGATAATAATGAAGACACTAGTGAACTATGGGGCTGTCAACATGTTTTTCTAATATGAGGGAGATGTTTCTTGATACAAAAAGGGAAGACACAAAGTTAATAAAAAAAAAGGGACGTGGGGTGGGGTGTTCAAGTGGTGTAGAATATTTTCAAGAGCAGAAGTGGGATTTGCAAAATGTTCCTGCCTGGTTTTGGGGTTGGAAATCTCCTTGGAAAGGGAAGCTCAGGGGGGAGAATTAATTAGTGAAGGAGAAGATGAACTATATCAACTGTGATTTTGTCTCTAATTGTAAAGGATCTGATCTAGGGTTGGGGCTAGGCCAGCCATGGCTGGTGTGAGTGCGTTGACAGGGACCAAGCTCGAGACTCTCCTCCTCAACAACACTGCTGTCGTCACAGCTTCGTCGCTGGCGGTGGTAGCGTCTCAAATTCGAGTCCTCTGCAAACCACTTGGAGCCACACGACCCCTCATTCATAGAGCTCGACCTACCATTCGCTGCCAGGCTACTTCCGATATCTTTCTTCAGACACCCGACATGATCGATCCAAACACGACCTTAGCTTCTCCTTATCCTTCTCCTAGCCTCTCTGCTCTCGAACAGCTCAAGATATCTGCAGCTGACAGGTATACAAAAGAAAGGAGCAGCATTGTAGTAATTGGGCTCGGTGTCCACACTGCACCTGTTGAAATGCGTAAAAAGCTTGCCATTCCTGAAGCACAATGGCCTCGAGCCATAGAAGAGCTGTGTGGTTTGAATCATATAAAAGAAGCTGCTGTCCTTAGTATCTGTAATAGGATGGAGATATATGTTGTAGCACTGTCTCAACATCGTGGCGTAAAAGAAGTGACTGAATGGATGTCAAAGTTGAGGATTATGATCAAGGTTATAGTCATCGTAATATTGCGAAGCTCATGTTCATTCGCATGCTTGGTTACCCCACACATTTTGGTCAAATGGAATGCCTGAAGTTAATTGCATCTACTGGATTTCCAGAGAAGAGGATAGGATATCTTAGCTTTATGTTGCTTCTTGATGAAAGGCAAGAAGTACTGATGTTGGTCACAAACTCATTAAAGCAAGATCTTAATCGCTTCAACCAGTACATTCATTTTCCCAGAATAGATTTTAGACCCATGTTCTTGAGACCAAAGTGAAGAGTTTGGTGAGAGTAACATTTTGACCGGTGGAGATCGAAATTCGACAAAATCGAAAATTCAGATTTTTGCTTGTTTTCTCTTCAAGCTTGAGGTAGGGATTTTCTACACTCTAATATGGTTTTTAGCTTAGTTATTTACTATTGTGTATAGATGATGAGATTTGGTTGTGGTTTGGACAAATCTAAGATTTGGGTGTGAAATGAAAAGAGAGTTTTTTTGTTGAATATGAGGTAAATGAGTATGGGGTTTGAATATAAGATCTTGGTGTACCAAAATAGTTGATTTGGAGTGTTTGGGTCAATATTGGAAAAATGAGGATTTTTGCTATAACTTGATAAAATGATTATTTTGTATAAATAATTGGAATTAACATTTAATATGTTAAATTGGATGGTTATTGATGTAGGTGGTGAAATTGGATATGTATTATCTCACACCTTTGGGAGTTTTAAATAAATTATTTATCTTGAGATTTAATATGTGTCTAGAGATAAATGTCTTGGGCTATCGGTGGAAGATAGTCATGATTGTTGTAGAAATTATATGAGGATTAGGTGATTTAATGCTAATCTATTGTTGGTTGTCATTAAATATAACCATGTTATAAATACATTGTATATGTATGTTTATTGGGAGGAAATAGGGGATGTACTCCATATGTGATTATGTTTATAAATACATTGCATATGTATATTTGTTTGGGAGGAGAAAGGGGATGGACTCTATTTAAAGCAAGTTGGCCGGATTGTCCTGGGTGAAAGACCCGAAATTATATATATAAATGGGTGCCGATTCCTTCAGACGAAATATCCATAAAATGGCAAGTTTGAAGTGTTTATGTGTGTTTTGCATAAATGGAAAACCATTGAGTTGTAGTCTCATTTTGGTTGTTGAAAGATAATGAATCTAACTCATGAATTGAGTAGTGTATATATGAACTGGAAATGAATTGAAGGAAAAGGGAATAAGATTGGTCTTAGTGGCATATGAATATGCAAGCCTTGTGAATGCATCTGTATCGGTATTGTTTATATACGTGGTATTTATACCTTTGCTAAACCTCATATATTGTGTTAGATTATCTCTACTAGGCTGTTGGCTCACCCTATACGGGAATATCATTTTCAGGTGCATGTGAGATGTTTCCTCCAAGGCAATAGGATGGATGGACTTTCGGGAAGCAAGAGCTTCTTATTTATGCCTTATGTGTGTATACTTGTTATTTGTAAAGCCGAGGGCTTAAGATGTAATGAGCGAGACTCAATGTGTAACCAAGCAATGACTTGGAAAGATGTAAGTTTGTATGGCATTTAATTGGTTGTTAAACAGTAAACTCTGATGTATGAAAGTATGTTATTTCTCATATTTATTTCGCATATGAGTTATCTTCATTGTATTATTTTGAGGGCGCTACAATTGGTTATTATAAACCTGATGGTATTAATACATTAATTTACACTATAGTCAGCCATTTCATTGGAACTCCTACTAATATATATTCTCGCATACATGATCAACTTAGTAATCTTACCTGCCCCACTTTAAGTGATTTTAGATAGTATAAAGATGTCTTTAACCTCACGAGTCATGCTTAGAGAAGATTGTACTAAATCATTTTGGAAAGAAAAATTTATTAATGGATTACCTAGTCTTTTTGCCCATAAAATTAGAGATGTCCTTAGTCAACCTACTGGTATAATTGAATCTGATCATTTAACCTATGGTGACCTAATTAGCACTATTCAAAAAGGTCTTAAAATGTGTATAGATCTTAAACTTAGTCAAAAAGCTGCTAAAGATAAACAAAAAGCCAAATACGAATTAGGAAATTCTGCGAACAATATGGTTCACCTCCTGTAGCACCTTCCAAAAGAATGTCACACAAACATAAACAATTTTGTAAGAAATCCAGTTATAAATACAAACCTAACTATTCTAAGTATAATTCTCCTGACAAATATTATGAAAATCCTAATTATCGTAAGCATAAATCATCTAAACCTAAATACTCTAAGAAGTCCACATCTAAATCCACTTCCGACATTACTTGTTATAGCTGTGGAAAAAAAGGTCATTATTCCAATAAATGTAAAGAAAAACAAAAATTAAAAGACAAAGTTAATCAGTTACAAATCAATGATGAATCCAAAAGTCAATTATTTGAGATCTTCCAATTAAATCAATCTGCTACCAATTCTTCTCATGAGTCACCTAATTCTAGTCATTCTTCCCTCTACCAATCACCTAGTGATACTACTGATAATGATATAGAATTAGGATGTAATGATACTTGTTGCACACCAGTCAAACAACTTACTGTTCTTACCAAACAACAACAACAAGAAAATTCTTTAATCGATTTAATTAGTAAATTAGAAGATCCTAAATTAAAACAAAAATATACTGATAAATTGAAATCTTTATTATTAAACAAAGATACTCAACCTAAACATGATAAACTAATCATTAGTTTAACCAAGACTTTGGAAAGATTTAAAAACAGACAAAAAGAAATTACTTTACAAGACTTACAACAAGAAATTAATCAAATTAAACAAATTATTAAAGATTTACAACAAAAAGACAAATCATTAGAAGATGAAATCACTCTCTTAAAAATTAATAAAGGTTTAGATAATTTTCAAGAAAAAGATGTTGTTTCCTCTGGTGAATCTAAACACAGTGGATCTGACCGTACTAATCCTGATAATATTCTATTTGATAATAGGTCACAACATTTAGATAATCCTGAAGACAAAAGATTGAATCTTATTAATAAAATTAATATTAAAAAATGGCACTCCAAAATTAAATTAGTTATCAATGATTTTGAATTAGAAGTAATAGCTTTGATAGATACTAGTGCTGATCTTAATTGCATTCAAGAAGGCTTACTTCCAACCAAATATTATCATAAAACTGGTGAACAATTAACCTCTGCTAATGGTAGTAAAATGCATATTAAATATAAATTACCCAAAGTTCATATTTGTCAAAACAATGTTTGTTTTAAAACATCTTTTGTTTTGGTCAGAAATATGACTGATAAAATTATTTTAGGCACACCATTTATATTTTTACTTTATCCATTTACCACTTCTATTCACGGCATTACTACTCATGTTTTTGGACAACAAGTAACTTTTAAATTTCTATCGCCCCCTTTTTGGTATCAGAGCCAAGTTTCTATTGATTTCAGTTGCTTATTGAATTGTTAACTCTGTTTAATCTGTTTCTATTCTGCTTTGTATCTGCCTTTAGTCATCTTAATTTGTCAATAACTCTATTTATGTCCTACCACCTTGCCAGTAGCCACCCAATATTTGTCCCTTGTCCAAAGTAAGTCCTTTGTATTAGGCAATGTAGGACAATTAGGGGTCTCCCGGAGAGGGTATGTGTGAACACATGGTATGTGAAATCACAGTAAGTTTAGACAATGTATTAAGATTCCTGTAAGTCATTTACTTAGTCAGAACCATGAGTAGCTTATTCAGAAGTAACTCTTCAATCAGCTCTAGATCCTCAAGTCTAGCTACCATACCTAATCCAGGTATATTTATCAATGAAGAAGCAGTAGAAATACAAAATGATAAAATTGATTTATGCTGGAATATACCACAATTACAAATTAAAGAAATTTATCATACAACTTTTATGCAATCTACTTTTAAAGTCAATCTTCATGTTAATCCTATTCAAATGAATCATGAACTCGTTGAAACATGTAAAACAGAGATTAATGAATTATTAAAAAATAAAATTATTAGTCATAGCAAGTCACCCTGGTCTTGTCCTGCTTTTTATGTTAATAAAAATGCTTAATTAGAACGCGACATTCCTCGCTTAGTCATTAATTATAAACCATTAAATAAGGTTTTAGAATGGATTCGCTATCCGATTCCAAATAAAAAAGATTTAATTAAAAGACTTAGTCAAGCACTCATCTTTAGTAAATTTGATTTAAAAAGTAGTTTTTGGCAAATCCAAATTCACCCTAAAGATAGGTATAAAACGGCCTTTACTACACCATTTGATCATTATGAATGGAATGTTATGCTTTTTTGATTAAAAAATGCTTCTAGTGAATTTCAACACATAATGAATGATATTTTTAATCCCTTTAGTCATTTTTCCATCGTTTATGTCGATGATATTCTTATATTTTCTAAGTTCCTTAGTGAACATTGGAAACATCTTACTGCTTTCTTTTATACTATTAAAAGTCATGGTTTTGTCATCTCTGCTCCCAAGATTAAATTATTCCAAACTAAAGTCAGATTTTTAGGATATAATATCCACCAGAATATCATTTTACCTATTAGTCGTTCTATTGAATTTGCGTCTAAGTTTCCTGATGAAATCTTAGATAAAACCCAGTTACAACGATTTTTAGGCTCACTTAATTATATTGCTGAATTCTACCAAGATCTTAGGAAAACCTGTCAACCCCTATTTGATCGGTTAAAGGATAATCCTCCTCCTTGGTCTCCTGCTTATACTGCTGTTGTTCAACAAGTCAAAAAGTACGTTAAAACTTTGCCTTGTCTTGGTATTCCAACTGAGAATTCTTTCAAAATTATTCAAACCGATGCCTCCATTATTGGCTATGGTGGCATTCTTCCTCAAAAAGTCACTCCTTAGTCATCTGAACAACTTGTTCGTTTTCATTCTGGTGTCTGGAATAAAACATAGAAAATTATAGTACTATTAAAAAAGAGATTTTATCTACTATTTTATGTATTAGTAAATTTCAAAATGATATTTTAAATCAAAAATTTTTACTCCGTGTTGATTGTAAATCTG
The DNA here is from genome assembly GCA_036172215.1 of Camellia granthamiana. Taxonomy (NCBI): domain Eukaryota; kingdom Viridiplantae; phylum Streptophyta; class Magnoliopsida; order Ericales; family Theaceae; genus Camellia; species Camellia granthamiana. Next base: position 15,196,753 of record CM069903.1, on the reverse strand, counting down.
CTAAATATGTTTTAGAAAAATATGTTCAAAATCTTGCTAGTAAACAGATTTTTGCTCGTTGGCAATCTATTTTAAGTATTTTCGATTTTGATATTACCTATATTCCTGGTAGTCAAAATTCTATCCCTGATTTTCTTACCCGCGAATTTTTACAGGGTGGATAGTATGTGATCATGCCACTTCCTGCTATTGCTTACCACAAACACCAAATTAAACACTATAAATCCCTAGTTAAACACACTGCTTCTCACCTTGCCCATCTTAAGTCAACCCATCTACCTGCTCAACGTGCTCAATATATTCAATTCCATCGTATTAAGGCTTAACAACAACAACTTGCACATTATCTTAATTGTTTACGTTCTTATACTGATCACTTAGATATCCTCAGTGGATGCTGATTGTTCTTTTCTACTACTCCAGATGTCTTGCACTATACGATCCAGCAACAAGGTGTAAACGCGCCCCGCGTGAGGGCCTTACCCTACAGTTCGGACTCAAATTGTCACGGTTCTTAATCTGAACCAAAGAGTCCAAATCTGGCAAATCGTTTTGAGAAAACAGATTTTTAGAAAAGAAGTGCCAAATATGGACTGCTTTGCCAGATACAGAGTCGCCACCTAAATATTTTTAATGGGGGAATTTAGGAAACCCTGACTCGGTGCCAAAGGCCACGTGTCCGTTATCACCAAACTTGCCTCGGCTCGGGAACTTGGGTACGATTGGGGAAGGTCAGCTATGAGCATCCCCTCTCGCCCGATCCGAAGATCGGCCTCTACTAACCATGATATCCTATTTTGAAAACGTTATGTGTTCTTATTCCAGTTAATTAGCTAGAATTACTATGTGATGCGTACAACACAAAAGTATAGACTAGATTGCCTAATTTGGAACGAAGCATTGCATATCCGTTTGTTTGGAAAATGTCTGAAATTTGCTACTCGCAAGTAGGCTAAAACACGGATTTCAACGAGTTGTTCCAACTCAAACAATCCAACCTTGGCCCACAGGCATTTAGGCAGTTTATATCACATAAGCAGCTAGCCACATAGTAAGCATGCTGTCATGTTAACATTCATACTCATGCGAGATGCTAAAGCATAAAATACTTACAATGTACTCCGAGCCAAGACAAGAACATGTTAGCAATCAATGCATGATCCAAGTCCATGTTAAGTGGCTAATGCAACGCATACAGAATGCAATCTAGAATAGGCTCGGCTAATCTAAGGATGACATGTGAAAATGCACAGATAGCATGTACTCAAGTTAGATTTGAAATACTTTATGCAGTTAGCATGATGCGCCGAGCCCAGTGCATGCAATACTAATGAATGATGCACGCATGCATAGCATAAGGTATGCTAAAGTAAACATGTCCTAATACTAACCATCAAAAGCAGGTAAGTAAAAGAGAGAAAGAAGTGGGGGTTGGAAGACATGCACATACGCACCCACACTTATTACAAATTTGCCATCGCTCGGAGGGACCGAAAGAATAATACAATTTAATTAACCTACAAGCTAATTAAATATTACAGACCAATTAATTAATTAACAAATTAACTAATCTAATGAAAGTAGTAAACAGCCTCGGGAAGAGGGCCCAATGCAATGCGCGCTCGGCTCCGCTCGGAAAGTCACTGCCATGCACAAGATGCCTCTGCTTTGACTGTTATCCTTCTCTGAAGACTGCACAAATCTCAGGGTTGTTTCTCTGAATGCTGTGGAACACCACCGGCTGAGGGAATTGGTCACCGGCCATGGAGAATGGTCATCAGCCACAAATTAATCCATCGGCCACTTATGGATGGCCGGTCGGCACTAAAGATGGCCGGCCGGCCAAATCTTCCTGCAGAAACTGGTTTGACAGCAACAGAGGGCAAAACAAAGCATGACAATGCATTTCAAGCAATGTATGCACCAACCACACTCCTTATCATATGTATGACTCAAAGGAGGATGGGCCTCGATTCTCGGACCACCAATAGCGCATTTCCATGCATGATGGCCCAAAGAATCAAGTGTGCATTTCGATTTCAAATGAAGTGCAATGCACATAAACAAACCAAGGGGCTTTCAACCTCTATCATGGCTTGATCAAGAGGTGAAGCATGCATGCCAATGTGATGCAACCTAGGCATGTGAGCTAGCATGCAATCATGGAAATGCAAAGAAGCATACAAGGCATACAATGATCATGCAAGACATGCAAGGCATGGAGCAATGCAACCAACAAGTATGCAAGACACAATAAGGGTGTTCAAGCATGCAAGCAAGCATGTGACTTCATTCAATCATGCAATTTCAATCATGCAACATCACACGAATATGTAACAACATACAAGAAGAGCATGCAACAACATGCCGAGGGGTGGACTTAAACTAATTTAGGCATCCCTCAAACAAGCCTAAAACAGTGGCCAATGCTATGGAAATGAGGGCCTACACACACACACATGTACATGTTGATGGGCGAACACTTAAACATCAAACAAGCAACCTTTAAGCACACTTAAAAGAGCCTAAACATGGGCAATTAGCATGCAATGTAAACTCTGAAAATCATGTTAATGATGGTGCCAAACCAATTTAAACAAGACAAACATGGCATGCAATTGGTCCAAGTACTTGAGGCAAGCCAAGGAGACTTAAACCATGGCTAAGTCAACCAAGCCTCACAAAGCCAAGAGGACTTAAAACAGGTTCAAGGTAGACCTAGACAATGCTAAGGGAACACCTAGATGGCATCTAAGTGGCTTAGACATGCAAGCATACAAAGAAGCACATTCATGGAGCATAAGGCAACGACCTTTTAAAGTAACAAAGGAGTATCAAATGCAAGTATGCAAGCATGTTATAAGGACTGAAATAACATGGTAAGTGGTTCCAAACCACTAAAATGATGCAAGGATGGCATGCTAGAGGGGTCAATGCTCAAGGCATACAAGAGAGTTTGCATGGTAGCTATACAAAGCAAAGCATGGATGACTTAAATGACCAAAAACAGTCCCTTAGCATACTAAAACAAGCATAAAAGCTTCACAAAGTTAGGCCAAAACACATGAGCATGGTAGTCTAAATGCTAGGCACATGTCACGCCCTCAAAATAATAACCTTAAACCCATCAATTTAGACATGCATTGACATGAGAGACAGACATCATTCTATTCCACAGAGTAATTCTTTACAAGAAGCATTACATATTAACAACAGAAGCAAATGCCTTACGGGCTTACAGTTATCCAAGCTAACACTTGGTTACAACGAAGAGAGTACTAACTCAAATACATATTAAGCCCTTGGCTTGAAATTTACATGTAGTACAACAAAAGATAACAAAACCACAAACGTCTGCCTGCTTCTAGCCTCCCAGGCGATGTCCTTGGAGGTGGCATGCTACCTGTACCTGAAAATGATGTTCCCATATAGGGTGAGCCACAGCCCAGTAGAAATACACTAAACCAACTATGAATAATGACTAAAAGATCAGCAACTGAAAGATGGTCAACACTGGTACATTCATTTACGCCTTACTACAATTCCATGACAATCAAGTCTATGCTACACTTCACTTTCCATTTCTTATTAAATTTTGAGTTTGAAAATAAGGCTCAGTACTCTGGCCAAAACATTTGATGAGATTTTAGTTCACCACTAGAACACTTTCGAAATCCAAGGTGAATACACATTTTGGTGCTGTATCAACCTAACATAGAAACATTTCTATACTTCACAATTGATAACGATATACATTTTAGTACTATATCAAATCAAACAAACAACACTTCAATTGATAAGCATATGAGCTGTATCAACACTTCAATAGATAAGCATAAGAGCTGTATCATAACTACAATGGGAGAGCATATGAGCTGCATCCCCGGGTCCATCCCCCATCTTCCCATAACCATTAACCGGCTTAGAGGTACATCCCCCATCTTCCCCTAAACCGTGGAGTACATCCCCCATCTCCTCCCATACACAAGTAATGCATATAAGCACAAAATCATATACGCAATCAATCAATACACAAAGTTAATGTATTCTAACAACCGCCCACACATAATGCATATAAACACACTGGTCGTATGCACAATCAATCAATACATAAAGTTAATGTATTCTACTGACCGTCATACTCTATGACACATCCAATTGATTAGTTTTAGTTTGCCTAATCATCATGCATTGTCTACAACAATCAATGCTACCCTCCACCGGTAGTCCAAAGTAATTATCTCTAAACAGGAAATAAATGCACAAATGGGTAATATATCAACATTTCAACTAGGTGAGCAATGAATGATTCCACTACACCCTTTAGTCCCGTACATTCCCAACTTCAACATTCTCAACTCAATTCTTCAATTTCTTTAATTAATTATCTACATTAATTAATTAAACCAATTAGGGCAAATTACCATAATTCACAAAACAACCTTAAGGTTCCATTTCTATCAATGTTCCAACATTAATCTCATTTCTCTATGCCTAACTTGCATATAGGTTTATTATAAATAAAACCCCAACTTTTGTAAATTTACACAAAAGACCCAAACTTTCTCAAAATTTCCCAACAACTCCCAACATATCAAAATGCTAAAATTCAAAGACAAAACTCATAAGATGGAGTAGGTTATCCCTACCTCGAAGTTTGAGCTCAAACGGAGATGAAGACTCAAAGACCAATGTGCTCCAAATCCAAAGATTTTCAGATTAAATCGAAGCTCTCAACACCCTCTATCTTTTTAACAAAGGCCCTAGGGTAGATTCACACTCTAGGGAGATGATTTCTTAGAGAGAAGGCAAGTCTAGAGAGAGAGGCTCTCGGATTTTAGAGTTTGAAATCAAAAAGTGGATGAAAAAATGGTTTAAAATCCGCTGCTGCCTCGCTGATAAAGATAGGCTCGCTCGAGCGAAGGCCTGCTCGCTCGAGCGACCAGACACAAGGAACACTCGCTCGAGCCAAGACAGCCTTGCTCGAGCCAACAACCCAGAAGCTCGCTCGAGCGACCAACTCCTCGCTCGAGCGAAGAACGAACCAGATCGCTCGAGCGAAGAAAAGCTTGCTCGAGCCAAGAAATGCAACCTTCAGGTCTGAGCCAGACGCAATCGCTCGCTCGAGCGAAGCCACTCTGGCTCGAGCCACCAGACACAAAAACCAACTCTCGCTCGAGCGACCAAACCCTCGCTCGAGCGAAGGACCAAAAACAAAAGCTCGCTCGAGCGACCAACTCCTCGCTCGAGCGAAGGTCCAAAAAAAATCTGGACAGCAACACTAGGTTTCCAACCCACCTAACCTGCAACCAACCTGCCCAATACATCCTATAACTCAAGAAGAAGGAAATAAAGGACAACAACAACAATTATATAACAACGGGATCTACGGAACATAAGTCCGGATACAACAACTAACTGAGAAAAGACCGGGGTCGCTATAGCACATGTTAAGGCAAATCATGGCATTACAAGACATGTATGCAAGCTAAGCATGGTGTGCCTAAACCAACATAAAACAGTGCTAATACATGGCAATATAAGCACAAAAAACAGCTAAGGCATGGCCATCATACACTTAAACAAGATGCTCACACATGAGGCAAAAATGGTCCTTTTCAAGGACAACAAGAAGAGGGGGTGGCCCTCTCCTTCTTGGGACCTCAAGGCACCATCCTCACCACTGAAATCCCTCAAGATTTCAGTGGTGAGGAGGCCCAAACACAATGGTCCCGGAGCTCACCAAAATGGCACAAAATGAAGGCCAAACAAGCCTCAAGAGGGGTCAAACAACCCCAAAGCTTAGAACACTCTTAAACAACTATTTAGAGGGCTCAAAAACAGAACTTTTATGTGTTATATGCTAAGCTCAAAAAACAAATACAAGATAGTCAAAAGGGCTTTGCAAAAATGGGGTATTTAAAGGTAAAGTCCTTACCCTTGTTGACTCTCTTCAGAAATGGTAGACCAGCTAGTTCTTTGAGCTCAAAACCACCCAAGAAGTCCAAGGATAGCCCTCTAGTGCCTCAGCTCCAAGAAAAGGTGTGATGGTGGGTGTTTGTGCACAAAAGTGAGGCAAAACACACACAAAACACAAAAGATAGGAATGTATAGATATAGGATAGATACAAATCCTAACCCTAAAACCAGAGCCCCTTTGAAAATGTTGTCTAACCCTAAAAGAGGGAGAGGAGACCTCTTCTTATAGAGCTTCAATCTTGTAAGCTTACAAGACAAGCTAGCTAAGAGGGAAATCCCTCCATACACTGCATGAAAATATCTGCAAAAGTAGATGCACAGTGGTCGGCCGGCCAAAAATGCAATTAACCAAAAAAAGATAACCGGCCGGCCATCTATAGTGCTGACCGGCCAAACATTTGGCCGGTGGCAACAAGACACAGCCGGTGGCCTCAAGCCATGGCCGGTGGAGTGTGGGAATGGCCCACAAGCCTTTCCCTGCCCCTCCAAGGCAAAGCACAAGTGTTTGGTGCAAAGCCAAACACAAAACAGTCGAGTCGAGAGATCCTGAGGCAAGGCGCGTATCCGAGACCTCTGGGAACTTAAGACAAACACAAACATGGATGATCACCGAGTGTTTGAATGGTGATGTCCAAGTCTTGAGGACGATCAAAAATGGGGTGTCTACACAAGGCCATTGTGCCAGCCAGTCAACTTGCTTTACCACCTGTTGAGTGAGTCAACCGTTACCAAATTCTTAGTCAAATTCCTAAACCAAGTTCTTATCTTGGTGGGAATTTGACTAAGAATTTGTTAACGGCTAACTGACTCAACAAGTGGTAAAGCAAGTTGATTGGCTGGCACAATGGCCTTATTGCTGGATCGTGTAGTACGAGACATCTGGAGTAGTAAAAAAGAACAATCAGCATCCACTGAGGATATCTAAGTGATCAGTATAAGAATGTAAACAATTAAGATAATGTGCAAGTTGTTGTCGTTGAGCCTTAATACGATGGAATGGAATATATTGAGCACGTTGAGTAGGTGGATGGGTTGACTTAAGATAGGCAAGGCGAGAAGCAGTGTGTTTAACTAGGGATTTATAGTGTTTAATTTGGTGTTTGTGGTAAGCAATAGCAGGAAGTGGCATGAAAAAAAGAAGGCGCAAGCACATCAATGTGAAGAAGCACATATAAATTACAATAACTTAAAATTCATAACTTAAAATAGCTTAAAAACTAAAATTCATAACTTAAAATATTTAATCAGATAACTTACAAATACTTAATTAGATGACTTACAATTATAGATAGTCGAGACACTCTTCGAATCAACTCTCTGTAATTATAAGTCATCTGATTAAGTATTTGTAAGTCATCTGATTAAATATTTTAAGTTTTTAAGCTATTTTAAGTTATGAATTTTAAGTTATTGTAATTTATATGTGCTTCTTCACATTGATGTGCTTCCGCCTCCTTTTTGGTATCAGAGCCAAGTTTCTGTTGATTTCAGTTGCTTATTGAATTATTAACTCTGTTTAATCTGTTTCTATTCTGCTTTGTATCTACCATCAGTCATCTTAATCTGTCAATAACTCTATCTGTGTCCTTCCACCTTGCCAGTAGCAACCCAACATTCGTCCCTTGTCCAAAGTAAGTCCTTTGTCTTAGGCAGTGTAGGACAATTATGGGTTTCCCAGAGAGGGTGTGCGAACACATGGTATGTGAAATCACAGTAAGTTTAGGCAATGTATTAAGATTCCTGTAAGTCATTTACTTAGTCAGAACCATGAGTAGATTATTCAGAAGTAACTCTTCAGTCAGCTCTAGATCCACAACTCTAGCTACCATACCTAATCCATCTATAGTTATCAATGAAAAAGAAGTAGAAATACAAAATGATAAAATTGATTTATGCTGGAATATACCACAATTACAAATTAAAGAAATTTATCATACAACTTTTATGCAATCTACTTTTAAAGTCAATCTTCATGTTAAAACCTTAGAACAAGTTTATGCCTTAGAAAAACTTAGAGAAACATGTCAATTATTAGATGTTAATACTATTAAAAGACATTTAAAAACTGGTCACAATTTTATTCATTTAGGATTAATTCAAGTAGATCTTTAACCATTAACTCCACAAGGTAAAAATACTTCAGTTTTATTACATTTAAAAGATGCTCGATTTATTGACTATAATGATAGTTTAATGGGTATGATGGAAACTGATCTTCATAAAGGACCAGTCCATTTTAATTGTTTTCCTAATTTTACACTTAGTCTTTGTGATCCTCACATATTAGATGCATTAACTTTGAATATTCAGTTAAATGGTTCTTTTACAAATATGAAAGAAAAAGTACATAATATTGCTTTAATTTATCGTGTTTATTATAAATGTATTAAAACAAATTTGAATGTTCAAGCCCATCATAAAAGTCCAAAAGATAAAACCTTACTTATTCAAAGTAGTAGTAATGACACTAATATTAATATTCCTAAAATGATTGAATGGAAAGATATAACTCTTCCTGATCAATGGATCACAGTCAATGAAAATTATACCTCAAATCAAAAACAATCTACTAGTCAAGATATCCAAGCTATTCAACAATTTACTAATGGATCTGTTCGAATCAAGTTTAATCGGCCTACTCAATCCTCTAAACATAGTACTTCTAGTCTAACCACTGATACTGAAACTGAAGATGAAATATTTAATACACCTTTATTTCGTCAAATTCATTTTGGACAAACTTCTCATAGTAAACTGCAAGGAATAGATAATTCTACTACCTCTCAAATTAGTAAACCTGTTTATTCTACTCACACACATTTACATGACGAAGATACTGAGTCTCACGACTCACCTACTCAAACTGATTTCAAAGTTATACCTTCTGTTAATCCTCAATTATTAACTATTAGTAAACCTTTTTTGCCTGATTTAGATAAATTACATAATGAGTTTAAATCTAAAAATAATAAACCTGAATGGCATGCTTATCGTCATAAATATGATCTTCATCAACAATCCAAAATTACTCGCAAATGGTACAAATTTATGACTGAGCATAATATAGAAGTCCCTTTCTTTGAATATTTAGAAAACTATTATAAAAAGATTAACACAATTACTAAAACTAAATGGAAAACTTCTACTAATACAACTGTCAGTTCTAGTCACCCTCCTTTAGAAGCCATAATCATTGAACACCAGGGATCTATTATCCCTACTTCTCATTTTAAGTTAACTAGTACTAACCCTGAACTCAAGAAAGTCATTGAACAAAATAATTACACCAATCAATGTTTAAAAACTATTGGTAAACAATTAGATAAAGTTAAAACTAATTTTGATGATTATTCTGCTAATCTTTCTACTACTAAACCATCACTTAAAAAGCCTTTACTTTCTTTACCTAGTAATCGCTCCAAACGAGATAGTCTAGTCACTCAAGATGCTTCTACTGTTAAAGTAATTGAACAATTATTTAATAAATTAGCCACTCCTTTTTCTAGTAAAGATTCTTCCTCTAATGGGAAAGGACTTACCGTTTTAAATCAGCAACCTCCCCGAGATAGACCCTCTGAATCATCTGATAATGAAATTAATCAGTTAGCTCACCAATTCCAATCTACTAATCTTAATCGTATTACTTATCCTAAAGTCAGTGCTACGACTCTTACAAAAAGTTGATATACCCGACCTACTCCACCTGATCTCCAATATGAAGAAACTAATCTTAGTAATCAATTTTCTGTTTCTACTAAAAAATTATATGAATGGAATATTGATGGTCTTAGTGAAGATCAAATACTTCAAAAATTAAATCATTTATCTATGGTTGCCAATAGTTACCTCAGTAATTACCCCGATTACACTCAACCTAAAATTGTTTCTCTTATCACCTCTGGTTTTACCGGTATGCTCAAATCTTGGTGGGAAAAATATCTCACTGATGAACAACGTGAATCAATCTTACATGCAAGTCAAAAAGATGAAAATGATCTTTCTATATTTGATGAAACCATTGGTTATTACAAACTTGACGGTATAAATACATTAATTTACACTATAGTCAGACATTTCATTGGAACTCCTACTAATATATATTCTCGCATACATGATCAACTTAGTAATCTTACCTGCCCTACTTTAAGTGATTTTAGATGGTATAAAGATGCCTTTACCTCACGAGTCATGCTTAGAGAAAATTGTACTAAATCATTTTGGAAAGAAAAGTTTATTAATGGATTACCTAGTCTTTTTGCCCATAAAATTAGAGATGTCCTTAGTCAACCTACTAGTATAATTGAATATGATCATTTAACCTATGGTGACCTAATTAGCACTATTCAAAAAGAAGGTCTTAAAATGTGTATAGATCTTAAACTTAGTCAAAAAGCTGCTAAAGATAAACAAAAAGCCAAATACGAATTAGGAAATTTCTGCGAACAATATGGTTTACCTCCTGTAGCACCTTCCAAAAGAATGTCACACAAACATAAACAATTTCGTAAGAAATCCAGTTATAAATACAAACCTAACTAGTCTAAGTGTAATTCTCCTGACAAATATTATGAAAAACCTAATCATCGTAAGCATAAATCATTTAAACCTAAATACTTTAAGAAGTCCACATCTAAATCCACTTCCGACATTACTTGTTATAACTGTGGAAAAAAGGGTCATTATTATAATACAAATCAATGATGAATCCAAAAGTCAATTATTTGAGATCTTCCAATTAAATCAATCTGCTACCAATTCTTCTCATGAATCACCTAATTCTAGTCATTCTTCCCCCTACCAATCACCTAGTGATACTACTGATAATGATATAGAATTAGGATGTAATGATACTTGTTGCACACCAGTCAAACAACTTACTGTTCTTACCAAACAACAACAACAAGAAAATTCTTTAATCGATTTAATTAGTAAATTAGAAGATCCTAAATTAAAACAAAAATATACTGATAAATTGAAATCTTTATTATTAAACAAAGATACTCAACCTAAACATGATAAACTAATCATTAGTTTAACCAAGACTTTGGAAAGATTTAAAAACAAACAAAAAGAAATTACTTTACAAGACTTACAACAAGAAATTAATCAAATTAAACAAATTATTAAAGATTTACAACAAAAAGACAAATCATTAGAAGATGAAATCACTCTCTTAAAAATTAATAAAAGTTTAGATAATTTTCAAGAAAAAGATGTTGTTTCCTCTGGTGAATCTAAACACAGTGGATCTGACCATACTAATCCTGATAATATTCTATTTGATAATAGGTCACAACATTTAGATAATCCTGAAGACAAAAGATTGAATCTTATTAATAAAATTAATATTAAAAAATGGCACTCCAAAATTAAATTAGTTATCAATGATTTTGAATTAGAAGTAATAGCTTTGATAGATACTGGTGTTGATCTTAATTGCATTCAAGAAGGCTTACTTCCAACCAAATATTATCATAAAACTGATGAACAATTAACCTCTGCTAATGGTAATAAAATGCATATTAAATATAAATTACCCAAAGTTCATATTTGTCAAAACAATGTTTGTTTTAAAACATCTTTTGTTTTAGTCAGAAATATGACTAATAAAGTTATTTTAGGCACACCCTTTATATTTTTTACTTTATCCATTTACCACTTCTGTTCATGGCATTACTAATGTTTTTGGACAACAAGTAACTTTTAAATTTCTATCTCCTCCCAAAGTTAAAGAGTTGATTCGAAGAGTGTCTCAACTATCTGTAATTGTAAGTCATCTGATTAAGTATTTGTAAGTCATCTAATTAAATATTTTAAGTTATGAATTTTATGTTTTTAAGCTATTTTAAGTTATGAATTTTAAGTTATTGTAATTTATATGTACTTCTTCACATTGATGTGCTTTCGCCTCCTTTTTGGTATCAGAGCATGAATGTTGACTGCGAATTCTTGTTCAATTTGTTCAATAATGCGGTAGGTCTTGAAGTTATCCCACCATTTGGCTGAGTGTTCTCGGATGACTATTTGATCATTGAGAGCATATTTCCATTTGAAGATCCATGGCACTTTGTATTTAATGATGAAGATGAGCAGCAGAGGGAATTGACTTTGTTGGTGACTCATTTTAAAAACAGAACCAAAACAATGAACTTTTTCTTTTAATTGAGCAGGTAAAATGTGGACATTGGCACCATGTAATGACCACCAACGGAGAAACCAGGTTAGTAGTTCTAACTTGAAATGATGATCAAATTGAAGGAACCAAGAATGACTATTTGACTCATTTTGGTACAGGAGAACTTTAAACCAGGCATCCATATAGTCATAGTAACTATATGGGATGTTATAACTAGGTAACTCACGGAGTTGATATGGCAAACCCCATTCAGCAAGACTGACTATATTAATAATATATAGAGAATGGTAAAGGACTTCACTTGTGTAGGTTCGATCAGTAATTGGTTTAATATTAATTGACTGATGGTGATAAAGAATATCCTTACAGAAAGGAATTGACTTATCTGGATAGAGAGGAATAAAATGCCATCCATGTGGGAAATATGATTTGACTAGATCAAGAATAGTAGACACATTGCGATGGTGAATAGGTTCTTTCAAAAACAAATTATATGACTGGGTTTTTATATAGTCTGATCGAGGAGTTTTAACTGGATTAGCAGGAAAAGGGATGACTGATATAGCCTGGGATGGAGCAAAAGGATCAACAGCAAGGGAGTCTGTTTTTGGTATCACTTAGATATCCTCAGTGGATGCTGATTGTTCTTTTCTACTACTCCAGATGTCTCATACTACACAATCCAGCAACAAGGCCATTGTGCCAGCCAGTCAACCTGCTTTACCACCTGTTGAGTCAGTCAACTGTTACCAAATTCTTAGTCAAATTTCCAAAATGATTTAGTACAATCTTCTCTAAGCATGACTCGTGAGGTAAAGACATCTTTATACCATCTAAAATCACTTAAAGTGGGGCAGGTAAGATTACTAAGTTGATCATGTATGCGAGAATATATATTAGTAGGAGTTCTAATGAAATGTCTGACTATAGTGTAAATTAATGTATTAATACCATCAGGTTTGTAATAACCAATGGTTTCATCAAATATAGGAAGATAATTTTCATCTTTTTGACTTGCATGTAAGATTGATTCACGTTGTTCATCAGTGAGATATTTTTCCTACCAAGATTTGAGCATACCGGTAAAACCAGAGGTGATAAGAGAAACAATTTCAGGTTGAGTGTAATCAGGATAATTACTGAGGTAACTATTGGCAACCATAGATAAATGATTTAATTTTTGAAGTATTTGATGTTCACTAAGACCATCAATATTCCATTCATATAATTTTTTAGCAGAAATAGAAAATTGATTACTAAGATTAGTTTCTTCACATTGGAGATTAGGTGGAGTAGGTCGGGTATACCAATTTTTTGTAAGAGTCGTAGGATTGACTTTAGGATAAGTAATACGATTAAGATAAGTAGATTGGAATTGGTGAGCTAACTGATTAATTTCACTATCAGATGATTCAGAGGGTCTATCTCGGGGAGGTTGCTAATTTAAAACAGTAAGTCCTTTCCCAGTAGAAGAAGAATCTTTACTAGCAGAAGGAGTGGCTAATTTATTAAATAATTGTTCAATTACTTTGACAGTAGAAGCATCTTGAGTGACTAGACTATCTCGTTTGGAGCGATTACTAGGTAAAGAAAGTAAAGGCTTTTCAAGTGATGGTTTAGTAGTAGAAAGATTAGCAGAATAATCATCAAAATTAGTTTCAATTTTATCTAATTGTTTACCAATGGTTTTTAAACATTGATTGGTGTAATTATTTTGTTCAATGACTTTCTTGAGTTCAGGGTCATGTAGACGCGCCCTTGGGCCTCACTACAGTTCAGGACTCAAAAATTTGTCACGGTTCTTAATCTGAACCAAAGAGTCCAAATCCGGCAAATCGTTTTGAGAAAACAGATTTTTAGAAAGAAGTGCCAAACATGGACTGCTTTGCCAGATACAGAGTCGCCACCTAAATATTTTATTTTGAGAAATTTAGGAAACCTTGACTCGTTGCCTAAGGCCACGTGTCCGTCATCACCAAAGTTGCCTCAGCTCGGGAACTTGGGTACGATTGGGGAAGGTTATTTCGTGAGTACCCCCGCTTGCCCGATCAAAGATCGGCCTCTACTAACCATGATATCTAGTTTTGAAAACATTATGCATTCTTATTCCGGTTATTAGCCTAGATTTACTATGTGATGCGCACAGCATACAAGTATAGACTAGATCGCCTGAATTGGAACAAAACTTGAAAACGGTTTGCTACTCGCAGATAGGCTTAAAATGCAGATTTTGCCACCCTCGGGTGGGCTTTAGGAAAGATGGTTTTGCCACTATCTAGTGGGCTTAAAACTCACAGTGAATGAATTGTTCCAATCCAAATAACCCAACCTTCACCCACAGCCATTCAGGCAGATACATCACATAAGCACATAGCCTCATGGTAAGCATGCTATCATGGCAGTCACTCACACGCATGCAAGGATGCTAAAGCATAAAACTTACCGAGTACTCCGAGCCAAAACAGAAGCTAATTAGAAATCTATGCATGATCCTAATTATACAGAAATGCCTAATGCAACACATGCAGAAATGCAACTAAGATAGGCTCGGCTATTCTAAACATGGCATGTGAAATGCTACAACTAACAAGTATTCAACTTGGAATTGAAATACAATGCAGTTAGTATGATGCGCCGAGCCCAATGCATGCAAGACAGATGAATGAATGCGAACATGCTATCATACTGTATGCTAATTGAAACATGCCCTAATCTAACCATCATAAGCTGGTAAATAAAAGGGAGAAAGACGTGGGGTTGGAAGACATACATCACACGCACGCACACTTATTACAACATTGCCCTCGCTCGGAGGGTTCGAATAAATAATATACAGTCCCAAATAAATAATAAGGTCCGAATAAATACAAAATCCAAATTAATTAACAAATTAAACTAGGAAAGCTGTAAACTAGCATGCAAGCTAGAGACTGCCTCGACTCTGCTCTGGATGATGAATGATGCATGTTCGGGTTGCTTGGCACGGACATCCATCGCGATGCCCCAATTAGCCTCTGTTTGCAATTGATGCCGGGATGTTGTGCGAGGCTTTTGAAAGCTGCTGACTTCTGGTTTGCTGTAACAGAGAGCAGGAAAGGGGCATAGCAATGTATTTTCACATATGTATGCATGCCTCGATCCTCGTGCCACTAATCATGCATCTCGATGCATGATGGCCGAGGAGTCGAATTGCACGACTCAATGTGAAATGAATGCACATGAAAGCACAACAAGACCGAGACTCCATCATGGTTAATCCGGAGTGTCGGTGACCGGGAATTGAGACACGTTCCGTCACTCGGAGTACGAAACGTCCCTCGTTTCCCATGCTCGGGCTAACTCCTATCCCAAGCACAGTGCAATATGCATGATATGCATGGATGCAATCTAAGATACAACCTAACATGCACAATGCTATGGGATGGCATACGCGATGCACGAGGTAACACGGCATACACAATGCGCTAACATACAACCTAGCATACACAATGCTATGAAATAAAATGGCATACACAATGCATAATGTAACATGGCATGCACGATGCTCTCACATATAACCTAGCATATGCAATGCAAAGGACTAAGATGGCATACATAATGCAATATGGGCTTACACTAACATGAGTGGACCTCAGCCACACTCATATTAGTAGCCATGAGATGAAAATGAGACACTCGAAATGCGTGCGCACATGCACGCAAACCGAGGACCGAACCTAAGGCATAAATGCCATTCTACCAAAGCATGGCAAGGCATGGAATATGGCATACAAACATGCAAATTTCAGCGCTAAAATATGATGCTAAATAGCCCCGAAACATCGCAATACGGCCCCCGATGCATGAGGTGGTCCCGAAACACGAAACTAGGCACATGGAATGACTTATAGCTATACAAAGCATGCATTATTTGATCATGAAGTCTAAAGACAGAGCCAAGGCAGTCCCAAAACATGAACTTTTCCAGTTCAAAGTGTAGCCAAAAAGTCCTAGCAAGATGACTTAAAAAGGCATGCAACTTTGACTAGCAAACATGGTTTATATGGCAAGTATATTAAGCATATGGAATCTCACCAAACCAGCAAAAATCAGTGAACAAAATATGCCAAAATATGCCCAAATAACCACTGAAATGAAGCCAACACATGCAAAAATGATGAACTCCTTTAGAGGGCTATGCAAGGGATTCTTAAGCACATACAAGGTGGACAGTTAGCATTGCATAAACAACTCTGAAAATCAAATATGGTAGTCCTAAAACTCACCAAATTGACCCTGGAAAAGGACTTCAAAGCATGCAAGATAGGGTCTCTTTGGAAGGCCAAAATGACCACCAAACAAGTCAAGGTGAGAGGGGGTCACCCCCCTCTGATTTGGAGGCTCAAAATAGTGTACTAGCCACTGAAAATCCACTGGATTTCAGTGGCTAGAGGGCCAAACCAAGCATGCAACAAGAGCTTAGGTGTAAGGCTCAAAATAAGAGACAATCAAGCATACAAGGGAGCATATGACCTCAAAAAAAAATGGAACCTTGAACAAACTTGAAGATGAGATTAAAACAAGATATTCTTCAGTTTATGACAACTCTCAAAAATGAACACAAATAGAGTTAATCTATCATGCAAAAATGGCCCTAAAAGAGAGATTAGAGACAAGGGACAGCAGCTGGCCCCAAACAGCAAAGAGCCCTTGAACAAAATTGAAGAGGGGCTCAAAAAAAGGTATTTTACAGTTTATGACCATGTCCAAAACAGCTCACAAATAAGCCTAAAATACTATGCAAAAATAGGCCTAAAAGAGAGTTTAAACACAAAGGGTGAGGAGGAGACCTCAAACAGAGAAAGACCCTTAATCAAACATGGATATGAGCACAAAATATGACTATTTGCAGTTCGGGTCGGAGCCCAAAAATGCTTTCAAGCAAGGCTTATAAATGAAGCAAGAAAAGACTAGTTTAGGGGAAAAGTGTGCTTACCCTTGAAGAGCAATGAACCAGCAGCGTTTGGACCAAGAAGAGGAGCTCCTAGCCTCTGGAAATCAGCTTCAAAAGGCTGGAATGGAGTGTGGATGTGTGGAGCTATGGGTTGGTGTGTAAATGGTGCAAGGCTTTTAGGGTTTTGAGGCTTGGAAGAGAGGGAGAGGGAGAGATGTAAGCAAGGCTCTAAAATAAGAATTTGTAACCTCCAAAATGCAGCTGGAGCTGCTGGTTTTATAGAGGGAGAGAAGGGAAAAAGGGGGGAAAATCAAATTCAAATTTCCCCCCCAAAAGGCTGACCCTCGGGTACAGGGTTTAGAGGAAAACAAATTGCACACCTGGAACACACTTGGGGAGGGGATCATGGCAGGCCAGCTCAAAAGGGCCAAAGTGGTCATCCAACTAGGTAGGTGGCCGGCCTGCTACTTTTCAAGACAAAAATGGGTCTGCCGGAAAGAGAGGTGGCCGGCTAGTGATAGGGAAGTCCAATGATGGCCGTCCAAGTGTCCAAATTGAAGCCCCGGAAGTTATCTTTCCAATGGCGCAAACCTTGCATTAAAATTCCTCCTGTGGAAAAAGTTATGCCCTTTTTGGTGAAGCCGCGCAGATTCGGTCCAACCGGAGTGATGCCCTACTTCAATCAACTATATCTCCCCCGTCCGGAATTGGATATAGGAGATTCTTGAGTGAAAAATGAAGCCCCGGAAGTCTTATTTCCAACGGTGGTGGCCTCATAGCTTGATTCCAAGTATGCAAATGAATAGGGCCGATTCGACGAGGGCTGCTCGACTCTCTCTTAACAATTCATGCCCATTTTCTCCTCCAACTGGATTTCTTCCCTCTTCTCCTCTTTTCTTCAACTTCAAATCCCTAAGTAAGGTGTTTTGAAAGATTTTTCAAAGATTTCATCTCTCTTTCATTCATTTCCACTTTGTCCTTGCTTAGTTTACCGAAAAGCGCAACATTTGACAAAATGCGAGCCTCGGAACATCGTAAAAACTTTATTTCAAAAACGTTTTGAAAGAGAGGGTTTTAAGACTAAAATATTTTGATCAAGATTGTTTTGGTCCAGAACAGGGGTATGAAGTTGAGATTTGACTCTCTCCTTGCTGAAGAAATTGAACCTTTGCCCTGCACATCTTTCTCCACCATGTAAACCATCAGTCGCGTCCAAGTCTTAAGGGCGGTCAAAAATGGGGTGTCTACAGTTACCCCTTTTTGACAGAACTCGGAAGTCAAGAAGTGATGGGAGTGAATGTCAAAGCCCAGAGACGACCCATTTTTAACAAGGCCGAAGACTTGGACAAACAAACAAAGTACAGACAAATAAATGGTTGCGCCCGCAGGCTGCCTACGTATCCCTTTGCAAGGAATCAAACCAGCGTAGTTTAGGGGCAGGATGCAAAATGATATGCAGGGAGATTTTGATGATTGGACTTATACGCTACGCGAAGCCGGTTTGAAGATTGGACTTATACGTTACGCGAAGCCGGTTTGATAATTGGACTTATACGCTACGCGAAGCCGATTTGAAAATTGGACTTATACGCTACGCGAAGTCGGTTTGGTAATTGGACTTATACGCTACGCGAAGCCGGTTTGAAAATTGAGGATTCATGCAATGCATTGCAATGTAGTGGCTAAAATGCAATGTAATAGCTAAGAGGTAAAGGTACCTTACAGGGGCAATTGGCAATGACTTACCTCGACAATGTCCTACCTCGACAATGTCCTACCTCATGCTAATGTGGAAATCTTCCTTTTCTTCTCAGTTGAACCACAGGTACTACTTTTCTCCCTGACTATGGTTGCAGCTTTCCCTATTCTCCAACAGGGTGACAGACTAGGTTGGATCAGTATCCAGAATTCAGGTGCATACAGATGCTATCTCAATCTATGGGGCTACCATACAGATTTCAAGCCAAGGATATACCCCTGGGTATTTAAACCAGACTTTAGTCTCGGAAATCCCGAACCTTTGCGTTCTAGGCATAAACCATTCGAACTCTAGTTTCCACCGTCTCAGTTGGTCTCCTAGGAACTCACCGCTAACACAGGCAGGTGGCTATACCAGACCACTGGAAGTCGTTCGGGCACGACAAACACCAAAGGAATTGCACCTTTAGAGGATTTAAGGTCTCCAAGACCAGAGAGTGCACAAGATAGTGCGATGAAATGCAAGTAAAATGCAAGTACGATACGTGAAACAGCGCGAATGATGATGCAGGATTTAAGGTTCCCTAGACCAGACAATAAAACAGATACGATGCAATGGATGTAATAGATGTGATACAATAGATAATAGATGCGATGCAACAGAGAGTACAATAGATGCAAAATGGTGACATATGCCAACCACGCCGGACTCGTGAGTGGAGGAAGAACAAAGAAAATCAATCAGGAGCGCGTTCCACGCAACCTAAGATAAATTCCAAACACGTTGAAATAGTGAGAGGAAAGGGACACTCAAACCACGCTGAAATCGTGAGAAGAGGTCCAAAAACAACCACTCAAGTGCGCGCACAACGCAACCTGGGATAAATTCCAAACACGCTGAAATCGCGTAAGGAAAGGAACACTCTAACCACGCTGAAATCGTGAGAAGAGGTCCAAAAACAACCACTCAAGTGCGCGCACAACGCAACCTGAGATAAAATCCAAACACGCTGAAATCGTGTGAGGAAAGAACAAAGAGAGAAACATAGGGGCTTATCCCAGTGTTTCGGAATGGTATAAGCATTGGAACGTATTCCGAACGCTTTTAACCGAAGGGACAGAAACATAGGGACGTATGCCGGTGTTTCAGAATGGTGTGAGCATTGGAACGTATTCCGAACACTTTTAACCGAAGAGGGAGAAACATAGGGACGTATCCCGGTGTTTCGGAATGGTGTGAGCATTGGAACGTATTCCGAACGCTTTTAACTGAAGAGGGAGAAACATAGGGATGTATCTCGATGTTTCGGAATGGTGTGAGCATTGGAACGTATTCCAAACGCTTTTAACCGAAGAGGGAGAAACACAGGGACGTATCCTAGCGTTTCAGAATGGTGTGAGCATTGGAACGTATTCCGAACGCTTTTAACCGAAGAGGGAGAAACATAGGGACGTATCCCAGTGTTTCGGAATGGTGGGAGAAACGTGGGGACGTATCCCGGTGTTTCGGGACGTATCCCAGGGTTTAGGAAAGGAAGAAGAAACATAGGGACATATCCCGGTGTTTTGGAAAGGAATGAGAAACATGGGGACGTATCCCGGTGTTTCGGAATGAAGGGAGAAACATGGGGACGTATCCTGGTGTTCTGCAAGGAATGAGAAACATAGGGACGTATCCCAGTGTTTCGGAATGAAGGGAGAAACATGGGGACGTATCCTGGTGTTCTGCAAGGAATGAGAAACATAGGGACGTATCCCGGTGTTTCGGAAAGAGAGAGAAACGTAGAGACGTATCCTGGTGTTTCGAAAAGAGAGAGAAACGTAGGGACGTATCCCGGTGTTTCGGAAAAAGAGGGAAACATAGGGACGTATCCCGGTATTCCGGAAAGAGAGAGAAACACAGGGACGTATCCCGTTGTTTCAGAAAGAAGGGAGACACATAGGGACATATCCCATTGTTTCAGAATAAAGGGAGAAACATAGGGACGTATCCCAGTGTTTCAGAAGGAAGGAGAAACGTAGGGACGTATCCCGGTGTTCTGCAAGGAATGAGAAACATAGGGACGTATCCCGGTGTTTCGGAAAGAGAGAGAAACGTAGAGACATATCCCGGTGTTTCGAAAAGAGAGAGAAACGTAGGGACGTATCCCGGTGTTTCGGAAAAAGAGGGAAACATAGGGACGTATCCCGGTATTCCGGAAAGAGAGAGAAACACAGGGATGTATCCTATTGTTTCAGAAAGAAGGGAGAAACATAGGGACATATCCCATTGTTTCAGAATAAAGGGAGAAACATAGGGACGTATCCCGGTGCTTCAGAATAAAAGATGCGGGCATTGGAACGAGTTCCAAATGCTCTAAACCAAAGGAGGTCTAACCCGTCGCACGCGCGAGGAGAAAGAATGATAATTGCATGTGAAATGGTGCATAACAATGCAATGAATGAGCATAACAATGCGAGATAGATGTGCATAATTAATGCAATGATGGGTATAACAATGCTAGTGAAGTGGGTGCATAACAATGCAATTGGAACGTGCATCACGATGCAAGTGGAACGTGCGTGACAACGCATATTTGAAACAAAATGCCGAATAAGGGAATACAAGCCTTAACGAGACCAAATTCAAACGCGACCTCCGATTTACCTTTCGGAGGGGTTTGCAACATACTCAGCTCAAAAAAACGGGCACACCCTGTTCATACCAGAGAGAGATAACATCTGCTGCTGCTTTAATTGCCATTCTGACTTGGAGTAGGCTTAAGCTTGGGGCCGAGATACACTCATACTTCAGAGTAGTGACAAGGCCTGAGGAGGTACATCTGGAGTACAATCACGGAATTTGCTGAAGGTGAAACACACTCAGATACTTCGATTTTCCCTCTTTTCTTTTGCTTTGCAGTCTGGAACCCATATAGCTTCAGATAGGTCCTGGTTTTACTGTTCTCACATGACCTGGGTTGAACCGTGCGGTTTTATGAAAGAACGAATCTTGTTTTGCACAAACATGAAGAATGGCACAGCACTTTGAGCACAAAACAATTTTATTTTTGAAATTGAGAGATGAGTTTTCGACCAGGTATTGAGCCTACGACTGAACACGGTGAAAATGACTCAACAACGAAAAACAAAAGGTAAACAACCTAAACACATCGAGACACGCTCGGAACGACTCAAAGCAAGAATCGAGACAAACAAAACAAGAGACATGACACACCAACGTGTTACAAAGACGAGAGACCTCTCAGTGCACGAGGAGCCAGTTTCTCCGGGTATTATTCCTACCCTTTCTCATTTGTGATTCTCACATCACTTGGCCCTCAGGCTCTGTTTTTCTGGAAAAGCCCTTTTCTCACTTTTTCTCTCAGCGCACATCTCTCTATTCTTCAATCTCTCATTTTTTATCCCTCCCCTGGGTGGTTGATGGATAAACAGAAAGTTGCGGGGTCTTGCCCCTAGCATTCCGCTAGATTCTTCTTCTTCTGCTCACAACAGTGAGTTTCTCCCACAGAGGGGTTGCGCTACAACTGGGTGTGTAGCAAATCTGCAGCTAACATCGGTTGACGATGCTCTGCTGGGGAGTTTGGACGTGATCAGATCTATCCAGATGAGGGAGTGGAATATCTTGATCCATTCAAGTTCGTGCTTCGCACTTGGCTCGATACCTTGCTGCTTGGAGGACGAGAGAGCTTTTAGCCCTTTGCGATTAGCTTCAATGGTGCCCTTTTCTGGCGAATATGGTGCCCTGTCCGGCAAGTAGAGTGCCCTTCTTGGCAAGTATGGTGAAAATGGGGGAAAGACAGGAAGCCTGACTCAACTGTGCCCCTAGTTCATTATTTTGACCATTTTTTGTTTTGGTTTTCTACTAAAACAATTTTGATCAGCATAAGAGTTAGATTAACATGCTTGTTCAACTTTCTGATTTAAAATCATGCAAGTCAGGCTATGAGCACTGAAAATTTTCCTTTCTTGGGTCCAAGAAAAAGGTTCAGTTTTGGAAAAAATGGAATAATTTTCAAGAAAATTAGTCAACCTCAGTAAAAATTCTCAAAAACTATTTTTACAAACAGCCAATGTTCAACAAGCACAGAACCTATTCTTGAGACACACAACCTCGGATCTGGAGGAAAATTGCCCCTTGCTCGAAGAGAGCTGCATGGCAACGGAAAGTTGCCCCTTGTTTGAACGACACCGCGGCGTATTGAATGGCAACGGAAAGTTGCCCCTTGTTTGAATGGCACCGCAGCGCATTGTAGTCAGTCCTCAGAGTAACGAACACAACCAAATCCTCAGATACAGAGAAGACAAAGATGACCAGAACCATCGCATGGACACAATCAAATTGAAGTGTTTTACGGCTGGACTTCAGGATGAAGTTGCCTACGTATCCCAAAGATGGGAATCAAGCCTTACGTAGTTCGGGGTTAAGGTACACTCGGGTATTAACCTCTCCTTTTGCGCTCTAACTTTTGCCAAGGCCGCCCGATGCGGGTTTTCGACGTTGCGAGCTTCTTTTCCTTTTCTTTTTAATCCTTTTCTTCTCTTTTTTCTTTTTTTCTCTTTTTTTTTTCTTTTTTTTTCTCTTTTCTTCTTTTTTTCTTTTTTTGCTTTTCTTCTTTTTTCTCTTTTCTTCTTTTTTCTTTTTGCATTTTGTATATATTTTTTTGTCTCGCTCTAACTTTTGCCTGGGTCGCCCTTCTGGGTTTTCGACCCAGCGAGCCTCTCAAAGGGTAAAAGTGTAACAAGTCCATGCCAAATGGTTTTAGGATCTCGAAGCCATCCGTATCCAAGAGAGTGGCTATTGTATCGATTTGCAGAATGATCCATCTCCGGCTCTTCGAGCACATCGGACATTTTCGCCCCTAGTTCGAGGGGTGCTTCTGTTCTAGCTCCGCAAGCTTCTTCTGATGAGGTCTGATCTTCTTGATCTGACTTTGGTGCCTCTTGTTCGAGGGCTGTTTCAAATCTGGCCACACAGGCGTCATATCGCGGTTGACCGTTGAACACTCTGAATCCAAGGTCAAGGTTTGAAAGCAAGGGCTCAAGTCTCGAAGCTGAGAGCGATCCTAAACTGCACAATCTCAAGAGCGCGATTCTACACAGGTCTTCGCAGGACCGCGCAAAACATTTTGTTTTTGAAAATTTTTAAGAAAGCGACAAATCGCTCGCGCTGAAGATAGTGTGAAACCAGTCCGGATCAAGCCAGGGTCCTTCTCAGTACTCACGCTAACAAGCACGATTTCACTCATTAAGGGCTTAGCACGCCTTTCTTTCTCTCAATTGATCAAAGTTTTGCAAATCCCGAGGAATTCCTTCCTCTTCGTTTTCACCGCAGTGTTCAAAAAGTTTTGAAAAACTTAGGTCATTACAATGACTTCAAGGCACAGAAAAGACAGAGTTCTTAGTCAAATACTGCCATCTCATTCAGAACTTCCGGCATAACTGGCACAAGGCAGAAGCAAATGCGAGAGCGTGAAAATCACTGCTGTTTCATTCAAAATCTGTTGGCACAACTGGCTCCAAGGCAGAAACAGACTCAAAAGAAAACGAAAAGACAAGCACAAAACAAGCAAGTGATGTCCGAGGTAACACCCCCGGCATCACCCGACTCCAACCAAAATAGGACTGACTCGGTACAACAAGACAGACCCTAAACAAAAAGACTGACTCAAAACAAAGGGACAGACTCAAAATAACACAACAAGACTGACCCAATACCTAAGTCAGAATGTACAAAAACCAGCATTCACAAATGCTCAAAACAGTGCGTGCCATACACCATATCTGAAATAAACTGAACGCCGCCCGCAGGTGGTTCATCCCTCGATCACATCACATTATCCCCCACAAGTTCACTGATCAAGTGCCGATAGACTTTGCAGGACCTGGTGCGGGGATGACCCCGTTGTCAATCAAATTTTGTATCTCGTGGCGAAGACAAACGCAACTGTCAGTGTCATGACCGGTTTGTTGATGGAAAGCACAGTACTTAGTCGGGTCATGCTTTGGAGGGAGAGGATCGGGTAAAGGTCGTTGCTCTAACGGTTTCAGATATCCTTTCCTGAGTAGGACCCCCAGGGCTTTAGACAAAGACATATAGAGTATGGTGAAAACCCTCTTGCCTCGGGGTAGATAGTCTGAAGTTCGGGGGTTTGAAGTGGATGCACCAACAAAGGGGGTGGCTGCTCTTGGTGTGGTGGTGGCGACCATGCCCACTTCGAAAGATCTTGCAGCTGCGTCACCGCTGGTGGTCGCATTCGAACTGCGGGTAAACGCCTTCCTGGGCTGCTCCTTCTTCTGGTCAATGAGGCCCTGCTTCATAGCATCCTCGATCTGTACTCCCATCTCATGCAAATCTGAAAAGGTAGGGAAGGGGAGCACGATCATTTTCTGCATTAGTTTGGGCTGGAGGTTGTGCACAACCATCCGTATTTGATCCTTATCCATTGGCCTAATGGTCATCATTGAGGCCTTGGCCCTCCAGCGGGCCACGAATTCTGAGAAGCTCTCCTTAGGCTCCTATCTCGTCGTCTCAAGATCACGGGTCGTAATCTCGATTTAGGTATTGTATGAATATTGTGCGACGAAGGCCTCGGCCATCTCCTCCTAGCTTTGTTTCACTGAATCCTCCAATTTGGCGTACCAGATGGCCGCAATACCCAACAGGGTCCTGCCAAAAAGGGAAAGCTTCTGTAATCTTGTCAAGCCCATCGGGCGCAGAACATCTGAAAACAAACTTAGGTGGACCATGGGATCTCCTGACCCGTCAAAACGGTCGATGTGAGGCATCTTGAACCTGTCTGGCAGTGTCACAGCTGCGTTGGTGTACCCGTCCTCAATGTCCGGGATGGACTTTACCCCCTGGGATTTCTTGAACAACTTTTCAAGCTTGCTCAACTTCAACGCTGTATGGTCTACCTCGAACTCAAAGGGAGAGTCCGGTGGGTTGATTGGTGCTTTAGACAACTGGGGTAAGATTGGGGGCGGAACCGGCCCCGTCGGAATGTCCGTACCTTCCTGGACATTTGGCATCTCCCCGGGTATTGGATCTACTGGTGGGGGGGGAGCATGATGCGAAGCAGATGCTCCGTTTTGCTGTTGCAATCTGGTGATTAGCTCTGCTTGTTGGGCCATGACCGCAGCCTACTGTTTGGCAAATTCAGCTTGGCGGACAGCATCTTGCTGCATGAGTTTCATACTTTCTTACATCTGGCGCATCATTGCCTCCATCCCTGATGTGTTCTGCTGATCCATCTAACTGACTGGTATCTATCCCTGCAGTAGAAACTGAGACCTCAGCCTGACTGTTCACTGGTGGGGTGGATAAGGGCCACTGATCTGGTAACTGCTGAACTGGTGATTTGTGCCTGACTGGCCCTTTTACCCTGCCTCTGGCGAAGGAACACTGATTGCCCTTGAATTGAATCTCTGACCTGACAAAGTCTATCAGCACAAGTTCGATGAACCTCGGGGGATATCGGAGCCTCCTGAAGCTATGGTTCCAGGACTACCCCCTAGCAAAAGAGAAAACAGACAGCACCTCAGCTCAACTTCACCAAAACAGATACGAGTGTAGCAGGATGACTGTGCCCTCTACTGAATTCTGTCCCCAAAATTCAGCCTCAAATCTAATACTGTCACGCCCCACTTTTTATTACTCGAAGCCATTACCAAATTCATTAACTCAATTCAATTTCAGAGGTAACATGTGGAAACAGACTCATACATTCAATCTGTATAAGGGACTAACAATACTCTCATTCGTGCACAAGGTAAATATGACATGAACATTCTTTAATAAATCGCCCTTGGGCTTACATCACTTAAGGTACAAGAAAAAGGGTATAACCCTTTCACAACAATAGCGTTCCGCCAACATAACAGAGGCCCCGTGGCCAATAAACAAGTAGATCCAAATCTTGCAGCTCAACCTGCTTAACACCTGAAAAAGATTCAACAACGTGGGATGAACATATAGTCCAGTAGGGAACTCAACATGATCCTTAACAATAACGACTTACAGATAGCTATGATCATGAACCCTCATTCTTATACTAGAATAGTAGTGTGACAGTTTACACAAAATATATATATATGTATAAACTTTTCTCGAAAACAACCATTTCATTCAACGTTACAACTAGTTTCCCTTCCCGTTTTCCTTTCATTAATTCCCGTTCCCAATCTTTCATGACATTAACAATCACTTAGGAAATAACCTCACTAAGCTCGTTACTCCCTTCCCTTCCCATACGTACACAGACGTACCCTTTTCAAACATGTTTATCTTTAAAAACATTCATTCTCCTTTACACTTTCCAAAAGGCAAATATGACATTTTGGTTTGTTTCCACTACTATCATGACTATACATGTATAACTTGTAAAAAAAAATGTAAATTTACAACCCTCCAACATGTATACAATCAATCAATGGAGTAACTCAGTACTCCAAACGGTAACCAATCAAGCTCATGATATTTTCAGTTACAACGAAGCAACAACATTACACTTTACTCCACCTGCCATACACTGAGTAGGCCAAGGATATACTGAAACAACTACAACCAACTTCACTCTACTAGCCATATGCATAGTAAGTCAAACTGCCAGTTTACCAGGCGCTCGCTGGAAGGGTATGACACCTCTTATTCTTAGCGCATACAGTTCTCCAGGCGCTAGCTGGAAGGTACCGGTACCTTTGATTATAAGCGCGACATATAACGTCATCCACAATCATGCACACAAGGCATATTCCCGGCATATACCGCCGTCAACAATCATGCACACAAGGCATATCCAACATGCGTATCACATACACATAACTAACAAGAATTCAACAATCCAATTCTCAAACTTATTTCGAAAATACTTTCTTCCTTTTCACAAAAACAATTTCATTTCCTTTTTGGTTACCACAAAACCAACTCCACTACCCTTGTTCTCAACCAACCAATTTCACGCCATGGTTAATCCTTTAAACATTAAACACCATTACCCAACTCATTTTGATAAAAGAGATTTACACACAATAGTCAACAAACCCACATTTTTTTTATTTACCCAACCTAAATATAATTTAGGGCTTTTCTCTCTTTCAACTACAACATGCTCATTTACACACTAATTAACCAAAACAATAATTAATGAAGCCAAATCCATTCTCAACTCAACCAACTCTAGGTTTACTCATGATTTTCCAACAATTCCAACATGATACCATTTTCATGCAATACAAAAATTACCACATGTCTATCTATAGAAGAAGTATTGTAAAAGAACAAGGAGAATCCCTACCTCAAATGGACAACTCAAATGGAGAAGATGACCCGAAATCAAAGTGCTCCAAACGCCAAATTATTCGGATCAAAATGACGCCCTCGACGATCAACACCCTTTTTGTGAAGACCTAAGGTGAGCAAAACACCCTAGCTAGATCAATCCTAAGAGAGAAGTTAGGTTTTTGAGTGAGGTGCTCTCCAATGGAGGTTTTGACAAAGTAAGAGAGAGAAAGGAAATCAAAAAGTGAACCAAAAAGGTGAATCTCGGTGTACTAAACCAGACTCTCCGCTCGAGCGCACAAACCCCCGCTCGAGCGCCACTCACAGACTCCCGCTCGAGCGCACAAACCCCCGCTCGAGCGGCCAATACAACCATCCAGAAGTTTGACAGAACAGGTCTCCGCTCGAGCGTCCCACTCCTCCGCTCGAGCGTAACACACGAACACCCGCTCGAGCGTCCCAAAGCCCGCTCGAGCGTACAACACTGCAGAAGAGAAAATACTGGGAGATGGATTTTCCCGCTCGAGCTCAAAAACCCCCGCTCGAGCGGAGAGGCCAAAACTGGGCAGAAATTCTTAGTTAGTTCTAAAACACAACCAACTTATTTCCAACAAGCCCAACACAACCCAAAACTCCAAAACAAAGAGTAAGGGATAGAAGAGAGTACAAGACAATAATAAATCTACGGAACCGAGTCCGGATTACAGTTTAATAACAACAGGAAATACCGGGATCACTACAAATACCCTCAGGTAAACTGAATCCCAAAATACTGAACTGGTGCTCGCAGGCCTGATGCCCAAACTTGTAAACTGATACATGCATTTCCCTGTAGAGACGCACTCTAAAAGCACATAGCAGATAAGTGAGAGCCAAAACACCCCTATGTTGGGGTAGGGTTTCCCTGTCCTATTTTGTCAGGAGCTAGGGTTTCACTACGCACGCAGCGGTTTCAAACAACCTATATTGGGTAAGCAACCTGTCCTAGTTTGGAATGGTCGCTACGGTTCCGAATATGCACTAGGTCGAATGGTCAAAAGGGTGCCCCGGTAAAACCGGGGTTTGTGTTCCCATACTGGCAGAGCCCACAACCGGTCAGCCTTATGGTCATGCCTTGACAAGACAAGCCTCCGACAAACCGTTCAGGAATAGCAGATGGCAAACACGGTGTCCTAGGCGCACCAATGCAAATGCAATGCAAAGAAACACATAAGTGTAATCAAAACAAGATATCATGAGTTCGAGTCAAGTTCTCTAAATCCCCAGCAGAGTCGCCAGAAACTGTAGACGCGCCCTTGGGCCTCACTACAGTTCAGGACTCAAAAATTTGTCACGGTTCTTAATCTGAACCAAAGAGTCCAAATCCGGCAAATCGTTTTGAGAAAACAGATTTTTAGAAAGAAGTGCCAAACATGGACTGCTTTGCCAGATACAGAGTCGCCACCTAAATATTTTATTTTGAAAAATTTAGGAAACCCTAACTCGTTGCCTAAGGCCACGTGTCCATCATCACCAAAGTTGCCTCGGCTCGGGAACTTGGGTACGATTGGGAAGGTCACTTCGTGAGTACCCCCGCTTGCCCGATCAAAGATCGGCCTCTACTAACCATGATATCTAGTTTTGAAAACATTATGCATTCTTATTCCAGTTATTAGCCTAGATTTACTATGTGATGCGCACAGCATACAAGTATAGACTAGATCGCCTGAATTGGAACAAAACATTTCATGTTTGTTTTTTAAAACGGTTTGCTACTCGCAGGTAGGCTTAAAATACAGATTTTTCCACCCTCGGGTGGGCTTTAGGAAAGATGGTTTTGCCACTATCTAGTGGGCTTAAAACTCACAGTGAATGAATTGTTCCAATCCAAATAACCTAACCTTCACCCACAGCCATTCAGGCAGATACATCACATAAGCACATAGCCTCATGGTAAGCATGCTATCATGGCAGTCACTCACACGCATGCAAGGATGCTAAAGCATAAAACTTACCGAGTACTCCGAGCCAAAACAGAAGCTAATTAGAAATCCATGCATGATCCTAATTATACAGAAATGCCTAATGCAACACATGCAGAAATGCAACTAAGATAGGCTCGGCTATTCTAAACATGGCATGTGAAATGCTACAACTAACAAGTATTCAACTTGGAATTGAAATACAATGCAGTTAGTATGATGCGCCGAGCCCAATGCATGCAAGACAGATGAATGAATGCGAACATGCTATCATACTGTATGCTAATTGAAACATGCCCTAATCTAACCATCATAAGCTGGTAAATAAAAGGGAGAAAGACGTGGGGTTAGAAGACATACATCACACGCACGCACACTTATTACAACATTGCCCTCGCTCGGAGGGTTCGAATAAATAATATACAGTCCCAAATAAATAATACAGTCCGAATAAATACAAAATCCTAATTAATTAACAAATTAAACTAGGAAAGCTGTAAACTAGCATGCAAGTTAGGGACTGCCTCGACTCTGCTCTGGATGATGAATGATGCATGTTCGGGTTGCTTGGCACGGAAATCCATCGCGATGCCCCAATTAGCCTCTGTTTGCAATTGATGCCGGGATGTTGTGCGAGGCTTTTGAAAGCTGCTGACTTCTGGTTTGCTGTAACAGAGAGCAGGAAAGGGGCATAGCAATGTATTTTCACATATGTATGCATGCCTCGATCCTCGTGCCACCAATCATGCATCTCGATGCATGATGGCCGAGGAGTCGAATTGCACGACTCAATGTGAAATGAATGCACATAAAAGCACAACAAGACCGAGACTCCATCATGGTTAATCCGGAGTGTCGGTGATCGAGAATTGAGACACGTTCCGTCACTCGGAGTACGAAACGTCCCTCGTTTCCCGTGCTCGGGCTAACTCCTATCCCAAGCACAGTGCAATATGCATGATATGCATGGATGCAATCTAAGATACAACCTAACATGCACAATGCTATAGGATGGCATACGCGATGCACGAGGTAACACGGCATACACAATGCGCTAACATACAACCTAGCATACACAATGCTATGAAATAAAATGGCATACACAATGCATAATGTAACATGGCATGCACGATGCTCTCACATACAACCTAGCACATGCAATGCAAAGGACTAAGATGGCATACATAATGCAATATGGGCTTACACTAACATGAGTGGACCTCAGCCACACTCACATTAGTAGCCATGAGATGAAAATGAGACACTCGAAATGCGTGTGCACATGCACGCAAACCGAGGACCGAACCTAAGGCATAAATGCCATTCTACCAAAGCATGGCAAGGCATGGAATATGGCATACAAACATGCAAATTTCAGCGCTAAAATATGGTGCTAAACAGCCCCGAAACATCGCAATACGGCCCCCGATGCATGAGGTGGTCTCGAAACACGAAACTAGGCACATGGAATGGCTTATAGCTATACAAAGCATGCATTATTTGATCATGAAGTCTAAAGACAGAGCCAAGGCAGTCCCAAAACATGAACTTTTCCAGTTCAAAGTGTAGCCAAAAAGTCCTAGCAAGATGACTTAAAAAGGCATGCAACTTTGACTAGCAGACATGGTTTATATGGCAAGTATATTAAGCATATGGAATCTCACCAAACCAGCAAAAATCAGTGAACAAAACATGCCAAAATATGCCCAAATAACCACTGAAATGAAGCCAACACATGCAAAAATGATGAACTCCTTTAGAGGGCTATGCAAGGGATTCTTAAGCACATACAAGGTGGACAGTTAGCATGGCATAAACAACTCTGAAAATCAAATATGGTAGTCCTAAAACTCACCAAATTGACCCTGGAAAAGGACTTCAAAGCATGCAAGATAGGGTCTCTTTGGAAGGCCAAAATGACCACCAAACAAGTCAAGGTGAGAGGGGGTCACCCCCCTCTGATTTGGAGGCTCAAAACAGTGTACTAGCCACTAAAAATCCACTGGATTTCAGTGGCTAGAGGGCCAAACCAAGCATGCAACAAGAGCTTAGGTGTAAGGCTCAAAATAAGAGACAATCAAGCATACAAGGGAGCATATGATTTCAAAAAAAAAATGGAACCTTGAACAAACTTGAAGATGAGATTAAAACAAGATATTCTTCAGTTTATGACAACTCTCAAAAATGAACACAAATAGGGTTAATCTATCATGCAAAAATGGCCCTAAAAGAGAGATTAGAGACAAGGGACAGCAGCTGGCCCCAAACAGCAAAGAGCCCTTCAACAAAGTTGAAGAGGGGCTCAAAAAAAGGCATTTTACAGTTTATGACCAAGTCCAAAACAGCTCACAAATAAGCCTAAAATACTATGCAAAAATAGGCCTAAAAGAGAGTTTAAACACAAAGGGTGAGGAGGAGACCTCAAACAGAGAAAGACCCTTAATCAAACATGGAGATAAGCACAAAATATGACTATTTACAGTTCGGGTCGAAGTCCAAAAATGCTTTCAAGCAAGGCTTATAAATGAAGCAAGAAAAGACTAATTTAGGGGAAAAGTGTGCTTACCCTTGAAGAGCAATGAACCAGCAGCCTTTGGACCAAGAAGAGGAACTCCTAGCCTCTGGAAATCAGCTTCAAAAGGCTGGAATGGAGTGTAGATGTGTGGAGCTATGGGTTGGTGTGTAAATGGTGCAAGGCTTTTAGGGTTTTGAGGCTTGGAAGAGAGGGAGAGGGAGAGATGTAAGCAAGGCTCTAAAACAAGAATTTGTAACCTCCAAAATGCAGCTGGAGCTGCTGCTTTTATAGAGGGAGAGAAGGGAAAAAGGGGGGAAAATCAAATTCAAATTTCCCCCCCAAAAGGCTGACCTTCGGGTACAGGGTTTGGAGGAAAACAAATTGCACACCTGGAACACACTTGGGGAGGGGATCATGGCAGGCCAGCTCAAAAGGGCCAAAGTGGTCATCCAACTAGGTAGGTGGCCGGCCTGCCACATTTTCTGGCCGGCCTGCTACTTTTCAGGACAAAAATGGGTCTGCCGGAAAGAGAGGTGGCCGGCCAGTGATAGGGAAGTTCAATGGTGGCCGTCCAAGTGTCCAAATTGAAGCCTCAGAAGTTAGCTTTCCAATGGCACAAACCTTGCATTAAAATTCCTCCTGTGGAAAAAGTTATGCCCTTTTTGGTGAAGCCGCGCAGATTCAGTCCAACCGGAGTGATGCCCTACTTCAATCAACTATATCTCCCCCGTCCGGAATTGGATTTAGGAGATTCTTGAGTACAAAATGAAGCCCCGAAAGTCTTATTTCCAACGGTGGTGGCCTCATAGCTTGATTCCAAGTATGCAAATGAATAGACCCGATTCGGCGAGGGCTGCTCGACTCTCTCTTAACAATTCATGCGCATTTTCTCCTCCAACTGGATTTCTTCCCTCTTCTCCTCTTTTCTTCAACTTCAAATCCCTAAGTAAGGTGTTTTGAAAGATTTTTCAAAGATTTCATCTCTCTTTCATTCATTTCCACTTTGTCCTTGCTTAGTTTACCGAAAAGCGCAACATTTGACAAAATGTGAGCCTCGGAACATCGTAAAAACTTTATTTCAAAAACGTTTTGAAAGAGAGGGTTTTAAGACTAAAATCTTTTGATGAAGATTGTTTTGGTCCAGAACAGGGGTATGAAGTTGAGATTTGACTCTCTCCTTGCCGAAGAAATTGAACCTTTGCTCTGCACATCTTTCTCCACCATGTAAACCATCTGTCGCGTCCAAGTCTTAAGGGCGGTCAAAAATGGGGTGTCTACAGGTCAGTACTAGTTAACTTAAAAGGAGAGGCTGGGATAATAGATCCTTGGTGTTCAATGATTATGGCTTCTAAAGGAAGGTGACTAGAACTGACAATTGTATTAGTAGAAGTTTTCCATTTAGTAATTGTGTTAATCTTTTTATAATAGTTTTCTAAATATTCAAAGAAAGGGACTTCTATATTATGCTCAGTCATAAATTTGTACCATTTGCAAGTAATTTTGGATTGTTGATTAAGATCATATTTGTGACGATAAGCATGCCGTTTAGGTTTATTATTTTTAGATTTAAACTCATTATGTAATTTATCTAAATTAGGTATAAAAGGTTTACTAATAGTTAATAATTGAGGATTAACAGGAGGTATAACTTCGAAATCAGTTTGAGTCGGTGAGTCGTGAGACTCAATATCTTCATCATGTAAATGTGTGTGAGTAGAATAAACAGGTTTACTAATTTGGGAGGTAGTAGAATTATCTATTCCTTGCAGTTTACTATGAGAAGTTTGTCCAAAATGAATTTGACTATTCTTTCGAAATAAAGGTGTATTAAATATTTTATCTTCAGTTTCAGTATCAGTGGGTAGACTAGAAGTATTATGTTTAGAGGATTGACTAGGCCGATTAAACTTGATTCGAACAGATCCATCAGTAAATTGTTGAATATCTTGGATATCTTGACTAGTAGATTGTTTTTGATTTGAGGTATAATTTTCATTGACTTTGATCCATTGATCAGGAAGAGTTATATCTTTCCATTCAATCATTTTAGGAATATTAATATTAGTGTCATTACTACTACTTTGAATAAGTAAGGTTTTATCTTTTGGACTTTTATGAAGGGCTTGAACATTCAAATTTGTTTTAATACATTTATAATAAACACGATAAATTAAAGCAATATTATGTACTTTTTCTTTCATATTTGTAAAAGAACCATTTAACTGAATATTCAAAGTTAATGCATCTAATATGTGAGGATCACGAAGACTAAGTGTAAAGTCAGGAAAACAATTAAAATGAACTGGTCCTTTATGAAGACCAGTTTCCATCATACCCATTAAACTATCATTATAGTCAATAAATTGAGCATCTCTTAAACATAATAAAATTGAAGTATTTTTACCTTGCGGAGTTAATGGTTTAACACCTACTTGAATTAATCCTAAATGAGTAAAATTGTGACCAGTTTTTAAATGTCTTTTAATAGTATTAACATCTAATAATTGACATGTTTCTTTAGGTTTTTCTAAGGCATAAACTTGTTCTAAGGCTTTAACATGAAGATTGACTTTAAAAGTAGATTGCATAAAAGTTGTATGATAAATTTCTTTAATTTGTAATTGTGGTATATTCCAGCATAAATCAATTTTATCATTTTGTATTTCTACTGCTTCTTCATTGATAACTATACTTGGATTAGGTATGGTAGCTAGAGTTGTGGATCTAGAGCTAACTGAAGAGCTACTTCTGAATAATCTACTCATGGTTCTGACTAAGTAAATGACTTACAAGAATCTTAATACATTGTCTAAACTTATTGTGATTTCACATACCATGTGTTCACACATACCCTCTCCGGGAGACCCCTAATTGTCCTACATTGCCTAATACAAAGGACTTACTCTGGACAAGGGACGAATGTTGGGTGGCTACTGGCAAGGTGGAAGGACACAGATAGAGTTATTAACAGATTAAGATGACTAAAGGCAGATACAAAGCAGAATAAAAACAGATTAAACAAAGTTAACAATTCAATAAGCAACTGAAATCAACAAAAACTTGGCTCTGATACCAAAAAGGAGGCGTGGAAGCACATCAATGTGAATGCAGATACAAAGCAAGGGAGTCCATAGAAAAGAACAATCTGCTCTACTGTGTCCTTATTTTGCCTCAGTTGTCTGGGAGACTGTTTTGCTTGATGCTGGACTGTTATGCTTAGGTGCTAGCATTGGTAGGATTATTGGATGGTCTATCTCAGATGATTGGTTGATTGCTGATAAATTGCTCTGGTCTTTTTTTTTTTTTTTGCCTTTGAAATGGTGGCTAAGCTAGAGTGGAGCTGTCTGAAATGGTGGCTGCTTTTTTGGGGAGTTTCTTGCTGCTGTAAATGGACTGCTATGCTGAGGTGCTAGCAAATAGCAAATGGTGGATGAATGGCTGTTTGTAGGGGTATTATGCTGGTTGGCTTGTCTTAATGGATGGCTGTTTGTCTGATTTTGGGTGGCTACTTAGCTTTTTGACCCTGATTTAATGGCTAAATAGTTTAGAAGACAACAACTTGTGGACCAAAGAAATCCAAGAGAGTGGCTTATCTCAGGTCTGTGTTGCTCAGCTGGTGCTCTGTTGCTGTTGTGCTATTGTTTGTTGAGCTTGCATCTTGACTGAGGTGATCTGAGCATGGCTGCTGCTGTGATGGACCCTGGTGTGGTTGGTTGTTTTATCTCAGGTCTGTATTGGTCTGCTCTTCTAGCGGGCTGTTTGCTAGGTTGTGTTGATCTGTTTTGTTATGTTTGCTTTGGTTACTCAGCTAGCAACAGCATTGGTAGTGGTTCAGTGGGATGAGCTTTTGGTGTGGTTCAGTGGGATTAGCAGCAGTAGTGACTCAGCTAGCAGCAGCATTGGTTCTGTGGTGTTGTTGCTGTGGTGTTTTGGTTTTTTTCTTTCGCTGGTTTCTCACCAACCCTAGGGGTACTAGCAAATGATAGGATGAGCATTTTGGTGCCAACTTAGTTGGGATAATTTAGCTCATTGGAATGCTTTTGCACTTCCCTTCTCTTTATTGGTATAATTTATTTTGTACCTTGTACTTGATCCTTATATCAATAAAGTCTTTTTTTTTGCCGATCAAAAAAACTAAGTTTATTTCACTACAAAAAAAAACACCTTTGGCGACTAAATTTTTAGTCGCCAAAGGTCCTATTTTAGTCGCCAAATGTTGAAATTTAGCTTTTCCCGACTAAAAAGTTTAGTCGCCCGTTTTGTCGCCTATACAAGGTCGCCAATTCCTTTGGCGACTAAAAATCTGTTAGTCGCCATTTCTGTGGTCTTCAGCGACTAAAGATTTCGTCGCCAATTGTCAATTTCATTTTTGGGAATTTCACCTTTGCCGACTAAACCTTTTGTCGCCAATAGTTAATTTTTTATATTATTAAAAACACCTTTGGCGACTAAAGGATTTAGTCGCTGAAAGCATTTTCACAAAAAAATTTTTTTTCCTTTGCTGCTGCCCAGATTCGAACCCGTGACCACCAAGGTCCCAACTTTGTCAACCTTTAGCAACACTCTCTCCCCCACTATGCCACTACAACCTCACGCGAATATTAATGCAACATATATTATTTATATACTATTTATACCGGTATTAATACAAACTATATATATAAATAATTATTTTTATTTAATGTATTTTATGTAAAAAAATAAAGTATTTATTAAAAAAAATTATGAGAGGACTTTTGGCGACTAAATCTGAATTTTAGTCGCCAATTCTGTGCCATTTGGCTACTAAAATCTGTTTTGTCGCTAAAAACTTGAATTTCCGCCCAAAAAAACTACAATCGGCGACTAAACTCATTTTTTGTCGCCAAAAGCTCGAATTTTGCCGACTAAAATCAATTTTAGTCGCCACTTGTCCAGGTTTTAGCTACTAAAAATTTGTTTGTCGGTAAAACACCCATATTCGGCGACTAAAGTTTTTTTAGTCGCCAAAAACCGTGCCTTTGAGCTACTAAAATTTTTTCAGTCGCTAAAACTACTATATTCGGCGACTGAACCGACTTTTAGTCGCCAAAAGGCCTATATTCGGCGACTAAACTGCTTTAGTCGGCAAAAGTGCTTAGGTTTGGCGACAAAACTGATTTTAGTCGCCATTGCTACTACTTTCAGCGACGAAAATGCTTTTTTTAGTCGCCAATTGTGCATTTTCTTGTAGTGTTTCAATAAAAAAAAATGTGGTAATTGAGTAATTACCACCAAAATACAAATTTAGGTTCATAATAAGTATATAGTCAACAAACCAACAATTACACAAATTCAAAATTGCACAAATTTTCGATCCACAATTAATAAAATAATAAGTCATCCACTGCCATCATATACCCAAAATATATCCAAATAAATGATTTATATAGAATGGATTTTTTTGGGTGGATATATAGAATGGATTGATACGTAGAACTATCAGTCTGTTTACATACATTGAAACTTTTAACAATTGGCAAAGTCTTTTCACTAGGGGTCAACAAATTTCGAATCAAATTTATACTTTATAATAAGAAGATATCTGTAATTTTAAGTTTAGTCTCACCTGACATTGGATTTAATTTAATTATTTTAAATCTGGCTCTAAAAAAATTTAAATTTTAAACTCACTCATTTAACTTAATAGATATAAACTATTTAAATTTTATTTTTTACTTTTGTCTTGAATGGATATTAAATTATTTGTTTATTTATTATTTAAATTTGAAATGTTAAAAAATGGGAATTTTGTTTTCCACTCCTCCATTATAAGTCTTTGCTAGTGTAATGACACAAAAATATGACATATTAGAGCATCTCCACCCAAACCTTTAAAATTTGGTGTGCCAAATTTTTTTGAAGATTTAGGTGGCAAATTGACATATGTTAATTTGATATAGAAACTCTCCACCCGATATGTCAAATATACTATTTTATTATTTTTTAAAACAAAATTATTTTATTGGATAGATTTAACATTTGACATTAATATGGAGCATGTCAAATTTGATATGTTGAGTTCATGCCAAATGCTAACTCAGCATTTGGTATATCGGGTTGACTTCATTTTTTATGTCAAAATAGAGTTGTTGGACTGTCACATTGGATTTGCAATATCAGGTAGAGGTGCAATTAAAGCAATTCCAACGATACTCTTTATTTTGCCTAATTCCTTTTTAATCTACGTACTCCAATGCTACTATTTATTTTACCCATTTATTCATCCAAACTATTTAAAGAGTCTCCCAAGACTCTCCAAATATAGCTAGTCTTGAAGTTTTTTTTTTTTTTTTTTTTAAATTTTGGGGGTTAAAATAGCTATTGTAATAGCTAGCCTATTAGAGTGACTAAAATAGAATGATACTAAACTATAATAGTCAAGAAACCTCTTTTAAAGAACCCATTGGAGATGTTCTTAGTATAAGTCCTCCAAAGTTACGCTTTATTTTGTTTGGACGAAAAAACTCTTACTTATTGAATCTCAAAAATTGAAAGAATAGAACACATACAACAATCATATTGTTTTCAAAATTAGAATGTTTTAAAAACTTAAAAATCAATAACTTTTGATCTTCTTCATTTGTTGCAAAATTTATATTTTTCGAGTTATCTTGTCAAGATTTATCAAACAAGAACAATGATGAATATGAAGTTAAAAAAAAAAATGGTAAAAATTTCACTGAATTGGTTATCTTCAGTCTGTGATTCAAAGAAATTTAAACTTGGTGAAATTTCATTGGGTTCACAAAAATCAAATTTCGTTGTACAAGGAGAAATCTCATTGTGTAATTCAATACAAAAAAATTTGGGTGGATATATTTCAATAAAAGCTAATTAGATAAGCTTCACCAGTAAAATTTCACTAAATGCTTGCATTGTATAGGCTTTAGACAAGTGAAATTTCACTTAGAGATATTTTTCTTAGTAAAATTTCACTATAACGGTGAAATTTCTTATTTTGATTGCAAATTTATATATTTTTTAACATATATGTAAAGAAGAGAAGATAGATATTGATAGAGAATTGAATGAGGAAGAACAATGTAAATAGAAAGAGAAATAAAGACAAAGACAATTATGGACTACGAAGGAAAATAGTGGAGTAACAAAAGCAGTGTTGGTGGCAGTGGTGGAATGGTAGAGATGTGGTGGTGGAGGTTGTATAGAAACAATATCATGTCATTCTAATTGTGAGATTTCATCAAAGTCGAACAAATGACATGATGTATAAACACGATTTAGATAAAAAGAAAAAATCAACAATGGTGATAATAAAGTTGTGATTCGCCATTGGTGGAGGTGTTATTCCATATCTAGGAAGCCTTGTGGTAGAGAGAGAAAAGAGAGATAGAGTCAAAAGAAAAAGAATGTAGAAAGAAAAGAATGGGGATAAAAAAAGTGATAAAAGAAATATGGAAAAGAGTAATTTGAATGTTAAAAGGTTGTTTTTAACAATTTATTTCATAATTTTTCTTGTTCTTCTAGAATTTGAAAGTTTAGGAATCTCAACTTTGGACCATTTTGGTAAGTTGGTTAAAAGTCAATTTTTTGGCTTTTGATTTTGTTGGGTCACATCACCTCTCAACAATGGCTTTTTGAGTATGTGGCTTTTTTAGTATATGCCAAATTAATGAAATTAATGAGTTCATAACAAATCTTATAAAACTAAATGGATTATAACTTCTCAAGATGAATTTATGGATAAATTTTTCCATGGCTTTTTAACATAAAAGAGTAACAATTCTAAACTTCCACCTATATAGGTCTCTTGAGTGTCTTTCATAACAAATAAAACAATAACACATGAATTTTGAATTGACTTTAGTAAGACAGTTCTATTTTATTAACGAAAATAATTTTTATTTGAGAAAATTTTATTTTACCCCTCAAATTATATTTCGATGATCAATTTAATTTATGTACTTCTTATGATTTTAATTTTACATCTAAATTATTCAATTTTGAATCAATTTTACTCCTGCCGTTAGTTATCATTTATAATTAAACGACACTTGTTGCCATCTTCA
The DNA here is from genome assembly GCA_036172215.1 of Camellia granthamiana. Classification (NCBI taxonomy): domain Eukaryota; kingdom Viridiplantae; phylum Streptophyta; class Magnoliopsida; order Ericales; family Theaceae; genus Camellia; species Camellia granthamiana. The sequence continues at coordinate 15,156,203 of CM069903.1, read as the reverse complement.
TTTGAGATTTTATTTTATTTCCCAAACTATCACCAACATATCAATTAGACTCCTAAACAATATGAAATTTTGGAGTCTAATTGATATTTTTGAGATAATTTGGGAGACAAAATAAAATTTCAAATGAAATTTCGTTTCCATGTTTGCAACTTCCGTTTGATTATAAACGGCAGTTAACGATATGGGTGAAATTGATCCAAAATGAAATAGTTTGTGTGTAAAATTGAAATTATAAGAAGTACATGTGTTAAATTGACTATCAAAGTATAGTTTGGGAGTAAAATGAAATTTTCTCTTTTTATTTTTATTTCTTTAATTTTGAATGTCAATAAATCATATTTTCACAAAAGGATTTCAGATTTAATGGAGTTAGCTTTTGTTTATAAATTAATAGTCTAATAATTTTTAGTTAATGTTAGAAAGTTTTTTGAATTTAATGCATCCATTTGAAATTTTTTTGTAAATATTATAATTAATTTTGCTTCTACTTATATTTATTTATTTATTTTATATAATCATCTATATAGTTAAAGAATTCACACAATGTTTAATGCAAAAATATCACATAAAACCTAACCTATGACTAGTCTTTTTATTTTTATTTTTAAGATGAATAAACCTTTTATCAAATGGAGCATAATTAACCAACTGCACTGAACACAATGGAGGGCTTGGGGCAAGGGTTCCGACTATTGTGGAAAGGGGAAGCAGAGGGCAGCCAGAGGCGGTGGCTGGGGATGGGGGGAAATTAGGGTTTGACAAATTTGGAGTGTAATGAGAATTTTTTTTTTTTTTTTTATAAGCAAAAAATAGACTTTTATTGACGAGAAGTTGAGAGGATGGGAGTGACGAATTATTGCATTTTAAATTCATTAACCAATATAATTCCATTCAAAATTGCTCCTTCAATAATTGCTCATTCATTGGCCAGTATACCCTTTCAAATAATTGTTGTATAAATCGTTTGATTAGATCTAATTGAGCGATGTGACATTATGGATTTTGTCAAATTATATTGGCTAATGAGAATAAAGAGTGATTTAAAAGAGTAATAATTACACAAAACTAAAATGTTAAACTGGTAAGATTTAAGCATGGCAGGTTTTATGGACTTTGGCTTACTGCCTGCCCTCAAGAAAACCAAACAAACAGAGAAGCACACAGAGTCTAAGGCTTCCATTTCGAAAGAATGAGCTTTATTTATTTTCACATGATGCAATTTCTATTTTTAAGTAGAGTCATTATACTATGTATATATGTAGACTATGAACTATAATACTAGTTCCGAAAAATTCAGTCAATAATGTGGAAAACAAAACAACCATAGAAATAGAATGCACTCAGTCAGCCATTCCACCACCATAAGATAAGATAAGATATGATCCACAGCTAAACAAACTTCCTTTTAAGTAGTTTTCCAAACTCTGATTCTAATCTAATTGTTGGTTGGAGAGAGACCTTAACAGGGATCATAATATATTAAGAAAATACAAAATATGTGTTGCTGTATATCATCCAAAAGGCAATACTCAAGTCTTAAATTATCAAACAAGAATATTGATGGGGTGTGGCAGCTACGGAAGCAGCAGCAGCAAAAATCAACAGATAAGCCCTGGCCCTGCCAATAAAAACAGACATAAGAAGAACATATCAAACATGCAGAGTTCTCTTTAGCAGTATTATAACAAATAAAGGATAAAATTTTGTCCTGAAGTTGGATCATTGTTCACTCATGCAATGCAATGCAAAACTTATAGACTATATTAAACTTATTTCTTTTGTCTTTATGAGGAGGTTCCTACGGGAAGAAAGGAAGGGACTAGTAGTACTACTATATATAATATATGCCTCTGGCCCTTTTCATTCACAGATTAAAGGTATATATATATACATATATTCCATGTTTGCACCCGCTAGAATAATCCACAGCCACATACATGGCCACTAAGATTTCAGAGCAAACAAACATTCAAAAATTGTGCATCAATCAACCATCGTATAAAGACTTGCCAGACTAGTCCAAAAACAAACAAATTAAGCAAAAAGATTGCAGTTTTTACCCGTGAATTCTTTTTTCTTTTTCTTTTTTTTAGCAAACATCTATGCAGAACCTGATAATGTTTCCTTAGCACATTTTCCTAACAATCTTCTGAAATATCCCTAAAATTTTAAGTTTCCCCCTGTACTATGGAATTCAAAATGTGCATCGAACAACAAGGATAATTTCATTCAAACAACATTTGCTAACAAAAATGAGTGCATACATTGAACTTTGGAAACATCGTTACATAGGACTAGTTCATCAATCATGAAATATATTGGGAAAATTAAATGTACTCAGCCTTTCAATGGCAAAACTTACTAAAACAAATTAAAACATGTAAAATCACAAACACATATATAATTTTCTTATCAACCAATACCATGAAGTCATATCCAAATAGGAAATCATATACAAACTTCACTAACAAATTTTTTTTTTTTTCAAAAAAATCCATTTTCATCTTATATATATATATATTTTTTTGATCAGCAAACACAGGAAATATATAAATATGAAAACACAAATACATAAGATACATCCAGCATAGCTAATTGAAACCAAATAGAAAAAGGCATCAAAAAGCTAGCCCAAACCCCACTAACCATACAACAGTTGGTGAGAAACCAACTATAGGAGCCACAGCATACCAATACACATCAATGCATCACAGAATCACTCTTTAATCATCCTAACCACATCATGCCCTTACTTCCAAACTGTTGGCTGCTCAGGTGGACTGAAGAAAAACACTAGCGCGCAAAACATCACAACATCTGCAAGGCAGCATCAGACCCTCACACAGGCAGCATCAGTTCCTGATGAAGACAATTCTAATAGTCATTTTGTGATTCTCTCCAACTGGAGCTCCGAGCTTAATGTAGCTCCGAGCTCCTTTTTATTGATATAATTCTAGTAGTCAACCTCATAACAACTTTAGATCCTAAAGCTCTCTCTCTCTCTCACACACACACACACACATTTAAAAAAAAAAAGAAAAAGAAAAGGTTCATGAGCCGACCATCTAAAAATTAAAGAATAAAATGAAGACAGCGCAAAACAATTATATAGTTTACTCAAGTATTGAACTATGATGTTAACAAACTCATGAAGTTATTAATTACCTAGAAGGCCTTCTTTCAAGTAGGCAGAAATTGATTTCCTACAAAGTAAAAATAATAACAATTAATGTATTTCAACACATATGTACTCACATCTATATATATAGACACACAAACAAAACCAAAAAAAGAATAAAATAAATAAACAGTTCATGAACAGACCATCTAAAAATTAAAGAATAAAATGAAGACAACACAAAACACTTATATAGTCTACTCAAGTATTAAACTATGATGTTAACTGACTCATGAACTTGTAAATTACCTTGAAGGCCTTCTTTTAGGTACACTGTGATCGATTTCCTACAGAAGTAATAATAATAACAATTAATGTTTTTATACACAAATGTACTGAAATCTATATAATAGCATAGATTAGTAACGCTTACCTAAACTTTGAATTTCGTTTTTCCTTTATATGGAACACCTCTATGACTTTCTTGAAAATGCATGGCAATGCATCTGGAAAAATAGAGAGTAGATCCTGCATTGCTGCCATTGCTGGTTCTCTTTGATCTCCATCCTGTTACATTATCACAATTAACATTTATGTATACTATTATATAAACAAAAAAATATTATGAGATCTTTGTTAATAAAAATATTTATGTTGAACTAATATATTAATCATAACATAACTAAAACACGACTTTAGTGCAATTTAAATGAAAACAAGTTATTCACAACTATTTTTTTCTTTTAAATTTTTCTTAATTTTTAAGAAGAAATTTTAATTAGTATTTGTTTAAGGTCAACACAACAAGCTTTATGTTAGTATATATATAAACAAAAGCACAAAACAAACAAAAACAAAAATCAAAATCGTAACAACTTTTTAGCCGTAGCACACCACCATAATGGTGAGTGGCATTTCTGTGCAACCAATATATGCCTCCAGAAGACTGGTACTTGATCTGATCCTTCTCATGATCATATAGTTCTTTGACAGGATCCTTTTCCAATAAGTTTTTAATCCTATCTTGCCAATTCTTCATTTCTGGCATAATATTTTTTCGCACCTTTGGCGCCACTCCTGCTTTTCTCTTCTTATCTAACCCATCCAGGATTATTTTTCAAACTAAAGTCGTCAAAATCCTGCTTAGAAAAGAACTCTAACAAATACAGGAACTTCAACCTATCTTGCCATCCCCAGAAGATTGGAGCACAATATAAAAAAAATAGCAAATTCCCTATAAAACCAATAACTTAGTTATTAAAAAAATTGGTAAATAACCTTAAATAAATAAAATAAAAGCGAAATAATGTTCATGTATATAGTATACCTCATCTCTGTGAAGTCACACAAAGCATTGAATTTCTCATATAATTCAAAAAATGACTTCAGAACATGAGGTGGCTTGGGGAGTTTTCCATTGATCAGGATAGTCATAGGATGCTTCTTGACAGTAAGTTATACCAGTTTTTTCAAATCATCCATATCTTTTTTGAAGCCACTTTCAAAATCTGAAAATAAACAACATTAGTTAGAAAAAAAATAATAATAAAACTATATAATGAAATGACAATCAATCAAGTGTACTTTTTACTCACCTATGGCCATGTCAAAATTACAAAGTTTGATTTCGACATGGTCATCGCTGGGATCCGATACCCATACACCACTGAGAAGGTTTCCGTGGGACTTTTCTCTCTCATGAAGATGAAATATGGTTTCAGAAATAGCTCTTAAAAAAAAAAAAAAAATGACTAACAATCAATTTTACTGTAATCTTCTTCCCCAAACACAGAATAGAAAAAAACAGAAAAATTTAAAGCAACAATATACATACTTAAACAACTGTTGATACTTTTTTTTCAGTTCCAAATATTGAGTACCACTTGAGTTTACTACCCACATTGCCTCCTCTGCAGCTTTATAATTAATCCATTCCCTCAATCTAACTGGAGGTAGTCTATCGAGATGATACGAGCTTTCTCACCGCCTTCAGCTTCTTCCAATCCATAAACTTTACGCACATTAGGATGGTTAAGACCATCTAAAAACTGAAATGCTTCAAAAGCATCATGAACACAACCAAACCCTAAAAAAGTTACTTGTTTGATGCAGTCAGTTCTTAGTGTGGCACATCTGGTCCAATCACCATCAAATATGGTCATGGAGTCTATTTTCTTCTTCTGCCTCATGATTAAGTTCAGTATGGAGGTGTTAATTTCAGTAGCCAGGGGCGGAGGTACTTGGCAACCAGGGGTCACGTCCCCCCCCCTGGATTTTAGACTTTTTTTTTTTTTTTTTTTAAGAAAATATTTTAAATAAAAAATTATAAAAATATTATTAGAGTGAATTATCAATGACATTTTAAAAATTATGAAAACAATAATTGTTGTTTTGATTGAAAATAAAGAGATTATTATAAATCATAATATCTATGAAAATTTTATAAAAGTTTTTGAATGTAACGGTAATATCATTATTATTGATATGCAAGTATAAGTAATCTCACTATAAAAATATGAAATTTATTAGATTGTTAGTTACATTTGACATGGATGTTTACTCTCTATGTGTTTATTTACTATTATTTGGTGGTATCACATACTAATGATGACGTTGTATTACCATTATATTGAATTTTTAATCAAATTTTGTATGAAAAAATAATTTATCATTATATAATTTAGGATAAATTACAAATACACCCTATGAGATTTGCTTAAAATATAAATTGTCCCTGTTGTTTAGAAAATTACAAATACCTCTTTGTTAGTATTTTTATTTAACAGAATTAACTAAAAAAATGAAATTCATAATTGATCTTCTATACAATAATAAAATTACCTAAATTATTAATTGAAATATATTTCTAATATCATTAAAAACTGTTAATTGACTTGATGATTCATTAATTAAATGAGCTATTTGTTATGAAATTAGAAACCTCAAAGGGTGGAATGTAATTTCCAAAATCACAGGGGGCGATTTGTATTTTAATCAAATCTCATAAGTGTATTTGTAATTTACCCTATAATTTATTTTAAGACTTATATCCATATTTTTTTATATTGTTCATGATACACTAGTTATAAATAACATTATTTTTTTGATATTTCTAGAAATCAATTATAAAAACTTGCATAAAATATTTTTGTAAATTTTTTTAATATTATAATTAATAAATGCCCCCTCTAATTTAATTTTTTGCCTCCGCCACTGTCAGTAGCCATAGAGCCAAAGAAGACTTAAACGAGAGGGAAGAGTGAGAGACAGGTAGTAGAAGATAAAAGAAATCTTGAATGTAGCATTTGATGAATTGATTACAGAGGTGCAGTGCTTTTTATATTGAATCTAATCATAACAAACTAATCTAACCGTGGTTTAGAAAATTTCTGCCCTTTTTTGTTATTTCACTTAAAAAGGAAATTTCAGTATTTATAGACGGTTACAGAGGTGCAAAAGATTACATGCTATAATTTGATGGGTCCTGATGTTGCACACCATATGCAACAAACACAAAAGGTATAAATAGGAGGTGTAAACATAAAACAGGAGGTGTAAGTGTGTAACTTACACAAAAGATGTAAGTTACACACTTTAGAAAAGTCCTAATTTGATACATTTTCAGACTCATTTCAATGACAGCAAAACAAAACTACTAAAATCATCTATATGCTCTTTCAAATTTTCTCATATAAAGTCCATAAATACTGAAATTTCCTTTTTAAGTGAAAATACTGTTCTTGTCTCGAAAAGACAATAAAAAGCAGAAAAGGGGCGTTAGGGTTTTTTAATGTTTGACAATCCTCACCAAAATGCATTGAGGTGTAGGTGAGATGGGACATGCTCTTTTTCTCAGAAAATTTATTTGGTGTTCGATAGGCAACACACAATGGCTTCATTTGATTTAATTTTTTTAAAGAGTTTTGAATTATATTTTGAAAGATAAGCGTTTGAAAAAAAAAAATTAAAAATTAAAAATTTATTTGGTTATGACTTTTGAAAATTTTTTGGAATGATTTGTAATTTTTTTTTTTTTTGTAATTGAATAGATGGGTGTGAGAGAAAATTTGATTAATTGATATGTAAAATGTGAGAGAATGAGAGAGAACCGAGAAAAGAGAAAAAATGATTAATTGATTTATTAATAAATAAATAAATAAGGAGAGAGGAGAGAGAAAAAAGAATTTTTAAAATTAATAAATCAAACATATTTTTTAATTTTTTGATCCAAATATTAATTTAAAAATTAAATCAAACGGTACCAATGTTTTTGTTCTTTATTAATCACAAAATGTCAAGCCTTTTCCTATCTTGTCAAACTTTAACATAAACAACAATGGTTGTGAGTTCTAATAAAAGAGTTTTAATGGAGTAAATCCTACTGTAATGTGATATTTTGGCCTTGTGTATTTTTTTTAATTTTAAATTCTCTGTCACATCATTAGAACTCAATTAGAGTTCTAAAATTTAAAAATGTATCATTACTCTAACATAAAATAGTGAACTTCATCTCTTTTACCAATTACAATATCCTAACAATTACATCAAACCAATTCAACCTGATCTAGCCTAAAATAGTCAACGATGACAGTACACATGCCCTTACAATACCGAAGATTATTTACTAGTCTTGAGACAAATTTTAAGTGTCCTGTATATTTTATTAAATTTTTAAAAAATAACTTGACATGTAAATGATGTATAAAACTTCATTTCAAGATCATCAAATTACTATACAGCATAGAGAATCCTTAACAGACCATATGTTAAATTCATTTTATCCCTTCTTCTGATTTGAAGTAGGAGCATTTTATCCTTTTATAGTTCAAGTATAATTAGAAAATCTCCATGTGAATGTATATCACACACACCAATTTTAAAAGTAGACTTGATTTTCTGAAAAACTAAAATAAAATTAACACAACAAAAATATAATTAAGGACTAATTTTAAAATATATAAATAAAATAAAAAATAATTAAGAATTGATTTAAAATATAATTAAATTAAAATTAGATTACCATGTTAGGAATTACAATAAAAAAAATAAAGGATTTGGGATTAATTGTGATCTAAAATATAATTAAATTAAAATTAGATAAAAAAGTTAGAAATTATAATAAATAATTAAATATTTAGAATTAATTGTGATCTAAAATATAATTAAATTAAATTTTGAATAAAAAGTTAAGAATTACAATAATAATTTAAAATTTATGATTAATTGTGAGTTAATTAAATTAATGTTAGACAATATAAATTATGTGTATGAATGAGGAGAGAGAAAGAAAATAACAAAAAGTGTATAGAATTTGAGGGTATTACAATTATTTCAAATCTATGATTACATTTTGATTAAAAATCACATGAAAACTTTCTAACCAATTTGGGTCGTATGAAATAAAATGCTCTAGCGTTAAACCACAATATAGTAAAACGAATTTAAACCTATTTAAGAAAAAATATATATATATATATATGCATTGTTTCATGTTGGAGTTATAGAAAGTGTTTTGAAGATGATTCAAAAAATAAAGTGTAAATAAAAAATGTCTTCAATTCTGTACTTAATAAAAAATAATTTTTAACCCTAAAGTGTAATATTAAATCCAAAAGCATTGTGGGTTTATAATTTTCTATTTAAATTAAGTATTTTAAATTTCTATTTTGGATTTAAATTCTTTCATTGAACTATGTTTTCTAAAAATTTAAAATGTTGAAGTTTTTAAAGTTTCTATTAAAATTTTTACCAAATACTTACATAAGTGAGAGTTCCATATGAGTGTAAGACTTACGTCTATGTGAGTATTAATTAGAAAATTTTGTATTCTTATCATTGCTCTTTTAAAAAATTCTATGAATTTCATCCTCACAATAAATTATTTATAAAAAAATAAAATTGATTCAATAATTTTTTTATTAAGATTTTATCACATTTATTTTTAAAAATAGATAATAAATATAATTTTTCATAAGAAAATAAAAAATTAAAATTATATTTAGCGTTAAAATGGAGTACATGTCATGTGAAATCACAAGTTACATTAAAATTACATTGATCATTTGCAGCGAATAGCGCGAACGAAGAGATCGAGGGAAAACGACGGAAGAGGGCGCGAGGGGAGCTACTCAGGATGAGGCCGACAAATCATACGAGGAAGTTGCCTCTATGCTTGTAAGAAGATACTAGAGGAAAAATTAAAAAATTATTCAGTGTGTTTGGTTTTAATTTTTTAGATTTAATTTTTTTTAAATTGAGTTTTTTTTATTTTTCATGTTTTTTATTTTTACTGAATTTTTTAAAAAATTTAAATAATTTTTTTAGTTTTTTAGATTCACCTTACTTAGATATATCTAAAAAAGTAAAATATTTGTAAAAAAAAAACATTAAAAAGTCAATAAATACACAAGAATATGAAAAATGTACTGAATTCTAATATTTTTTTTATATTTTTGGTATTTACTAAATTTTTTAAGTTTTTTTCACAAATATTATACTTTTTAAGTGTATTAATATTAGGTGTATCAAAAATTAAAAAAAAAAAATTGCTTAGAATATTAAAAAAATTCAGTAAAAATAAAATAAAAAAACACGAAAAATAAAAAATTTTAATTTTTTAAAAAGTTAACCATGAAATAGGAATCCAACAAGCTGATTGGATCGTATTAAGACACCAAGTGACCTTGCACCAAATTAATAATAAATTTTTATATTTTTTAATTACTCAACCTAAAATAATAAATTTTATTCATTTCATAAAATTTTTTAACAACAATGCTAGGTGGTTAAAATTTTTATGGCTCGAATGATTCGAAAATCTCAAAATGACGTCATTTTAAGTGTAAAACGACGTCGTTTTGATATATTTGAGCCATTCAGACCACACAAATTCGGACCACCAAACATTTTTCTTTTTTTAGTAAACTACAAATACACTTTTAAATTTGTTTAGAATGTAAATTATTCTTTATATTTTATTCTTTTAAGAGGAATAAATTATATTTTGTCCTCTATATTTGGCCAATTTTTTACTTTAGCCCTTGAATTTTATTTTTTGAAAAATGTTATTAATACAAAAAATATCACAAGAATGATATGACTGCGACATTGTTATAAATGCAAGTCATCTTTATAGGTATTTTGTTTTTAAATGAAATATCACCATTAAGTTATATTATTATGTATAAGAAAATTTATATTAATTTTTTGTTGGGGAATGCTAGATACCCCCAGTACGGAGGACCCCCAGCCCCACCCCCAGTGACGTGGCGGCTTGGGGTTGGCCGAAATCCAAAAAAAAAAAAAAAAAAAACTGTTTTCAGCCAATGAGGGGCGACCCCCAGTGACCCCCACTGGGGGTCTTAGCCATTTTTCTTTTTTGTTTGTATATTATTACTCAATTGGATAAAAAATGACACATTATATACATGACATATAAATATTTTATTATATATAAGCCATACCTCTTATATATATGACACAAAAATATTTTATTATATATAAGTCACACCTTTTATACAAGGCCAAACTTTGATACAATAATATATATATATATATTTTTTGTACCTCATGTAGTAGTTAATGTGACATTTTTTGTCTAATTTTAAACAAAATTTTGCTTTAAAAATACTTAAAATATGAAATGCCAAAATATTAATAAAATTCATTAAAAATACATAAAATAAAAAATTTAAATAAAAATTATATTTAAAAATTCGAAACTAAAAAGAGTGTTTTATCCTCAAAAGAAATATATGGCTTTGTTTGATTTAAATTTTCAAAAATTATTTTTAAATGAGTTTTTGTTTGTTTTACTGAATGTTTTTTATATTTTTGTTTTTTGTTTTTTAACTTTTTAGGTACATACATAAAGATTAAATGCATGTAAAAAGTAAAAAAAAAAAAAATTGGCTAAAATATGAAAAAAATTATTAAAAATAAACGAAAATTGAAACAAAAGTTTTGTTTATTTTTAGTTAATTTTTTTAATATTTGAGTCATTTATTTTATTTTTTAGATACATCTTGATTAGATACATTTAAAAATTAATTAAAAAATATATTAAAAAAAAATTTACTAAAAATAAATGACAATTCATCTAAGGCTCGTTTGACATGCAACAGTTTTAGTCTAAAAGTCAAAAAGTTATTAAAAAACAAAAAGCCTATAACCTATACAAAAAAATCAAAAATTCTTTTTTCTCTCTACTTTTTTCAAATCTTTTCGTAAGAAATCAAAAAGTCATTCCAAATATATTAATTTTTTTTTACCTCATATTTTAACTAAAAAGTTAAAAAATTACTAAAATAACTTGTTTCCAAACGAGGCCTAAAATAACATTTGAAAAATCTAACCAAACACTATTTTCGAGTAGATTTTTGTCCAAAGTGCCTAAAAAAAAAAAAAAACAAAACAAAAACAAAAAAAAAATTCGGTATTAACCAAACACTAATTCTGTAAATTATTTTAATAATTTTTTTATATAAGAGAATTATTTTAGTATTTGTTTTATATTTATACACCATAATTATTATTTTTTTATAAATTCGAAATAAATGTTAAAGATACGTAAATTTACCCAAAATGATATAATAATAGTATTGAAATCTATATCATTAGATGTATAACAAAAAGCAAAAAATAATACATATCATACTACATAATTTTATCATATATCTAATAATTTATTCTATTTAATTTCATAAAATAATATTTTAATTTTTAAAAAATTATTAAAATATAAAACTTTTACATATTGTAACAATAACATATGCCTTGTGCGGCCTTATTAAACTAATATATATATATATATATATCAGAATTACAGATTACACGGTGAGTTTTACTACTCACACGGTATGTATCACAGATCTATGGTAGGAAAATCACAATCATGAATGGGTAGGACTAATAGGGTTGCTTTCAGATGTGGGTTAATTTTTTTGATTTTTTAATTTTTTTGATTATTTTAATTTAGAATTTTAAAAAAAAAATGGAATAGTTTTTTTTTTTTGAATTTTTTAATTTTTATGAGAGAAAAAATAAAATAATTATAATTTAAATATAACATTTTATTTTATTGATATTTTAATTTTTTTGACTATTTTAACTTAAAATTAAAAAGTCTCGTTTGTGATGAATTTTTTTGAATTTTTTGACTTTTATAAAAAAAATAATAATTATAATTTAAATGTGACATTTTATTTTATTAATTTTTAATTACTTGACTGGTAAGTGAACAGGACTTTCCACCTGTAGTCAAATCTCGAATATAAAAATATGGTAAATGACTTTGTTCTAGTTTGTGATCGAATTTAAGATATTATTGGTTTTGTAAGGTTTATCATGGGTTCTGTTTCGATAATTCGAACCGTTTAATATGTAAAATTCATCGAGTATTATATGTCTGTAAAAAATCACGTTGATCGGATATCTATAACTATACAATCAAATTAAATTTTTGGAAGCCATTGATTTTTCACCGTCCCAACCCCAACCCAAGTCTTCTGTATAATAATCAAACAATGGGCTGCTTTTTTGATACCATAATGCTGGGTTTGGTTTGGATTAAAAATTTGAGGAAGGATTTGAAAAAGAAAATGAAAAAAAAAAAATTGAAATGCAAATAAAATACACTAAAATTTCATCTAGTTTTACATATTTTTTCCTTTTCTTTTTCGAAATCTCTTCATAAATCTCCTAACCAAACACAACAAAGAAATCTTGAACGTATTATTTGATGAATTGATTACAGAGGTGTAGTGCCTTTTATATCAACAATGTTTGAGACACCTTTTTTTTGGAATCCCATACCGTTCTTTGAATCTCAATTATTGATGGTGTAGGCTCTACACATACATGAGTAGGTCCTACACATACATCGATGATTGAGATTTTTTTTTTTTTATATTTAATCTAATCATAACAATCTAATCTAACTATAACAAACTAATCTAACATAGTTTAATTCTAACAGCCTAACTACTAGAAATAGTTATACAAGTGCAGCCTTGCCCTTGTTGACCTGCTGCAGCCTTGGATGGTTCTAGCTTATACTCTGTGTGTCGTGGCTCTGGCTTATTAGAAGAGAGATAGACGAAGTGAGAGAGAGAGACTTTAACAACAAATCTGCAGCCAAAGTGTGTACAAGCAGTAACGGGAGTTTCTTCCCAGCATCCTCAACTCAAGAGTTGGGGTCAGAATTAACAAAAATTGTTTGTGTTGGTAGCTTTTAGGTCACCACACAAAAGAAATAAAAATATCACATCTACAGTTTCTCATATTAATGTAAGGGCATAAGATCATCTTCCCTTGTTTCTATGTAACTAGTAAACATAACGATTAAAAAAAATTATGCTGTTAGTTTAAGTTTATATTGTTAGTGGGATTGGGGTGCAAACCACTGTTGGTGATTCACAATGAGAGGTTTAAAACTCAACCAAACTGAAATTTACTTCACTCAAAATGATTCTGAAAGAAAAAAAAAAACACAAACAAAGCACTCTATTATTTTCTTTCTCTCCCACACTGGAACCTTACAATAACATAGCTATATATAGATAAAAACATACAATGTGAACGCATTTATTTCAAGTACAGCTATCAGTGTGAATGCATTCAATGTGTATACGGCTATTAACCACCGCATTGAATGCAGCAACCAACACATTGAATGCAGCCTCCAATCAAGATTACTTCACAACATCCCCCCTTAATCTTGATTCTTCATGCTGTTTCATCCCGAGCATTATCTTCATTCTGTTGAACAGATCATTTTTCAATGGCTTCATGAAAATATCTGCAAGCTGATCTTGAGATTTGCAAGGAAATAATTCCACATCTTTATTTTTCACATGCTCTCGGATAAAATGATAGCAGGTGTCAATATGCTTACTTCGTTCATGATAAACTGGGTTCTTTGCCAATGTAATTGCTGAGCGATTATCAACATAGATCTCAGTGGGTCTTTCTTGTGGAAATCCCAAATGCTTCAGCATGTTCCGTAATCATATTGCATGGCACACAGCTGAGTTGGCTGCAACATACTTAGTTTCGCAAGTTGATAATGTCACAATGGCTTGCTTCTTGGACAACTATGTGAAGGCTAAGGCTGTATCTTCTATAAAGAAAGTAAATCCCGTAGTACTTTTTCGTTCATCCAAGTCACGTCCCCAGTCGCTATCTGAGTAGCCAACAAGACTGAAATTATCAGTTGGTTTATAGAATAAACCATCATCGACTGTACCTTTGATGTAGCGAAGAATCCTCTTTGCTGCATAAAGGTGTGACCGATATGGTGTTTTTATATATCTGCTGATCAATCCTACTCCATAGAGTATGTTTGGCCTAGTGCAAGTAAGATAGCAAAGACTTCCAACTAGGCTCTTGAAATAAGTTGGATCTACATCACCTGCCTTCGTACCTTTTCTGAGCTCCACTCCACTGTCTACAGGAGTGTTCACTAGATTACAATTCTTCATTCCATATCTCTTGAGAATTTTCTTGGCATAGCCACTTTGGGAAATAAAAATTTCATCTTTTCTTTGTGCCACTTCAATGCCGAGAAAATGAGTCATCAATCCAATATCTGTCATTTCAAATTCTTGGACCATGCTTCTTTTAAAGTCTTTGAATATGGCTGGATTGTTTCCAGTGAAGATTAGATCATCAACATAAAGACAAGCAAGCAACATGCTTCCATTAGCTTCCTTCTTCAAATATAGTGCGTACTCATATGGACATTTTTCAAAACCATTGTCATGAAAATACTGATCAATTCTAGTATTCCATGCACGCGGAGCTTGCTTCAATCCATAAAGTGCTTTCTTTAATTTGTACACTTTGTCTTCATGCCCATTCTGAACATACCCCAAAGGTTGTCAATATAGATTTCTTCTTCAAGGAAACCATTAAGAAATGCAGATTTCACATCGAGTTGATAAATCTGCCACTTGTGCTTGGCAGCCAAAGAAATCATTAGCCTGATAGTCTCTAATCGGGCAACTGGAGCAAACACCTCTCCATAGTCAATTCCAACTCTCTGCTTGTAACCTTTTGCTACTAACCTTGCCTTGTAGCGTTGCACTTCGCCTTGTGCATTCCTCTTTATCTTGTATACCCATTTCACTCGAATGGGTTTATGCCCCTCCGGTAGACTGGTAAGCTTCCATGTGTCATTTTTCTCAATGGCATGAATTTCTTCATCCATTGCTTTCTTCTATTTATCTTCTTGGATGGCTTCTAAGAAGGTAAGTGGATCACTATCTGCAAGTAGGCAAAACAAATTCAGATCTAATTCTTCTGTAGCTTCATATATCTCCTGCAAATTTCTCATTGGTCTTAGTTGTTTGAAAAAACTATCATCTGATGATGCTGATGATGATGATGTTGATGTAGCACTTCTGTGAGAAACTGGCGATCTAGGTGCAGGTATTCTATGTAGAGGAGTTTGTGGCTCATCTTGAACTTCTCTTGTAATTTCAACTGGAGCTTTTGATGTTTCATCTTCAAGAATGAGTTCTATATCTTTAACAACTTCATCTTGATTCCAATTCCAAGCTTCTTTTTCTTCAAATATCACATCTCTACTCATGATCACCTTTCTGGTAATGGGATTATACAACTTGTATCCCATTGTTCTATCTCCATATCCGACAAGGATACATTTTTCTCCCTTATCATCGAGCTTGGTTCTTCTTGCTTCTGGAATCTTGGTGTACGCAACACACCCAAATTTTCTGAGATTGTTGACACTTGGCTTATGTGAACTCCAAGCTTCTTCTGGAGTCATAGAATGAAGGCTCCTGGTTAGGCATCTATTTAGTAGATACACAGTACATGATACGGCTTCAACCCAAAATTGATTGGGCAGTCCCTTTCCTTTCAACATGCTTCTTGCCATATCTAAGATTGTGCGATTCTTCCTTTCAGCGACGCCATTCAGCTGTGGCGTATAGGATGGTGTTGTTTGATGCTTGATTCCATGCTCTTTACAATAATTCTCGAAAGCATCTGATGTATATTCTCCACCTTGATCTGATCGCAATATCTTAATGTAGTAGCTGCTTTGCTTCTCTACAAAAACTTTGAATTCTTTGAAGCTATTGAACACCTCTGATTTTCTTTTAAGAAAATACACCCATGTCTTTCGGCTATAATCATCAATGAAGGTGAGAAAATATCTATTCTGTCCATTTGACATCGGCTTCAATGGACCACACACATCAGTGTGCACTAGCTCCGGTGGCTTTGTTGCTCTCCAAGTCACTTCTTTGGCAAAGCTAGTTCTGTGATGCTTGCCAAGAATGCAGCTTTCACAGACTTCATTAGTATGAGCAATATGAGGGAGCCCTTTCACCATATTCTTGCTTGACAATAGCTTCAAGCTTTCAAAGTTAAGATGTCCAAACCTCAAATGCCATAGCCAGTCTTTGTCTTTGATGATGGCACTTAAACACTTCGCACCATCATGTTGGATGTTCAATGCAAACATTCGATTCTTGGACATTCTCACCCGAGCGATCAAATTACCATGATTATTTTTTATGGTAAGATGACAATTTTTCATGCTGATGTCGCATCCTTTCTCTAGGAGTTGTCCCATACTCAAAATGTTGTTCTTTATGGCAGGAACATAATAAACATTGGAGATGTAATCATGATCTCCATTCTTGAGCTTGATCAGAATATTGCCTCTTCCTTTCACTGGAGTCTTTGAAGAATCACCAAATGATACTTGTGCTTGTATAGTCTCGTTAAGCTCAACGAACAACTCTCTTTTACCACACATGTGATTACTGGCTCCCGAATCTAGATACCAAACATTGTTTTGCTTTTCAGTGTCTCCATGGTGGACAAACAAGACTGTAGGTCCAAATTTGTTTGTTTCCTTTTCGGCAAAATTTGCTTGCTCTCCAGCTTCTATTGTTGCTCTACTTCAGCATTCATTGTTGTAATGCCCGAACTTGTGGCACTGGTGGCATTGAACATTGCTTTTGTCAAATCCTAGTCGATTATTGTAACCAACACCTCTACCTCTTGCTCTTCCTCTTGGAGCAAAGTGTGCTTGACTTCTTCCTCCTCTGGCTGGACCTCTTCCGCCTCTTCCTCGAAAACCAGAACTTCAGTTATTGTAACCACGACTGTAGCGATCTCGATTTTGACCCGGTCAACTTCGAGGGTCGAGCTACCCAGTCAGCTCGCCGAAAACAAAAATGAAAAGTGCATTCAAAATTGCTTATGGGAAAGTGTATTTCACGTTCGAGTGACCTTGTTATATCAGTCCGTAAATTAGGATTTCAGATCACTTTTTGCAGCCCCCCCTCTCTCTAAAACTCCCCAAATTTCCAGGTCTAGAGCTTCTCTCTCTATAAGTCATCTTCTCTCTTTGATTTCTCCAAATCCATTGGGATTTAGACTTAAGTTCTTCACCAAAGTTGGTTATCACCTCGAGGGCTTCATTGTGTACGGTGGAGATCGAGTTTCGACACCGTAAATTTTGGGGTTTCATCTCAGATTCTCTTCAAAACTTGAGGTAGGGATTTTCTGCACTCTAATATGGTTTTTAGGTTAGTTATTTGCTATTGTGTATAGATGATGAGATTTGGTTGTGGTTTGGACAAATCTAGGATTTGGGTGTGAAATGAAAATAGGGGTTTTGATGAATATGAGGTAAACGAGTATGAAGCTTGAATATAAGATCATGTTGTGCCAGAATAGTTGATTTTGGTGTTTGGGTTGATATTTGGTGAAAGGGGGATTCTGCCCCAATTTTGATTAAAGTGTTATTTTGCATAAATAATTGGG
Organism: Camellia granthamiana; assembly: GCA_036172215.1. Lineage (NCBI taxonomy): Eukaryota > Viridiplantae > Streptophyta > Magnoliopsida > Ericales > Theaceae > Camellia > Camellia granthamiana. The sequence continues at coordinate 15,138,280 of CM069903.1, read as the reverse complement.
ATTAACATTGAAAACGTGAAATTAGAAGGTTGTGATTATAAATGGTAATATTGGATATGTATTATCTCACTTATGAAAGTTTTGAATAAACTATTTATTTTGATATTGAACATCTTTTTAGAAATAATTGTTGTCCAGCTATCTGTTGAGGATAACTATGATTGTTGTAGAAATTACATAAGGATTAGGCGATTTAATGCTAATCTATTGTTGGTGTCATTGAATATGACCATGTTATAGATACATTGTATATATATGTTTATTGGAAGGAGAAAGGGGATGTACTCCATATGTGATTATGTTTATAAATACATTGCATATGTATATTTGTTTGGAAGAAGAAAGGTGATGAACTCCATTTAAAGCAAGTTGGCCGGAGTGTCCTGGGTGAAAGACCCAAAATTTTATATATAAATGGGTGCCAATTCCTTCAAACGAAATATCCGTAAAATGGTAGGCTTGAAGTGTTTATGTGAGTTTTGCATAATTGGAAAATCATTGAGTTGTAATCTCATTTTGATTGTTGAAAGATAACGAATTTAACTCATGAATTGAGTAGCATATATGAACTAGAAATGAAATTAAAGGAAAAATGGAATGAGGTTGGTCTTAGTAGCATATGAATATGTAGGTCTCGTGGATATTTCAGGATCGGTATTGTTTATGTACGTGGTATTTATACCTTTACTAAACCTCATAAATTGTGTTAGATTATTTCCACTGGGCTGTTGGCTCACCCTATATGGGAATACCATTTTCAAGTACAGGTGAGATGTTTCCTTCAAGGCAATAGCGTGGATGGTGTTTTTGGAAGCAAGAGCTTCTTAATTATGCCTTATATGTGTATGTTTGTTATTTGTAAAGCCAAGGACTTAAGATGTAATGAGCGAGACTCAATTTGTGTAACCAGGCAATGACTTAGAAACATGTAAGCCTACATGGCATTTAACTGGTTGTTAAACAGTGAACTCTGATATATGAAAGTATGTTATTTCTCATATTTATTCCGCATATGAGTTATCTTTATTGTATTATTTTGGGGGGCGTGACAACTTGGTATCAGAGCGTAACGAGTTTGAATACTTTGGGTACGTGGGAAGTGGTTAGTACCATAATGGGTTTGTCTCACTTGTTACAGACTTATATATGATGTTATGTGCTTATATGATAACGTGCTTATATAATAACGTGCTTATGTGACTATATGGGTATGGAATTTAGTTTCTAGGATGTTGATCGAATCTATGGGTTTCTGGGAGTCCTGTTAGAAAGGCACTTAATCACTGCCGTTTCTAACTGGAACTCTAGCAACGCCACGGGACGGCCATTATCCGGAAATGAAATTCGTAAGTGCTTATGTGATTATGTGTTTATGTGCTTATGTAAAGTGAATTACAGTTGTCCAATGTATTAGGACGTGAGTGAAATACCTTCGACACATTTGTGAATGTGCTAATCATTTGTTACCTTTATTAGGATGTCAGGACGAGAACGTGGTGGTAGGCGTGGTAGGCCTAGGAGGCAGGAGATACCTATACCGGATGAAATTTTGGCGCAGGAGAAGGGAGTTGGTCAGGCCAACGTGGCCGAGCCAGTAGGTCAGCAGGCCATGGGCGCCTTAGCCCGCGAGATGGCAGGAGCATTGAGGAAATCCATGGACATTCTCAGGGCTGAGAATCAAGTCCAGGCCCATGTAGCTGAAGCAGGGCCGTCTTTTTTGAAGAAAGAGTTCTTCCGGCCGAATCCGGATGAGTTTTTGGGTGACCCTCAGGAGCCACTGAAGGCTGATGAGTGGCTTGAACAGTTAGCGAAGACATTCGAGATGCTTGGCATCGAGGATGATCAGGTGAAAGTGACCTTGGCGTCTTTCCAGTTAAATGGGGATGTGGGGCAGCGGTGGAAGTATGCGCGGGGGCGCATTGGAGGGACTTGGGAGGCATTTGTTGACGTCTTTCAGGAGAATTTTTTGCCTCCCACTGTTAGGGAGAAGTTGAGGGATCTGTTCTGTTAGCTCAAGTAGCTGAATACACCAGTGGCGGAGTTTGAGGCCACATTTACTAGTCTATCCAGGTTTGCACCTGAGTTAGTGGCGACTGAGAAACGCCACTGTCTGGAGTTCGAGAAGAAATTGAGGACCGGACTCATGTTTCGAGTGGCCGGTTCCATGATTACAGATTATGGGCGCCTTGTGCAGTCTGCAGCCCACCTTGAAACTATTATGCAAGCAGAAGATAAAATGATGAGGGGCTCTAGGAGGAGTTAGGATAGTTAGGGAGACAGTAAAAAGCAGAGGGGTTCCTACCCTCAGCAGTCTTAGGGAACTCAGTTGAGGTCCACTTTTCCAATATCGAGTTCAGGTTCTGGGAGACGTAGGCAGAGAGATTTTACTTGCTTTAAGTGTGGTCAGTTGGGCCACAAGTCTCCAGCTTGTCCTCAAAGAGGAGGAGGACAACGAGCAGCATCATCTTCGGCTCATTTTCAAAGCCAGAGCCAGAGTTAGGGAAGAGGCCAACCGCTCACTTGTTATCAGTGCGGGCAGACGGGGCACCTGAAGAGGTTTTGCCCACAGTTAGGTGGTACACCTGGTGTCTCTGGTTCGAAACAGACACAGAATCACCAGCCAACACAGTTAGCACAGGCCTCAAGGGCCAATCAGGGAGTCTCTTCGGCTCAGTCTGTGCATCAGGCTTATACTCCGAGGGGTAAGCAGGTTGAGCAGAGGTCTATTGGACGTATGTATACAGTTGTAGGGCCAGATCTCGTACCTGATCCTTCTGTAGTGAGAGGTACCTTTTTGTTTTGTAATTAAGTTGCTAATGTGTTGATTGATACGGGTGCATCCCATTCTTTTATTTCGTATGCGTTTGCATCAGTTTTAGGTTTGGAGTTGGCACAGTTAGCATCTCTTATTTGTGTAGAGTCACCTGTTGGGTGCTAGACTGTTTTGAGACAGGGATGTCGGGGTTGTGACATCGAAGTTGCTGGTCGTCGATTACCTTTTACATTTGTATTGATTCGCATGCTTAGTTTTGATGTCATATTGGGTATGGACTGGTTATCGTCATACCGGGCTGTTATAGATTGCTACCGTCAGAAAGTTACTATATGTACCTTGAGTGGCGATTGCTTTTATTTCTTGGGGGACCAGGTGGATAGAGTCTTATCACCGGTATCTGATCCGCATGGGCAGAGTGAACTTAGTTGTCTCCTTGCTAGCTTTTTGAGTAGTGAGTGTGATGAAATTCGGGTTGAATTGCCGAGGGTAGTTTATGAATACTCGGATGTTTTTTCCCGAGGATCTTGTCAATTTACTGTCTCACTGAGAGATCGAGTTCTCTATTGATTTAGTGCCTGGCACGGCACCGGTTTCTATGGCTCCATATAGATTTGCACCTGCTGAATTGAGTGAGTTGAATATTCAACTCCAGGAATTGTTAGATAAGGGTTTTATTCACCCTAGTACTTCACCTTGAGGAGCGCCGGCTTTCTTTGTTAAAAAGAAAGATGGAGCATTACGGCTTTGTATTGATTATCGAAAGTTAAACCGGGTTACTATTAAGAATAAGTACCTAATGCCTCGTATAGATGATCTGTTTGATCAGTTGAAGGGGTCTTGTTGTTTCTCTAAGATAGACCTGAGATCGGGTTATCATCAGTTGAGAATAAGGGAGTAAGATATCCCGAAGACGGCATTCCGTACGCGGTATGACCATTATGAGTTTCTTGTAATGCCTTTTGGGCTAACTAATGCTCCAGTTGTGTTTATGGATTTAATGAATCAGATCTTCTGTGAATTCTTAGATCGTTTTGTGGTTGTCTTTGTGGACGACATTTTGATTTATTCACCTTCTGAGGAGGAACATGAGGAACATTTACGAGTAGTACTTGAGTTACTTAGAGCCCATAAGCTGTATGCTAAGTTTGGGAAATGTGACTTTTGGCTGGAAGAGGTTAAATTCCTAGGGCATGTAGTATCAAGGGAATGGGTGACTGTAGATTCATCCAAGATAGAAGCAGTGCAAGATTGTACACAACCTAAGAATGCTTTTGAGATTCGTAGTTTCTTGGGGTTGGCCAGGTATTACCGTCGATTTGTGAAAGATTTCTCTAGACTAGCTTCACCTTTGACTAAGTTGACGAGGAAAGAAATCAAATTCTTGTGGAGTGAGACTTGTGAGAAGTCGTTCCAAGAGCTTAAGATTAGACTCACCACTGCTCCAGTATTGATTTTACCAGAGAGGGGTTTGGGTTATTCAGTTTATTGCGATACTTCACGAGAAGGTCTAGGTTGTGTATTGATGTAAAAGGGTAAAGTAGTAGCCTATGGCTCGTGGCAGTTGAAAACACATGAGAGAAATTATCCCACCCATGACTTAGAGTTAGCAGCAGTGATATTTGCTTTGAAGATCTGGAGACACTATCTGTATGGTGAGAAATTTGAAGTGTTCTCTGATCACAAGAGTCTGAAATATTTGTTTACACAAAAAGACTTGAATTTGAGACAGAAGAGGTGGATGGAATTCATAGAGGATTATGATTTTGAGTTGCATTATCATCCTGGAAAGGCTAATGTTGTGGCCGATGCTTTGAGTAGAAAGCCAGTTAGTAGTGTAGCTTCTATTGCCATCCGAGAATGGGAAATGTTGGGTACTCTTAATGAGTTTGACTTGCATCTGGGCGAGTCTGTTGAATCTGCAACTTTGTTTTCAGTAGTTGCACACCCTACACTTGTGAATCGAGTGTTGGAAATACAAAAAGGTGACCTTGAGATGGAGTCATTCTGAGAGAAGATTTCCAATGGGAAGGTAGAAAGAGGTTTAACTGTGTATCCCGATCAAAGTGTGAGATACCGTGACCGTTTGTTTGTACCGGAGTCTTGCCGAGAGGAAATACTCCGAGAGTTTCATCATTCACGCCTTGCGGTGCATCCAGGAGGCACAAGGATGTATCATGATCTTAGTCGCCAGTTTTGGTGGAGAGGTATGAAAAAGGATGTGGCTGTGTTTGTATCAAAGTGCCTTACTTGTCAACAAGTGAATGCCGAGCATCAGAGACCAGTGGGTTTGTTACAACCTTTACCTATAGCCGAGTGGAAATGGGAGCGTGTTACCATGGATTTTGTAGTTAGGCTTCCTAGAACACAATGAGGCAATGACGTTGTTTGGGTGATTGTTGATAGGTTGACTAAGTCTACCCATTTCATTCCGATGTGCACTAGCGACTCGGTTGAACGCTTGGCAGAGTTGTACATTAGAGAGATAGTTCAACTACATAAAGTCCCTGTGACTATTGTCTCGGATAGGGATCCTCGTTTTACTGCCCGGTTATGGCAAAGCCTTCAAGATGCGTTGGGAACTAAGTTGACTCTTAACACCGCTTATCATCCTCAAACCGATGGACAATCGGAACGTACCATTCAGATTTTGGAGGACATGCTTAGAGCTTGTGTCCTTGATTTTAAGGGGCCTTGGGAGAAGCACTTACCGTTGGTTGAGTTCACTTATAACAATAGTTACTAAGCTAGTATTGGGATGGCACCATTGTATGGTCGACCTTGTAGATCACCGGTTTGTTGGGCTGAAATGGGTGACGCACCGTTACTGGGTCCGAAAATTGTTAGAGAGACAATCGAGAAAGTGGTTCTCATTCGGAAAAGGTTAGCTACGGCCCAAAGTCGACAAAAGAGTTATGCCGATAAGAGGAGACGACCTTTATCTTTTGAAGTTAGTGACCATGTGTTTCTAAAAATCTCACCAAGGCGGGGTTTGATGAGATTTGGTAAGAGTGGTAAATTATCTCCAAGGTTCATTGGGCCTTTTGAGATCTTAGAGTGAATTAGGGAAGTGGCATACTAGTTAGCTTTACCGCCGCAACTTTCCGGAGTTCACAACGTATTTCATGTAGTTATGCTTAAGAAGTATGAACCCGACCCTTCTCATGTGCTTGATTGGGTTGACTTGGAGGTAAATGAGGATGCCTCTTACGAAGAACGACCAGTTCAAATATTAGATATCCGGGAGCAAGTTCTATGGGGAAAAACTATACTGTTGGTAAAGGTGTTATGGAGACACCATGGGGTTGAAGAAGCGACATGGGAACGGGAGGCGGAAGTCCGCTCTAAGTATCTGAATTTGTTTGAAAATGCTTAAGTTGTTTTCCTTGTAATATTCCCTAGTGTTTGAGGGAAATGTGTTAAAATTGTTGACCACATGTTGTTATGTATGTTGTTATGTTAAGCATGAAGTAGTTACGGATTGTCATTTATTTGCTTCATGTTTAGGTTGCTGTGGACGGTTGTTGTTGATGAGATAACCATGGTGGAAATGGCAAAAAAATTAGTTGAGAGTTAATATTGTGATTTAAAAATGAAATAGCGTGGTTTTCATCGCTAGAAACCCCTTTGTTTGGGTAGTTTGATTTGAAATTTTGCGGCCGAAATTCTTTAAGGGGGGGAGGTTGTAGCGATTCCAATTTTGACCCGATCAACTTTGGGGGTCGAGCTACCCAGTCAGCTCGCCGAAAGCAAAAATAAAAAATGCATTTGAAATTGCTTACGGGAAAGTGTATTTCATGCTCGAGTGACCTTGTTATATCAATCCGTAAATTAGGGTTTCAGATCACTTTTTGCAGCCCCCTCTCTCTCTAAAACTCCCCAAATTTCCAAGTCTAGAGCTTTTCTCTTTGATTTCTCCAAATCCATTGAGATTTAGGCTTAAGTTCTTCACCAAAGTTGGTTATCACCTCGAGGGCTTCATTGTGTGCGGTGGAGATCGAGTTTCAACACCGTAGATTTTGGGGTTTCATCTCAGATTCTCTTCAAAACTTGAGGTAGGGATTTTCTACACTCTAATATGGTTTTTAGGTTAGTTATTTGCTATTGTGTATAGATGATGAGATTTGGTTGTGGTTTGGACAAATCTATGATTTGGGTGTGAAATGAAAATAGGGGTTTTGATGAATAGAGGTAAACGAGTATGAGGCTTGAATATAAGATCATGTTGTGCCAGAATAGTTGATTTTGGTGTTTGGGTTGATATTTGGTGAAAGGGGGATTCTGTCCCAATTTTGATTAAAGTGTTATTTTGCATAAATAATTGGATTAACATTGAAAACGTGAAATTGGAAGGTTGTGATTATAAATGGTGATATTGGATATGTATTATCTCACTTATGAAAGTTTTGAATAAACTATTTATTTTGATATTGAACATCTTTTTAGAAATAATTGTTGCCCGGCTATCGGTGGAGGATAACTATGATTGTTGTAGAAATTACATAAGGATTAGGCGATTTAATGCTAATCCATTGTTGGTGTCATTGAATATGACCATGTTATAGATACATTGTATATATATGTTTATTGGGAGGAGAAAGGGGATGTACTCCATATGTGATTATGTTTATAAATACATTGCATATGTATATTTGTTTGGAAGAAGAAAGGTGATGAACTCCATTTAAAGCAAGTTGACCGGAGTGTCTTGAGTGAAAGACCCGAAATTTTATATATAAATGGGTGCCAATTCCTTCAGACGAAATATCCGTAAAATGGTAGGCTTGAAGTGTTTATGTGAGTTTTGCATAATTGGAAAATCATTGAGTTGTAGTCTCATTTTGATTGTTGAAAGATAACATATTTAACTCATGAATTGAGTAGCATATATGAACTAGAAATGAAATTAAAGGAAAAATGGAATAAGGTTGGTCTTAGTGGCATATGGATATGCAGATCTTGTGGATGTTTCAGGATCGGTATTGTTTATGTACGTGTTATTTATACCTTTGCTAAACCTCATAAATTGTGTTAGATTATTTCCACCGGGCTGTTGGCTCACCCTATATGGGAATACCATTTTCAGGTACAGGTGAGATGCTTCCTTCAAGGCAATAGCGTGGATGGAGTTTTTGGAAGCAAGAGCTTCTTAATTATGCCTTATATGTGTATGTTTGTTATTTGTAAAGCCAAGGGCTTAAGATGTAATGAGCGAGACTCAATTTGTGTAACCAAGCAATGACTTAGAAACATGTAAGCCTACATGGCATTTAACTGGTTGTTAAATAGTGAACTCTGATATATGAAAGTATGTTATTTCTCATATTTATTCCGCATATGAGTTATCTTTATTGTATTATTTTGGCGGCGTGCTAACAACCTCTTCCTCGGCTTCTTTGTGATGTCCCCCCTTGCTCATTTCTGTCATCCTTGAAAGACAGCTTTGATTGAAGAGCTTACTCTAGAGAACTTGAGGGAGTCTTCTTGTTGATCCTTTGTTCATGAATCTCAAGTGTGCCCATCAACTTATCGATGGTCATGGCACTGAGATCCTTGGACTCTTCTATTGCTACAACCACGTGCTCGAACTTGGGACTAAGTGATCGGAGAATCTTCTCTATCACTTGAAGAGATTCCATCTTCTCTCAATATCTTCTCATCTGATTAACAATGGTCAATGTTCTGTTGAAGTACTTAGAAATTGACTCATTCTTGTTCATGTGCAACATCTCGAATTTGCCACGTAACCCTAGAGTCGAACTCTGATCGTCTTCTCAATTCCACGGTGTGAGTTACGAAGAATACTCCATGCCTCTTTAGAGGTTGTTGTTGCTGAAATCTTCTCAAAACTTGACTCATCAATGCCTTGATAGAGTAGATACAAGTCTTTTTTATCTCTCTTCCTTGAATCTTTTAACGCCGTCTTCTGAGCATCATTTAAATTTCCTTCATCTGCGAGAGTAGCTGGCTCGTCATATCCTTGATCCACTAACTTCCACAAATCTTGTGAGGCTAGTAGGACTTGCATTTGAATACTCCAATTTTCATAATTCTCCTTGTTGAGTTTTGGAAACTGGGGCTGAAAGAAGTTGTTTGTGTTGGCCATTGGTTGTCTTTAAAAATCTGTAAATTTTTAGAATGAAATTTGCAAATTTTGACCGTACAGATGTGTCCGGAATATTCCAAATAGTTGGAAACCACTATTGGATCACCAGAAACAGACTCTGAATGGCTCAAATCAAGACAAAACAAGTTGAACGGTTCAGATCTGCGGCTGCACCTTAGCCGCGTCACACTAGATTAATCCTCCGTGTGCTGATGTTAGCGGCTCAGTCAATGACTCAGCGGCTCAGTCAACCCGACTCAGGCTCGGCTCAATAAGCGGCTCAGGTCAATGGCGGCTCGGCTCGGTCAATGGCTCAGGTCAACGGAGGCTCGGCTCGGTCAGCAGCTCTGGTCAATGGCGGCGTGGCTTGGCTTGGTCAAAGCTGGTCGGCGGCTCAAATGACGTCAATGGATGACGTCGGCTCTGGTGCGCGCGCGTGTGGAGCGTGCTTGCACGTTGGATGACGCGTCTTCTTCCTCTAGCAGCGCGTGGTGGCACGGGAGAACGTCGTCAGGAGGCGCGTGGGGCGCATTCTGGGCCATCTGATCTAAGTTTTCGACGCGATTTTCACGGTTGTGCTCGTCTCGTCGGGAGCTTCAATCTGATGTGATCAAAAATGGATTTCGACCACTTTGATTTCTGGACAATTTTTGAAAACACACTCTATTCTTGAAAATTTTTCAGAATGTCTACAAATTCAAACTACCTTCGGCTCTGATACCACTGTTGGTAAGAATGGAGTGCAAACCACTGTTGGTGATTCACAATGAGAGGTTTAAAACTCAACCAAACTGAAATTTACTTCACTCAAAATGATTCTGAAAGAAACAAAACACAAACAAAGCACTCTATTTTTTTCTTTCTCTCTCACACTGAAACCTTACAATAACATAGCTATATATAGATGAAAATATACAATGTGAACGCATTTATTTCAAGTACAGCTATTAGTGTGAATGCATTCAATGCGAACACGGCTATCAACCACCGCATTGAATGCAACAACCAACATATTGAATACAGTCTCCAATCAAGATTACTTCACAACATATATACACTCGAAATTTCCTCAAAATGGACATTTCAAAAGCAAAAGAAAACTTATGTACTATAAATTGATACATTTTCAGACCCATTTCAATGCAAAAACCCTTTTTACACTTCACCGAATAGAGAGAACAAAATCAGAATAAAACAAAACAAAATAGGTGCCAGCAAAACAGAACTACTAAAATCATCTATATGCTCTTTCAAATTTTCTCATATACCGTCTATAAATACTGAAATTTCCTTTTTAAGTGAAAATATTGTTCTTATCTCGAAGAGACAATAAAAAGCAGAAAAGGGGGTGTTAGGGTTTTTTAATGTTTGACAACCCTCGCCAAAATGCATTGACGTGTAGGTGGGATGGGACATGCTCTTTTCTCAGAAAATTTATTTGGTGTTCCATAGGCAACACACAATGGCTTTGTTTGGTTTAATTTTTTAAAAAGTATTGATTTATATTTTGAAAGATAAGTTGTTAAAAAAAATTTAAAATTTAAAAATTTATTTGGTTATGAGTTTTGAAATTTTTTTTAGAATGATTTGTAATTTTTTTTTTTTGGTTTGTAGTTGAATAAATGGCATGAGAGAAAATTTAATTGATTGATATGTAAAATGTGAAAAAATGAGAGAGGACCAAGGAGAGAGAAAAAAATAATTTTAAAAATTAATAAATCAAACATATTTTTTAATTTTTTAATCCTAATATTAATTTAAAAATTAAATCAAACGGTACCAATGTTTTTGTTTTTTTATTAATCACAAAATGTCAAGTTTTTTCCTTATCGTGTCAGGCTTTAACACAAACAAAAATGATTAAGAACTATAATAAAAAAAGTTTTAATGAACTTTAATGGGAGTGAGTCCCATTATGATGTGATATTTTGGATTTGTGTATGTATATTTTTTTTAAAATTCTTTTTTGTCACATCATTAGAACTCAATTAGAATTCTAAAATTAAGAAATTTATCATTACTCTAACATAAAATAGTGAATTTAATCTCTTTTACCGATTACAATACCCTTACAAGGACATCAAACCAATTCAACCTGATTGAGCCTAAAACAGTCAACGATTTTTCTCTTACGACAGCACACATGCCCTTACAATACCGAAAATTATTTACTAGTCTTGAGACAAATTTTAAGTGTCCCAATTTAATATTTATTAATTAAAATAATATTTAGTACATTTAATTAATTTTTTAAAAAATAACTTGACATGTAAATGATGTATAAAACTTTATTTCAAGATCATCAAATTACTAGAGCATATAGAATCCTTAACTGACCATCTGTTAAATTCATTTTATCCCTTCTTCTTGTTTTGAAGTAGGAGCATTTTATCCTTTTATAGTTCAAGTATAATTAGAAAATTTCCACCTAATTTTAGATTAAAGTATCACTGGAATGTATATCACACACACCAATTTTAAAAGTGGACTTGATTTTATGAAAAACCAAAATAAAATTAACACAAAAAAAATATAATTAAGGACTAATTTAAAAAATATATATATAAAATAAATAATAATTAGGAATTGATTTAAAATATAATTAAATTAAAATTAAATTAGCATGTTAGGAATTACAATAAAAAAAATAAAGGATTTGGGATTAATTGTGATCTAAAATATTATTAAATTAAAATTTGATTAAAAAGTTAGAAATTATAATAAATAATTAAATATTTAGGATTAATTGTGATCTAAAATAATATTAAATTAAATTTTGAATAAAAAGTTAAGAATTACAATAAATAATTTAAAATTTATAATTAATTTTGATTTAATTAAAATAATATTAGACATTATAAATTATGTGTATGAATGAGGAGAGAGAAAGAAGATAACAAAAAGTGTATAGAATTTGAGAGTATTACAATTATTTCAAATCTATGATTAATGGTATTAGTGGTTGCATTTTGGTTAAAAATCACATGAAAACTTTCTAACTAATTTAAACCATATGAAATAAAATGCTCTAGCGTTAAACCACAATATAGTAAAACGAATTTAACCCTATTTAAAAAAAATAATATATGTATTGTTTCATGTTGGAGTCATAGAAAGTGTTTTGAAGATGATTAAAAAAATAAAGTGTAAATAAAAAATGTCTTCAATTCTGTACTTAATAAAAAATATTTTTTTACCCTAAAGTGTAATAGCAAATCATATATATATATATCCTCCAATCAAATCCAAAAGCATTGTGGGTTCATAATTTTCTATTCAAATTAATTATTTTAAATTTCTATTTTGGATTTAAATTCTCTCATTGAACTATGTTTTCTAAAAATTTAAAATTTTAAGTTTTTAAATTTTCTATTAAAATTTTTACCATTATTTACACAAGTGAGAGTTCCATATGAGTGTAAGACAATGTGAGTATTAAGTAGAAAATTTTGCATTCTTATCATTGCTTATTTAAAAAGTTTTATGAATTTTGTCTTCGCAATAAATTATTTTATTAAGATTTCATCACATTTATTTTTAAAAATAAATAATGAATATAATTTTTCATAAGAAAATAAAAAATTAAAATTATATTTAGGCTTTGTTTGTCATAACCTAAAAAAGCTAAAAAGTTAAAAAAATCACTATCCTATTTAGTCGCATCATCTTATTTAAGTTACATCACATCTCTATCACATCACTTCAAATCCAACTCATACCCAATCCATATTTCATAAAAAGTTAAAAAATACACTTATTTAGATCATCTCAAACCACCACTTAGCGTTAAAATGGAGTATATGTTATGTGAAATCACAAGTCACAATAAAATTACATTGATCATTTACAGCGAATAGCGCGAACGAAGAGATCAAGTGAAAATGACAGAAGAGCCCGTGAGGGGAGCTACTTAGGATGAGGTCGACAAATCGTACGAGGAAGTCGCCTCTATGCTTGTCAGAAGATACTAGGTTGAGAGATGCAAAAATTATTGTTTCAAGTTATTGTGATGTAATCTTGCCTCACTATAAAACAATTTTCACCAGTCTAAGAACTGGCCTAAGAGTAGAATGGAGGTTGCAAATCAAGATTGTCAAAAGTAGTAGCTGCAAATCAAGTTTGTCGTTTGAAATTTGTTGCCTCAGCCGTAGTTGAATTTAATGCGTTCACATTGTTAGTTTTATCTATATATAGCTATTGTATTATGAGAGTTCAGAGTGTGGGAGAAAAGAAGAAGAATAGTGCTCTGTGTTTGTTTTTTCAGAATTTATTTTTGAGTGAATTGAATTTCAGTTTTGTTTAGTTTTTAAGCCTCTCATTGTGAATCACCAACAGTGGTTTGCACCCCACTCCCACCAACAATGGTATCAGAGCCGAAGGTAGCTTGAATTTGTAGAAATTCTGCAAAATTTTCAAGCACAGAGTGAGTTTTCGAAAATTTCCCAGAAATCAAAGTGGTCGAAATCAATTTTTGATCATACCAGATTGAAGCTCCCGACGAGACGAGCACAACCGTGAAAACCGCGTCAAAAACGCAGATCGGACGGCCCCGTACGCTCCCCACACGCCTCCTGACGCTGTTCTCATGCGCCCCACGCGCAACACGCGCTTCCAGAGGAAGAAGACGCGTCATTCAACGCGCAACACGCGCTTCCAGAGGAAGAAGATGCGTCATTCAACGCGCAACACGCGCCACACGCGCACGCACCAGAGCGTTACGTCCTCCGCTGACGTCATCCAAGCCGAGCCTCCAAGCCGTTGACTGGAGCTGTTGACCGAGCCAAGCCGCTGACCGAGCCGCCATTGACCGGAGCCGCTGACCGAGCCGAGCCTGAAACCAAGCCGCGTTGACTGAGCCGCTGACATCATCACACAGAGGATTAATCCAATGTGACGTGGCACACTGAGTATTCAAATGCAAGTCCTACTAGCCTCACAAGATTTGTGGGAGTTAGTGGATCGAGGATATGACGAGCCAGCTACTCTCGCAGATGAAGGAAATTTAAATGATGCTCAGAAGAGGACGTTAAAGGATTCAAGGAAGAGAGATAAAAAGGCCTTGTATCTACTCTATCAAGGCATTGATGAGTCAAGTTTTGAGAAGATTTCAACAGCAACAACCTCTAAAGAGGCATGGAGTATTCTTCGAAATTCACACCGTGGAATTGAGAAGACAATCAGAGTTCGACTCTAGGTGTTACATGGCGAATTCAAGATGCTGCACATGAATGAGAATGAGTCAATTTCTGAGTGCTTCAACAGAATATTGACCATTTTTAATCAGATAAGAAGATATGGAGAGAAGATAGAATCTCTTTAAGTGATAGAGAAGATTCTCCGATCACTCAGTCCAAAGTTCGAGCACGTGGTTGTAGCAATAGAAGAGTCCAAGGATCTCAGTGCCATGACCACTGATGAGTTGATGGGCACACCTGAGATTCATGAACAAAGGATCAACAAGAAGACTCCATCAAGTTCTCTAGAGCAAGCTCTTCAATCAAAGCTGTTTTTTAGAGGTGACAGAAACGAGCAAGGAAGGAAATCACAAAGAAGCCGAGGAAGAGGCCGTGGTTACAAAAACCGAAATTTTGGTTTTCGAGAAAGAGGCAGAAGAGGTCCAGCCAGAGGAGGAAGAAGTCAACCACACTTTGCTCCAAGAGGTAGAGGAGGTGGTTCCAACAACCGACCAGGATTTGACAAAAGCAATGTTCAGTGTTACCAATGCCACAAGTTCGGGCATTACAGCAATGAATACCGAAGTAGAGCAACAACAGAAGCCAGCGAGCAAACAAATTTTGCCGAGCAGGAAACAAACAAAGTTGGACCTACAGTCCTGTTTGTTCACCATGGAGACACTGAAAAGCAAAACAATGTTTGGCATCTAGATTCGGGAGCCAGTAATCACATGTGTGGTAAAAGAGAGCTGTTCGTTGAGCTTGACGAGACTGTACAAACACAAGTCTTATTTGGTGATTCTTCAAAGACTCCAGTGAAAGGAAGAGGTAACATTCTGATCAAGCTCAAGAATGGAGATCATGATTACATCTCCAATGTTTATTATGTTCCTGCCATGAAGAACAACATTTTGAGTATGGGACAACTCCTAGAGAAAGGATACGACATTAGCATGAAAGATTGTCATCTTACCATCAATGCTGCGAAGTGTTTAAGTGCCATTATCAAAGACAAAGACTGGCTATGGCATTTGAGGTTTGGACATCTCAACTTTGGAAGCTTGAAGTTGTTGTCAAGCAAGAATATTGTGAAAGGGCTCCCTCATATTGCCCATACTAATGAAATCTGTGAAAGCTGCATTCTTGGCAAGCATCACAGAACTAGCTTTGCCAAAGAAGTGAAGTGAAGAGCAACAAAGCCGTTGGAGCTAGTGCACACTGATGTGTGTGATCCATTGAAGCCAATGTCAAATGGACAGAATAGATATTTTCTCACCTTCATTGATGATTATAGCCGGAAGACATGGGTGTACTTTCTTAAAAGAAAGTCGGAGGTGTTCAATATCTTCAAAGAATTCAAAGCTTTTGTAGAAAAGCAAAGCGGCTACTACATCAAGACATTGCGATCAGATCAAGGTGGAGAATATACATCAGATGCTTTCGAGAATTATTGCAAAGAGCATGGAATCTAGCATCAAACAACACCATCCTATACGCCACAGCTGAATGGTGTTGCTGAAAGGAAGAATCACAGAATCTTAGATATAGCAAGAAGCATGTTGAAAGGAAAGGGACTGCCCAAGTAATTTTGGGCTGAAGCCGTATCATGTGCTGTGTATTTGTTGAACAGATGTCCAACCAGGAGCCTTCATTCTATGACTCCAGAAGAAGCTTGGAGTTCACATAAGCCAAGTGTCAACCATCTCAGAATATTTGGGTGTGTTGCGTGCACCAAGATTCCAGAAGCAAGAAAAACCAAGCTCGATGATAAGAGAGAAAAATGTATCCTTGTCGGATATAGAGATAGAACAATGGGATACAAGTTGTATAATCCCCTTACCAGAAAGGTGATCATGAGTAGAGATGTGATATTTGAAGAAGAAGAAGAAGCTTGGAATTGGAATCAAGATGAAGTTGTCAAAGATGCAGAACTCATTCTTGAAGATGAAACATCAAAAGCTCCAGTTGAAATCACAAGAGAAGTTCAAGATGAGCCACAAACTCCTCTACATAGAATTCCTGCACCTAGATCTCCAGTTTCTCACAGAAGTGCTGCATCATCATCATCATCATCAGCAGCAGCATCATCAGATGATAGTTTTTTCAAACAACTAAGACCAATGAGAAATTTGCAGAAGATATATGAAGCTACAGAAGAAGCAAATCTGAATTTGTTCTGCCTACTCGCAGATAGTGATCCACTTACCTTCTCAGAAGCCATCCAAGAAGATAAATGGAAGAAAGCAATAGATGAAGAAATGCATGCCATTGAGAAAAATGACACATGGAAGCTTACCAGGCTATCAGAGGGGCACAAACCCATTGAAGTGAAATGGCTATACAAGACAAAGAGGAATGCACAAGGCGAAGTGCAACGCTATAAGGCAAGGTTAGTAGCAAAAGGTTACAAGCAGAGAGCTGGAATTGACTATGGAGAGGTGTTTGCTCCAGTTGCCCGATTGGAGACTATCAGGCTAATGATTTCTTTGGCTGCCCAGCACAAGTGGCAGATTTATCAACTTGATGTGAAATCTGCATTTCTTAATGGTTTCCTTGAAGAAGAAATCTATATTGAACAACCTTCGGGGTATGTTCAGAATGGGCATGAAGACAAAGTGTACAAATTGAAAAAAGCACTTTATGGATTGAAGCAAGCTCCGCGTGCATGGAATATTAGAATTGATCAATATTTTCATGACAATAGTTTTGAAAAATGTCCATATGAGCACGCATTATATTTGAAGAAGGAAGCTGATGGAAGCATGTTGCTTGCTTGTCTTTATGTTGATGATCTAATTTTCATCGGAAACAATCCAGCCATGTTCAAAAACTTTAAAAGAAGCATGGTCCAAGAATTTGAAATAACAGATATTGGATTGATGTCTCATTTTCTCGGCATTGAAGTGGCACAAAGAAAAGATGAAATTTTTATTTCCCAAAGTGGCTATGCCAAGGAAATTCTCAAGAGATACAGAATGGAGAATTGCAATCCAGTGAACACTCCTGTAGACAATGGAGTGGAGCTCAGAAAAGGTACGAAGGCAGGTGATGTGGATCCAACTTATTTCAAGAGCCTAGTTGGAAGTCTTCGATATCTTACTTGTACCAGGCCAGACATACTCTATGGAGTAGGACTGATTAGCAGATATATGGAAACACCAGATCAGTCACACCTTTATGCAGCAAAGAGGATTCTTTGCTACATCAAAGGTACAGTCGATGATGGTTTATTCTATAAACCAACTGATAATTTCAGTCTTGTTGGCTACTCAGATAGCGACTGGGGACGTGACTTGGATGAATGGAAAAGTACTACGGGGTTTACTTTCTTTATGAGGGATACAGCCTTCACATGGTCGTCCAAGAAGCAAGCCATTGTGACATTATCGACTTGCGAAGCTGAGTATGTTGCAGCCAAGTCAGCTGTGTGCCATGCAATATGGTTATGGAACATGCTGAAGCATTTGGGATTTCCACAAGAAAAACCCACTGAGATCTATGTTGATAATCGCTCAACAATTGCATTAGCAAAGAACCCAGTTTATCATGAAAGAAGTAAGTATATTGACACCCGCTATCATTTCATCCGAGAGTATGTGAAAAATAAAGAAGTGGAATTATTTCCTTGCAAATCTCAAGATCAGCTTGCAGATATTTTCATGAAGCCATTGAAAAATGATCTGTTCAACAGAATGAAGATAATGCTCGGAATGAAGCAGCATGAAGAATCAAGATTAAGGGAGGATGTTGTGAAGTAATCTTGCTTCGTTATAAAACAATTTCCACCAGTCTAAGAACTGGCCTAAGAGTAGAATGGAGGCTGCAAATCAAGATTGTCAAAAGTAGCAGCTGCAAATCAAGATTGTCAAACGTAGCAGCTGCAAATCAAGTTTGTCGTTTGAAATTTGTTGCTTCAGCCGTAGTTGAATTTAATGCGTTCACATTGTTAGTTTTATCTATGTATAGCTATTGTATTATGAGAGTTCAGAGTGTGGGAGAAAAGAAGAAGAAGAGTGCTCTGTGTTTGTTTTTTCAGAATTTATTTTTGAGTGAATTGAATTTCAGTTTGGTTCAGTTTTTAAGCCCCTTATTGTGAATCACCAATAGTGGTTTGCACCCCACTCCCACCAACACAAGTGACCTGCACCAAGTCAATCGTAAATTTTTATATTTTTAATTACTCAACACAAAATAATAAATTTTATTTATTTTACTAATTACAATACATATAAATTGAAAAAAATACTTAAGACACTCATTTTTAATGACTCCAATAACCCCAATTAATTTATGACTACTCATTTTATTTTTATTTTTATTTTTTTCCTCTCTCTTCCTCCTCCCTCTCACAAATGTTGTGAGGTCTGGGGTTGTGGGGGTCTAGATTCCAATTTTTGGTGATTCCCACATCCTTACAATTGATTCGTATTCATTTTGATTGCGTTTGGTAGAGTTTTGTAAATATGATTTGAGAGTATGAGTTGTATTTTGAGTTTGTGAGTTGTGGAATTATGATTTGAGTGTAAAAATTTGTTTGGTTATGGTTTTTGAATAGAGTGTTGAATTGAGTATGGAATTGAGTTTTAAAAGTTTGATTTGACATGGAAAGTAAGAAAATTTGTTTGGTTATGAGTTTTGGAAAGAATTTTTAAAACTTAATTCAAATTATTATAACTCATAACAAAACACACTACTTTCACACTATTGAAAATTCTATCAACACTCATAACTAAACTCTTTTTAAAATTCAATTAAAAAAATATTATTAACAGAAAATAACATTAATCAATTTTTTAATTAAAAATACTACAAAGGAAATAATTTTTTTTCAAAATAAATATTCAAAAAATTTAAATCATAAATATTTAAATAATTTAAATAATCTAAAAAATTTAATAAGTAAAAAATTAAAATAAATATTCAAAAAATTTCAATCGTAAAAATTTAAATAATTTAAATATTCAAAAATTTTAAATGATTTAAAATGTTAATATTTTAAATTTAAAAACAACTTTATACTCAAATTATAACCAAACACATAAAACAAAACTCAATTAAGAAATTATTTTTAAAACTCATAACCAAACATATAACTCGAAATTCTATACTACTTTCACAATTCTACACTCAAATCGTAACAAAATACATAACAAAAAAATTAAAATATTTAAAAATATTTTTATAAAATAGAGTTTGAATTTATTTTTATAAAATATTTTAAAATTTAAAAAATTAAAATCGTAATATTTTGAAATTAAAATATTTTAAAATATTCAAAAAATTTAAAAATTAAAAAAATCGTAACATATTTAAATATTAAAATATTTAAAATCTTAACAAAATTAAAATATTGATTTGAATTGAGTTTTGAATTATGTGTTTGGTTATGAGTTTTGAAACGTAATGATTATGTTTTGAATTGAGTTTTGAGAAATAAGTGTAGAATTATAATTTGAAAACTTCAAATAAATAACACATTCAAATCAATAAGTAAAATTATGTTTTGAGAGACTTACCAAACGGAACCTTTATTTTTGTTTCTCTCCGCTCCCTCTCTCTCTCTCTCTCCCTCTCTCACAAATGTCGTAAGGCATGGGAATTGTGCGAGTTTGAATCATTTATGTATAAAATGCCACCTGATGCTTGTTAGTGGACCAACCAATAACTTCTCTGAGACACGACATGCCCACAATGAAAAAGAACAAAACCGAAGTCTGACCAACATAAAAGCTATGCAGAGATACAACTGATTGGTAAATTTTTTTAGTAAACTACAAATTCACTTTTAAATTTGTTTAAAATGTGAATTATTCTGTATATTTTATTCTTTTAAGGGGGATAAATTATATTTTACCCTTTATATTTGGCCAATTTTTTACTTTAGCCTTTTCATTTTAGTTTTTTAACTTTTAGATATATACATCAAGATTAAATGCATGTAAAAAGTTATAAAATTTTTTTTTTTTTGACTAAAATATGAAAAAAAAATTAACTAAAAATAAACAAAAATTCAAACAAAAAGTTTCGTTTATTTTTAATGAATTTTTTAATATTTGAATCATTTATTTTATTTTTAGATACATCTTAATTAGATAAATTTAAAAATTAATTAAAATATATATATATATATATAATTTACTAAAAATAAACGGCAATTCATCTAAGGCCTCCTTTGACATGTAACAGTTTTAGTTTAAAAGTTAAAAAATTATTAAAAAAATCAAAAGGCTTATAACTTATATTAAAATGTCAAAAAAAAATTTCTCTCTACTTTTACACATCTTTTCGTAAGAAGTTAAAAAGTCATTTCAAACCTATTAATTTTTTTTACGTCATATTTTAATTAAAAAATTAAAAAATTACTAAAAAATCTATTTCCAAACAATACCTAAAATAACATTTGAAAAATCCAACCAAACACTATTTTCGAGTAGCTTTTCATCCAAAGTGCCTATTGCATGACACAAAATTTTTTGTTTTTAAAACTCATGGGAAAACTCATGGGAGCTCGTCCGGGCACGGGGTAGGTGCTGTCACAGCACTATGCTGTGACAGCTAACGGCGCCGTTTTACTAATTCAAAAAAAAAAACCTAAAAAAAAAAAATTTTGAATCACACACAAACTACTGTAAAAAATAAGATTGAGTTTAAGACAATAAAGAGAAGTTATATAAAAAAATAAAAATTAAAAAATAGAAACACAAGTATTTGACTATTGTTAGTTCTTATAAATTTTTGGACAAATTGTACTAATATTTTTATATTTTGTTTCAAATTCAATATTTAATATTGAACACTGTTGGGACCGTCAGTGGGGGTGACCTCTAGCACCCCTACCTCCACGTGGGGGGCCGCAAGTGGAAGACCAAAAAAAAAAATATGGACCAATCAAAAAATAGTGGGAGTGGTGGGGTTCACCTCCACTGGGGGTCTAAGGCATTTTTCTAATCGTAAATCTAATTCCTTCACATAGCAAATCATCCAAAATTCAAATTTCAAAATCATTAAAATGAATAAACAATAATATGATTGAGCACAATATTTATGAAAAGTAAAAAATTACAGTAATGATTAAGCAATAGTCACATGTTAATCAGATGTCATCTCTTTCAATTATGGGGAGTGGTTGTGAATTGCTAGAGAAATTAACAAATTCAACCTTGTCATCTCTTTCTATTCTTTATTTTTCTTTTTTCTTTTGATTACAAGCATCACTATTACAATATAAACATATAAGATATATAGGAAAATTTTATAAGGCACATCAATTTGGGGTTATAACTTATTATAATATTAATTACAACTTGGTTATGATTAGTGACGGAACTAGGAGAAAATCATGGAGGGTCATGCCCCCCTATTTCTATGAAAAATGTTATTTGTCATAACACTTTATATATATATATATATATATCAATTTATAGAAAAAAATGACCCTCCAATATAAAAAATATATATCTCATTTTTCTTCTAACTTATGTTATCAGTCTATTTTGCACCAAAGAAACGTATTCGTTCAATTAGAGATTGCTTCTACGGTGTCCAATTAGTAGGTAGAATTAATTGGGTGGAAGGATTTTGTAAATTATTAATTTTGATAAATTTACAATCTGACTCAATACAATAACCCAACATATACGGACAGGCCTATTTAATGCATTCATTTAAAAACTTCACTCACGGCTTAGCCAAATAGTCCAAAACTTGGGTTTGACTTAATTAGAGACCATCAAATAAGAAAAAAAAAACATAAGTAAATAATTACCTATAATTAAAACTTTGGATTTTTAAGAGCCATTTTTTTTTAAAAGTAATTTTAGAGTAGTTGTTTGTATAGTTGTTACCCTTAACTTTTGACTATTACATTTCAACTTTTATAGAATTAAATATTAGTCATCTAAAAGAAAATTGCAAAATCACTTTAAATAATTCAGATTCATAACTAAAGTCGTAATAAGGACAGATGGTTATTAACTCCGCTTGCAAAAAAAAAAAAAAAAAAAAACCTTTATAACAAAAAATAAATAAATAAAAAATAAAACTATGAGTTTTTATTTTTATCAATTAAAATGTTATATCATTACGTATGTAACAATTTAAAAGTTAACACATTATATCATATAATTGTGGATCGAATTGTGTGAGTTTTTTTGGGTCTCAAACATTTTCCAATAATGTGATAAGAGAGTTTGGTCCCATATTATTGGGTATGTAATTACAACTTGACACCTATCATGCCATAACAAATGACAAGTAGACATTTACTATGCCAAATTATTATGGGCACTACAAAAAAAAATTGCTTTTTTGCGACAGCAAAACGCCATCGCAAATACCTTAAATGCAGTCCCAAAAGGTTTTTTGAGACGGTAAGTGGCTTTTTGCGACGGCAAATGGGGGGTCGCAACAAAGGGAGTTGCAAAAGAGTTTTAGCTCTGGCGTTATGCCGTCGCCTTTTGTTTGCGACGACAAAATGTCTTTTTTGCAATGGAAAAATTCTATCGCAAATAACTGGTGAAAATCTGGATTTTTTTTAGACGGCGCTGTGTTGTCATCGCTAAAAGGGTTTTTTGCGACAAGAAAAATACCGTCGCTAAACGTTTATTTGAGACAGCAACTGATGCCGTCGCTAAAGGACTATTGGCGATGGCAATAACACCGTCGCTAAAGGCCCTACTTTTCAACCAATTCCCCTACCTTTTGCGATAGTAAAGCTGCCGTCGCAAAAAATCCTGGTTCAATTTTCTTTTTGAGACGGTGTGTGCTGCCGTCTCAAAAAAAAAAAAGTATTAAAATTATTAAAAATATGAAAATAACCTGTATTAAATGAAAAATAGTTAAAAAAAAAACCAATAATTACATAATAATATAAATACATACATAAACAAAAGTTTGCATATAATGAAAATTAAATTCATAATGTTGTTCCATTCATAACAACACATAAATAAAAATTCATACCAATAAAAATTATCCCACTACATAATGTCGCATAATACATACATAATGTTGTTCACAAATCTAAATAACGTAAATCAAAACCAAAAGTTTTCGTCATGATTCTTCTGTGGGTTACAAAAACAAAAGTTGGTCATAATCTTTACACGCCCGCATTCCACAAGAAGCAAACTGCTACTCAGGAAATATCTGAAAATAACAAAATAAAAATAATTAATGACAATATAATGGTGTTAATATTTTAATTACAGAAAAACATAAAAAATTAACTACTATATAATTACAAAGATAGTTTAGTAAATAATTTTGGCTAGACAGAAATCTGGCCCTAACTCCCAAACCGGAAACCCGATTGGAGTCCTGTCTTCTCCTACAAGTCACTCGTGTCTAGGCGGTCGTGTGTGCCAAGTTTCGTGCTAAACCGACGTTGTTTGGTGATTTCCGGGCATCAACACCTTGAATTTAAGTTTCTTAAGGAACTAGTTTGCCTAGATCGAAATCCGGCTCTAACTCCCAAACCGGGAACCCGTTTGGAGTCCCGTCTTCTCCCACAAGTCTCTCGTGCCTAGGCGGTCGTGTGTGTCAAGTTTCGTGCTAAACCGACGCCGTTTGGTGATTTTGGGGCATCAACACCTCGAATTCAAATTTCTTAAGGAACTAGTTTGCCTAGACCGAAATCCGACTCTAACTCCCAAATCGGGAACCCGATTCGAGCCCCATCTTCTCCCACAAGTCTCTCGTGCCTAGGTGGTCGTGTGCGCCAAGTTTCATGCTAAACCGACGCCGTTTGGTGATTTTGGGACGTCAACACCTCGAATTCAAGTTTCTTAAGGAACTAGTTTGCCTAGACCGAAATCCGCCTCTAACTCCCAAACCGGGAACCTGATTCGAGTCCCGTCTTCTCCCACAAGTCTCTCGTGCCTAGGCGGTCGTGTGTGCCAAGTTTCGTTCTAAATCGACGTCGTTTGGTGATTTTGGGGCGTTAACACATCGAATTCAAGTTTCTTAAGGAACTAGTTTGCCTAAAGTGAAATCCAGCTCTAACTCCTAATCCGGGAACTCGATTCGAGTCACGTCTTCTCCCACAAGTGTCTCGTGCCTAGGCGGTCATGTGTGCCAAGTTTCGTGCTAAATCCGGCTCTAACTCCCAATCCGGGAACCCGATTTAAGTCCCGTCTTCTCCCACAAGTCTCTTAACTGAGAATGTAAAGAATGCAAAGATGCATTTTAGCTTAGAATGCAAAGATACATTTTATACCTGATCTTCTAGTGGTGGTGTATATGGATTCTCGTCTTCTGCAGATTTCCTAAATCCCCGGTGGCCACTCGATGCATCAGGAACCTATGATAGTCAATGCATAATGTGTTAATCATATTTGAATTTTATATATAATGTTGTGTGAAAATTGAACTATCAAACAATTTAATTTATATCGAACCTGTCTGTTGGGATCCACACTCGCCCCCTGTGACACAAAGGCCATCATCTCAGCTCTCATCTGCTATAAATGTGTAGAGAACTCTGCTCGCAGCTCCTTCCTCAACTCATCCCTTAGCTCCACACGAACCTACTGGGTGATCTGAACAATAGTCAATGGCTGGGGTGTTGACTGTGATGGCCCAGCACCATCTTTATACACCACTCTCCGAGGCACAGTTCTCCCGTATGTGCGACAATATCCATGTCCGTCATGACCTATCAACTCATGGAAAATGGCATTCCTAGCCGCCAAAGTCCGACAATCCTTAGGTAGCATAGAAAGTTGACGATTAAACTCATCCTGTATTGAATAAGACATACAAGTATATGCCAAATTAAGATGGTTGACACACAAAAAATAAAAAAATAAACTTTAAATATAATCAAAGGTGTTTGGAAACTACCAAGGTCTGGATAACCTCTGGGTTATCTGCTCTACGTGTCATAAGCCAAACATTCGTCTTATCAGTGGACTCTCCCTTATTGGTCATCTACATTTTTTTAGAAATATGAAAATTAGAATCCAAATAATTTGCAAATAGACAATGTTTATTTATATACAAAAATAAAACAATAAAATATAAACCTCATGCCGTATCTGAGCGAAAGTAGTACGCCCTGTGGTATGAGCTATGCCGTGAGCTCGCCGATTTTTAGCTTTCCTAGTTGCAATTTTCTATAATAGGTTCAACAAATGTAAGTATATAAATATAATTTGTATGTTTACATATCATACATATAACTTATTCGTATACTTCAGCATCGGAAGTACGCCAATACTCCACAAGTTCTTCCCACTGGCTCTTCCCACTGGCTTGGCACAATGTGCAAAGGAACATCATCCTTCAGATTAGGATCAGAACTTCTAGGCTTGAAATACTTAGCCTTAATCTTGTTCTTATGATCCTTCCATATGTTGTTGCAGTTTTTCATGCAGATTGGCTTGTACTCCTCTGGACATATATTCAAATTGTCCTATAAAACACAATTTTAAAGTTTAAATAATAATAACACAATTTTGGAATTCGAATTTTTGGACAAAAATATACTTTTATCTTCACATCCTTCCAGATAGCATCAACAATATCATCAGGCACATTGTTCCAATCAAGAAAAGTAAGAGGAACAATGTTACCATTCCGCACAATAATGCCAAGTTGAATAGTTAACTTAGACACGTTATCCCCTATTGGGCAGTAATTTTCATCAAATTGTATGTCGAGCTTTGTACCAGTACCCCACTCCCTAATGCCCTTGGCACATCCTCTACCACGCCTAGTCGAGGTTGATGAAGAACTAACATGACCTGCGAGATACAATAACAATAAACAATATGCAATGATAATAAACAATATGCAATGATAATAAACAAATGCAAATTTAAATAATGTGAATACAAATCGAATTCTTATACCTGAGGTGGGCTGTGAAGAAGTCGAAGGGTCTGCAAAATACAATGAGAATAAATAAGTTATATATAATGAGAATAAATAAATGTATGTTTAAATAATTTTCATACAAATCAAAGCAAATTTATATACCTGCGGATGGCTCATAAACTGATGACTCTAGTCGGGATGATAGCTGCTGTGTGTAGACACCCCATTTTTGACCGACCTTAAGACTCAGACGTCACCAACTGAGCGCTCGGTGATGTTGCATATTGTGCTCATTCTGAGGTTGTGGAGTCTCGGCTGCGAGCCTTGCCTCCAGACTTCAGGGCTCTTTTGTGCTTTGCCTCGGTTTGCGAACCGGGTCCTGTTTTCTCTGTTTTCTCTTCCCGAAGGGAGGGACAGGTCTCCTAGACCATCTCTCAGTAACCGTAGGCTACGTTTCGTGGTCGTAGGCCATTCATCCCGTTTGGAGGCCAGTTTCTGGTTTTCGGAGCCGTCGGCCGTGTGCCTTGGTTCAGGACCACTTAACTACCTCTGTTTGCTCCGGTTTTTGGCACACACCTTATTTCCTCTCCTTAGAGGGACACTATGGCCCGGGAGACCACCTTTGTGGTCATACGCCACCTCCGGTGCTTAACAGCCTGTTTTCGGGGCCCCGGGCCGCGCGTTTTGGCCCCCGAACCCTCGTTTTGCATCGGTTAGGGTTCATTTTTGGTATGGACCCTACTTTCATTGCTAGGAAGGTGGTAGGATGGTGGGAGACCAGCAATTCTCCCAAAAACCATTTTCTCTCTCCTCCAGCCAATTTTTCTGACAAAAAGCTTGTTTTTCTCACTTTTGAGCCACAATTTCTGGTTTTTCATACAACCATTGTGTTGTGCTCATCTAGGAGGCCACCAATATGGGTAGGCCGACCAGTATTTCTTCTTGACCCTTTTGAACCTTGCTAAAAAGCTGGTTTTCCTCTCTCCTGGGTCACTTTTTCTGGTTTGCCACCATACAGCTGTATTCTACTCATCTGGGAGACCACATTTCTAGGTAGGCCAACCACCTTTTCTCATTGAACCTTTTGACCCCTGGTCGGCTGACCAGGGGGAGTGGCCAGCCGACCACCTGAATTGGTCGGCTAGCCATCTGCTTTTTGCTCTCTCTGAATGCAATCTAGCTGTGCCAACTGGGGGGCATTTGGACCATCCTCCATACACGTGTATGGAGGATATTTGAAGCTTCCAAGAGAAGCTTTGGCCTCTCTTCTCTATAAGAGAGGCCCTCCTCTTCCATTACAAGGGTTCAACAAATTTGGTTAAGGCTTATGCACCTCTCTCTCTATATCTCTACACTTGAGCTCCAAAAACCCATAGTTCTTGCACCATTTGCACACCAACCCTTAGCCTACCACCTCCACCATCCATCCAAGCATCTTGGAACTGATTTGCAGAGGTTGAAGGCTCCCCATCTTGGTCCAGAAGTTGCTAGAGGTCTTCTCTACAAGGGTAAGTCCTCATTTCCCCCTTTTTTGCATTATGTTGCTCCATTGTTTAGCCTTGCTTGCAAGCATTTTTGGGATTTTTTGTAAACTGAAAAGTGTCTTATTTTGAGCTCCTCTTGAATTTTGATTAAAGACACTTTTCTGTTTGAGGTTTTCTACCTCCTTGTATGCTCTATCCCTCTTTGTAGGCTTATTTTGCTTCCTATCTTAGCCTTACTTGTGAACATTTTTGAGATTTGTCATAAACTGAAAATAGTCTTATTTTGAACCCCTCTTGAAGTTTGATTAAGGGTATTTTCCTGTTGGGGGTCATCTACCCCCTTGTATGCTTGTTTGCATCTTGTTTTGAGCCTTGTATCTAGGCCTTGGTTTTGTGCTTTGTTTGGCCTTCTAGCCACTGAAATCTAGTGGATTTTCAGTGGCTAGAATATTGTTTTGAGAGCCAAAATCAGAGGGGGGTGACCCCTTCTCTCCTTGTCTTGTTTGTTGGCCCTTTTGGCCTTCCAAAGGGGCTCCATTTTGCATGCCTTGAAGTCACATTTCAGGCCCTATTTTGTCAGGTTTTAGGTCTACCTTAACTCTGTTTAGAGCCCCTTTGGCCATATTTTATGTCCCTCATGCATATGTAGAGCAATCATCCTCAACGCCTTTCAAAGGGACCTTTCATTGCATGCTTCCTAGACTGATTTCAAGGCCTTTTTGGTGGGTTTTAGGGCTGTCATAAGTCATTTCTAGAGCTGGTTTTTCCATGTTAATTGTCCTTGTTGCATGTGTAGAGTAACCCCTCTTGTAGCTTATCAAAGGAGCCCCCCATTCTAGCATGTGTGGACTTTGTTTCAGTGGGTTTTTGGGGTTTATTTGACATGCCTTGCTTCCATTTTTAGCTGGTTTGGTGAGCCCTCATGTGCTTTATATACGTGTAGTGTAAATCATGGTTCACTAGCTTTCTTTGCATGCTTTGTTGACCCTTGATTTTAACACTTTTTGGCCATGCCTTAAACTGATATTGTGCTTATTTTGGACTGCCCTAGCTCTGTTTTTGGGTCTTATGGTTGAATGATGTTGGTTTTGCATGCTTGTAGTTCAATACCCATGCTTAACTTTGAGTTTTAAGGTCCATTCCATGCATATACTGAGGTGTGTTCATGTTTTGGGCTCATTATACATCATATTTCAGAGCTTGTTTGAATGCCATATTGCCATGTTTTGTACTCTTTAAATGTGTTTGAGAGTCGGGCTTGTATACCTTGTTTTCGGACCATTGAATGAGCTTCATTTCGTTGCATTCTGAGCCACCATTTTGGGCCATTTTCCCACTGTTTCAGACTTGCCTAGGGTCTGTTTGGGGTTGGTTTTGCCTTTGGTGCATTGCTTTGGGTACCTATAGTGTAACGCACTTCACTAGTTTCGGTACCCGGGCCCCCTAGCTTGCATTGTGTGCCATACTTGCATGTCTCAGGACCATCTTTCATGCCATTTCAGAGTTGTATCATGTCCCATTGTATGTCATCTTTCATCCCTTGCCATGCTTCGGTAGAGTGGCATTTGATGCCTTAGGAATTGTCCCTTGCATCGTGCATGTTTGCATTTGTTTCGGTTGTTTCATTTCCATCACATGGCCACTGATGTGAGTGTGGATGAGGTCCACTCATATCGGTGTAAGTCCATCTCGCATTGTGTATGCCATTTTAGTCCATAGCATTGCGTATGCTAGGTGCATGTTTGCATTTTCATCCCTTGCATGTTTGCGTCATTGCATCTAGAATTGCATGTTAGAATTGCATTCATGCATATCACGCATATTGCATTCATGCATATCACGCATATTGCATTGTATTTGGGATAGGAGTTAGTCCAAGCACGGGAAACGAGGGACGTTTCATACTCCAAGTGACGGAACGTGTCTCAATTCCCGGTCGCCGACACTCCGGATTGCCCATGATGGAGTCTAGGCCTTGTTGTGTTTTCATATGCATTTATATCACATCAAGTCGTGCATTTCGACTCCTCGGCCATCATGCATCGAAATGCGTGATTGGTGGCACGAGGATCGAGGTCGTGCATACATATGTGAATATACTTTGCCATGCCCCTTTCTTGCTCTCTGTTGCAGCAAATCAGAAATCAGCAGCCTTCTAGGGCTTTGCACAGCATTCCGGGATTAATTGCAAATAGAGGCGAATCGGGGCATCGCAATGGATTTCCGCGCCAGGCAACTCAAGCATGCATCATTCATTATTCGGAACAGAGCTGAGGCGGTCCATGGATTTGCATGCTAATTTACTTGCTTTCCTAGTTAATTTGTTAATTAATTAGGGTTCTGTATTTATTCGGACTGTAATTATTTATTCGGACTGTATTATTTATTCGGACCCTCCGAGCGAGGGCACAATTGTAATAAGTGTGCGTGTGTGTGATGTATGTCTTTCTCTCTTTTATTTACCAGCTTATGATGGTTAGATTAGGGCATGTTTCAATTAGCATACTTATGCTCGCATGTTTGCATCTATTCATCTGTCTTGCATGCACCGGGTTCGGTGCATCATACTAACTGCATTGTATTTCAATTCCGAGTTGAATACGTGTTAGCTGTAGCATCTTCATATGCCATCTTAGAATAGCCGAGCCTATTGTAGTTGCATTTTTGCATGTGTTGCATTAGGCATTTCTGTATAGTTAGGAACATGCATGGATTTCTAACATAGTTTCTGTTTTGGCTTGGAGTACTCGGTAAGTGTTTATGCTTTAGCATCCTTGCATGTGTGTGAGTGACTGCCATGATAGCATGCTTACCATAAGGCTATGTGCTTATGTGATATAACTGCCTGAATGCCTGTGGGTGAAGGTTGGTTATTTCGATTGGAATAATTCATCGATTGCGAGTTTTTAAGCCCACTTGAGAGTGGCAACACCATGTTTTCTAAGTCCACCCGAGGGTCGCAAAACCTGCATTTTAGCCTACTTGCGAGTAACAAACCATTTTCGAAACAAACATGAGATGTTTTGTTCCAATTCAGGCGACCCAGTCTATACTTGTATGCTGTGCGCATTATGTAGTAAACCTAGGCTAATAACCGGAATAAGAATGCATAATGTTTTCAAAACTCGATATCATGGTTAGTAGAGGCCAATCTTTGATCGGGCGAGCGGGGGTGCTCACGAAGTGACCTTTCCCAATCGTACCCAAGTTCCCGAGCCGAGGCAACTTTGGTGATGACGGACACGTGGCCTTAGGCAACGAGTCAGGGTTTCCTAAATTCCCCCAAAATAAATATTTAGGTGGCGACTTTGTATCTAGCAAAGCAGGCCATGCTTGACACTTCTTTCAAAAAAATCTGTTTTCCAAAAACGATTTGTCGGATTTGGACTCTTTGATGATTCATCGGTGTAACACGTCCGCGGGGGACCTCGCTACAATTCGGACTCAAATCGTCACGGTTCTTAATCTGAACCAAAGAGTCTAAATCCGACAAATCGTTTTGAGAAAACAGATTTTTAGAAAGAAGTGCCAAACATGGACTGCTTTGCCAGATACAGAGTCGCCACCTAAATATTTTATTTCGGGAAATTTAGGAAACCCTGACTCGTTGCCTAAGGCCACGTGTCCGTCATCACCAAAGTTGCCTCGGCTCGGGAACTTGGGTACGATTGGGGAAGGTCACTTCGTGAGCACCCCCGCTCGCCCGATCAAAGATCGGCCTCTACTAACCATGATATCTAGTTTTGAAAACATTATGTGCTCTTATTCCGGTTATTAGCCTAGATTTACTATATAATGCGCACAGTATACAAGTATAGACTGGGTCGCCTAAATTGGAACAAAACATTTCATGCTTATTTATTTGAAAGGGGTTTGCTACTCGCAAGTAGGCTTAAAATACGGACTTTGCCACCCTCAGGTGGGTTTAGAAAAGATGATTTTGCCACTATCTAGTGGGCTTAAAACTCACAGTGAATGAATTGTTCCAATCCAAATAACCCAACCTTCACCCACAGGCATTCAAGCAGTTATATCACATAAGCACATAGCCTCATGGTAAGCATGCTATCATGGCAGTCACTCACACACATGCAAGGATGCTAAAGCATAAAACTTACTGAGTACTCCAAGCCAAAACAAAAGCTAATTAGAAATCCATGCATGATCCTAATTATACAGAAATGCCTAATGCAACACATGCAAAAATGCAACTATAGCAGGCTCGGCTATTCTAAACATGGCATATGAGATGCGACAGTTAACAAGTATTCAATTTGGAATTGAAATACAGATGCAGTTAGTATGGTGCGCCGAGCCCGGTGCATGCAAGACAGATGAATGAATGCAAACATGCTATCATACTGTATGCTAATTGAAACATGCCCTAATCTAACCATCATAAGCTGGTAAATAAAAGGGAGAAAGACGTGAAGTTGGAAGACATACATCACACACACGCACACTTATTACAGTTATGCCCTCGCGCAGAGGGTCCGAATAAATAATACAGTCCCAAATAAATTATTACAGTTCGAATAAATACAAAACCCTAATTAATTAACAAATTAATTCTAGGAAAGCAATAAATTAGCATGCAAGCTAGGGACTGCCTCGACTCTGCTCCGGATGATGGATGATGCATGTTTTGAGTTGCCTTGCGCGGAAATCCACTGCGATGCCCCGATTAGCCTCTGTTTGCAATTGTTCTTGGAATGCGTGCCAAGCTCTGGAAGGCTGCTGATTCTTGATTTGCAGCAACAGAGAGCAAGAAATGGGCATGGCAGTGTATTTTCACATATGTATGCATGCCTCGATCCTCGTGCCACAAATCACGCATCTCGATGCATGATGACTGAGGAGTCGAATTGCATAACTCAATATGGAATGAATGCATAGGAAAACACAACAAGACCAAGACTCCATCATGGATAATCCGGAGTGTCGGTGACTGGGAATTGAGACACGTTCCGTCACTCGAAGTACGAAACGTCCCTCGTTTTCCCGTGCTTGGGCTAACTCCTATCCCAAGCACAGTGCAATATGCATGGCATGCATGAATGCGACTAAGATACAACTTAACATGCACAATGCTATGAAATGGCATACACGATGCACGAGGTAACATAGCATACACAATGCGCTAACATACGACCTAGCATACACAATGCTATGAAATGGAACGGCATACACAATGCATAATGGACTTACACCAACATGAGTGAACCTCAGCCACACTCACATAGGAGGCCATAAGATGAAAATGAGACACTCGAGATGCGTGCACACGTACACGCAAACCGAGGACCGATTCTAGGGCACGAATGCCACTCTAACAAGGCATGACAAGGCATGGAGTATGGCATACAAGCATGCAAATTTCAGCGCTAAAATATGATGCTAAACAGCCCCGAAACATGGAAACATGGTACCCGATGCATGAGATAAACCCCGAAACTCAAAACTATGCACATGGAATGACTTATAGCTATACAAAGCATGCATTATTTGATCATGAAGCATGAAGACAGAATCAAGGCAGTCCCAAAACATGAACTTTCTTAGTTCAAAGCAAGGCCAAAAGGTGCTAGCAAGATGGGCTAAAGTAGCATGCAATTTTGGCTATCAAACATGGATTTACATGGCAAGTACATGAAGCAAGTGAGCACTCATCAAACCAGCAAAAATTAGTGAATAAAACATATGAAAATAGGCCCAAATAACCACTGATAAACAACCATGGCATGCAAAAATGATGAGTTACTTTAGAGGGCCATGCAAGGGATTCTTAAGCACACACAAGATAGACATGTGGCAGCATCAAACCAACTCTAAAAATAAAATATGGTAGTCCCAAAACTCACCAAATTGGCCCTGAAAGGTGGCTAAGAAGCATGCAATATAGGGTCTCTTTGGAAGGCCAAAATGACCATTAAACAAGTCGAGGTGAGAGGGGGTCACCCCCCTCTGATTTGGAGGCTCAAAACAGCATCAAAGCCACTGGAAATCCACTGGATTCCAGTGGCTAGAAGACCAAACAAGGCATGCAACAAGAGCTTAGGTGCAATGCTCAAAACAAGGGACAATCAAGCATAC
This sequence comes from Camellia granthamiana, assembly GCA_036172215.1. NCBI lineage: Eukaryota > Viridiplantae > Streptophyta > Magnoliopsida > Ericales > Theaceae > Camellia > Camellia granthamiana. The sequence goes on along the minus strand of CM069903.1, from coordinate 15,104,833 downwards.
AAAGAAGCATGAGACCTCAAATAATAAAATGCCCTTAATAGAACATGAAGATGATGTCAAAACAAGATTTTTTACAGTTTATGACAAGTCTCAAAAATGAAGGCAAATAGGGCTAATCTATCATGCAAAAATGGCCCTAAAAGAGAGAATAGAGACAAGGGGCAGCAGCCGGCCCCAAATGGCAAAGAGCCCTTCAACAAAGTTGAAGAAGGGCTCAAAACAAGGCACTTTACAGTTTATAGAAAGCCACGAAAACAATCACAAGGAGGGCTAAACAAGCATGCAAGAAAAAAAGCCTAAAAGAGGGATAAAGAGACAAGTGGCAATAGGAGACCTCAAATAGAGGAGAGCCCTTCAACAAAGTTGAAGAAGGGATCAAAACAAGGCATTTCACAGTTTATGATCAAGCCCAAAACAGCTCACAAATAAGCCTAAAATACTATGCAGAAATAGGCCTAAAAAAGAGTTAAAGAGGCAAGTGATAAGAGGAGACCTCAAACAGAGAAAGGCCCTTAATCAAATATGAAAAAGAGCTCAAAATAAGACTATTTTCAGTTTGGGTCGGAGCCCAAAAATGTAAGCATGTATGGCTTAGAAAGCATGCAAAATAGGAACAAAAAAGAGGGAAAAAGAGCTTACCCTTGTAGCACAAAGCTCCAGCAGCTTTTGGTTGAGGAAATGGTGCTTCTAACCTCTGAAAATAGCCTCCAAGTGGCTGGAATGGAGTGTGGAGGTGTGGTGCTATGGATTGGTGCAAGAACCTTGGGGTTTTGAGACTTGGAGTAGAGAGATGGGGAGAGTTAATGCAAGAGGCTCAAAGCAATTTTTGTAACCCCTCAAATGCAGCTGGAGCTGTTGGTTTTATAGAGGGAGAGAAGGGGGGAAAAATTGGGGGGAAAACCAATTCAAATTTCCCCCCAAAAGGCAGCCCCCCGGATACAAAATCTAGGGGGAAACAAATTACACAGCTGGAAAGTACCTGGAGAGAGGATCATGGCCGGCCAGGTTCAAGAGGTTCAGGTGGCCGGCCGGCCAAGGGTCAAAAGGGTCAAGTATGATTAGTGGCCGGCCACCCCAAAAAGATGGCCTCCCATGTGTGCACAACACAACTATGTGGTCAAAAACTGGAAGAAGTGAACCAGAAGAGAGAAAAACCACTTTTTTAGAGGGGTTCAAAAGGGTCAGGATGAATTGCTAGCCGGCCATGGCATATTGGTGGCCTCCCAGGTGTGTACAACACAAATATGGGGTTTAGGGCCAAAGAAAGTGGCCCGGGAATGGTCAACATCAGCTTTCTAGCGAGGAAAACGGGCGACGGAGGGTGATGAAGAAATAAAACTGGTTGTCAGAACAATTGCTGGCCTCCCACCTTTCTACAAGCTTCCTAATCATGAAAATAAGGTCCCTGCCAAAAATGAACTGAAACCGATGCAAGACGAAGGTTCGGGGGCCGAAACACGCAGCTCGAGGCCCTGAAAACTGACTGTTAAGCACCGGAGGTGGCGTTTGACCGCGAAGTTGGTCTCTCGAGCCACAATGTCCCTTAGAAGGGAGTAAATAAGACGCATGCCAAAAACCGGAGCAAACGGAGGTGGTTGAGCGGTCCCGAACCGATGCACACGGCCGACGGCTCCGAAAATCGGAAACCGGGCTCTGAAATGGGAAAAATGGCCTACGACCACGAAACGTAGCCCACAGCCACTGAGAGATGATCTACGAGACCTCTCCCTCCCTTCGGGAAGAGAAAACAAAGAAAACAGGGCCTGGTTCGCAAACCGAGGCAAAGCACACAAGAGTCCGGAAGTCCGGCGGCAAGGCTCACAGCCGAGACTCCGCAACCTCAGAACGAGCACAATATGCAATATCACCAAGCGCTCAATCGGTGACGTCTGAGTCTTAAGGTCGGTCAAAAATGGGGTGTCTACAATCGGTCTTGCATTGCACTCTGCGAGATTAGATACAGGACCGTGACTTTTGAGTCCGAACTGTAGTGAGCCCAAATGAACAAAACGGGATTCCCTCCCGGGACGTTCGGGGACGTCTACACTGTGGTGCCACTGATGGTGGACGCACCGATGGTAGGCGTGGAGGCTAAGTACATGGTAGCTACTATGATGCCACTGATGGTGGTCGATGCGGTGGTACTAATGGCCCCTCTGATGGTGGTCGCTAGGATACCTCCTCTAATGGTGGTGCCAGTAATAATGGTCGCTGCGATGGCTGGTCAGATGGTGGTGGCACTAATGTGCCCTCCGATGGTGGCCGATGTAATGCCTCCTCTGATGGTGGTGCTACTGATGTCTTGTTATGTAGCACATCAGAAATCATGCGCCGGGGATGATCAGGCTTTCTCTTCCTTCCCATAATAATCTGCAAGCAATATAACATTAATTGACATTAGAAACATAGACAATGGTTTGTCATCAACTATAATATGACATTAATTGAACTAATACAATTACAAAGACAAAGTAAATTAAGAAACTGATTATTAACTACAACCTTGGCCTTAATTGAATTACTGATGTTGATTAAATATCAGCCTATTTGAACATCAACCGTTTCCCCTTCTGCGGCTTCCCTCACCCAACCAACTTCTTCATCATGAAGCATTATATTTTCTTCCAATTGTTGGCTCATATATGGCTCGATTTGTGGATCAGTCGAACTCATATCAAATAAACATCTTTGAGACATCTTCACTACCCCTTGCCAGTCTGGTTGTAACGGGTCTACAACATACCAAATTTGCTCTGCTTGGGATGCCAAGATGAAAGGTTCATTGGTAATTCAATCATCTCGGTACAACAAATAATTGAAGTTCACCAACGTGAAATTGAAGACATCTTCTTTCTTTCCGTGAATGTTGTCAATCCAATCACACTTAAACAACACGTGTTTCTTCTCATTGGAATATCAAATCTCAACAATATCTGTCAATTGTCCATAATAGTACACAGACCCCACACGAGGATTCTTGTCTTTCCGACTAGCATAACTTATGGTATCTGCCTTCAAAGTTACACCACAATTTTCTGTGGCTCGACGATCATCCATGGCCTTTACTCGATACCAAAACCCATTCAGTATATACCCGTTGAACCTCCTTGGCAGGTTATGAGGACCATTTGCCAATAGAATAATCTCTTCAGAAAATATGACATCAGTAGTCCGTCGCAAAGTTTGGACCTATTTAAAACGAAAATGTAAAATTTAAAATGTAGTTCGACTTAAGTAACTAGAATCTATAGACTGAAATACATACATGTTCCTTGAACCAAATGTGAAAAGTTTCAAAATGTTCACGCCGAAGCTGATGATCGTCGACATGAGTTTGAGCTTAAGTACTTCAAGGTGTTTGCTGTGTAGATTGAAATTTTATCAATACAAAAAATTTGGTTGAAAATTCAATAAAACATAATAAAATATTGAGTGAGTGACTTAACCTACTTTATAAATGGTTGAACCGCGCTTGTATTGAATAAGATGTACCAATGAGCTTGTACCCAAGAAGTATTATCAAGATAAAAGTTTGTGTTTTCACCAATAGCATGACCCAGATTATCAGCACCACTATAGTTCCTCACAGGTCAACTAGATTTGGTTTCCACATCATTGAGATATTATGCACAAAAATTGATTCATTCTTCCATAAGATATCCTTTAGCAATTGATCCTTCAGGATGAGCTATATTACGCACGTATTGCTTCAAAGTAAGAAGATACCTCTCAATTGGATACATCCATCGAAATTGAATCGCTCCACCCAATAATGCTTCATCAGCTAGATGTATAGGCAAGTGCTCCATTATATCAAAAAAACTTGGAGGAAATATTTTCTCTAGATGACAAAGTGTTACAGCGATACGATCTTGAATATATTGCAAATCCGTCGCACGATTCACTTTGGAACACAATTGTCTAAAGAAATTGCTCAATTCAATCAAGGGTTCAATTACATTCTTTGGTAACGATCTTCGAATAGCCAATGGAATAAGTTGTTGCATCAGAATATGACTATCGTGGCTCTTAAGACCCCTAATACTTCTATCATGTGAGCGCACACGACGTGATATATTGGATGAATACCCGTCGAGAACTCTTACTTCCTTCAACACTTTTAAGAACAAATCTTTCTCATCCTTGGTCATCGTGAATTGTGCTGGTGGTAAATAGGCTTTATTCGACCCTCTTAACTGCAAATGTAGGGGTTTTCTAATATTCATATCTTGTAAATCACGCCGAGCATTAACACTATCCTTCGATTTTCCTGCAACCCCTAATATTGTCCACAACACATTGTCACAAACATTCTTCTCTATATGCATCACATCGAGGTTGTGTCTTATTAGATTGTGCTCCCAATATGGCAGTTCATAAAAGATACTCTTTTTCTTCCAGCTATGGGTGCGATGTCCAGCTTTCTCCTTCTCTACCTGTCTCTTATGCCTCTCCTTAAGGTCATCATCCCTCTTGTATTGGGTTAAAATACCCTTAGATTCTAATTGTAGCAACATCTCAATTCCAGACAACAATTTTGGTTTGAGTCTGACTTCCCGACTACCATTAAATTATACTTTATCCTTCCGGAATTTATGGCCAGTAGGTAAAAATCTACGATGACCTAAGTATGATTGTTTCCTACTATGCTTCAACCAACATGATGTAGTTTCCTTATTGCAACAAGGACATGCATATTCGCCTTTGTTGCTCCATCCTGACAAGTTTGCGTATGCAGGAAAATCACTAATTGTCCACAGTAAAGCTGCATGCATTTGAAACATTTGATTTGTTGATGCATCAAATATTGACACACCCTCATTCCATAGTTCTTTCAACTCCTTAATCAACGGTTGCATATACACATCAATCTTGTCACCAAGTCCTTTCAGGCCGTCAATAAGCACGGATAAAATTAGAAATGGTTGCTTCATGCACATCTATGGCAGCTAGTTGTATGGAATGAGCACAACAGGCCAAGTGCTATAAACTATGTTCATCGTCCTGAATAGGTTAAAACCATCAGATGCTAAGCCAAGCCTTACACTTCGGCAATCATTACTAAAGTCAATATTCCGACGGTCAAAATCTTTCCATGCAAGGGAGTTAGCAGGATGCCTAAAGACACCATCATCAGTTCGTTCCTCTGCATGCCATCTCATTAACTTGGCCGTCTTAGATGACATAAACAACCTCTGCAACCTTGGCTTTAAAGGAAAATACCTCATCTGTTTTGCAACTATTCGTTTGCCATCTTTGTTAGGACCATTTGAACCACCATTACCATTTGATTTCCATCTAGAACTGTTGCATATGACACATTTATCAAGATTAGCATCCTCGTTTCGAAACAACATGCAACTGTTGGGACATGCATCCTACGTCTCATACGTGAAGCCCAAATCTGTTGTGACCTTTTGAGCTTTATAATATGAGTCCGGGAGTTTCACACCCAACGGGAACGCCTCATTCAATAACTCAAGCAATATGTCAACAGACTTGTCTGTCTACTAATTAAGCACCTTCAAATGTAGAAGTCGAACAATGAATGACAAAGATGTGAACTTCTGACAACCCGGATACAATTCACTTTGTGCATCTTAAAGAAGTTTGAAATACTTTGCAGTCTCTGCATTTGGACCGAGCTGGGGTTCAGATGCATGGGGATTAGGCCCCTGTGGTTCATTACCCTCAACACTTGCACCGGCATATGGATTTCCCATAGCCCCCTGTATCATTCCAATCATATCATCCCCAATGTCTAAATTAGCTAATGTTTCATTCTCTCGATTACCATGCAGAGATACGTAAGATTCCCCATGATTAATCCAATGTTTGTATTTTTTTTAAAAACCATTCAAATTCAGATGCTCCCGTACACCCTCTCATACAAGATGGTATCGATTCTCACACTTCCTACACGAACAACTGATCATCGAACCTTCAACCCTATTGCTGTAGGCAAACACAAGGAATTCATCAATCCCATTAATGTATTCGCTCGACATCCTATTTGCCAAATCAATCCAACTCTTATTCATCATCTGTACACATCCACAAAAATATCTCATCAAAGTAACTCCAAATATAATACCTACGTATTCATGTACCATGATACCTATCCGTCCAATTTCTCTCAAATAGGTAGGTGGTCTTATCCCAGTTAGTTATTTACCGATTTGATTGGAGAACATACTTATATAACAACACGTGAGATCAATTAATTAAACAGAAGAGATCTAAACAAAATCAATTAAACAGAAGAGATCTAAACAAATTATGAATTCCACTTTCACTAAAAAGAAATGATTTTGTTAACGTGTGCCTTCAAAGCACATGTTAAAATACTTTATACGATATATACATTCTGCACAATAGAAGGAAAAAAAATGAGAGAGAAAAAAAAAAAGGTTATGTCTAATTCATTCACTTTATTTTTTTCCATTTTCTTTTCCCTTCATTACAACTTAGGGTCTTAAGTTTGAACTTAGGGTCTTAAGTTGCATCAAGCACATACATGAATGATTTTACACCATATACACAAGAAAGTTACACCACCATAAAAATGCAATTTTTTTTTTCATTACTCCACCAAAATGCATTTTTCTAACAAATAAAAAATATTTAAGCAGAGCTCAAATAAAAAATAAAAAATAAAAAGAAGGAAAGAGAGAGGAAGAATAAGAAGAAGAGCTCAATGCAAATATTTAAGCAGTTAGTAAATAGCATTTACTAACAATCTCAACAAACCAACCAAGCAAGCAAGCATGTTTTTCAATGTTCAGTTCAGACCTCAAAAAATAGAAGCAAGGAGTGGTTTGTAGAAATACAATATTAACTATGAAATAGTATAATTGACTTGGATCATCTAACTACTCTACCATCATGAGAAAATCTCAAACTCAAGTATTCATATCTCTCTCTCTCTCTCTTGGCCCTACCTTTGAAAAAGAGAGCCGTGAACTATCAATGCAAATGTAGCCAAGTGAAAGTGGGAAAGTCCAATGAAATATAGTAACAAAAAGCAAAGGAATATGATAAACATACATTCCCATTATAAGAGCCCATAAAGCTGGGAACGGATAAGACATGTCACCTAATAAACCAGTCGAGTAATTTTGGTGACCACAACAAAGTATATGACCTGAATCTCTGAGAATTTACTCTTCTGATCATTAATCAAAATAATAGTAGGAACCTCTAGGTATATGATTCTAAAATAATCTCCTAATTTTTCAAACAGTCACATGCAACAATGAAGTCAAAGTACAAGTGTAATGTCACACAGATAGCAAGTTTAAACAAGCCAAACTGTCATTACATTACGGCACCACTGGGCATTTAGGAACCGATTCATAGCTCTCTCACACTAATGACATTCTTCATTATCATTAGCAACAAAAAGTAGTGGTAAAAAAAAAACCTATAAATATCCAAAGATCACACAACTTACCCCAAGTCAAGGTTGCCAACAGAACAAGGCAAGTGTGATGAAATCATTTCAGCTGGAGAAAATATTAACATTTACAAACATAAAGCTAAGTAAAAGTCAGCTGATTACAAATTAAAAGATTCATCATTTTATCAATTTAACTTCACAACACCCAACAAAAAATACATTCATCTAGAGATTTCTCAATATACATTCATCTATATATATATACACAGAGAGAGAGAGAGAGCGAGAGAGAGAGAGAGCATACGCTGAGTGAGAAACTCGTCGCCGGACTACCGCTAGTTGTCGTCGTCGCCGCACCACCGCACCACCGCTAGCCTGCTCGCTGTTCGTCGCTCGTCGAGAGAGCCGTTCGCCGTTCGTCGCTCGTTTGGGGATTTTGGGGGAAAAAAATTTGTTTCAAACATTTAGGGATTTCGATTCAAATGATCGAGCGGCAAGATAAAAGGGAAGAGTGGGGCAAATTTTTTTTTTTACTTTTTGCGACGGTATATTTTACACCGTCGCAAGTGATAAATAATTATAGATAAACCGACGCTGTTTTGATAAGCCTTTTTTTGCGACGGACATTTGCCGTCGCAAATTGTCCACTATTTGCGACAGCAAACTTATGCCGTCTCAAAAAAAAAAATTTGCGACGGTAAAAAAATGCCGTCGCTAATACTTCCGCATTTATTACACTACCCGCGTAGTTTTATTACCGACGGTACAACGCCGTCACTAAAACTCTTTATTTGTGACGGTTTAATCTGTCGTCACAAAAGACCATTTTTTGCGACGGGGAGCGCGCCGTCGCAAAAGCTTCCGTGTTTTATGCTCCCTTTTCTTGTGGTGGGGTTAAATTGTGAACATTTTTTCAGAGTATTAAACATTTTCCTTATCCATTACAATATACAAAAATTGTTCCTTATTTTTTTCCCAAAACAAACATTCCTATCAAATTAAATAATGTTTCATATATAGAATAATATTTTAGTTAGCATGTTAATTTAAATCACACGTGCATGATATCATATAATATTTCGTATTACTGAATAATTATCTATAATTGTAAATAGGAGGTGTGCTGTGCATCTCCCTCTTACTAAGTATACCTCCCCAAGATACTAGTCTCCCGCAAGCTAATTGTGTGGCCAGTTGCTTATATATATATATATATATTTTGGAACAGTGCCAGTTCCTTGTACTCAAAAGCCACTACTTCACTGAACTATGGATTTTCATGAGTTCAGTAAAGGTTTAATTCGAGGGGAAGCAAGGACTAACACGAGACAAGGGAGATCCTATATCCCTTGTCAGTTTTTGCAAGTAATGAAAGGGCTTCGCAACAATCTGGAATTGGAAAATAGCATAGAAACCCCTTTGGTTTCCATCCAAAAGGTAAAGATCACAACCATATGAGCAAGGTTGTTTAATTGCAGTCAATACAAGAGATAATCAACAAATGCCTTGAAAACCTTATATATCTTAGGACCAGAGGCAACAGCATGCAGTACAACAGTTGGCTAGAGATTCCAAATTCGATAGCAGCAAGCAGCGGTTAAATAAGACAGTCAGAGAAGATGTAGACAAAACAATCAACAAGGATCTTCAAGGAACCCCTTGAGCAAAGCTCCCAAAAAACAAAAATAAAAAAGAATGAAAAGATTGACAGATTGAGAACAAATCTGATGGAGCATTCTATGTGGGAGACTGACTCTACCTTAAACCAGAGTCTTACGATCAGTATACTGCGGTACTAAGAACAGATATGAAGTTAGCCACAAGGTTCCATAGTCCTTCAAGGAAGATGATGCATCTACACGGGAAAAAATAAATCCATCAACACTATCAGCTTTTCCATACTCGAGGACAACTTATCAGTTTTGAATGTTGCGGGAATGTGACAACCAATTAAAGTAAGCTGAACTAGAAATGGATAATGAGGTTGCAAGAGAAGCTACTCAGTTTTGGATGTCGGAAACAGAGCAACAAATTCACCTATTGATTCGTTACTTGTTGGTTGTAAACTGGTTGCACTAGTTGTATAAATAAGTAAAACTAATTACATTAGCCGTACAAATGAGACAGGCTAATTCGATTACATCTTTATTGACAAAATCAATGATTTCTGAACACGTCATCAATCTAATGCAATATGAAAAGAAGAAATAAGGAGTAATTCCGAATTACGGGAACACCATGTTAAAAGCAAAAGACCTAGTCAAATCCATCGAGCAAATAACAATTTTAGTTATGTAGAAATCTATCTAACAAAAAAGGAAGGCGGAAAAAAACTATGTAAATTATGAGAATAAGATTAGGGTTTAAATCTTGTTAATAGCGCACTTCATGCATGTTCATCAAATCTAGATGCTTACACAACTCCAACACCAAAATAAATACATCTCAAAGGGACTAGTTTAGTCTTCTAATATTACCTACTACATAAGGGAGTTACTGCATGACTACCAACAAAAAGAATCCGCAATACAAGGATAAGTAGAGCTCCCACAGGTCTGACACCTCTACAATATCAAGAACTTCACATGTCTCACTACAAAAAAAAGCACTTTTGGCGACTAAAATTAAATTTTTCGTCGCTGAAAGTAGGGATTTTGGCGACTAAAATGGAATTAGTCGCCAAAACTGATCAGAATTGCCGACTAAAAGAGTTTAGTCGCCAAAGGTGTGGGTTTTAGCGACTAAAAGGAACTTTAGTCGCTGAATGTAGGGCTTTTACCGACTAAAGGTTGTTTAGTAGCCAAAAGTCACTGTTTTTGGCAACTAAATATGATTTAGTAGCCAAAAGTGATGCCTTTGGCGACTAAAAACAGGTTTAGTCGCCGATTATAGCTGTTTTGCCGACAAAAACCAATTTAGTCACTGAAAGATGAAGGTTTTTGGCTACAAAAACAAAATTAGTAGCTAAAGGTGAAGAATTGCCGACTAAAATGTACTTTAGTCGCCCAAAGGAGAAGTTTTGGCGACGAAAATTCAGTTTAGTCGCCAAATGTGGTATCTTTAGGCCGGATTTCATTCTTTTAGCGACAGAAAAGAAATTAGTAGCCAAAAAATGTATAATTGGCGACTAAAATTCAAATTTAGTCGCCAAAAATGCTATCCATTTTTTTTAGTAAATAATTTATTTTTTACATAACATATATTAAATAAAAATAATTATTTATATATATATAGTTTTGTATTAATACCAGCGAATATAGTATATAAATAATATATGTTGCATTAATATTCGCGTGAGGTTATAGTGGCGTGGTGGGCAGAGAGTGTTGGTAAAAGTGGTGAATGTTGGGAAGTAGGTGGTCATAGGTTCGAAACTTGGTAGTAGCGGAGGCAAAAAAAAAAAAAATTTCTGAAAATGCTTTCAGCGACTAAAGTTATTAGTCGCCAAAGGTATAACTCCCAAAAATTAAATAATAAAAAATGCTATTGGCGACGAACAGGTTTAGTCAGGAAATGTATACATAATAAAAAAAAAAAACTTTTGGCGACTAACAGTTTAGTCGCCAAAGGTATAATTTCCAAAAATGAAATTGACTATTGGCGACAAATTTTTTAGTCGCTGAATACCTGTCTATTGGCGACTAACAATTTTTTAGTCGCCAAAGCTATTCGCGACCACCTATTGGCGACAACACCGGCGACTAAAATTTTTAGTCGGGAAAAGTGAAAAATCGACATTTGGCGACTAAAAAAGGACTTTTGGCGACTAAAAATTTAGTCGCCAAAAGTGTATTTTCTTGTAGTGTCTATTGCAACCATATCTCTAGATGCATTCGCTATAGTTGCCTCCCCCACTTTTTTGGAGACAGATTCTTCCACATTCTTTATCCCATCCCTGGCACCATCAACGTCCAACTAAAATAAAACAACAAAATGAAGGCCCCTTGCCAGTATACTCCTGTGCAGTCAACAAAATGTTTTTCCCCCCGTATATATATAGATATATATCAGTTTGTTTAGTATACCATGGCAAAGTCAGTACAATAATTACTTTTCAAGAATCATTCAAGTTTCCTCACCATTTTATTATTTCAAAACTGTTAAGACTATTGAAATTCAAGTTCCATTTATCCATTTTTTTAGCTCATTCATCTCTTTAAAGGTCGGGCCACCGTAACGATTACTGTGGACACGGGCAACAACGGGAGCTGTGGATTTTCTTCTTATTCACGCAAGAGAAAAGTTAGGGATCATGAAAAAAAATTCATGAAAATGATCATGAAAGAGTTATGATTCTTGGATTACCTTGATTAGTGTGTGTTGCTCTATTCTAAGTGTAATCCAAGGGTTACAAAGCTTTCATGATTATTTTCATGAAAGGTTTTTCATGATACATAGCATTGCTCTTCACACAACTTTAGAGAGACTTGATGCATGTTTTTAATTTCAAAATCACATTTAATGATGTTTAAAACAATTTTCCATGGGTTTTATTTAGTTTTTAAACATGATCAAATATATGTAGAGACTTGTTTGGGATGACAGGTTTTTAGCTAAAAAATCAAAAAATCACTATAAATTGTCACATCACTCTCTCTACTTTTCTACATATCATTTCGTAAAAAGTCAAAATAGCCAACTAAGCTTTACACTTATTTTAGGTCATTGTGGAGATTATTCCTTTTTGTTGAATTTAATTTTCTTTAGTTAATTGATAAGGTACCTATGGATACCTTCTCCCTTACAATCAAAAACAATTTATTAAGCACATTTCATATTAATAGTCATTGCGTCATAAACATGATTCATAATGCAACGTGCTAACATATTGATGTAATAGTACATAACATGATATCCAAGTCTCATTCAACAAATCTATCCTAAAACTAAAGGAGAAAACAAAGCTCATCTAAATTTGATAAAAACTCAAATCTGGTAGATCTAGAGGATTGGACATTCAAAACATGTAGATGTAGAATTTTTGCATCAATCCCATGCGGAATTTGTGTGATTTTAGAATCTGATAAAAGAACAATGGGAAAAAATGGCCTTACAAAATATGTAAAGAGACATAATGGCCGTAACAGTGTTGTAAAGGCATGGTAACCGGCCGTTACGTCATTCTGCTGGCCATTACAAGTGTAACTTTGTCACATTGCTACAGCAAGCTGGAACAGGTAGTCGTATTATTGTATCCAATGAAACCCTAATGTACATAATGATGCTACGTAGCAATGTTGGCTATTTTTAAAACCTTATTTTCTTGTTCAATTTGAAATCCACAGCCAAGTGTGGCTTGAGTCTGCAACCCAAGCTCTGCCCTTTACCTAATTGATGAACTTGAACTTTGGTTTTGTGTGCATCACACTACTATATTTATAAAAATTTGACATTTCAAGGATTATGAGAGCATTATGAAGAATCCTTTTCCTACCTAGAAGGCATGCAACCATTTCTTCATGTAGTAATCCATTAGAAGCATACAAAATACAACACCCTAGCCTATCGTACCTTCAAATACATTCCAACTTTCAAAACACGAAACAAGCAAGAGAACTGGTAATAGTCATGTAACATAGCACAGTATGTTGGACAATCTTCTGTGTAAATAAAATAACTTGAAATAAATTCAAACAAAATAAATAAATAACATACCGGATTTATTTATCGAACCGAATTAAAATTAAGACCAAGTCGAGTGTGTGACACTCTGTCCTTAAGACAGATTCGCCCCGCTACGGTGTTTACGGTTGAGTGGCGTCTATCTCCCAAGATACAATGATCTTCATAAATTGTAGTAGCACTTCAAACAATTTGTTCGGCGAACCAAACCTGTGATCTATACTCTCTTTAATTTATTCTAAAACTAAATATGAAGAATAAATGCACTAGAGAAAAAATTGGACAGCAATGAAACAAAATAACAGACTGAATTTTCCCTCTATTTTTTCCCGACCCAAAGACTGCTGGAAATAGGTATGTATATATAGCCCACTTGGTAACCTTTAAAACTTACCCGAACAGGTATTGTTTGAAAAGAACAAGTGCACCACTTATTCAAACATTGATTTTGACCGTTGCAACTTTTGAACATATTTTTCAAATAATGAAAAGTGATCCGTTGGTCAAACACAATAACTGTTTGGAACTTCATTTAATAACTATTTCAAATATATATATATATAGTAAACTAATTGAATATATATATATATTAAACTATTTGAATAGTATAATAAACAAAGGAAGAGGTACAAACTTTAGGAAACCACTTAGGAATTCAAAATTTGATTTAGAATTAAATTAAATTCCCACAATAATTTTTATTGAAAAAATTCAAATGAATTTTATCTAAAAAATTAATGTTAGACCCAAAAACGACGTTAACTTCCCATTCACTCATAAATGGTTTTGACGTTCCGTCTTCACTGTGTGACTTGCCACGTGGCAAGGAACACTTCACCTCTTCGGACCCACCCCAAACAACGTTTGGGGCCCACTTAAAAATGGGCTAAAAAAATATGCCTATATTAAACCATTTTTCCAACAATCCCCTACATGAATGGAATTTGACTGAGAGAAAATACAACAACATGATCTAATTACAGAGAGTACAAAAATTGGAAATATTCTGCAAAGGATAGGTAGCTTTTGGCTTTGAACCTTCCCTTGTGAGACACTATCGGATTTACTAGCTAACCAGTGAACATGATATCTTGAACTGTTCAGCCGTTTGTGTAAATTAAGACAATAGAACTCACACAGTATATTCTCAGACACAGTTTAGTTCTCACTATTGTGTTCATTTTGGCCCTGAATAACCTGGTCTTCATGAGTGCTCTAGAGAATTGTAGCTCTTCACAAATCTCATAGAACCAGCCCAGTTCACACTCACATAGGTGATTCTTATGAAAAGTATCCTGCCATACTCCACTAGGTTTACCTAGATATAAAAATCATTAAAAGTTTTACTTAACCTAAAACGCTGCAGCCATCACTATTTCATCAAAGAAATGGGTAGGAGTTTAGACTCCCCAGTGATCCTTCTGAGTTATACACAACTCGGTTGTCCCTTTGAACCTAGATCTTGGGATCTCCAGTCAATTAGGTTGGGTTGCCATTGTGGTAACTCTTATTTAATAGGCTTAAGTCCCATTCCCCTCAATGAATTCCCAACTAACTCTCTTGCTAACCCTTTGGTTAATGGATCCGCTATGTTGTCTTTAGACTTAACATATTCTATGGAAATAATTCCATTAGAGAGTAGTTGTCTCACGGTGTTATGTCGACGACGAATATGTCGAGACTTACCGTTATACATATGACTCTGTGCTCTACCTATTGTTGATTGACTATCGCAATGTATACATATAGCAGGCACCGGTTTTGGCCATATTGGAATATCTTCAAGGAAGTGGCGAAGCCATTCTGCCTCTTCCCCTGCTTTGTCTAAGGCTATGAATTCTGATTCCATAGTAGACCTAGCAATGCACGTCTGTTTGGAAGATTTCTAAGATACAGCCGCCCCACCAAGAGTAAAGACATACCCATTGGTGGACTTCGAGTCTCTAGTATCCGATATCCAATTTGCATCACAGTATCCTTCAAGTACTGCTGGATATCTAGTATAGTTAAGCCCAATGTTACGAGTAAATCGGAGATATCTAAGAACCCTTATAATTGCTTTCCAGTGTTCTACTTCCGGATTACTCGTATATTTACTTAATTTACTTACTGCATAAGCTATATCTGGGCGAGTGCAGTTCATCAAGTACATTAAGCTTCCAATAATTTGGGCATACTCTAATTGAGAAATACTTTCTTGTACATTCTTAGAAAGATACAAATTAACATCTACAGATATTCTAGCAAGATGATCATCATCTTTGCTGAATTTGTCAAGTATTTTCTCAATGTAATGAGATTGTGACAAAGCATAACCTTCTGATGTTTTGGTAATTTTCATACCAAGAATTACATCAGCAATGCCCATGTCCTTCATGTCAAAATGTTTATTCAACATTTTCTTGGTAGTTTTAATCATGTCATTATTACTACCAATGATCAGCATATCATCTACATAAAGACATACAATGACATAACATTTATCTGTGTTTTTAATATAAACACATTTGTCACACTCATTAATTTGAAATCCATTTGACATCATTGCCTTGTCAAATTTCTCATGCCATTACTTTGGCGCGTGTTTTAAACCATATAATGATTTAACCAATTTACACACTTTCTTTTCTTTTCCTGGAACAGAAAACCCTTCTGTTTGTTCCATATAAATTTTTTCCTCTAACTCACCATTTAAGAAAGCGATTTTTACATCCATTTGATGAATTTCTAAATTGTATAAAGATGCAATGGCAATTAGCATTCTAATGGATGTTATTCTAGTAACCGATGAGTATGTGTCAAAATAATCAAGACCTTCTTTTTGTCTAAAACCTTTAACCACAAGTCTTGCCTTGTATTTGTCAATTGATCCATCCGCTTTCATTTTTCTTTTGAAAATCCACTTGTACCCAAGAGGTTTACAACCTGGTGGCAAATCCACCAATTCCCAAGTGTGATTTTGCAAGATAGATTCAACTTCACTATTGACAACTTCTTTCCATGAAGGAGCTTCAGGACTGGACATAGCCTCTTTAAAAGTTAAAGGTTCATTTTCTAACAAATATGTTAGAAAATCTGAACCAAAAGATTTTGAGGTTCTAGCACGTTTACTACGCCTAAGTTCCTCTTCCTCATTTTCATCTAACTCTTGATCTTGTTCTTGATCATGTTCTTGATCCTGACTAGTAATAGCATTATGAGATCTCTTATTATTACTAGTCTCTTGTCCAGTCTTATTTGGAAATACATGTTCAAAGAATGATGCATTCCGAGACTCAATAATAGTATTTACATGCATTTCGGAATGTTCTGATTTATGAATCAAAAACCGATATGCACTACTATTCTTGACATAACCAATGAAAATGCAATCAATGGTCTTAGGACCTATCTTAGTCTTTTTAGGACTAGGAATAGCCACTTTAGCCAAACACCCCCACACTTTTAAGTATTTGTAGGATGGTACTCTTCCATGCCACAATTCGTAAGGTGTTTGATTCACTTTCTTTCGGCGTACTTTATTAAGTATATAATTAGCAGAAAGTATTGCTTCCCCCCACAAGTTCTGAGGTAATCCAGAACTTATTAACATGGCATTCATCATTTCTTTTAAAGTCCTATTTTTCCTTTCAGCAATTCCATTTTGCTGAGGTGAGTAAGGAGCGGTGGTTTGATGAATCATTCCATGTTCTTTACAAAATTCACCAAAAGGTGATTCATATTCACTACCTCTATCACTTCTAAGTTTCTTGATTTTCTTACTAAGTTGATTTTCAACTTCATTCTTATATTGAATGAAAGTTTCCAAAGCTTCATCCTTGGTTCGAATTAAATAAACATAACTATATCTAGTATAGTCATCAACAAAAGTGATAAAATATTTTTTCTCACCTCTGGTTTGAATTGATTTAAAATCACAAATGTCACTATAAATTAATTCAAGTGATTCCGTACTTCTTTCAATTGAATGAAAAGGAGTTTTAGATAATTTTGCCTCAACACAAATTTCACATTTATGATTTGAATCAATGTCAAATTTAGGTAAACATTCCATATTAATTAATCTACGCAAAGATCCAAAATTAACATGTCCTAGTCTACCATGCCATAAATTTGAAGACTCAAGCAAATAAGAAGAAGATGTAGTATTATTAATAACTGAGGATACAACGGTCATTACATTTAACTTGAAAAGGCCATCAGACATGTAATCTTTTCCTACATACATCCCGTTTTTGGTAAGTACAAACTTGTCACTTTCAAAAACTAACCTAAACCCATTTTTACTCAACAAAGATCCGGAAACAAGATTCTTGCGAATGTCTGGTACATGCAGCACATTGTTGAGAGTGAGTTCCTTTCTAGATGTCATTTTGAGTACAATCTTTCCTTGTCCTTCAACTTTGGATGTTGAGGAGTTGCCCATAAAGAGTTGTTCACCATTGTCCACTATAGAATAAGATGTGAACATCTTTTTGTTGGCACAAATGTGGCGAGTCGCACCAGTGTCCACCCACCATTCTTTAGGATTTCCGACAAAATTTGCCTCGGAAACAACTGCAGAAAGATTGATGTCATCTACACCATTGGAAATCTTGTCCACTTCAGTTATATGAGCTTGAGCAGGCTTCTTGCTTGTTCTTCTTTTGTTTTTGCCTTTGCTATGGCAATCTTTGACCCGATGTCCCTCTTTGTCACAGATGTAACATTTGCCATTAAACTTGTACTTTTTATTTTCCCCCCCTTTAGAGCCTTGTGATGAACTTTCTCCAGAAGACTTTCGTTTCTTGGTTTGTGAAGCATGTTCCACCACATTTGCCTTAAACTCCATAAGAAGCTTACCAACCCGCTTTTCAGAATTGCGGTTGTCCTCCTCAATCCTCAAACGCACAATTAACTCGTCCATAGAAATTTCTTTGCGCTTGTGTTTGAGGTAGTTCTTGAATTCCTTCTAGCCTTTTGGTAATTTTTCAATTAAGGCTGCAACTTGGAAGGATTCACTAAGAGACATACCTTCTGCGTGAATGTCATGCAGAATGAGTTGGAAATCTTGAGCTTGGCTGATCACAGTTTTTGAATCAACCATTATAAAATCCAGGAATCTACCAACCACAAATTTCTTTGAGCCGGCATCTTCCGTTTTGTACTTTTTCTCCAACGATTCCCAAAGTTCCTTTGCTGTCTTGATTGGATTGTAGACGTTGTATAATGTGTTGTCAAGTCCGTTCAAGACGTAATTCCGGCAAAGGAAATCGGCATGTTTCCAGGCATCAACCGTAGCAACCACTTGCCGGTCGGTTTCATCCTCTTTCGGGATAGGAGCATCTTCACGGAGGAAACGAGCCAGGTTCAAAGTTGTAAGATAGAACAACATTTTCTGTTACCATCTTTTAAAGTCAGTTCCTGAGAACTTATCTGGCTTTTCACCGTGATTTACCGATACTGTTACAACAGGAGAGGGGTTGGCATCATTGCAGCCACCACAGTAGTACTTGTTTGGGCATTAGTTTCAGTAGCCATCAATTCTAATTTATAAAACAAAATTATAATTAGAATTTACACTACACAGAAAATTAAACCAAATTCACAGAATTAAATTCTATAAAAATAAAAGTAACAAGAATGTAACTTTTATTTCCAATTAATTTGAAAATAAAATAAAATTTTATTTAAACAAATTAATTCTACATAGAAACTTAAATTCTGTAAAATAAAAGAAATAAAAAATATAACTTTTATTTTTTCAATTAATTTGGAAATAAAATAAAACTTTATTTAACCAAAATAATTTCACAGAGAAAATTAAATTCTGTACAATAAAAGAAATAAGAATATAACTTTTATTTTTCAATTAATTTGGAAATAAAATAAAATTTTATTTAACCAAATTAATTTCACACAAGAAATTAAATTCTGTAAAATAAAAGAAATAAGAATATAACTTTTATTTTTCAATTAATTTGGAAATAAAATAAAATTTTATTTAACCAAATTAATTTCACACAGAAATTAAAATCTCTTGTTACACTCCAATAATTAAAATACTGAAACAGAATTTTAATTAATGAAAACTCAGAAAATAAATTCTAAAAACCAAAATTAATTTTCTGACAAAATTTCATAAAAATATATTCTGAATTGTTAATGACATCAGTATCGTACTACTAGTTGTCAAAGAAAAGAGACAGTATATTACTACTATCTGTCAAATAGCATATAATCACTATTTATTTTTCCAACCAGAATATTATTTTGTAAATCCATAGAAAATAATTTTCTTAAAAGAAGAAAGAGAAAAGGAAACAAATGAAAAATTCTGTAAACAGAATAATTCGAAACTGTCTTAAGATTGTTGGACAATCTTCTGTGTAAATAAAATAACTTGAAATAAATTCAAACAAAATAAATAAATAACATACCGGATTTATTTATCGAACCGAATTAAAATTAAAACCAAGTCGAGTGTGTGACACTCTGTCCTTAAGACAGATTCGCCCCGCTACGGTGCTTACAGTTGAGTGGCATCTATCTCCCAGGATACAATGATCTTCATAAATTGTAGTAGCACTTCAAACAATTTGTTCGGCGAACCAAACCTATGATCTATACTCTCTTTAATTTATTCTAAAACTAAATATGAAGAATAAATGCACTAGAGAAAAAATTGGACAGCAATGAAACAAAATAACAGACTGAATTTTCCCTCTATTTTTTCCCGACCCAAAGACTGCTGGAAATAGGTATGTATATATAGCCCACTTAGTAACCTTTAAAACTTATCCGAACAAGTATTGTTTGAAAAGAACAAGTGCACCACTTATTCAAACATTGATTTTGACTGTTGCAACTTTTGAACATATTTTTCAAATAATGAAAAGTAATCCGTTGGTCAAACACAATAACTGTTTGGAACTTCATTTAATAACTATTTCAAATATATATATATATATATATATTAAACTAATTGAATATATATATTAAACTATTTGAATAGTATAATAAACAAAGGAAGAGGTACAAACTTTAGGAAACCACTTAGGAACCCAAAATTTGATTTAGAATTAAATTAAATTCCCACAATAATTTTTATTGAAAAAATTCAAATGAATTTTATCTAAAAAATTAATGTTAGACCCAAAAACGACGTTAACTTCTCATTCACTCATAAATGGTTTTGACGTTCCGTCTTTACTGTGTGACTTGCCACGCGGCAAGGAACACTTCACCTCTTCGGACTCACCCCAAACAACGTTTGGGGCCCACTTAAAAATGGACTCAAAAAATATGCCTATATTAAACCATTTTTTCAACACAGTACAAATGTAATTTACCGAGAATTCTTTTTGGTGTTAGTTTCTTCATGAATATAGCTAATCAAATTAAAAGAGAAACCATGTAAAGCAAACCCTCTTAACATATAACTAATAAAGTTGATGTCATAAAGTAAAAGACAAACTACATCATCATACTGTTCTTAACAACCATCATTCAGGTATCATTACAAAATATCAAGCAGTATTCTAAGGAAGGGGTGGAGAGAATTTATAAAGGGACACAGTGAAATACAAATGAGTGAGAAAATTTGGGGGAGTAAACCTACAGCACAAGACCGTGCCAAGAACTTAATGGTTGATCAACAATGTAAGTAGCACGACACACAATAGAGGTGTCGTGCTACTTCGTTTTTGTGCTGGACTCAGTTTTGTGCTGGTGTCCCTGGAGTTGTCTGCTGCTGTCTTCTGCTGAGTGTGGTTCTGTTTCTTTATTGATTGGTTTCTGGGTGTTTTCTGCTGAGTGTTTCTTAGCAGGGTGTTGTTCTGTTTTGTTTTTTTGTCTTTGCGTTGATTTCTCACCAACTAGGAGGTTGGAGCTTCGTTTAGCTCTAACCTTCTCTTTATTGATGTATTCCGTTGTGTCCATCAATAAAGCTTTTCTTTTCCGATCAAAAAAAAAGTAGCACGACACACAATGGAAGCCTCCAAGGTGCCTTTGTCTTTGTTAAGGCCACGAATAAGCGCTCGTCAAGCTCGGGCTTTCTGTTTGTCTTTTCCAAGAACATCAATGCAGCACCTTCAGCAAGGAACACTTCAACTCTTCGGACTCACCCCAACTTTAAAAAATTATTAAAGTAATCTATTTACTTGTTAAAATTTTTTATTTAATAAAATTAATATAAAAATAAAATTTATAATTACTCTTTTATAAAATAATAAAATTACATCAATTATTAATTAAAATATATTTCTGATATCATTAAAATTATTAATTGACTTTATCATTTATTAATAAATGAGTTGTTTGTTATCCAATTAGAAATTTAAAAGGATTTGATATAATTTTCAAAATTACATAGTATATTTGCAATTTATCTTTTTCAATTAAATTTTGGCAAAATTATTTATTAGTGAGGATCAAAAAAATTATTTACAAAAAAATATTAAACATTATAAATATTAATAATTAAAATTATAAACTTTTTACCTTTTTATAAATAATTTTTCTGATCTCACTAATCAATAATTCTCCCTTAAATTATCATGTGTTTTAGTATTAGATTTTCATGTGCGCTTTATAATTTTTCAATTGATATTGAAGTAGGCGAATCAGCTCTATATAAATTTTGGTTTTTAGAAAAAAAAAAATAAATAAATAAATAAAATAAATAAATAAAATTAACTTTTTATCATCTCTCCTCTTCTCGTTTACTGGTGAAAAGTAGGAGCTTCAATTCAGCATAATAGTTTTTCTAAAAATATTATTTTCTCTATACAGTTAGGTTGGCCTAAGATTTTAATAGCCATTTAATATTTGGATTGTACTTGAGATAAGGAGTTCTAGCTGAACCCAACATGGCCCGTCTATTTATAAAATATTAAATATAATTTTAATTTTTATTATAAAATAAAGTATACAAATAAAAAAGACAAAAAAAAAAAGTATAAATATACTTAAGAATTAGGGACCCTCATAAAGTAGGCAAAAATACATCGGTGGTTCTTACATTTTACTCCTTGTGTTATCTTCATCCTTTTACTTTCAATTAGCTTAATTTTGACCTTTAATTTTAAATTTTGTGTCATTTTAGTCCAATTAATAATGTCGTTAATGCTTTTGACAGAAAATAATCACTAAATTAATTGAGTTTAGTAAATTTATAATTTGACTCTAAAAAATATGACACATGCCACTTACATACATATTTTTCATAAAAAATGCTAAGAGTTGTAATCAATTAAACTAAATTGAAACAAAATCGTAAATTCATAATCAAAATCGAGACAGTTGAAATTATAAGGACCAAAATAATACAAAAATAAATAAATAAATAAAGACTACTATCAGAATTACCCTATAAAGTATGAATTTTTCTCAAGGAAAATTAGGGACACATCCCCTTATAAATTCCTATAAGAGTTTTAATTCATAAAAAGTTTGTTTAGGGTTGTTTGGGAAAGTTAATTAAAAGTTAGCTTTTTGACTATTTTTTAGCTTTTTTAAAAAAAATGTATAAAAAAATAGAGAGTTAATGCGACCTAAAAAAGTCAAAAGCCAAAAAACCTAACTTTTAACTAACTTGTCAAAACGGCCCTCAGTTGAGGTCCCTAAACTTTCAAATTCTAGAAGAACAAGAAAAACTATGAAATAAATTGTTAAAAACAACCTATTAACATTCAAATTACTCTTTTCCATATTTCTTTTATCACTTTTTCTCTCCGCAATGGCGAATCACAGCTTTATCATCACCATTGTTGATTTTTTCTTTTTATCTAAATCATTTACATATCGTGTCATTTGTTTGACTTAGATGAAATCTCACAATTAGAACGACATGATATTGTTTCTATACAACCTCCACCACCACATCTCTACCATTCCACCACTGTCACCAACGCTGCTTTGTTACTCTACCGTTTTCTTTCATAGTCCATAATTGTCTTTGTCTTTATTTCTCTTTCTATTTACGTTGTTCTTCCTCATTCAATTCTCTATCAATACCTATCTTCTCTTCTTCACATATCTGTTAAAAAATATATAAATTTGCAATCGAAATAAGAAATTTCACTGTTATGGTGAAATTTTACTAAGAAAAATTTCTCTAAATGAAATTTCACTTGTCTAAAGTTTATACAATGTAAACATTTAGTGAAATTTTACTAGTGAAGCTTATCTAATTAACTTTTATTGAAATATATCCACCCAAAATTTTTTTTGATTTTTGTGAACCCAATGAAATTTCACTAAGTTTAAATTTCTTTGAATCACTGACTGAAGATAACCAACTCAATGAAATTTTTGCGATTTTTTTTTTAATTTCATATTCATCATTGTTCTTGTTTCATAAATCTTGACAAGAAAACTCAAAAAATATAAATTTTAAAACAAATGAAAAAGATCAAAAGTTACTGATTTTTTAACTTTTTAAAACATTCTAATTTTGAAAACAACATGATTGTTGTATGTGTTCTATTCTTTCAATTTTTGAGATTCAATAAGTAAGAGTGTTTTTGTCCAAACAAAATAATGCGTACCTTTGGAAAACTTATACTAAGAACATCTCCAGTGGATTCTTTAAAAGAGGTTTCGTAACTATTATAGTTAGTATCATCCTATTTAGTCACTCTAATGGGCTAGCTATTATAATAGCTATTCCCCCCCCCCCCTCCCCCCCGCGGCCCCAAAAAAAAAAAAAAAACCTTCAAGACTAGCTATATTTGGAGAGTCTTGGGAGGCTCTTTAAATAGTTTGGGTGGATAAATAGGTAAAATAAATAGTAGCATTGTAGATTAAAAAGGAATTAGGCAAAATAAAGAGTATGGTTGGAATTGCTATAAGAGCACCTCTACCCGATATTGCAAATCCAATGTGGCAGTTCAACAACTCTATTTTGACATAAAAATGAAGTCAACCCGATATACCAAATGCTGAATTAGCATTTGACATGAACTCAACATATCAAATTTGTCATGCTCCATATTGATGTCAAATGTTAAATCTATCCAATAAAATAATTTCGTTTTAAAAAATAATAGAATAATAGATTTGATACATCGGGTGAAGAGTTCTTATGTCAAACTGACATATGTCAATTTGTCACCTAAATCTTCAAAAAAAAAATTGGCACACCAAAATTTGAAAGTTTAGGTGGAGATGTTCTAATAGGTCATATTTTTGTGTCATTACCCTAGCAAAGACTTATAATGGAGGAGTTGAAAGCAAAATTCCCATTTTTTTTAACATTTCAAATTTAAATAATAAATAAATAATTTAATATCCATTCAAGACAAAAGTAAAAAATAAAAAAATAAATAGTTTATATCTATCAAATTAAGTGACCGAGTTTGGAATTTAAAATTTGTTTAGAGCTAAATTTGAAATAATTAAATTAAATTCAATGTCATATCAGACTAAACTTAAAATTACACATATCTTCTCATTATAAAGTACAAATTTGATCCGAAATTTGTTGACCCCCAGTGAAAAGACTTTGCCCATTGGTGTGTTTGGTAACGTTTACGTTTTCAGTTTATATTTACAAAAATTTTATAAACTGGCTTTTGTTTATTTTTAGAAAAACATAAACTACAAATGCGTTTGGTAACTGACAAAATGTTTAAAAAAATTTAAAAATATAAAAAAGAGTGAGAAATGACAAGTGGTGGCAAGTGACTGCGGAAGACGGTGGTGGAAAGTGGTGACGGTGGGTGGTGGGTAGCTGGTGGTGGTGGGTGGTGGCGGGTGGTGGTGGTGGTGGTGGTGGTGGTGGGTGGGTGGGTGACGGTGGCGGGTGGTGGTGGTGGTGGTGGGTGGGTGGGTGACGGTGGCGGGTGGTGGTGGTGGTGGTGGTGGGTGGGTGGGTGACGGTGGCGGGTGGTGGGTGGTGGTGATGATGGTGGTGGCGGGTGGTGGGTGGTGGTGGCAGGTGGGTGGCGGTGGCAAGTAGGTGGCAGATGGCGGGTGGTAACGGGTGGGTGCTAGTGGCGGGTAGGTGGCGGGTGGTGGTGGTGGGTGGGTGGGTGACGGTGGCGGGTGGTAGGTGGTGGTGGTGGTGGTGGTGGTGGCGGGTGGTGGTGGCAGGTAGGTGGCAGATGGCTGGTGGGTGGGTGACGGTGACAGGTGGTGGGTGATAGCGAATGGGTGGTGGTGGTGGTAGTGGCGGGTGGTGGCAGGTGAGTAGCGGATGGCGGGTGGTGGTGGGTGGTGGTGGATGGGTGGGTGATGGTGACGGGTGGTAGGTGGTAGCGAGTGGGTAGTGGTGTCGGTGGTGAGTGGTGGGTGGTGGGTGGTGGGTGATGGTGGTAGTGGGTGGTGGATGGATGGCAGGTGGCTGGTGGTGATGGGTGGCAGGTGGTGGATGGTGGTGGGTGGTGAGTGGTGGATGGTGGGGGCAGGTGGGTGGCGAGTGGTGGTGATGGGCGGTGGATGGTAGTGGCGGGTGGTGGTGGTGGTGGTGGCGGCGGCGGCGAGGGGTGGGTGGTGGTGGCGAGTGGGTGGTAGGTGGGTGGTGGCTGGTGGGTGATGGTGGCAGGTGGTGGGTGGTGAGTGGTGGTGGCAGGTGGTGGTGGCGGAAGACGGTGATGGAAAATGGTGACGAGTGATGGCTAGTGTTGGGAGGTAAAAAAAAAAAGAACTCAAAACTCAAAACGGAAACACATTTTTTGTATTTTCATTTTTTAGCTAAATTTATAAACTGAGATCACTGATTTATAAATCAAAAATTTTACCAAATAAGTTTTTATTTAAGTTTTTAAAATTTTTATAAATATAAATAGAAAACTGAAAACGTAAGTTTTACCAAACGACACCAGGTTTCAATGTATGTAAACAGTACAGACTGATGGTTCTACGTATCAAGCCGTTCTATATAAATCATTTATTTGGATATATTTTGGGTATATGATGACAGTGGATGACTTATTATTTTATTAATTGTGGATCGAAAATTTGTGCAATTATTTTGAACTTATATTTGTATTTTGGTGGTAATTACTCGATTACCACTTTTTTTTTTATTGAAATTATAATCCCCATGACATCACCAAATAGTCACTTGAAATTAAGGATAAATGAATGGAACAAGCCGAACAGTTAACCTTTTAAGTTTGATTTTATAACTTTAACGAGTTTTAAAATTTGTTTAAACTTAGTTAGTTAAACTTTCGAGTCGATCTCAAACAAAATTTTATCGAGCCGAGTAATTTGTTATTTTATATTTTGGCAACACAGTTAAAAGTTAATTTTTTGACTTTTTGACTTTTTTTGGTCACATCTCCTCTTTATTTTTTTACACATTTTTTTTAAAAAGTTAAAAAAAATCAAAAAGTCAGCTTTTAACCTAATTTTAAGCTTATTGAACAAATGAGCAATTGATTATTCAAACTTGATTTGAAAATCTTAATGAGCTCTAAAATATGTTCAAACTTCATTTGTTTATTTAACAAATCGAACTTAAATGATTTTTTCACAAACTAAACATGAGTTGAACTCAAACTATTTAGTTCATTTATCACCTTTACTATAAGTTTTTTTTTTTTTTTTTTTTGGATACTTGAAATGAGTTTGTTGGATGCATTTTTTTTCAGAGAAAATTACTCCATAGTGGGATCTTCAAAATATTATTACACATGCATGAAAAAATTAATATTTTTAATTATTAATATTAATAAAATTTATCATTAATTTATAATTATTTTGAAGTTGTACACTAATGTGAAATTTTTCATCTTTTTTATAAGCTGAAAGTTGACATTATTCTTCTTATCAATAAAAAGAGTTAGGGTAAATTATACTTACACCCATGAGATTTGAATTTAATACATATTACCTCATGACATTTGAAAAATTACACTAACTCCCCTATCATTGTAATTATTTAGACATAATGAAGATATCGAACTCGTGCACTTTCTCTTTTCTTACATTGCTTTACTTCCTTCTTTTCTTTTCTTTTCTTTTTTTTTTTTCCCCCTCCTTTACTTTACTTTTTTTTTAATGTAATTTCTTCTATTTTTTGACTAGGAGTTGTTACCTTTTATATAAACAGAAGGGTTTGTAAAATGAGACTATTTAGCACATAGGTAAAATGTAATTTCCAGAGCGTTAAGAAGTGGGATGTAATTAGATCAAATCTCAAGGGATGTCAGTGTAATTTACCCAAAGAGTTATTTAACTTTAATCCAACCTCATAAATAGTCAAGGCCGGCCCTGGCCTAAGGCCAGTAAGGCTTGTGCTTTAGGCTCCAAAATTTTGACCTAAAAATAGGGCCTTCTATTTTAGTAAAATGTTATAGGCTCAATGTTTTGTTTTGTTTTTTTTTTTTAGGATCAATTTAAAGGGATTCAAAATATTTTTTTGGGTTCATGTATGGATTAGTCTATATTTATTCATAAGTGTAGTTTGGCCCATATTTATTAAAATGAAAATATATATTAAAAAAAAAGTGTTTGGGTCCAAGAAGAACAATACATACAATATACGGGCCCTAATTTTTTTTTTTTACCTTCTTTATCTATTAGATTTTAGTGGAATAATAATTTTGTCCTAATTTTTTTACCTAGGTCTTTATCAATTTTAATTGAATAATTTTTTCCTAATTTTGTTTCATTAAATTGTTTTATTTATAATTTTAATGATTATATGTGCAAGTAAATTTTTTCGTGACTACAAATAAATAAAAAAGTTGTAACTTTTTCGTTTTATTCATAAACTTTTTTTTTTTTTCAATGTAAAAGGGACCTCCATTTCCAAAATTCACCTTAGACCTCTAAATCTCAAGATCAGCCCTGTAAATAGTGGTCACTCCAATATTTTTTTAGAAAGAGTCACCTACACACTTGAGTTCCACAAATTTATAACAAAATTTTCGAGATGGAACATTGATGCATAACACTTCAGTGTCGAACTAAAGCATGTGAAAAAACTTCACTCCACACACAACACAATAAAAAATAACAAAAAATTGGAGCACTCTATTAGATTCAACACGGGTTATCACATGAATTTAGAAGGTTTTGAAACGTTATAAAGAAATTTTTGGTTAAATTACACTTTGTATCCTTGCATTTTATATTAAATTTTACTTTGATCTTTATACATTAAATCATACCTGTCAACCTCTTATACTTCTGGTTAAATCTCACTTTGATTCTTATAAATAAAATTGTAACAATTAATTTCTTGCACTTTTGATCAAATCTCACTTTGGTCCCTATATAAGTATCAATGTTCCCTTTCTGTTACTCTATTATTTAAATCTTTAATAGAATCTACTCATCTGACAAGAATGTGATTACGAAATTAGAGTGAGAGAAAATAATCATTCTCATTTTCTATCAATACACACTTTGTCCAAAAATTTACATTAAATTATGACTGTATTAGGCTAAAACAAAACACAAATTATGAACGATTAAGAAGATGAATTAGTTTGCATAAATTGAAATTACAAAACTCTATTTTCCATAGTAACACAGTCTTCTGTAATATTCCTCTTCTTTTCTCTTCGATTTCCTTAATGGCTTTTTTTCTTTTTTAATTTCAAAAGCTCTAATTTTTTGCCTCTTCATTCCAATTTTCAGCTTACGAACATATATGTATATACATTATATAACTCTCATATGCTTATTATGCAGGACAAAGTGTGTATTGGTACAAAAATATAGATAATTTTCCTCTCTTACTCTCATTTTGTAATTGCATTCTTGTTACATGACTGGGATTTCATTAAAGCTTTAAATAATGGAGTAACACAAAAGGGAGACATTAACATTTATGTAGGGACCAAAATGGGATTTGACCAAAAGTTTTGGAGGTTGATTGTCACGATTTCATGTGTAGAGACCAAAGTTGAATTTGATCAAAAGTATAACGGGTTGTTTGTTATGATTTCATATGTAGGGACTAAAATAAGATTTGATGTAAAGTGCAAGGGCACAAAGTGCAATTTATCCAAATTTAGAAGATTTTCAAACATCCTGGAAGAATCAGCAACCTTAGAGAAATTGTGTGGTTTGAATTGTGTGGGTATGTATTGGATGGAATGAGCTGTGGGTTTGATTTGGGGGTTGAGTTTTTGGGGTTTTTATTTTTTTTCTGGGCATGGTCTCTCACCATCCCTTTGTGGTTGAGCTCGCAGATGATTGGGCTTTCTTCTCGGTGCCAACCTAGTTGGGATTGGGTTTGTTAGCTTTGATACGCTTCTGCTCTTCCACCTCTTTATTGATGTTCATGTCATATGTATTTGTATGTTTTCGTCATCAATAAAGTTCTCTTTTGCTGATCAAAAAAAAATATATATATATATATTAGATAGTTTAGGAAATTACAAAATATAGTGAAAAATTGAAGTGTTATAAAATATTATAGAAACTTAATAATAACCCTTGGATCAAATTGATCATAACCATCCTTTGAAGAGGTGGATGGCTATAAAGAGTAGAGACCTTATTTGGCATGTATAGCAAGTGGAGACAAAATCTCAAGGGTGAGTGATTCCGAGTGATATATCCTAGTAACTCATTAAGCTCATTAAGCTCACTAGAACACTCATTAAGCACTTTCCATCTCTGTCTTTTTCAAGGACATCGATGCAGCACCTTCGGCAGAATTTACTTTTCTTGTAACTTTTCTCGTTGACGAGATAGATGTTGTACAACACAGGACCATCAACACCATATGCGAGAAGGCATGGAAGTTTCTCCTCGACCACTTGCAGATCGGAGAAACTTGATCTAGATCTTTTCCCAAGTCTTCCTCATCCGCCCATTGTAGCCATCTCCTTTTCTCTACCATCGTTGTTGCGTTTCTTTCTCCCAATTCTTCTTCTTCTTCTTCTTCCTATCAGCCGCATACAAGAGACAACACCACACCCCCAACACCTATTTTAAGGTGTTTTGAGATTTTGTCTGAATTGAAGATTAATTACCATAAAAGTCAGGTTTGTGGGGTAGGGGTACCTGATGGTTCTTTGGACAGATTTGCTGCCATTCTTAATTGCAAGACCAGTAAGCTGCCTCTGCAATATTTAGGGCTGCCATTAGGAGCTAATCCCAGCTGTAAAGCAACCTGGAAATCAGTGGTGGATAAAGTGAGAAGCAGATTAGCTAGCTGGAAGAGGAAACTTTTATCCCATGCTGGTAGGCTTACGCTTATTAAATCTGCGCTTGCATCATTGCCTGTGTATTATCTGTCTTATTCAAAATGCCAGATGGGGTAGCTAGAGTGTTGGAGAGATTGCAGGCTTCATTTCTTTGGGGAGGATCAGAAGTAGAAAGAAAGGTTCATATGGTCAAATGGGAGGAACTGACTAAAAGCTTGGAAAAGGATGTCTGGGGTTGAGAAGAGTGAAGGTAGTAAATTCTTGTTTACTAATCAAATGGTGGTGGAGGTTTGGGTATGAAAAGGAAGCATTGTGGAGAAGAGTTATTTGTAGTAAGTACAAAGTAGACTTCAGGGATTGGGTTCCTTTTGCTTCTACAACTAGTTCCATGTCTAGTATTTGGAAAGGTATAATTACCATCATAGAGTCAAATAACACCCTGTTGGAGTTTTATATGAACAACTTTCAGTTAAAGATTGAGGATGGGAATAATGTTAGATTCTGGATGGACAAATGGTGTAATAATACTTGTCTTAGAGAGGAGTTTCCTGGTTTGTATGTCTTGGTGGTGGATAAGGAGGAATCATTTAAGTCTATGCATGCTAAAAAGGTTGCTGAAGGAAATTGGGTGTGTCAGTTCCGGAGAAGGTTGTATGATTGGGAGGATAGTGAGATGGTAAGGCTTAGAAATTTTCTTGTTTCAGATCCTAGTCCTATAGCAGATCAATCAGACTGTCCAGTGTGGAATGCGACATCCTCTGGGGTGTTCTCGGTGTGCTCCGTTTATAAAGGTTTGTTAGTTACAGCAGGCCCTCTGTTAAGATCTTCTAAATTGGTGTGGATTTCATACTTACCTCCAAAAGTCCAATTCTTTACTTGGCTAACTTGGAGAAATAGAATCAAGACTTCAGTATTCTTGCAACGGATCGGTGTCTTTCCTAGTTCTGCCTCCACAGTGTGTGTTTTCTGTAAAGAGGTATTGGAATCTGTGAATCATGTGTTGGTTTCGTGCCCATTTGCTTGGAAGGTGTGATCTGTTATGCTAGATTGGTGGGATGTTGTGGGGGCCTTACCCGAATCTGTTGAAGAAATTTTATTTTGGTGGGAAGGTCAGTGTTTTAGGAGCCAAGAGAGAAAGATTTGGACTGGAGTGCCTTTGGTTGTGATGTGGTCTCTATGGAAACATAGGAATGATATAGTATTTAATGCTTCTACTTTTAACTTTGCGGAGCCGTGTGAAGTGATTAAGGTGAGAATTACACTGTGGTTGAAACCAAGGTATGCTAAGCATCACTTTTTAGTGCAGGATTTTTTGGTAAATCTTAGGCAGGTGAGATGTTGTCTTAAAGGGAGGGGTATGTAACTCTGCTGCTGATATTATGTAACTCTGCTGCTAGTTTTGTTCTGGTTTTGTTCTGGGTTTGTTCTACTGCTGGTTTTGTTTTGGTATGTCTGGTTTGGTGTTTGGTGATTTCTCTTGGAGTCTGCTGTGGAGTATGCTGCTTGTTTGGAGTTTGGTGATTTCCCTTCTAGCCTGCTGTGGAGTCTACTGCTGCGGAATCTGCTGTGGAGTCTGAATCATACCCTTCTTTTCTGCCTATTTGTTTGGAAACTCTAGTCATGTATAATTCTTTGGTCGGGGTTGAAGGAAGGTCAAGTTTGGTGGTGCAGGATCGAATGCATATTTTTTGCAGGTGAGATTCAGAGTTGGGAATTGCAGTTGGGATTTTCATGAGAAGATGTGGAGTGCTGGTTTTGTGGCTGTTGTTTTGGTGGCTGCTGTTTTGGTGTTCTCCTGTTTTCTACTTTCCCTTGGATTGGTGTCTTACCAACTAGGGGTGCTTTTTGTGTTTATTGATATTTGTCAATGTCCTTGCTTGATCTTTATCAATAAATTTCCTCTTTTGGCTGTTTAAAAAAAAAAAGGGCGTCAAACATGCGTGTGTAATTATTCCTATTTTTATGAAATTTTATCTTTGTTTAGCTTCTTTCCGATGTATCCAAATGTATATATATATATATATACTAGCGGTTGCCACACGCGATGCGTGTGCAATTCAAATAAATAAAAATAAAATAAAACATTTATCATATATTGTGTGTTAGTAAAGTGGTAAGAGTCTTATTCATTTGACATAAGTCTAAGATTCAAATCCTCTCATCTATCTAAATTTTTTTTTTATTTCAAATAAAAAAGTAGACACATGGCAGCATAAGAAACAAAGGCTTCAAGACACCATAAGGGGTGCTCACTTTATAATAGTATAGATAGATAGATAGATAGATAGATATAAAGATAAGGTTGTTTAGCATTACCTAAAACTTTTCTCTTTTTTTTGTCATATTATCTTTTTATTTTTTAAATTTATTTAAAAAAATATTAAAATAATTTATTTACTTGTTAAAAAATTTTATTTAATAAAATTAATATAAAAATAAAATTTATAATTACTCTTTTATAAAAGAATAAAATTACATCAATTATTAATTGAAATATATTTATGACATTATTAATTGACTTTATAATTTATTAATAAAATGAGTCATTTGTTATTCAATTAAAATTTTAAAAGGATAGAATATAATTTTCAAAATTACATGAGCTAATTTGTATTTGAAGTAAATTTTAAATAGTATATTTATAATTTATCTTTTTCAATTAAATTTTGGAAAAATTAGTGATTAGTGAGGATCAAAAAAATAATTTACAAAAAATATTAAACATTATAAATATTAATAGGGTGAAGCACCAATAAATCCCAAAATATGATCTTGTGAACGGTTTAGTCTTCTTTTTTTTCTTATGAACCTAAAAGTTCCATTAAAAAGAAAATTACACAAAAAGATATTCGCTTGCACCTTTGGCTTTAATTTTTAAGAGATTAAAGTGGGTTTCTCTAAATGTAAAATTACACATTTGGATTTTTCCTCTTTCTGGAACAAATCCTACGTTATGAATAAGAATGTAACACTTCAATATAACATTCCAACAACATAACATTCCAATATAACACACTAAAAAGCTTATTAATGTACTTTTTCCAAACGTAACAACGTAACACTTCAAACTTTTTTCAAATGTAACCCTCCAATGTAATACACTCGAATGTATCACAAAAAATAAAAAAATAAAAAATAAAAAATCCTTTAAATACTTTTTCCAAATGTAACACTTCAATCAATATAATCTCAAACGTAACACGTTAATATAACACACATAAAAACACTAAAAAGCTACTTAGGCCTCGTTTGGGAACCCTCCCTTTTAGCCAAAAAGTCAAAAAGTTACTAAATTAGCGAAAAAGCCAACAACCCATACCAAAAAGTCAAAGATTCTCTTTTTTCTATACTTTTTGCACATATTTTCATAAAAAGCTAAAAAGTCATCACAAACATACTATTTTTTTTAGCTCATATTTTAGCCAAATAATCAAAAAATTACTAAATTAGCTTGTTCCCAAACGAGGCCTTAGTGTATTTTTTCCAAATGTAACACTTACAGTTTGAAATTATACATTTACCCAAAGCTTACTAAGGAATTTTTGTACTCCTTTTATAATAGTTTGAACAACAATAAAGATTAAGAGCTCTAATTTTGGAATTCTAGTGATGTGGCAAGGACTGGAGCCCACATATAATGTGATGTGTGTACCTATGCTTTTGTTTTTTTTATTTTTTGTTTTTTGTTTTCTCTTGCCACATCACTAAAATTCTCTTTAGAGTTTCAAAATTAGAACTCTCTATCATTGTTGTTTGAACAATCCCACAATCCTACATATTTGTTTTTGGAGTGTTACATTAAAATATGGAAGCTTTTTCCATAAATCCATCTTTAATTACTTATGTTCCATTCAACCCATATTCTTTTTGACTATTCCATTAAGTCCTATTTGAGATAAGAAGACCAAAATACCCTTTTCATCTACTTATGTTCTATTTAGTTCATATTATTTTCTTATGTTTCAATAAGACTTATGGGTGACATAATTACCAAAATACCCCTAATGTATCTACTTATGTTCTATTTAGTTCATATTATTTTCTTATGTTTCAATAAGTCCTATGGGTGACATAATTACCAAAATACCCCTAATGTGAATGTTCACACTGTCAATGTGAATATTCATATCGTCAATGTGTAGGGGCCCGGCCCATGTCCAATGTGAATATTCACATTGACATGTTAACATTCACATTGATAGAAGTGTAAAATTAGCCCGCGGCCCGGGGCGAGCCCGGTCCGGCCCGTGACAATATAAATATTCACATTGACATATTAACATTCACATTGATAAGACTGTAAAATTGGGCCGCGGCCCGGGGCGAGCCCGGCCCGGCCCATGACAATGTGAATATTCACATTGATATATTAACATTCACATTGATAGGAGTGTAAAATTAGCCCGCGGCCCGTGGGAGGCCCGAAGCCCGCCCGCTGCCCGGGGCGAGCCCGACCCGGCTCGTGACAATGTGAATATTCACATTGACATATTAACATTCACATTGATAAGACTGTAAAATTGGCCCGCGGCCCGGGGCGAGCCCGGCCCGGCCCGTGACAATGTGAATATTCACATTGATACATTAACATTCACATTGATAGGAGTGTAAAATTAGCCCGCGGCCCGTGGGAGGCCCGAAGCCCACCCGCTGCCCGGGGCGGGCCCGCCCCGGCCCGTGACAATGTGAATATTCACATTGACATGTTAACATTCACATTAATAAGAGTGTAGAATTAACTCGCGTCCCATGGGCGGCCCGGGGCGAGCCCGGCCCGGCCCGTGACAATATGAATATTCATATTGACATATTAACATTCACATTGATAGGAGTGTAAAATTAGCCCGCGGCCCGTGGTAGGCCCGAAGCCCGTCTGCTGCCGGCGCGGGCTCGGTCGGGCCCGTGACAATGTAAATATTCACATTGACATATTAACATTCACATTGATAGGAGTGTAAAATTGGCCCACGGCCCGAAGACGACAGCCTCGGGTCGGGCCGGTGGGCCTGGGCCTAGGCTCGAGCTTAGGCCGGGCTTGGACGGGCCTGGCCATTTTTTTTTTTAATTCTTTTTAATTTTTTCTACCAAAATTTTATTATTTTCCACAAAAAAAGACATTGTGCCTCAGGTGGGCTGGGCCTCGGACCGAGCCTTGAATGGGCCTTAAGCGGGCCGATGGGCCGGGCCGGGCTTCAAAGTGATGGCCTAGGCCCTAGCCTAGGGTCTCGGACATGCTCGGGCCCGGACCCAAACGAGCCTGCCCCGGGCCATGGGCGGGCTTCGAGCCGCCCACGGGCCGCCGGCCAATTCTACATTCCTATCAATGTGCATGTCAACATGTCAATATGAATATTCACATTGTCAACGGGCTGGGCAGGGCCTACCCCGGGCCGAGGGCGAGCTTCGGGCAGCGAACAAATTTTACACTCCTATCAATGTTAATGTTAACATGTCAATGTGAATATTCACATCGTCACGGGTCGGGCCAAGCCCGCCTCGGGCTGCAGTCGGGCTTCGGGCAGTCCACGGGCTGTGGGCCAATTTTATACTCTTATCAATGTGAATGTTAACATGTTAATCTGAATATTCACACTGTCAACGGGTCGGGCCGGGCCCGGGCCCGCCCCGGGCCGCGGGCGGGCTTTTGGCCGTCCGTGGGCCGCGAGCCAATTTTATACTCTTATCAATGTGAATGTTAACATGTCAATGTGAATATTCACATTGTCAACAGGCCGGGCCGGGCCCGCCCCGGGCCGCCCACGGGCCGTGGAAGGGTTTCGGGCAGCCACAGGGCGCGGGCTAATTTTATACTCTTATCAATGTGAATGTTAACATGTAAATGTGAATATTCACATTGTCAACAGGCCGGGCCGGGCCCGCCCCGAGTTGCCCACGGGCCGTGGGCGGGTTTTGGGGCGCAGGCCAATTTTATACTCTTATCAATGTGAATATTCACATTGTCAACGGGCCGGGCCTGCCCACGGGTCGTGGGCGGGTTTCGGACAGCCACGAGGCGCGCTAATTTTACACTCCTATCAATGTGAATGTTAACATGTCAATGTGAATATTCACATTGTCAACGGGCCGGGCCGGGCCCGCCCCGGGCCGCGGACAGGCTTTTGGCTGCCCACGGGACGCTGGCCAATTTTATACTCTTATCAATGTGAATGTTAACATGTCAATGTAAATATTCACATTGTCAACGGGCCGCGCCGGGCCCGCCCCGGGCCGCGGGCGGGCTTTTGGCCGCCCATGGGCCGCAGACCAATTTTATACTCTTATCAATATGAATGTTAACATGTCAACATGAATATTCACATTGTCAACGGCCCGGACTGGGCCCGCCCCGGGCCGTCCATGGACTGCCGGCGGGTTTCGCGCCGCCACGGAACGCGGGCCAATTTTACACTCCTGTTAATGTGAATGTTAACATGTCAATGTGAATATTCACATTGTCAACGGGCCGGGTCCGCCCCGACTCGCTGACGGGTTTCGGGCCGTCCACGGGCCAATTTTACATTCCTACCAATGTCAATTTTAAAATATGAATGTTCACATTATAAATTGCTAACCGTTCAAAAAAATATTTATAAGGGTATCAAAATTAAATATAAGGGCATAAGTGTCCAAGAAAATAGTGTAAATAAAGAAAAAAGACTTTATGGAATAAAACTATACATACATGGGACTAAATGGGTTAAAAAATTCCTTCATGGACTTCTTGGGCTAAAACACTTCTAAATAGGATTTATCAATAATTTTCCCATTAAAATATTATGTTTGGAAAAAGTACTCTATTTTTTTATTTTTTATTTTTTTTGTATATTATATTAGAGTGTTGCACTAAGGAATTTTTTGAAATGTTACGTTTTAAAAAAAGTATAATAAGGAGTTTTTTTGAAGTGTCATATTAGAGTGTTACATTGAAGTGTTACAAATTGAAATTATACATTTGCTCAAAGTTTACTAAGGAGTTTTTGTACTCCTTTTGAAATATTTAAAAAATTTCCCAACATTTTGAAATATTTTAAGAATCCCATATTTCAAGTCATTCTAAATTAAAAAAAAAAATTCTCATATAAAAATTTATCCCAAATTTGATTCTTATAGGTTGTATATCTTACCTTTCTAGCACAAAAGAAAAAAAAAATAGAAATAAGGGTATAACCTTAAATTTAATTGTCAAATAATATATTAAATCTATATTTCCAAAATCAGTGGAACTAATTAACCTATAAGAAACTCTTGAGACTAATCGAATCATCATTACTCAATATGGAATTTATAGGTAAATTTTCAAACAAAAAATATCTACGTACATACAGAATCATCTCTTTTGCTCTTTTGCTCATTCAACATAATGTGGATTCTAATTATGAAACATAATCATTTACCATCAATCCCACCATT
This sequence comes from Camellia granthamiana, assembly GCA_036172215.1. NCBI lineage: Eukaryota > Viridiplantae > Streptophyta > Magnoliopsida > Ericales > Theaceae > Camellia > Camellia granthamiana. The sequence goes on along the minus strand of CM069903.1, from coordinate 15,067,306 downwards.
ACCGCATTTGATCACATCCCTTCCTCTCCCCATTCACCATTATGATCCATGGGACCCTTGAAGGTATAATAATATGAGGGGAAGAAAGGCCTCAGACAAGATGACAACGGAGGATCCTATTATCCCTTATCAGTTTTTGCAATTAATGAAAGGGCTTCGCAGCAATCTTGAAACCGAAAATAGCACGGAATCCCCTTTGGTTTAAATCCAAAATGTAAAGATCACAACTTTATGAGCAATGTTCAATATGAGAGATAATCGACAAATGCCTTGAAAAACTTATAATATATCTTAGGACCAGAGGCGACTGCATGCAGTACAACAGTTGGCTAGAGACTCCAAATTCAATGGCAGCAAGCAGCAGTTAAATAAGACAGTCAGAGAAGATGTAGACAAAACAATCAACAAGGATCTTCAAGGAACACATTGAGCAAGCTCACAAAAAAAAAAAATTACTTACAGACCAATCAAAATAAATCATATGAAGCATTAGGAGATTGGGTCTACCTTAAACCAGAGTCTTACAAATAGTATACTGTGGCACTAAGAACATATATGAAATTAGCCACAAGGTTCGATAGACCAATCCAAATTCGTTCAAGGAAGATGATGCTTCTACATGGGAACACTTCAACCTTTTCCATACTCGAGGATAAGTTGTCAGTTTTGAATGGAATGTTACAACCGATTAAAATAAGTTGAAATAGAAATGAATAATATCCTCCTAATTTACCACCCCTAATGATGTGGCATTGTGATTAGACCCCACATGATGAAATGTTTGATAAATCAAAGTTTGACATTTCTCATACACATCATTAGGAGTGGTTTTTAGGAATGATGAATTAGGTGTCTCAAGCGTTTTTCTTCAGCTCAAATTGATTTGATACAGTGTTGTTGGTTGTAAACTGGTTGCATTAGCTGTATAAGTAAGTAAAACTGGTTGCCCTTGTACAAATGTGATAGGCTATTTCAATTACATCTTTATTGACAAAATCAAATGATTTCTGAACAAATTATCAAGCTAATAGAATTTTAGACGTGCAGAAATCTATCTACCAAAAAAAGAGAAAGAAAAAAAATAAATAAATAAATAAAATATGAGAATAGGATTAGGATTTAAATCTAGGTAACTTCTCCAATTCATTCCCAAACTATATAACTTAAAATAGTGTCACTTAACACATGTTCATCAAGTCTACATGCTTACATAACTCCAACACCAAAATAAATACATCTCAAAGGGAATAGCTTACTCTTATAATATTACCTACTACACAAGGGAGTGACTGCATGACTACCAACAAAAAGAACCAGTAATACAAGGATAAATAGAGCTCCCGCAGGTCTGACCTCAATATCAAGGAACTTCACATGTCTATTGCAACCATATCTCCAGATGCATTATCTATAGTTGCTTCCTCCACCACTTCTTTAGAGACAGATTCTTCCACATTCTTTATCCCATCCAGCATCCCATCCCTGCTCCATCAACATCCAATTAAAATAAACCAACTAAATGAAGGCCCCTTGCCGGTATAGTCCTGTGCAGTCAACAAAATGTTTTTCCCACCCCCCATATATATATATATATATCAGTTTGTTGCGTATATGATGCCAAAGTACAATAATTTCTTTTCAAGGATCATTCAAGTTTCCTCGCCATTTCATTATTTCAAAACTGTTAGACTATTGAAAATCAAGTCCCATTTATCCATTTTTTTTAGCTCATTCATCTCCTTAAAGATCCAGCCACCATAAAAATAATTGTGGAGATGGGCAACAACTAGAGTCATGGATTTTCTTCTTTTTCGCACAATTCGGTAGAAACTTACGGACACATGTTTTTAGGTTATAAATAGTTTTTTGTGGGGTTTGTTTAGGTTTTAAACATGATCAAATATATGTACTAAACTTTACACAAGTTTTAGGTCATTGTAGAGATTACTCCCTTCTGTTGAATATATTTAATTTTCTTAAGTTAATTGATGATGTACCACCTATGGAACCTTCTCCTCTATTATGAAAAAAACAATTCAAGAAGCACATTTCATATTAATAGTCATTGAGTCATAAACAAAATTCATAACGCAGCGTGCTAACATACTAATGTACTAGTACATAACATGATATCCAACTTCATTCAGCAAATCTAACCTAAAACTAAAGGACAACACTAAGCTCATCTGACTTTGATCTCAAATCTGGTATAACTTGAGGATTGGACATTCAAAACATATAGATGTAGGATTTTTTTCATCAATCCCACCTGGAATGTGATTTTAGAATCTGAAAAAAGAGGAATGGGAAAAACTAGCCTTTTTTTTTTTATCAGCAAAATGAAATTTTATTAATGAATAAAGCGAAAACAAACAAAGAGGGAAAGTGCAAAAAGCATCAATGCTAACCTTAATAATCCCAACTAGGTTGGCACCACTAAGGAAGCTCAATCATTTGCGAGCACAAACCCAAAGATTGGCAAGAAGCCAACCAAGAGGAACAAAAAAAAACAGAAAATGGCCAACAGCAGAGGCCTTAAACACCAATAGCCAACACAGCAGCAACACACTAAAGGCCAACACACTAGACCAGCCACACCGCCAGAGAACCCCAGCAACACAACAGAACAGATCCTCGACACAGCAGCAACACACTAAAGGCCAACTCACTAGACCAGCCACACCGCAGGAACAGCTCCCATATGGGAAAAACTAGCCTTAAACAGAACACGTAAAGAGACATAATGGTCACAACAGTGTTACAAAGGCACTGTAACAGGCTGTTACATAATTGCAGTGGCCGTTACGAGTGTGATTTTTGTCACACCACTACAGCAGGCTGTAACAGGTAATTGTATGTGTAATGGTGATATGTAGCGTTTCAGCTGATTTTTAAAACCTTGCATTCATGTTTAATTTGAAATGTACTGCCAAGCATGGCTTGAAGCTGCAAGCCAAGCGATGGCCTTTACCTAATTGAGTTCAAACTTTGGTTTTGTGTGCATCACCCTACTATATTTATCAAAATTCGACATTTCAGGGATTATAAGTGCATTACGAAGAATCTTTTTCAACCCAAAAGGCATGCAACCATTTCTCCGTGTAATCATTCAAAAATAAATGCTAATCTGGTTGCTCATCTGTTAGAGTGCAGAGGTTAGCAGTGTTGATGATGCTAATCTGGTTTCGACAGCAGGGGGAAGTTTATGCAGCTCATCTGCTAGAGTGCAGTGGACAGCGGTATTGAGGATGTTTATCTGTTAGAGTGCTCATTTGGTATGGTGTTGTTATTTGGTTGCAGCTTCTGTTCATCTGTGCACTGCTGGGCAGTCTTGAGTGTGGTTTTGTTGTTGAACAGGCTACCATAATGTTTGTGTCTTTGGAGAAAATTGCTGCCCAGGCCCCAAAATATGCTGTTTTCTTGCTTCCAGACTAATCAAAGAATTAATCAAGGAGGATTGATCATCATGGACTAATCAAAGAAATTGGATTCTGCTTTTTGGTCTGTTTGGCTGTTGGCTGGGGTTGTTCTTCTGGGGGGCTTTCTTTGTGCTCCCTGATACGTTGATCTGTTATTAATCAGGTGGAACTCTGTTTAAGGCTTGATTGCTGTTGGGTGGATTTCATGGTAAGGGTAAATGGTGTAATGGGGTGGTCCCTGGTGTGTTTGGAGATAATTGGTTGCTTGTTGATTGGAAGTGCTGTTGGGTGGAGTTCATGGTAAGGGTAAATGGTGAAATGGTGTGGTCCCTGGTGTGTACATGCTGAAGTGGTATGCTGTTGCTTTGGTTAGGTCCGTTTTTCTCGTTCGCTTCTCACCAACACTGGGGGTTGCTAGCAAATGATAGGATGGGCTTTTTGGTGCCAACTTAGTTGGGATGATTTTGCTCATTGTGATGCTTTGCACTCCCTTTTTCTTTATTGATGTAATTTGCTCTGTACTTTGTACTTGTTTTTTACATCAATAAAGTTTCTTTTTTTGCTGATCAAAAAAAAAAATTAATCCAACAATCTAGGCTACCCTACCTTTACATTCTAACTTCCAAAACACCAAACAAGCAAGAGAACTGTAATAGTCATGTAAGATAGCACAAACAAATGTAATTTATCAAGAATTCTTTTCGGGTTGCCAATCAAAAATCAAAAAGAATTCTTTTTGGGCAAATTTAACTAATCAAGTTGCTGTCACAAATTAAAAAGAGAAATGGTGTAAAAAAATCCCTCCAAATATAACTAATAAAGTTGATGTCATAAATTATAAAACAAACAGCATCAACGATCCCCCACACCCATCTGTTCTTAACAACCATCATTCAAGTATTATTATAAAATATGAACAAGCATTTTAAAAGTATGAATGTCATTGTTTTACCCTTACTTAAACTATTATGTTTTCAAAATCATGTGTTTTGCATAACCCAATTAGGGAAGAAGGCACACATTGAAATGCAAATGAGTGAGAAAATTAGAGAGAGTAAACTTACAACACAAGGCCATGCCAGCAGCCTAATGATTGATCAACAATGTAAGTATCACGACACACAATGGAAGCTATCAAGTTATCTTTGATGTTTTTAAGGCCATCAATAAAGCTTAGAAACTTCAAACTTGGCGCACTGAATTTTGTAGCGATCTCCCCATCGTCCCCGCGAACATCATGGAGGGTGAGAAGACAAAACTTCTTTCCGCCCAAATGAAGCAATGTCGGTTCAGATTCATACCGATCTCGGTACTTTCCAATCCTATAACCCTTAATTTCTCCGTCGTAGTACCTCCTAAACTCCATATTGATGACACGGAGATAATTTTTGAATGACAACGCGTGGCCGGGGTGGCACCGAAGTGCTAGCCGAGGTGCCACGTGTCCTGGTCATGACACCGAGATAATCTCGGCTAGGCCAAGGTTATCTACGAAGACACCGGAATCCAGGATAAGCGGATAAAGGACAAGAGTCCTAGAATGAGAAAGGACTTCAATTTGGGTAAAGATAAGACTCTTAGAGAGTTTATCCCAATCTAACTGAGAGTCCAGGATTAGCATTGAGCCAGAATCCATTGAAGCTAGGCTTCTATTGGGATTAGGTCAGTGTTGGCTATAAAAGTAAGGCACCCTCGTGGGTCTAAGGTACGCTTTTTGTATTCTGAATAGTGATTTAAGCATCTTTGCTATCTTTGAGAGATAACTGACTTGATCATTGGAGTGCCCTCGGGTGGACGAACCACCGCCGGAATCTTATCTTTCTGTGACAGGTCGTTCGGGCTTAATCTATTATGCCGGTGTTTTCCAGCTAAGTACCTGTTTGGCAGTGTGGTCAGAAATTGACACACAATTTGACACCGTCTGTGGGAAAGAAAGGAGAATAGATGGCCAACAACGGATAGAAAGAAAAAGTTGGGGTTGACATCCCTATTGGGAGTGGTAAGCACATTGACCCTAACGTAGAGGAGGATGACTGCAACGAAGAAACTCGGGATCAGAATCCCAGAGAGAAGGACGTCGGCCAAGAGGGCGACGTACCAAAGAGGACAGACCGAGGCGGGTATTACAATAAAAGCGACCTCCAGGTATGGAAAGATAAATGCCTGCAGAGGGACGGAGAGATGAAAGGAATGGAGAATAAATTGGCGGACCTGCAATCAGTCGTCAATTTCATGATACAGAACGTCATGCAGCCACCATTTCTGTTACAAGATACGCCGATTCCAGCGGCCAAGAAAGATGCCCAGAAAGGGGGGCATAAAACAGTCCCTGTAGTCCCTCAGCACGATAGAACCAAGAAACATTCTCACCGGCCTTCAAGGGAGGTCGGGCATGGAGAATCAATGAGAGAAGAGTCCCAAAAGACACGTCGAACCAAAGAAAACTTCACCAAAAAACATAATGGGGGGAGGTCCAAAAGGACTCACAATGACACCGGGAGTAGCGCACCAAAGAGGCTAAAATCCGTTGATAGCCGAGCTCCAGGACGGACCAAGGAGGATCTGAGGGATTACCTCCAGAGGAAGTAACAAAATGCCGAGGTAACCTCTCCAGTCAAGCCGAGAACGCCGTTCTCGGTAGAATTGGACAAATTCGAAGCCCCGAAGAAGTTTCACATGCCGAGATTCTAGATATACAACAGTAAGTCTGACTCGAATTTTCACATCGGCTTGTCCCTGAACTCAATGGCATTATACACCGGGAATGAGTCGTTACTCTGCACCGGGAATGAGCCGTTACTCTGCAAGGTGTTCCCCTCATCCTTTGGGGAAATCGCATCAAATTGGTTTCACAAGTTGCCGAAAGGAATTGTGAAAAGTTAGGAAAGCCTGGCCGGGATGTTTGTGGCCAGGTTTGTGACGAACAAACTACAGCCATTGAGGGTGAACTCCCTGATAGCTCTGAGAATTGGCGAGGATGAAAGCCTTAGAGCCTATGCCAAGAGGTATTATGAGGTGTTCAACCGAATACTAGGATGCAACTAAGAGGTGGCGGTCATGTCTTTTAAGAACGGCCTGACAGATGACTGTCTGCTTCGAAAATCACTGGCAAAGACACTACCAAAAAGTATGGAGGAGTTTATGGCCAGGATAGAAAAGTATGCTAGGTCCGAGGAGGACACACCGGGGACAAAGGCGTCAAAACAAGAGAAGAGATACGACTCACCGAAGCGAGGCCGAGGCAATGGTGGATACAATAAGCAAGAGACAGGACTGAGGGCTGCACAGGCAGTCACAACCGTATTCTGAATTCCGGTTTACAAAGTCTTGGAAAGAATACGAAATTAGCCCTATTATAGAGCACCAGAGAAGCTTCTTGGTGAATTTATGGGAAGAAGTCTGGGGAAACACTGTGCCTACCACAATGAGGATGGGCACCTAACTCAAGGGTGCAGAACCCTAAAAACACATCTGGAAGACCTGGTAAGATAGGGTCTTCTAAGGGATCTGGTAGATGAGACCAGGACAAGAGAAGAGCAAGCAAAACTGCCTTAGGCACCGGCAGCACCACCCCCACCAGCACCGCAACCGCAAGTAGGCGGACCTCGAGTGATCAATGTGATTCACTCGAAGGTCAATGAGAACGAGATACGTGGGGAAACTCAGAAGGTAAAACACTTGCAGCATGTGTATCAGGTCCGGCAGAAAAGACCTAGGGCAGAAGGTAAAACACTTGCAGGGACCAGTGGTGTCCTTTACTGAAGACGACCTAGAGATGGTGCAGCATCTACACAACAATGCCTTGGTAATATCTCTCCAGATTGAAGAATGCCATGTAAAATGAATTCTGATCAACCAGGGCAGTTCTTGTGACATCATGTATGTCAGGTGTTACAAGGAGTTTGGCCTTCACCAAGATGATCTGGAACAATCCAATGGTCAGGTTCAATGGAACGCCGACGTGGCCCCTGGGAGCAGTAAGTTTGGAGGTGCAGGCTGGCACCAAGAAGGTAAAAATTGAGTTCACAATAATTGACACTCCCTTCCCTTACAATGTTATCTTGGAAAGGCCATGGCTGCATGCAATGAGGGCTGTTCCCTCAACATTGCACTAGCTGTTGCGGTTTCCAACAAAACATAGAATTGAGGAGGTCAAAGGGGATCAAGTGCAAGCAAAGAATTGCTCTATGGCAGTAATGAAATCCACCTGCAACATGCGAGAAGTAGAAACAGCAAAGATTAAAGATGAAAACATGGAGGTCCTTGAGGACATCGGCAAGAAACCAGCCGAGAAAAGTGAGGAAGCCCTGAAGAAGATCTTAGTCCAACAAAGGGATGCAGAACGCTTCTTCCTCATCGGCTCAGGCTTGGCCGAGGAAGAGGAGAAGGAGTTATAAGCATTCTTGAGAGCAAACCTTGAGGTGTTTGCTTGGACACCGTACGAGATGCCTGGTATTGACCCCGAGGTCACTTGCCATAAACTGAATGTGGACAGGTCGGCTAAACCTATCATCCAGTGAGCAAGAAGGCCGATGTTGATGCATGTTAAGGCAGTAGAAGAGGAAGTGGATAAACTTCTGGAGGCCAGAGCAATTCGAGAGGTAAATTACCCGATATGGTTATCAAACATGGTGGTTGTGAAGAAAAAGAATGGGAAGTAGAGGGTCTGCGTGGACTACACCAGCCTGAACAAAGCTTGTCCCAAAGACAGTTTCCCACTACTTAAGATTGACCAATTAGTGGATGCCACTTCAGGGCATGGAAGGATGAGCTTCCTGGACGCCTATAGGGGGTACCACCAGATAGCCATGTACCCCCCAGATGAGGAGAATACTGCATTTATTACCCCAAAAGAGCTGTATTGCTACAGAGTGATGCCTTTTGGGTTGAAAAATACAAGAGCAACTTACCAGAGATTGGTGATTAAGATGTTCAGACATCTAATAGGCAAAATAGTGGAGATATACATTGAACATGGTCGTGAAGACCAGAGAACCTGAGGATCATCTGGCCGATCTGAAGACGGTCTTCACATTTCAACTCCGACTCAATGCATCGAAGTGCGCATTTGGAGTTAGGTCAGGAAAATTCCTGGGATACTTGGTCACTAGAAAGGGCATTGAGGCAAGCCCGGATCAAATCAAGGCCATTCTAGAGTTAGAGAGCCTAACGTCGGCAAAACAAGTGCAGATGCTGACTGGAAGGGCTGCAGCCCTAAACAGATTCATAAGCAGAAGTTCTGACAAATGCATGCCTTTCTTTAGTTTAGTAAAGAAAGCCTCGGACTTTTTGTGTACAGAAGAGTGCGAAGTCGCCTTAGCCGACTTGAAGAAATACTTGACCGCAGCTCTAGTTCTCTCAAATCTAGTACCTGGAGAGGAGCTGTTCTTATACTTGGCGGTTTCAGAACATGCAGTAAGTGCAGTGGTAATCAGAGAAGAAAAAAGAGAACACAGGGCAGTTTACTAATGTGAGTAAAACCCTAGTAGATGTAGAGACCAGATATCTACCTTTGGAAATGCTAACACTAGCTTTAGTGATGGCCTCCAAGAAGCTAAATCACTACTTTCAAGCCCACAAGATTGCGGTGTTAACTGAGCATCCTCTAAACTCCCTGTTGCAGCAAGAAGATCTAACAGGCAGGATAGCTAGATGGGCAGTGGTGTTAAGCCAATATGACCTGGAATTCAGACCCAGGACAGCAATCAAAGGCCAAGTTTTGGCCGACTTCGTGGTCGAGTTCACACTAGGTGCCATCGTACATCGGGCTCCATTGAGCCGAGGTATATGATGTCCAGGTGAACAAGGAGAAACCCAGTTGGGGATAGCCAAATAGAGGAAAGAAGAGAAACTCAGGCCCTGTAGTATTTACGTCGGTGACTGTAGACACCCTATTTTTTACTGACCTTAAGACTCAGACGTCATCGTTCGTGCACGCGATGATCGCGAATGTTTGTACTCGTTTCGAGTTTCTTGGATTTTTGGCTAAGCGCCTTGTCTCGAAACCTCTTAACTCTCTTCTTCTTGGTTTGTTTTTGGACCATTGTCTTGGTGCCTTTGCCTGGAGGGAGAGAGACGCCTGTAGGCCACTTTTTGTAGTTGTAGGCTACTTATCTCTCTTGTAGTGGCCCGCAGGCTAGTTTCGGGAGCTTTCGGCTGAGTGCCTTATCTTGTGGCCTCTTAGCTCTCTTCCTTTTGGTTTGTTTTTGTGTCATAGCTTGTTCCCCCTTTGCCTAGAGGGAGGTGAGAGACTGTCGACCACTTTTGGCTCTTGTAGGCCACTTTAGGTGGTCGGTAGGCCAGTAGAAGTGGCCGATGGCCATTTGCTTGCTTTTTCAGATATTTTTATTGCCAGCTGTGCCAGCTATTGGGCACAGAAGGCATCCTCCATACATGTATGGAGGGATTGCACCAAGCTTCTAGCTTGTCAAGCAAGCTTGAGGCTTGGAATTCTACAAGAGGGAAGGTCCCTCTCCCTTTCCAGGGGTTCAGATTTTGAAGGAGCAAAAGATATCCCTCTCTCACTAGAATTCTCCATCTCTCTCTATATTTGTGCTATATTGCCTCAAAAGTGTTGTTTCTTCATACTTTTGCACACAAACACCTACTAAAGCACCACCATCATTGACCTGAGGTTCTTGGAGGTCATACTTGGGTTCTAAAAGGCTAGTTTTTACCTCAGAAGCTGCTGTTTTGTTGTGGTTTTTCAAGGGTGAGTAATTACCCTCTTTAAGCTTTATTTTGCTTAAGTATTTGGCCATCCTTGCATGCTCTTTTAGGCCTTACTCTCAACTACAAAAAGCTTTATTTTTAAGTGTTTAAAATATTTGTTTGAGGCTTTGGTTGAGTTAGAGGTGGTCTACCCCCTTTGGTGGCTTGTTTTGCTTTGCTTTGTGCCATCTCTTTAGGCCTTTGAGATCACCTTCTCTTGGCCTTTTAACCACTGAATTCCAGAGGAATTTTAGTGGTGAAAAGTGTGTTTTGAGGCCCCAAATAGAAGGGGGTCATCCCCTCTCCTTGTGTCTTGATTGCTTGTGTTGTTGGTTTAACACTTTGGCATGTTTTTCTACCTCCGTGAGGCTCTATCTTAGCATGCTTTAGGCCTTATTTTAACATGATATAACTCTGTTTTGGGTTGGTTTGATTACCTCTTGCATGTTTCACACCCTTGTAGTGCAATCCTCCTTATAGCCTTAACATGCATCATGCTTTGTGCCTCTAATTCTAGCTTGTTTTAGCTCTGCTCCAGCAGGTTCTTAGCCTTGTTTTGACCTGCTTGAACTCTATTTTGAGTGGTCTGGATCATTTGGAACTTGCTTTGTATAGCAATAATGTAATCTTGCTCACTAGCTTTGAGTTTCAAAGTCTCTAGCATGCTTTACTTGAGTTGTGTGCATGCTTTGGCCTCATTTCTCACATGATTTCAATGTGTGTAGTGTAGTCATACTCTCACATGTTTCACACTTTCAATGCTTTTGGAGAATTATGCCTTATGTCTTGATCATGGGCTAATTTGTATGCATGCTTGCCTAAGCTTTTGGGCTACCATCTCAGCATGTTTTTGGTCTTATTTTTCCATGATACAACTCTGTTTTTGGTTGATGGAGTCACCTCTTGCTTGGTTTTGGTACTTGTAATGTAATCCCACTCATTAGCCTTGCATGCTTAGTGTTTTGGCTTACCATTCTAGCTTGTTTTGGCTACACTCCATCATGTTTCTAGCATTGTTTTGACCTACCTTAGGACTGTTTTGAGTGATCTTGGTCCTTTGTGGCTTGCTTGATATGGCTATGGTGCAAGTGCCTTAGCTAGTCTTGAGTTTTGAGCACCTTAGCATGCTATATTTGTAATGGTTGCATGTTTTGGCATCATTTAGCATGTAATTTCAGAGCATATACATGTGTCATGTTTTCACTTCTCTCATTCCTTGAGAGCTTTTGAGAGTTGTGCCTTTGTGCCTTATTTGTGAGCTACCAAATGGGCATGATTTTCTACTCCTTTGAGCCTTAGTTTGAGCATGTTTTTGCCACTGATTTGCCATGATATAGCTCTGTTTTGGGCTGGTTTGGTTGTTTGTGCATAGTATTGCATAGTCCTAATGTTATGTAACTCACTAGCTTTAATGCTTGAGTCCTCTCGCATGCCATACTTGTGTTATTTGCATGATATGTCATCATTTGGCATATGATTTCAATGCCTACATCTCTGCCATACTCTCTTATTTATCACTTCTTCATTGTGTTTGAAAGTTGTGTTTAATGTCTGGCTTACGAGCCAATGCATGAACATGTTGTTGTAGCTTTTGGTGCTTCATTTCCAACATGATTGTACCATTGTCGTGGCATGAGGTAGGTTTGACCATTTGAGCATTGTAGTGCATGCCTCATGTGTAATACACTTCACTAGCCTTGATGCCTTAGCTTCTAAACATGCCATGATGGAGCCTTGTGCATGCTACTCTAGCATTGGTAGATAAGCATGTTGTTTGCATGAGTGTTACATTGCATTGTGTTTGGATCGGACGTTAATCCAAACACGAGAAATGAGGGGCGTTTCATACTTGAAGTGATGAAACGCGCCTCATTTCTTGGTCGCCATCACCTTTGATTGTGCATGATAGGGTGGAGGCCTCTCGAGTCTTGTGTGTTACTTGTGCATTCATTAACTTGTACAAACTTGGTTTCTCGGCTATCGTGCATTGCGATGCTCGGTTGGTGGCCCGAGAGTTGAGTACCGCACCCCTTTGAGCTTGAGAAATAATAAGGGGGGTGGTTGTACACACATACCCTGCAAATGCCTTGCTTTGCCCTTGTTGAACTCTATTTGCAGCAAAACTGGAATGTGCAGCAACAACTGGCCGACCAGCTAGAGGAAGTGGCCGACCGGCCACTTTAAGTGGCCTACAGCCCTTTTAAGTGGCCGATAGGTGGCCTACAGTCTCCCCTGGTGGCCGACAGCCCACCGGCTTGGAGGTGGTTCAAAGTTATTCTGGTTCTGAAGCAGAGGCAGTCTAGGAATTGGTTCAGTATTCAGGAATCAAAGCAAATGCAAACAGAGGCAACCGATGGCAAGGCGACGGGATTTCAGGAAGAAGCAACCGAGCATGCATGCATTCCTCGCCCCAAGGCTCCTTTTAACTGCTTCGCTTAGATGGTTAACTCATTGATTCTGTACTTAAATAGTTAATGTATTTAGCTATTCATTTGTATTTGTAATTAGTTAACTTGTTAGTTAATTAGTTTCGTTTTGTAATAGTTAGCTTAATTAGCGTAGCTAGTTAGCTCTCTTTTATTCGGACCCTCCGTCAAGAAGGAAAATGTTGTAATAAGAGTGCGTACGTGTGTGCATGTCTTCCAACCCCATTTCTTTCTCCCTTTTATTTACCCGCTTTCGATGGTTAGTTTAGGGCATATTTCAATTAGCATACTTATGATTTGCATGCGTGCATCATTCATTTGTCTTGCATGCACCGGGCTCGGTGCATCATACAAACTACATTGTATTTCAATACACTTACTTGAATACGTGTTTCAAAGCATGTTATCAAGTGTTGCAACTCATATGCCATCTTAGATAGCTGAGCCTATTTAGTTACATTTTGCATGTGTTGCATTAGACATTTTAACATAACTAGGATCATGCATTGATTTCTAACTAGTTTTCTGTTTTGGCTCGAAGTACACTATAAGTGTTTATACTTTAGCATCCTTGCATGTGTGTAAGTGACTGCCATGATAGCACACTTGCTATGAGGCTATTTGCTTAAGTGATTAACTGCATAAATGCCTGTGGGTGAAGGCTTCATTGCTTGAATTGGAACAATTCATCAAAATGTGCATTTTAAGCTCACTTGTTTGTGGCAAATCATGTTTTCTTAAGCCTACTTGAGGGTGACAAATCCGTATTTTAGCCTACTTGAGGGTAGCAACTTCAAACCATTTTCAAAAAAACAAACATGAGATGTTTTGTTCCAAATTGAGTGATTTAGTTTATACTTGTATGTTGTGCGCATCACATAGTAATTCTAGATTAATAACCGGAATAAGAACACATGTGTTTTTAAAACAACATATCATGTTTAGTAGAGGCCGATCTTTGATTGGGCTAGTAGGGGTGCTCATTTCAGGACCTTCCTCTCTCGTACCCAAGTTCTCAAGCCGAAGCAACTTTGGTGATGACGGACACGTGGACTTAGGCACAAGTCAGGATTTCTTAAATTTCCCAAAACAAGACATTTAGGTGGCGACTCTGAAATCTGGAAAAGTAGTCCATGTTTGGTGTTTTTTGATTAAAATTGATTTTCCAAAACGATTTGCCGGATTTGGACTCTTTGGTGATTTATCAGTCTTACATTGCACTTTGTGAGATTAGATTCAAAACCATGACAGGAGTCCAAACTGTAGTAGCTATGAACCTAAAACCGCGCCCTCTCCGAAAGAGGGGCACGCGGAGGAAGTTCGGGCGGTGTACAACAACTCCTTCCGCCTATTTGTTGACGGAAGTTCAAACAGACAAAGAGCGGGGACAGGAGTAGTGCTAGTATCGCCGGATGGACAGATGCTTGAATAATCCATTCATTTGGGGTTTAAGGCCTCAAACAACGAGGCAGAGTATGAAGCCCTGATCGCAGGGTTAAAATTAGCAACAGCAATGGAAGCCGACGAGGTAATGGTCTTTTATGACTCTCAACTTATCGTCAACTAGGCAACAGGCGAATACGTAGCCCGAGATGAAAGGATGGTGGCCTATGTAAAGGAGGTGGGCAGACTGATGGCATTGTTCCAAAATTGCCGACTACAGCAAGTCGACCGAGATGACAACAGTCATGTTGATGCCTTGGCCAACCTAGCTAGTGCAATGAAACCATGAGAGGTAAGGACAATAATAGTTGAATACTTGTCAGGTCCAAGTGCAGAACCACTGAACACAGAGCATGATGCAATGTGTGTGGATATGGGACCAAGCTAGATGGATGCAGTAATAGTATTCCTTAAAGAGGGAAAACTGCCTGATGATCCTAAAGAAGCACACAAGATCAAACTGAAGTCAACAAGATTCAGTCTGACCGTAGAAGGACATCTCTACAGAAGATCTTTTACTGGACCCCTTTTGAGGTGTGTGCATCCTTCACAAGTTGAAGACTTCTTATATGAGATACATGAGGGAGTATGTGGAAGCCACACTAGGGGCAGGTCACTTGTTCATAGGGCCATTACTCAGGGGTACTGGTGGCCCTATATGCAAAAAGATGCCAAAGCCTATGTCAGAAAGTGTGAGAAGTGTCAGAGGTTTGCACCTTTGATACACCAACCAGTAGCAGATTTAAACCCAGTGTCCAGCCTTGGCCATTTGCCCAATGGGGCATGGATCTTGTTGGACAACTGCCTCAAGCAACTGGACAAAGGAAGTTCCTGCTAGTGGCAACGGACTACTTCACCAACTGGGTTGAAGCTGAACCCTTTGCAAAGATTCGGGACATTGATGTAAAGAACTTCATATGAAAGAATATCATCACTAGGTTTGGGATCCCAAGAGCAACAATAGCAAACAATGGAATGCAGTTTGATAGTAAGCTAATCAAGAGCTTTTGTGCAAAGTACAAAATCAAGAATTATTACTCTACTCCAAGCTTTCCTCAGAGTAATGGTCAAGCAGAAGCCTCCAATAAGGTTATCTTGGATGGAATCAAGACGAGGCTGGAAGCAGCAAAGGGAAAGTGGGTGGAAGAGTTGCCCAATGTACTTAGGGTATATCGGATTACGCCGAGAAGATCAACTGGGGAGTCTCCATTTGCCATAGCTTATGGCACAGAAGCAATTATTCCACTGGAGGTCGGCATCCCAGGGATCAGAACCCAAGGAGTAAAAAATGGAACCAATGAGGCATTCTTGGCCCGAGATCTGGATCTGCTAGAAGAAAGAATGGAGAAAGCAGCAATTCAATTAGGGGCATACCAGTAGCAACTTGCCAGGGCTTATAATAAAAAGGTTAACCCACGAGAGTTCCAAGTTGGGGACCTCGTCCTAAGAAAAGTCGTCGGCAACAAGAAGGATCCCAGATAAGGCAAGCTTAGCCCAAATTGAGAGGGACCTTATAGAATCATCTCGGTCCTGGGCAATGGTGCATACCGGCTTAAAGACAGTGAAGGCAAAGAGTTGCCAAGACCTTGGAATGCTTGCAACCTGAAGTTTTTCTATCATTAGATTTTTTGTTTTTTAAAGTTTTCTGTTATTAGCCAAAGTAATAATAAAATTTTAGCTCAATTTTTTATTTCAAACTTGTGTAACACGGTTGAACAGTCCCTTGGCGATGTTTCTGATTGAAACATGACGAATAACTTAGACTTATTATATGACAGAGTTGAATTATACTTGCATATAATAGAATTGAACTAAGTTGGCGATGTTTTTGATTGAAACATGATGAATAACTTAGACTTATTATATGCAGAATTGAATTATACTTGCATATAATAGAGTTGAACTAAGCTGGCGATGTTTCTGATTGAAACATAACGAATAACTTACACCTATTATATGGCAGAGTTGAATTATACTTGCATATAATAGAGTTGAACTAAGTTGGCGATATTTCTGATTGAAACATGACGAATAACTTAGACTTATTATATGGCAGAGTTGAATTATACTTGCATATAATAGAGTTGAACTAAGTTGGCGATGTTTCTGATTGAAACATAACGAATAACTTAGACATATTATATGGCAGAGTTGAATTATACTTGCATATAATAGAGTTGAACTGAGTTGGCGATGTTTCTGATTGAAACATAACGAATAACTTAGACCTATTATATGGCAAAGTTGAATTATACTTGCATATAATAGAGTTGAACTAAGTTGGCGATGTTTCTGATTGAAACATGACGAATAACTTAGACTTATTATATGGCAGAATTGAATTATACTTGCATATAATAGAGTTGAACTGAGTTGGCAATGTTTCTGATTGAAACATGACGAATAACTTAGACTTATTATATGACAAAGTTGAATTATACTTGCATATAATAGAGTTGAACTGAGTTGGCGATGTTTCTGATTGAAACATAACGAATAACTTAGACCTATTATATGGCAAAGTTGAATTATACTTGCATATAATAGAGTTGAACTAAGTTGGCGATGTTTCTGATTGAAACATGACGAATAACTTAGACTTATTATATGGCAGAATTGAATTATACTTGCATATAATAGAGTTGAACTGAGTTGGCAATGTTTCTGATTGAAACATGACGAATAACTTAGACTTATTACATGACAGAGTTGAATTATACTTGCATATAATAGAGTTGAACTGAGTTGGCGATATTTCTGATTGAAACATGATGAATAACTTAGACTTATTATATGGAAGAGTTGAATTATACTCGCATATAATAGAGTTGAATTAAGTTGAATTAACCTAGACTTGCCATATCGGCAGAGTTAGACAAAGATTGAAACTAAGTACATGTCAGTTAGATTAACAAAGAGACCAAGGTTGGTAACCTTGGCCAATCTTTGTTTGAATCTGTCCTCAGCAACGAGGTCAAAGCCACATGCTTAATGAGAACTCAAGTGGAACTTAAGTTCACATTAGGGGGGCAAAGGGCTAGAGAATGATGTTTAGGAGTTGGAATCTATAAGCTAAGGTTGGTTTAACACTTGTTGAAATTTTAAGAAAAATTTACAAGTTGAAGTTAAGCCGAGGTTATGTTAAAAGAATGATGGTTTAACACTTGTTGAAATGTTAAATTTACAAGTTGAAGTTAAGCCAAGATTATGTTGAAAGAAGTATCTACGTACTTGCCAAGATTACCATGTTGCCAAGACTTGGAAGATATTTGAAGATAGAAGTCTTACTAAGTAAAAGTAAAATGACTGGTTTTATATAACACTTGTGAAAATATTTTTTACAATGTTTTCAAGTGTTAAGCCAAGGCCGAGATAAGCAAGATTGGAAGTTTTGTCCGAGGTATGTTAATCCGAGGAGACTATACAAGAAAGGCATAAACTGAAGACATGCAAAATATTCTAAGTATGGAAACAATAAAGCATACAAACATACAATCACATTGAAAGAAGAAATTAGAGAATGTATTCAGATAAGGAAAGAAGGCACTTCGGCCTAACATTGAAGAATAATTATTCAAATTACTAAAAGGCACATCGGCCAAATAAAGAGCTAAACATTGTTCAAAAAAAAAAAGTACTAAGTACAGAGGAAAAGCTTCAAGATTAGACTATTCGGCATCATCAGCTGGATCGGTTTGGGGCTCGAAAGACATCTGAGAACTCTTTTCGGTAGCCTTCTCAGCCGCGAGCTCGGCATCGATCTCTTGGAGAGTCTGGTTGATGCTCTTCTCGACGATAGGCGCGTCAGATGTTGTCTTCTCAGAAGTGGTATCTTTTGAGACCTCGTCCTCCTTCTCCTCCTAAGTCAAGTCCAAGACTTGCTCATTCAGAGTTGGGGACTTGGCCCCAGCATCCACAGCCTTCTCGGACTTTTCGGCCTCAGCTTCCTCCTCGGACTCAGCTTTGTCCTCAGATTGGCTTAGAGTGGATGGAAATGGCAGGACGAGGTTGCTAGCATTCTTGAGAGGAGAGTCCTCGGGGACAGCCAACTCCTTCAGAGCAGCCATCCAACCAAGGGTGAAACTCTTGTTGCATGCCTGCTTCACTTGTTTCATGTAGTCTTCTTTGACGTCGGCTGCCCCTTCGGCATACGCCTTCTCATCCGCCACTTTGATCTCGGCGTCCTTTGTGGCCAAGGCAGTAATGAGCTCAGCCTAGGCTTCGGCGGTCTTTTCTTCGGCCTCTTTCTTCTCGGCTTCAAGGACCTTGGCAATGGCCTCAGCAGCTCTTGCCATTTCCTCGGCCTCGTCTTGAGATTTTTTGGCTGTCTTGGCCTTATCCATCAAATTCTTTATCTTGGCCTCGGCCTTATTAACGGTCTTCAGCAAGCCAGCAGCCTCCTTGGTCTTGTTGACCAACTCCTTCTTAATATTGAAAGCCTGCATCGCGAAGGAGTGGGCGTGCCGGATCGCCTAGAAGAAGTGGACAGAACAAAAGTTAGTAAAAAACTCTAAGTATGGAAAAATAGAGAACGAAAAGTACAAGTGTTAGGGGCTTACTTATACGAAATGTTGCAACATCAGAGCGAAGTTTTAGTATTCGCTGACCTCGGTGTTGCGTTCGAGGTCCTTTGGAAGGAGCAAGGCAGTGGAGATTGCAACGCCGACTTCAATGTCAGTCACACTGTCGTCGACTTCAATGTCAGTCGCGCTGTCGCCGACTCTGACTGGCTTGTCCTCAATGGTGATTGGAGGGGCCCAGAGGGCATCAGATTTCATAGACCCCGAGGTTGTCGCAGACTCTAACCTCGGCTTCTTTGACCGAGTTGATTCAGAGGGAGCAGCCTTGGCAGGCCTCTTTTCGGCAGCGGAGGC
Organism: Camellia granthamiana; assembly: GCA_036172215.1. Taxonomy (NCBI): domain Eukaryota; kingdom Viridiplantae; phylum Streptophyta; class Magnoliopsida; order Ericales; family Theaceae; genus Camellia; species Camellia granthamiana. The sequence goes on along the minus strand of CM069903.1, from coordinate 15,048,433 downwards.
ACTTTTTTCCGCCTCAGCTATTTTGGAGATTGGCAAGGTGTCCTCAGAGTCGATCTGAGCTATCGTTGCCTTAGGTTGGGCTTTTTTCAGTCTTTTTGGCTTTGGCTTTGGCTGAGACTGGGATGGTGAAGGTTGTACGGTGACAGTGTTGGGAATGTCGGCTAGAAGGTCGTCTACTACAGCCTTCTTACGACCCATCTCGACGGCAGCTACAATTCGACGTCAGCATTTGTGTTAAGAAGGTGGGATTAGTTGTGGAGCTAAGATTGATGGTTGTTCTGCTGGATCAGAGGTTGATCCCTGATCTGGCCGAGGTGATGAAGTTGTAGCAGGAGTTGTTGCTAAAGGCGGAGACTTGCTTTTTCTTGGGAAGTCGAGAAGTACATATTTGTAAGTTGGGATGTAGTTGAGCAGCAAAGAGGCTCTTCGCTGGTCAACCGGCAGACCCAACAACCTCTTGAAATCCTTGCTGGGATAGAAGTTCTTTCGGAAGTCCTTTGGAGGCTGAGGAAGAACTGTAAAATAGAACATACAGACGTTAGAGCATACAAAAATATCAAAGTAAAAAAGACTTGAGAAGCAAGTAAAAATAACACTTGGCTCTTACCATCTCCCTCTCTGAACAATGTACGGCTTAGAGGGTAGAGGTGAAGGTCATCGTCTGGAAGGAACTCCCAGTTGCCCGAGACGATGAAGTAATCATCCCCGGCACCCTTGTTGGAATCAGGGAGGTCGGCGATGAGTTTGTATTCCGTCGACCTCGGCTTAAGGTAGTAAATGTAGCCTTTTTTCTGACTTAAGGCCACACATGATGTAGCAGTACTGGATGTCGGCTAGAATTACCCTAGCATTTTCTTGGCTAGCTAACGCAATGATACCGTTGATGACTCTGTAAGAGTTAATGGCTAATTGCATTGAGTTGAGTTTATAATAGTGAAGGACTTCTCGGAAAAGGATGTCAAGAGGGAGCCTAAGTCCACACTCTATGAAGGCTATTACTGGGAATGGCATGGAGTCGTCTTTGGGCATGATGGAGTCCTCATCCCCAGCCAACCTGAAATGAACGTCAGTAGGGATGGAAAACTCCTGCCTAAAGTATGCTAGCTAAGTTGGGGTATTTACCCTCCACCTGAACATACCCATAACGTCGGCTAAGTGGGAAAGGTGTTGGATTTTAGAAGGAAGTGGTTTGTTAGGGTTTAAAGGACCTCGGCTAAAACCTAATCGTGTGCTGAGACAAATTTTTCTGAAGATCAAAAAGGTTTTAGGTTCGGTTTTCCAAAAAAACAAGTTTCTAGAACAAATCCCAAGCCTAAGAATATGGGAAAAGACACAGAAAACAGAGACAAGAATATGATTCAGACTCAAGAAGACAAACAAGAAATCAAAGAACACTGAACAAGTTTGTGCAGGTGTACAAGGCCAAGAACAGTGGCAAAGTTGAGCGAGTGTGTGTGCAATTTGTACATAAAGGTCAAGAATCAAGAACAAGACAAGCACAAAAAATTGCAAGATAGGACATGCTCAAAACATGCGAATGATAAAGTTTGAAGCCCAGATAAACATTGGAGAACATGAAGACATTCACCATGGCAATAAACAAAAACAACGGAGTTTGAAACTGAAGAGAGGAGAAACAGTGACTTACCACAGAAAATGACGCCGATATGAGATTCACCGGAGTCTAACGATGGAAATAGATAGCGCAGAGCGGAGAGAGCTTCGGCGGAGGAGGTGAACGGAGTGGTTGCAGAGCTTGAGAGCTTGAAACAATGGAGGATTTGGGAGTAAAAAAAGAGAACTTGCACGAAAACGGTGGTGAAGAAGTGAAAAGACGGAGAGAGAGAGATGATTTTGATCAAACACGCAGAATGGCGGCAAAATGATGCCCTAGTTGTCACTCTCCGAGTCAAGGATTTTGACGTCAAGCGGATTTTGATTGACCAGGGTAGTTCATGCGAGATAATGTATTACGAAACATTCAAACAATTGAAGCTACAAGACAAAGACTTGGCACCTGCCATGTCTCCCCTGATTGGATTCAACTCAATGCCAGAATGGCCAGTCGGCAAAATAATCCTACCAGTCAGAGCCGAAAGTGTGACAAAACAAGTGGAATTCTGGGTGTTGAAAGTCCCTTCCACTTACAACATAATCTTGGGAAGAACATGGCTGCATGCTATGCGATCGGTAGCGTCATCCTACCATTAAGTAATGCGGTTCCCCAACGAAGCCGGGGTAATTGAAGAAGTCTTTGGAGACCAGATCATGTCCAAGCAATGCTTTGTCACTGTAAATGGCAGCCGCGCCACCAAGGGATATGTTCATTCGGTGGAAGAACCTGAGAATAATGAACTATTCGCAGATGTCGGCAAAGCAGCTAATCAAAAAGCGGTGGAAGACTTAGTAGAAGTAAGAATAGAGGAAAAGAACCCGGATAAGTTCTTTTTGCTCGGTTCGTCGTTGTCCAGTACTGAGAGATTAGAGACCTTGGAATTTTTGACCTCTAACATCGAAGTGTTCACTTGGACACCATACGACATGCCAGGCATTGATCCCAACTTCATCTGTCACCAACTCAATGTCCATCCATCAGCCAGACCAATCATTCAGCGCATACGCAGATCGGCACTCCACCACGCCGAAATAGTGGCAGAAGAAGTAGGAAACCTACTGGAGGCAGGAGCAATCAGAGAGGTGCACTACCCTAGATGGATCTCTAATACGGTGGTAGTGCCAAAGAAGAACGGCAAATGGCGTGTCTGCGTCGACCTCAAAACAGTCAACAAAGCATGCCCAAAGGACAACTTCCCCCTACCACGGATAGATCAACTGGTAGACCTAACGGCAGGGCATAACCGACTTAGCTTTCTTGATGCGTACAGAGGCTACCATCAAATCGCCATGTATGAACCAGACCAAGAGGTCACGTCCTTTATAACTCCAAGAGGACTGTATTGCTACAAGGTCATGCCCTTTGGCCTAAAGAACGCAGGGGCAACATTCCAGAGAATGGTCGCCAAGATGTTTGAGCCGTTTTTAGGCAGAACAATGGAGGCTTACATCGACGACATGGTGGTCAAAAGCAAGGATAAGAATGATCATCTAAGGGACCTAGATGAGATGTTCCAGATTCTGAAGAGGCACAAGTTGCGCCTTAATGCATCTAAGTGCGCGTTCGGTGTAGGATCTGGCAAATTCTTGGGCTTCCTGGTGACCAACCGGGGTATAGAGGCAGACCCCTCTCAGATCAAAGCTATTCAGGATCTGGAGAGGCCTAACTCAGTAAAAGAAGTGCAGCATCTTACCGGCATGGCAGCTGCACTCAACCGATTCATTAGCCGGTCGTCAGACAGACTACGACCATTTTTTCAAGCATTAAAAGCCAAGTTCGAGTGGGATGAAGAATGCGACCGCGCTCTGGAAAGCTTGAAAGAGTACATGTCTTCTCCACCACTACTTGTCACCCCAATACCTAGAGAAGAACTCTTCCTGTACTTGGCAGTCTCACAGCACACAATTAGCGCCGTGTTGGTCCGTGTAGAAGGAATCCAACATCTACCTATCTTTTATGTCAGCAAGACATTACTGAGCGTCGAAACAAGGTACTTGCCATTGAAAAAACTGGCCTTAGCCTTGATGATGGCCTCAAGGAAGCTGTCGCACTACTTTCACGCCCACACCATAGTCGTCCTCACAGCCTTCCCATTAAAAGCTCTTTTTGAAAGAGCTAACTTTTCTGGGCGAATCTTGAAGTGGGCAGTAGAGTTGGGACAGTATGACATCAAGTTTCAACCCAGGACCGCGATAAAGGCTCAAGCTTTGGCAGACTTTGTCGCAAAATTCACCCCAGGAAGTCATCATATCTGCCCAGTCGACCTGACTAAAACAACCGACCTAGGGATGGAAGTTGACGTCAGAATGACGCAACCCCTTGTGCAAGTTACCCAGTCAGGTCCCAAGGCAGACCAGAGTGAAGTAAGGGAGGAAGAAGAAAACCATACTACACCAAGCCGAGACTCACCAACAAGTAAAGACTTGGTACAATCAGATAGCGAGGGGCAGACAGCAAGCATGGACCTTGAAGAAAACACCAGCATTCTGGACCCCAAGGCATCATCTGATCCCTCCACTTGTTGGAAGTTGTTCGTTGGAGAGATGTGGAAGCTCTTCGTGGATGGAGCATCCAACCGTCATAGAGCAGGGCTTGGCATAGTCCTCATCTCTCCAGACGGCCTAGTAGTGGAGCAAGTAGTCAACCTTGGCTTCCCAGCATCAAACAACGAAGCAGAGTATGAAGCGCTTCTTGCAGGCCTCAAATCAGCAATCTACATGAAGGCCACCGAGCTAATGGTTTACAGCGACTCACAGCTAGTGGTAAACCAAATATCTGGCGCCTACGAAGCAACGGATGACAGGATGGCCAAATACCAAGCGTTGGTCAGAACAGAGATCAAGAAATTTGAGTGGTGCGGATAGAACAAATCGGCAGGGAGGAAAACAGCAGAGCAGATGAACTAGCAGGCTTTACTTCAGTGGCAGATACTTCCATTCCTCATCCATTATTAATCGACTACCTACCTAGACCAAGCATTGAAGACCCCGAAGCAGAAGAGGTATGTTGCGCCGAGCTAGGCCCTTCTTGGATGGATCCCATCATCCTATTCTTGAAAGACGGCATCTTACCAGAAGAAAAGAAAGAGGCCGACAGAATAAGTGCAGAGTCGCAGCGATTTTGGCTCTCTCCATCTTTGGCATTGTACAAGAAATCATTCTCAGGACCCTACCTAAAGTGTGTTCATCCCAGCAAAGTTGAAGCGTTTTTGTTCGAAATACACGAAGGCGTGTGCGGAAGCCATCAAGAGGGAAGGTCACTAGCATACAGAGCAATCTCGCAAGGATATTGGTGGCCTTACATGCAGGCAAACTCAGAGAAGTATGTGAAGAAATACGAGAAATGTCAGAAATTCGCACACCAAATGCATCAACCTGCCAGAGAGCTTCTACCCTTAACCAGCCCATAGCCCTTCGCAATGTGGGGCCTGGACATAGTAGGACCACTTCCAACAGCACCAGGTAACAGGAAGTTCTTTCTCGCAGCAACCGACTACTTCACAAAGTGGGTGAAAGCAGAAGCCTTGGCATCAATCAAGGAAAAAGACGTGAAGAAGTTCGTCTGGCAAAATATCATTACTCGGTTTGGCATACCAAAAGCCCTAATATCAGACAACGGCACTCAGTTCGACGGCAAAATCTTTAGAGGCTTTTGTGAAGAGTACAAGATAGAGTTCTACAATTCTACACCGGCATATCCCCAAGCAAATGGTCAGGCAGAAGCATCAAACAAGGTAGTCTTGGATGGATTGAAGAAAATGTTAGAGAAAGCTAAAGGCAAGTGGGCAGAAAAGCTCCCTCATGTTTTATGGGCTTACCGCACCACACCTCGGCGGTCAACAGGAGAAACTCCATTCTCCTTAGCCTATGGTATGGAAGTAGTAATCCCACTAGAAGTTGGCCTCCCCACAATTCGAAGCGAGAATTTTGATCCAGATTTGAATGGCGAAGCCATAGCATTAGAGCTCGACCTTGCAGAAGAAAGAAGAGACAGAGCATTGGTTCACATTGCCTCGTACCAACAAGAGTTATCCAGGAAATACAACAAAACAGTGCATCCAAGGCAATTCAAGATCGGAGATTGGGTGCTGCGCAAAGTGATGGGAAACACCTAGGCACCGGGAGATGGCAAGTTAGGCCCAATTGGGAAGGACCTTACAAAGTGGTTAGATTAGCAGGCAAAGGGGCATACCACTTAGAAGATGAGGACGGCAAGGCAATTCCCAGGCCATGGAATACTGCCAATCTCAAGTTATTTTATTTTTAGCTTTTTTCTTTTTTATATATATGTGTAATTTTTCCTTTCTCAATAAAACAAGTAGTTTTCTTTTCAGTATAGACATTTCCTTCTGTAAAAGTTTACTTTAATAAGTTAGGTGAGTTAGGGGCATTGTAAACATAGTTGGCTGGACTAAACCAACACCACTCCTAAGCCCAGGATAAGGATCCAGGCTGCAGGACGTTTGGTTGGAAACACTTTACTCTAGGTTGGTCGGAAAAAAAAACCAATCTAGAGGTTGGCTGGAAAAACCAACACCCCTCCTAAGCCCAGGATAAGGATCCAGGCTGCAAGACGTTTGGTCGGAATAACCAAACACTTTACTCTAGGTTGGCTGGAAAAAACCAATCTAGAGGTTGGCTGGAAAAACCAACACCTCTCCTAAAACCCAGAATAAGGATCCAGGCAGCAGGACGTTTGGTCGGAATAAACCAAACACTTTATTCTAAGTTAGCAGGAATAACCAATTTAGGGGTTGGCTGGATTAAACCAACTCTTAGTACTCTTCAGCCGAAGTGAGGATATCGGCTAAAGAGTGGTTGGCTGGATTAAACCAACCCTTACTACTCTTCAGCCGAAGTAAGGGTATCGGCTAAAGAGTGGTTGGCTGGATTAAACCAACTCTTAGTACTCTTCAGCCGAAGTAAGGATATCGGCTGAAGAGTGGTTGGCTGGATTAAACCAACTCTTACTACTCTTCAGCCGAAGTAAGGATCAAGGCTGAAGAGGTTGAAAAAATCAACTCTCATTATGCTTCAACCGAGATAAAAATATAGGTTGAAGCGGTTGGCTGGTATGGCCAGTCTGATTACAAAATTAAAACCAGGATGAATTATCTCGACAAGAGAATGCTTTACTTCATTCAAATTACAGTAAGAGAGCAAGCATAAACAGGGCATTCAACCGAGATAACAGTTAGAACAAAAAAAGATTTTCATTGAAAAGTTCAAAACAAATACAAATGAGGGGCCCCAGCCCGGTTACATTAGTCCAACAAAAAGAAGAAAAGACAAAATCAGTCAAACAAATCATCAAGATCAGCATCAATATCAACCTGAAGCCCGGTTTCAGACGGTAGTACGGTATCGGTTGGGAGCTCGGTCTCGGCTGGAAGTACGGTTTCAGTTTGCAGCTCGTTAGTTAGATCTTCCACTGTTGGCTCCAACCGAGCTGACTGATCAGCAGGATCATTAACGACCGGGGTATCATTGGGCTTGGTTTCTTCATCGTCGTCTGAACCCTGAAGAAACTGTTGCTGAACTGATGTAGCGTACTTCGATAGTGAGCTCGGTATGAAGTACTGAGGAGGATTGTAGACCTCGGTCTCAGGCCCACAACCGAGCTGCACCACAGCTGCCCTCCAACCACATTTGAAGAACAAATCTTTGGCTGCCTCACATTGCTGCATATAGAGGGCCTCCCCCTCCTTGAAACCTTCAGCATTTGCATCATTCGCCTTTTTCTTTAGCTCGGCGATCTCTGCGTTTTTCATACCATCGAGCTTGGCTAGCTCACGTAGGTACTTATCCTTCATCACGGTCAGGGCCCTCTGTTTGTCAGCATTAGCCGAGGTAACTAGTCCGGTCAGACGGGTTACCTCGGCTTCTAGTTCGGCTGTCTTCTATTGGGAGTCTTTTAGCTCGGCGGTTTTGCTTCAACTTCGGCCATAGCTTGCCTTGCTGTTTTACGAAGCTCCAACACACGCTTGTGTGCAATTTGACTATTTTGCATGGCCTGAAAAAGAATGGAAAGAAACTAATGACTAAACCGAGCAAAAAGTTAGAAAAATTAGAGAGACCAGAGGAGCTACTTACCAGGATCATTGACTTCGTTGCAGACCGGATAGCCTTAAGCTCGGTCAGATGGTTGTGATGCTCCATATCAGGGGGCAGACATACACTCTTAGCCAGATTGAAGGCTAGCATATGATCTTTGTCAGACACCACTGAGTCAGTATCACGGATAGCACGGTTTTGGAAGGTAATTTTTGGAGCCCACTTGGAGGAGCTAGCACGGTCAGAACGCTCCAGCTGAGGGCTCGGCAGAGGGCTTGGTGGAAGAGTGGTTTCATCTTTATCAACAAGGCGTTGCTCGGTTTGGGTAGTCCGGGCGCGCTTGCTTGGGCGTGATGAAGAGGGTTGTTGAGTTGGAAGGGCCACCACTGTTTCCTGAGTCTGGCTGGGTGGTGGTGCTTCGGCTCTTTGTGTTTCGGTTAGGAGAGCCCTAACTCTGTTCCTCTTCGCCATTTCTTCTTCTTCAGTAGTACGGACCAGGTTAATTTGTGGCAAGTTTGGATCCGATTCAGGGGAGGCTTCCAGTAAGAAGTCGGTTACTCTGGCTTTTCGTCGACTACTGTATCTGTACGTCGGTTCGAAATTTAGTAGCTTAGCCCAACTTCTTTCAGGGTATCGTAGTGCGGCACGAAGTACGCCTAAGTTGGGGTAGCTATACAGTGATTTGAGGTGGGTTGAATCTGCATAAAGAAGACAACTGTCAGTTCGGTTGAAGAATAGAAAACTGAAATAAAGAAGAACATTCAATAGAGCCGAAGTAATTATACCGGGGATTCCTTTATCCCAGTTTATACTGCGGCCTGGGATCTGGGCTGCATGGTCTTCAAAATTCCCAGATACCCAGAAAAAATCATCATCGTTTAGGTCTTTATCCGGTGTGTCCTTTATTATTTTCTCTCGGCGGCGGCGTATTCTAAGATAATAGACCCAGCCATCTTCTTTTGATCCTATGGAGTATTGATGGAAGAGTTCGGCTAAACGAGGTTAATATCATCTCGGCGGTTTAGTTCGGCTATGCCATTTATTATACGGTATGAATTTGTAGAAAACTGGGTAGGGCATATCCTAGTTTGCCTAAGGAATTCACAGAGTAAAGGTTGTACAGGGAACCTTAGTCCGGTTTCTACTATGGACAAAAGGGTAAAGGGAACAAAGCCGGGGTTTCCCTATGGTGTGATATCTTGATCGGCTAGGGTGAGGTGAACATCGTCAGGAATGTTATAATCCTTTCGGAATTCAGCCATTCCACCAGGTGTGTTTACTAAAAACTTATACTTTCCCATTTATAAGTTATGAATAAATTAAACTTGTCCTAGCTCGGTCAGAGAAAGGTGCTGAGTAGCTCGGTTTGAGCGCTCAAAGGAGTGCCTGGGCAACCTAAAGTCTGCAAAGTGAAAAACAAAAGTGTTAAGCACAGATCGTGGGACCGTGCTAAGAGAAATAAAGGCAATGTAAAAGAAGTCCTAGCTCGGCTATGTGAGATGCTACGGGTCTTATCTCGGTTCCAACAGGGTGTTTGATAGCTCGGTTTGAGCAAGGGAATTGTTAGCCCGGTCGAGCCTCTAGGGGCAGCGTTCTTAGTTCGGTCTGAACTAGGAAGGCTGGTTTAGCCCCAAGTGGTAGCTCGGTCGTGGTTGAGGCTTACAAGCCTGCTGTTGCAGACGTAGTATGGTTTGATATCTCGGCTAGTTGATTCAAAAGATGGTCTGGCTTGATAAAACTACTGGTATATAGCATGAAGTGTTAGTTCGGTTGAATGGTCTGCCTAGATTGACATCTACTACAAACAACTTCCTAGTTCAGTTATATTATGATTTTGGATCAAAACCAGTGTTTTTCATATTATTTCCTGAATCAAAGTGGTTCTTTACTAAGCTTTTGCAGAAAACGCAGGGCAAGGCATAAAATGGAAGCAAAAAATGTTTTGCAGGCACACATAAAACAAATGCTATGGACTAACAAAGTGCGAAAACAAGAAAAATGGAACAGATTTGTGTTACTCACCAAGGTAAGAGGAAGGAAAGGGAAGTAGAAAAACAGCCACGGACGCAAGCTTCACAGTTGCAAAACAATGGAGATTCAAGCGAGAGAGAGAGCAAGAGGAAAAGAAGGTGAATAGTGTAGGAAATGATTCGAAGAAAAGGGGTTTTTTACCTTGTAGGGCTTTTTTTTGGGTGGGACTGTTCAAAAATTGTGAAGTACAAAGAACGGCGTGACAGCTATGCAGGGCCAATAGGAGTCTGCCACGTGTCCATTGGAATGAGAAGCGATTCAGTTGCTGTGATTGAAGAGACGTTTTGACCGGACAGGTACAGCCCGGTGTGAATTTAGCTCGGCTGGCATGGCTGAAAGGGTTTTTTAACTCGGCTGGAAAAGCTGAAGAGTTTTAGCTCGACTGGAAAGGCTTAAGAATTTAGCTCGGTCGTCGAGCTAAAATTGTTAGCTCGGCTGATAAACAAGTAATCCCTATCATGCTACGCAGATGGAATTAAGGGGCAATTGAGAGCGTAATTTATATGAAAGTTGGGCCGAGCTGGGTGATGGGCCGTTTTGGACCATAGTACAAAGGGCTGAGTAAAAAGGCCTTGGAGGTAGACCGATCCTAGAAGGCCTTAGAGTTAGTCCGGCCCAAAAGGGACTTAAAGTTACTCCGGTCCAGGAGAAGCTTGAATCTAGTCCGGTCCCAAAGCCTTGAAGTTAGACCGATCCCAGAGAACCTATTGTTACCTCGGTCCAGAAGAGTACTGCGGATAACTCGGTCGCCAGGTTGCCACACTCAGAGTTAGTCCGGTCGCGGCGTAACACAGCTAGCTCGGTCAAGCCTAGCTAATTATTTTGAGAACCGAAGTAAGAGCAGGGAAAGGAAGAACCAAACTAAGTGTAGTTCGGTCTAATCTGCAGCCTAGCATAGCCATGCTTACTTCGGTCGTATTGGAGTTCGGCCATGAAAAAACCATCTCGCTTGGTTTAAGCAATGAGGGGGGGTTGAAAGATAAGCATTATCTTTCAGGGGTGTGAATCCTAAGAGGACTCGTCATGGAGGAGTATGAGTCCTACTAGGATTGTGCCACATGGAACCTATAAAAACTCACAAAATCACCTATGAAGAAAAAAAACACAACTTTGATTCTCGAATACACAGAGTTTTTTATCTATTTGTCTATTTTGCTGACTTAGGCATCGAAGAGGTATCCGGCACACACCCGCCAGCTAGCTCACGTTTGTGTTTTCAGGGAATAAAGCGACGACGTACGGAGGAGCACAATCTTGATCAACAAGATTATACGAGAAGGTTTATTTCTTTTCCGTACACCTTCCTAATTATGAAAAACAATTATCGAATCATGTTTCATTTTGATAGTCATAGAGTCATGAACATATTAATAGCTTTAAACATAACTAGAAACAACGGCTTTACATACTAGCTACAAAGGAGTTGTAAAGGCATTGCAACAAGCCGTTACATAATGGTGGTGGCCGTTGTTATCAGTGTGTTTTTTTGTCACACCACTGCAATAGGCCGCCAAAACCATTATCGTACCTAGCAAGAGATTTCGGCCAATTTTTAAAACCACGCGTTCATGTTCAATTTGAAATCCACTGCCAGGCATGGCTTGAGGCTGCAAGCCAAGCAATGGCCTAATTTAGTTCAAATTTTGGTTTTGGGTGCTTCACACACTACTATGCTTATTACAAATTTGACACTTGAGGGATTATGAAAGCATTATGAAAAATCCATTTTTTTCCACACAAAAGTCATGCAAACACTTCTCCATCTAATGATCCATCCTTTATCGGTTGCAGTGTTTGAAAGGCAACCACCAAGGACGTAGACAGCAGAGACGAGAGCGACGACCATGGAACCATAGGGAGCCCAACTCGAACTCGACTTCGACTTCAATGGAGTGAGTTCACGCAATCCACCGCTACCACTACATGAATTTTCACTTTTGGCTACTAAATTTTTAGTCGCCAAAAGTTAATTTTAGTCGCCGAAGGGTTTCAACGACTAAATTGTTTGGCTGCAGAAGCAATCGTCGAAGAATTGTCGGTAAAGATTATCAGTTTGGTCGCTAAATGTATTCAATTTTCGACTAAATTTTTGGCCGCCAAAAAGTTGGACATTAAATTAAATTAGTACATTTTCAGCGACCAAACTTTTAGTCGCCTAAAGTCTCACATTTTTAGCTACTAAAATTTTAGTCAGCAAAGAGTTCTTTTTTTTGGCTACTAAAAATTAGGTCGCCTAAAGTCTCACATGTTTGGCTACTAAAATTTTAGTAGGCAAAGAGTTCTTGTTTTAGCTACTAAATATTTGGTAGCCTAAGGTCCCACATTGTTGGCTACTAAAATTTTAGTTGGCAAAGAGGTCTTGTTTTGGCTACTAAATATTTAGTCGCCTAAAATTCTACATTTTTTGCTACTAAATTTTTAATCGGCAAAAGTGTTTTTATTCTTTACCTTTTGTTTTTAGCTACGAAATATTTTAGTCGCCAAATGTTTGATTTTCTTTTGGCTACAAAATTAGTCGCCAAATGTCTTCTTTTTTTTTTTTTTGCTACAAAATTTTTAGTCGCCCAAAGTATTTTCCCAATTTCTTTTTAGCTACTAATTGTTTAAGTCGCCAAAAACATGATATTATGTTTTATCGCAAAATTATAATTTCTCCACAACCTATCTATATTCCATACAACCTGTAATACATATATAAACAAAATGATACATACTATCAATCATTCCACAATCTGCATCCATATACAAAAAATAAATAACTTTAAATGTCAAAGTCCATACAACCCAACTATTGTCCAAACTAAAATTAGCGACTAATTTCTGTATTAGTCAGCAAAGGAATAGATCTCCTGACTAAATTTTTTTGTAGCCAAAAGATTATTGAACAGAGACGAAAATATTAGTCGCCCAAAGTACTATTTGGCGACTAATTTTAATTTTAGTCGAGAAAAACCAATATTGCTGATTAATTTATTTTTTTGGGCCTAAAATTTGGACTAACAGCGACCAATCAAATTTTTAGTTGCTGAAAGTGAAGTTTTTACAGACTAAATTTAAATTTAGTCACCAATAAGTAATATTTATTGACTAAAATATTTTAGTAGCGATATCTTGAACCAACACCGACAAATTTAAATTTTAGTCACCAAAAAATGTACTTTCAGCGACTAAAATTTGTTTAGTCGCCAAAATGGTTGCCAAAGGTGCGATTTCTTATAGTGTACCTCTACAAAAACACTCATCAAGATCAAGCTCAGGCTCTGGCTCTGAGGATCTCGTTGCAACACCTTCGGCATAACTTTCTTCTCTTGTAACTCTTGCCGTCCAAATCAAGGTCGTACAACGCCGGGCTTGAGGACCGCCGTACGTGAAAAGGCAGGCGGATTTCTCCAGCCCACCCTGCAGATCAGATCTAGGTCTTTTCCTTTCTTGCTCGCTATGTTTGTTTTTTGCCATTGTTGTTATTGTTATTGTTCTTCTTCTTCGGTTCCGCAGCAGAGAAACAAGTCCCATTTTCATCATCATTGTTGGCATGTGGTTGTGGGATTAGTTTAGTTGCAAAAAGATGAAATAAATTTAAAAAATTAATAAAATAAAATGTAATATTTAAATTATAATTATTTTATTTTTTCTCTTATAAAAATTAAGAAAAAAAGTCAAAAAAATCTATCCAAAGGCTTAAAGGTTTCAAGCAGGCGTAATGCGCGTAAATGTGTATATGTACAACAGGGCTAAGAAAGAAATTCGTATAATCCGTAATCCGATCTGGTCCAGTCCAATCTAGTAGGTTTGGATTGATTTTTTGAATCCGTGGTTCGGTTCCGAATTGGAAATTTAAAAATCCGTAAGCCACTTATGGATTGGTTCCGGATTAAATCCCATAATTCCGAATTGGAATTGATCCGGGCCGTATATAAATAGTCTATATTTATACTATAGACCATTCCATATAATATCATTTCTTATTTCGTATAAAAGCTAAACTCTTATTCCATGTTGCTGCTATGCTTTTGTTTGTTTGTTGCTTCTGTTCATGAAGTTTTGTTACTTTTGTTTGTCTAAAACCAGTTTTCTTATTGCTTTTGTTTGATGCTATTTTAGTTTTAATACAAAGGAGAACTCTACTTTGTGCAATGTCTATCTAGTTTTATTGCTTTTGTTTGATGCTATGTTTATGTTTTTATAAAATTAAAATGTTCTATATTTTTTTGTTATTTAATTATGTCAATCCGTGACCCTAAACCGATCTAATCCGTGTTTAAACTGATTGATTCGGATTGGCTCCACGATTTAAACGAATTTGGTTTCAATTTTTCAAGAACCATAAATAACATATTGGTCCTGGTTTTACTCTGATCCAGACCACGTGTACGTAAATATATAGTACGGAATAATGTAGGGGTTTTTCTCAAAGATATGGGCATGTTTTAAATCCATTATATGGGCTTACCATTGGATTAGTATGGATTTTTTTTTTTTATGAATAATAAAAACATAAAATTTTATGGAATTAACTAATCAAATCATCTAAATAGGCTTGTGATAATAAGCCCAGGAATCTGAACTAACTGTCCAGTAAACGATTGACTAGATGATGATATATTCAGAGAAAAATCATTAAAAATCTCGTTGTTATGTTAGTTATGCAAGGTTTATTAAAATTATTTATTTTCATTTTAAATATTAGTATACTAATTTTTAATTATACTAGTAAGTTCTTGTCACTTCACACCCACAATCACTCTCTTTATATATGTGGTTTTTATTTAAATATTAATATTTATTAAATAATTAATTATTTAAGTAAATAAAATTTCATCTTTTGCTACATTATAATTTAATATTTATATAAAATTATCATAAATATTTATTTAAGTTAAATATTCTATAGCACAATAAGATCAATTTTTTTTATTGATTTATACATATATCATAACATGTTATATGTGTGCTTTTCACAGCATTTTATTATTTTTTTATTATTATACCTAAATAGTATAATGTTGGAGATGCAGATGCTGTTATGAAGTTAAGAGAGATTGCTCATAAAGTTTAAAATCCAAAACTACATTCCCCAATTTCAAGTCCACTATTGCAACAATTGTTAGAACTTAAAATACATGATGTACAAGAGGCACTCTAGAGCTTGAAAACCCAACATGTTATATCTACATTTTGACATAGATTTAATTCCCCACATTTAAGAGGGTGGGTCACCAAACCTTTCTAGGGCCCATAAGCCCATGGACCTCCTCCCACAGCCCAACAGTATCACCCAACCCAATTACACTTGGGCTACATGCAGCCACAGTCCAATATCCAGCCCTTATCTCATCCTTCAATTGCTCCTTTTCCCACCCACAGTACCCATCAAAGAACCTGAACTCCCCAACCCCAACCACATCCCTCTTCACCATCTCAGCAGCACACCCCACACTCTCTTTGGTTCCATAGTACAACCCTTTCATCACTTCCTCAAACACCCCACTCCTCTCAACCCCACCATCACCGCCACCACCACCGCCACCACCACCGCCACCGCCTTCTTTGGGACTCACCAAAAACAACCCTTCCTCTAGTGGCCCTCCAAAGAACAATGGCCTATCCGAGAAAGTCCCCGCGACATCTAGAACCGTTGATTTGGTTTCCTTGATGGACATAAGTGAAGGGCGGTTGAGTATGATTCCGGTTGGGCCCACTGGACCTGTTGATAAGAGCAGGATCACCGTCTGTTCAAAAATGTGGACCCCATCCAGCTTCTCTGTGGCAATGAGCAAACAACCCTTCTCTGGTTCGTGGATGGTATGTGCCCACTTGTCACCAATTGATACAGTTGGAGGCTGATGCTGATGCTGAACCACCAGAGAGGTAGGCTCTTCTAGTTCTGGCCTTAGTGCTCGCTCGCCGGCTATTAATCTTGCTCTGAACGATCGCCAATCGGAATTATGAACAGGTTTGCTATCATCTTCTGGTGAGGATGATGACCCCAAATGGCAACCTATATATGATTCACAAAATCATTAGAAGCTTTCAAAAATTATTTACATTGAAGGAATTTAATTTCAAGTACTTACATGTAATAGGAGATGGAATGCCAACTTTCTTGGATTGAAACTGATTGTGATTTCTCTTTGGATGGTGGGCAAGCACTTTAGATTTGATTGAAGGGACAAATGTTATGGTTTTGGAAAATGAGTTTGAGGAGAGAAAACAAGCTTCCATGGTCATTGCTTCTTTTTTTTTTTCTTTTTTTTCTTTCCCCACTACTTTGTGCAGATTGCGATGCTATAGGATGAGAAGATTGCGATGCTATATGTTTGCAATGAGCCCTTAAAAGGATAAGAAAATTAATGCAATTATTATATACATGGGACGAGGCTAAATGTACACCACAGGGTGATTCCAATCCCATCCCATCCAATCCAAATAGCCTCCTTTGTAGTATGGGCCAGTGGATATGACTTTACACGTAATAAAGGGAAAGAGCATTCAAGCTATGAAGCAGGGTATTCTAAAAACTGTGTCATATGAGTATCGGATATTTATCAAGTGTGGATACGCATATTGGTACGGTAGTATGCATATTGGTAGTATGGCAAATTCATTTGGGTATGGCAAATTCATTTGGGTACGGCATGGGTACGTCGTGGGTACGGCACTGATACGGCAAAGTGATTTTTTTTATATTTTTTATTTTTTTATAGATGCTAGAATTTATTGCAGCCTTTATTATTGTAACACCCTCAAAATAATACAATAAAGACAACTCATATGCGAAATAAATATGAGAAACAACATGCTTTCAGATATCAGAGTTCACTGTTTAACAACCAGTTATATGCCATGTAGGCTTACATCTTTCCAAGTCATTGCTTGGTTACACAAATTGAGTCTCACTCATTACAACTTAAGCCATTGGCTTTACAAATAACAAACATACACACATAAAACATAAATAAGAAGCTCTTGATTCCCAAAAGTCCATCCACCTTATTGCCTTGGAGGAAACACCTCATCTGCACCTGAAAATGATACTCCCGTATAGGGTGAGCCAACAGCCAAGTATAAATAATCTAACACGATGTATGAAGTTTAGCAAAGGTATAAATACCACATGCATAAACAATACCGATACTAAAACATCCACATGGCTTGCATATTCATATGCCATTAAAACCTAACCTCTTTCCATTTTCCTTCAATTCATTTCCAATTCATATATACTACCCAATTCATGAGTTAAATTCATTATCCTTCAACAACCAAAATGAGGCTACAACTCAATGGTTTTCCAACTATGCAAAATACACATAAACACTTCAAACCTTGCCATTTTACTGATATTTCGTCCGAAGGAATCGGCACCCATTTATATATGAAATTTCGGGTCTTTCACCCAGGACACTTCGGCCAACTTGCTTTAAATGGAGTCCATCCCCTTTCTCCTCCCAAACAAATATACATATGTAATGTATTTATAAACGTAATCACATATGGAGTACATCCCATTTCTTCTCCCAATAAACATACATATATAATGTATTTATAAATATAGTCATATATGGAGTACATCCCATTTCTCCTCCTAATAAACATACATATATAATGTATTTATAACATGGTCATATTCAATGACACTAACAATGAATTAGCATTAAATCGTCTAATTCTCATGCAATTTCTACAACAATCATAATTATCCTCTACCGATAACCCAATACAATTATTTCTAAAGAGACGTTCAATCTCAAAATAAATAGTTTATTCAAAACTTCCATAGTTGAGATATTAAATATCCAATATCACCATTTATAACCACAACCTTTCAATTTCACATTTTCAATGTTAATTCCAATTATTTATGCAAAATAATGATTTAATCAAAATTAGGGCAAAATCCCCCTCTTTCCAAATATCAACCCAATTCACCAAAACCAACTATTTTGGCACAACATGATCATATATTCAAACCTAATACCCATTTACCCCATATTCATCAAAACCCCTCTTTTCATTCACACCCAAATCCTAGATTTTGTCCAAACCACAACCATATCTCAACATCTATACACAATAGCAAATAACTAAGCTAAAAACCATATGAGAGTGTAGAAATTCCCTACCTCAAGTGTAGAAGACGAACAAGCAAGATCGAAATGCCAAAGATGACGAAATCAATCCTTATTTGGATCAACACGAAGCTCTTGAAACCCTCTACCTTATTCTCAAAGACACTAGGGTCAACAACTCAATGAATGTAGATGAAACCTTAAAGAGAAGGTGACTTCTAGAGAAAGAGACTGTAGATTTAGGGTTTGTGGGTGAAAAGGAGATCAAAAATGAAGCCAAAACGGCTCTGTTGTGAACTGATGTACACCATGCTCGCTCAAGCGATGGAGTGCTCGCTCGAGCGACCAGACACAAAAAGGTTGCCTGGCTCGAGCGAAGGAAGTGTCGCTCGAGCGTAGAATGCAAAGCTTTAGGTCTGCCACCCAACGTAGATGCACGCTTGAGCGCAAGAAGCCTCGCTCGAGCGAAGAAACATTTACACAGGGCTCGCTCGAGCGTAAGAAGCCTCGCTCGAGCGAAGAGACCAAAATCTGGGCAACAACCATTTGTACCAAAAGACAACCAACCTATTCTAAACTCACCCAACAAGTCCCAAAACTCAAATTCAAAGAATTAAAGGGAGGAAACAAGACATAGACAACAGTAAACAATCACGGAATCTGAGTCTGGAACACAATAAAGGTCGGGGTAAAATCAGGAGCGCTATAATTATTCTTCTTTCAATTTTGAAAATATCAAGTAATTTATTTCCAACACCCATTACCTATGAGTTATGATTTTGCTCTCTTTTGCACCCTATTTTAGACAATCAAAAAAGGAAAAAAAAATAATTATATAACTTTTCAGACAAGTTATTCTCTTTTTTGTTTTGATATTGAAACTTTGATTTGTATGTTGAACATTTAGTTTTTAAATTTAAAAAAAAAAAAAAAAAAAAAAAAAAAAAAAAAAAAATGGCAAACTCCAGTTATACCTATACCCTATTTTTTAAAAAAATTGTCGTATTAGCACACCCACACCCACACCCACACCGCACCCATGCTTCATTCAAGACACTCCAAGTGGACTTCTGTGACTGACTGTTGGCTCAAGCAAGTTTGAAATGTCGGCAACTTTATCATCCATCTCAATTGGGTGGAACCTATTAGCCCTTTATGAGTGGTGTGTCATGCTCTAAGCCACTCATCTTTGAGGTCAATTCGCACCAGCGAGCACTGGTTGGTGAAGAAAATAGTTTAGAAAGTCATGACAAAGCTCCATTACCCTCCATAGTTGCACACAGTAGGTAGAAGTTTCCTGATGTACAGACACGCAGCATTCTGCCACCACTGCCCATGGAGTCGATCTACCAAAAACATAATTGTTGCTCTTGGATTGTCACATGATTTTGTTCTGCAACCATTCACTCAACTTACGTCTCTTCTTGGTATGACCATTGGCATTGATCTGTTGGTAACAAGGTTTTAAAAAATGGCCATAACCTTGCGTCTCTTCTTGGTATGACCATTGGCATTGATCTGTTGGTAGCAAGGTTTTAAAAGGTGGTCATAACCGTTACATAATGGTTGTGATAATCACAGCCGACAGTTACGACTACTATAGTAGTGTGACGGAAATTTACATGTGTAATGGCCATTTTGATGTTACATAACAGCCGTAACAGTACCGTAACGGCTCATTAGACACCATTACACCCTTTTACAATATTCTAAATAATTTTCTTTTTCTAAAAAAAAAAACAAAAAGCTTAACAAAAAAAAGAACAAATACTCAAGTGATCCAAACCCAAAGAAAAAATCTTATATGATTCTTTTTTTTTTATATAATTTTTTTTTAATTATGGTACAATTTTTATTTTATAATCCTTTTATTTAATGATTGTGAATATTTTTTATTCAGTTAATTCAGGTATTGGTAAAAACTAATTTGTAGACATTTAAAATCAATTATTCTTAAAATCATTAATTGTTGAAATAAAATGTAAAAAATTCCTTTTATAATATTTTGAAAATATGAAATATATTAGATCATGCTTAAAAATTAACAAAAAATGATCAAAATTTATTTTAAATCAAAATAAATGTGATTCTGAAAAGAAAAAAAATATATGCATATCGGTGAATTTTCTTCAAATTGTGAAAAAAATTTTAAAAAATCAGAATTTCAGTTACTGCAACAGTTACACTACGATCTTTACACCCCGCAACCACTACCGCATCACCGTAACCGTTACGGCGACCATAACGGCTTTTCAAAACCTTGGTTGGTAGTGATGGACCCAACTGGTGTTGCATTTAATGAGCAACAGAGCAAGACCAGACGACGTTCTAATAACACACCAAACTGCATGAAGAGACTGGTTTAATGCATTGCTAAAGGTGCAAAATTCAAATTGTCATTAAAATGTGAAAACAAGCATAATCCAGATACATTAGTCACCAGCAAGTCTCCCAAGGAAGTCTTACTAATCCAAAAGAACTGATATAAGATTCTGTACTGGCTTTGCCAAATGATAATTTCTGGAAATTCAAAGAGGGCTTTCTCCCAACATGGCATACTGCGCGAAGAGGGTCAACCCATCCAAAGCATTTGCAATAGATTGAGGTCCTGTTAAAAACCAAATGCAACCCACAAACTTATCAGTATGCAACAAAAATATGCATTGTCCGCTACATTCCCCAACAAATTTCTGCTCATACACCATTCAATAGTATAGTCTCAGTGTATAATTAAATTTCACATAGGAGGATCCAGAACTTACCAAAGTACGATTTCTGTCATATTTTCTGCAGAGGCTATAAATATTTAAATAAACTAGCATGATTTCAGACAATGAAATCTGCTGTGCAAGATTATAGATCTTTAAAAAATTTCTTCCAAATAGCTGGAAGTGGCAATTCATATATCATAGAGACGAGAGGTTACAAAATTCAAGAAAGCATCTCAAACAATTACTTGTTAACTGAAGGAGAAATAACAATCCAGAACAACATATTGCAGGATTAATTACAACTTCTATTCTCTAATAATCTGCCCAGGATTAATTACAACTTATAAACTGAAGGCACTTGACATCTGCCCAGAAATTGCTAAAAGTGTATATTAGATGAACAATGAATATAAGATGCCCTTTTTTGGTTTATCAGAAAAAGTTAACTTTATGTCTGCACAAAGAGAGCTGAGCAAAAGCAGCTGCAAGAACTTTCTCTGCTATTGCGCTATGTTCTCCAGTATAGGACCAATTCAAGAGCTATTCCACTTCAACTGAGAGAGAGCTCACAATATGAGTGTCATTTTAGTAGTTCATCCAACCAAATCATTATCTACGGTAAAATTTAGCTACATGCCTTTGGTACATAACAAACTGTCCATAATAGCTGTCATGAAAGTAAGAAATTTAGCTTTCATGTGTTGGTCTTCAAAATCAAAGAATCATGGAAGTAAGAAATTATTGAAATCAACTTCCAAATTGCCTATAATAGCTGTCAACAAAGCAAAGCAATACCACGATAAATTATCAAACAAAAACCCCAATGGATTTTAATTGCCTTGAAAAATTATACTTTCATTTGGGTTTAAAGTTCTATGTATGGTGGAGAGGATCACCACTCATATAATTTTGAACAAACTTGCATGTGCTCAAATCATTAGAATGTTATTATTACAATCAGAAATTGAAAGTCATACCTTACCTTTTGAAGATTTATGGATAGGCACAGAAAGATATTTGAATTGCTTTCTAAGGGATGAGCAACAAAAGGAAACATTAAAATGCTTTAGTAAGAATGCAAATCAAATACTTACCACAATGTTTGGATGCGAAAGGTTCTTAAGAAGTTTCACTTCTTCCTCAAGGTCTCTAATGTGAACCTATTAAGCAAATTTAAAGTAATGATTCAGATATATAGGACCACCAACACAATGCTTCAAAAATGTAAATAAAGCATTTAAATTGGAAGTGATTTTCTGTTTTGAAGCACTCTTACTACAAGAAAGCTTCTTAGATAAATACCAATATCAAAAACAATTGAAAAAACTTACACAAAAAATAAATAAATATATCCAAAAGAATTACCAAAATATATCTTTTCGAAATGAAAGAGCACTTCTCAAAATAATATATAAATAAAAAGCAAAAGAACATTACCCCAAAACAAAACCCACTGCTCACACCCTCTATGCACCACAACTCATCATCATTAATGTTAACAATCACATTAACCCATTTAATGTTAACAATCCTCATCCCATTTGACTAACCTGGAAAGAAAAAAAGAAAAAAGAAAAAAGAAAAAAGGGTGTTAACATTGAAATATGTTGGTGATGGTGGGAATGGTGGGGATGATGAGGGTGAGAGCTATCCATAATTTTAGACGTCGCTGCAAGTTAGTAGGGCTCAAAGATATAATTTTTATGAAAGACCACAATACATATTAATCCAAGTAATACATAAGTTAATTGATCAATTGAAACCAAATGAAGCAAACAACTTTTAAATATCCAATTGAAACAAAATATAACTAAAAAAAGAAAAAACTAAAAATGAATTTCAGTATTTTAAATATCCAATCACTATACACAAACCCAATCAAATACAACACACAATAAAAAATCAAAAATACAATATACATTACACTATTTCTTATAATGAAATCTAATGAATTACAATCATAATGATGAAAATCAACTACAACAATTTTTCACTTGTTTGATCAAACAATTTCTGCTCCGGTTTTTTTTTTTTTTTTCTTTCTAAAGCCATCATACAATCATGTTCACAAAAATGGACTGTTAATAGAATTTCAAGATTTTAAATATCCAATCACTATACACAAACCCAATCAAATACAACACATAATAAAAATCAAAAACACAATATACATTACACTATTTCTTGTAATGAAATCTAATGAATTACAATCATAATAATGAAAATCAACTACAACAATTTTTCACTTGTTTGATCAAACAATTTCTGCTCTGTTTTTTTTTTTTTTTTGTTTAAACCATAATACAATCATGTTCACCAAAAAGGACAGTTAACAGAATTTTCGGATTTTAAATATCCAATCACTATACACAAACCCAATCAAATACAACACATAATCAAAAATCAGAACACAATATACATTACACTATTTCTTATAATGAAATCTAATGAATTACAATCATAATGATGAAAATCAAATACAACCAATTTTCACTTGTTTGATCAAACAATTTCTGCTCTGTTTGTTTCTTCTTCTTTTTTCTTTTTTTTTTTTAAACCATAATACAATCATGTTCACAAAAAAGGACTGCTAACAGATTGGTAAGATTGGTTTGGGGGATGCTATGAAGCATAGATACGTATCCGTATCGGATACTTATCGGATACCGATACTCCTTGGATACTCACGGATACGTATCGGATACTTCTTAAAAGTATCGGATACTTCTTAATTAATTTTTTATTAATTTTGAAGTATCGGATACTTAATTTTGAAGTATTGGATACTCAAAGTTACATATTACTTATAATATTTTGTTTAGTTCTTTGATAAGAGGAATATAGTGAGAGTTAAAGTAATAGAATTTGTCAAATTTATGTATCCTTATTGTCTCTCTCACTTCTCTCTCGCTTTCTCACTCTTTCACATTTCTTCTCTCTGCTCTCTTTCTTTTTTTGGTGTTGACATGTAAGGATGATGTTTAATTTGCATTTACTTTTGCTTTTAGTTTTGGATGTTTTATGAATGTTTGAAGATTTTTAGGTTAATAGGAATCCCTCTCTTTATTTATTAATTTACTTTAAGTTTTATTTTCATGCATATTACATTATAAAAATTATAAAAATATTTTTTTTTACGAACGTATTCCCGCTGTACCCGTATCATAATTTTTCAAATTTTGATGTATTGCCATATCCATATCCCCATATCGCCATACATGTATCCGTGCTCATCATTGATGACATAAAAAAGTATATTTGCTGAAATTTTTATTTAAGAATGATTTTTTGGCTTTAGCTAAGATCCTGTGATATTCACTGATGAAGGGGAACAAGTTAAAGCTATTGACTTGAAGACTCTTAGTTTTATAGGAATCTTTTCTTTATCAAGTTGTCTTTTGTTTTAGGTTTTATTTTTATGCATACTGCATTACTAAAAATTGTAAAAATAATATTTTTTATGAACGTATCATTGCCGTACCCGTATCCTAATTTTTCAAATTTTGCCATATCGCCGTATCCGTATCCGATATCTGTATTTGTGCTTCCTAGGGGGGATGGAAAAACAAATAAATAAAACAAAACAAAACAACCTAAGATGTGAATCGTCCATTGTCATGAATGGCTTACCTGTTCTAGAATAAGAGGAGAGAGAAGCGGGGCCAATCCACCTGATTGTGCCAAAATCACACCACACCCATCATACTACAGTTAAATCAGAAAAAAGGAAAAATAAAATAAAATAAACATGAGACCAAAATAAGATCAAAATAAAGAAATTTGCCCCCAAAATCGCTCCTTCACACACCAACAATGGTGATTAGACTTGAAGAGGGAGGGGCCGCAGTGGTGGTGAGACGAAGGGGGCTCCTAATGGCTGAGGTAGTGGCTGCTCGGTTGAGAATGAGGTTCAAAATTTGAAACCTCAAGAATTGAGAGAGAGAGAGAGAGAGAGAGAGAGAGAGAGAGAAGCTTGGGTGGGAAAAGTGAGAGGCTTTGTAAGAGTGAAGAGAGAGAAGGCAAAAGTCCTCTATATAGATGGATATATAGAATAATCTCAGCCCTCCAAAACCAAACAATCTTAGCCATCCACCTAGACAAAAGTCCCATCAAGTTTGGAAAACCCCTTGGCATAGTATAATCCCATACATACTAAGATGCCCCTTTTTGGTTTATTAGAAAAAGTTAACTTTATGTCTGCACAAAGAGAGCTGAGCAAAAGCAGCTGCAAGAAGTTTCTCTACTAATGCGCTATGTTCTCCGGTATAGGACCAATCGAAGAGCTATTCCACTTCAACTGAGAGAGAGCTCACAGTACGAGTGTCATTTTAGTAGTTCATCCAACCAAATCATTATCTACGGTAAAATTTAGCTACATGCCTTTGGTACATAACCAAGTTGCTTGAGATGCAGACCTAATCCATCAATCATCTGATATATACCATCTGATTTTGGGTGTGATCTATCCAGTACTGTAAATTCATGAACATCGTCATCCAATTCAATTGAACTAGCCCCTGATGGCTTTCGAGTGCCAGTGTTCTTCATCTGCAGCCTTACACTAGCAACACTGTCCCAATCTCCTGCTGAAGCGTAGATATTTGACAACATGGAAAAATTTCCTGCATCTGTTGGTTCCAGTTTAACTAACTGATCAAGCACCTCCTTGGCATATCCCACAGCATTATGCATTCGGCATGCCCCTAAAAGAGTACCCCAAATAATGGCATTTGGTTCCATTGGCATGCTGCGGACAAGCTTAAAAGCTTCCTTGAGACGTCCACCGCGACCTAAAAGGTCAATCATGCAACCATAATGCTCAATTTCGGGAACTACTCCATAATCTCTCTCCATTGCGTAAAAGTATTGAATGCCCTCCTCAACAAATCCTGCATGAGTACAAGCACATAGAACACCAACAAAGGTCACTTTATCAGGCGGAAATCCTTCTTGTTTCATTCTAGAGAAAAAGTTAAGTGCTTTCTCCCCATGTCCATGCATTGCCAACCCTTGAATCATGGCATTCCAAGACACCAAATCTCTCTTTGCCATCCCATTAAAAATACTTAATGCCCTGTGCACACTGTCACATTTTGCATACATATCTACCAAAGCATTGGACACATGAGTACTACACTTATATCTAATCCTCTCAATCGATGCATGAACTCTCTTCCCCAATCCAAGCAAGCCAGACTCCGCACAAGCATCTAAAATGCTAATAATAGTCCCATCATCAGGCTTCAATCGTGCCGCCTCCATTTCATCAAACAAGCTAATCGCATCCTTTGCCATCCCCTTTTCAGCATACCCAGATATTATTATAGTCCAGGTAACTAAATTCTTGGCCGGCATCTTATCAAACAACATCCTCGCCATCTCCATATCCCCGGCTTTGCAATAACCAGAAATCATCGTCGACCAAGACACAACATTCCTCTCGGTCATCTTTTGAAACAAATCAAAACCCATGTCCATCTCTCCTGCCTTTGAATACCCATCTAATATCGTATTCCAACTCACAATATCTCTCTCAGGCATTTCATCGAACAATCGACAAGCTTCACTCAACTCACCAGCCTTCACCAACCCACCAATCATTGAATTCCAAGAAACAATATCTCGTTCCTCCATCACCGTAAACAACTTCCTTGCCTCATAAACACCAATCCAACCACACTTACAATAGCAATCAATCAACGAATTGGGAACAAATATATCTGAACAAAACCCAAATTTCTCAATGTGGGTGTGAATCATTTGAACTAATCTCAACAAAGCTTGGCCAGAACACGCCTTCAAAAGAAATGGGTACGTGAAATTATCGGGGCACAAGCCGCAATATTGCATGTTGAAGAAAGCAGCGAAGGCTTGAGAGGGCTGAGAATTGTGAATGTGAGCTCTGATCAAAGTATTGTACAAATGAACATTGGGTTCTTGAACTTGGTTGAAAACGTTAACTGCTAACACCATTTGGCGGCAAAGTGAGAACGCAGAGATGAGTTTGGGGGCAACGAAAAGGTCTCTGTGAAGATTGGCTTTGTATACGAGTGCATGAACTTGCTTCAAGTGGTTTAGGTCTATGCATTTGTGAATATCTGATAGCTTTTGTTCAAAGAGTCTTCGTGTGGAGACCCATGTTGGAGCTCGAATTGGTACAGACATCTGCATCTCAGAGAAAGAACAAAATACACTTCACATTACAATATTGCTTTTAGACCAGCATTGGTGAGCAATTTTTTACTTTTTTATTTTGGCCTCATTTGGAAAGTTAGCTATTTTAGTAAGTTATTTTAATAGGTTAAATTTTTGTGTTTGAGAATATAATTGAATTTTTTTGTAGTTTAATGTGATGTTTATGAAAGAAAATGTGAAATAACTAGGGCATGCTCGTGTCTGAAGGCATGGTGTAAATAATGTTGGTATCACATACTTTACACAAATTAATTAAAATAAATAAATTCAAAATGATAATAATTTCACTACTACAGAAATCAATTATAATAAATTAATTTAAAACGACAACAATTTCATTGCAATATAAAACTTCCCACATAAGTTAAAATAGCAAATTACAGTTTTGGCAAACTTCATAATTAAAGTTTAAATAGCAAATTTATAATATAAAAATTGTGTACAACATAAGCAAAGTTATTCATGCCAAAATAACACATGTATAGTGAGTTAGAATGGGACAACCTTCAAGAAATAGTAAGTTGTAACACATGTATAGTGGGTTGTAACTGAGTAACCTTTTCACTTTATCAAATTTCAAACCTTCAAGAAATGGTGAATGAACATTTTGGTACAAAAGAGTAATCATCCTAGCTTTTAAAAAAATAAAATAAAAAAAAAAAAAAGAAAAAAAAAAGATTAATCATCCAGTTTAGAATGAAAGAGCCAACCATCAACACACATAGAAAAACAACACAATCCCAACATTTCTAAGGTGTATTAGTCACCTACAACAAAATCACTCCAATGCTTGAATTCACTTTAAAAAATCAATTAAAAGAAATCATAACTGGAAAAATCACATCAAAATACCATTGAGAACAGAGAACCCAATAACTATGAATTAACATGAATTGAACATTAAAAAAATATTTCAATATAACCCTTCTTTCTTTTCTTTTCTTGATACATATGATCAAGCACCTTTCAATTTAGTTCCCAAGTCTCTTGATTAGTGTATATCATTACTTATGAGTTTACATGTTGCTGCTTAATGAATATGAATATGAATTGTATCGGGAAAAAAAAAATGAATATGAATTGCCAAGTATAACTCTTCTTTCTTTTCTTTTTTCAATTCAGCATGAAGAATTTAAGTAAAAAAAAAAATTACATCTAATTTGGAATCTCATTACAGGCAGGCTCATGACAAAAAGCTTTGCCTAATTAATCACTATACAACAATTTACTAAAAATTCTCACTATCATTGTTTTTCTTTAATATACTCATCATAGCAAAAGAATGCGTAATGAGAAACCCAATAAAAAAAATCTAAATACAAAGACGTTACCTTCTACTACAATATCATGGACAATTGCCACTTTTAAGGGGGGAAAAAAAAAATTAAAAGTCAAAAGTCAAAATATATCACTGTAATCGAGTGCCAAGGATTCACAAAAAACAAAACAATTACATGAGATCGAACAATTTATGTTGGTGATGAGGAGATCAAACAATTTATGCGTAATAAATTTTTATATTACAATTTATTAGGTAGTGCCTAATGAAACGAGTAGAAGGCTTTTTTAAATTCAACAATTAGAAGTTTAACCATAAAGTGAAAATTACCACCACCTCAGTAAGATAAAAAATTGTAATGATTGAAGAGATCGTACTTGATTGAAGAGATCGTACTCGAGTGCTCAAAGTTGTAAACTAAAACATTCCCTACAAAAACCATGCACTTTGTGTAAAAAAAACTTTAACTTAAAGTAAATAAAAACTTGGAAAATAAAAATCAAACTAACATTAAACAATCAAGGGTGAATAAAGTCAAATTTTCCAAATGAAAACAACTCTTTCATTATCATATTAACAATTAACTAAAGGATCAAGAGAATTGTTTATCCTTCTGCTTCTAAACACACCAGTCCATTA
Source organism: Camellia granthamiana (assembly GCA_036172215.1). Classification (NCBI taxonomy): domain Eukaryota; kingdom Viridiplantae; phylum Streptophyta; class Magnoliopsida; order Ericales; family Theaceae; genus Camellia; species Camellia granthamiana. The sequence continues at coordinate 15,019,841 of CM069903.1, read as the reverse complement.
ATTGATTAAATACATAAATTGAAAACCATTACCTAATCACAAACATAAACATTAAGAGAGACATTATAGTTTGTGCGAGAATCAAATGGTAAGCAGACATTATATCAAAATCATCACCCACCCTCATCCCATGAAACCACCAATCAGATGGTTGCAGTTGAGAATCAAATAGAAAACTTCCAAGAAAGAAAAGGAAAGAAGCAAATTAATACGTACGCAATTCCCCTAATATATTCTCTGCCACTAGGAATCCTTAAACCAGTTAATTCATCAAATGTAAAATTAACCGTAAGGATAGATATGTGATTTTTGTAAATTATAATCCATAACTACACAACTTAGTGAGGAATAAGCCTGCAAGATTGGACAAAACTTAGTCAAGCCAAAAAATTGTTTATGCCACTATACCCATTGGCAATATAAACTTAGGTTTTTGCTTAATGTTGCCCCCAAGCCAAAATATTGGTTCTGCCACTAAACCCATTGGCAATATAATTTAATTATGAGGCTAGGCTTGATTGTTCTAATGCTATGTCCTACGAAGACTAATATATTGAAACCATAAAAGAAATATAAAATTAGAATAAATAGCACCAAGAACAAAGAGACTATAATTATGTTTAGGGACCAAGTTTAAAACATTAACCAACTTTTAGGAAGAGTTGTCTCAATTTACGGGTGATGCTACATTTCCTCTTAGCAAAGGAACAATAAGGAGGATGTGCTCCTAGTAGCACTTGATCTACCTACTTGGCATCTATTGGGTTACTAAGTGGAGTTAATGATGTTTGACAAAATCACAAAATCCAAAAATCAACTCAACAAAAGCAACTGACTTCAAACAAGTGACGCCATCCTATTGTCAAGCTGCCAATTGGCCACGTAAATATTATTTAGTACAACTCTCTACATGAAAACCCCAAAATCATAAAGAAATAACAAATATCACATGAAATAGAATGAACAAATTAGATATTAAAATCCCTCATTTATGTAGGTAAATTAGATCGATAGTGCGTATGGTTGGGAAAAAAAGTAAAAAAAAGAAATTACCATAGAACTTATCCTAGCTTAGCGTCGTTGATTGATCTCACCCCACTTGTCTGCAACCGTTGTAATGGTGTATTAGTAGTGGACAACACACACTATCACACAATGGTTTGTCTTTTTAATAGGCAGTGACATTATCAAATGAGAAAAAAAATAACAACGAAAATGAGTAAGCTTAACAATGTATCAATCAGAAAGCCGATCATCATGGATCCATTACCGCCACAGGTCTTCTCAATTATAGCAACTAATGCTTACCCTTTAGCAAAACTAACTAAAATCTGAGTGTGAGAGTTTCAAATTCAATTTTGAAGATCTTATCTTCTTAACATTGTCTAAGATTTAGGGGAAAAAAAAAAAGAAGATATCTTGTAATTACATGAACAAAAGAATATCTTATAATCCCATACATACTAAGTATAAACTAAATATTTAAAGGGAAATTTTTTTTTGAAGGGAAGGGCCAAAAAAAACTTGAATGTTATTTATTTATTTATTATTATTTTTTTTAATTTGGAGGGTGGTTATTTTACAATGAAATGTGGTTCTTTTAAGCTGAAATCATGAAACTATCATATTTATACCCAAAAGACAGTATAAGTTGATTTTACTATTACCTAATACTATCAATTTAACTGAATTGAATCAATCTGACAAAGACATGAGTTGTTGCACATTGTTTTCCTATGCATTTTGTTAGTTTCTTTAGACCAAGAATCAAACCATCTAATTCAAGCAATCAATCAAAACCACACACATAATAATATAAAATTCTAAACCTGCTAAAGACGCACTGTTTTACGTCAATATCAATAACCTGCCAATCAATAATACCAAGAACAAAAAGAGATTAGATTCAACATTAAACTTAGTTAAATCATTACACCATGAAAAAAATAGAATTTGAAGGTAAACTAACAAATAGAAGGCTTCTCTATTAAACCAACCGATAATGATGAAATTATAAACAACCCATTAGAGGATTCTATGTAAATAAGAAGACTTTTGTTAATGAGATTAATCAAAGATTGAACAGGATGATACTATAAATCCAAATGATTAAATTATGAAATTCAAAACCAATTAACTGGAACAAAAAAAATCAAATAACAATATCAATAACTCAATAAAATTCAAAACCATGAATTTGAAATATTAGTAAATAAAAACTCCGACTCAACTTCTATAAGTCTAAAACAAATTAACTCATGAATTTACCTTTTATATCAATAACTCATGCCAATTAAACAATATCAATAACTCAATAAACCAAAATTTTATAGATATTGAATTTCCATTTGGTTTATTGAATTTACCTTCTTGCTTACATTTGTACCAATTAAACAAAACCAAAATTTTAACTGAGATAGGGGGTGGGAGTGAGTGGGAATCATTCCATTATGAATCTTTAGCCTAAAACAAAATCCAAACACATGTGGGCTCAACTGGTGGTGTATTTTTTATTTTTTTTTATTTTATTTTTTTTTTTATTTTATTTTTTTTATCAGCAAAAGAAAAACTTTATTGATGACGACAACATACATTCATATGAGATTACATCAATAAAGGAGGGAAGTGCATAAAGTTCAATCATGAGCTAGCACAACAATAAAGGTTGGAGAGGAACCAACACAAGCCAAAGGAAGAGAAAAGAAGAAAAAAGAAGAAAAGAGAGGTGCAGACCCACACTACTGCTGCAACATGTTGCTGCTGCCACAATGCTACACAGCAACAAAGCACAATGCACAATACTGCTGCTGCCACAACACACTTGCTTCAGGACATCAGTAAATCAACAATTCTGTTAAGGCTCTCTTAACAGACCAAGAAGGCACCATCTCAACTGGTGGTGTATGATAAGATTACAAATGTACATGAAATATTGAGGGGGGAAAACAAAGATGAGAAAGGTTCAAATGAAAATCTCTTTGTACAATAATGCAATAACATACTAAAAATCCCAAAATCCCCATATTAATATACCAATACAAGCATGAAATAACAACCCATTCACATGAAAAATAGATCTAAAAATCTAAGTTTGGGTGCTCGCCACGAAAAAGTTATTGAACCCATTAAATATAAATGTTGAGAGAGAGAGAGAGAGAGAGAGAGAGAGAATCACCACAAATCAACTATGTAGAGCATGTGTTGGTCTTTAAAATCAAAGAATCATGGAAGTAAGAAATTATTGAAATCAACTTCCAAACTGCCCATAAGAGCTGTCAACAAACCAAAGCAATACCATGACAAATTATCAAACAAAAACCCCAATGGATTCTAATTGCCTCGAAAAATTATACTTTCATTTGGGTTTAAAGTTCTATGTATGGTGGAGAGGATCACCACTTATATAATTTTGAACAAACTTGCATGTGCTCAAATCATTAGAATGTTATTATTATAACCAGAAATTGGAAGTCATACCTTACCTTTTGAAGATTTATGGATAGGCACAAAAAGATATTTGAATTGTTTTCTACGGGATGAGCAACAAAAGGAAACATTAAAATGCTTTAGCAAGAATGCAAATCAAATACTTACCATAATGTTCGGATGCGAAAGGTTCTTAAGAAGTTTCACTTCTTCCTCAAGCTCTCTAATGTAAACCTATTAAGCAAATTTAAAGTAATGATTCAGATATATGGAACCATAAACACAATGATTCATAAATGTAAATAAAGCATTTAAATTGGAAGTAATTTTCGGTTTTGAAGCACTCTTACTGCAATTGAAAGCTTCTTAGATAAATACCAATATCAAAAACAATTGAAAAAACTAACACAAAAAATAAATAAATATATCCAAAAGAATCACCAGAATATATCTTTTAGAATGAAAGAGCACTTCTCAAAATAATAAATAAATAAAAAGTATAAGAACATTACCCTAAAACAAAACCCACTGCTCACATCCTCTATGCACCACAACTCATCATCATTCTGCAAATCACCACTGAATAATGTGCCCAATAAAGCTTAAGTAAATACAAAAGTATTCAATAAATACCAAAAATATTTTGTCTAATTTGAAACTATGAGTAAAAATTTGACCATCTATTTTACTTTCAACTTAATGTTAACCGTCGGTTAACATTTCACATTAATCCATTTAATGTTAACAATCCTCAACCAATTTGACTAAAAAAAAAGGGTGTTAAACATTGAAATAGTGTAATGATAGAGAGTGAAAGCTATGTTGGCTATGTTGGTGATGGTGGGGATGGTGGGGATGGTGAGAGTGAGAGCTATCCATAATTTTAGACGTCGCTGCAAGTTAGTAGTGCTCAAACATATAATTTTTATGAAAGACCAAAATACTTATTAATCCGAGTAATGCATAAGTTAATTGACCAATTGAAACCAAATGAAGCAAGCAACTTTTAAATCCAATTGAAACAAAATATAACTAAAAAAAAGAAAAAACTAAAAATGAATTTCAGTATTTTACATATCCAATCACTATACACAAACCCAATCAAATACAACACATAATAAAAAATCAAAAACACAATATACATTACACTATTTCTTAAAATGAAATCTAATGAATTACAATCATAATGATGAAAATCAACTACAACTTTTCACTTGTTTGATCAAACAATTTCTGCTCCGGTTTTTTTTTTTTTTTTTAAAAAAAGAAAAAAACCATAATACAATCATGTTCACAAAAAAGGACTGTTAACAGAATTTTGGGATTTTAAATATCCAATCACTATACACAAACCCAATCAAATACAACACATAATAAAAATCAAAAACACAATATATATTACACTATTTCTTATAATAAAATCTAATGAATTACAATCATAATGATGAAAATCAACTACAACAATTTTTCACTTGTTTGATCAAACAATTTCTACTCTTTTTTTCTTTTTCTTTTTCTTTTTTTTTTAACCATAATACAATCATGTTCACAAAAAAGGACTGTTAACAGAATTTCAGAATTTTTAAATATCCAATCCCTATACAAAAGCCCAATCAAATACAACACATAATCAAAAATCAAAAATACAATATACATCACACCATTTCTTATAATGAAATCTAATGAATTACAATCATAATGATGAAAATCAACTACAACAATTTTTCACTTGTTTGATCAAACAATTTTTGCTCTGTTTTTTTTTTTTCTCTTTTATAACCATAATACAATCATGTTCACAAAAAAGGACTGCTAACTGAATTTCAGGATTTTTAAATATCCAATCACTTTACACGAACCCAATCAAATACAACACATAATAAAAATCAAAAACACAATATACATTACACTATTTCTTATAATGAAATCTAATGAATTACAATCATAATAATGAAAATCAACTACAACAATTTTTCACTTGTTTGATCAAACAATCTTGGCCGTCTTTTTTTTTTTTTTTTTTTTTTCTTTAACCATAATACAATCATGTTCACAAAAAAGGACTGTTTTTTTTAGCCAAATTTTCAACATCTTTTTTGAAAATTTGTTTAGCAGCAGAACAATCAACTCGAATAAGAAAATGTTGATTTAATAAATTATCCTGAAATTTTAAGACACATTTAACAATGGCTAAACATTCTTTTTTAATTGTCGGATAATTTTTGGCAGCTGAATGCCAAATGCCAGAATGAAATCTTAAAAGTTCTTCTTTTTTATTGTTAGGATTAAATTGTTTTAATATGCCACCAAAACCAAGATTAGAGGCATCAGTTTCAACAATTTTCTTCCATTCTGGATGTGGTAAAGATAAACAAGGTAGAGTTTTAACTCTAGCTTTTATCTTTTGAACAGCTTCTGTATGTTCTGGACCCCATGGTGGAGGGTTTTTTCTAAGTCTGGAATACAACACTGCTGCATCAGTAGCAAGGTTAGGATAGTAATCATGAATATAATTCAAACTACCCAAAAATCTCTGTAATTGAGTTTTATCCTTAATTTCGTCAGGAAATTTGGATGCAAATTCCATGCTCTGATTTATGGGAATTATTGTACCATTATGAATATTATGACCCAAAAAACGAATTGTAGTTTGAAAAAGTTGCATTTTTGGTGCAGAAACAACTAAACCATTTTTAATGATAACATGTTTAAAAATGTTAAGATGTTTCATATGCTGATCTATTGAGGATGAAAAGATAAGTACTCTATTTTTTTCTTTTTCTTTTTTAACCATAATACAATCATGTTCACAAAAAAGGACTGTTAACAGAATTTCAGAATTTTTAAATATCCAATCCCTATACAAAAGCCCAATCAAATACAACACATAATCAAAAATCAAAAATACAATATACATTACACCATTTCTTATAATGAAATCTAATGAATTACAATCATAATGATGAAAATCAACTACAACAATTTTTCACTTGTTTGATCAAACAATTTTTGCTCTGTTTTTTTTTTTTCTTTTATAACCATAATACAATCATGTTCACAAAAAAGGACTGCTAACTGAATTTCAGGATTTTTAAATATCCAATCACTTTACACAAACCCAATCAAATACAACACATAATAAAAATCAAAAACACAATATACATTACACTATTTCTTATAATGAAATCTAATGAATTACAATCATAATAATGAAAATCAACTACAACAATTTTTCACTTGTTTGATCAAACAATTTATGCTGTCTTTTTTTTTTTTTTTTTTTTTTTTTTTTTTTTTAACCATAATACAATCATGTTCACAAAAAAGGACTGTTAACAGGATTTCAGGATTTTTAAAAATCCAATCACTATACACAAACCCAATCAAATACAACACATAATCAAAAATCAAAAACACAATATACATTACACTATTTCTTACAATGAAATCTAATGAATTACAATCATAATGATAAAAATCAACTACAACAATTTTTCAGTTGTTTGATCAAACAATTTCTGCTCCGCTTTTTTTTTTTTTTTTTCTTTCTAAAGCCATAATACAATCATGTTCACAAAAAAGGACTGTTAACAGAATTTCAGGATTTTAAATATCCAATCATTATACACAAACCCAATCAAATACAACACATAATAAAAATAAAAAACACAATATACATTATTACACTATTTCTTATAATGAAATCTAATGAATTAAAATCATAATAATGAAAATCAACTACAACAATTTTTCACTTGTTTGATCAAACAATTTCTGCTCTGGTTGGTTTTTTTTTTTTTTTTTTTTTTTAAACCATAATACAATCATGTTCACAAAAAAGGACTGTTAACAGATTGGTAAGATTGGTTTGGGGGATGGAAAATAAATAAATAAAACGAAACAAAACAGAACAACCTAAGATGTGAATCATCCATTGTCATATGAATGGCTTACCTGTTATATAATAAGAGGAGAGAGAAGAGGGGCCAATCCACCTGATTGTGCCAAAATCACACCACACCCATCATACTGCAGTTAAATCAGAAAAAAGAAAAAAATAAAATAAAATAAACATGAGACCAAAATAAAGAAATTTCCCGCCAAAATCGCTCCTCCACACAACAACAATGGTGATTAGACTTGAAGAGGGAGGGGCTGCAGTGGTGGTGAGACGAAGGGGGCTCCTAATGGCTGAGGTAGTGGCTGCTCGGTTGAGAATGAGGTTGAAACCTCGGGAATTGAGAGAGAGAGAGAGAGGGGCTTGGGTGGAAAAAGTGAGAGGCTCTGGAAGAGTGAAGAGAGAGAAGGCAAAAGCCCTCCTCTATAGATAGATATATAGAATAATCTCAGCCCTCCAAAACCAAACAATTGTAGCCATCCACCTAGACAAAAGTCAATCAAGTCATCCACCTAGACAAAAGTCAATCAAGTTTGAGAAACCTTTCCCTATAAATTATGGGAATACGACATTTTATTTTACTATTTATTTTATTTTATTATATTATTTTTATTTTTTATTTTTTATTTTTTTTGGATTTTGACCCAAAAAAATCTCGGGCTTTATCAAATTAATGAAAATTTTAAAAGACGAAGAGATATTGTTTTTTTTATTGGGTGAAAAGTGAAATTTGAAATAGGAGAATAGTTTTTTTTTAAAAAATTGATAAAAATTTAATGAAAGAATTTAAGTAATTTATATTAAATCAAATTTTTACTTAAAGTATAAATCAAATTAGATGAAAATTTTGATGAGTCTATTTGGATTGAAGGGTTTGTTCAATGAGATTTCTCATCAGTTGTTTAAATGGTTAATGAAGAAATTAAAAAAAATGATAAAAAAGTCAAATTACTCAAAATTTTAGTTTTATTTATCACGAGCACTCCGTTTGAAGGATGAAAAAATTAAAACAAATAATTATGGTCTCTCGTCTAAGTAAGAAAATAAAATAAATTATTATATTTTTTCACTTTTACATTTTGATGGACGACACAGCAAAACATGTGAGAGAGGGAAATAAGTGATATTTTAAATAATAAAAAAAATTAAGGGAGAATCTTGGTAGTTTAAATATTTTATAACCAATAAATTTGTTTTCACTGAATTTACCTTCTTTTTTCTTTTTTTTTATGAGAAATGAAATAGACTTTTAGTGAGATAATTATTTTTTCTCAATATTTCTTACCCAATTTATAAACCAAACATGACCCCAAAAAAAAGAAAAAAAAGTTTATGTAGTGTTTGGTAGAGTTTTAGAATTATAATTTGATAATAGAGTTGTATGTGAGTTTTGAAATTATGATTTAAACATAAAAAATTTGTTTGTTATGAGTTTTGAATTGAGTTTGAAATAAATGGTGACATATGATATTTGATTCAAAAACTTACAATTCATAACTAAACACACAACTCAAAATTCTATTCAAAACTCCTAAAAAAAATTTAAAAAATTTTCAAAAATATTTTTTATTTAAAATATAAAAATAACAGGTGCAAAAAATAAAAAAAACAAAAACTGTTCTAGTCAACCAGGGGGACGACCGGGTTAGCCAAAATTTTCCGCCCGAAAAAGAGTTTTCAAAAGTGGGTGTGGAACTATAATTTGAAAGCTCAAAACAAATATCACACTCAAAAGTGTGGGTAGAAATGTGTTTGAAACGCTTTTCCAAACACGGCCTTACTTTCTCATCATTTCTTATTAAATCACATTATTCAAACATAAAAGTGATAAAATTTAGTGAAAAATTAAAAGTACTCTTTTATAAAAATATCCATATAACGAAACAACCCTGCTGATGGGACATCTATCCTAAGTGACAATAGATTGAAAGGTTGAGAATAATTTCAAATTTTCTTCCTTCTCATCTTCACCGTTGGATATTAGCTTGCTTCAAACTTGAAACCTATTTTCAAAACATTTCAAACCCATTTCACTCTCCTTTCACCGCCCAAAATCCATTTCAACCTCTTCAACAACTCCACAACTCACCTGAATGCCTTCTCACTGAACCACCCCAACAAACCCATCTCAATCACTTGCTCCACCACGCCTCCCAATCCCAAGATCGCGTCTTCAACTTCGCCGCTAGTCGAATCCGAGCTCTACAATTGGTGTGGCTCCGGCACAGAGGTAAAGATTTCTCTCTCCATCATCCCAGAGTCAGATCTGCGAATTGGACATCTCCTTTGTTGATTTTCTTTGATTTATTGCTTTTCTTTGTTGTTTTAATCAACACATCAGACATCTCCTTCATCAAACAGTTTTTTGTATCAAAATCGAACAATTTTTTGGTGTTTTGGTTGGGGAGGTTTGTTTTGTTTTGTGGTCAATTGTTTATTTTGTTGCCTAACAGTTTATTTTTTTGGTATTTATTTGTTTGCTATCATTTGAATAACCATGTATTTAAAGAAAAGCTCACATACACTGTACGGGAAAGAAATAAACATTCTCGTATAATCCTGTTGATCAAGTCTGCACTCCTCTGTACGACGTCGTTCTATTACCTGAAAATACAAACGTGAGCTAGCCGGCGGGTGTATGCCGGAAACTTCTCCGATGCCTAAGTCAGCAAACTAGACAAATAGACAAAAGCTCTGTATATTCGGGAATCAAATTTGCGTTACCTCTCCATAGGTGATGTTATGCGCTTTTATAGGTTCCGTGTGGCACAATCCAAGTAGAACTCTTATTCCTCCATGTAGAGTCCTCCAAGGATTCATACTCCTAAAAGATAATGTTTATCCTTCAACACCCCCCTCACTGCTTAAACCAAGTGAGATGGTTTTACCATGGTCGGACTCCAATGTGGCCGAAGTAAGCATGGCCATGCTGAGCCACGGGGGTAGACCGAACTATGCTTAGTTCGGTTCTCCATTCCACTGCTCTTACCTCGGCTCTACCTGCCCAAATCATGCTAACCATAATATTGCTTCGACCGAGCTAACAACTAGCTTGGTCCGACCGAGCTAGTCGTGCTATGCCGCGACCGGACTAACTCTAAAGGTGGAGATCTGGCGACCGAACTATCCGTTGTACTCTTCTGGACCGAGATAACATTAGGCACTTTTAGGACCGGACTAATTTTGAGGCCTTCCTACTCTGCCTTTTGTACTTCGGCCCATACCGGCCTTTACTCAGCTCGGCCCAATTTTACATATAAAAATTACCCTCTCAATTGCCCCTTAATTCCATCTGCAAAGCATGATAGGGATTACTTGTTTATCAGCCGAGCTAAAGTTTTTTAAGCCTCTCCAACCGAACTAAACCCCTTTAGTCTTTCCAACCGAGCTAAAACTCTTAAGCCTTTCCAGCCGAGCCAATTTTCACACCGGGCTCTGCTTGTTCGGTCAAAACGTCTCTCTTCAATCACAGCAACTGAACCGTTTCCCATTCCAATGACACCTGGCAGCCTCTGATTGGCCCAATGCAGCTGTCACGCCGTCTTCGTATTTCGCGAGATTTGAACAGTCCCGCCTTTTTTGCCCCTTTACACAAAACAAACCTCACTTTGAATCTATCACTGCATTTTTCCTTTCCTTCATTCTCTCTCCCTGTGACTTTATTTCTTCAACTCCAGATCTTGCTGAGTTGGTGTTTTTGGTGCTTCGATCTTTGATTTTTCTGCTACCATCTGGTAAGTAACTCAATCTTCTAACTCTTTTTGGTTGATTTCGTACCTTTTTTGCAATACATTACATGTTTTTTCGAAACACATTCTGTCTGCTTCCATGCTTAGCTTCGTGTTTTCTGTACAAACTTAGTAATAGAACCACTTGAATTCAAGAAAGAACATAAGAAACACTAGCTTTGATCCAAAATAACTACACAACCGAACTAAGAAGTTGTTTGCCTTGGTTGTAAGCCTAGGCACACCTTACAACCGAACTAACACTTGCACCATACTCGTAGCCTCCGTAGGTCAAACCACCCTTTGAATCACTTAGCTGAACTATCGAACCGTACCAGGTCTTTGCGACATCAGACTTGTAAGCTTTAACCATGGCCAAGCTACAACTAGGAACTAAACCAGCTTTCTTAGCTCAGGCCGAACTAAGAACGCTGCCCCTAGCGGCTAAACCGGGATAACAAATCCTTGCACAAACCGAACTAGTAAGCCCCATTTTCGAATAAAGATACAGTCCCTTCTTCAATCCGAGATAACACCTGTAGTAATTGACACAGCCGAAGTAGGACTTCTTTTTTCTTGCTTTTAACTTGTAGCACGGTCCAATGATCTGTGCTTAACACCTTTGTTTTCCACTTTGCAGACTTAGGTTGCCCAGGCACCCCTGTGAGCGCTCAACCGAGCTACACAGCCTACTTCAACGACCGAGCTAGAACCAGTATAATTTATTTATAACGTAAGAAAGAATGGGTAAATATAGGTTTTTAGTAGAAACACCTGGTGGCATGGCCGAATTCCAAAAAGAGTACAACATCCCTGACGATGTACACCTTACCTTAGCCAAAAAAGATGTCACTCCATGGGGGAACGAAGGTTTTGTACCCTTTACCCTTCTATCAATAATAGAAACCGGACTAAGATTTCCAGTTCGACCATTACTTTGTGAATTCCTTAGGCAGACTAGAATATGCCCAACCCAGCTTTCCACCAACTCATACTGCATAATAATGGGTATAGACGAGCTAAACCGCCGAGCTGGACTTAACCTCAGTTTAGCCGAAATATTCCACCAATACTCCATAAGTTCAAAAGAAGACGGATGGGTTTATTATTTAAGAATACGCCGCCACCGAGAGAAAATAATAAAAGATACACCGGATAAAGACTTAAACGATGACGATTTTTTCTGGGTATCTAGCAATTTTGAAGATCACCAAGCCTAGATCCCTGGCCGAAGTATAAACTGGAATAAAGGCATCCCTGGTATAATTACTTCGGCTTTGTTACATGCTTCTCTTTATTTTGGTTTCCTCCTCCTGAACCGAACTAACAGTTGTCTTCTTTTTATAGATATAGCCCATCTTAAGTCACTGTACAGTTATCCCAACCTAGACGTACTTCGCACCGCACTACGATTTAAAGAGAGAAGTTGGGCCAAGCTACTGAACGTTGAGCCGACCTACAGATATAGTAGCCGACGTAAAGCCAGAGTAACTGACTTTTTGTTAGAAGATGCTCCTGAGCCGGACCCGACCTTGCTACAAATCAACTTAATCCCACTGACTGCTGAAGAAGAAATGGCCAAAAGAAACCGAGTAAGGGCCCTGTTGACCGAAACGAACAGAGACAAGGTACCACCACCGAGCCAGACGCAAGAAACCGTGGTGGCTCTCCCATCTCAACAGCCTTCGTCATCTCGGGCGAACAAGCGTGCCCGGACTAGCCAAACCGAGCAACGCCTCGTCGACGAAGATGAGACCATTCTTCCGCCACCGAGCCCTCCACCGAGCCCTCAGCCGGAGCAATCTGACCGATCTAGCTCCTCCAAGTGGGCTCCCAAGCTCACTTTTCAGAACCGAGATATTTGTGCTACCAACTTAGTGGTGGCAGACAAAGACCATATGCTAGCCTTCAATCTGGCTAAGAGCGTATGTCTGCCCCCTGACATGGAGCATCACAAGAACTTGATCAAGCTTAAGGCCATCCGGTCGGCGACGAAATCAATGATCATGGTAAGTTGCTCTTCTTGTCTCCCAAAATATTTCTAACTTTCTGTTCGGTTTTGTCATTAGTTTCTTTTACTTTTTTTCAGGCTATGCAAAAGAGCCAAATTGCGCATAAAAAGGTGCTGGAGCTCAGGAAGACAGCAAGGCAGGCCCTGGCAAAGGTTGAAGCAAAAACAACCGAACTTGAAGAAGCCAGGAAGCAGCTAGCCGAGCTAAAATCCGAGAACGGTCGTCTGACCGGACTCGTTAGCTCGGCTGAAGCGATCAAACAAAAGGCTGTGGCCGTGACCAAAGATAAGTACTTACGCGAGCTAGCCAAGCTCGAAGGTAGCAAAGACGCAGAGATCGCCGAACTAAAAAAGAAGGCGGATGACGCAAATGCTGCAGGCTTTAAAGAAGACGAAGCTGCTTACCTTCCGCAATGTGAAGCAGCAAAGGATTTATTCTTTAAGTGCGGCTGGAGAGGTGCTGTAGAGCAGCTCGGTTGTGGACCCGAAACCGAGGTCTACAACGCTCCTCAGTATTTCATTCCGGCCTCACTGGAGAAGTATGCTGCTGACCTTCAGAAGCAATTTCTTGAAGCGTCTGATGATGATGAAGAAAATGAGCGAACTGTTACTCTGGTTGTCAGTGAGCAAGCCAACGAACAAATAGCTCGGTTGGAGCCAACAGTTGAGGACCTCACTGTTGAGGAACTACCTGAAACTGAGCTTCGAGCTGAGACCGAGCTCCAAACCCAGACCGTGCTCCAGACTGAAACCGGGCTTCGGGTTGATGTTGATGGTGAGCTTGATGCCGAAATAGATGACCGTTTTAGCTGATTTTGCACTTTCTTCTTTTTTCTTTTCTTTTGGACTTGTAACCGGGCTGCGGCCCCTCCTTTGTATTTGCTCTTTACTTGATCAATGAAAATCATCTTTTCTGCTCAACACTTATTTCGGTTTGATCTGTATGCTTGTAATGACTTTTCTATGATCTTTTTGCTCCAACTGTTATCTCGGTTTAAGTTCCTGTTTGAGCTTGCTTTCTAACTACAGTTTGGTCGAGATATTTTATTCCGGTCCTAGCTGATCAATCTGACTAAGCCTACTCGCCAACCACTCTTTAGCCGATATACTTACTCCGGCTGAAGAGTATCAAGAGTTGGTTTAATCCAGCCAACCACTCTTCAGCCAATATACTTACTTCGGCTGAAGAGTAATAAGAGTTGGTTTAATCCAGCCAACCACTCTTCAGCCTATGCCCTTACTTCGGCTGAAGAGTTCAAAGAGTTGGTTTAATCCAGCCAACCACTCTTCAGCCCATACCCTTACTTTGGCTGAAGAGTAAAAAGAGTTGGTTTAATCCAACCAACCTCTAAGTTGGTTTTTTCCAGCCAACCACTCTTCAGCCTATGCCCTTACTTCGGCTGAAGAGTTCAAAGAGTTGGTTTAATCCAGTCAACCACTCTTTAGCCCATACCCTTACTTTGGCTGAAGAGTAAAAGAGTTGGTTTAATCCAGCCAACCTCTAAGTTGGTTTTTTCCAGCCAATTTAGAATAAAATGTTTGGTTATTCCGACCAAACGTCCTGCAGCCTGGATCCTTATCCTGGGCTTAGGAGGGGTGTTGGTTTAATCCAGCCAACCTCTAAGTTAGTTTTTCCAGCCAACTTAGAACAAACTGTTTGGTTATTCCGACCAAACGTCCTGCAGCCTGGATCCTTATCCTGGGCTTAGGAGGGGTGTTGGTTTAATCCAGCCAACCTCTAAGTTAGTTTTTCCAGCCAACTTAGAATAAAATGTTTACAATGCTTCTAACTTTCTAAAACTATCTTTTATAGAAAACAATTATGCTGAAAAGAATTGACTTGTTTTATTGAGAAAAGAAAAAATTACATATGCTTAAAAAGAAAAAAACTAAAAATAAAATAACTTGAGATTGACAGTGTTCCATGGCCTGGGAATTGCTTTGCCGTCCTTATTTCTAAGTGATATGCCCCTTTGCCTGCTAATCCGACCACTTTGTAAGGTCCTTCCCAATTAGGCCCTAACTTGCCATCTCCTGACACCAAGGTGTTTCTCATTACTTTGCGCAGCACCCAATCTCCGATCTTGAATCGCCTTGGATGCACTGTTTTGTTATACTTTCTGGACAGTTCTTGTTGGTAGGAGGCGATGTGAACCAATGCTCTGTCTCTTCTTTCTTCCGCAAGGTCAAGCTCCAATGATATGGCTTCGCCGTTTAAGTCTGGGTCAAAGTTTTCGCTTCGAATTGTGAGGAGGCCAACTTCCAGTGGGATTACTGCCTCCATGCCGTAAGCTAAGGAGAATGGTGTTTCTCCTGTTGATCGTCGAGGTGTGGTGCGGTAAGCCCATAAAACATGAGGGAGTTCTTCTGCCCACTTGCCTTTTGCTTTCTCTAACCATTTCTTCAATCCATCTAAGACGACCTTGTTTGATGCTTCTGCTTGGCCATTTGCTTGAGGATATGCCGGTGTAGAATTGTGTAACTCTATCTTGTATTCCTCACAAAAGCCTCTGAAAATTCTGCCGTCGAATTGAGTGTCGTTGTCTGAGATTAGGGCTTTTGGTATGCCAAACCGAGTGATGATGTTCTGCCAAACAAACTTTTTCACATCTTTTTCCTTAATTGATGCCAAGGCTTCTGCTTCCACCCACTTTGTGAAGTAGTCGGTTGCTGCAAGGAAGAACTTCTTGTTGCCTGGTGCTGTTGGAAGTGGTCCCACTATGTCTAAGCCCCACATTGCGAAGGGCCATGGGCTAGTGAGAGGTAGAAGTTCTCTGGCAGGTTGGTGTATTTGGTGTGCAAACTTTTGACACTTTTTGCATTTTTTGACATACTTTTCTGAGTCTGTTTGCATATATGGCCACCAGTATCCTTGCGAGATTGCTCTGTATGCTAATGATCTTCCTCCTTGATGGCTTCCGCATACGCCCTCGTGTATTTCGAACAAGAATGCTTCCACTTTGCCGGGGTGAACACACTTTAGGTAGGGTCCTGAGAATGATTTCTTGTATAATGCCAATGATGGAGAGAGCCAAAATCGCAGCGACTTTGCTCTCATTCTGTTGGCCTTTTTCTTGTCTTCTGGTAGAGTGCCATCTTTTAGGAACAATATGATGGGATCCATCCAAGAAGGGCCTAGATCGGCGCAACATACCTCTTCTGCTTCTGGGTTTTCAATGCTTGGTCTAGATAGGTAGTCGATTAGTAGTGGATGAGGGATGGAGGTATCTGCCATTGAGGCGAAGCCTGCTAGTTCGTCTGCTTTGCTGTTTTCCTCCCTGCCAATCTGTTCTATCCTCACCACTTCAAACTTCTTAATCTCTGTTCTGACCAACTCTTGGTACTTGGCCATCTTGTCATCCTTTGCTTCGTAGTCGCCAGATATTTGGTTTACCACCAGCTGTGAGTCGCTGTAGACCATTAACTCGGTGGCCTTCATGTAGAATGCTGATTTGAGGCCTGCAAGAAGTGCTTCATACTCCGCTTCGTTGTTTGATGCTGGGAAGCCAAGGTTGGCTGCCTGTTCCACTACTAGGCCGTCTGGGGAGATGAGGACTATGCTAAGTCCTGCTCCATGCCGGTTGGATACTCCATCCACGAAGAGCTTCCACATCTCCTCGACGAACAACTTCCAGCAAGTGGAGGGATCAGATGATGCCTTGGGGTCTTCCATGTTGCTGGCGTCTTCTTCTTCATGGTTCATGCCTGCTGTCTGCCCCTCGCCACCTGGTTGTACCAAGTCTTGTTTTGTTGGTGAGTCTTGACTTAGCGTAGCATGGTTCGCTTCTTCCTTCCTTGTTTTACTCTGGTCTGCCTTGGGACCTGACTGAGTAACCAGTACCAGGGGTTGCGTTATTCCAACGTCAACTTCCATCCCTAGTTCGGTTGTTTCAGTCAGGTCGACTAGGCAGATATGATGACTTCCTGGGGTGAATTCGGCGACAAAGTCTGCCAAGGCTTGTGCTTTTATTGCGGTTTTGGGTTGGAACTTGATGCCGTATTGCCCCAGCTCAACTGCCCACTTCAAGATTCGCCCAGAGAAGTTAGCCCTCTCAAACAAAGCTTTTAATGGGAAGGCTGCGAGGACAACTATAGTGTGGGCGTGAAAGTAGTGTGACAACTTTCTTGAGGCCATCATCAAGGCCAATGCCAATTTTTCCAGTGGCAAGTACCTTGTTTCGGCGCCCAACAGTGTCTTGCTAACATAATAGATGGGCAGATGTTGGATTCCTTCTGCACGGACCAACACTGCGCTGATTGCGTGCTGAGAGACTGCCAGGTACAGAAAGAGTTCTTCTCCAGGGACTGGGGTGACAAGTAGTGGTGGAGAAGACATGTATTCTTTTAAGCTTTCCAGAGCGCGGTCGTATTCTTCGCCCCACTCAAATTTGGCTTTTAAGGCCTGAAAAAATGGTCGCAGTCTGTCTGACAATCGGCTTATGAACCGATTGAGCACGGCTGCCATACCGGTGAGATGCTGTACTTCTTTTACTGAGTTTGGTCTCTCTAGATCCTAAATTGCCTTGATCTGAGAGGGGTCTGCCTCAATACCCCGGTTGGTCACCAGGAAGCCTAGGAATTTGCCGGATCCTACTCCGAATGCACACTTCGACGCGTTGAGGCGCAACTTGTGCTTTTTCAGGATCTCAAACGTCTCACCTAAGTCCTTGAGATGGTCATTCTTATCCTTGCTCTTGACCACCATATCGTCGATGTAAGCCTCCACTGTTCTGCCTAGCAATGGCTCAAACATCTTGGTGACCATTCTCTGGAATGTTGCTCCTGCATTCTTTAGGCCAAAGGGCATGACCTTGTAGCAATACAGTCCTCTTGGAGTTGTAAAGGACGTGACTTCCTGGTCTGGTTCATGCATGGCGATTTGATGGTAGCCTCTGTATGCATCTAGAAAGCTAAGTCGGTTGTGCCCCGCCGTTAGGTCTACCAGTTGATCTATCCGTGGCAAAGGAAAGCTGTCTTTTGGGCATGCCTTGTTGACTATTTTGTAGTCGACGCAGACACGCCACTTGCCATTCTTTTTTGGCACTACGACTGTGTTAGAGATCCATCTTGGATAGTGTACTTCTCTGATTGCCCCTGCCTCTAGCAGGTTTCCTACTTCTTCCGCCACTATCTCGGCGTGGTGGAGTGCCGATCTGCGAGTTCGCTGAATGATTGGTCTGGCGGATGGGTGGACATTGAGTTGGTGACAGATGAAGTTTGGATCAATGCCTGGCATGTCATATGGAGTCCAGGCGAACACTTCGATGTTAGAGGTCAAAAATTCTAAGACCTCTAACCTCTCAGTGCTGGATAACGACGAACCGAGCAAAAAGAACTTATCCAGGTTCTTTTCATCTATTCTTACCTCTACCAAGTCTTCCACTGCTTTTTGATTAGCTGCTTTGCCGACATCTGCGAATAGTTCATTACTCTCAGGTTCTTCCACCGAATGAACATATCCCTTCGCGGCGCGGCTGCCATTTACCGTAACAAAGCATTGCTTGGACATGATCTGGTCTTCATAGACCTCTTCAATTACTCCGGTTTCATTTGGGAACCGCATTACTTGGTGGTAGGATGACGCCACCGATTGCATGGCATGCAGCCATGTTCTGCCCAAGATGATGTTGTAAGTGGAAGGGACTTTCAATACCCAGAACTCCACTTGTTTCGTTACGCTTCCTGCTTTGACTGGAAGGATAATTTTGCCGACTAGCCACTCTGGCATTGAGTTGAATCCAATCAGGGGAGATACGGCAGGTGCCAAGTCTTTATCTTTCAACTTCAATTGTTTGAATGTTTCGTAGTACATTATTTCACATGAACTACCTTGGTCGATCAAAATTCGCTTGACGTCAAAATCCTTGACTCGAAAAGTGACGACCTGGGCATCATTGTGAGGGCAATATATCCTCGCCAAGTCTTTATCTGAAAAAGACATGACGTTCGTGGCCTCTGTCTTCCCCTTTTTGATGGTAGGTTGTGCACTTAGTACCTCTCTTAAGTGCTCAGCCTTCTTGATTGACCCTCTGAGCTCGCATACACGCTCAGGTTCGAAGACTCCATGTATCACATTGATTATGCCTTGAGGTGGGGCGTCGATTGGCATTCCGTTGGGGTTATTATGGTCCTGGGGGGCTGGTTGCGCCCCTCCTTCAATGTATTTATCCAGGTGACCGGCTGCTACCAACTCTTCCAAGTGCTGTCTCAATGGCGTGCAATTCTCAGTGCGGTGCCCTTTTTCTTTGTGGAAGGTGTATCGCGATCTTTCGTCATAGTCTTTCTGTGCTTCTCCTAGCTTGGCTGGCCATCTGACGAAAGGCTCATCTCGTATTTCACTTAGAATTCGGTAGATCGGTTTTTTGAATACCGTGGTTATGGCAGTGCGGACTCTCAACCATCTTTTATCCTGGTTCTCTTCGTTGTCTCGTCTGCCACGTCCGTTTCTGCTCAGGCGATCTACCGCGTTGACCTTCGCTGAGGCCTTTTTCTCTGGTACTGCGGTTGTGCCAGATTTTGTTTTGGCACGTGCGCCATCCTCCTCCACCATGATGTGCTGATGCACTCTTTCCATCAAGGCTTCCATGGTGAGGGGCGGTGTCATGGTGATTGAGTCCCTTAGTTTGTTCCCGACTGGAAGGCCTCTTTTGTACTGTGCAATGGCGAGATTGGTGGGGCAGTCCCCAATCTGGTTGAAGGTCTCCCAGTAGCGACTATTGTAGGATCTTAAGGTCTCCTTGTCGCCCATGTCGATGGAGAGTAGTTGGTCGATCTCCACTGGGGTTTTAGTGTTTGTTCTGAACCTGGTTACAAACGCTTCCGCCAATTGCGCCCAGGAGGCTATGCTGCCTTCAGGAAGTTTTTCGAACCAAGTCAAGCCTAGGTCGCCAAGGCTAGATGGGAAGAGGATGCACATCAAAGCCTCGTTTCGCCGGTACACAGCCATGACCTGGCGAAAGTGGCTCAAGTGCGAATAGGGGTCCTTCTTTCCCTCATATGTAGTGAATTTGGGCTGAAGGAAGCCTGAAGGTAAGGGCGCGTTCTCAATTGCTGGAACAAACGGCGAAGTCTACAGCCTTGATAATGCTTTGTTCGTCGGTTTGTAGGCAGGGCGCGGTATTGGCATTCTAACCTCGACGCTTCCATGCGATCGAGGAGCCAACCACTGTAAGGCAGACACTCTGTGTGGATCGCATGCCCTGGCGTCCTCCTTCCATCGTGCCTTCTCTTCGAGCACAGCGCGTAAGTCGGATGATCTGGGCAACTCCGTCTGTCTGGATCTTGTTTGGTGCGTATGTGAAGGCCAATAAGTGCTCCCTTCCATGTATGACCTCTCAGATCTCGTCCTCTCAGACTTGGAGTGACGAGTTTTGGAAGACCTGGATTGAGTATCGCTTGTCCTGAGGCTTTTACTCTCTACTTGTGAGGGTGTGGTATTCCTACCACGATCTTCCGAGTGGCGAGGGGGCGTCTTGCTTATGCGCCCCTCTCCTGTCGCCACTTGTTTTCCCTTCATCTGGCACTTTAGAGATTCCATGTCCGCCGCCATTCGTCGTATCAACTCGTCCTGCTCCTTGACGCGATCTTCCAAGGCTTGAGGGTCAATCCTCTGCCTTTGTCTCTCTGGACTCTGTGAACGAGAGTGACAAGGACTGTTAGTCCGCCTTCTTCCCCTTCTATCCCTCCTGGGATTCTGTCGTTGTGGCTCCAAATCCGCCATAGGAGGGATGAGAGGTAGACCTTCACACCTCGCACCCCCTTCTGGTGTTTGTCCGTCGATGGCGGACTGTGGTAAATCTTCGTTGTGCGCCATTGATTCTTAAGAGGAAAAGCTTGATCAAGAGGTTTTGTTCTTGTCTGAATTCCTACAGACGGCGCCAATTGTACGGGAAAGAAATAAACCTTCTCGTATAATCCTGTTGATCAAGTCTGCACTCCTCCGTACGACGTCGTTGTACTATCTGAAAATACAAACGTGAGCTAGCCGGTGGGTGTGTGCCGAAAACTTCTCCGATGCCTAAGTCAGCAAACTAGACAAATAGACAAAAGCTCTGTATATTCGGGAATCAAATTTGCGTTACCTCTCCATAGGTGATGTTATGGGCTTTTATAGATTCCGTGTGGCACAATCCAAGTAGAACTCTTATTCCTCCATGTAGAGTCCTCCAAGGATTCATATTCCTGAAAGATAATGTTTATCCTTCAACACCCCCCTCACTGCTTAAACCAAGTGAGATGGTTTTACCATGGTCGGACTCCAATGTGGCCGAAGTAAGCATGGCCATGCTGAGCCACGGGGGTAGACCGAACTATGCTTAGTTCGGTTCTCCATTCCACTGCTCTTACCTCGGCTCTACCTGCCTAAATCATGCTAACCATAGTATTGCTTCGACCGAGCTAACAACTAGCTTGGTCTGACCAAGCTAGTCGCGCTATGCCGCGACCGGACTAACTCTAAAGGTGGAGATCTGGCGACCGAACTATCCGTTGTACTCTTCTGGACCGAGATAACATTAGGCACTTCTGGGACCGGACTAATTTTGAGGCCTTCCTACTCTGCCTTTTGTACTTCGGCCCATACCGGCCTTTACTCAGCTCGGCCCAATTTTACATATAAAAATTACCCTCTCAATTGCCCCTTAATTCCATCTGCAAAGCATGATAGGGATTACTTGTTTATCAGTCGAGCTAAAGTTTTTTAAGCCTCTCCAGCCGAACTAAACCCGTTTAGTCTTTCCAGCCGAGCTAAAACTCTTAAGCCTTTCCAACCGAGCCAATTTTTACACCAGGCTCTGCTTGTTCGGTCAAAACGTCTCTTCAATCACAGCAACTGAACCGTTTCCCATTCCAATGACACCTGGCAGCCTCTGATTGGCCCAATGCAGCTGTCACGCCGTCTTCGTATTTCGCGAGATTTGAACAGTCCCGCCTTTTTTGCCCCTTTACACAAAACAAACCTCACTTTGAATCTATCACTGCATATTTCCTTTCCTTCATTCTCTCTCCCTGTGACTTTATTTCTTCAACTCCAGATCTTGCTGAGTTGGTGTTTTTGGTGCTTCAATCTTTGATTTTTTCTGCTACCATCTAGTAAGTAACTCAATCTTCTAACTCTTTTTGGTTGATTTCGTACCTTTTTTGCAATACATTACATGTTTTTTCGAAACACATTCTGTCTGCTTCATGCTTAGCTTCGTGTTTTCTGTACAAACTTAGTAATAGAACCACTTGAATTCAAGAAAGAACATGTATTTAACCATGTATTTGAGTCTCAAAAGTACCTCTCTTATCTGTTTTCTTTGCATTATTTTTTTTTTCCCTGGTTTATTTTCACTCACATACACCAAGCTCAATCCTACTGCCTATTGATTCTTTTGCTCATTATTTTTTTTTTGTTTTTTGTTTTGTTTTGTTTTTTTTTTTTTTAAGCTCAGATCACAGAGGAGTAACATCCATAAAGTAAGCACATCCATGTTATTTACTATTTCATTATCTTCATCTACCACATTATTTAATATTTCATTATATGTAATCTTCATTTCTTATTATTTAAGAGTTCTATAGATTTGAATGGTAGGATGATTTTACTATAGTGATATGTATGATAAATAGTATAAAATTTGTAACAGTACCGAAATATTGATAATTGGTTTTTTTTTTTTTTTTTTTTTTTTTTTTTTTTTTTTTTTTTGGGTTCTTCATCAAATCAAACCAAACTAAATTGTGTTTCAAATCCATCCAACTCAATAATTTGAGTGAGTGTATACAAGCAATCACCTGTTTGAAGCAGATATAAAAATGGACAAAAATTAAATCAAAGCACCAGTAACAATTATATATAGAGTTCTAATAATCAAGTCATCAAAAGCTAACAAACCCACTAGTCAGAGGCATGTTATTAAATCAAAGAACCATATATTATTTAATACTTTGTTTTTTTTTTTTTTTTTATGAGTACATCTAACCATAAAGGGGTGGAGGAATTCTGTTTCTCCCCTATTTATGCTTCCATTCACCTAGCTATGTAGGGTTATTTTGGCTACTAATTCCTTCTTTTTTTTCTCAAAGTTGTTGTTGATGGTACTTGAGGCCTAAAATACTTGAAGTTTTTTTTTTCTAGGGCTATTGTGTCCATTGATGGCATTGATTGCTTTTTAGGTATTATTTTTTTCTAGAGCAACAATACTTGAAGTTTTTTTCTCAAGGTTGTTGTTGATGGTACTTAAGGTCTACAATGCTTTTTGTTGATGGTAATTGAGGTCTAATAGATTGAAAATTTTGGGTATACTATCATCGTGCAAATCATCTCTCCCCATCTTTGATCAACATAAATCCTATTTCACTGTGTTTTTTGGGGTTTTCCATATGCTTTCATTGCTGTCGTATAGAGATTATTTTTTTTGATGCTTTACTGTAGAGATTCTTCAATTTAATACTTTACTATAGCTTACTATAGGAACCAAAACCATTCAATAGCTAGTATTTAGCTCAAGGGCCTCAATCATGATGGAAAAAGATTGTAATGATTAACAACATTCAATTGAATAGGTCATAATTTATGAAAACAGTAATTAGTATGCTAAAATACTCTCAAATAAAAATCCTTTCTATAAGACATGTTTCATTAAAAGATGCTATGTAAAAAATGCATATGGCATGCCTTTCATAACGCTAAGTTACCTTTGCTCAAATAAATGTAAGTAATTTGGTTTTGGTTTGATTGGCCATTTTTGTTTTGGTATTCCATTTTGGTTTGATTGGCCATAAATGTTTATACATATGAAGTGTTGTTGGCATGGATAATAAATAGTTAATTATGCTTTCGGATTTATTTTTTATATTTTTTTTCAGGTGTGATTTTGTAATTTTAGATTATGATTTGGTTTATATATATTTTTTATTTTTGCTATTTTTTTTCAAGTGCAATTTTTTTTCCAGGTGGTATGGGCATTTGAGTTTATTTTAATGAACTAATTATTGGTAGAGCTTTGTTAGGAAAAGAAATTATGTTTCTATGTCACTTTTGTTACATTGAATTTTTATTTTATTTTCCTGTCATTTTGTTTGCTTTTTCTCTCTCGTTTCACATAATGCAGCTATTTGTTCTAGACAGTGAGTTTCATTTGTAGGTAGGATAGAGTCGTGGATGCTAATGTTAAAACCTGTTCTTGGTTCTCTTACCATGCATATTGTTGTCCCAACTTTAAAGTTAAGTTTTTATTTTTGCATCATGCAACTAAAGTGCTTACTTTCTGTTGCAAATTAAAGGTGGGTTGGAAAAGGAAAAGACTATAGTAGTAAATGTTTGGTGATGGACTATGTGATATAGTCTTTGTTTGTCATATATAAAAAAATAAAAGGAGTCTTTGTTTGTCGACTCTTAATTTTCAACTATTCTTTTGTTTCTATTGAATTTTGTTCTTCTTTACTTGCATTTATATGAGTAAAAAAAAAAAGGAATTATGTCATCACCATTTTCAGGTTTTCTTGATGAACTTGCAGCAACTTCATAGTGTCCATCGCATCACCTCCGCCACTACTAATCATGGACACCACACTACTAAAAAAAGTAGTTTTTGCGACCTTTACAAGCCGTCACAAATAATAAAAACACAGTCGCAAAAGACCTTTTGCAACAACCCATGCGACGGCAAATGGGGGTCGCGAATGTGGGGGTGACAAATACTTTTTGCGACAGCAAAGCAACGGTGGCGACTGATATTTGGCCATCGCAAAAAATAAAGAAAAATGCTAACATGTTTTTTGGCAACAACTTGTTACTGTCACAAAAAAAACAAAAATAAAAAAATAAAGAAACATAAAAGTGTAACATTAAGCACTCTAGGAATAGCAATGAGAAGAATTTAGACAGTATAGCATTATAATTTAATCAAGCATTGCATTTGAGTCTCAAAATTGGAGCCATATGTGAAGTTATTACAACTAAAAACCAAGAAAAAGTTCTTTCATGACAAAAACACAATCCAGATAGAATGTTAGTAAAGCCATAACTTCTCTAATAAAAGCAGTGCTTGTAGTTGCTGCTTGACCCACAACATGCAAGTTCCTAAAAAGCGCCTTTGTTTCTAGAATCTTTTCCATTTCTGATTATTGTATATCGTTACATGTAACGCTTGCAGCAAAACAACCTGCAAATGGGAAAGAGAATCAATTTAATAGTAAACCACTAACATTTCCGATTCAGTTCACTGTAAACAAATCTGTCATTTGGAGCAAGAAAGTACTAGTGTGAAATCACTATTTCTAGTTTTATTGAGCACCATCTAATGAAGCTTTAAACTTCATAATAAGAACTCATGATTAAATTTTCAGTCAATCAGAGTTTCTTTTTTTTTTCTCTTTTTTTCCTTTCATTTATCTCACTACAAACAAGTGAACAACACAGACATCAATCATCAAGGATGATAACATGTCAAAAAAAGAAAAAAAAAAAAGAAAAGAGGAAGAGACCATCTTCAGATTTTCACCTACCATCTTCAGAAGAGACCATCGTCGATTTTGCTGTATGCTTTCCTAGCATATTGCAAAATTTCACTTCAATCATCTAATTCCAATATCTCCTTTACTTGAAAATATCTGCATTTAAACACAAAACAAATTGAATTTTGGAAAATGCATTGACACATTTCACAAAGATCTTGAATATATTACCTTCTTGTTAAGGGGACGAACTTTAAAATTATGAATAAATTCACATCCCTCCTGCTTTGGAGCATTGGCAAGATTTGGTCTGACAAAGAGAGAAGCACATAACAAACAAGTAAAGTACTATCATCTCATTTGAAACATAAAGACAAATGGTAATTGTGAAATTTTCCTTAAGAATTGGATCAATGCGTCATCTCTTATTTAATTAGCTATTCTCTGAGCTAATTTTCCCTGAGCTACTACAAGTGATCACTATAGCAAAATAACCATTTGAATAATTGTGATGAAGACATACGCATCAAAGTTTTAACTTAAAAAGGAACAAAACAAACACAAATAGACACTACGACTAAAGCTCATTTAAATGCATTAATAATGACATGTCTTCCAATGTTTGAAAGGGAGAAACGGTTTGCAAACCAAAACACAAAGAAGGGATCACACACAGAAATCACAAAGTAGAAAAAAGATTCTATAGAATAGAGAGCAAAAGATGGAATGCCAACAACAGCCGCCCGTATTAACACTACCCTTTAGCTACCCATTCCGTCCATGTAAGTAGTTAAACCTATAGTACAAAAATAATTTATCACATCTACAGAAGGCAAAAGACTATGAAATGCCACCAACAAACTGGAGAATTTAATTATCCATCCTCTTTCATAGAAAGGAGCACTGAAATAAATAAAATAAGTTAAAGTCTGATGAGATAACCAAAACTACAGGACAAGGTGGCCATTTACTTGATAAATTTTGAAGTAGTAATAAAGATAATAGTATTACCTTATGGATTCTCCATTTTCATTTTTTTGCAATTGCATTAGTAGTAGGTTTGTGCAACACCTGGAACCAGTAGAACACAATTGCAGAACAGTTACACAAGGAATTCTTTCGAACTGGGTTGTATCCTTCTTAGGCACAAGAGTCACAATCAAGGACACAATATATTAATTGTGTCAGAGTATACTTAAGTATCCATTAAATTCAATCACAATATTTTTTTGGGGGGGGGGGAAATTCAATCACAAACCTTATTAGTATCACTGCAAGAACCGAGGATAATGAAACTGCAGATGTATGTTGCATAGCCCTCTCCAACGTCTTCAGGTGAAATTCCTGAGAAGGAACATGACAAAGGAATATTTAAGCCACACAAAGTGGCAAGAGATTTTATTTGCACAAGATATGGCCCAAACTTAGACTCAAAACAATGATATTTGTACATGCACAGATGCACAAGCAGTACACGAGTTTGAGCATGCACTTAAAACTCTAGCAATCGAAGAGTGCTTCTTTTTGGGAGTAACGATGACGGAGCCTCAAGAATCTGTAAGTTGTAAGCATCACATCTTAGTGAAATACAAACAGCATAGTGAACCTTTGATAAATATGCAATTTTCATTAACCATAGCAACAAACCTTTCTGTTCAGTGGAAGTGCTTTGAATTTACAAATGGTTGATATTGCACGTTAAGGTTCGGTAGTAGATTTTGGCCTAAAATTAACATCAAATGTCCATCTATCAGCCTGTTGGATAAATGTTCAAAGTTTAGCAAACAATCTAGAGAAATGTTCAAATTAACTAGCCAAAGCAAATCGAGATTTAATAATTTAAAAAATAAAAAATAAAACAAATCTTCGAATCAAAAACATGTTTCGAAATCAGAGTTTGCACCGCCTTGATAAAAATAAATTGAATTAGAAAAATTTCATGTTGATCTTCGAAATCCACTTCCTCTGAACTGATATTGATCTTCGCGATAAGCCGAAGAGAATTTGGGAGCTAAGAGAACAATATAGGGATTACAGAGACTGAGAGTTGGATTCATACATAGAAATTAGGCTTACTGATTATGAATCAATCAAAATCTTTATCAATAGCATATCGAAATCTTCAAATCTTCATCAACAATCGATCAAAATCTTCAAATCTTCATCAACAGTTGATTGAAATGTTCAAATGAACAATAAAATTGCGAATGGTGAGTCGACAGAGAGAGTTGAGTGAGAGAAAGTGAAGAGTGAGATTTTGAGAGAGTGAGAGAGAGAGAGGAAGAGTTTTCATACCATAGGAGATAGATTTGGGAAATAAGAGTGAAAGGAGATAGGGCAAGTTTTACACAATTTGGTTTTTTTTTTTTTTTTTCTCTCAAGTTAAGAACACAATTGGGGTTCAATTAAAACGAGATTTTGGTGTAAAAATTAATTTTTTTGCGATGGTCAAATAATCAGTCACAAAAAAATAGTCGCAATATTTCTAGTAGTGCCACCATTTTTGGCCATTTAAATTTCTTTTTGAGAAAATTTAGCTGAGTAAGTTGCCTTTGTTTATACACCTCTCTCTCTCTCTCTCTCTCTCTCAAAGGTGCTAGATTGCAGGGGGTGGTGGAGATGTTAGGCTTGATTTCTGCAAGGTATTTCAAATGATTACAACATGTAGAATTTACTTCCATGGTTTGTTTTTGGATTTGTTTTTAATTATGTTCACACTATTTTAGAGCTTAATAAGTTGTTTTCTTCAAATGCATTCTTGGATGTTTAAGAACTTAAGACTACACATCTATATAACAAAACAACTCTGTTTTTTATTCTTGATGGGACTTTTGTCCCTTTGTCAAAATATGGACCATCAAATTGCTTCAATCTAAGGGCTGAAAATGTCTCACTTATTCTGGCTAGAAATTGTGTTAGAGATACATTTATAACCAACGATTCAGATCAATCCTAATCAAAATCTAAGGGCCAAATACATAACATTGTCTGCCTCTTTTGGATTCCTACTCATGAGTACCAAACACACCTCATCTCACAAACGTCCTCCTCTCTCTTTCTCTCATCCTCATTTCAAATATTAATCTCCTTCTCTCTAGTTTTGTTTCAGTCTCTCTCTCTCTCTCTTCTACTCACTCTCCTTTCTTGGTTTTACCTATGGCAACTTTGTTGAGATTTGAGTGCACTGTTTGATCAAATGCAAGGTAGATCGATCGACGCAACTAGCGAGAAAGAGATAGGTATCCTCTTCAAATTTTTCTTCCCTTTTCTAGGCATATCTAGGGTTTCTCAGTTAAAATTTTTTTTTTTTGGGCCTTTTTTTATTTTATGTGTCTCTTTGTATGCATACACTATGTTCTGTAAAATGCCTCACATAGGTCTCTGAAATATTTTTCTAAAATGGGTCTCCAAAATGCCTCAATTTTTATTTGGGTTTTCGTTGGGTGTCTAACATATGCAACACGAGAGTGTAATTTTCTAGGGGGTAATCAAATGGCCTCAATTATATTATGTGATTTGTTTCTCATTTATATTATGTGATTTGTTTCTCATTTATATTGCCTCAATTAAAATCTGTCTCTTTACCTCTCTATATTTTGTGCATATTTTCATGCATACGCCATGTTCGGTAAAATGCCTCAATTAAAATAGT
Source organism: Camellia granthamiana (assembly GCA_036172215.1). Classification (NCBI taxonomy): domain Eukaryota; kingdom Viridiplantae; phylum Streptophyta; class Magnoliopsida; order Ericales; family Theaceae; genus Camellia; species Camellia granthamiana. The sequence continues at coordinate 14,990,685 of CM069903.1, read as the reverse complement.
TTATTTTCTTTTGGTTAAACTAGCTGCTTATATATTTTTACTTTTTCGTTGTTCAAATAGTGAGTGAATCTATAATAACAGGCCAAGAAAATGTAGTGTATGGTGGTAAGGTTTAGCAAAAATAGAGGTATATATTCAAATTGGTGATACAAACAATGGGAGTTGGATGTTATTTTTAATAATAAACAGTAGGCAATTTTTGGGCAAAGGATAATGAAGCTTGCTTACTTATATTTTCTATTATTTAGAATGACATAGGCACGGAATCATTTGAAACTTTCATTTGCTTGAGATTAAAAATTTAAAACTTTCATTCCCTCTCTCTCTCTTTCTAATTCTTTTAATTTTATTTTTCGAGTTGTAGGCCCTCAAAGTCCATCAAGGACCAAGGTTAAGAGTTGCAAGTTTTCTCTATTCCAACTACTCTCTTCCTATAAGTCTTTCCTTCATTCCCATTCTTAGTATTGTTAAGTTCCATTTGGGTACTCTCTCTCTCATACTTTTGTGTTTTTGTGGGTATGCTTTCTTTCATGTCTTGGGTTCTGTCAATTGATTTGGTAAACAATTTCATCAATATTTTAACAATGCCTTCATTAATTGATGAGCAGTTCTTTTTTTCCCTTAAAATGAGTTGCTTCTTCACTACATAGCTGTGGTGTGCCAACCTCTTCAGCAATTTCGGTGTTCATATTAATTCAAACAGTGCACAATATCAATATTGTGGCCTAATTTTTACTTCTTTTTTTTTTGTTGAAGCCAAATTTTGTTTTTTGTTGTGGCAGTGCGTTGGTTGCTTTCCATGAGCAAACCAAATGGATCCAAAAGGGTTGGTTCATATTTTGCTTATGAGAGAATTTGAATAGCTAGAGCTATTTGATTTTATTATTATTATTATTATTATTATTATTATTATTATTATTATTATTATTATTATTTTGTAGTTGTTGTTCGTAGCATTTCAATGCACCATGTTAACCCATTAAAGGTATCCTAATTCTTTAATAGGATGCTTGGCTTCCATTGGGAATAAAATTGTTCAATCTGTTTTTAGTTTACTAATTTTTTTTAAATTTAATATTTTCATTTCTGAGTTACTGAAAATGATAAATGATAAAAACATATATACTCATTTCTTATTGCAGAACATTTGTTTTGTCATATGGTTGCTTCGTCTAATTATTAGTTCTCTATTATTTGTCATATGTCATTTTAGCTACCATTTAGCAGGTTTGTTTATGTAGTGTTGATTGAATTTTTCTTTCTTCAGTTTCTTTATGGATAACTGAAAGAGGAGTGCAAAGAAGTTGGGCATAATTGTTTGTGTTTCTTTATGGTTTTGATTTCATTTATATGAACATGAAATGTGTAAAAATCTCTATTATTAGAATCATACGATTTGCGATTCGATTTAGTGGGTAATCAATACGAACAGGTTGTATGAATCGCAAATAGCCATGAATCATAGGTGAATCGGTGAACCAAATCGCTGAATCGTGAAGTGAATCGATTTGATTCACTAAAATCGATATTGGACTTTCTTTTTTAGTTTTTTATTGTTGTAAAAGGGTTCACACAACCTTTTTAAGGCCTTTAGGATTACTATATACCATCTTCTCTTTTGTTAGTTGTTCATATCTCTTTATTCCCTTTAACATTATATCCATAAGTCAGTGGAGTTTTATTAGTTTTATTTATAGATTTATTTATTTTTGTTGCTATTGTTGTTGAAATATATATAAAATTAAGATGAATCTTCCTTTTAAATTCTGCAAACCCTTTAGCTCCTTCATCTGTGTTGGACACACCCGCCTTTTATTTTTATTGTTTTCTGGAATTAGTTTTAAGTATGAAAGATCTTTTCTCCTAAAATCTATGCACAATTTTTGTTGAGTTTGAGTGTTGTAGAGAAATTATCAATTCATGTAAGGCTGATGTTTTTATTCTTAATACTTTGTACATGTGACGAAGGCATCGGAATTTGGTGAGGAGAATAGTTCTAAAGGCTTCATCAATAGAGGTAATCAAGATTCCATCCCTTTTTTTGCTTCTGTTTTTTATTTTTTGTACATTCATGTTGTAAGTTGATGATTTAATCTTTTACTTAATTTCCATAGTTCAAAGACCAACTTCCTTATGTCACTTGGAATAAATTACAACCTATTTCCTGTTATTTTAATTAAATTTATTGTTATTCATTCCATTCTAAGGATTTGGGTATAATTTTGCAATAATTGAAGTTCAAAATAATTGGTTTTACCACTATATAATTTCTGCTACTACAATGTTCACCAAATGCTTGATAAATTGTTTCTCTATTTGATGTGTTTGATGTGTTTATTAATTCATAGGAAATGGAATGTAAGGGGAGATTAATCGAATGATCAAACTTTTGGTTGAGGAAAAAGTTTCCATTTGCTAAACTTTTGACTGAGGTGAAGAAAAAGTTCCCTTTTGCTTGACTGGGTTGAGTTTATGAATTTATCTATTTTTTGGGTAATGTTCTCTTTGCTAATTATTTTTATTAATATTTATTGTTTTTGGGAAAGACCAAAAAAATTAGCATTTTTTTTGTTTTTTTGTTTGCATTACTTCTAAATAGTTTGAATGCTCTCAATTGGATCTCAATTGTGATTTTATGAAATTTTTCTTTTGAGATTGTGGTTTGAAGATTTTTGAAACGGATGCTCCTTGCATTGTGGTGCCAAAGATATACATGAAGGTTATCAAAGAAAAAGCATTTTTCTTGGTCAGTAAATCTCTCTCTTTTTCCCTCTATATGGCTGTGTCTGAAACTTTTTTTGATATATAGTAGTTTCTCGTGTGAACCCCACATGTGTCTAGGTGTATAAATATTTGCTACATATATTAAAAAACAGAGACGGTGTGTGGGTGTGGGATGAGGGAGAGTAGAGATATAGGGAGGCAAAAAGTGCAGATAAATTAATAAAATGGTGTGAGACAAATTGCTTCTTGAAAAGTTATCTACCTAAGTGTTGAATTCCATGTCTCTAAAAGACTGACATTCTCAATTTTAGAAATTAAATATATTTGCTAAATAATGAGTGCTTGATGATGGAAGGAGCCATTTATAAACATTAGTACTTGATGATGTGTTTAAGAGCTAAAATCTAATAATGTATTTACAACTTTCAATTAGTGCTTGATGATTTTTGCTTTTGCAACTATTATATAGTGCCAGATGTTTTGATGTTGGTGTAATCCATAGCCCCACTACAGGAAATCGAACTTTTGCCGACTAAAAATTTAGTCGGCAAAAGTCTATTTTTAGTCGACAAAAGTTATCCGCGACTAATTTTTTTGGTTGCCACTTTGGTGGCCACTTTGGTCGCCAATTGAGGGTCGGGAAAAATAATTAGCGACTAAAAAAAAAATTAGTCAGGAAAAAGTTATATTTGTCGACTAAATTTTTGGTCGCTGAATGTTACATTACCGCGACTAAACCATTTTGTTGCTAAAACACTTTAGTCACCAAAAGTGATATTTTCCCGGCTAAATATGTTAGTTGCCAATTGTCACATTCCCTAACCAAAAGTGTTAGTCGCCAAAAGTAATGTCTGCCAGACTAAAACTTTGGTCGGGAATAGGCCTATTCTTGACCAAACACTTTGGTTGGCAAAATTAATAATTTTACCGACTAATTATTTAGTTGCCAAATGTGAATAGTGAAACACTGACTAATCACTTGGTCGCCAAAAGAAGAAAAACCAAACCAAATTTTGGTCGCCAATTTAGTTCTTTTTGTTTATGAAAATAGAAATAAAATATAAAAAGAATTCCATTTGACCTATATGATATATAATAATCCATCTAAACCATTCGATATAACCTGTAATTTGCAAGAATCATTCAAACCAACAAAATCAACTGAATCATGAACAGCTAACAAAATACATAAATCAACTAATACTTAACCTGTTTAATTAAAGTTATCAACTACTATAAGTTTTCATCAACAAGTAATTACAAACTACATAATCATCCAATTAAAATGGTCATGTAATCTATATAGTTATTGAACTCACATCCATCTAGTATAAAAATTTAAAACATAACAAGTAGTTGTTATTATGTTTTAAATTTTTATTCATATTCATCTATTCATAAATATAACTAGTAGTCTATCCAAATACTAACCATACGCATCTATCCAAAAATATATAATCCTTAAAAAAATGTAACAAGTGCCAAATAGTCCTGTACAATTCAGCTTTGTCACGACTCGCTCCCCGTACCCAAGGGTTAAGCATCGTGATGGCCAGTAACTGAAGTTACCTCTGGCCAATTCTTGAACAAATAAATAAACGCGAGCAGAAATAATATTTAAGTGAGGGTACCAAAATAATCATCGGAGCTTCTATTTTTATTACAAAATTTACTGACCAAAAAGGCCGATATTCACATACAAAAAAATATCATAAAAGTGTTGTGTGTGTCTATTCCGCAGCCCCGCGTCTAAGACTTTCCAAAAGCTATTTCTGAATTGCATTGTTTCTTGAGCTATAAGCACATGATAGAGTGAGAAATATTATACCAAGAGTATAAGGAACACAAAATAACCATGGATAGTTATATAACTAAAATATTTAAGATAACTTAGTCTGAACAAATAATCATTTAAGTAGCAAAACTAAGATTTTGTAAATAAATAACCATAACCACGGTACTGAACAAAATAGAACAGAGGTCATAGGAGTGACAGTCAGAACAGATATACGGATTCAAGAGGTGGCTCGTACGGATTATAGAGGTGGCTCCCACAACAGTGTAGCACTTATCTCCGCACAGCACTTTGCTCCGCACAGAACAGAGGTCAATGAATCCATGACAATAGAGGGTCACAAAGTGACCAAACAGAGGCCAATGGTTATTTAAGTCCCCCAAGACGTGGGACTCCCGTGGTGGTACTTACAAAACGTAATTGTTTATAAGGTCATAGTCAAATATTCTTTGAAATATAAACAAACATATCCATGTGTTTTATTTTAAACAAATAGAGTTCAGAAAATAACCCACGTAATGGAAATAGTAATAAAATTTATAAAACATAACTTGTATAAAATAAATTATGGTAAATCAAAACATACGTAAAATATATTATGGTGACTCAGGGTATAATATAACCCACCTTAAAATTAATATTTCACTCTTTCTTTCCACTACCAAAGATCTTTTTCACTTCTAATATTTTCTTCCCCTTTCTTTCCTTGAGTTTTCCTTTCTTTCCCTTTTTTTTTTTCCTTTTTCCTTCCTTCCTTCCTTCCTTCCTTTCTTTCTTTCTTTCTTTTCCACAAATCACCTCCTCCCCATTTATAAGGAGATAAGAGCATACGTGGCCCGCGTATCCTCCCACAGATTCGTCCATAAATTATATGGATTGATACTTATCTTTAATAAATATTTAAGATAATTACACTTTGGCCCAATTTTCTAATATAACTATATAAATAAATTAATCCCTAATTAAATTACACTCTATCGTATACCAACAGAAAATTAATTAATTATTTTACTACCACACCCATTATTATTATTATTATTATTGTTATCAATACTATTATTTATTTACTCTTACTTTTATATTTATTTATTTACTATCTTTAACTTTAATTTGGCCTAACTAGTATTATAATTCCATATTTCTATTAATTTGGCCCCAAATAATAATCCCTAATTAATCCCATATTTGATAATCCAATGCCAAATTAGATTCTATATTTATTATTATTTATTTAATAATATATTATCACATACAACCATAATACTGGTTCAAAATTTAAGGGACAACTTAAATTTTCGGGTTATTACAAGCTTCGTGCATGAGTTCATCCATCTATACAAAAGGAAAAAAAAATAATGTCAGGTAAATTTTTATGAAAATATTTGCACATCACTCAGATTGTAAAATTGGACAAAAATTCAAAAATGTACATGAAAAATAAAGATAACATGAACAAATTAAAGGACTATCAATACCATTTTGTAAATAAAACAACATTCATATGTGTACATCCAATCAACATTAAAATTCTATCAATATCAATGCATCACACTCAAAAAAATTCCACAAGTAATAGATGTATGACTCGCAGATTAAATTCTATCAATATAATAATTGAAATAATAACTGGACAACATAAGTGAATTGAAATAATAACTTTAATCTATATATATAATAATTGAAATAATTCTAACAATTGAAATAGATGTTATCAATCAATGCTTGTATTTGAATTTTATACCTCATATTGCAATAACTGGACAACATAAGTGAATTGTTGATCTAGCAAGTTAGCTACTATGACCAGCAGGTTACAGCACTTGTGACATTTAAATCTCTAACTATGCGTCCTATCAATGTGCCGCTTCCTCTCACAAGTTTGTTTAATCTAGGCCGAGGTGACCATTATGATCTCGGTGTTGTTTGGGGGGCTGTTTTCAATTTTTGCCCCCAAACGGGTTTTTTATTGCATTTTTCTCACATTTTCTTGTCCAAATTTGTAACAGTACGTCCTATCAATGCAACGCTTCCTCTCACAAGTTTGTTTAATCGAGAACGAGGTTACCGTTATGATCTCGGGGCTATTTGGGACCTGTTTTTAATTTTCACCCCCAAACCGCCCGTTTTTGCTTTTTGCTCACATTTTGTTGTCTAAATCTCTAATCGTGCGTCCTATCGATACAATGCTTGCTCTCACAAGTTTGTTTAATCTACTCTGAGATGACCGTTATAAACTCAGAGCTGTTTGGGGGCTGTTTCCAATTTTTGCCCCCCCAAACGGCCCATTTTCGCATTTTTCTCTCACATTTTTGTGTCCAAATCTCTAACCGTGTGTCCTATCGACGTGTCGCTTGCTCTCACAAGTTTGTTTAATCTAGTCCGAGGTAACCGTGATGATCTCGGGGCTGTTTCCAATTTTTGCCCCCAAATGCCATCCTTCAAAATAAAGAACAAACCAAACTAGAAGTGATCAAACCAATCTTAAGAATACTATGATTTCAAGAAAATGCAACCCCTAAACAAAAACAACAAATCTGAGACCTGAAGTACTTGTAATTTGAAGGATTATAATATTGTATCAAAAAAATAAGAATAATGATATGTGCATTTTCTTGTATCTTTTACTCGTCTCTTTGCTTTCAAAATCAACAAAAATACTGCTACTATTTTCTAGACTTCCAAAAAATAAAGACATAAAGGTTGTCTCAAATTTCATTTGACCAGAAAATTTCTAGAGCGGGAAAGCTCAGAAATATTCTCACAAGTATAGAAATCTTCAACTTTGTAACTTCTAGGTGTTTTCGTATCTTTAACAGTCATTAGAATTTGCTTCATTGCAAATAATGATATAAGTAACACAGATTAATGACAATCATCAGTTGAATTCAAAATATCACCCTCTTTGCTCAATTTAGATTTCCAGAATCTAAGGAAAGTAAGGCATTCTAAATTTGAGGAAAGCAAGGAGTTTTGAGACATTTTAGGATTCAAAAGTATCTTTTCTTTATGTTTATTTTTGTCAAACTAAATTTTATTTTATTTTTAAAATTTTCATAATACAAGTTCTGAAAATTCAACAAACAGACCCACAAATTTTGACAAGTCTAGTGTTATAATGTGCTCAACTCATGCACATGCAGCATTACTCTGTGACATTTATTATTTGATGAATAAATACCTGGATAATAATCAGTCCAATGAGGACTGGTTGTGTGTCAACCCCAAAACTCTGAAACAGATCCTTCTAGTTCCTCACAAGAGTGTATCCTCCAAATTGCAAGAATGTGAGAATCTGCAATGGGTTACAAGAATAAGACAAAGTTCGAACTCAAGAAAGCTCCATCTCAAAGCTAACAACAATTAAAGGCATCATCAGTAGAAAAAAACCACAAGCTACCCGAAATGCAAATTCAAATTTTGACATTCTCACATATGTCAATGTTTAGTAAGAGCAATAAAAGGTCAAATAAGATTAAAAATAATTAAAATAAATAATAATAGGAAAGAATTGTCTTTTTTAACAAAAAGATAACATATTAAAGAAAAAACTGATTAGTAATCAACATGCATCTCATACCAACAAACATGTTTCTTATGATGAAAAAATTCTCATACAAATTGTTTGCTTGAATTGCTTTTACCAAACCCAATTTTACATAGGTCAAAAACGGGATATATCTTGTTGGGAAAATTATCTAGCAGCTTAAGTTATTGGGCAACCATTTTTAATGGTATTAGCATTAAGGATATCGAAATTCAAGAGGCAAAGCCCAAAGATAACTCTTAAATAACAATAACTTAATATAATAAAATTGGCTCCATGAGCATACGAGAAAAAAATGAAAAGTAAAAGGATTCCCTTGTGTCTGAATCCTTCAAACTTATTAGTGGCAATCTTCAATGTTTTTTAGGCTAGCAAAGTCGGCAACTTGATGGCCTCTATCTGAATATTTTCTACCATCTCTTTATTCAGATAAAATAAAATATAAACCATAATGTAAAAATTGGTGGAATGCATACTACTAAACTCAAAGAACTATTTTTAAATAAGAAACATTAAAAGAGCATCAAAAGGAAATCTTGCCACGGACCCAAGACCTTTTTGACCCACAAATGTAATTGGTAGAATATTATTATTAGTATTTAGTTAGATTTAGTTACATAAGTACTAGTAAAAGGTATTGATTCTGTTTCCAAATAATATTTGGCCTATATATTTAGACTTTTGGCATTATAATATTCAGCTTTTGAACTAATAATATTGATAGTATTTTAGGCTATGGCCATTTGTGAGTTTTCTTCCTTTTCTCCCTATTATCTTCTTTGCAATTCTGACATTCCAAGATGGGTCTAGTTAGTAAAGTTAATAAATCTATGACAGCAGCAACCACTACCTATGCATTTCTATTAGTGTAACAACATAACAAATCATTTTGAAACATTCATTTGCGTAATAACAGTTGCAACATACCTGAATAGCAATGAAAGAGTACATTGTATGATTAAGATTCCAGTGACCCAGTTCATGGAACAAAAATTTGGGAACAAATTTAAAACAATGGGCGAAGATGATGACCGGTTTTGTTGTACGTCTTTTCACTCATTGTCTTCATTGGGTTCGTTGCGTTCGGAAGTTTTTCTCAAATTCCTCTCCTTGTTTATTTCAGGTTGAGTGTCACTTGTTTCGAAAGGTGCACGGTCGAGTCTGGAGTGTCTGGAATCGAACTGGAAAATTCTAGGCTGGAGGACCAAGGCCGCACATGTGGGAGATGAAGCCGTAAGTGCAGGGAGGTGAGGGTTTTTTCAGCTTGCACATTGTATTATATGCAGGTGCGGAGGCATGTACGAGGGAAGAGTGCCGCATGTGCGAGGATCAATGCTGCACGTGCAGGAAGCAAGCTCCGCACATGAGGGGCAAGTGCCGCACGTGCGGGATGGGCTGAGTCTGAAAACTTTGTTTTTTTTTTTTTTCTCTTTTTGGCTGAGTGTGTATCACTTTTTAACCCTCCCTTCTCACTCTAAAAATACTTTTGCTCCCCCTTCTCTCTAAAACTCTCATCAAACACTAAAAACCCTTGATTTTTTGTAATCCATCATCTCTCCCAAGTTTTGGAGAACAAAGCAAGAGCTTCATTTTGTACGGTGGAGATCAAATTTCTTCACCTTTTGATTCTAGAGTTTCATCAAATCTCTTCATCAAGCTTGAGGTAGGGACTTCTTTGAGTTATATATACATGTTTATGCAAGGTTGATGTTGATTTTGAAGTTTTCTTAAAGATATTATAAAAATTTTGGTTATTGGCTCAAGAAATTAGTGGCTTGCAAAAGAAATTCATCTCTTGTTTCTTTGAAAGATTTTCTTGAATAGTTGAAGCACATTGGCACAAAAATGATGTTTTTGGTGAGATTTTACCAAGAAATAAAGAAATGTATTGTTTGGGTGAAAAACTTAGAAATTTGGGGGTTTTGGTGGATGTTGAGAAATTATGACTTTACTTGTGTTAAATGAATGTTCAAATGGAAATTTCATGACATTGGATACAAAATGTCAAACTTCTTAGTATATGCGAAATTAGTAAATTTTCTTGGAATCTATTGTTTATGTAGATATATATATATATAAATCTTGAAATGACAATATGTTGAGACCATATGAGATGTGAAAATGTTGCAACACTTGGATAGATGTAAAAGTTCATGTGTTATATATGTTAAATGTATTGGGAAAAAGGAGTAGAAATTGCGAACGGAAATGGAACATTTGTGGGGAAATTCTATAAATGGTAAGACGATACATCGCATAGGTAATCACCACATGGCATGGTTAATTATTACATTGCATGGATAACTGTGGCATCAACATTTCAATATATTGCTTGTTATAAATATTAAATTAGGATTTGAAACTTGCATTGAGAAAGAATTGTTAAGAAATGAGAACTATTGAAATGTTTTGGGGTAAATACGTTGGTAAGTCCGGATAGGAGGTGTAGGTGGAATTGATTAAGTTGGCCAGAGTGTCTAGGGTGAAAGATCGAAAATACGCACGGAGGAGGTACCACTTCCCTTCCGGTTAGCAACCGGTAAAGTGGGGTTTTTGGTAGTGCTAGTTATGCCTACTTACAGACACCAACCTAGAGATTACCTGAGTCGTATTTACCGCCCCAATGAATCAATCGTAAATTTTTGAATTGTAGAGAATTTCAAGTTATCATTGTGCATGGTGGTTTTCAAAGAAGATGTAAACGAAATCTTTTTCAAGGCATGGCATAGCATAGCATGTGCATTTCATATTGGAAATTCTTGCATAAATGTATATACTTTGTTAAGATTTCTCTACTGGGCTTTATGCTCAACCCTATAGGATTTTGGTCCGGGAAAGATGTGGTGAACTCACCAAACTAGGGCGTGGAAGTTTGTATTGAGAGTACACGGCTCTTTTTGTTGTGATTGTATTTTTGCTAGCTAAGGGCTCTAACTGTTTGGGTCCTGTAACATGTCCGCGAGGGACCTCGCTACAGTTCGGACTCGATTTGTGCCACGGTTCTAAATCTTGAACCAAAGAGTCCAAATCCGGCAAATCGTTTTGAAAACAGATTTTTTTGAAAGAAGTGCCAAACATGGACTGCTTTGCCAGATACAGAGTCGCCACCTAAATATTTTTTAATGGGGAAATTTAGGAAACCCTGACTCGGTGCCAAAGGCCACGTGTCCGTCATCACCAAAGTTGCCTCGGCTCGGGAACTTGGGTACGATTGGGGAAGGTCACTTCGTGAGCACCCCCGCTCGCCCGGTCAAAGACCGGCCTCTACTAACCATGATATCTTATTTTGAAAACATTGTGAGTTCTTATTCCGGTTATTAGCCTAGGTTACTACGTGATGCGCACAGCATACAAGTATAGACTGAGTTGCCTGAATTGGAACAAAACATTTCATGTTTGTTTTTGAAAGATGGTTTGCTACCCGCAAGTAGGCTTAAGATGCAGATTTTGCCACCCTCGGGTGGGCTTAGAAAACATGGTGTTGCCACTATCTAGTGGGCTTAAAACAAACATTTGATGAATTGTCCCAATCCAAGTAACCTAACCTTCACCCACAAGCATTCAGGCAGTTATATCACATAAGCAAATAGCCTCATGGCAAGCATGCTATCATGGCAACACTCACACGCATGCAAGGATGCTAAAGCATAAAACTCACCGAGTACTCCCAGCCAAAACAGAAACTACATTACAAATCATGCATGATCCTAAGTATACAGAAATGCCTAATGCAACACATGCAAAATGCAACTATAGCAGGCTCGGCTATTCTAAATATGGCATATGGAATGCTACAACTAACACGTATTCAATTTGGAATTGAAATACAAATGCAGTTTGTATGATGCGCCGAGCCCGGTGCATGCAAAACAGATGAATGATGCAAACATGCTGTCATACTGTATGCTAATTGAAATATGCCCTATATCTAACCATTGTAAGCAGGTAAATAAAAGGGAGAAAGACGTGGGGTTGGAAGACATACATCACACTCACCCACACTTATTACAATTATGCCCTCGCGCAGAGGGTCCGAATAAATATACAGTCCGAATAAAAGAATATTACAGTCCAAAATAATACAGATTCCTAATTAATTAACAAATTAACTAAGAAAACTGTAAAACTGGCATGCAAGCCAGGGGCTGCCTTGATTCTGATGAATGATGCATGCCGGGCTGCTTTGGCGCTGAAATCCACTGGGATGCCCCAATTAGCCTATGTTTGCACCTGCCCTTGAAATGCGTGCCAAGCTCCGAAAAGTTGCTGATTCTTCATTTTGCTGCAACAGAGAGCAGGAAAGGGGCATAGCAATGTATTTCACAAATATATGCATGCCTCGATCCTCGTGCCACCAATCACGCATCTCGATGCATGATGGCCGAGGAGTCGGATTGCACAACTCAATATAGGATGAATGCGTATGAATGCTACAACAAAACCTAACTCCATCATGGGTAATCCGGAGTGTCGGTGACTTGGGAATTGAGACCCGTTCCGTCACTCGGGGTGCGAAATGTGCCTCGTTTCCCGTGCCCGGGCTAACTCCTATCCCGAACACGATGCAATATGCATGATATGCATGAAATGCAGCTAACATATGACCTAGTATGCACAATGCTATGAAAATGAGATGCCTCGAAATGCGTGCACGTAGGCACGCAAACCGAGGCAATGATCCTAAGGCATGAAATGGCAATACGCAATGCAAATTGGACTTACACTAACACAAGTGGACCTCAGCCACACTCACATAAGAGGCCGTGAGATGAAAATGAGATGCCTCAAAATGCGTGCACACGGGCACGCGAACCGAGGCAATGGCATACACAATGCAATGATGCTAAAATGAGATGTCTCGAAATGCGTACACACGGGCACGCAAATCGAGAAAGTGGCACACGGAATGTGATGATGCTAAAATGAGATGTCTCGAAATACGTGCACACGGGCACGCAAACCAAGGCAATGGCATACGGAATGCAATGATGCTAAAATGACATGTCTCGAAATGCATGCACACGGGCACGCAAACCGAGGCAATGGCATACACAATGCAATGATGCTAAAATGGCATACGGAATGCAAAATGGACTTACGCTAACATGAGTAAGCCTCAGCCACACTCACATAAGAGGCCATCGGATAAAAATGGAGTGCCTCGAAATGCGTGCACACGGGCACGCATACCGAGGCAAAGGCCCTAAGGCATGAAATGACCTACGAAATGAAATGAGGGCTTACACCAACATGAGAGGGCCTCAGCCGCACTCACATAGGATGCCGGAAGATGAAAAATGAGATGTCTCGAAGTGCGTGCCCGTGGGCACGCAAACCGAGAAATGGCCCGAAGACATGGAATGACATGCAAAATGAGACATGGCATATGGAATATGGAACATGCAAATTTCAGCAGCCAAAATGATGCAAAATAGCCCCCGAATCATAGCAGAATTACACCCGATGCCCGAAATAAGTCCCGAAATGCAATGGAATGGCCTACAGCTATGTCAAACATGCACAATATGGACATGAAGTGTAAAGACAGATGCTAGGCAGTCCCTAAACTAGCATTTTTCCAGTACAAATCATGGCCAAAAAACAATCATAGATGGGGCAAAAACAGCATGCAAAAATGGGGGAAAAAGAGGAAATAATGAAGTAAGTGGTACATGCAATGCTCAAACTGAAAAATACAGTTCTACAAAACTGAAGAGGGACCAAAAATATGAACATTTACAGCTTATGGTAACCCTCAAAACAGTATGTATATATGCTCAACATAGCATGCAAAATATGAGCCAAAAGAGGGCTATAAAGAGAGGTATACCAAGCATTCACCAAAAAGCCTAAGACCCTTAATGAAATATGTCCAGGGGGTCAAAACATGACCCATTTCAGTTCTGAGGATGGCCCAAAAACAGAAGTAAAATAGGCTAACAAAGCATGCAAGAATGGGAGCCAAAGAGGGATATAAAGACAAGCACAACATGGAGACCCCCAACAAGGTTTATCCCTTCTACAATGTTGTAGAGGGATCCAAAATAAGCCTACTCACAGTTCATGACATGCTCCAAAACAGATCACATGTAGGCCAAACAAATCATGCAAACTTACGGTAAATATGAGAGATTATGAAGCAAGTGCATGATATAGAGGCCAAAAATGGTTGAGCCCTTCTTCAATGTTGAAGAGGCGCTCAAAATAGACCCACTCACAGTTTATATTATGCTCTAAAACAGATCAAATGTAGGCTAGAAATAGCATGCAAAATATGGACCAAATAGGGGCTATAAAGAGAGGTCATGCATGGAAGCACCAAACAAGGTTGAGCCCTTCTAAAATGTTGTAGAGGAGCTCAAAATAAGCTCAATAACAGTTTATAGAATGCTCCAAAAACAAATTTACATGAGCTAAAAATAGCATGCAAGTTTACGGTAAATATGATGGATATTGAAGCAAGTGGTATGTAGAAGCTCCAAACAAGGTTGAGCCCTTCTACAATGTTGTAGAGGGGCTCAAAATAAGCCTAAACTCAGTTAGGGTCGGAGCCCAAAACCTCAAGAAAATAGGGTAGAAAAATGAAGCAAGAATAAGCTCAAAAAGGGTAAAAGAGTACTCACCCTTGAAGACAAGACTTTTGTTGCTTTTTGGCTTGAATTTGTTGCTTCTTAGCCTTTGAAAAACCTTCCTTTGCTGCTGGAATGGAAGTGGTGATGGTGAGGCTTGGTGTTAATGAACAAATGAGGCTAACACTTGAAGTTTTTGGAGGTTTTTGGATAGGGAGATGTAGGCAAATGCTTAGGAGCTCTTCTAGGAAGTTTTTGTAACCCTAATGAAGGAGTTGGCCAGCCACTTATAAAGGCCAAAAAGGGGGTGTAAAAGAGGAGGGAAATGCACCCAAGCTTTCCCTCCCAAAATATCCCCCGGATGCCCAGATATTTTGAAGAAACAGCCATACAGCTGTAATGAACACACACTGAGGATGCAGGCCGGCTAGCCACTTTTGCTGGAGGTGGCCGGCCGGCCACCCCCCATGGCCGGCCGGCTAGGGGTAAAAATGGGAAGTGAAAATTGCTGGCCGAGCACCAAAGGGTAGTGTCCTCCCATGTGTGTACAACAAGGCCCTGTGGTTGGAATTTGGCAACTCTGAACCAAGAGAGACAACAAGCCACTTAAAAGAGGGGTTCAAAAGGGTCAATGAGGATTACTGGCCGGCCATGTGTTTTTAGGGTCCTCCCATGTGTGTACAACACAAATATGTGGTTTTGGCTCGAAGAAAATGGCCCTAGGGTGTTCAACATTAGCCCGGAAGTGAGAAAAACGGGCGCCGGGGGGCGCCGGAGGAGCATAACTGGTTGTTTGAGACAATTACTGTCCTTCCACCCTCCAGTGACCTTCCTTATGGTAAAACAGAGGTACCTGCCAAAAATGAACAAAAACCGATGCAAAACGAATGCTCGGGGGCCAAAACACGCAGTTCGGGGTCCCAAAAACCGGCCGTTAAGCAGAAAACCGGCCGTTAAGCACCGAAAGTGGTGTTTGGCCACGAAGTGGGTATCTAAGACCCCAGTGTCCCTCGAAAGGGAGTAAATGAGATGCATGCCAAAAATCGGAGGAATCGGAGATGGTTGGGTGGTCCCGAACCGAGGCACACGGCCTGACGGCTCCGAAAACCAGGAACCGGGCTCCGAAATGGGCAAAATGGCCTACGGCCACGAAATGTAGCCCACGGCCAATGAGAGATGGTCTACGGGACCTCTCCCTCCCCTCAGGAAAGAAAACAGAGAAAACCGAGTCTGGTTCGCAAACCGAGTCAAGGCATAGAAGAGGGTTCGGAAGTCCGGAGGTAGGGCTCACGGCCGCGACTCTGAGACTTTTGAACGAGCACAATATGCAACATCACCGGGCGCTCAATCGGTAACGTCTGAGTCTTAAGGTCGGTCAAAAATGGGGTGTCTACAGGTCCGAGAGGCCATTTTTGTGTAACCGGGCTTAAGCCTTGGAAATTGTAAGCCCTTTAGGGCATTTTATTTATATTTTGGGATTTGATGTTCTACATGCTATAGATTCATGTATTTTATATCCTTGAATGTATAACTCGCATGTGGGACTATTTTTGTACGAACCTTATGGATTAATGATGTATAGGTTGGAGAATTGCTATTATTCTTTAATGGATGTTGGTTGATGTATCTAATTTATGTTAGATTATTTTAGGACGTTACAATAAGGTTCACATTGAATTTTGCTAATAGAGAAGACTAGGTTTCAGTCAGTTAAATATGGGCTTGAGTCAGTGAATGCATGAACAATAATGCACCAAGACAAAAAAAAAAAAAAAAGTAATAGACATATGAAACAGATACACCAATTCATTAAGAAACCAGCAAAGTAGCTTTGGATTCAGTACAAACAAGACATTACATAAACCTAATATTGCTATAAAAATAGAAGGCTTCATCCATATGTACAAAGTGCAAATAAAGAGTAATGTTTCCAGAGAAACAATTTTGGGTTTGTGTTTGTTCTTCTGTAGAATTTCAACCACAACCATGTCAATGTCCTATTTTTTCTTACATAACAAAAAATAAAATGAGAAGATAAAACAATCACAAGGAGAAGTCAACAATTCACAAATGGATGCAAATTGGGGAAACAAATATCCTAATTTCAAACAAGATAAGCATCCAAACCTATTGAATCAAAGTGTCGTAAAGGACAATGCGCTTGTTCTTAAAGAACCCCATACATATATGCCTGCATAATGTTGACAAGTAAGGTCAGTCCAAAACAAAAACAAAAGCATCTCAAATTTAAGTAATATAAATATTGTGTGAGATTTCCAGATTCTAGGTTACAATATAACCTTTTGAGACACAAAAGATAGCACCAACCATCAACTTATGAATCAAAATCTGAAACAAAGAGTTTTGAAATTTCACAGAAGAACAAACACAAACCCAGTCAAATGAATCATGAAATTATGAAATCAACATCAAACCCATAAAACTCTAGAAATCAAACCAATTAAACTAAACCCATTTAAGAAATCAACACAAAATTAAACTAAATAAATCATTTCAAACCCTAGAGCAAGAGTTGGAAATGGGAAAATAGAGGAAGAATATCAAACCCTAGAGCAAGAGTGAGAAATGGGGGAAATAAAGGAAGAATATCAAACCCTAGAGCAAGAGTGAGAAATGGAGAGAGAGAGAGAGAAAGAGAGAGAGAGAGAGAGAGAGAGAGAGAGAGAGAACCTGGTATTATGGTGGTGGTGGTGATGATTTGCGGCGGTGGCTGTGGCAATGTGCAACGCAGGTCTGCTTCATGGTGGTGAGCGACTGCGGTGAGGAGGTGAGGTTTGGAGGTGCCTGAGATTCTCTATGAGAGAGAGATTTGAAACTGTTTGTATTCCTATTCTGCTTCAGACCTAGGCGCCAATCTATATCACTAAAATTTTACACCTTTAGCGACTGAATTCACTTTTTGTTGGAAAATATTTATTTATAACGACTAAATTATTTGGTAGCCAAATCTTAAGTAATGGCGACTAAAATGTTAGTTGCCAAAAGCACCAATTTGGCGACTAATTTTATTTTTTATTTTTTTTTTGGGAAAAATGAGTATATGACGACTAAATTTTTTTTATCTGCAACCAAACTAGTTCAATAACAATTAAAACGGCGTAGTTTTATTATCTATGACCAAAATATTTTAGTTGCTAAATTTTTTTTCATTCCCGTTTTTTTTTTTTGTCTTCCCTCTTCGACTTTTGCTGACCAAATTTCAATTTTGGTCGCAGAAAATTATATTTTGGCAACTAAAAAATATTAGTCAGCAAAACTCCAAACCTTTGCCTACCAAATTTTTATTTAGTCGCCAAATGAAAACTTTTGCGACTAAATTTTATTTAGTCGAAAAAATTGGTTGGGAAAAATGTAAATTCCTGTAGTGCCCATAGACATATATGCTTGATTGGAGGGTTAGTTGATTGCCCAAAGAGAGGTGGTTTTGTTGATTAAGATTTAGTTTCTTCTATTTTTTTACTTTCTATTTTTCTCTTTCTCTGTAATTGGTTTATTAACTAAGCTTTAGCAAGAGAGAAGTGTAATATGAAGAGTTTGAGACTTAAGCTTAGGAAAGTGAAATAGTGTTGTAACTAACTAATTCTGTAATATCACTGAGACTTGAGTGTAATATGTTCATGAGTTTGCTAATCATACATTTTATTTAACTAATTGATACATTTTTCTTGCTGCATTTTGGGCTTTGATACACTTTAATTTTACACAATAGGGGGTGAGTGGCAATGCACGATTTTTCTTTCCATGCCTTTTCTTTTTAAACATTACCTATCAATAATTGACATGAGAGATGGTTTGCTAATATTGCAATAACTGAGATTATATTCTTTTTGAATTTCAGCTAAAGTTCAAATGAGACCAACATCCTCAATTAGAACAAGAAAGATTGATAGTTTGGGTAAGTATAACAGTGATGCTATAAGAAAGAAACAATTTTTTTCTGAAATTATTTTGTGAATAAATTTTTCATGTACTACATACAAGATTGGACAGGAGAAGATTAATCCCAACATTATTTCTACCATGCCTTTAGGTACAAGCATACACTAATATATATAATACCTAAAATACCCCTCTAAATACAAAGTAAATAAAAAAAATATACATATATTCTTCTTGATCATTATCCATCCAAATAAAAAACTCAGGAGAAAAAAAAATTCCCACCTAAATAAAAAAACTCCAATCATTTATTTATTCTTCTTTTTTTCTCACCTTATTATCCAGTGTTAAGATAGTTGAAATTGAGGCCTTACTTGAAAAGTGAAAGCGAAAAAAAAAAAAAAAAGGGCTGTGTTTGGGACAGTTCTGGAACTAACGTTCTAGAGCTTATTTCGCACATGACATTTGTTTATGATTTTCAAAAGTTAATTTCACGTTCAATTTTGAAAACTCGGTTGAAGACGGAAAAATTTAGACTAACTGATCATCCGGCCGGTTGACTGGAACAATGCAAATTTTTTTTTTTTTTACAATTCACACATGTTAATTTTTATATATTTGAAAAATATATTTTCTGAATTTTTAAAAATTTTTTATGAGCTTTAATAGAATTTTGAGTTATGTGTTTAGTTATGAATTGTAAGTTTTTGTATCAAATATCATATGTCATATCAAAAATTTCCCACTCAATTCAAAACTCTTTGACCAAATAAATTTTCTACACTCAAATCATAATTCTAAAACACACAAATTCAAAATATAACTCCTCCTCTCAAATCATATTTAGAAAATTCTACCAAATGTAACCATCAATTTTAAAACCACCCCTCGTGGCGTGTATCCAAACACAACCTAATTTGTTATGGTAGGAGCGAGGAATTTGGGAGAAATCTCATTATTGGGGTTGTTGGTGGCTTCCTATTTTCTCCAAAATCTAAAGCAACCCACCACTCTGCCTGCGTGAGTCCTACTCACACTGCACCTTCATCTTTTTGCGAAGCAAAATGGGGATTCTACCTACCAATTTTCATCACTCACCATCCCCAACCCACCATCACCATCACCATCACCATCACCATCATCGTCACCCATGGTTTTTAGTCTTCCTCCTCTGTTTTCTTCCTTCATCTGATTTGGTTTCTCCTCCATTCCCTTCTTCTGATTGTTAACCAACAATGGAGGCAAAGCTGTTAAGAGTCGCCTCTCCTCCCATATCGATACCTACTGCTTTCAGGTATTTAAAACCCATTTGCCTTCTCTCCCACCATAACAGCCTAAGTGGCAGATTTGGATTCCTCAATTCAAACTTGCCAAACCATGGCATCCAATCGCTTCAAGCCTCTGCAATTTCCGTTGGGTACACATCTAAAATTCTTATTATTCTTATTATTGTTGTTGTTGTTATTTATTTATTTATTTTTCTGGGTTCTGTATTGTTAGTTCAATTCTGTGGATATGGGTAAATTGTAATTCATCGTTTGTAGTCTGTCTTAGAGCAAAAGTTCCTATGTTTTTGCTCATTGTTGTCATTGTTGTGTAATGGGTTATCTTTAAGTTTGGATTCTGCTCCGAACTACAAATGGGTTTAATTCTATTTTTTTGAACAATTAATTGAAGGGCTAGATTGATTATACGTATGATTTAGATTTACCTTGAATCCTGATTTCTTGAACTGTTAAATATATATATATATATATGAGATTGAGACCTGCCTGTTTGGTTTCGTGTTTTTCTATAAGTACAGAAAACTTTGTGTTAGAATGAGATGTGGCTCAATGTCAACTAACAGAACTTCCTTGAAGTTAGTTTTTATTTACAAAACTGTTATTGTCACATCATTCTCATTTGTGTGTAGGTAAAGTTATTCTTATTAGATGGTACCAATTAAATAGCCACATCCTAGAGAACCCGATGCCGAATGGACAATTATACTTTGAGCCCACTTGATTAATTTGAAAACTCTGTTCATTTAGAAACTCAAAATAAAAAAACAAAAACAAAAAAAAAACAATGAAGTATAAACCTATGTGTTCTGAATGAAGAGTGATCAGATTTGTCCAAATATCCTAACTTTTTTTATCACCGGCCGTTCAATTAAAAGACTGACCAATGGCCTTTTCAGTTTGTTTTGTTCGACTGTGCTCTGAATTTTCGGAGAGAGTTTTGACTCTATGAGGTTCAAAACTGCATGCTTTTCTTTACGGGTATCACTATTTCAATCCACGAAATACTTTTTTACAATGCTCTTTAAGTTGATTTCTTGTCATTATGAATGTCCTCTTGTATGGGTTTCTCTCATTCTTGAAGAAGAACACCAGTACAGCAGACCAAACTTCATTCTATCTCTTTCTCTAATTTCAATACAGAGAAGGCAATCTTTCAACAAGTGTCACTTGCCGAGAAATTTGCTTCTTACCTGGAGCACTGTTCAGATATTGTTTCTTTGAGAACACTTCATGCTTCCATATTCACATTTGAACTCCAAAACAACATCTTTGTGGGCTCCAAGCTCCTCAATTGCTATGCTAAGCTTGGGTTCTTAACTGATTCTAGATGGGTATTTGACAAGATCGTTAATAACAGCCTCTCTCTCTGGAATTCAATTCTTGTTGGATATTTTAGAGCTGGTTTCCACGACGAAGTTTTGGTTCGATATTTGGATTTAAGACAACGAAACATTGGTGTGAACGGTTCAGCCATCATGTTTAGTTTGAAAAGTTGTACTGAGTTGGGAAGTCTACAATTTGGCAGAGGAATTCATGTGGATGCTTTCAAATTTGGGTTGAGTGCTGATCGTTTTGTGGGCTCATCACTCGTTGGATTGTACTCTACATATGGTGATACTGACAGTGCATCCAAAGTGTTTGATGAAATAATTGAGAGAGATGTGGTTGCTTATACGTCCATGATTACAGGGTATGCTCAAAGTGGTTATCGCCATGCTTATGAAGCTTTTGGTGTTGTTCGGGCTATGCAGGAAGAAGAACTCTGTCCTAACCGGGTGACGTTAGTGAGCTTACTTCAGGCTGCTGGACACTTGGAGGCACTGGAAGAGGGTCAGTCTATCCATGGCTATGCTATTAGAAGAGGTATTGGATCTTCAGATGAAGTTTTTGAAACAAGTCTAATGGACATGTATATCAAATGTGGGGCCATGAATACGGCGGCCTCAATTTTCAGCAAAATGAGCACAAGAACAGTTGCTTCTTGGAATGCATTGATTGCTGGTCATCTTCAAATGGGGGGGCCACTAGAAGCTTTGAATCTTTTCTTTATTATGGTGCAACAAAACCTTGAGCCTGATTTGATTACTTTAGCAAATGGGATTTTGAGTTGTGCTGATTTGAAGTATTTGAATGAAGGAAAGAGTATCCATGGGTACATAATTCGAACAGGGCTTCGGGTTGATATAGTAGCTACCACAGCTTTGATTGACTTGTACTCAAAATGCAACAGTTTAACCCATGCCAGAAAAATCTTTAATAGAATGGAGGCAAAGGATGTTATTTCATTTAATGTGATGATGGCAGGTTATCTCCAAAATGGGTTTGCTTGTGAGGCCATGAACACATTTTATGAAATGGTTGGAACAGGTATTATACCAAATCTTAGTACCATCTTAAGTATACTTTCTGTATTTTCGGATCTGAAAGACGTAAGACAAGGCAGGGGGGTCCATGGATATATATTCAGACACGGGTTGGATTTGCATAGTGAAATAGCTAATCAAGTCATCTACATGTATGCAAAATGTGGATACATAGACTCTTGTGGACAAGTCTTTGATAGAACAAAATATAAAGACTTGGTTTCATGGACATCAATAATGATGGGTTATGTACATCACGGGCGTGCTGATAAAGCCATAGCTCTTTTCCGCCTGATGCAAAGAGAAAAAGTAACTGCCGACTCTGTCACTTTTTTGAGCCTGCTTCAAGGATTTTCTCAGCTGGGATGTTTAAGTCTAGCAAAGGAAGTTCATTGTCGGATATATCGGGTTTCAATGGAGCTAGAGATGCCAGTCATCAATTCTCTAATTACTACTTATGGAAAATGTGGAAAACTAAACATTGCTAGCGCTCTGTTTGAGCACATGAGTGAACGGTGTTTGACATCATGGAACACAATGATTGCTGCATATGGGATGCACGGAAAATGCGTGGAAGCACTTAAATTGTTTGACCGAATGAAGGAGGAAAAGGTTGCTCCAGATGAGGTAACCTTCACTTCGTTGATCTCTGCATGCAGTCATTCAGGCTTGGTAGAACAGGGCCTAAATATTTTCAGGTCTATGAAAGAAGAATATTTTTTAATTCCAATTGAAGAGCATTATGGGTGTGTGGTAGATTTATTAAGCCGAGCAGGACGGATTGAAGAAGGGTATGATCTTCTGAATTGTTTGCCATTAAGACAAAGAACTTCTGCATTGGGTGCTTTGCTTGCTGCTTGCAGAGTTCATAAGAACACTCAAATGGGTGAGGTTATAGGAAGGCAACTTCTGAATTTAGAGCCTGATAACCCAACTGCTTATGGTTTGCTGTCAAATTTATACACTGAAGTGGGCAAATGGAATGATGCTGCCAGCATAAGAACTATGTCAAAGGACAGAGGTTTAAAAAAGACTCCTGGATATAGCCTGATAGAAATAGATAAGCAGGTATGTCAAATGTGAATGTGTACTATCAATCAAATTGATTCTGTGTCTTTCAGAAATATGATACAGCATTATTGACTCTAATTCTTTAGTATGTGAAAAAAAGAAGATGATTGTACAATATAATAGTGATAATCTGGGTTCTCTAGGACGTGGCTATTTAATTGGTACCATCTGATAAGGAAAACTTTACTTGTACAAAAGATATATATAGAAAACACTAGAAGAATAATGTGACAATGGAAGTTTTGTTTTAAAATAGAAGGTTGACATTGAGCCACATCTCTTTCTGTATTTTGTGTATCATTACTGATCTAATAAAAGTGTTTCATGGTTTCAGTTGTTAGGAGTTTTCCTTTGTGGAGATGTTTCTCAGTTTTGTTTCAAAGAAAGGTCTAAAGTTAGCTCTTGCTTTTTCTAGATTTCTGAAGAAAGAAAGGATTGATGAGACTGACAGCTACACTCTAGACGGTATAAGACATTCTTTAATTCGACAAGAGGACAGCATCATATTTAGCCTCCTGGAGAGAGCTCAATATTGTTTCAATGTTGACACGTATGACCCTAATGCTTTCTTCATGGATGGATTCCACGGCTCGTTGGTTGATTTCATGGTCAAAGAAACTGAAAAGCTTCATGCTCGGGTATGTTATGCCTTAATTTATGAAAGGAGGAAAATAGAATGATTTTATTGCTAGTTTCTGATTTATTTTTTAGTGCACATCAGGTTGGAAGATACAAGAGTCCCGATGAGCATCCTTTCTTCCCAGATGACTTACCAGATACAATGCTGCCACCTCTGCAGTACCCTCAGGTAAGACAATAGATACAATGGTTTTAGTTAATTTACTCTGAGCCAGAATTATCATTGACATAGCTTGTAACATAATGCGTAACATGCAAATTTATGAAGTTTGGATTGGAACATGGCAAACTTGGAGGGTGCTTGTTCATGACTTCTTGAGCTCAATTTAATTTGATGAAGGCAACCACATAGATTTGCTACATACATGAAACTTTATCAAATCTAAGTGTAGAATGTAATCTTGATGTTAATTTAGTAAAATCTTGGTATCAACTATTACAATTGGGAAACTCTCTCTCTCACTATGCACTTGTTTGTGTTCGCAAATTTTTATGCCAGCCATCACTGACATAGCCCCTTGTTTTATATATTCAAATAGGTTCTTCATCCCATCGCTGATGCAATCAACATCAACAATAAAATATGGGATATGTATTTTGGGGATCTTCTTACAAGACTAGTCAGGGAAGGAGATGATGGTAACTGCGGTTCAGCTGCAGTCTGTGACACAATTTGCTTGCAGGTATACATTTTAACATATAATTAATCTTGATTAGTTTGAACTGTGAATTATTGGAACAGGAAATGATTTTACTGCAGTAATGTACTGTGAACTGCATTTTAATGCTTCTGAGTGTGTGCTTGCTTTAACACACCTATTTGTAGATGGTAATTTGTTTTTAATTTGATTTTGTCCATGAAGTTCATCATGTTTAATTTTCTACGAATGGTAAAGCAAGTAGCCTAAACTGAATATCCTACGTTGAATTATAAACAAGACATTTTCCCCGTTGTAAAACAGTGAATGATCCATTTGCCGAGTATTAGTGACTGCCTACTGTGTTCACTAGTTACATTAATGATCCAACATTCTTTCTCATGATAGAAGTAATTGATGGATTTGTTGCTTTTGAAGATATATGCTGAATAATTATATATATATTAGCATAACGTTTGTAAATATGTTTTTTATATATCCCAAAGCATGGTATTTAACATAGTGTTGGGGATTAACCATTCTAACTTGCAACTATTCCTTCTATGTATTGCTGTACTTCTGTTTGCAGGCTCTCTCAAAGAGAATTCATTATGGTAAATTTGTAGCAGAGGCTAAATTTCGAGCTTCACCAGATGCATATGAAGCTGCCATTAGCGCACAAGTATATATTTTATTTTTCAGATGCACCCCAGTGCATCCATTCCTTTAGTATAACTTTTTCAAAACCTTGTGTGCTGAAACAGGTCATGATCGCTTTGATTTTGTTAAATTGTGGTGCTTGTGATTTTGCAGGACAGGACTCGACTGATGGATTTGCTGACGTATCCCACTGTGGAAAAGGCGATAAAGAGGAGAGTAGAGATGAAAGCCAAAACTTACGGGAAAGAGGTGACTGATAATAATAATGTAGAGGAAGATGGAGCTGATCCGGTATGCAAAATAAAACCAAGCTTGGTTGCTGACCTATATGGGGACTGGATCATGCCCTTGACAAAGGAAGTTCAAGTTGAATATTTATTGAGAAGGCTTGATTGAATTAAGGTCAGTTTCTAAAAATAAAATCATATATGTATATTATACTACAATATGAAGAAATGGCCTAATGCCACTTTGACACGTGTACACGCAGTGTGTTTATGAATAAAGTCTCCGAATGCTCTTTATGATTGTGATGTCTTTATGTACAAGAGGATTCTGGCACATGTCTTGATCATGTGAAAATAGGATGCAAGGTTGATATTTCAGAAGTTATAAGTATTTTTTTTTTTTTTTTTTTTTTTTTTCTGTGTAGATGCGACTCTGGTTATTTGTTCGGATAAAACTGTGTTGTAGTAATCAATCACGGATTGAATTAGAATTCTCCGCAATGAAGGTTTATGCTTATGTTTAATTACATCATTTTGAAGTGTGTGATTTTAATGTTAGGTTTGACTCGAATAGTTAAATTTATATAGGTCTTGTTTGACGAAGAGGTTTTTTTTTTATTAAAATTCATAAAAAGATAAAATATGTTAAAATAGTTAATAAGATAAAATGTCATATCAAATTTATATATATATATATATATATTTTTTTACAAACATTAAATCACATTCAATTATAAAAATATTTAACTATCTTTTTAAATATAAATATTTTAATCTACTAAAATAATTTAAAATTAAATAGATTATTAAAATAGTCAACTTTTTAAAAGAGACCTACTTTACACAATTGTATTGTTATAATAAGAAAACATAGTAAAAAATAAAAAAAAGAGGGGGTGGTGACAGACAAACCAACTCTCAGACACCGTTTAGGAAGTGCTATTTGGGAGTTTTTGTTTTTGGTTATTTTAGTCGTAAAAAATAAAATAGGTTATTTTAATCACAAAAAATAAAATATCACATTCAATTTATAATTATTACACTCTTTTCTCATAAAAAAAATCAAAAAGTTAAAAAGTCATTCCTAAATTAAACTTTTCAATCCAGGCTAAAATAATCAAAAAAATTAAAAAATTAAAAAGTCAACTCACTTTCCAAACTGAGTCAGAATTTGTTTGGGGCCACAAATTTTAAGGTCTATTTAATTGTTTTTTTAAAAAATATATAAAAAAGTAAAAAAAAATATCAAATAAGTTGATAAGTATTTTTTTTATTATCAGGCCTAATTACGAAGTGGACCCCCAACCGGGTGTTGCGGTTAGAGAGCAGGCAACCCCACATGCAAAATGCAGGAATAAAGGAAAAGACTCTGATTTTCGTGCCTTTTCATGAAAAATTTAAAAGTGAAATGTAATATTATTATTGTTTTTTTAAATATGATTTTATTTATGTTTGTTGGTATTTTTTCATAAAAATATAAGAAAAATATATTAAATAAATTAAATAGAAATAACAAAATAATAATAATAATTATTTTTATTATTATTAAAGAATGAAATATACAATAAACTATAGAACTAAAAAAAAACACAAAAATAAACTAGATTATACCATGAAACATATTACAAGATGGATTCAAATAGACGTAAAATAATATGCGAAAAATTATTTAAATTTAAAACTTTGAATAACAAAAATAAATGATACAAACTGAAATCTGTTTAATACCACAGTTTTCTTAAAACAGATTTACCGCCTCCCAATGAGTGTTAGAGGTACGCTGACGTCTGTCCCCCAAGATACAATGGTCGAAATTAGCTAATGCAGGAGCACCATCTGAATACTTCGGCAAACTTGACAATGGATACACTTTCTCTAACAAGAACCAAAGAAGGGGCTAGCAAAAGAAAATAGGAAAAATTTTCTTTGGTGTAAAATAAACATCTCCAACTTTTTATCTCAAAACATCACCTCAATTTTCCATCAAAAATCTCTCTAAAATTCTTTTTACAAGTTGGACGGGAAAGACCTCTATTTATACAAGTAGAAGAATCCCTAGCCATAAATGCTATACATTAATAGGGCCATCAAATACCATTAACCAAGGCCATCAATTCTAGTCATTAGGGCTAGAGTTACAAAGGTTGAAAACCTGTAACTACTAATATGGTCATCAACTCCATCATCAAAAGATGAGAGTTACAAATGTCTAAATCTCCCATGTACTTAATATTTACAAATAAATATGTATAATGATATTTAAATAAACCAACTAAATGGGTCACAAAATGAATACTAATGTTGAGTCACAATTTGATCCAAACCCAATTCTCAAACACATACACAAATTAAACCCAACATAACATAACTTAGTCCAAGCTTAAGATTAAGTCCAAGTCTAAGTCAAAGACCAAACCCAACACATGCACATGCACAAGCACAAGCACAAGCACAAGTCTAGGCTCAGTCCAAACTAAGACTAAGGCCTCGTTTGCCAATATTACTTTTTAGCTTAATAGCAAAAAAGTCACTAAAAAAATCAAAAAGCTAATAACCTATACAAAAAAGTCAAAAATTCCATTTTCTCTCTATTATTTTTTTTTTGGCACATCTTTTCGTTAAAAAGCAAAAAGTCATTCCAAACATATTAGTTTTTTTTTTACATCATATTTTAGCCAAAAAATTTAAAAATTATTAAAAAAGTATGTTCCCAAATGAGCTTAAGTCTAAATCTAAGCCCAATTTTATTAATGTTCACTTTATGAAACAATTCTCATTCACAACTCAATAATTTCGCCTCATTATTTTTATATTGTAATATTTTCACTTGAAAGAATACAAAACTACTCAAACTTAGCTCAATTGACGATTGAGTCCCACTTAATTTCAAATTGAAGTTGCCGAAAACTATTATTTTTCAATAATGTCTTAACTTTGGGTTATTTTAAGAAGATGATTAATAGTCATTTTTCAATTTTTAACTTATTTTAAATCACATTATTTTTTTATTTTTTTAGAAAAAAAAATTAAAAAATCAATTTTTAACCAAATTTTCCAAACAACTTTATGGGCATGATGTTACTACACTGCGAATATAATCATTTCTAACACATGAAAAGGTTACATGATTATGCACGCCTTCTACCTTCTTTGTTCATTCTAAGTTTTTTTTAAAAAAAATCACAAAAATTATTTCAAAACAGCCAAACTAAAAAATTTTAATAAAAAGAATAAATATGTTAACCAATACATGTATATTAAATTATACTCACACACAAAAAATAAAAAATCAACTGAATGGCAAGAAGGCGGATTATTTATTACTTTGGTGATGTTTTAATATAAAATTTTCACAAATTACTTTACTTATAGATCGTATAATGTATAATAATAAAATTTTAATATTTAAAATGAAATTATAAAAATAATAGGATAACTAGTGCATAATGAATAAAAATAATTTACTAAATTTATAACTATATATTTTTTTAGTTTTTAAAACATAATATTTTTTTATAAAGATTTTTTATAACAAAGAAAATTGAAAGTGTCTTCACCTTGTAAGAGAAGAGATTTATAAATTATTGTTAATAAATAAAATAGAATCCATTGCCATTATATTAGTGACAATGATAAATTCAAAAAAAAAAAGAATGAAGACCAAAAATATTTAAAAATAAATAGGTGACCCACAAAAAAAAAAAAAAAAAAAAAATCTTTTATAATACTCTTTTTTTATTACACTTTTTTTTTTTTTTTTTTTTTTTTGTTACAGGAAAATCCTCCATACCCTCCCGCAGGTCCAAGGCAGCGCCCCTTGCAGAGATCACCAAGGTGTCCTGTTAGCCGTTCCGAGCGAGGAGACTATAACGACCTCCCAAGACAAGCTCCGCTTAAGTCAGGACTCGCACAGCGGGGGAGGATTGAACCCACACCAAGTGCTAACTAGACAACTTGAGGTCCAACCTCCTAACCAACAGTGCTTCCGCCCAGGAGATTGGCCCAATGGGAGGTGGGGAGTTGAACTTGTGACCTTGGGGCTTAAACCCCAAGGCCTTACCACAATACCACAACCCCTTGCGTTATTTTTTTTTTATTACACTTATCCTCACATAAAGCGCATGTTGTTGCTGACAAAAACTGAGCTGGAAAATAATACTAACGGTCAGGTCACTTTTTAATAAAAAAATATTGAATTAATTCACGAATTAAACACACAATTTAATTAGTTTAAAATTATAAATTTTCTTATGAATAATATTATTACATTAAAAATATAGGTCTTGCTACATCCCCTAAAAATATCCCCTAATCCCCCTAATTTTCATATTAAGTAAAAAAAAAAAAAAAAAAAAAACAGTTACCTAAAATAAAAATTAGGAAGATTAGGGGACAGTTTTAGGGCTCCAAATCATTTTCCTAAAAATATTAACTTAGGATTCATATTCATAACATGAACCTCACATTACATTACCACAACCGCTTATAAATACTTCAATTACAGAAATCCATACACATTGAGAGAGAGCCACAGAGAGAGAGAAAGAGAGAGATTAGCGAGTGACGGGTAGCATTCTGGAGAGAGATGGAGAAGCAGAGGAAGGGCATGGCGTCTACGGCGGCAGTTGCAATGCTAGCATGCGCCGTATTGGTGATGATACCGGCAGTCTCGTCCGTTCGGTACATCGTGGGATCGAACATGGGATGGACTACCAATGTCAACTACACCATTTGGGCCCAAGGCAAACATTTCTACAATGTCGACTGGCTCTGTAAACTCTCTCTCTCTCTCTCTCTCTCTCTCTCTCTCTCTCGCCTACTCTGCATACATCATATGTATAGCCTCAGATCTGTTGTTTTCAACTCTTTATCTGTTCTTTGCTAGTTTTACTTCCATGTATGTGTTCAATCTCTCTCTCTCTCTGTCTGTGTTGCTGACATTGATGCGCTTTTCTTCATAGCTACTGTAAGCGTATATCTATGTGATTATGTTTGATTTCTTCGTTATACTACTTAAATTAAGTGAAATTTACTTGAATAGAGTTCTTTTACTTCATTCTTTCGCTTCTGATCTCTGCGTCAGATCTGTTTTTTTTTTTAAACTCCAACTCTGCTCTCCTCGTGATTTTTCTGCCTGTAACTGTTCATCATCCATTTGTTGATTTCTCACGGACTTTCTCTTACTTGAAAAGTCTCCATATTACTCTCTTTAACCTCATTTTTACCCTTTTCTTCAAAAGATTATTTCTGGTCATTGTTAGATCTGTCCTTTCTTCTGGATTTGTCTTTTGATTTTTTTTTTTTCAATTAAAGCTCCCATTGACTCACTGAGTCTGACTCGATGACTCATGTGATTCCACACACACACCAAAAAAAAAAAACAAAACAAAACAAAACAAAAAGAGGTAAAAATAAAAAATTGTTGTGAATTTTGGCTTTTGTGACTGAAATCCACATTTGGTTTTTCAATTGTAAAGGGAGAAGTTTTAGGCTAGTGATAATTAGTGAGCAAAAATAATTTATTTTCATATTGGTTAGTTCAAAACAGCTGGTAATGGAAATCATTAATTTTGTATTCTAAATGAAATTAGCCAATGGATTTCTTTACATATGATTGCGATATGACAATGGGTTGCCCAAAATTCAAACTTGGAACTAGTTTGATGGAGTGGATAATTTCCTGGTTAAACAAGCAAATACCCCCCAAAGCCATGCTTGCATTCCCTTTTTTTTTTTTTGGACAGAATGCCCATACAACCAATGGGAGGACACTGTTGCTTTTGGTACTACTGAATGAATCCTTCATTCATTTTACTCCATTGAAGGAAAAAATCTATTTGCTGATCATGGTTTCATATCTTGTATACATTCTTTTGCTGTCTTAGCTTTTGCTCGTCTTTGTTCTTTCACCTGAAACTATACAACCCAAAAATCAACAGAAGCTTTGCTCCAGTTTTTGGTGATAGATAGTTACGGTTTCAAGGCCTGGAGTTGTGGGTTACTTAAATTCTTTGTGTATTTAGAGGTCTCTCCTATCACTCTTAGAAGTATTTCTGCAAGGCACAATGCCAACTTCATTATGACATACCCTTGATTTTCCATCGATGCTCAAGTATAATTAAAAAATTAAAAAAAATAACAATAAAAACCATGCACTTAGACTATCTAGTCAACTGACGTGGATCCACTATTTATTGTCATACTATGGTAGCGGCCATAATACTATTATTAACCATTTGTGATATTATAATGATTAGTTTTCTTTATTGATATCTGTATTTTGTGAACTGCATTCTCACTACAATACATTTAAAATCAGTAGCAGGTTGCATAGCTGTGTCAAAAACAAAAAATAAATCACCAAAGAATGGGTTGGTTGGTAGGGAGAGGCTTATGGGTTAGAGACATCAGGAAAAAATAATGGCTATTTGACAGTTGGACACATGCAAATTGGGAAAAACACTACTTGTAACGTGAACGATGATACAAACTATTGCCAACAAAACATATTAAAATTCAATACTTGATTAGCTGTCATGATCGAGGAGATTTGTCCAAAGTGCAAGGTTCCTTGTATAACTATTAAACCTATCTACTGCTCTTATTTTTCTCTTTTATAATGGTCATTTAGCTAATTGTTTTCAACACACAATTGCCTCTCCATCTGTTGCTTTCTACGGTTGACACGTTGTATACTTGTAGTCTGAAAATTGGTATCAATGCCATGTCCCCGAGGCCATTTAAACATTTCATTCCAGATTTTTGTTGTGGAACGATCTGTTGCTGTTTGGTAACTTTTTTTGTTCATTTCCAGTTTTTGTGTATGATAGGAACCAAATGAACGTGCTGGAGGTGAACAAAACAGATTATGAGAATTGTATTTCTGACCATCCTCTTCACAATTGGACAACTGGAGCTGGAAGGGACGTTGTTCCCCTTAATGTGACTCGCAAGTACTATTTCATTAGCGGGAAGGGTTTCTGTTATGGTGGCATGAAATTAGCTGTTCTTGTTGAAAACCCACCACCCCCTCCTGTAGCGGCGCCAATCAAGAGTGGTGCTTCAACATATACTTTGAGAGGTCAGATTGTCATACCAGCTGTTTTTGCCGTTGCTGCTGTATGGGACTCATTCCTCCGGGTCTGGTAGCAAATAGAACTTCAAAAAAAGTTTTCAGCTTATCTGTTTCATCGAAGTCATCACTCAAAACCAAATTGTGAAAGAAAATTTGAGTTGTGTACCGGTTGTGTTCTGTAGTGTTCTCTGTTTCTTATTCTTTTTTTTTTTTAATATTTTAATTTTAGATTATTAATTTTTATGAATTGTTCATTACAGTTTGACCTGAACATTAATGATTGTTTGTTCGAGATCTTCTGTTGAAGTTATTCGTGCGGTGTTTGAACTTTGTAATTTGTATTGTGCAGATTACTTTGACTAAAAACAATTTAAAGAAAGGGTTTGTTAGAGAAATCAGATGCGTAATTGGTGGGAGTGGTTTATTTTTTTGCCCTTTTTGGTGGCTTTTGGTTAGGTAGGGAATGCATTTAATAGGCCTGCAAACCATGTGGCCTTGTTTGGTGTTTCATACGAAAATGGCTACGGATTTCACAAGGAACAATTTTTTATTTTATTTTTATTTTATTTTGTTAAAAAATTATGAATGCATTTCCTAAATTTTGTGATTGCTTATCATTAAAAAGGTTTTGGCCCCGCCACATCTCATTCGTGGACCATGGTCAGCTTCTTCCGGAATGGTCCCTTTCATGATGAATGATATCTCTGTTGTGATATCCAGCCCCTCTCTTCACTCCTTCCTCCGGAGGATGGTCTAGATTGGATCACATCAAACCACTAAAAATCTGCGACTTTAGATTAGTTTTTTTAAAAATAAAAAAAAAACAATTACCCTTTTCTGACACTCTCCCTCTCATGTCCCACCATTCTCACTCACACAAACTCTCTTTTCTAATAAAAAATTAAAAAAATTATTTTAATCTTTTTCGTTTTATTTTCATAATATATATATATAATATAATTTTTAATATAAAAATTTAATTTTATAAAATTAGTATCATTGAAAATATATTTTTAAAATGAGACTAATATTAAATATATTTAATAAAAAATTAAAATAAATAAAAAATAATTACTATGTTTAGTTACGTTTTTAAAATTATTATTTTTTAAAGAATAATGCTATGTGCACTAATTGGTGTACTAATTAGTATACCAATTGACGATGTGACATAATTTAAGAGATTTTTTATATTTGTAATTAATTAATGAGTGAGATCAATGATAATGTTATAAGTAGTGTTGGTACACTAGTGAAGATTGTTTTTGAGAATATATGATTTTTGTGTGTTTATTTCAACAAATTAATTTTTATATTTAAAAAATAATAATTTCAAAACGTAACTAAACATAGTAATTACTTTTTATTTATTTTAATTTTTTATTAAATATATTTAATATTAGTCTCATTGTAAAGGTATATTTTCATTGATATTAATTTTATAAAATTAAAATTTTATATTAAAAATTATATATATATATATATTATAAAAATAAAATGAAAAAGATTAATATAGTTTTTTTATTTTTTATGAGAAGAGAGAGAGAGAGAGAGAGAGTGAGTGAGCGAGCGAGCATGTGAGTGGTGGGACGTGGGAGAGTGTCAGAAAAAGATAATTTTTTATTTTTTTATTTTTTTTGTTTGAGCTAACTTGAGTCTCACATTTTCAGTGGGATATATATATATATATATATAATTTTTAATATAAAATTTTAATTTGATGAAATAAACACACAAAAATCATATATTTTTGAAATTCTCCAAAACAATCTTCATTCCAAAAAAAATCATATGAAAATAATTTTTTTAAAAGGAAATAAAAAACACACAAATTCAATCTCTACCTAGGTGCAAATCAAATACATAATGTTTTTTTTTTATTTTCATATGATTTTTTTTATGTTTTTTACTTTCATATGATTTTTTTTGGAATGAAGATTGTTCTTGAGAATTTCAAAAATATATGATTTTTGTGTGTTTATTTCATCAAATTAATTTTTATATTTAAAAAATAATAATTTCAAAACGTAACTAAACATAGTAATTACTTTTTATTTATTTTAATTTTTTATTAAATATATTTAATATTAGTCTCATTTTAAAGGTATATTTTCATTGATATTAATTTTATAAAATTAAAATTTTATATTAAAAATTATATATATATATATTATAAAAATAAAATAAAAAAGATTAATATAGTTTTTTTTATTTTTTATGAGAAGAGAGAGAGTGAGCGAGCGAGCGTGTGAGTGATGGGACGTGAGAGAGAGTGTCAGAAAAAGAGAATTTTTTATTTTTTTTATTTGAGCTAACTTGAGCCTCAGATTTTCAGTGGGATGACGTGGTCCAATCTAGGCCATTCCCTGGAGGAAGGGCTAGAGAGAGGGGCTGGAGAGAATCTGGGCCATTCCCTGGAGGAAGGGCTAGAGAGAGGGGCCGGAGAGAATCTGAACTCCTTCACATGATCCTTTATAAGTAATGGATTTTTTTAAGTGATTTAAAAGATAATTTTGAATTTTTTTTTAACATATGAGTTATAATGGTACACATTAACATAGTTCATAAATAATTAAAACATCTTGAATGTTAAATATCAAATTGTAACATGTTATTGTCAAATTCTAATTATTCTATATATATATTTTTATTTGATGGATTATTCTATAGTATAAAAATACTAAAATTTAACAATCTCACTCTTGTAGCAAATAAACAGAGAGGGGGAAAGCTTTATCATGCAGCAGACAATATACTTTGTAAGAAAACATCCTTAATTTTTTAGACTACATTTGGATTATAGATTTTAGTAATAATATAAAAAGAGAAAGGAAAATGTGAAGACAATGTGAATGAAATATATATATTATGAGTGTTGATTTTTTACCACACAACCAAACAGGAAAAATTAGCAGGAGAGCACCGGTAAAATAGATTAAATCCAAACAACCTGTTACAGAAAGATAAGAATTCGGCGGTGGTTCGTCCACTCAGAGGTACTTCGACAATCAAGTCAGTAATCAATTATCTCTCAAAGATCACAAATAGTGCTTAACTCACTGGACAGAGCATAAAAAACATACCTTAGACCCATGAGGGTGCCTTACTTTTATAGTCAGCACTAACCTGATCCCTATAGAAGCCTAGCTTCAATGAATTGGCTCAATACTCATCTTGGACTCCCAGTTAGATAGAGATAAATTCCTTAAGAGCTTTATCTATATCCAGACTGAGGTCCTCTTCCATTTTAGAAGTCTTGTCCCTTATCTCTTTATCTCGGATTCCGATATCTCTGCAGATAACCTCGATCTAGCTGAGATCACCTCGGCATCAGGACCATGCCACGTGACACCTCGGCTGACACTTCAGCGTTACCTTGGCCATGTGCTGTTATTCACAAAATATGACCCCCCCCCCCCACACACATATATATATTTATATTTATATTTTCTTTTTCATTTTCATTTCTTTCTAAATTTTTATCTAAATTTACAATCCAAATACAATATAAACAAAGTTAGGTTGAAATATGCAGGATATTTTGATTGTTGAATAAAATAGTCAGACAAGTTTGAGAAATTTTAATAAAAGGGGAGAGGAATTTCGTTATTATGTACACCAATCCGAACCCCCACCGGTTTACATAGCTTGGCTTGGGCTTAGAAACAAAGGCCTGTTTTGAGAAGATGATACAAAAATAATTTTTTGACTTTTAATTAAGTTTTTAGCTTTTTTTAGATAAATAATTTGGGAAGTTGATAAAAGGGCAAATTACAAACACCCCCTCGAGGTTTGGTGAAAATATAGATTTCTCCCTGAGGTTTGAGAAATTATATCCCGCCCCCTGAGGTTTATATTTTCATAACAAATTACCCCCTGAGATTTTTACTTTCATACAGATTCTCCCCTAACTTTCCCTAATTTGTTATGAAAATTTGATTCTCAGGGAGCAATTTGTAATTTTTCAAACCTCAGTGGGGAATCTGTATTTTTACCAAACCTCGAGGGGGGTGTTTGTAATTTGCCCTTGATAAAAAGTTATTTTTGGTTTCTTTGATTAATATTTGTTTATGATATCAAATCACAATAAAATGACTAAACGACCCCCCATTTAATTTAAAATATTTATAATTTCACCCATTTAGCACATTTTGACCTATGAGAGGTAGAATTGTAATTTCACCCTTGGCTAAAAACCAACTTTCCAAATAAAACAAAAAAAACAAAAAAAAAACTAATTTTTGACTTTTGCTACCAACAAAAAAAAAGTGACTAAAAATTATGTCCCAAAAGAGACCTCGTAAATGTTCGTTTCTAATTTGGGCCAAATGATCTAAAATCTGGCACGCTTACTACAAAATATACCAAACGAGATTAATAAAAAAGTAAAAAGAATAAAGAAAAACTTGGTGACATATGATATTTTTGTGGGAGATTTATGTAGAAGTCTTGATAAGTGGATTTATTATTCAATAGGTTATATGAGAATTAGGCATCGTTTGGTAAGTGCTTGTTTTAGTGTAAAAGTCAAAAAGTCACTAAAAAAATCAAAAAGCTAATAACTTGTACCAAAAAGTCAAAGATTCATTTTTCTCTCTACTTTTTTACACATATTTTCATAAAAAATTAAAAAGTTATGCTAAACATATAAGTTTTTTTACCTCATATTTTAGTCAAAAAGTCAAAAAATTACTAAAATAACATATTCCCAAACGAGGCCTTAATGATGTTTTTCATCAAACATTATTAAAAAACGTCACTAATTATTAATTTTTAACGAGAGTTTAAAAATTGTTACAAAAATATTACTAATTATAAGTTTTAATAGCCATTTAAAAAAATTGTCACAAAAAATGTTATTAATTTTTAACTTTTAGCAACAGTTTAATAAATTGTCACTAAAACTTATAATTAGTTAAGACAGTAATAGAAATGCACAAACCAAAATAATTTTCAAAACATTAACTTAAACATTTAATTTAATTAAATACAGAAACAGAAAATAAGAAATAACTTGCACTTACAATTGTTGTAATCTGCAAGGATCTTTTAATTAGGTTGAACAGCACGGGGAAATGTAAACCTCACTCAGAGCACTCTGGGTTTCTTACATAACTAATTATAAGTTTTAGTGACAATTTATTAAACTGTGACAAAAAAAATTACTAATCATCAACTTCACTATTAGAACCTATTAGGATTCGTTTGGGAAGTGGGTTACTTTTTAATTTTTTGACTTTTTAAACTTTTGTAAGAGAAAGAATGTAATGATTATAGATTAGATGTGATGTTTTGTTTTGTTTTATTAGACTAAAAAATTTATTTTATTTTTTTATGACTATTTTAACCAAAAAAATCTCACCCCAAATCTATCTTCCCAATCAGCAGCGTAGTAATTTAACTATCAACCTTTATAAATAAATAGAATACCCCTCATGCTAGACCTTAATGGATCCGAATTGCCATTAATCATTATGTTGACGTCAATAATTTTTTTTTTGGTTGAAGAAACTAATTATTTTTAGAAAGCTAATTAAGTATTAGCAATGTAGCCAAGAAAATAGATTGTTTATGTCCTAAAAATGCAAATTTTGCTACAATTGTCATTTAAAAAAGAGAGAGCAAGAGAGGTCTACCTTTTTATTTTCCTTTTTTTAAGGGGTAGCCCTATTGCCAGGAGACTCTTGGTTTTTTTTTTTGTTTTTTTTAATATATATTTTAAATTGATAAGAGATTATTTACAATATAAAGAAAATTATATCCGAATAATTATAATCTAACAATTATAATATGGGAAATGTTTCGTAGCTCGAAACATTTTGCCCCGAATGGCTCGAGGGAGAAGACGCAGAGAGAAGCCGAGGGAGAGAAAGAGAGAAGCAGAGGGAGAGGGAGAGAAAGAGAGAAGCAGAGGGGAAGAGAGAGAGAGAGAGAGAGAAGACGATCGTCGCCCCGGCCAGCCGCCGATCGTCGCCCAGCCCAGCCACGCCGCAGCCTCCGACCGCCGTCGCCCTACCTCCGCCTCCACCTCCTCCTCCCCCGAATATTATGCCCCCTCCAGTCCTCCTCCTCCTCCTCCTCCTCCTCCTCCCTCCTTCCTCCTCCTCCTCCTCCTTCTTCCTGGTCTTCGTTCTTCTTCTGCAAACTTCTTCTTCCTGGTCTTCGTTCTTCTTCTGCAAAAAAAAAAAATGAGCCATTCGGGCTCCCCGTTTTCGAGCTATGTAGCACGATCGTTATAATATTAAAAAAAAAACCTTAATAAAAAAGGTCCCTAATAAAGAAAAGGATAAATTACATTGACACCTCCTGAGGTTTATGTTTATTACAGTTTTCTCCTTACCTTTTGAAAATTACATCTCTCTCCTGAGGTTTAAAGTTTCATTACAGATTCCCTCCTTCAGCAATTTAATTTTTTTAAATATCAATTTTGCCCTCATTGGGTAAATTATATTGACACCCCTCACATTTTAGAAACTACAATCCCCTCCATAAAGTTTAGGACTTTTCTTAAGTGTGCAACCCTCAAGGTTGCACACCATGTGTCACTTACACAAAAAGTGTAAGTGGAAGGTGAAAACAAAAAGCAGGACTGAACACAGAAAGGTGTAAGTGTAAGGCGTAAGTTGCACACCATAACAGTACCGTAAAGTTTAAAGTAGCATTACCTTGGTTAGTATTAGTTGGAGAAAAAAATTCATAAAAAAAAAAATTAATTGGAATAATTTTTTTTGTTAGTAAAGTTTTTAAATTT
The DNA here is from genome assembly GCA_036172215.1 of Camellia granthamiana. Classification (NCBI taxonomy): domain Eukaryota; kingdom Viridiplantae; phylum Streptophyta; class Magnoliopsida; order Ericales; family Theaceae; genus Camellia; species Camellia granthamiana. The sequence goes on along the minus strand of CM069903.1, from coordinate 14,951,443 downwards.
CTGTTTAAAAATCAACATAAGCTCATTTTTTGAATTTACGTTTTTTCCTCAAATTTACAAACTGAGACAACCATTTATAAATCAAAAAAATTATCAAACAAGTTTTTATGACAGTTTTTTTAATTTTTTGTAAATATAAATTGAAAACTGAAAACGAAATAGTTACCTAACAGATTTGATGGTAAAAATGTCGTAAAATTAACAAATAATTAAATAAGTTACTACCGTAAGAAATGACTTATCAAAAGACTCTTAGACTATGTATGATTTGATTTTTAGAATTTTTTTTTAAAAATTAAAAATTAATTTGGTTAAGAAATTAAAAAATAAAAAATAATTATCATTTAAGGGTAAAAAATAATTATCATTTTAACTTTTGGGCAGATTATATATATACGTATGGCTGTTTCAATTTAATTTGTAAAAAATTATTTCTAACCACTCGAAAAATAAAAATTATGTAAAAATGATAATTATTTTTATTTTTATTTCTTAACCAAATTAATTTTTAATTTTTAAATTTTTTTTCTAAAAATCAAACCATATATAGCCTAAGAATCTTTTGATAAGTCATTTCTTACGTTGGTAACTTATTTAATTATTTGTTAATTTTATGACATTTTTACCATCAAGCCTGTTTGGTAACGATTTCGTTTTCAGTTTTCAATTTATATTTATAAAAATTTTAAAAATTGTCATAAAAACTTATTTGATAATTTTTTTTTGGTTTATAAGTGGTTGTCTCAGTTTGTAAATTTGAGGAAAAAAAGAAAATTCAAAAAATGAGCTTACATTGGTTTTTAAACAGAAATTTAAAAACTTTACTAACAAAAAAAATTTTCAATTAATTTTTTTTTAAATAACTTTTTTCCCAACTAATACTAACCAAGGGGATAATTGGTAATGCTACTTTAAACCTTAGGGAGAGGATTGTAATTTCTAAAATATGAGGGGTGTCAATGTAATTTATCCAATGAGGGCAAAATTAATATTTAAAAAAATTAAATTGCCGAAGGGAGAAATCTGTAATGAAACTTTCAACCTCAGGGGGAGATATAATTTCCAAAAACTGAGGAGAAAAATTGTAATAAATATAAATATCAGGGAGTGTCAGTGTAATTTACCCGAAAGAAAATAATAAATAATACAACAAAGATACCCATAATGGGGGGATTGACCACCTGATCTCTAGAAAAGAGTCCTTGTTATTTGCATAGGAGTCAATTTTTTTGTTCTAACAGTTTTCTATTCCTTTCTCATAAATCATTTTTCTATTAGGATCTTATTACTAACAAGTGTTTTTGGTGCCCAAAAAAACTAAAAAATAAAATTAAAAACACAAGTATTTTTTTTAACTATATTTGAAATGTTTTTTACATAAATTTGAATATTAAACAATGTCCTACAAGAGATGTTAACCTTTGTCTTTCTATTACATGATTTACCTTTTTGACTTTAATTTTATAGTAAAAAATAGATGTGAGTAAGTAAAACAATAGATGATGAACCTAAAATTCCCAATATATAATTAGTACCAATAATTCGGAAAATTACTCGGTGTTCATGTTGTACCACATGGCGCATGATCATAAATTATTATGATTATATTGTTCTTTTATTACTCCATATAAAATTATAAATTTTACATTTTTCACCAATTAGCAAAGTTATGTGGTGCCAATGGGACACCGAACAATAAACCTTGAGACCTCTAATTAGAGGTGCCACTAGTGATGTGGCAGTGGGTGAGACCCACTGCCACAATGTGTGTTGTGTTGTGTGTTTTTTTTTTTTTCATTTCCACCTCACTAATGGTAGATTTAGAGCTCAATATTTAGAGAGGTGAATTACGCTAACGGTCCCTATAGTTTGGGGCTTGTGTCATTTTAGTCCTTGATTTTTCAATTGTGACATATTTGATCATGAATTTTGAATCTTGTTTCAAATAAGGACAATTGAAGATACCATTTGATTTTTCAAGGGCAAAACTGTCAATTTGATAAAATATAACTAATTTAACAAAAATAAATGTCAAAAAAATATTTTGAAATTTTTAAAAATTATTTCTACCCACTAAAGATAAAATTATGTAAAATTGATAAATCTTTTAGACATTTATTTATTTATTTATTTTACCAAATTAATTTTTATTATGTGTTTGGATGATAATCATGTAATGAGTGGTTGTTTTTGTTTTCATTAAATTAGTTTTTATTTTTCCAAAAGTCAAATATGGCGACAATTTTGATATCATTATTAAACCAATCCATTAAATTAAAAAAAATCCAAAACTAAAAATATTTCATATATTAAATGTATCAATTACACATTAAAAGTTTAACAACTACCCATTACATAATCATCATCTAAACATATAATAAAAATTAATTTGGTAAAATAAATAAATAAATAAATGTCTAAAAGATTTATCAATTTTACATAATTTTATCTTTGGAGTGTAGAAATAATTTTAAAAATATTTTTTTGACATTTGTTTTTGTCAAATTAATTTATATTTTATCAAATTGACGATTTTACTCTTGAAATTAAGCAATGATATCTTCAATTGTCCTTATTTGGAACAAGATTCAAAATTCATAATTAAATGTATCACAATTGAAAAGTTAAGGACCAAAATGACACGAGCCCCAAGCTATAGAGATTATGAATGTAATTTGCCCTATTTAGAGCTCCAAATCATTACGGGGACACCGAATAACGTCTACTATCAGTGGCAACCCAATAAATTTTTGTAGATTGGATCACTTCACAAGTTTTGTTTGGGTACCCAATATAAGTGCACTTATTTCATCTTTTTATCTTTTTTGGGTCACATCAATCAACATCTCCTCTCTACTTTTTCTACACATAATACAAGAAAAGTCAAAAAGTGCACTTATTCTAAATTTCCCAAACTTGGCCTTAAACTTGTGAAGTGATCCAATCTACAAAAATTTATTGGGTTGCCACTGATAAATTTATAGAGAAAAAAAATAGACTGCACAACATTTACTCTATTTGGTTTTGAGTTTTTAAAGCAATTCATGTGTTTTTTTTTTTTTTTTAAATTTGTTTTGTTCATATTTTAGAGTTTTTTTTTTTTTTTAAATGCACATAAGCTAAATGTACCTAAAAATTCAGTATATTTTCATTTTTTTTATGTATATATTATTTTTTTAATAGATTTTTTAACAAATATTTTAGTCTAATTTTTGATTTTTTTTTATTTTAAATGCACATAAGCTAGATGTACCTAAAAATTAATAAAAATTAAAATATTTGTCAAAAAAATCTATAAAAAATAAGAGATACATAAAAAAAAATAAAAATGTACTTAATTTTTGTATATTTTTATATTTAATGAATATTTTTTAGATTTTTATACAAATATTTTAATTTTTAAATATATTTAACTTAAGAGGATCTAAAATGTTTTTAAAAAATGCTTAAAATATTTAAACGTTCACTAAAAAAAAAAAACTCAACAATCATATATACATTATTAAAAATAGTGTTTTTCTCTTACTTAGGTGACACAATCTAAAGACTTACTTTTAAAAAAAAAAATCCACATCATCATGTCATTTCCATTTATATATAAAGTTTTACACAAATTCAATTTCAATTATAATAATCAATTTTATATGGACTCTATTTGAGAAATACTTATTTTCTATATATATAATTATAATTTAATTATTATAATAACCAATTTTATATGGATTTTATTTAAGAAATACTTATTTTTCATATATATAACTATAATTTAATTGTTATGATATTTGAAAAAAATTATCTCGATATCCCACATCGATAAAAAAAGAAAAAAATGAGTTATTCATTTATATAAAATGAGCCTTATACTTTTAAATTTTAAAATTAAAATAACATTTAAAAGTTTTAATTAATAATTAATTTTTGTATATGTTAATTGGTCTTTTGACCTAACTAATTAGATTGAATCGTTTTTGGTTTAACTGATTCCCTGGTTTAACCACGATCTTAATCACTACAAGAAAATGCACTTTTGGCGACTAAAGTTTTAGTCGCCAAAAGTAAGGTTTTTAGTCGCCGAATCCTTTTCCCGACTAAATATTTTGGTCGCTAGATTTGTTGCAGGAAAACGGTCGGGGGAAGGTTTTGGCGACTAAAAAAAATTTAGTCGCCAAAAGTCTTATAAATGGCTACTAATGTTTTAGTAGGGAAAAGTACGAGGCATTGGTAACTAAATATTTTTTAGTAGCCAAAAGTCATAAATTGGCGACTAAATATTTAGTCGCCAAAAGTTTTCAAATAAAATTAATTTTCATTTTCAGCGACTAAAACTTTTAGTCGCCCAAAGTATCATTAATTATTAGCTACTAAATATTAAGTCGCCAAAAAAAATTAATTTTCATATTTTTTTTAGCTACTAAACTATTTAGTCGCCTAAAGTCTCATATATTTTTTATTACTAAATTTTTAGTCCCCAAAAAATCTTTGGTTTGTTTTTGGCTATTAAACATTTAGTCACCAAAAACTTTATTAAGTGCTATTTTTTTTTTATTATTATTAATTTCTGCACAACCTGTATTTATTTCGTGCAACCTGCACCCTGTATATAAACAAAACAATACATATGTCTATTTCTATTTCACTTTCAACCATCCAAAAATTTGGTCTTGTAACACCAAATTCTAGACAAACCAAATATAATCCAACCCAAAATAATAATTCCATACAAACAGATAATCATACAAAAATGATGTCCTCCGTATACAAAAAAGAAATATCCACTAGTAATCTATACCACCATAAAATAACTTCATCTCTGTTGGATCAACAACGATTGCAGTAATTGGTAGTGGAAAAGCTCAATACGAAAATAAGTCATTTCGAGAAACAAAAATACTCATGCTAGAAAGATATTATTATGAAACATTTAACACAATTAAGTAACCTTGCATGTGCCATCGAGGGAGCTTGATAAAAAAATTGAACTTGAGCTTGATAAAACATTTAACAAAAATACTCATGCTAGGAAGATATTATAAAGAGCTTTTTCTTTGTCAATACTTGGACTGCACTTTTTCATTAATATAATCATGACATTTAGCTAACCAGTTGTTTTAGACCATCGCATCATGTTTTGGATGAGAAGAAAGAAGAAAATCAACTAGGACGCGAGGGGGAAAAAACAACAAGAACATGAAACCCTTGTTATCGATTTCAACACATTTTTCACAGTTGTCCCCATAATTTTTATAAATATCATTAACACATCATTTTGGATATATTTTCTATTTAAACTGTTCGTTTTTAAAATACCCAAAAAATATGGGATACTTGTAAACAGGGAATCATCTCAATTCACCTCCAATTAATCCAGACAGACACTAGAATTAGATATTCGACATGCACTGAGAAAATTTGTAAGCATTAACACAATATTCACAAGTCATATTTGGCATGGGGAAGCTGTTCGTGTCGGCCACAATGCGGATCAAGGGCTGTGAGACAGACAAGCTAATTACCCGACATTGTGTGAGACAGACAATTACCTGCCAATACATTTTCATATCCTAGTTAAAATATATGCAAATTCAATTCATATGGCAAGCTAATTAAGTAAATTCGTGTCAAACTAGGGAGAAAAAAAGACCCAGAGGCATGCAAGGAAATATAACTATGACTCAGAAATCTTACATGAATTCCAAGGTATGCACTGCAGAGTTTTAAATCGTGTCGAAGACAAGTTACTCCTCCAGTCCCAGTAGCAAGCATTAATTCTTCATTGCTCCATCTATTCCGGATTACATTCCGTCAGTTATCACAAGTCCTATTTGTCATGGGGGAACTGTCTGTGTGAGCCACACGGTGGTTCGGGGACTGTTTTGAATTTTCGCCCCGAAATGCTCTTTTTTTACTAAGTTTAGGACGTATTCGGCTCTGACTCCCAACCTACGGGTTCGAATTACGTTCTGTCAATTCTCACAAGTCCTATTTGTCATGGAGAAGCTATCCGTGAGAGTCACACGGTCGTTCGGAGGCTGTTTTGAATTTTCGCCCCCGAAAAGCTCTTTTTCGAGTAAGTTTAAGGCGTATTCGACTCTAACTCCCAACCTACGGGTCTGGATTACATTCCGTCAGTTCTCAAAAGTCCTATTTGTCATGAGGGAACTGTCCGTGTGAGCCACACGGTCGTTCGGGGGCTGTTACGAATTTTCGCCCCCGGAAAGTCATTTTTCGACTAAGTTTAGGGCGTATTCGGCTCTAACTCCCAACCTATCGGTCCGAATTACGTTCCGTCAGTTCTCACAAGTCCTATTTGTCATGGCGAAGCTATCCGTGCAAGCCAAACAGTCGTTCGGGGGCTATTTTGAATTTTCGCCCTCGGAAAGTCCCTTTTCGACTAAGTTTAGGGCGTATTCGGCTCTAACTCCCAACCTACGGGTCCGGATTACATTCTGTCAGTTGTCACAAGTCCTATTTGTCATGGGGGAACTGTCTGTGTGAGCCACACGGTGGTTCGGGGGTTGTTTTGAATTTTCGCCCCCGAAACGCCCTTTTTCTACTAAGTTTAGAACGTATTCGACTCTAACTCCCAACCTACGGGTCCAAATTACATTCCGTCAGTTCTCACAAGTCGTATTTGTCATGGGGAAGCTATCCGTGAGAGTCACACAGTCGTTCGGAGGCTGTTTTGAATTTTTGCCCCCGAAAAGCTCTTTTTCGAGTAAGTTTAAGGCGTATTCGACTCTAACTCCCAACCTACGGGTCTGGATTACATTCCGCCAGTTGTCACAAGTCCTATTTGTCATGGGGGAACTGTCCGTGTGAGCCACACAGTCGTTCGGGGGCTGTTTTGAATTTTCGCCGCCGAAACGCTCTTTTTCGACTAAGTTTAGGGCATATTCGGCTCTAACTCCCAACCTACGGGTCCGAATTACGTTCCGTCAGTTCTCACAAGTGTCATATCACTATGTTTAAAAAATGAGTCTAACATTAAGTGATGAAAAGCCATGATAACAACACTGCATTCCTAGTGAAAACACTGAAAACATCGACCTGCAACTTCTTCAATTATCAACTTGTAATTGAATGCCAAATGTGTAATTTCTCATATCTTCAAACCTTATATTTTTTTTCTAGGGGGGAAACATGGATTCTTTGGCCAACTTGACTAGAAATGAAATGCATATATGCATTCAAATGTGAAACCATACTGAGAACAGCTACAACCAAAGTGATTTTCTTTTTCTTAGGGTTTACCACTTGATCTTTTTAGGATCCAGTCTGAAATAATAAAAAGCTATTGCATGACTAAACAGGACACTTTTTTACAATGACAGCGATAGGCGACATGCTTTTTCATTTGGCATACCTCATTCCTAGAAGACCCAACTCGTGACTTTCTTGCAATGACAGCGAAAGGCTTTTTCAAGTATGAAAAATGAAAACAGAAGAATTGAATAGATCATTTTGTTTGCTGTTATTTCATTTGTCATTAACCAAAAGAAAACGGAAGAAATGCAGGACACCATTTTAATTTTCTTAGATTTCAGAAATGGAGAGGAGTCCCCTTAAAAAACAAAGAAATTCAGAGAGAGAAATGTTATTTAAGGAAAACAAATATACGTTTAATATACATCTTGGTGTTCTTGATGCATAATGTGCCTTAGAGAAAATTGATTTTTAATTTACTAAAGGACATGTAGGGCAGCTCCACTAAGATCTACACTTGCCACAAATTTTAATTCAGTGCCTGTGTTATCGGTAACCCAAATATGCAATCAATCACCAAGTGTAGAGGCCTAATAAAGTATGAACAGTATACATGCACAGCTCAAGATTTCATAGTCTCCTTAGAAGCCCAAATTTGCCTCTCTGACATAATTTCACTGTAGGAACTAGATACATGCTTCTAATATTTTTTTTCTTCTACAAATAATAATGATAAAAACTCTCAAACAATAATCAATTTCGTCAAAAAAATTAATGAGCAACATTTAAATATTCTACATGAAATAACAGTCCTCATCACTAAAAATGTAAAGCCATTGCCATGCCATCAACATAATCATCAAAAAGCACCAACCCAACACCCTACACGAAATTGATGAACTCAAAATGGAAGAACTATACATGTTATCTCACAAGCAATTATCAATTGTGGGAGGTTGCCTAAAGAGTTCTTCTGCCTGCACAAATTCAGCATTCCAAAGTGTTGCTGGGTCCTTTGGAATGCAAGCTTGCACACTATACACCTGAACTGAGCAATTGCCATCAAATTCTTGTTTGGATTTTGTAAATAACTCAAGACAAGAGAAATCCAAATTAACATTTCTTCCCTGCTGTTGGCAACAGGATTATCCACAACTAAGAACTACGGAAACTCATTAAGCAAAACTTCATCTTTCACATTTCTCGGAAGAAAAGAAATACATTTGGATATCTACCAGGCAGATATTAGAGAATGATAACTGTTAGTTTCAGTACATGGTAGCCTTAATTAAATGACAAAAGACAACCTGGTAAAACAGAAAACCTTTATTTATGTTTGCGTAAGAAACAATTTATATTACCCGAATTTCATATTTTTGAGTAAAGAGCAGCAACATTTTAGTCCATATCTAATATCTTCAAACTGCATGTAACTGAAAATTTTAAAGGCTTATAAACTAAAATGTGTACAATATTTGAATTATTTTAAGGGCATCCACACCTGATGGAAGTGATGAGTGATGTAGTGGTTCTAATTAAAAGCACCAGATTAACAATAGGAAGGTTAAGAATGAGGGTCAAAGAAATGAGAAGAAACAGGCACTACAGGAAATTCGTTTTTTAGCGGCGTTTTTTGGACGGGTCTACGGCTATTTATGCATGCATGGATAATTACTTGCTAAATTAACAACTGTCATGATTTTTGCATCCCGGTGGTGCAACTTGAATCAACACTATCAAGCATACTAGAAGCATTTCTAGCATGAAGCATATTAATGAAGAAACTAAAAGTTTCTACAATGCTCTTGATAGATTATGATATAGAACTTCATCAAGATGACTAGGTATCTCTAATGAAGATTCTACAAGAACAACCAGATAATCCTGATTGATTACAAAGTAAAAAGTTCCATGATTGTAGTTGATAGCACATAACAATGGCAAGTACTACATATTAGGTATGCTTCATTTAGTTTGTTCTTGTACTCACAAGTAAGCAACAAGTTCTCACTACTACATGAACACCCACACATACCAATATATCTTAGTAGTGTTCTATTTCATTTGTATAGCACCATTTTTGTGTCCCTATCAAAGCCCAAAAAGAAAACTGTGCAGACGAGGGTAGATTTCAAATTACTTAACAAAAAATTATGATAAACATTAGAAATTCAAAATCATAATGTTACACAAAAAATATAGACCAAGTACACTTGCCAAATAGATAATTAATTGCAAACATCCAAACAATCTCATACATTGTCACTCTGAGATCATGAGACCATCTATAGTATAAGCTATCTAATCCCAAACTGTCTTGCAAATCAATTACCACTCCCTCTCAAAAGTAATGAAAACAAACAAATCTATAAAATCTTAAATTAGAGAGTTAATTGATTTGAAAAACAAAGAAAGTAATGAAAAACAAACAAAACTACCAAAGAATTAATTGCTTTGAAAAATGTACCTGAGATGAAGAGCAAGAGAGATCGATCTGGTTCAACTATCTGTGAAAGCAATATATCAATTATCGTACCTCAAAAAGAATATTTTGTAATACAAAAAATTAAATTGAATTTTCATGATTTATGGGGGCTTGCAATCACTTTGGTTCTTATCATTCATCCTTGTTTTACGTCTCATCAAATTAGTTTTCACTTTAATTGTAAGGTTCCATGAAACTATAATTTTTGTATCTCAATGTCAACAACTTTTGGCAGCCTGCTACAGTTGAAATTTTTTTTCCATTGAACCTCATATCAACCCAGACTTGTCTACTTGTATCCTAAGTTGTATGTTGTATATTTTTGTGTGAAATGCTCCAGTCAGAACGGGCTTGAAGGGACCTGGACTCATTGTTGCTCAGAAACTTTGGTACTGTATTGCCACTGTTGGTGGTCAATATATCTGGGCCCGCTTACAATCATTTTCTGCTTTCCGTAGATGGGGTGATTTTGAGTAGGTTTTTCATTTTAATTTCATGCAATCATAATCAAATCTATCTCTCCCCTGTAAAGCAATTATATGTAGACACACTTTATGTATGTATAATATGATGAAACAACAAAAAGGATTTGATTCATCTTTCATACTTTCCAGAGGTCACTGCCACGCTGAGCTTGGATACTAATACAACGTATAGAAGGAATTTTTAAAGCTGCCTCGTTTGGCAACCTGCTTATATTTCTATACACAGGAAGGTATGTTTTTTTAGCACAATTCTTTCATGGTCCTTCAAACACAGCCTGTCAGTAAATACTTAACTATGGCATTACGAATGAGGTGATAGAAATATGTTAGATGGAGAACTCACATTCTATATTGTGTAAAGTAGTGTGTGTGTGAGAGCGGGTAAGCGCATTCTACAAGATTGAATGAATGCAAGAGAAACATGATATAATAATGTGAAATTCTGTCATGTTATAGCATTGTTTAAAAGTTTGAAGCACCGATGTGTTATTGAGTGTTGTGGATGGCTGGGTGGTACAGGGCATATTGGCAATGTATCATCTCTGTGTTCTATCTAAAGAACAAAAGGATTATAAAGTATCATTGACCAACATTAAACCTGTAAGTCATGCCTTGGAACAACAAACAATTGCTTCTATAAGATAAATCTTTCAGAATTATCTTCTTTTAGTAGCTTTTTAAGTGATTAGGAATGAGGTTTTCCTTTGATTACATGATAGCTTCTATAGTATGAGCTATCTAATCCCAAACTGTCTTGCAAATTAGAGAGTTAATTGATTTGAAAAACAAACAAAATAATGAAAAACAAACAAACCAACCAGCAAATTTGATCGATCTAGTTCAACGATCTGATCTAATCTGAAAATGAAAAAATTAGAGAGTTAATCAACAGATTTGACAATGAGAAAGTAGACCAGCAGAGATTGATCTGGTTCAAACTCGAACACCGATTAAGAGAATGAAAATTGTACCAGAGATAAGAGCAACAGAGATCAATCTGGTTCGAGAATGATATCGATTTTGGATCTGCAATTTGATGAAGAACGGATCGAGTTTGAGTTCAAGTTCGATGAAGAGACTGATCAAATCTCTCCAGCGACAGATCGATGAAGAGTAACAGAGACCGAGAGTTCGACGAATATACAATGCAAAATCTGCAATCGAGCGAGCGAGCCAGCGAGAGAGAGAGTGTGTGTGTGTCTTTGATTTGGTTCGATGAATATCAGTCGAGGGCTTTGGAAGAGAGAGAGAAAGAGAGCGGGAGAGAGACCAAGCTATGGAAGAGACACAGAGCAAGTGTGAGACAGAAAATGAGAAATGGAGTATACACCCAATACGACGCCGTTCAACTGAGCTCTAAGAAAACGTTTTGAAAACGATGTCTTTCATCCATCTATAATGGCGTTTCCCAAAACGCCACAAAAGAAACGTTGCTGTAGGCCATTTTTCCTGTAGTGAGAAAGACCAATGTTTTAGGCACATATGTCAGAGTGACATTGCAGAAGAGGAACACATAATAACAACACATGGATAAGAATTAATTATCATGGGATGAACATGACATTCTACTAAAATTTCTAACCTGAAAGTTTAGGCCCAGAATTAAGCCTTATATGGTAAACTGACGGATTATTCTTCAACCATCCAGACAAAGTATATACTACTTCGAACCCATTTCCATGTTTTTCAACAAATTCTTGTAGCAACTTATATCCAAAACCAGTAACCTTTTATTAGCAAAAAGAAAATACGCATAAATTATAATTTACATGATTACTTCTTATACGAGCTCTTACCTGTTCGACACATTTGATGGCAGCAAAAAATTACGACCTAGCCACCTATAGGAAACCTAAGGGAGACAACCATCAACTTAAGAAATTACTAATCAATAAAATATAAGCTCTACTACATGTTCATAAAACAAGTTAATTATCTCACATTGAACTTCTAAACAATTGAAAACAAAGAATTTAGAATCTTCCTGCAAAAAAGCAGAAGTGCAAGAGAACTTCAATGCCATTTAATGAGAAAACAACAATACAAGCAAAGACACTGTAGATCAATAAAATAAAATTAACCTGGTGAATGAGGAAGCTTTGAAGCTAAAATGAAAGATGGCCAAAAGTTTTCTCATCAGCAAGAAAAAGCAAACAGATTCACATATTGAAAATTTACAGCATAAGCCTATAAAAAACCCGCAAAATCCATAAAACTAAAATCCACAAAACTAAATTTACAACAAACAGATTCACAACATCAAACCCACAAAAAACCCAACGAACCCATAAAACTGAAATCCATAATTTCAATTCAAACACAATAACCGCATAATTTCACAAAACAAAAATCAAACCCACAAAACTAAAATCAAACCCATTTTGGATATCAAGATTTAATTAATTTTGTACAAATCATACACTTCAACCAAACCCATGCATGAAATCAACACAAAAATAAACCCTAGATGAAGTGTGAAAGATGGAAATACGGGAAGGGAGAGAGAGAAATAGAGAGATGGCTTAAGAGGGAGAAGATCCAGATTGATAGAGAAGACCGAGAGTGACAGAGAGAGAGAGACAAAAACCTGTGATTTGCAGCAGTGGTGGTAGTGATTTCCGGCAGTGGCGGTGGCGGTGGCGGTGGCGGTGGCGACGGTAGAGCCGGCGTCAGGTTTGGTGGTGAGTGGTCGGAGATGGGTGCTCCTTGCGACGGTGGGGGACAGCTCTATGGAATGAGAAAGAGAGATGAGAGAGGATGAGAGAAGAGTATGAGGTGAGATATTTTTATTTTATATTAGATGGTTATTGGCGACTAAAATCTTTAGTCGCTGAAAATATTTTAGAAATCCCTCCAAAATATTTCAAAGTCTCCCTCTTAAAATTTTAATTCTTTGGCGACCAAAATAATTTCTTGTTGCTGAAACTAAGTTTTTGGCGACTAAAACTTTAGTTGCCAAAGAGAAAAAATAATTTTTTTATTTTCTATTCGGCGACTAAATATTTTAGTAGCTAAAAATCAATATACGGCGACTAAATTTTTTTTTGTCGCTGAAAATAAGTTTTTGGCGACTAAAACTTTAGTCGCCAAAGAGAAAAAATAATTTTTTTATTTTCCATTCGGCGACTAAATATTTTAGTAGCCAAAAGTCAATATACAGCGACTAATTTTTTTTTTTGTGGCCAATTCTGGCATTTTTAGCGACTAAATTTTTCTTTAGTCACCAATAATGAATATACCCCGACTAAAAAAAATTAGTAACTAAATATTTTACTTTTGGTGACTAAAAAAACATGTTAGTCACCAATTCCATAACTTTTAGCGACTAAATTTTTTTTTAGTCGCCAATTTTGGTCGCCAAAGGTGTATTTTGTTGTAGTGAACATTTTTATAAAAATATATTAGTTAGATTTGTTTGATTTGAAATAAACTACAGATTGACCTAATTAAAGATTAAATATTTAATATTATTTGATTCGAAATAAACTTCCAACCCGAACAATTGTTAATTTTTATTTTACACAATCCCATATCAAAAAAAGAAGGAAAAAGTAAGTTGTTTTTCTTGCTTAGGTGGCAAAAGCTAAGGACTTTTTTTTTTCTAAAAAATTCACATTAGCATGCCATTTCCATTTACATATAAAGTTCTACACAAATTCAATTTTAATTATAATAATCAATTTTATATGGATTCTATTTGAGAAATACTTATTTTCCATATATATATGATTATAATTTAATTATTATATCAACTTATTGTAGTGTTATACATGTTTTAATTTAAGATAGTTTAAATTTTAAAATTAAAATAACATTTAAAAGTTTTAATTAATTAATTTTTGTATAAATTGATCTTTTGACATGGTCGATTAGGCTGAATCGTTTTCAGTTTAACTGATTCTCTAGTTTAACAGCGATCTTAGCAATTTTATCAAAATGTAATTGTTAGATTTATTTGATTCAAAATAAACTAAAGATTGACCAAATTAAAAATTAAATGACTGATATTGTTTGATTCAAAATAAACTTTCTGTCCGAATAATTGTTAATTTTATTTTACACAATCCCACATCTGGAGAAAAAGAAAAAAGTGAGTTGTTTTACTTATATAAAGTAAACCTATGCTCCCATTAAATATTGTAGTGTTGTGCATATCACAGTTGAAGATAATTCAAATTTTAAAATAAAATAAAATTTAAAAATTTTAATTAATTATTTTTTTGCGTAAATTGATTAGTCTTTTGACCGATCTTAATGATTTTATCAAAAAATATATATTGTTTTATTTCTAAAAGGTTTGTTTAAATTTTATGACAAGCTTTAACATTGAAAAAACTAAAACTTAAAAAAATTATAAAAAAAATTTATTTTTAATTTTATCATAAATATATATATTTTAATTTATTCTATTTTTTTATCTTTACCAATTAAATTATGACATCTATTTTTTATTGTGAACTTAGAATATACAATTAATGACATAACAACTGTAATATATATTCTAATAAAATGATTAAAATTTAATTCATTTTAACTTTTTTTTTATATATTTTTAAAATAAATTTTATGCTATTATTTAATTTTAAAATTATTTTTAATTATTTATTTAGTCGGTGTATCACACGGGTTCATATGCTAGTTATATTTAAAAGCCATTAACCAAACAAAATGATTTAAACTTGTCATTATTTTATAAATTCTCTTAATTTTTAATGAGATTAAACTACATTAAATAAATATGAGTAAATTAATAATAGGTTCTAATAGTTGAACTTAATTTTCATCAAGTTCTATTGAAAATATGTCATAGTAAAATCATTACTAAAAATATTTTTTTGTGACGATTTTTTACTCATATCGCTAAAAATTGATAATTAGTGATTTTTTTTGTCACAGTTTTTTTAAATTGTTGCTAAAAATTACAATCTGTGATGTTTTTCTATGACAAATTTTTTAAACTATTATTGAAAGTTGAAAATTAATGATTTTTTTATGATGATTTTTTTAAACTGCCGTTAAAATTTATAATTAATGACATTTTTGTGATAAATTTTAAACTGTCATTAAAAATTAAAAATTAGTAACATTTTTAATAGTATTTAATAAAAAATACCATTAATTAATACATAATTTATTAGACAAAAAATTCACATACTAAGATTTACACATACTAAGATTTACACGTAAGTCTCTAAAGTATTAACAACATAAATAAATTTTTATGTAATGATTCTCGATAAATATGGGACCCATTACCATTGATGTGGAGTCGCGTGCTGTTACAGCATTTTTTTCTTAAAATGTCTTCTGCCATGTCATATGCATGATAATTAATTACTTTATTTCTATTTATTGCAGGAACAAAACAACTTAAAAATTTAAGGAATCGACGGAGATTTTATTTTCATATAGAATAATAGTTAAATAATTTATTTCTCACACCATTTGGCACAAATCCAAGGATTTCAACCTAATTAATTATTATTATTTATTACAATATATCTCAATAAAATAAAATAAAATAAAATAAAAAATAAAAGCTTTGAAATTATTCAAGTAAAAGTTTTGTAAGCATTAAGGCCTCTTTTGGGTGGTTAATATTTTAGCTACGAGAATTAAATTTTTTCTAAAAAGGGTAAAAAGTTCAAAAAAAATTCAATTCATACAAAAAAGTAAAAATTTATTCTCATTTTTATTTTTTATACATCTTTTCATCTAAATTCAAATTTTTATTTTGAGAAATATTAATTTTTTACCTAGTATTTTAATCAAAATTTTTAAAAAAATTACTTTAAAAAAAAGTTACTTCCCAAACTATTCATAACAAATAAATAAGAATTCATCGCACAAAATATTTGCCTCACTGTTGTAATTTCGAACACGCGGATTTTGTCGCAGTACTCTTCATGCATGAATGTGTGATGCACCGCATATACATAGTGGTAGATTCGTAATAAAGGTGTAAAATAGGGCTGACAGTTAGTGCCCTTCATGATTCGTACATGTAAACAAACAATCAATCATGCATGGGAAGTGAGCTGCAAAATCTCATCAGGAGGGTTAAGCTGCACACGTGTACGGTGATAAGGCCCTGACTCCCGTATAGAGTGCGCAGACTTCTCGACTTCGGCGTGAATTCAGGCGCAACCGAAATAGATACTGCTAAAGTGCGCCGGGTTGGCAAATGCGCCACCCTCTCCATTTCCAAAAATGGCCTCACAATACATACATAGATACATATGATACATACAGATATGTCTGCGCTGTGGTCATCCTTTCTGGTGCTCACCAAAGTTGATTTGGCGCTATAAATGCTTCTATTCTATACAGAGAGAGAGAGAGAGAGAGAGAGAGAATCTGACAGTGATGGAGGGTTTGAGGAAAGGTGGTTCTGTATGGTGGACGACGGTATTGGTGGTGGTGGTGGGGATGCTAACCTGCGCAGTGAGTCAGCCACCGCGGCGTCTCACGGTGGGAGGACGAGTGGGCTGGACAAAGGACTTCAACTACACAGAATGGTCGATTCATAAGCAATTTTACGTCGGCGATTGGCTTTGTAAATCTCTCTCTCTCTCTCTCTCTATATATATATATGTTTGATTGTTGTGTTAATGAAAATGAATGTGTTTGTGAATGCATTAAAAGTTGGTAATTTATATGCTTGAATTGAGTTGATTGTTCTAATTTTGCTTTGGCCTGAGTTTCATCATTTCGCGTTTTTGTATATTTCTATCTGCGAGTTTCGTATCATGGAATTTATGATTTGGAAAATGGATTTGAAGTTCATTGTGTAGTTCAAAGTTTGAAACTAGGGTAACGTCCCTCTATTAAAATTAGCGTAAAAACCTGAACGCAAGCTCTAGATTTCATTTCATCTCCTCTTTTCAGAAAATTTTCCAGACAAGGAAACTTCTGGCTTTCCTTTTTCCAAAACTTTCTGAGATAACAAACGCTGCCCTTCTCTCCGATTAATTGGTGGGTTTTGTTGCTGTTTCCTTGATTGGAATTTATTCCTCTAATTTTTCTTTAATTTCGTAAGGTAAATATTCAAATGCTGCCTTAAGGGCCAGGTTTTTCTCCAGTTCAATCTGTGGATCACTACGGAGTCTTGTTTTGATAATCCGAATTTTTCAATGTGTTTGTAAAATATCGCATTGATTAGATATCAATAGTTATTTGATTCAAATTTCAGTCAATAATAAATATAATTTTTAAAATAAATTATTAACAAAAATCTGATCTGATCGAATAATTATTGATATCCAATCAAAATAATTTTTTATAAGAATAAAATACTCATTAAAATATTCAAATTATCAAAACAAAATTTATAATAAACTCCACAGATCCGACAATACCGTCCAGTCCACTGACCACTACCGTAATACGTTTAGGCATGAGTTATACCATGAAAACCAGTTCAAAGTGTATAAACAGACATCATTCAGTTAGATAAATACAATTTATTTATTGATTTTTTAATGAGAAGCAAGTGTTTTGTGTTTTGTGTTTTGTATTTTGTGCAGTCACTTCTTTTTTCTTTTAATTTATAATATGCAAATTTAGTCTAATTAACTAATGGAGAATATTCACAATCAACAATGATTCATACTACTAAAAAAAGATCACTAATAGCACTAATGCAAAAAAAATGTCAAAAAAAAAAAAAAGGCGTATGCACTGCCAGATCATTAGTAGTGTTATTAGAATACCACTTTTAGTGTTCTCAACTATTTTTCTATTCACAATCAATCCTAATTATTAATTAAGCGTTGCTAAACCCTTGTATATCACATTCCACCTGTCAAAATTAGTCTCACCTCTTTAAGAGTGGGTCCTGCTTAATAGTAGTTTGGAGAAACTACATATGAGTGTAGTTTTCTAAAAAAAAATTCAAATTAATGAAAAAATTTATAAATTTTAATAATTGAATCTATAATATTTTTTTATTAATTTGTAAATATTTTTTCAAATTCCTACTAATGTGTAATTTTTCCTAGTAGTTTTCATATGTGGCCCACATACTATTCTTTAAGGCCCACTGTCAGTATTAAGGAGAATAAATGTGCTCATAATATATATATGGAAAATGATTTGGAACCCTAAAAAAGCTCCCCTAATCCCCCTACTCCCCAAAACGACGTCGTTTTGGGGAATTTTTTTTTTTTTTTTTTTTTTTTTTTTTTGCCTTGGCTTGAAAATTCGGGGGATTAGGGCTCCCCAAATTAGGGGGATGTAGCACTTCCCTATATATATATACAACAATGATTCATCCCCCCTTTTTCCATCACCCCCTTTGACCCCCTCTCTCTCTCATTGGTTACTTTTTCTTTTTTTTTTTCTTTTTTTTCCTGCTCCTCCAATCACTCCCTGACACATGGCAAAGGGGGTGAGGGGGTGACCCCCAAAAGGGGGTCTCAAGTATTATTCATATATATACAATAGAATAATGCTTGGGACCCCCTTTTGGGGGTCACCCCCTCACCCCCTTTGCCACGTGGCGGGGGGTGATTGGAGGAGCAGGAAAAAAAAGAAAAAGAAAAAGAAAAAGTAACCAATGAGAGAGAGAGGGGGTCAAAGGGGGTGGGGGGAAAGGGAGAATGAATCATTGTTGATATACAATAATGCTAGAATGAATTAATAGTGTAAGGGGTTATCCAAATTCTAACTAGTGAATTGATGTTGGCATTTTTACCCTCTAATCTTGATTATAATGGAATTTAGCAATGGCAGATGATCACAATCCGTAGAGGACATGTTTTTTACATTGTTTCTTGTTTTCTCATTTTGAATTTGGTGAAATGGTAACATTAAAAGTCAAAAGTAGTGTTTGGTTTGATTTTTAAATCATAATTTGGATCGAAAAATTTCAAATTTTTTTTCAAAATTCATAATCAAATTTTTTCTTTTAGAATTCAATTCAAAAATTCTTTTCAAAACTCTATTTTAAAAAAAAAATCAAAAGAAATTTTTTTTTATTTTGTTCTTTAAATATTTTTTATTTTTATTTTTGAAGAAACATATTTGTTATTTTTTTGAGTATTGGCCAAATAATTTGTTATGATTTATATATATATGGGTGATCCAATTTTTTTTTAAAAAAATAATAAAAAAATTAAATATCTAAAATAAAAAAAAAATATTTAGATTATTAAAAAATTAAAATATTTAAATAAATAAATATTTAAAATAAAAATTATATATTTTAAATAAAAAATAATTTTTTTAAATATTTTAAAAAAAATATAGCGCATAAATGTAGTAAATACAGCGTACATTAAAAAAATAAATATTTTCAATAAAAAATATTTTCCCTAAAAGCAAAAAAATAAGAAAACTTTTAAATATTAAAAAAATGAACCCAAAACAATTTCAAAACTCATAATCAAACAAATTTTTTTTTTTGTCAAATCTCATTTTAGAAACTTATCTTTCAAAATATAACTCAAAATTTCAAATATTATGTCAAAAATTAAACCAAGCAGAGCCTCAATAATCAAGCACCACTACCCCCAATAATCAAGCACATCTTCATGCAGTACAAGATGACAGCTAACTAGAACTCAACAATACTACTTATCTAGAAAAGTAACCAAAAAAAATTACATCTATGAATCACATTTGTTAGGAGTATGATCCACACTATCAATTTTAAATCGACACCATACACATAAGCTTGGGGATAAAATTCGGGTAGAATTTCTGGGCACACAGCATTTTCCAGCTGGAAATAGCAACATTATGCTCTTATTTGGCTTCCCAGCTAACCATTATTTGGCATGCAACAAATTCAAATTAGTGTGTGACTTTAAAACAATTCGATTACCTTTGACAATTGAATGCTGAATTAATCTGTGGGGAGAAATCTGAGTTACAGTGTCAATTCTGCTCTGCTAGTCTAGTTTTCTTCCTAATGACAAAACTGTATTGTTCTGACTTCAATATTTTTTGTATTTCATTGTAAGATTTTGTGTTTGACAAGCGCTACTACAACGTGCTGGAGGTAAACAAGACGAACTATGAGAACTGCAATGACCAGAACTTCATCACCAACATTACAAGGGGCGGGAGGGATGTGTTTGAGCTCAAACAAGCAAGGCCTTATTACTTCCTCAGCAGCGGTGGCTACTGCTTTCACGGTATGAAACTGGCCATCAACGTGGAAGAGTATGTACCTCCTCCGGCAGCTGCTCCAACCATAAATGGTGGTTATATGAACAATGACAGCCAAATAATCCTAACCATTGTGCTTGGGATTACTTTGGTATGTGCCTTACTTATGAAATTGTATTAGCTGCTGATTATAATATCATTCGAACAAATCATAGAAATGATACTTTTGGTATGTTTGTATGTTTGTTTCTCTTCTGATAGTCACAGGTAGTAAGAATGGGTTAGTATGTGAAAAATTTATCGGGTGAATTGAAAGTTGTTGCTTAAATATAGTGAGAGCATGAAAGTGTGACTCTTTCCTTTCTTGGTTGCTTGTAAAATTTATATCTGATATGCAAGTTTGCTGTTTTGAGGAAACAATTGTCTTGCTACAGTTGTAATGTTTTAAAATTTCTAGACTGACTTGGCTTGTTTTATAGTTTATTGTAGGATGAACTGCATTGGTTTGCTGATAATATTGACCCCAAAAAAGAAAGGGCAATAAACCTAAGGGTGTGTCTAACAATTTTTTCCTCTCTTTTGTGGATGAATTGAAGGGCTAAAAGTCCTTCATCCTAAAATGTGAATTATTTCTACTATTCGCTTCTCCCCATCTACAGTCCAAATTTATTCATTTTCCAAAGTAACTCTCATTATTGAAGTGAATGGGACTCAAATTCAAAATTTAATGGTTGAAATTACAGTAGCGTGATCAAATGGCTCTCAAGAGATAATTTGCAACTAAATTGGTGAATGAAACACATAACCGGTCCAGATGAGGATCAGATCCGACATAATTTAATTCAATTTTGACAAATTAGATGAGAGATAATTTAATTCTGCATTCATTTTATCCAATTACCCAATTCAAAAATTGCAAGTGACATAGCAATGGCACTTAGGGCATCTCCAATGGTTCTATCTATTCTTTTTTTTTCATCAAATTTGAGTAAAAACTCCAATTGATATCAAGTACTCTAATAGAGAAGTTTGATCTTTCATCAAAACAACAGTGGACCGGGCAAACGATCGGGCGGATATTAGTTGGTCAACCGGCCTAGAGTTAATCATCCAGGGACATCTAGTAATAAAAATCCAACAGTTATATATGAACCGTGATTTGATGAAGCTCCCAAACGTTCTCAATTTAGTGAAATTTTGTTGATATCCTCGATTTGATACTTATCTGATGAAACTATTAGAGTAAGAAGAAAGTTATTTTTTCATCAAATTTAAATTTGATAAAAGAACTGTTGAACCAATAGAGATGGTCTTAGAAGGTTCAATTTCTCAAATCACATAATAACCAAAACAATCATAAAATATTTTTATATGGCATGCGTGACTATTGCATTCAAATTCAATCTAGTCCTAAGTAGGAATTGGAAACAATTAATATGCAATATAATGTCAATATATTCTAGTATCCTACCAAGCTTCTCCAATGTCCACCCATGTTCAAAACCGCTTCGTCTCCGAAACTTTATTGTAAATAGTGGCCGCCTGAGCTACTACTCCGGCGATATCAGCCGCTGTGCCGGGAACCAACACGGTGGTGCTCTGCTTCAAAATCTTATCAAACGCTTCAATGTACTGCTCTGCAATGCTCAAACTCGTCGCCTCAACCCCTCCGCTTTCTTCAATAGCTTTCGACACTTCTTGAATCCCTTTCGCAGTTGCTTGCGCATTCATAAAAATGGCTTCCGCTTCTCCTTTCCCAACATTCTCCTGCGCAATCTTCAAAGCTTCGGATCCCAAAATCACCGCGTTCTTCTTCCCATCCGCAATGTTAATGTCGTCTTGTCTCTGACCTTCCGAAGTCAGGATTTTAGCCCTCTTCTTCCTCTCCGCCTCCGCCTGCAACTCCATCGCCTCCTTCACCCCTTCCGGCGGATTCACGTCCTTGATTTCGTATCGGAGACACTCCAATCCCCAATCCGTACGCAGAGGCCGATCGTTGATCGAATCTAGAATGCACTTGTTGAGCGCGTCTCGCTCTTCGAACGTCTTGTCCATGGTGATTTTTCCAAGCTCGCTTCGCATGGTGGTCTGCGCGAGCTGTACGACGGCGTTAATCGGGTCCTCGACGCCGTACGAGGCTAAGATTGGATCGATAATCTTGATGTAGAGCACGCCGTCGATGGTGATCGGCACGTTGTCTTTGGTTATGGCGGTTTGATCGGAGATCGGGATCGCTTGTTCTTTGAGGGAGTGAACATAGGGGATTTTGTAAACGAAGGGAAACAAGAAGTGGAGACCTGGGTTTAGAATTTTGACGAATTTTCCGAATCGTTCGACTATATAGGCCTTCTTTTCCGGGACGAATTGGATGCCCAAGTTCATGGGAGATCTGATCTTGTATTTATAGGAATGGAAATTGCGAACGGCCAAGGGGGTCAGGATCGATGATTGATAATAATCGGAGAGTAGTGAGGGCGGTGGTTTCTTGAGAATCAAGGATGATGATGAAGATGAAGTTGAGAGGTGTCTGCAATGATTGCTGGCCGATTTGATGTGGTTCTTCAAGGATTGGATCATGTTGAGAGAGTTTCCTTTGAAGAAACTCATATTGTTTTGAGAGTTCCGAACTGGGTCTTGTGGTTTCTCAGAATTGGGATGTGGTTTCTCAGAATTGGGATGTGAAAGAAGAGGGTTTTAGGAGTCATGGTTAAACCCTGTCGCAACTTTCTTGCTGGACAAGTTGTGCAGAACTTTTATGGGAAAATATCAATTTAGTCCAAGTTTGAAAAAATTATGATATATTAATGATAAACTCTATACGTATTGAAATATTAAAATTACAAAAAATTTCATGATTGCGTAAATATGTTTTTTTAAAAAAACGAACGTGTAATTTTTCAAACTTTAATTTTCTATTGTCCAGAAAAATTATTGAAAATAAGGGATCATTTAACAATAGGTTAATATAGTTGCACATGGGTATTTTGGAAAAATAGTTAAAAATTGACTTTTTAAGGTTTTTTCACTGTTTTATGTAAGAGGTGATGTGACTCAAAATGAGTTAAAAGTTGACTTTTGACTTTTTTGACATGTTGCCAAAACAACATTAAAAGTCATATGTATATATATATTTCATTATTTTTTCATAAAAAAATATATAATCACCGAAAAAAAAATCACCTTTTATGTGAGTAATTTCACTGATTTTGAATGTGAGATAGTGAAGAAAGTAAAATTTTACTTTTGCTAGAAGAAGAGTAATTTTAGGAGTGTTTCTATTTACACACCACTAATTTACTCATCACACACTATTTTTTTTTTTTAAAATTTATTACTATTCTGTCCATAAAAAAAATTACCAAATATCATCTTCTACTTTCTCTCTTTTCTCTCTCCTCCAAAGCCCTAACCAGCAACTCCTCCTTCCACCGCTGTCACCGCCGGTGACTTCTCCACCTTCTGCCACTGTCAACCCCTCTCTCTGCCGCATCCTTTCGCAGCTGCCAGCACCTTTTTCACTTAGATTTCACAATCTTCCCTTCCGGTAAATCGCACCTCTCTCTCTCTCTCTCTCTCTCTCTCTCTCTCTCTATCATGCTTTTGTAGAAGGGGGTTTTGGTGGCCATCGAAGAGGGTGGAAGATCTATGGTGCCACTGCAAACCCTAACCGGCGCCAGTGATGACGCCGCCACCCTACCAGCTTCGAGCCATCCTCCCTATCCATTTGCGCCACCCTTGCAACACCTCTCCCGTCAACTTCCCTCTCTAGCCCCCTCCCCCCGATACCCGTCCCCCACCATTCTTTCCCTCATTCTTTTTCTTCTTCCCTTCGCCTCTGAAACCTTAAATCTCTACCCTCTGAAACCCTAAATCTAAAATGGGGGAGGCTAAAGAGTAGATCACAATGGTGGCTTGAAGAAGAGAGAGCAAGGAGGAGGGGCTACACCGGCCCCAGGGACGGAGCTGGGTTGCAAGTGGTGGTAGTGGTGGGGTGTGTGATTAAGGGTAAAAATAGAACATTGTGGTGTGTATTAAACAAATTTATTATTTATTAAATTATTAAAGGTGTGAATTAAGTACTGGTGTGTCTTGAGATGAAATGTGATGTGTAAATAGAGTTATCCTAATTTTAGAGATTCACAATTTCAAATATGCATTCACAGTGATGTGGTAAAGAAGTTGGGTCTTTTTAGCATTAATTGTATAACAAATTAAAAGTTGACATTATTATATCACATCATTATGAATTAAATTGTAAATTTTTTTTGTATGTCTCAAACACTTTCTGCTATTAAGAGTAATTTTGTTTAAAAAAAAAAATTAGGAATCTCAAGCTAGGAAATTATTTTGGTTTGTCCTTAAACTATTAAAATTTATTGATTAGGCATGTAGAAAAAAGAATCCATTCACTCTGTTTGTTTCTAATTTTCAAAATTCACTTTTTAAAAAATTTTATTTTTTTGTTTTTCATATTTATTTTTTTGTTTTCACTAAATTTTTTTAATATTTAAAGTAATTTTTTAAATTTTTAGACACACCTAACATAAATGCACTTAGAAAGTATAATATTTGTGAAATTTTTTTTAAAAAAAATTCACTAAATATCAAAAATACATTTAAAAAAAAAACTAAAATTTAGTACATTTTTCATATTTTTGTGTATTTATTAATTTTTAAAATATTTTTCACAAATAATTTACTATTTAGATATATCTAAGTAAGGTACATCTTAAAAAGTAAAAAAAAAAATTGCTTCAAATTTGAAAATATTCACTAAAAATAAAAAAATATGAAAAATAAAAAACTTAATTTTCAGAAAACTAAAACCAAGCACACTGATTATTTTTTTTCTTCAAAAATAAATCATCCTTTGTTTATTAAACACATAAAGCAGAACAAAAGCCAACTCTTATTATTTTTTATTTTTAAATAACGTACACTCACTACAAGAAAATGCACAATTGGCGACTAAAATAAGCATTTTCGTCGCTGAAAGTAGTACAAATGGCGACTAAAATCATTTTAGTCGCCAAACATGAGCACTTTTGCCGACTAAAGCAAGTTAGTCGCCGAATATAGGGCCTTTAGCGACTAAAAGTAAGTTTAGTCGCCAAACATAGTAGTTTTAGCGACTGAAAAAATGTTAGTAGCTAAAAGGAACGGTTTTTGCCGACTAAACCCATTTAGTCGCCAAAACTATAGCTTTTGGCGACTAAAAAATTCTTTGGTCGCCGAATATAGGACCTTCACCGACAAACATATTTTTTGTAGCTAAAAGTGGACAATTTGGCGACTAAAACTGAGTTTAGTCGGCAAAAGTAGGCGTTTTGGCGACAGAAAAATTCTTTAGTCGCCGGAAGTACTTCTTTTGGACGGAAATTAAATTTTTTTGCGACAAACCAGCATTTAGTAGCAAAATGGCGTAGAATTGGCGACTAAATCTTCATTTTAGTCGCCAAAAGTGCTCTAATATTTTTTTTTTTTAAATACTTTATTTTTTTACATAAAATACATTAAATACAAATAATTATTTATATATATAGTTTGTATAAATACCGGCATAAATAGTATATAAATAATATAAGTTACATTATTATTCGCGTGAAAGTGTAGTGGCATAGTGGGGGAGAGAGTGTTGCAAAAGTTTGACAAAGGCATAGTGATGAAGGTTAGTGGTTCGAAACTGAGCAGCCCCAAAAGGGGGAAAAAAATTTTTTTTTTGAAAATGCTTTCAGCGACTAAATAGTTTAGTCGCCAAAAATTTAAATAATAAAATAAAGAATTAACTATTGGCGACAAACCCGTTAGTCGCCAAAGGTAAAATTCCCAAATACGAAATTGAGTATTGGCGACGATTACTTTAGTCGCTGAAGACCATAGAATTGGCGACTAACTGTTTTTTAGTCGCCAATCGAATCTGCGACCATATATTGGCGACAAAATGGGCGACGAAGGTTTTTAGTCGGGGAAAGCCGATTTTCAACATTTGGCGACTAAAAACAGCACCTTTGGCGACTAAAAATTTAGTCGCCAAAGGTGTTTTTTCTTGTAGTGACTGTAGACTCCAAATATTAAGAAATAAGATTTATAGAAAAATATAGTTTTAAGTCTTCGTTTGGTATGAGCTTTTTTTAGTTGGCTTTTTTAGCCTCGTTTGGTATGGCTTTTTAATTTTTTTGACTTTTCTGAAAGAATAAATGTAATGATTATGGTTTAGATGTGATATTTTGTCTTATTCGCTTATGTAGTCAATTTTATCTTTTTATGTTTTTTTAACCAAAAATCTAAAGCCAAACGAAGCTAAATGTATCCCGGATGAGAGTTGTATGGTTAAGATTAAATTTATGTAGCGTGAGATCTATGTGTAGAATAAATCTAAATTATAAGATGTTAACTCTAGATAATTTCTAAGTAATTAAGTATGAATTTATAGTTTTACTATTTAAATAAAGATAAATTATACTTTGTCTCTTTTATAGTTGACCGCTTTCTTACTTTGACTCTTAAAATTTATTTTTTCTCACTTTAACCCTTAATGTTTCAAGTTTTTCTCAGTTTACTCCTAAAGTTAATTTATGTTCAAAATTATACAGAAAATGTCACGATAACTTCACATAACATAAAAAAAATATAATTTATATTGGAGTTTGAATTTGTGTCAGATATGTGAGTTAAATATAATAAAATATTTTTATACAACGTGATTGTCAATGTGTCATTTTTGTTTAATTTTTAACCAAAGTTAGTTTTCCTATCCAGCACACTGGTAAAGGCCTTCTTCCAACTCTACATCGCTTGTTTAAATTAAATAATGTGCTACATGCAGATTCTATTTCTTCTAATCTTGTCTCTGTTCAGAAATTGGCTCAAGATAACAATTGTATTTGTTATCTCAAGTAGGCTACCCAAGAAAGGAGTGAATTGAGTTATTAAAAATTTTACAATATTAAAAATAATAAACACAATATTCTGAATTTTAATAAAGAAAAAACAGAACAAAAATTATCAATATAAAAGTAAGAAAAATAGGGAAATAAAATCAAACATTGAGATTTATAGTGGTTCGATACGCCGGGCCTACGTCCCCTCCCCAAGGAACCTTCTTGAGAATTTTTTACTATCAAAATGAATCAATACACCACCAAAGATTCACCAAACTTGTGGATTTTACACAGGTCATACTTTTATCTATTGAGTCTTACTCAACAATAAATATCTTACCCTTAAAAAAATCTCTTACGAAATAATGACTAAAAATAAGAGATACTTTAACACTCTTTTACAATACTTTGCTCACAATGAGTAGATATGAAAGTGTAAAAACAAATACTACACTTAGATCTGAAAGAGAAAGCAGAATACAATACACTCAAAATTTTGGAGCACATAGATTTTTTTTTTCTTCAAGTTCTTAACTTTTCTCTATACAAACACTTCTATTTATACACAAAAATATATCCGTTAGGAGATATGCAAACGCTCCTTTCATGCTCAGACGTTCCTACAAACAGCTTGTAGCTTAGCAAACTTTTTCTTTTTGTCAAATTCAAGCAAGTTAAATCAACTTTTTGAATATAATGTGGGTGTTTGGGAAGTGAGTTTTTATGTGGTTTGACTATTTTAGTAGGATTTTTAGTTTGTGTGTTTGGGAAGATGGGATTGATTTTTTAAGAATTATGATATTGAAAAATGTGTTTGAAATGATTGTGGAATGTGAATTGACCAAATTGCCCCTAATAATATTTAATTGCAAATGTTCATGGAATGTCCACGTGGCCACGAAATTGTTCATGGGGTCAACTGTTTGCAATAAAATATTTTCATAAATCAATTGATTTTCTTTTTTTCTTTCTCATATTTAAAATAATTAAAAAATTTATTTAATTACTTTAAGATCTATATATATTTCTCCAAATAATTAAAAACATTTGTTTGGAAATATGTATTTTCATTTTCACATATAAAAATTAATTACAATTTAAGGTTTGCAATAAAATATTTTGATAAATCAATTGATTTTCTTTTTTGCTGTTACTTTGTCATACTTAAAATAATTAAAAAATTTATTTAATTACTTTAAGATTTATATATATTTCTCCAAATATTTAAAAACATTTGTTTGGAAATATTTATTTTCCAATTTTAACATATAAAAATTAATTACAATTTAAGGTTTGCAATAAAATATTTTGATAAATCAATTGATTTTCTTTTTTGCTGTTACTTTGTCATATTTAAAATAATTAAAAAATTTATTTAATTACTTTAAGATTTATATATATTTCTCCAAATATTTAAAAACATTTGTTTGGAAATATTTATTTTCCAATTTTAACATATAAAAATTAATTACAATTTAAGGTTTGCAATAAAATATTTTGATAAATCAATTGATTTTCTTTTTTGCTGTTACTTTGTCATATTTAAAATAATTAAAAAATTTATTTAATTACTTTAAGATTTATATATATTTCTCCAAATATTTAAAAACATTTGTTTGGAAATATTTATTTTCATTTTCACATATAAAAATTAATTACAATTTAAGGTTTGATTTACTGAATTTGTGAAAAAAAAAAATTTAATCACTTCTTATGTGATACACATCTAGTCAATTGAAATTAAATTTGTTTACTGAACTCCTGTACGCACAAATTACTTGCACAATTTACAGCCAAACAAACCAACTACATTTTGTAACTCTGTCCCCATAATTAATTTTCATAATTTATCTCTCAAAACAATACCAATCAAGTCCTAATTTTTTATTCGAATTAATTTCCTGGTGAACAAAAAATTTGTTCGCGTTTTAAAATTCATGAAAAACATACAACGAACTTTCTGATAAGATTTATCTTTTAAAAAAAATTAGTAGTACGAAATATACACTGACCACAAAATAGAATTTTATGTCAAAATGCCAATTCACTAAGGGGAAATGGTGAATTTCCTATTAATAGTACTTCAACTAAATTAAAATTTGCAACACACTTACATTGTCCGTACACGAATTACGAATATGAGTAATTTGTTACAGTCATATTGAAATGCGGAAATCCAAATTACAAATTACACAAACACATACATTAGATAACACGTATTTCACAATAGTCCTTGCCTCCGTATGTGAAACAAATGGTCACGGATGCGTACGCGAACTCTTGCCATATCTACATCCGTATCCCCCACCATGAGGCCATCATCCATATTTTCTCCTCCTTCCGCGGTGGGCATGTCATCCAGAACAGAGCAACAGTTGACATGTTCGTTATGTGCATTAGCAGCTATCTTGTGCCTACGGATGAAATTGTGTAAGGCCATTGACGCACCAACCAATGGCACCTGCACCGTCGCAAAATCATAGTCGGGCATGTTGTGCAGGAACTTCCAGCGCGATTTCCACGCTCCAAATGTTCTTTCCACCACGCTCCTCAATGATGCGTGCGCCTCGTTAAACAATTCTCTTGGGTTATCGGGTCGTCCATGATCCCGGAACGCTGCCTGGTGATACCGAGATTTTTTGTATGGTGCCAAATACCCTTTCTTGTTTGCATATCCCGCATCCACAAGGTAATATTTACCTACATTTGGTCAGTCAATTTAATATTTTCAACAAGATTAATAATTTCTCAGTCACTTAATTTCAAATGTGTTACCTTCTTGGGGGTGCGGGAACGGTGCATGTGCGTTCTCAGTTATTTCATTGAAGATGCGACTGTCATGCATGCTTCCTTCCCAACCACAAGATATGAAAATGAAGCACATGTCGAAGTCGCATACTGCTAATATGTTTTGGGTTGGGTATCCTTTGCGACCGTAGTATGTGCCGGCATCACGGGCAGGCAACACGGCTTCTACATGAGTACCGTCCAACGCTCCAATACAATGCTGCACCAATAACGTACATCACATGAGGTGTAAATACATCACATCAAATTAAAATTAACCGCTAAGGACAACTAATATTCTAACCTTGAAAGGCACGTATTTTCCTCTGGATCGCAAATATGGATGCCTATTATTTTGATCTCGGGTGGGCTTACAATGGACTTCTGTGAACAACTTCATCGCCTCCAACACTGCATGGAAATGTCGTGACACAGTTTCTCCCGAGTGTTGGAATCGTTCCTGAAGTTTTCGGTTACTACAGCCGTCCAACGTATGGATGAACATCGCAACACTTTCTTCAATATGTAATCCATGGGGTCTTGTAGGTACCCGTAAATCGAAGTCGCTTCGCAATGTGTCACACAATGCTTGAAAGACATACAACGGCATATGCAAATTTTGTTCGCGTCTGCCTACATGCCCATCAAACAATTCTTGAATCCAGGCACGACCGGTCAGAATAGAAGTTCGGCATGGGATCTTGTCCATGTACTTCAGGTAATATTCCATGGCATGCTGCGCAGCGCCACTGATTATGCTTTTTTGTATGTCTTCTTCTTCCTCAGCCAGGTCGATGATGACATCATCGTAATTTCTGTAGTTGCTACTTTGACCTTTCCACATTATTTGTCGATGACTCCTACAATGCGGACAACGCACCAATCAATTATCCAGTTATAAGGTAAGCACATTTGGACCATTAAATTGGAACACATGAAGTAGTGAGTCAGAAAAACATTAATCCATCAAACTGAACTATGCCCAAAAAGTTTAGGTTACACCATGATCCCATACTGCAGTAGACAAAAGTATGTACCGTGCACAACAGTAAAGTAATAGTAAGTACAGCAATGTAGTACCACACAAAAAAAACAAAACAACTACGAGACGAGACCCATACAAGTAGTCCACAAAAACCACACTACATGAAAACCACACAGGTTCCTTTTTTTCGTGAACGACCAAACACAAGTACTCACAGGCCTTTCGAAACCTGCAATTGTGCAAGCCAACCGACTACATTCTCATCATCTGGCATGCACATCAATATTTCCCGATAATCCGCGTTCTCTAACGCCGTGCATGCGAAATGGAACAGGGGGGTACTGATGAAGTCTGGGATAGCCATAAGCCGCTGCATACATGTCTCAATGCCATACTTTTGCGATGCACCAGTTCCGTGCCTGACCGTCAGGTGCTTCTGTGCTTCAACCGCCTTAGACAGATGGTTAAAACTAGCCGCAAGCACCGATGCTCCACTAGAGACCTTCTTCGACTTTCCACTACTGCTACCTCCTTTTTTCCTCTTTGTCCCGGGTTCTACTTCTTCAAGGTTAATGGTAGGGGAGTTTGGAGGTGAGTTAACGACCGGTCTATATGGTTCGGTAAATGGTGTCAACCCAGGAGAGTCCACTAAGTCGGATTCACCTTCGCCCACATCCACAGGCGTCTCCCCCGGTGTCCAATGGTGTTTTCCAGTCGCAGTTGCACCAGTGAATACTGCGCGCATCAAATCTTCATGCTCCAATGGTTTCGTCTTGAATTTGTAAGCGACCTTGTTTGTCTGCAAATAAAAAATCGAAGGACAATTTAAATTTATGAAAAATCAAAGGACAATTTAAACCAACTGAAAAATCGAAGGACAATTTAATGAAAAATCGAAGGACAATTTAAGTTTATGAAAAACAAAGGACAATTTAAGTTTATGACAAAAGTTTACGACAAATAATGAAATTGAAAAAGTACAACTTGCCATTAAAGTATATGTTAGTGCATACCGATTTAAGATTCTCCCACCACTCTTCTGACGCTGTGAACAACCCAGTGTCCCTGTCAAACCCAATGCCAGTCACACCCTTACTGCTATCCATCAACTTGTTCCACGCCTGCCATTCCTTTTTCAAACTGCCGTACTTGTTCTTAAGCTGTGTAATGTCATGACGTCTACCCGTGCGCTTTGTGAATTTCAGTGCAATTTCATTGTACCCTGTTTTTGTTATTGTTGTACCCACCCGACGGCCCACTAATATTGCTTCCTCAATGCATTCTAGGAATATTTTTATAGCTGCACTGTCCCAGTTCGCCTTATGTGCATGATCAAAGCCATCGTCAATGCCTTCAGTACCTGATGGGCCAACCCCTTTATTCTTAGACGGGGTGCGAGGGGACGACCGTGTTGCAGCCATTACACTAATGTGACAGGACGTATTGTATACATTAGAACGTAGTTGATGAATACAATTCAGACAATAAACTATGAACAATATGCAACAGACAACTTCCACATGCTTTAACAAAAAGTAGTACGATAATTACTAACTGCATAGTTGTTACATACAAACGATGCAAAGGCATTTACTTGTTCGGAAAAGTACTTTTCCAAAACACTAACTACTGGGTACAGTCACGAAATGGTTTACATGGTTGTTACATTCGCAATAATAAGATGATGACCATGATGCACAACACACAAATCACCGTTTTCATAACACGCAAAGTATTGAAAATGTTCACGACATCAGCCCGTAACTGCATAACATCGGTTGACCCAGAGTCATGGTCGGGGATTCGTGTCCCTGATTCGTCACACCAACCAATCCAATTAACACATTGCTGATGAGTAAGACACGTTAAACATTTATTAGATATGGGCTTTACAGTGTGCATATAATTGGAGTGACAAATAATCATTTGTTACAACTCACCACGGGGCGGGGGCAAACATAATATGCACGGCCAGGATTTTTGTGAGATCTGGATACCTTCACAAAACAGTGGCCATAGCCACAAGCACACATGCGTTGTGGCCATGTTGACGTGGCAGTGGAATAAGAGGAAGCCATATTACTACACACAGACCAAGCACAGAAATAAAACAACACCACAGATTGGGGTTATAATTGCAGTGCAAATTTATTCCATGAAATGTAACAGTGAATTTAGAACAGCATAACATATTTTAGGAATTATAGTCCACAAAATAAAAACAACAGTTGATTGTTTTCAGACAATAACAGATTAGTTCATGGGTAATTAAGGTCACTAAGAAAGCTTTGGGAATTCCAATTACTAAAAATACAGATCACATTTGACCATTTCTTAACATTTTTGTTTGTGTCCATAAATTAAAAACAATTGTTACCTGTGAAAAAGTTGTGTTAGTGATGGCTAAAACGAAGGATGACTCTTGTAATGGCTAACACAGGATAGATACGTTTGGGAACAAATATCAACAGCATAACAGATTGAAAAAAAATGAACTCCACTTCATTTTCACTTGCATAACTTCATTCATTTTCCATTAATTTTGCGTAGCAATTTAGAAGTAGTCCAATACATCACAACAATGGTGATGCGTTATGGCATGGAAATAAAATGTACATAGAGTGCAAAACAGAGAGCTGCAAATCAGTTAATGTGCAAAGCCAAACCTATTTGAACTGAACTGAAATTATAAGTGTATGAAAAAAAAAAATGATATGATGCGTCGTTAAACAACTTCTGTAAAGAAGTTCATTAAACCAACTGGAAGCATTAAAAACATTTTTGTTCAATTTTTCCCCAAAACAAGCATCGGTTATTTTGATTAATTGTTGAAGCAAGGCAAATTTTATATATATTTTTCATAATTTTGAATTTCAGATTTTTATGACAAATTACTTCTCCAAAAATAATTTCCATTTTTGTTATTTTCTCCAATTTTTTGGTAGTTACAGTGAAAATCAAAAGAGGGGGGAAAAAAAATTCCTAACAAGAATTAGAGCACATCTCCTCTGTGAATGGATTTTGTATTGCTTATTTACATGGCAGAAACGAAGTAAAAGGTTGATCTACTTTAAGATTTATAAAACCGAAAATGAAGGAAAATTTCTAAGAGGGAAAATGGTTTGCATACATTAATTAGGAAGCCATCAATATGAAAAACTCACTTCCTGGTGAAGCGCACCAGGAAGATCATGGGAGTTCACGATCGAGCCGGAAAAAAAAAAAAAGAAATTGCAGGGGAGATGAAAATGTTCACAGATCGGTGCAGAAAAAGCATGAAAATGGTGTTTCGCATCCCTACCGTTAAGAATCCTCGACGATCGGCTTGTTAGTGTTCACCGTGAGTTCCTCCGGAATGCGTGCGCCGGAGGTAGCTACTTGTCTCTGCTGTGAAACCTTCAGGGAGAGGATAGAGAGCATGTGAGATATGAGAGAAGAGAGACGTGTGTGTGTCTTTCTTTGCAGATGACACAGGTTCGGAGGGCAAAACAGTCTTTTTACCGTAAATAATGCGATACAGCTGGACATGCCCTGAACTCAGCTACAGTGCTGGATTTTTCAAATTTTTTCCGTTGGGGCTAAAATCTGCACCCAAACCGGGTTGCCAAACACCACCAATATTATATATATGTAAGGATTTTGTCAAACTTTTGCACTGACTTTTTCTATTTATTATAGTGATATATATATATATATATGAAGGATGCAAAACCCACTGTTAAATGATTTGCTCATCTTTTTCTTTTTACAAGAAGGATGCAAAACCCACCGTCAAATAATTTGCTCAGCTTTTTCTTTTTACAATAATATATATATATATGTATTTAAATAAAAAATATGATTTGCTTTCAAACACCACTTGAGTATGTTTCACTTTGTATGCAAAATATAAATCAAATGTTTTTGTTATAAACCAACAGTCCCATATGAGTATATTAAATTTGTCAAAAAATGACAACTCACTAATATCACATTTGTCAAAATAATACAACTAATCAATATTAATTTTGTCAAAAAGTGAATAGTGAACAGCCACACTTTTCAAAAACGTGAATAGTAATATTTTCAAAATATTTCCATTTAAATAATATTTATAACAAATATATCATACAATATATGTTTTAAACAGATAATATTTTGTGTCAAATAATATAGAATATGTATATTAAAAAAATCCAAAATTTTAAAATAATATTGTTCACATCATCAAAATTAAACAACATGATTAACAATCTCCCATTTTTTGATGATGTCAATACAAGTATGAATTTGACACAAAATTAAAATCAACAAAATATTTGATGACTCTGCAACATATAATTAAAGCACATGCATGCACAACAGTTCAAAATCATATTTTTTCTCCCCATTTGATCTCATCAAAATAAAATATGAAAAGAGAAAACAAACACATTTGATAAAATAATTTAAGATGCCAAAAATATAATAATGGTCCTTATGTCTTGTTGGGATTATTGTGGGGATTTTGAAGCATCTCGGGCGCACAAAATGTTGACAAATAGAAGATTTGAGCAGATATGCATCGAGTATTGGATCGGTGGAGTGTATAAAAAGTGACAAGGATGATAGGCAGAGATACGAAATTGTCAAGTATTTGAAGAGAAAAATTTATTTTACCTTCTTGTGTAATCATGTCGTTCCTTACCTTAGTCATCAATGGTTCGGACATGCATGAGGTGCATGTAATGCAGGCAAATGAAAGGTTATCAATGGTGCAGTCACACGCTATTCCTGTAAATGAGAGTCCTAGTATTGTTGGTAATCGGAATGATATCGATGCTATTAATAACACTATGACTTTTAGTACACAAGCAATGATTGCAGTGTCCAATATGGCTCGACGATTACAAGCAAGAATACAATAAAATCAATAATGAAGAGATGATGTGTGCTTGTTAAAACAACAACTGGCTAATATTCGTAAGGAGAAGAGAAAGCTAGAAAGGAAAAATGCTCAGTTGGAGAATGCGGTGCAATATTATGCAACGGTTATAATGCCAAGACTCACAGAAGTCGAAAATAAAATGAGGCCTGTAAAGGGGGCTCATGAAAAGTTGTTGAGAGAAGTGAAACGAAAAAAATCTGTGAAGCCTTCTGAAAACTTACATGTAATCGAGTAATATTTTCTTCTTCTGAAATAAAATTACATGCATTTTTTTTTTAATTTTTGTCTTTGCAAAAAAAATTATTGATGCAGATAGAGAGTAAAAAATATATATATATACTCCTCCTAAAATTATGCACAAAATATACAAACGCCTTTTTTTTTTAATAATTGTTTTAATCTCAAAATATGACATAATATGAGTCTCCCTCTAAATTAATGTACTAAAAATTATTTGAATTGGAAGAAACAGATTACCAATCTATAATACCATGGGCCATTAAGATCCGGCCATAAACAACTACACAAAGTGCACTAGCATAAAAAGAGAAAATACATATAAAAATAATTTCTTCAGACAAGGTAGAAGCAATCATTATTAAATCCAAGAATGTTTGGAGCACATACAACAAGATAAAAAATATAACACAGTGCAAAAATAATTTTAACATGTTGATCGGTAATGACGTTGATGATCGAAAAGAATGGAGAAGATCGTGTAGATCAGTGATGAATTTTTGTAGATCGGTGATGGATGTAGAGTAGTGATGGATCTTGGTATGTCAACGAGGAATTTGGGTGGATGATGGTAGTGATGAAGGTGATGGATGATGTTATGGATGGTGGAGCCAGAGTTGAATAATGAAGAGGAAGTGAGAGTGAAAAAAAGATAGGAGAACAAAAAGAGAAGCAAATGGCAAGAGTGAAAGAGAAAACAGAGAGTGAGGGAGAGAGCGAATGAGAGATAGAGACATAATGGGTGAGAGAGAGAGAATATATATATATATATAATAATTATAATTATTTTATTTATTTATTTATTATTTATTTATTTATTTTTATTTATATAAATATTATATTGGAGTATTCATCATACCAAGTTCAGTTCTAATATAACAAAATTGTTCTTCATTAAGAGGTTTGATAAATATATCAGCTAATTGACGATTTGTAGGTACAAATTCGAGTTCAATGTCACCTTTAAGTACATGATCTCTTAGAAAATGATGTCTTATTTCAATATGTTTAGTGTGTGAGTGCTGAATAGGATTTTTTGAAAGGTTAATAGCACTTATGTTGTCACATTTTATAGGAATATGATCATAGTGAAATCAAAAATCTTGAAATTGTTGTTTCATCCAAAGCAATTGCGCACAACACCCATCGGCGGTAATGTATTCTGCTTCAGCAATTGACAAAGCCACTGAATTTTGTATTTTGCAAAACCAAGAAGTGAGTGAGTGTCCAAGAAAGTGAAAAGTTCAACTTGTGCTTTTTCGATCAAGTCTACATCCCGCAAAGTTGGCATCCGAGTAACCAAAAAGTTCAAAAGTGGTTCCCTCAGGATACTATAATCCCAAATTTGGAGTACTAACAAGATATCTAAAAATATGTTTGACTGCGGTAATGTGTGACTCTTTAGGTGCGGATTGAAAATGTGCACACATACAAACACTAAATATTATATCGGGTCTACTTGCAGTAAGATAAAATAAGGAACCAATCATACATCGATATTTCTTTTCATCTACATGTTTACCTTGCTCATATTTGTCGATTTTTATTGATGTGCTCATTAGAGTTGTTGCAGGCTTTGATGATTCCATTTCAAACCTTTTGAGTAGATCCTTGATATTTCATTTGATTTAAATGGATTCCATCATTAGTTTGTTTAATTTGTAGACCATGGAAGTAATTTAACTCCTCCATCATACTCATTTCAAATTCACCTACATATTTTTAGCAAACTCTTTGCACAAATTTTAGTTAGTAGTACCAAAAATAATATCATTAACATAAATTTGAACAATTAGCATATCCTCTTTTTTTATTTTTATAAAAAGTGTTGTATCAATTTTTCCTCTAAAAAATCCTTTGTTAAGTAGAAAATTATTTAATCTTTCATACCACGCTCTAGGAATTTGTTTTAAACCATATAGGGCTTTTGAAAGTTTAAAAACATGATCCGGGTATTTATAATTTTCAAAACCAAGAGGCTATTTGACATAAACTTCCTCCGAAATTTACCCATTTAAGAAAGCACTTTTAACATCCATTTGATACAATTTGAAATCTTTAAAACATGTAAAAGCAAGTAACATTCTAATAGTTTCAAATCTACAACCGGTACAAAAGTTTTATCAAAATCAATACCTTCTTCTTGATTATAACCTTGGGTTACCGATCTAACTTTATTTCTGGTAACAACTCCGTATTCATCCATTTTGTTTCGAAAAATCCATTTTGTTCTAATAACTAGATGATCCTTAGGCCGAGGTGTCAAAAACCAAATTTTATTTTTTTTTAAATTGATTTAATTCTTCTTGCATTACTAAAATCTAATTTTCATCTTTTTCAGCATCTAAAAACGATTTTGGTTCAATTTGTGAAACAAATGCTAAGTTACCACAAACATTTCTAATAGAGGAATGAGTTTTTATACCTTCCGTTGCATCACTTATGACAAGGTCTTTAGGGTAGCCATGAGCAAACTTCCATTCCTTTGGTAGATTTGATTTGTTTTCTGGACGAGCATATTTTTCTTGAAGATATTTAATTGTGATTTCTTCTTTTTGTTCAGGAGATTGATTTTCTTCATTTGTTATGTAAATGCTGTCTATTCTTGGATATGTTTCTGTAATGTCATCACTTACAAGATTCTTGGAGACAACGTTGTTAGATTAATCAAAGACAACGTGTACAAATTCTTCAATAAGTAACGTTCTTTTATTAAATACTCTATAAGCTTTACTAAAATTCGAATAACCAAGAAATACAGTTTCATCCGATTTAGCATCAAATTTTTCGAAGTTATCTTTATTGTTATTTAATACAAAGTATTTACAATCAAAAGCACGCAAGTGGCTAATATTAGGCTTTCTACCTTTTCAAAATTCATAAGGGGTTTTCTTAAGAATATGTCTAATCATAGCATGTTTACAACATAACATGCAGTAAAAACGGCTTCAGCCCAAAAATATCTAGGTAAATTATTCTCACAAAGCATAGTACAAGCCATTTCTTCAAGAGTTCTATTTTTTTTTTCAACCACACCATTTTGTTGAGGAGTTATCAGGGCTGAGAAATTATGATTTATTTCTAAGTCATCACAAAATATAATAAAATTATCATTTTCAAATTCTCTACCATAATCACTTCTAATACTACAAATATTAAGACTTTTTTTATTTTGAATTTTTTTACATAGTTTTGAGAAATTATAAAAAGCTTCATTTTTTTGTATTAAAAATAATACCCATGTATATCTAGTATAATCATCAACACAAACAAGAGCATACGATTTTCCTCCTAAACTTAATGTTCTAGAAGGTCCGAATAAATCAATATGCAAGAGTTGAAGAGATCTAGTTGAAATGATATTTTTGGATTTCAAAGAAATTCTAGTTTGTGTTCCAAGTTGGCATGCATCACAAAGTTTGCATTTTTCAAAACTAATTTTGGGCAAACCAATGACTAACTCATTTTTTGAAAGTTTTGAAATTAAATCTAAATGAGTATGTCTTAATCTTCTATGTCATAACCAACCAGTTTCATTTATTGCAGATAAACATTTAACATCAAAATGAGAAGACAAAATCAAACACTTATACATTTTCATGCCTATAACCTACAAATAAAGTTTTGTTTTCTAGGGTATTCTCAATAGTGCAATGAGTTTTCTCAAAAATAACTCTATAACCTTTATCACATAATTGACTAATGTTAGGCAAGTTATGTTTTAAACCTTCAACAAGTAAAACATTTTCAATAATGGGAGAAGAATTTTTACCAATACTTCTTACACCAATGATTTTACCCTTGCTATTGTCGCCGAAAGTCACATATTCGCCATCCTTTAGTTGGATTCTGGTCATGTGCCTCGAATATGCACTGTTGAGATACCATCTATCGTTACTAGATTTTGTCTTGAAATATACCTACAAAAATCTGATTTTTCTATTGATACTCATATTTTCTCAGGTTCATAAAAGTTAGAATTTGACATTTTTGAAATGTCCTTAGGGACCCACATCTTTTTTATTTTAGGAAAATAATTTCTTTTAACAGGACATGAAGGTGAAATATGACCTTTTGTACCACAAAAATGACTTGTGAGATGAGCGTGACTAGAAGATGCATACACAAAATCATTTTTGACAGTTTTTACTTTTGAAAAAGGTTTATATCCAATTTTGGCTCTATCAAAAATATGATTTTGATTTTTAAGAATTTTATCTAAAGTCTCTCTACCTTGAGTGAATTTTGAAAGAGTATTTTTCATATCTTCAATATTTTCTTTCAAAACAGTTTGCTCCTTTTGTAAAGACTCATTTTCATTTTGCAATATAACTAATTTTTTCTCAGAAATTGAAAACTCTTTTCGAATTAAAATCTCATTTTCCTTGTTCATTTTCATGGCTTCATTTTCTAAAGTATTTATCTTGAAAGTAGAGGATTCATTTTTTATTTTTTTTTTTTTGATAAACTTGAAATCACTTTTGTTTGACAGTTACTTTTCAAACCAAGTTTCATAAATTCAGCATGTAATTCATCAAAAGGTGATTGTAACTCATCAAACGTAAAAGATTCGTCATTTACCTCATCTTCGTTTCCAAGTGCCATTAAGCGTAGGTTAACAACCTCATTTTTGCAAATTTCAATTTTTGAGTCGCTTTCATCGCTATCTTCTCCCCATGCTACAATTGTGGATTTTTTTCTTGTCTTTCTTGAATTGTTTCTTAAGTTATGGACATTCTGATTTATAGTGTCTAGGTTTGTTGAATTCGTAGTAGGTAACTTCAGATTTTTTGTGATTTTCTCCCATTTGAAAATTCCTGTTGTTGAAGTCTTTTCTGAAAATTTTTCGCACACTTTATTTCTTTTTCACAAACCTTTTGAACTTCCTAGTGATGAATGCCATTTCCTCATCATAATCCGAATCATCTTCCTTATCATCTTGATGTTTTGAGGTGGATTTGAAAGCTATTCATTTCTTCTTGTTAATGTCCTCATCTTCCTTTCCTTCTTGCATTATGAGCTCATGAGTTAAGAGAGATCCCATTAACTCATCTAAACTTAGCTTTGATAAATCCTTGGCTTCGTTAATGGCAATGACTTTTGTCTCCCAACTTTTTGGCAATGACCTAAGCACTTTTCTTACAATTTCAGCATTCATATATATTTTGCCAAGAGAAGTTAAACCATTAATAATATCAGTAAAACGAGTAAACATTTGAGAAATAGTTTCACCAGGCTTCATTTTAAAGAGTTTATAATTATAGACTAGCAAACTGACTCTAGATTCTTTAACTTGTTCAGTTCCCTCATGAGTCACTATAAGTTTATCACAAATTTCTTTTGCGGTTTTACATGTAGAAATTCTGTTGAACTCGTTGGCATCTAAGGTACAGTACAGCATATTTGTGGCTTTGACATTAATTTAGGCCATTCTAGTATCTAATTCATTCCACACATCTTCAGGTTTTGGTACCTTAAGGCCATCTACAGTTTTGGTAGGAATTTTTAGACCATTGCAAATAATTTTTCAGCATTCATAATCATTAGATTGAAAATGTATGGTTATCCTAGTTTTCCAATAGCTAAAATTTGTGTTACTAAATAGTGATAGCCTATTAGATGCTTGTCCTTCAGGTGAGGAATAACTAGGGGTTGCCATGATCTACTCTAAGAAGGTTAAGTCACACAAACTAGAGTTTAGACTCTGATACCAATAATTATCTCAAGTAGGCAACCCAAGAGAGGGGTGAATTGGGTTATTAAAAATTTTACAATATTAAAAATAATAAACACAATATTCAGAATTTTAACAAGTAAAAAACAGAACAAAAATTATCAATATAAAAGTAAGAAAGATAGGGAGAGAAAATCAAACACTGAGATTTATAGTGGTTCGGCACGCCGGGCCTACGTCCACTCCCTAAGGAACCTCTTTGAGAATTTCTTTACCATCAAAATAAATCAATACACCACTAAGGCTTCACCAAGCTTGTGAATTTTATACATGTCTTACTTTTATCTATTGAGCCTCACTCAATAATAAATGTCTTACCCTTACAAAAATCTTTCACAAAATAATGAATAAAAATAAGAGATACTTTAACCCTCTTTTACAATACTTTGCTCACAAAGAGTAGATATGAAAGTGTAAAAATAAAGACTACACTTAGATCTGAAAGTGAAAGAACAAATACAATACACTCAAAATGTGACAACCCTCACCACTGATTAGTGCTAATCTATGATTAAGCATGTTAAGTGACTGATTGACTGAAATTCTAACTGATTGATTGAGTGTATTAGTTTAAACGCATTTCTATCAGTTTGACTGTTAATTGATCTGTTCATGTTTTATGTTTTGAACTGCAAATTGAAAGCCTTATCGGCGCCCGAATCAGAAATTGATTAGTGTTTCATGCTAATTAGAATTGATGTGATTTTATGGTATGTTTAATTAAAATGTGATTTGGAGTAATTAAATTGGATTAAATAATGTTAAATTACATTAGTTTTGCTTTATTACCAAATTGCCACTTAGTGGACAATCCTAGACCATTCTTTGTCTACTTCCCTCATGTTTGATATGCCATTCATTTCCTCTAGAGACCAAAACGTGAGAGAGAGCTAGAGAGTTGGAAGTAAGCTTATGTTCATCAATATTTGCTTGAGAATTAGAAGAATTGAAGAGTATATTGCATAATTGAGCTTCTAGACTTGGAATTGAAGACCTAAGGTAGGAGAATCATCTTCTTGAACTTGTATTTAAGTTCTATCTTGCATGTTTTATGGAAGTTTGGTGATTAGAGTCTAGAATTGGTTCAACATGTTGAATTGAAGCTTAAATCATGCATGCATGTACATGTTCTAGCATTTTGAGGTTGTTTTTCATGGAAATCCTCACATGCATGTCTATATTCTAGCTATGGTCCATGAATTCATCATGTTTTTGAGTGAATTGACTCATTTGATCAAGTATTTGAAGCTTTGATTTCAATTGGACACTTGCATGTTGCATATACATTATGTTCATGAAGTTTTTTTTGGATTTGTGTTTAATTGAACTACCTTTGGGCTTTGATTTTGCAAATTGATCTTTGAAACATGTCATATTATGAGTTTTAAAGTGTTTTCCATAAAATTAACCCAAAAGGATCGAATTTGATACTTTAAATGTTAAGTTTCATGCTTGGAGACAAATCTGGAAATTCCAGATTTTGGATCCACGCTCGAGCGGGGAACTCCACGCTCGAGCGGGGAACTCCACGCTCGAGCGTGCACTCTGAGTTCATGCAGTCCGCTCGAGTGGGGAAAGTAACGCTCGAGCGTTAAATGCGTGTATCCAGTACTTTGCATGTGTTTACAGTCCGCTCGAGCAAGTGAATGCACGCTCGAACGAGGACTTGTGTCTCACGCTCGAGCGGGGGTCGAGCGCCCGTCGAGCGTAAATTTCATGCATCCAGTACTTTTGCAATCCGCTCGAGCAAGAAAAGTCATGCTCGAGCATAGCTCTTTTGTCTGCATGTCCGCTCGAGCGGGACCCCTGTTTCAGCAAAAATTTGAAAAGTGTTTTAAAGTGCATCTTTGCATCCTCATTCCATCCTAGGCATTCCTAGGCCTAGTTTAAGGCATCTTAATGAGGATAATGCTTTAGAACCACACCGAGTCAAGATAGGGACTAAGTTATTGTTTCCCAAACATGCAACTTAGTGTGTGTTCATCCTGTAACTGTGTAGGGTTGGCATCCGAGGACGCTCACTAGCCTATCTGTAGCCCAGAACTCTGTGAGTAACAATGTTGTAAAGATATATTCAATCATGAACATTTTCTGAATGATCAACTGTACTGCTTTCTGAAATGATATTTCTTATTAAATGAATGCTTGTCCTATTTGCGAACTGTATTCGTGGCATCCATAGCAATTTACTATTACTGTACTGAACTGCTACTGTCACAGAGATCTCTGTCAGTTCCCATGTTGGAACCACTACTGTTTACTGATATGATGGCCATCAACTGACTGTTCGGTCTGTTAGGACCTACTGTACTGTTTTGCTATGAGATGTACCACATATGACTGCTATGACTAAATGACTGATATACTGTTATAACTGACTGTTTTAAATACTGAAAGGACATTCATTCTTAACCTCTTTACGCATATGTTATTCACTGGACTTTAGCTCACTGTTTATATATATATATATGTAGGTGTCCAGGCACCGGATCGGAGCTAGGAGCGTTGGGTTAAACTCCCTTTTTGTCAAGCCAACCAACGTGCCTCACTGCGAGGTTCCAAGTGTGTTCAAGCTTAGGCTTTTTGGGATGTCTCAGTTCACCCTTCTGTCTCTGTTTTGTAATACTGTATAGACTTGTATTGTACTGTTATGATAGGGATTTGGTCCCTAACCTGAATGCCTGTATATGATGTATGTACATACTGCTTTTGTTCCGAATGTGAATGTGTTATGAAAATTCTTTTTGCATACAGACTGTCGCAGCTCATTAGACATCTTTCATTTATTGTTTTGGCTTCCGCCAGCCCCTGTACTCTGTATTACTGTTATTACTGTTAAGCATGCCTT
The DNA here is from genome assembly GCA_036172215.1 of Camellia granthamiana. Lineage (NCBI taxonomy): Eukaryota > Viridiplantae > Streptophyta > Magnoliopsida > Ericales > Theaceae > Camellia > Camellia granthamiana. Next base: position 14,906,779 of record CM069903.1, on the reverse strand, counting down.
CGGTAATCACGGATTACTGGTCGGTTACGGTG